>CM045767.1:83565289-84849356 GCA_025200525.1 Camellia lanceoleosa
CAACATGCAGACACTGAGAGTACAAAACTGAAAATATCCTGCAAAGGATAGGTAGCTTGTGGCTTTGAACCTTCCCTTGTGAAAGACGATCGGGTTTACTGGCTGATTAGTGAACATGATGTCTTGAACTATTCTGCCATTGATGTAAACCGAAACAATAGTCTATCACACAGTTTTATTTCCTTACACAATCTGGTTCTATCGGTTGTGCCCATTTTGGCCCTGGACAATACCTGGTTTTCCTGAGTGCTCTAGAGAATTCAGCCTTTTACCAATTCTCATTAAACCGGCCCAGTTCACACTCATATAGGTGATTTTCATTAAGAGTATTCTGTTATACCCCACTTGGATTTCCAAGATATGAATATCATTAAAAGCAAAGCTTAACCTGATTAGCGCTGCAGACATCACTATGTCATCATAGGAAAGGGTAGGAAAATTTTTCCCTTAGTGATACTAATGAGTCACACATAATTCGGTTGTCCCTTTGAACCTAGATTTTGGGATCTCCAGTCAGCTAGGTTGGGTTGCCATTAAGGCGACTCTTTAGTTAAAAGGCTTTAAGCCCATTCCCCTCGATGATCTTAAAACTTGCTCTCTGGTCAAACCTTTGGTTAACGGATCCGCGATATTATCTCTTAACCTTATGTACTCAATGGAGATCACTCCATTTGAGAGCAGTTGCCTAACAGTATTATGTCTACGTCGAATATGACGAGACTTACCGTTATACATATTATTTTGTGCCCTCGCCATTGCTGCTTGACTATCGCAATGAATGCAAATGGCTGGCACAGGTTTTGGCCACATTGGGATATCCTCTAGAAATTGACGAAGCCACTCTCCTTCTTCACCTGCTTTATCTAAAGCAATAAATTCAGATTCCATTGTGGACCTTGCAATGCATGTCTGTTTGGATGACTTCCATGAGACTGCTGCACCTCCTAAGGTAAAGACATAACCACTGGTAGACTTAGAGTCTTTAGTGTCTGAGATCCAATTAGCGTCACTATAACCTTCTAAAACTGCTGGCTATCTCATATAGTTCAGTCCATAGTTTCGAGTATACTTTAGATATCTAAGTACCCTAACTATTGCCCAAAGGTTCCGCCTCTGGATTGCTAGTATACCGCTTAATCTGCTAATCGCATATGCTAAATTTGGACGAAAAGTCCATGAGGTACATTAAGCTTCCGATGATCCGGGAGTATTCTACTTGTGATATACCTTCACCCATATTCTTCATCAAATGAAGATTAGCATCTATAGGGGTCTTAGCGAGACGATCGTCATGCTTGTTAAATTTCTCAAGTATTTTATCAACATAATGTCCTTGAGACAAGGTATATCCTTCAGATGTCTTTGTAATTTTTATTCCAAGTATAACATCTGCTATTCCCATATCTTTCATGTCAAACTTAGAGTTCAACATTCTCTTGGTAGCTGTGATCATTCCATTATTACTACCAAGGATGAGCATATCATCTACATATAGGCAAACAATGACATATCCCTTTTCTGTGTTTCTCACATAAACACATTTATCACATTCATTAATTTTAAATCCATTTGACATCATTACATTGTCAAATTTTTCATGCCATTGTTTGGGTGCTTGTTTTAGACCGTAAAGAGACTTCACAAGTTTGCACACTTTTTTCCCTTGCCCTGGAACCACGAACCCTTCTGGTTGTTCCATGTAAATTTCCTCATTCAAATCGCCATTCAAGAATGCAGTCTTAACATCCATTTGATGGATCTCAAGATTATACAAAGCTGCAATAGCTATTAACATTCGAATAGACGTTATTCTTGTTACAAGTGAGTAAATATCAAAATAATCTACTCCTTCAGTCTGCCTGTAACCTTTAACTACAAGTCTCGCCTTGTATTTATCAATTGAACCATCCGACTTCATCTTCCTTTTAAAAATCCACTTGTAACCAAGAGGCTTACAGCCTGGTGGAAGATCCACCAATTCCCATGTATGATTTTGTAGGATTGATTCAATTTCACTATTGATAGCTTCTTTCCAGGAAGGAGCTTCAGGAGTAGACATTGCTTCTTTGAAAGTTCGAGGCTCCTCTTCCAGTAAGTATGTTAAGAAATCAGGACCGAAAGATTTTCCTGTCCTAGCTCTTTTACTTCGTCTGGGTTCCTCTTCGACTTTTCCCCCTGGGTTTTCCTCAACTTGCTTTTGATCATTGTCAAAAGCAGCATCATATGTCCTTTTAGGCTCTTGTGTCAATTTACAAGGAAACACATTTTCAAAGAATGATGCATTCCTAGACTCGATAATTGTATTGACATGAATCTCTGTGTTCTCACTTTTATGTACCAAAAACCGATAGGCACTACTGTTGTTTGCATATCCTATGAAAATACAATCAACAGTCTTGGGTCCAATTTTAACCCTTTTTGGTTCTGGTACTGCCACTTTAGCCAAACACCCCTACACTTTCAAATATTTGTAGGAAGGCTTTCGACCTTTCCACAGTTCATAGGGTGTTTTATGAGACTTCTTATGTGGAATTTTATTGAGAATATAATTAGCGGAAAGAATAGCTTCCCCACAAGTTACTCGAGGTAACCTCGAACTTATTAACATGGCATTCATCATATCTTTTAAAAGTACGATTTTTCCGCTCGGCAACTCCATTTCTTTGAGGTGTATAAGGTGCAAGTGGTTTGATGTATTATCCCTAATTGTGAACATAAGTCACCAAATGGTGCTTCATATTCACCACCTCTCACTCCTTATAGCCTTTATTTTCTTGCCAAGTTGATTCTCAACCTCAACCTTAAATTCTATGAATTTTTCTAAGGTTTCATCTTTGCTTCATAACAAGTATACATAGCAACCGATGAAAGTGCTATCATCAATAAAGGTGATGAAATATTTTTTCCCTCCTCGTGTTTGAACAAATATCAAATCACATATATCACTATGGATTAGATCCAGAGGTTCAGTATTTCTTTCAATTGACTTAAAAGATGCCTTAGTCAATTTTGATTCAACACATACTTCACACTTATGATTTGCATCAATATGAAATTTAGGTAGATATTCTAAGTTAATTAATCTACGCAAGGTACCATAATTAACATGTCCTAATCTACCATGCCACATATATAAAGACTCAACAAAGTAAGCAGAAGATGTGTTATTCTTATTAGAAATAGGAACCACTGTCATTACATTTAGTTTAAAGAGTCCATCGCTCAAGTACCCTTTCCCCACATACACCCCATTTTTAGTGAGTACAAATTTGTCAGATTCAAACACAAGGCGAAACCCGTTCTTGCTCAGCAATGATCCAGATACCAGGTTCTTTCGAATTTCTGGTACATGCAGCACTTCTTTCAAAGTAAGCTCTTTGCCTGATGTCATCTTGAGTACTACTTGTCCCTTGCCTTCAGCCTTGGAGGTAGAAGAATTGCCCATATAAAGTTGTTCCTCATTTTCCACCAGCTGATATGTGGAGAACATTTTTTTGTCAGAGCAAATGTGACGTGTAGCACCTGTGTCCACCCACCATGTTTTGGGGTTGCTTACCAAATTCACTTCAGACACCATTCCGGACACATGTAATCCCGAAATCATTGCACAAAGATTTTCCTCCTCTGTTATGTTGGCTTGAGCAGGTTTCTTCTTCATGGTTCGTTGAGTCCGACGCTTGTAACAATCTTTGGCACGATGTCCTTGCTTGTTACACACATAGCATTTGCCTGTGAAATTTTGAATCTCACTAGTCTTTGAACCAGAGCTACGTTTTGAACTCTCAGCAGGATACTTCCTCTTCTTATTGTTGTGCTTAGGCTTCTGTTCCACCACATTAGCCTTCGCCTCCATCAGATTACGCCCACTTTTCTTTTCAGACCCACGATTGTCTTCTTCAATCCTCAACCGAACAATCAAGTCCTCCAGTGACATCTCTTTGCGTTTGTGCTTTAAATAATTCTTGAAATCCTTCCATGAAAGCGGCAATTTCTCAATCATAGCTGCTACCTGAAAAGACTCACTCAGAGACATACCTTCTGCATGAATTTCATGCAAGATAAGTTGTAGATCTTGGACTTGACTGATCACTGTCTTGGAATCCACCATCTTAAAATCCAGGAAGCGGCCAACAACAAATTTCTTTGTTCCTGCGTCTTCCGTCTTATTTTTGTGATCCAAGGAATCCCACAAAGTTTTTGCTGTCTTGATTGGACTATACACATTGTAAAGTGTGTTGTCCAATCCATTGAGGATATAGTTCCTGCAGAGAAAGTCTGCATGTTTCCATGCATCTACTGCAGCGACAACTTGCGCATCACTCTCATCTTCTTTCAGAGTTGGCGCATCTTCTCGTAAAAACCTTGCCAAATTCAGGGTGGTTAAATAAAATAACATTTTTTGTTGCCACCTTTTAAAATTACATTGAATTTTTCGTTTTTCCCCATGGTTCATCGAACATGTCCATGACCCGGCCATGAGTCGAAAGCAGAGTAACAACCGGAATAGAAACCACCGGTGGAGGCACAATGGGATTAGGAGTAATAACAGTATCCTCAGTTGCCATCTTTCTGTTTCTCAAATAAATTAAATTAAACAGAAATTATTTTCCAATAGAATAATATTTAGAATAAATACACTATAGGAAAACAAATAACAAAATAAATATGATGAGAACAAGATTATAACTTTATTGGACTTAAAAACAGATTATAAAATATAAACCAAATTAACCAAGTAATCTGTCAAAAGAATCAATATAAATGACCAATCTAATTATCTTACCAACTTATTCTTAATAAAAAGACCCACTGAAATATGACTAAATAAAACAATAAATTATGAAGTCATACAGTGTAAGATAAACCAGAAAATAAATATACAAAATTTAAATAAAAAAACACACTGTACTGTATTTAGATAAAAATGAATTTCTGTATATAATTGAATTTCCTACAATACACAGTATATGGTCAAGTCTATAAGTACCAAAAATCCTAAACACTAATCATGCCCAAGAAACCAAATAAACGATTTAATCAAATACAGCAATATCATGAATTTGTTTAAACTCAAAATAGAAACACTAGAATTCTTATCATACAAACAGTCAACAAACTATGGCATGTGATCAAACTTCTAGTGAACTAATAAAATAAAGAATAAACAATTTAATCAAGAAGCAGTGCATGTGGAAAACAAAAAAAACAGCTTCAGTTTCTGCACTTAAGAAATAACGAATAATACAACAACTTTCTGCAATATCAAAATAATATCATACACCAGACGATGTGATAAACAAACTGGAATATAAACATACACACTATATTATTATTCTGTCTAGAACATAAACTCACATACCACTGCAATATTCTGTAAAAAACAAAATTAAAATCGAAGAATCTGTATACTGTTTTAAAAATATAAAAAATAGTAACCAAAGAAGTAAACAAATTTCTGTCTTAAAATTGTTAGATATATTTCTTCAACAAATAATGAATTTACAGAACATTAAAACAGAACAGGAAAAAAAAACATAAATAGAATTTTATTCTTAACAAAATAATAAAACAGATTATAAATCAAGACAGAAACTTACAATTTTTCTGCAGAATCAAACTAAGAATAAAATTTGTGATTGAGGCCAGTGTTTGGACACTGTGTCTTTAAGACAGAAATTCGTCCTCTCCTAGGTGCTTGAGATTAACGGACGTCCTGCCTCCAGGATTCAACAATCACCCCAAACAGATGCAGCACTGCAAACTGAATGTACTACGAACCAGATTGTATTTTCTAACTTACAAAAGATGCAAAATGAAGATGACGAATAACAGAGAACAGAGAGGACTAAATACGGGAATTAAACTGTGTACCTTGACATGGAATGGAGGGTTGATATATATAGGCTTGAGAAGTGCCTATTCCGGTATAGAAGACTGTTATGAAGAACCATGATCATGGAGAAGAAGAGAAGTTGCAACCGAAATAAATTTAAATTTGAAATTTCAGATTTCGAATTTTCCCGCAGAAAATTATTTGGAAAAAATCAAATAATTTTGGTGCAAAAAATAAAGGACGGGCTAGACCCAAACCCACACCCGCGCCCGCCCCGGCCGGCCGGACGGCGGCGCGCGCGTGGTGATGGTTTTGGGTTTGTCCATAACTCCTCCTCCTACAAAACTTGGGTACCCCTTGGGGCCCAACCCAAGGTCTCCAACTTAGAGCTTATAAACTCAATGAAACTCTTCTAAGTTTCCTATGTGGGACAAGGTTTTGGATACCAACTCAAAGGAACCACACAAAACATTTTTCATGTTTATGAGGCTCACTTCTGTATCAATTTCTCATTCACTCGTAAATGGTTTCGACCACCCGAGTATATATTCTTGTTCACCACATGGCAAGGAACGTATTGCCACTCGGACCCACCCAAACCGAGGTATGGGACCTACATTAATTAACGCTCAAAATTACCAGAAATTAATGGTAAAAACCATTTCTCTAACAAAGAATGCGTCTGAACAAATATAAAATAATAGGTAAATTACACTTAATTCCATACCAATTTCACCAAAATCTCATTTTAGTGGTTTCACTTTCAATTGTAATATTTAATCTCTTATATTTTAAGTTAAGTTACAATAATTTTCTTTCATCTATCTACCGTTAACAAAGTTGACGAGATTTGTTATTTGAAGCATATATGATATTTTTGTGGTCACACACATTATATATTTTTTTTCTCCACTCTCTTTCCTCCCCCTCTCTCACAAAAGTGTGGGGGGTGCTGGGGGTTTGGATCATTCCCTTTATTAAAATCTCATTTTAGTCTTACACTTTTACCAAAATCTCACTTTAATCTTTACATTTTTATCAAAATTTTACTTTAGTCCATTTACTTTCAATTTCTTTTAGTTTTATTAAACTGTAGATAGATGAAAAGATGAGATCGGACCTTGATTTACAGTATAAAGGATTGCCTGTTATAATTAAAAGTGAATAAATTAAAATAAAATTTTAATAAAAATATAAAAATATTAAACATAATTTACCAAAAAAAATAAAATAAAATAAGACACATCACATGGCCTATCCGAAAAATGCCACTGCCTAACATGTGTGCAACACGGATATAGAAACAAAGTCAAAGTGTGGATGCTGCATACATAACAAAAAGGGGCCAAGTGGACAACTAGAATGTTGAAAAACGCAGGGAAATGGGAAAAATAACAGCAGTTGGTATTGTAAATAACAGCAAGGTAGAATCACATGTTGGTGCGTGTAAATAGATGCTCCTAAGTGTCTCGCTTTTAAAGTGATTCATCTTGTATCCTCTTGTCTTTATTTTTGTACGTATTTTTTTACAAATTTTAAAAATTTTGATGGCCAATTTTTTTGTATCAAATATGTCTGATATATATACACAACACATGATAGAGTTTGCATGTAGGTGAGATACTTAGGGATCTCTATCTTTTAGTTGTGGGGATAAAATAAAAGATGTATCTTTTATCTTGAATTTGAAGGATACAATTTATCCAAATTTTCATTTACTTATCTTTTAAATAGATAATATAGAACTTCCACTAATTGTAATAATGTCCATCAACACATTATAATTAAACCCCCAAAAGTAGAGAATTACAAGTAAGGCCCTTTCTTACAATTGGTCAAAAATTTCATTCCACCAAACTATATTCCACATTGAGCTACTAGGTATGGACAAATTTATCACTATCAAAAACCCTAGCTCATGTAAGTGAATTCTAAATTTTTCCTTCTTCTAATTGGACCCCAAAAACATTTTTCAAAAACATCCTTTTATAATTATACATGTACAAATAAAATATTTTTATGAAAAAGTTACTGGCCGGTTTTCTTTTGGTCGAACATTAATAGGAAAAATTACTTGAATATACTTTCTCACTTTGAGAATGGTGGATTCCATGTTAAGTACCTATATAAATCAATTACCACTCACATAACCCAATGTGTCCATGTATAACCTTTAGTTCGGTGTCACCGATTGACAATATCAAAGTTAAATGACTATTTAATTAATTTATACAAGCCTCACAGGTCAAAGGAAAATAAATGTATCGTAATAGAACTACCTTTTAAACTGACAGTGATCATTCCATAAGTGTTCTCAAAACCAATCCTGTTCAGTGCATGCAGTTATTGCATAGCACCCACCTATTTGCCTAAGGTCACTACCTTAATGATGGAGCTAATCATTATATCATTGTTGGCTACATATTTTGTAAAAGCCAATTACAATTCGACACGTGGCAGAATAAGGGTATTATGGGAAGATGATTTTAATCTTCGATCCCAATTGTACACGTGGCAATAAATATTGGTTCTCAAGTGATCTGAGTAGTGATCTGAGTAGCACTAGATCAATAATGAGATACAAGGTGACGTGGCCTCAACGGTTACCTATATTCAAATTCAAATACAGGAGGGAAGCTCAATTGCAAGTGATGGCGTAGTGGAACTATTTCTAAGGCAGCATGATCAGCGATCGTGGATGAGCAGTTCGACGGTTCGAAGTACAGTTCGAAGGTCATCCTTGACAAGTATAAATAGCAAGGAAGTCCCCAGAAAAGACCCCCAGACTCAGATCATACAAACCAGTTTTTACTTCATATTTTCCTTTCCAGTTTTGCATTTCTTGTACTTTAAATACCTGCACTTTAAATATCAGCACTGCACTTCGATTCATAGGAGTAGATTCAAGTAGATTCAAGTAGACTGTCGCTGTAAACCTCTTTGAAGCTGAGTTTGGATTATTGTAAGTGTTCATTTTAATGAAATACTTCAATTGTTTTTCATATTAATTGTTATTTCTCTTAATTTCTCCTAAGTCAAGCCACCAGTAAAAGTCCTCTTCATTGAGGCTGAAAGAACTAAAACACAATCGTCTGATAATTGGTTGGCAATTATAATTTCAGAAGGATGATTGATCCTTCGCACGCCAAGCATTTACAAAAATACCCTTCGAAAAGCCAAAAAGCCAACATATATTTTTGGCACGCCCAGTGGGACTCTGTTAAAATGGCTAGACGAAGACGACAAGGAGAAAATGAACGCTTGGAAGAAGGCGTAGAAGGAGAGGTAGAAATACCTAATCCAGAGGAGAATGTGGTAACACATCCTGTGGAGACTCCTATGTTATCAGAACCTTTAGTCGAACAGACCAGTACTTCTGGACAAGGACCATATGTTCATAATATTGGACGAAACCAAGGAATTGGACCATCCACTGTTCCATCTACTCAGCCAACAAATCCATGGGATGGCTTGGTAGATGCTATGGGACAACAATTAATGAACACAATGGAAAGGTGGGCAACATCCTTTTTGGATCGAATGAATAACCACCAACCAACAAATACAAGACATACAGAGGAAATTTTAAATGTCCCTCAGCAAAGATTGGCTAGAGAAAAACAGCCTATGCAAGTTAATGGACAAATTAATGGTCAGACTAGTACTCAGAACTATGAAAGACCATCGCCTCAGTCTTGGTATGAACCCATTTCAAGGCCTGTAGTAGGCCAAAATGCCTCAGTACTCAACAATGAAGCCACACAAGTTGGTGGATCTGGCCAAGTACAAGAAACTGGCATAAGAATGGTGGCAAATCCCATGTTCGAAGCCATACCTGGCACTAGGGGGTATAATAATCCCTTATTCGAATTTATACCCGGGGGGTTGGAAGGTTTTCCCACAAATGGAAGGGACACAATACCTGTTCCAACACCTTTCACAGGTCCTTTCGCAGGACAAGCCCAAAGGGGTTACCCATACCCCAACAAAGAACCGCACCACAGGCAACCATCCCAAATATACCACCTTTTGGACCAAGAGGACCACAGCACAAGTTTGTCCACCAAACCTTGTGTTTGTCCCTCCAAAGAGTGGTTCAAGCCCAAAATATGGTCCCTAGGGACCAAATTCTTGATATTGTTAGGAGATGTGTGGACCAATGGCTCGGGGGTCCAGACTCAGATATCTGAAAACCATACCCAGTGGGTAGATAGGGTACATGAATACCCAAGAGGATCTGAATACCAGATTTTACCCTATTCTATGGAACTGGAAATCAATCAACAATAGAGCATATTGCCAGATTCGCTGCTCAATGTGGTGAATTCACTAATCATGACTACATAAAACTGAGATTATTTCCAAACTCTTTAACTGGGGGAGCATTTGTATGGTATATCAACCTTACACCTGGCTCCATTCAAACTTGGCAACAAATGGAAGAGGCATTTCATGCCCAATTCTTCCAATCGGAGCCAGAGGTGTCCATGGCAGACTTGGCAAGATTGAGTCAAAGGCCTGAAGAAAAGGCTACTCAGTTTATTGCCAGATTTAAAAGGGCTCGAAATAAATGTAGAGTCATCCTCCCAGAGCCAGAATTTGTAAGATTGGCTCAAAACGGTTTAGAGTTCAGGCTTCGAAAGAAGTTTGATTCAACTGAATTCAGGGATTTGGTCGAATTAACCTATAAGGTGTCTCGATATGAAGCATTACTAGAGGAAGAACAAGATCAAAATAATGCTTCGTATAAGATATATTATAGAGATCCCAATTATAAGATCGATGCAGCAGAGATTGTGGGTAAAGAACCTGTAATCTGTGAAGCATTAATTCATAAGGATAGACCACCGAGCTTCGAGCGTAAGAAGGAAAATCTAAAGGGTCAGTGAACTCAACAAAATGGTGATTAATTCGTTCCCTCAAGTCCTGTGACTCGTGTGCCGACTCGGCCCATCCTAACCCCGAAGATGAGGAAGTTGTAGCTTCATCCCAAGCAGAAGTTTGTGAAGAAGAACTTCTCAAGTCCATATTTGCAACTTGTTGAAGCAAAGGCTTGAGAGTAGTTCGTTCAAAGTACAAGGGGAATTTAGAGGAAGAACTTCTTGTATTCAGAATTTGTAAACCAAAGGATTAAGGGCAATGTGTTCAGAGTCCAAAGGTTGATAATCTGAAAAGCCTCCATGACTGAATATAGAAGGGCGGTAAAGGTGGCTAATGAATGCGTGGAGATTCTTTCGAGGAAACAAAGATACTCAATGGCTCTTCGTATGCTTGATCAATAGAGTGAGAAGTTGATTGAGTCATAGTCCGTTCGAATGCTAAAGGTATTGGAATGTTCAACAAAGTTGAGAGTTAATGCAAATGATCACCAAATAGGTAACGGTTGTGTTTCCTGAAGATGGATTCTATGCACGTTCCAAAAGCGCGGGAAAAGCTTTTGATCCACTAATATCTCCAAGTATTGGGTATAATCATATAGCAGCAAAACAGGTGTAGGGCATAGTAGTGCGACGCCCAATCAACACCTATAGCCTAGAACATTAATTAGGTATATAAGGCACCGAAAAATCATAACTCTCAGCTTTTGGTTCATTAACCATTAGCATGTTTTTTCTACAATGTTACCCAAGGGACCTTATGTTCACATTATATGTAACATTAACATTACCCAAAACAATAATATACAAAAGTGCAAAAGAAAATGCCAAGCAATTTGTTTAATCAGTTAATAAAGTCAACAAATTGATTTTTGAGGGCACAAATACTAACATTCTCCCACTTGCACTCAAAACCAATTGCACATATATTTAATATCCATCATCTCCAAGTGCTTCTCAAAAACCTTATGTGTTAAGGCTTTTGTGAAAGGATCTGCAACATTTTCAGCTGATGCAATCTTTGCTATTGACATATCTCCTCTATGGATGATATCACGTATCGAGTGAAATCTATGCTCAATGTGCTTTGTCCTTCAATGAGCCCTAAATAGCATGTGCAATAGTGCCAGTGTTGTCACAATAAACAATTACATGAGATTCAATTGTTGGGACAATACCTAGTTCTTGAATAAACTTGTGAATCCAAACAGCTTCCTTTGTAGCTTCACCTGCAACCACATACTCTGCTTCAGTTGTAGAATCTGTAGTAGTATCTTGTATGCAACTTCTCCAACTTATTGCTTCCTTTCCAAGAGTGAACACAAATTCAGAAGTTGATTTTCTATCATCGATATTAGATTGAAAATCTAAATCGGTGTAACCTTCAACAACCAAATTTTCACTACCAAACAGTAGAAAATCGTGTTTAGTCATTTTCAAATATTTCAAAATTTATTTCATTATTGTGCAATGCTCTGGACCTGGATTGGATTGGTATTTACTCACAAATGTCAGGCCTAGTACAAAGCATTGCATGCATTAGATTTCCCACTGCCGAAGCATAAGAAATATTTCTCATTTTTTTCTCTCTCTGTCTCTCTCTCTCCTCTTGTGTTTTTGGTGCCATTCCCTTAGAGAGATGAATTCCATGCCTAAAGGATAGGAACCCTTTCTTGGAAACTTGCATGCTAAATTTTGCCAAGACTTTGTCAATATAATTGACCTATGAAAGACTAAGTAATCTTTTCTTTCGGTCTCTAAACAATTCGATCTCGAGTATATAACTAGCTTCACCAAGGTCTTTCATTGCAAAGTGATTAGATAACCAAACTTTGACTGATGACATTGCTTCTACATTTGTAATGCCCTGAAAATAAATACAACAGCCCATTCATAACATTAATAAATAACAAAAATAATGAAGTAATTATCTTCCATTAAGTACAATTGAGTTCACAAAAGAGTAACATATGCGGCTATATATTCACAAGCCTGGCCTTGAATCTATAGCATATGTTGTAAAATAAAGAAATAGATTAGATGTTAAACAGATAAGATATGCCCTAAGGGCTTACAGCTTTCCAAGTCAATACTTGGTAACAACAAAAATGAAGCTTTTGCTCCAAGTCCTCCCAAAAGCTATTGCCTTGGCGGTGGTCTGTCATCAGTACCTAAAAATATTTTTCCCATAAAGGATGAGCTAAAGCCCAGTAGAAATAATCCAACACAGCATATGAATCTTAACAAAGATATAAGGTGAATATACATGCAAAACTCGTGCCAAAACATTTTATATCTCCTTCCAAAACATATGCAATGTTTGGTTAATAGCATAATTCATAAATCATTTCCTTTACAACAGAAAAACAGGGCTGTGAATCACATTTTGGGAATCTCAAAATAAATGTAACCTTTCATGGAAATTTCGTCCGCAGGAAATCGTAAACTGGCACCTATGTAAACGTGGGCTATACAAGCACTATTATTGCTATTTCACAGAAATTTCTTCTGCAAGATCGACACCTATGTATACGCACAGTTTTTAAGACTTTTACCATGGACACTCAGGCCAACTTATTTCAAAGAGACAAAATATACTTCCCAGATTCACCCATTTTTCTCAAAACGATAGACATTTCCAATGTATAAATATGAAATAATGCTTGATGCATATAGATGAGATATTAGTTTCAATTCTCCTAATTCTCATGCAATTTTTACAATAATGATAGTTATTCTTTACCGATAGCCCAAAACAGATATTTTTAAACAAATAAACAATTTTCAATAAAGATAAACTTTCCAAATTTCAAGATATGAGTGATAATACATATCCAACTCCACCATCCTCATTAATATCAACCCTATTCCATATTTCCAATATCAATTTCATTTATCCTTGGAAAAAAAATCAACATTTGGTACATTTAGAGTAAAACCCTCATTCCTTTATAAACCAATTTCAAAGGCACAAATCCATTAATTCGTCATAACTCAACAATAAATACATTCCCTTAATCATTTCCAACCAAGCATTTGAAAACCCCTCTTTTGAAATCAAGCCAAACCCTATGTTTGTCCAAAACTCCTCTGAATGACAATGTTGTTTTATAAAAACAAATATCTAAGTTAATAATCATAAGAAAGTGCAGAGAATCCCTGCCTCAAACTTAGAAAACGAGAGAGACAATGGAGACACTTCAAAAACGCTGAAACCCAACTTTGTTCGGATCAAAAGGAAGCCCACGGCGTGCTCTACTTTTTTAACAAAGGGACACAGGTGATGAACTCGACGGATCTAGGAGAAAGGGTGTAGATCTAGAGTTTTTGGAATGTTTAGAGAGAGAGAGACAAATGAAAAAGTGATTCAAAAGTCGCTTCTTATGAATTGATATACACACAGATCGCTTGAGTGCAAGAAGTGTCGCTTGAGCGACCAGACACAATAAGTTGCACCACTTGAGCGCAAGAAGCTTTGCTCAAGCGAAGAATACCAACTCCAAAAGTTTTACAGACAGAAGACTACCACTCGAGCTCAAGAAGGGCTGCTCAAGCAAACATTGCTCGAGCACAAGAAGTTTTGCTCGAGCAGAAATACTACCTCCCAGTAGTTTTGCAGACCTGCAAAAGTACTGAGAGTTCACAAAGACCACTCGAGCACAAGAAGTGACGCTTGAGCGAATAAGCAAAATTCTATACAGTAGCAGTTTGAAAAACATGCTACCAACCTGTTCCAAATGCAACCAGCACATCCCAATAGCCAAACTCAAAGAGAAGTAAAGGGAAATAAGACATAAACAATTGTATAAGACAATGAAACCCAGATCCAAAACATTTAATGGGTCAGGTCTAAACCAGAATCATTATAACCTCCCCCTTATGGAATTTTGTCCCCGAAATTTTAAACCAAACATTAAAACCAAACTTAAACTGATTACCACAATGATGGTAATTCAAATTCAACACTATGACCCATTCACCGGTCATCCACCCTCGCCAACATGATAAACGAATTTTCAATACTGAATATACAATTCACATTTCCAAAACATACACAATGTTTATATTACATTAACATAACAAAGTTTTCAATACATGTTCAAACATCAACAAATAGGTCCGAATACTTCTCACGAACTTTCGTCTCATGCTTCCAAGTGGTCTCCTCAACCTCGTGGTGTCGCTACAATATTTTTACCAAAGGAATCGTCTTGCCTCACAAGACTTGGTCTTAAGTATCTAAAACTCTCATCAGTGTCTCCTTACACGAGGCATCCTTGTCTACCTCTAACTCCGTCTAATCCAATACGTGTGATGGATTTGGCTCATACTTCCGGAGCATATAGATATGAAACACGTCATGAACCTTGGAAAGCTATGGCGGTAAGGCCAAACGATAAGTTACCTTCCCAATCCGCTCTAGGATCTCAAAAGGCCCAATAAATCTAGGAGACAACTTTCTGCTCTTCCCAAAGCTCATGAAACCCATCTAGGTGATATCTTCAAGAAAACATGATCTCTCACCTCAAAGGATAACGATCTCCTTCTACGGTCAGTTTAGCTCTTCTGACGACTCTGAGCCGTAACTAACCTCTTACAGATACGTGTAACTTTCTCATCATTTCCCGGACTAACTCTAGACCTATCATAGGTGCATCACCCACCTTGACCCAACACATATGAGATATACACGGTCGGTCATACAAGGCCTTAAACGGTGTCATACCAATACTCAACTGGAAACTATTGTTGTAGGCAAACTCCACTAAAGGCAAGTGCCTCACCCACGACTCCTTAAAGTCAAGAACACAACCCCGAAGGATATCTTCAAGGATCTGAATAGTACACTCTGACTGTCTGTCAATCTTAGGATGATAGGCAGTACTAAAAGTCAATCTAGTGCTCAAAACATTCTATAGGCTCAGCCACAATCGAGCCGTGAAACACAGATCTCTATCCAAAAAATAGTCATAAGGACCCCATGAAGTCAAACTATATCTCTAATATATAGGTTGGTAAGGTAATCTACCGAGTCACTCATGCGCATATGTACAAAGTGCGCTGATTTAGTTAACCGATCAACTACCACCCATATGGCATCATTACCCCGTTGAGTTCTCAGAAGATCCACAACAAAATCCATTATGACATGCTCTTACTTCCACTCCGCTATAGGCAAGGGTTGCAACAAGCCTGTTGGCTTCTGATGCTCGACCTTCACTTGTTGACAAGTATGGTTCCTTTACACAAACATAGCTATATCCTTCTTCATCCCCTTCTACCAAAATTGGCGACTAAGGTCATGGTACATTTTTGTGTCTCCTGGATATACCGCAAGGCGTGAATGATGAAACTCTTGGAGTACCTCCTCTCGGCAAGACTCCGGCACGAAAAGACAGTCAACATATCTAATACTCGAGTCAAAATGCACGTTTAAGCCCTTTTCTATCTTCTCACTGGATATTTTCTTTTGGAGAGTTTCTACCTCGTGGTCACCCCTTTGTGCTTCTATACGTATGCTTACTAGTATAGGTTGTTCAACTATTGAAAACAAGGTTGCCGACTTAACAGACTCGCCTAGATGCAAGTCAAACTCCCAACATCTCCCATTCCCAGATGGCAATACTAGCCACACTGCTAAGTGATTTTCTACTCAAGACATCAACCACTACATTGGCCTTCCCTAGATGATAGTGCAATTCAAAATCATAGTCCTCTATGAACTCCATCCACATTCTCTGCCTCAAATTCAAATCTTTTTGTGAAAACAGATACTTCAAACTCTTATGATCGGAAAAGAGCTCAAATCTCTCACCATACAAGTAATGCCTCTGAATCTTCAAGGCAAAGATCGTCACTGCTAGCTCTAAATCATGAGTGTGATAGTTTCTCTTGTGTGTTTTCAATTGATGTGAGCCATAAGCTACTACCTTCATTTCTTTCATCAAGACACATCCTAAACCTCCCCGAGATGCGTCACAATACATAGAATAGCCCAAACCCTTCTCTAGAATAATCAACACTAGAGCTCTGGTAAGTCTAATCTTAAGCTCTTGAAATGATTTCTCACAAGTCTCATTCCACACAAACTTAACTTCTTTCCTCGTAAGCCTAGTCAATGGTGAGGCTAACTGTAGCTTGACTTTTCATGCTCATTTCAGAAGATAGTAGCCCTACAATATCGAACTCTCGCGGTTCTGAATCTGATCTCACAAGTGCAATGTGAAATAGATAAACACTAAAGAGTCCATATCCAGAAAATCTTTTGAAAAATTGATTTTGAATCAAATTGCCAAAAATGGACTGCTTTGCCAGATACAGACTCGCCACCTAAATATTTTTGAAAAATTTAGGAAACCCATGACTCGTGCCAAAGGCCACGTGTCCGTCATCACCAAGATTGTCTTGGCTCGGGAACTTAGGTACAAGAGGGGAAGGTCATGAATTGAGCACCCCCGCTTGCCTGATCAAAGATTGGCCTTTACTAATCATGATGTGAATCTTATTTACATTATATACTCTTGTTCTAATTATTAGACTAACTTACTATGTGATGTGCACACAAGTATAGACTAATTTGCAAAAATTGGAACACTTGGTCTCCTGTTTGTTTTTGAAAAGAGTTTCGAATATGTATCACTTAAAAAAGTGATCGCATATGAACATTACTCAAATTATTCCAATTCAAGCAATTAGTCTTCATCCACAGGCATTCAAGCAGATATATTAATTAAGCATTTAGCCTCATGGCAGGCATACTAAACATGGCAACACTAACATACAATGCAATATGCTAAAGCAAATAAAAGCTCACCTAGTACTCCAAGCCAAAGAAGATGAAAGAATTAGGAAAAATGCATAATCCTAACTATGTAACATGACTAATGCAACACATGCGATATGTAATTTACTAGGCTTGGCTACTAATATGGCATATTAATCAATTTGATAGCATGCAGTCTAAAGCACGTATTCAAAGAAACGTTAAACTAACAATGCGAGTTAGAATGATGAATCGAGCCTCGATGCATGCAAGATAATGAATGCAAACATGAGAGATGTTAAATAAAACATGATACCCTAAACTAACCATCATAAGCAGTTAAATAAAAAAGAGAAAGACGTGGGGTTGGAAGACATACACGCTATTACATTGCTTGCCCTCACGCATGAGGGTCCGAATAAACTAACTAGCTATTACCAAATGAATTGAAATAAATTAATTATGCTAGCTAATTATTACAACACCATAATCAATTAACTATTCTAGCTAATTATTACAAATTGGAACTAACTAATTAATTACAGTAATTATTTAATTACAAATTAGAATTAACTAATTAATTATAACATGCAATAAGTAATTAAACTAATTAATCAGCCTCGGGAAGTGGGAAAGGCTCATGCATGAACGGATTTTTATCCGAAAAGCCCACTGTTCCACTGGCAGAATGCTTCTGTTGCACAGTAGAACATCTTTTCACCTCAGCCTCTGCTCTGTTCTGTTCCAAAAAAGGTTGCTACTCAATTTGAGAAAAGTGGCCGGCAAGCCAGAAGTGGTGGTTGGCCGGCAACAACTAGTAGCCTGCCATCCAGAATTAGTGGCCTGCCGGCCACAAAATCCTAGTTCTTCCTGCTGCAATAGAAGGCATACAGTGCACAAAACAGGGTGTTCTCAAGGGTTCTTTGTACAATTTACCCCTCCTTGTCATCAAACAGCTCAAAAGAGTGGTAAGCTTAATTCACAAGCCATCAATCAATTCAATTTCATTGCATGATGGCCTATGAACCAAGGTGTACAAGTGCAATAAATGCAACAAGAAAGACTCTCAAACCTCCTCCCTATCATGGATTGATCAAGGGAAGTGGTTAACAATGACTCTTGAATCGTTTTCATCACGAATAAGTATGAAATGATTCAAGACTCAAGGGTTGACTCAAGGGTTCAATTAACGTCCGATTGAACCCAAACTAAGTTATTATCTTGCATCATTTTTAATTCTCATTTTATTACTCCATTTTAATTACCAACCATTCTTTAGTTCATTAAGTCCAAAAGTGAGCTTTAAGTCCTCTAATGGAAAGGAGCACCAAGCTAAGAGTTGTTTTAGGCATGAGAGAAGTGTCATGCCATTGGTAATGAACCCCCAAAGGGATTAAACCATTAAGCACAAGACCTTAATCTCACGCTTAAAATAAACAACTAGCTTGAAACAACTTTCAAAGAAAAGCAAAAGCCAAGAAAGGAAGGAGGTTGTAGAGGTGATTAAAGGTGATCACTAGTATGGAAAACTTGAAATAATTACTATTAACTAAAATAGGTTGGTTGCTAAGGCCTAGACCACCAAGCCTATGAGGACAATTACACTACAGGCATGCAATACAAAGCTCAAATAAAGTAAACGCATAAAAAATAGTCCTAAAACAGTGCTAAATTAGTCCTAAAATATGCTAGAATTAAGACAAAAAATAGCTAGAATAATAAGCCATAACATGGAGCTATGTAAGCTAGTAAACAAAGCATAAGAAGGGGATGCTACCCCCTTCATTTTTGGACTTCAAAATGTGGTTTTAGCCACTAAGAAAGCTTTGAGATTCAGTATTTAAAAGCTCAAAAAAGGTTGACAACAAGGTGGGAAACACAAGGGCAAAGGCCTAAGAAATGAGGTACAAAGAAGGGTGATCCACCCCTCCACCCCTAATGGCCTTAAACCACAAGTTTTAGCCCAAAATTTTAGAGTTTAGATAACCCAAAAATAGTAGAAAAAGAGTAATAAAAATGGCAAACAAAACAAGGAAACAAGCCAAGACTATACCTCTTGAAGAGGAGAACACTTTCCAAGCAACAAATTAACACTAACACATCCTCAAGAGCTCAAAGTAGGCTCAAAAGTACCTCAGCTGAAAGACCACAAGGTTTGATTTAGAGTGTATAGGCAAAGGCTCAAGAATTTGTAAGAGAGAAAGAAAGAGACAAAATATTTTGCTCCAAATTTTCCAACCCTCAAAAATGGAATGGGAGACCTTCTATATATAGAAAACAATGCAACTCTTTTAGAAACATCCATACATATACGTGTAGGCAAATGTAAGCATCAGTGGAAATAGCTGGCACAACTGGTAAAAATATCTGTCAAAACACACTTATGGCCGGCATGCCACTAATTTTGGCCGACAGGCCACACATATGGCTGGTAGCCAAGATCAGTGGCCGGCAGCCCAAAGAAAGGGGCCTGCAGGTCCTGGGATTTTTAGGCTTGAAAAACTAGGGTTTTGGTCCAAAAGATGGCAAAAGGTGTACAAGGTTTTGAAGGCTTAAAGTTGTGGCATTCCGCTGAGGACTTCGAGCACTTGACAAGCATATATAAATTCATCATTGGGTGTGCAAGCCGTGACGTCCAAGTCGTAAGGGAAGTAAAAAATGTGGTGTCTACATTAACCTAGAAAAATCCTTCACAAATCGATGATGATACTCGGTCAACCCCAAGAAACTACGAATCTCAAAGGCATCCTTAGGTTGTTCCCAATCTTTCACTGCTTCTATTTTAGAAGAGTCTACAGTCACTCCCTCCTCGGACACCAAATGGCCTAAGAACTTTATTTCTTTCAACCAAAACTCACGCTTCTCGAGCTTAGCATACAACTTGTGGGCTCTAAGCAACTCAAGTACAACTTGCAAGTGTTCCTCGTGCTCCTCCTCAGAGGGTGAGTAAATCAAGATGTCATCAACAAAGACGACCACAAAACAGTCTAGAAAATCACAAAAGATCTGGTCCATCAAATCCATAAACATGGCAGGTGCGCTGGTTAACCCAAAAGGCATCACTAAAAATGCATAATGGCTATACCGCATACAGAACGCCATTTTCTATATATCATATTCCTTTACCCTTAACTGGTGATAACCCGATCTCAAGTCTACCTCAGAAAAGCAACAAGACCCTTTCAACTGATCAAACAAATCATCTATACGAGGCATTGGGTATTTGTTCTTAATAGTTACCCAGTTCAATTTTTGGTAATCAATATAAAGTCGCAATGCACAATCTTTCTTCTTGGCAAAGAGGGCGGTGATCCCCAAGGTGAAGTACTAGGGCGAATAAAACCCTTATCTAACAATTCTTGGAGTTAAATCTTCAACTCACTCAACTCGGTGGGTGTAAATCTATATGGTGCCATAAAAATCGGTGCCATGCCAAGTACTAAGTCAATAGAGAATTCAATCTCACTGTGAGGTGGTAAACTAGTAAGATCCTCAGGAAAAACATTTAGGTATTCATAAACTACCCTTAGCAAATCAACTTAGACTTCATTACACTCATTACCCAAGAAGGTTGCAAGAAGATAGTTAAGCTCACTTTGACCTCAAAGATCATACACTGGCGACAAAACTCTATCAGCTTGGTCTCCCTGGAAATAAAAACAATCACCACTTGAGGTGTATATTGTGACCCTCTGACGGTAATAGTCTATAATGGCTCGGTACGAGAACAACCAATCCATGCCCAGGATGGCATAAAAAATTGACATATCAATCAATGCAAATGAAAAAGGAAGTCGACGACCAGCAACCTCTATATCATAGCCCTGACACCACTAGTCTAAAACAACTTCACCACCAATAAGTGACTCTACCCTGAGTAGAGATGCTAACTGAGCCACTTCTAACCCCAATGCCAATGCAAATGTAGACGAGATAAAAGAATGAGATGCACCCGTATCAATTAATACATTGGCAATGGAATTGCATAACAAGAAAGTACCTCTCACAACTGAAAGCGCTGACACTAAGTCTGGTATGGTAACAGCATACATACGCCCTATTGGTCTCTGCTCCACCTGCTCACCCCTTGGAGTATAAGTGATGCACTGATTGAGTCGAAGAGGTTCCCTAATTGGCCCTCAAGGCCTGTGCTAATTGTGCAGACTGGTGGTTCTATGTCTGCCTCGAACCAAACGCACCAGGTGTGTGTAGACACCCCAATTTTGACCGGCCCTAAGACTTGGGTGCTTTCTTTTGATTACCCGATGATGACAATTAGAATGTTTTTCTCACAGAATCCTTAGTAAGAGAGATGAAATTTGAACTTTAATCCCAACCTTCATCGTTATGGCCAAATTGTTTTAAAATACTAAATATTTCATTAGTTTAGTAGTTTTGTAATTTTGCATAATTTTATGTGTTTATTCATATTTTTGGTGTTTTTATATAAATTGGTATAAATTATATATTTTATATATATAAAAGAAAATAATAAAAAAATTATATTATTATATTATGTGTTTAATATTATTATATTATATGTTTAGTATTTTATATAAAGTTATATTATTATATTTAATGTTTAGTATTTTGGTATAAATTATATATTTTAGATATTTTATTATAATAAAAGAAAAATAATAAAAAATTATATCGATGTTGGTCAGCCCTCAGCTGCCAACATCAATCTCAACAAACATATATAAATATATATATATATATATAATCTATATACACTTTATATTATTATATTATATATAGATATGTATTATATAGATTTATATTATTATATTATCTATTTGTTGCCTATATAAAGCAACCAAATAGAGAGATTTCAGGGGCAAAAAGAAATTGATTCAAGAGGTAGGAAAAAAACAATGATTCAAGAGAGTTAGAAAGGGTTAGAGAGAAAAAAGTGAGTAAAAGAGGAAAATTTGTCTACATTTCAATCTTGAGCCAAAACACTTCCAAGCTTCCATAGCTACTGAGGATTTGAAAACACACTTCTTACACTTGAGGGTGACCAAGAGGGAGTTTGTAAACTAAGGAGTTCATCATTTCCTTCGAAGGTGAATTTCACAAACCTTTCATTTTCTTACATTTCTTACTTATTTTGCTCTTTTGCTTTGATTTATTGTTATATTGTATATTGTTGTAATCTAATTAAAAGTGGTGAATTGAAGTCCCATATATATTGTTTTTAGCATGAGAAAGAGACCTTCCATACTAAATGGTTTAATCTCTTTGGAGGTTCATTACCAAGGCATTATATCTCTCTCATGCCAAGAATAACTCCTTGTTTGACGCTTTTCTTATTTTAATGGACATAATTCTCATTGTTGGACTAAAATGACTAAAGAATGGCAAGGTAATTAAAATGGCTAATAAATGGGTCAAAAGAGGTAAAACAAGATAATAAAATCAAGTTGGGTTCAATTGGACGTTAATTGAACCCATTGAGTCTTGAATCATTACATACTCTTAGTGATGATAATGGTTCAAGAGTCAATGTTTACCACTTCCCTTAAGGTAACTCCATGATAGGGAGGAGGTCTTGTTGGTCTTTTCTTTTCATTCATTGAACCTTTGTTCTATCGAGCCATGGATCATTGCACAATAACCTTGCAACCATTGATGATTTGTGGATCGATTCTACTCCTCCCTTGATTTGTTTCATGATAGGGTGGAGTAGAGAGGATAAATATCCACTGGAAACACTCTATTTGTGCTCTGTTTCTTTTCTGTGGTAGCAAGGCAGTATAAAAATCATTGTCCATTCTCATAGTAGAATAGAAAAGAGGTTGGGATGAAAATAGATTATTTTTCTGATTGCGAAACAGAACAGAAACTAGACACTAAACAGAGAGTTTCCGGGAGGATGTTCTTATTCGTATACGTGCGGCTCCTCGCTTCCCATGCCTTTGATTTAATGCTTCAATAGTAATATGTCGTAATTATTACTTAGATCAATTTGAATTTGTAATAATTAGTTAATTTAACTTGTTAATTCATTTGGATTTGTAATAAGTAGTTAATTCGAACACTCCTACATGAGGACAAATATGTAACAATTTGTGTACGTCTTCTAACCCCCATTCTTTCTTCCTTTTATTTATCTGCTTATGATGGATAGTATATAGCATTTTCCATAAATTGCATCCATTCGTTTTGCATGCATAAAAGTTCGGCTCATCATATTACTTGAATGTCAATTTCAAACTCCTTACTTGAATACATGTGATATCACATGCCTTGGATTGACTCACATGCCATGCTAGTAGCCGAGCCTATTAATTGCACGTTGTATGTGTTGCATTAGTCATATTGCATTATTTAGGATTATGCATTCTTTTTCTCTAACTATTTTGTTTCTTTTGACTCGCTTTCGGACATTTGAGGTAAGCATTTTTTGCTTTAGCGTAGTGCATGAGTGTGATTGCTGCCATATCAAACATATTACCATGAGGCTAAATACTTAGTTGATATACTTGTTTGAATGTCTGTGGATGAAGGCTATTTCCTGAAAATTGGGATATTTTGATTAATGTATATATATGAGATCACTTTTTCAAGTGGTACATATTCAAAACACTTTTTCAAAACAAATATGAAATCAAAATGTTCTAACTTTCGTGAAATTAATCTATACTTGTGTGCACTTCACATAGTAATGCTAGCCTAATAATCGGAACAAGAGCATATAATGTAAATAAGATTCACATCATGAGTAGTAGACGCTAATCTTTGATCGGGCGAACGGGGGTGCTCAATTCATGACTTTCCCCATCTCGTACCCAAGTTCCCGAGCCGAGACAATCTTGGTGATAACGGACACGTGGCCTTTGGCGCAAGTCATGGGTTTCCTAAATTTCTCAAAAAATATTTAGGTGGCGACTCTGTATCCGGCAAAGTAGTCAATTTTTGACAATTTGATTCAAAATCGATTTTTCAAAAGATTTGCTGGATTTGGACTCTTTTGTATTTATCTATTTTACATTACACTTGTGGAATTAGATTCAGAACCGTGGGAGTCCGATACTGTAACGCTTATTTGTCTTCTGAAAGGAGCGCGAAAAGTCAAGCTACAGTGTGCCACCTGACTGAGGGCAAAACCTCTTCACATGCCCTGATTTTCTACACTGATAATAGGTAGGCGGCTGCCCTCTCTCTTGACTCTGGCTCTGAGAACGAGCTGCAGACGGTGTAGACTGTTGCCCTCCCCCTCTTTGCGGGTAAGCTGGAGACTTGTAACTTAACCGGCCACACTTGAAACAAGAGAAGCCTCCTTGATTACCTCTCATTGAATCCGAACTCAGCACAGGAAATGTGGATCTAGACTGTGCAACCTGGGACTACTGTGGGGCGGAACCCCTCTATATCTTACTGTCCCAACTCTTCCCTTAACCCTCTTGATTCCTCTTGGAGCCACTCATTTGTTCTTCCTCCGCCTGAACCACGGTATCAAGATGAGCCGTAGCCTCCATAAGGCGTCTGTAGTCCCTAATCATTAACCCAACTACTTTGAAAAGAAGCCCGGTCCTCAATCTCTTCTCAAATTCGATATAACGGCTTTCCTCGATCGCCACAAGCTCTGGTGCAAATCTAGAGAAGATAGTGAAAGCTGCCTCAAACTCGGTTACAAGCAAGCTAAGCTGCTTGAGCTTCAGAAATTGATTCCTCGACTTTTCCCTAGCAGTGGGAGGCAAGAACTTGTCATAGAAAATGTTGACAAAGGCCTCCCAAGTTACCCCAATGCGCCCATATGCATACTTCCACCACTGACCCATATCTCTTTTTAGCTGGAAGGATGCCAAGGTCACTCTCATCTCATCGTCTTCGATGCCAAGCATCTCAAACGTCTTCGCCATCTGCTCTAACCACTCATCCACCTTCAGTGGCTCATTCGGATCACTTAAAAACTCATCCGAATTAGATCGGAAAAACTCCCCCTACTTTAGCAACTTGGGCCTAGACTTGATTTTCAGCCCTGAGAATGTCTATAGATTCTTGCAAAGCTTCGGCCATTTCATGGGCTAAAGCGCCCATGGCCTGCTGACCCACTAGTTCGGCCACATTGGCCTGACCAACCCCTTTTTCTTGCACCGAAATTTCATCCGGCAATGACACTTCCTATCGTCTAAGCTTGCCACGCCTACTACCACGTCCACATCTTGACATCTTAATAAAGATAATGCAAAAGATTAGCACATTTACAAATGTGTCGAAGCTAACTCACTCGCATCCTAAGGCAATGGACAACAGTAATTCACCCCACATATGCACGTAGTCACATAAACACATATGAATTTCCTTCCTAGATAATGATCATCCCTCGACATTGCTAGAGTTCCAATTAGAAATAGCAATGATCAAGTGCTCTTCTTATAGGACTTTTAGAAACTCGTAGACCCAATCAATATTTTAGGAATTAAATCCCACATCCATATAATCACATAAGCATGTTATCACATAGCATACCATACATACAAAAATCTTTGTCGAGCGAGATAAACCCATTGTGGTAAGAACCACTTCCCACGTACCTAAAGTATTCAAACCCGATACATTTTGATACCAAGTTGTAATGCCCCCAAAATAAATACAATAGCCCATTCACAACATTAATAAATAACAAAAATGATGAAGTAATTATCTTCCATTAAGTCCAATTGAGTTTACAAAAGAATAACATATGCGGGGTATACATTCACAAGCCTGGCCTTGAATCTATAGCATATGTTGCAAAATAAAGAAATAAAATAGAAGTTAAACAGATAAGAAACACCCTAAGGGCTTTTAACCTTCCAAGTCAATACTTGATTACAATAAAAATGGATTTGAATCCAATACAGTTAAAGCCCTTGGCTTGTACAAAAATAAACACAATAAATACACAAAATAAAGCTCTTGCTCCAAGTCCTCCCAAAAGCTATTGCCTTGGTGGAGGCATGCGTAGACACCCCATTTTGACCGCCTGATTACACAATCTACAATATCTCAATCCAAGTGTGTTGTTGTTAGTTCCTCACCAAGCGATCCAAGTGTCTCGTCTCCAAAGTGATTCACCTTGTACCCTCTTGTCTTTATTTTGTGTGTATTTTTCTACAGACCTTAAAAATTCTGATGGCCAATTTTTTGTATCACATATGTCTGATATATATACACAACACATGATAGAGTTTGCATGTAGGTGAGATCCTTAGGAATCTCTATCTTTTAGTTGTGGGGATAAAATAAAAGATGTATCTTTTATCTTGAATTTGCAAGATACAACTTATCCAATTTACTTATCTTTTAAATAGATAATATAGAACTTCCACTAATTGTAATAATGTCCATCAACACATTATAATTAAACTCCTAAAAGTAGAGAATTACAAGTGAGGCCCTTTCTTACAATTGGTCACAAACTTCCTTCCACCAAACTATATTCTACATGAGCTACTAGGTATGGACAAATTTATCACTATCAAAAACCCTAGCTCATGTAGGTGAATTCTAAATTTTTCCTTCTTCTAATTGGACCCCAAAAATATTTTTCGAAAACATGCTTTTATAATTTTACATGTACAAATAAAATATTTTTATAAAAAAGTTACTGGCTGGTTTTCTTTTGGTCCAATGTTAATAGGAAAAATTACTTGAATATACTTTCTCACTTTGAGAATGGTGGATTCAATGCTAAGTACCTATATAAATCAATTACACTCACATAATCCAAACTGTCTGCGTATAGCCTTTGGTTCGACGTCACCAATTGACAACATCAAAGTTAAATGAATAATTAATTAATTTACACAAGCCTCTCGGGGTCAAAGGAAAATAAGTGCATTGTAATAGAACTACCTTTTAAACTGACAATGATCATTCCATAGGTGTTCTCAAAACCAATTTTGTTCAGTGCATGTACTTATCGCATAGCACCCCCCTATTTGCCTAAGGTTGCTACCTCAATGATGGAGTTAATCATTCTATCATATAGCAGCAAAACAGGTGTAGGCCATAGTAGTGCAACGCCCAATCAACACCCATAGCCTAGAACATTAATTGGGTATACAAGGCACCGAAAAATCATAACTCCCAGCTTTTGGTTCGTTAACCATTAGCATGTTTTTCTACAATGTTACCCAAGGGACCTTATATTCACATCATATATAACGTTAAATATAACATTACCTAAAATAATAACATACAAAAGTGCAAAATAAAATGCCAAGCAATTTATTTAATCAGTTAATAAAGTCAACAAATTGGTTTTTGAGGGCACAAATACTAACAGGCGGGACGTGTTCTCCATTGAAAGAAAAGTCTTGCGCAAGTGGTTATTTCAAAACCCTTGTATGGATTGGTTATATTTGGGCCCTAGGTTGTTTCGATGTGATAAGGTTAGAGGAGGTTATAGGCAAGGCCCTTATTTTTGCTGTCTCTTTTGAGGTCCTTAGTTGGCGCTATATGGTACGTAACCATTGTAGGTATTCGGGATAAGATTTGTAAAGCAGCAAAGGGGAGGGGACATACTGAATAATTCGAGTCCAATTTTTGCGGCTGAGAGGATTAAATCTATTTGGGGGATTTCTAGATTACTAACATCTAACTTTATAATTCTTTGCTTGTTTACTTGAATATCATATTTCATCACTTGTTATAATTGTAATTGTGTATCGAATTGGAAAGAAGGGACAGAGTGTGTGCGCGTTTACTGGGCATTCCAAGCTCATGACGTTTTATGCCAAGTATTGAAGACTGTTACCTTATCGAAGGTGAAGATGAAATGGTTAAAGATGCATGGCTACTCTAGAAGAATTAGGAACTAGCTTAGTTAAATCCCATTTTGTAATCTTGCATTGGAATTATAATGTTTAAACTCTGGATGTAATTAAGATATACCTTTGTAATTATCATTTTTCTTATATATCTATATATATCTTCTATAACTTATCCTTATTTTTCGTCAAAAAGGTAACTTTGTTATCTACGAAGATTGAACTTAGAAGGGAGGCTATTTTGACTCATCCAATTGTTCCTGGGATCTTACTTGGTTATTGACCAAATGACCCATTAGTGACTTTTCCTAGACTTCAATCTTAGAGTAGATTTTGGGACATTATACTTGTAACCTTAGAAAAATCCTGTATTTATTTGTTAATATATTCTTTAATGTTCCAGATTTTTAGGGTGTCACAAACAAGTTGTATTAGGGTTGGAATTTCGGATTTGGAGACTAGGGTTTGAGTTTCACTCTTCTAACTCACTAAAAACACTCAATTTAACTCTTAACACTTGGGAACCATCAAAATAGGAGACAAAGGGGTCTATTTATAGGTATGGTCAAACTCAAGGGTAAAATATACTCACCCGCAAAGTATCAAAAAGCGTTGACAAATTAATTCCCATTGAGGAGTACAAACATCTTTTTCCAATCCTAACAATTAATAGAAGAAACTTAAAATTAGGAAACTATTTTCGAGAAAGGATGCAATATCTACATGGTTGAATCTAAACATGATATATAATGGAATGAGAGTTAAAACTAATTTAAAGATTTCTTCCCACATCCTTACGTTGCCACGACATTGTTCTATGGATGCGGGCAGGCTGTTAGAAGTTCGACCCAATTTTTTTGGTGTCATAGGGAAGGGATAGACCTTTCTAATGCATATTCAGTCATACAGGCATGGGCCCACTAATTTGTTTTCGATTAGAGCATCAAGTAGTGCAACCTAGTTTTACTTGACTAAGCCCTGTGCTCGTCTAAGGAGGGAGTTTGCTTTACCCAACTCCCTTTTTGATAAAAAGGCAGAAAGCCCCAACCCGACATTCATTAGTTTCGTATGAAGAGTGCCCTGCCCTAGGAAGCACCTACTCCTATCAAAATGAAAAGTGAGACTTTACTAAACAAGCAAGAAAAGCCATTTCTATCTTATTAGTAAAGCGCTAACATGCGCTGCTGAAATCGAACTCAAGTTTCGCCGATATGATATCAAGATTTTATTAATGTGCTCAAGCAACCTATCTTACTAATAATAATGAAAGGCCCTATCTAAGCTCTATCTAAGCCCTATCTAAGCACTATCGTTGTAAAGTTTTTGGTGCCCGGTGTAACCTTAATAAATTTCAAGTTACACCCAACTAATATATATTGTAACGCCCCTAAATTTCTTACAAGAATATACCACAACCATGTAGAGCATAATACAATAAAGCCCTATTTCTCATCGAACTAAGGTTCACAGTTTACAATTCCATGTTTACACAGTAATCTTAGTCCATGTCCTTGGGTAAGTTCAATAAGCTAGAAGACTATACAAAACAAATTAGCCATGAAGGCATACAAAAGTTTTTAAGCTTTCAGTCCATACAAAAAAGCAGATTCACAATGCATAACACAACACTCTACACTTCTACAAGCAAATCACTTGGACCCAGCTTCCTAGCAAAATAATAGTGCAAACTTCCAGTCATTGCAGTGGTGTGTCACTAGTTCCTGAAAAATCAAATAGGGTTGAACTATATGCCCAGTAGGAATACATTTAACCAAGTATCTAATTATTTGAACAAGCACATGGCACCATTATAATTGAAACAACGTAAAATATCAATATTGAAAAATAACTAATTAGGTAAATAAATAGATAAATAAATTAATGTACAATTCTGTCCCTCACAAAACCATTCTCAACATTAGAAACAAAAATGCACCATGAGTCCCTAACAAGAGTCCAAACCACATACACAAGTCACTTTCATTTGATACTATCCCCATATTTACCGACTATCATACGGCAGGACGTGGGCACCCAAAATCATCTGTTTTTTCACTTTTGTCGACTACAATACGGCATGACCAGTGGACACCCAAGAACATTTTCCCATATTCATCTAGCGATAAGCACATATAGGGAAATTAGGCACCTTGATTCCCCGTGTGGGTACTAACACAACACCATATTCTCAAAGCTGACTCTTAATCCGAACTCATGTTCACTTTACCACTTTACTAAACTTTCCAAGTAAACAAGCACTTAACATTATACAAGATAAAGAAAAATATAACATTCAATAGGCATCAATCCCCAAGTCACAATTTCAACACCACAACAATACCTATATATTCCATTTCTTGAGTATTCACAATATTCCAATAAGTTCAAGGAAATTTCATTGCAAATACCATTCTCTACCCAAATAAGGAATTAGGGTTTTATCAATTTGGGGCTTTCTCCCATTCTTCATAAATGTGTATTTTCTTAACACTAATATACATATTTCATGGAAACATTTGGAGAAATTTTACCAAAAGCTAAGTAATATGCCTCATTTTTTATTAAATAAGAGTTTAACCCACTCAATCATCAAATTAAATCTTAAGTCACAACAATATCGTTGGAAAATCTTCAAAACAAAGAGATACTAGGTTAAAAGTCACCTTACCTCAAGCTATGAGCAAATAAACCAAGCTTCTAGGAGAGTTCTTCACCAAAACAAAATCCAATCGAAAGAGAGGATGATTTTCACGTATACTTCACTCCTTGTAAGAGATTTAGATTAGATCTTAGAGGAATGAGGGGTATATAGAGTGAGAAACCTAGGGTTTTTCGGACTCCAGACAAGAAGGAGGAAGACAGAAAAGAAAAGTGGAAAAAATGATCTAGAAATGTTCTTTTTATTCGTTGAATTCACGCAGATCACTCGAGCGGTCTTTTCATTACTCAAGCAGTGAACAACACCTCTCAATATTTTTGTCTGTAAAACGAGATACTAGGAGTCCTTCATTTTCGCTTGAGCAACCATTAGTTTGCTTAAGCAGTCCACCTTGACTTGTAAAACTACTAGATGTCCTCAATCTTCGCTCGAGCAGTACTTTCACCGCTCGAGCGGTCGTCTGGAATAAAATGTCACATATATGCATATCAATATCACCTATTATGCCACAAAAGTCGAGAAATTAATATAACCATCAACATAGACAATACCACCTCAATAATTTTAAAAATTCTCCAAAAATCATTTATAAAACATAGAGATATCCAATTTACAATTTATCAAATTAACTCCAATATATAAACTTTCTAGCACCAAAATCTCTAATTTTTGCATCACATTCAAATCCTAAATTTACCCAAACTTCAATCTCCAAATCAACCATCAAATTAATGATCTTTCTGTATGTAAAAACATCCATAAAAACTAATAAAAAGTATTTAACTCAACAAATAAAACTAAATCATTATAAATCTAAAAATTATGCTCTTTAACTCTAAATATGTAAAACACTAAACCAAAACTTTTTAGGAAGATTTTTATTGATTAAAAGCTTCTAATTCATCATGAAACAAAACCTCGAGCCTTGAATATTGAAGAGATTAAGAATCTATAATTTACGCCTATTTATTTTTTTTTTTTTGGTGAGAGTGAGGTGGTCAATGGTGGTGGTAGTGGTGCAAGGGTGGAGCAATGAGAAGTGTTTAGCTAAAAGTGTAAGAGAATAAGAGTAGAGAAAAGAAAGAAAAGAAGAAAAAAGAAAAGAAAAGAAAAGAGAAGAAAATTTATGCACTTTTACACATTAAAAGTGGGTAACGTACACTTTGCACCTCTACACTTTATATCAAATCCTACTTTGGCGCTTACACATCAAATTGTAACACTTAACCCCCTGTACTTTTGGTCAAGTGTCACTTTGGCCCTTCTGTTAGCCTCATTGTTAACAGAGGTTGGTCACATGAAAAACATGTGAGGATAAATTACACTTTGCATCCCTACACTTTACACAAAATCTCACTTTAGTCCCTACACATCAAAATTGTGACACTTAGCTCCCTAAAGGATAACTTTTGTTAGCCTCACTATTAACAGAAGGGCCAATGTTACACTAACCAAAAATGCAGGAGGTTAAGTGTCATAATTTAATGTGTAGGGATTAAAGTGAGATTTTGTGTAAAATACAGGCGTGCAAAGTGTACTTTACTCTTAAAAAGTTGAGTGGGAGTGTTTGGTTAACACTACAAAATTATTTTGTTTGTATTGGTGGTGGTGTTGTCCAACTTGAGAGATGTCTTGAGAGATGTCAAACCCTTTAAAAAACACTGGTGTAAGCTAGCCAACAAAGTAATTTGGAGAGTTAGTGATGCTTCGATGAGCACAACTGATACTCTCTCAAAATCACAAAATTCTAACCTCTCTCTATTGCTATATCTCTTAGTCATTTGCTTCAAAATCCTAACCTCCCCATCATCTCTAGAAGGAGGAGAAGTCTGCGTTGATTATTGTGGGTTTAGAAGTTTTCACGAGGAGAGGGTCGTAGTTGGAGCCAATGACGTTGATGGGGTTGTGGCTGAGGCAACAATGTTGGGAATGTTCACAATTTAAGGAAAATAATAGCGGTTGAAAGGGATGTCTTGAGACTAATAGAGAGAAATAGAAGAGGGAAAGGAAAAGTAAAAGAGAGAAATAATAGGTTTTGAAGAGGATATGACAAAAGATTAGATTAATTAAATTATTTTTCAAAAAATTGTTAACAAAATAAAAGAATACAGTTGCTATTTTTATTTAAAATTGGATGATGACATCATTAAATTTCATTCATTTATCTATAGGTTGATTGACGATGTAAGTATAAAGTAAATCCTTCATAGGGGGTTCGTGTTATTTTACCGTAGCGATGAGATTGGGCTTAATTTAACCATTACCGATGGGAGGTGACCGTAATATATCCCTTTTTTGAGAATATATCTGTGCCATGGAAATCTTGAGTTGGCATGAACATCATACTTTTTTTTAACAAAAAATATAAAATAAAATAAAAAATCCTTGACTACCTTTGTTTATTTTCTTGTAATTACTGAATTTAAATACATTTATAAATCGTTTATGATTGTAGATATGTAATTTCAAATTTCAAGCACACTTATTTAAATGTACACACTTTTTAGTAATAGGAGAATTTAACATTAAATCATTAATTTTTTTTTTTTCAAATTATTTGTTTGACATGAAAAAACAAAAAGTTAAAAATAATATATTTTTAAATTTTTTTTGGAGGTAAATTATTAATGCACTTCCAGAGGTTTACTTAAAATAAGAATTGTCTTATGTGGTTTGAAAAATTATAAATACTTTCTGTCAGAATTTTTTATTTAACAGAATTAATTAAAAAAGTGAAATTTCTAACTGTTTACCTATACGATAATAAAATTATTTAAATTATTAATTGAAATAAAATTTTAACATTATTAAATACTGTTAATTAACTTGATAATTTATTAATAAAATGATCTATTTGTTATGAAATTAGAAATTTTAGAGAGCATAATATAATTTCTAAAATTATAAGGGATAATTTATAATTTAAGTAAATTTCAGTAATGTGTTTATAATTTATTCATTTTTTTACTAATTAAAAAATTTCATTAAAATAAAATATTTTTAAATTTTTACTTTTGGTAGTCGACAAATAAAATGGGACGGAAGGAATTTATTTATTTATTTATTTTTGGAAAACCGGGTCGGTATATTGGTTGAAGAATTGCAACCTTCCCATTATTCCTCTTTGAGTCTTTAACATTGCCGCAGAATGGCGAAAGAGGTTGATCTTGAAATGGCGGAACAAGCGGCGGAGAAGGAAGAGCAGCAGCCAGATATGCCGCCGGAATCGTTCTGGTTGTCCCGAGACTCCGAATTCGATTGGTTTGATCGCAACGCCATTTATGAGCGCAACGAGTCCACAAGGCCCAACTCCAATTCGACTAACTTGAATCCGAGTTTGCATCCCAATTCCAACTCCTCATCGCACAGGTTTTCCATAAACTTGAAGTCTAAAGCATCGGTTATCGGATTGCCCAAGACCACTTATGCCGATACGCCGAACCGGAGGAAATATAAACCGGCCAACATCCGGCTGTTCCCGAAGCGGTCCGAGTCGATTGGAAAATCAGAGCCTTCATCGCCGAAAGTCTCGTGTATGGGGAGAGTACGGTCCAAGAGAAACCGCCGTAAATCGTCGAATTCGGTCGAGAAATCGAGAAGTGGTGGTGGACGGAAGAGAACCGGGGTCTGCGGGTGTTTCACTGCTATATTCCGGTCCGACCGGAAGTCGAAAGCGGTCATTGAAACCGTTGAACCGCCACTGGTGGAATCGCCGCCGCCGAGGAGGAGCGTGACGGTCAAAGTTGGTGAGTTTTCAGCGAGAAATGAACCGGAGTCGGGTGCGTCGGTGGAAGAGCCGCCAGGTTTGGGAGGAATGAAGCGGTTCGTATCCGGTCGAAGATCGGTGTCTTGGGATACGGATGACATGGACAAGTGAACCGATGCTTGCGTGGCGAAATTTGATTGGGCGGCTGGTGGAGGTGGGCCCACTGGAAGAAGAAGTATGGTAGAAGTCGTGACGGGGGGGCGGCCTGCTTTTTGTCAAAGTGGAGTTGTTGGAAAAACATGCTCACGGTTTCACACCCTCTCTTTTATTTTTTTTTTTATTGAGCCTTTTTAATTGATAAGTTTGTTGTAAATAAACAGTGATTTTCAAATGAGTGGATGTAAATTTTTTCTCTTTTACTTTATGCTATTTTTTGTTATTGATTTTGTTAATAATAATCACATTTAATTATTATATTTTGAACATCATTCATATATTACTATTACATTGATTAATGGATCAACAACAGTTATCATTCAACGCTAATATTATTATTACCTTTATTATTCGTCATCTTCTTTTCAAAATAATTTTAAAAGGACTTGGTTTTGGTCCAGTCCACCATCAGACTGAACCGTGTTGTTAGATTTGTGGGGATTTATCACGGGTGTCATTTTGAAAATCTGAACCGTTGAATGTGTAGAATTCGTCAAGTCCTATATGCTGGTAAAAAATCACGTTGATCGGATATCGATAACTATGTGATCAAAATAGTTTTTTTATCAACCGTTAATTTATTCACCGTTCATTTTTTTTATACAAAACGAATTTGATCACATAGCTATCGATATTCGATCAACGTGATTTTTTATAGGTATATAGTACTCGACGAGTTCTACACATTGAACGATTCAGATTTTCACAACGGGACCCGTGGTGGATCCCCACGGGCCCAACAGCACAGTCTAATTTAATGGCAGACTGGACCAAAGCTAGATCCATTTTAAAAATATAAAGTATCTAGAAATTTAATACTATTACCTTACTATTCTTCATCTTCTTGTTTTTCTAGAAAATATATAATAAATTAAACAAAAATAAAGAATATACAAATACACAGGACGAAAATTATCCACTTTGTACCACGGGACACGTAAGGTTTTGGTCTTTTTTGACTGCCAAAGTACTTTTGGAGGTTTGTGAATATAACCCACTTTATAAGATGGGTCAAGATTTTTTAAGGAACTGATTTGAGATGAATTTTTATCCCACAATAACTAAAGTATCAGTGAAAGCCCAACTGTACTGAAATATACATGGTAAATACTAATTTTATGTCTTTGGACTCACTTATAAAATGAAGAGTGTGGTGTGATAGAGAATGGTTTCATAAATGCAAGGAATGAGGGATGGGTAGCTTCAAAATTAGAGCAGAAGTAGGTAGTTAATAAGTAGGTGTGCACAAACATAATCAACGAAAAGAGGGTTGGATACGGTTGAAAAAAAAAAAAAAAGAAAAAAAAAAGGAAAAAGAAAAAAAAAAAAAGAAAAAGAAAAAGAAAAAGAAAAGAGAGTAGATAGGAGTTGGTAACTTGTTTTTATAACAACTACTTCATTTATACACGTTTTGAATATAAAAAATATTAGAAATTTTAAAAATTCTATCTAGATTTTTATCAAATATTTCACATGGGTGTGAGATTCATATGGTGTGCGTCCACACATATTTGATAGAATTTTTAGTGGAACTTTTAGGATATCTAGTATTACTCTTTAAATATTCAACTATAGGCTGATTCAATTTGCAAGCAAACAATTTCACTTTTTTTCTTTTTTTTCTTTTTTTTTTTTTTCATTATTTTGTTCGTATTAGTGATGTTTTGTTCAGATAACCTAATCAATTTTTTTATTGCTAACCATAAATATATTTATCTTTTCTTCTTGCCGGAGTGTCAAAAAAGTTTTTCAATCGTGAACTTTCCAGTCTGGTTGATGGATCATGGCGCCATGAATATACAGCAATGCTGCATACCACTAATTTGGTAGCTCTAACCTATCACCAATGAGGTAGAAAAGGAAAAAAAAAGAAAAAAAGAAAAAAGAATAATGATTTGGAGCTCTAATTTTTGAGCTTTAAAGGTAACTCTAATGAGTTGGTAGTGGACTCCACCCATACTGATGTGATGTTTTGGTCTTGATTTGTTTTTATTTTATTTTTTTTTATTCATTGCCATGTCATTAGTGCTCCATTAAAACACCAAAATTAGTGGTCTGAATCATTGCTGGAAAAAAAAAAGCAAGACATAATACACATTGTGGTAGTGGGTGGGACCCACTGTCACATCATTACTGACGGTACTAATTAGTGCTCTCACTCATTTTTCATATATATATATATATATTAATATTGTTAGATGTTTGCATCCCCATATTATTATTATTATTATTATTATTATTATTATTATCATCAATAAAAAAAAAATTTATTAATAAAAATAATAAATATGAGACAAACATTAATAAAGGAAAACGAGTGCACAAATCATTTAAATCAATTTGGATATGGTGGAGTTGAAATAATTAACTTGTGCCCATTTTATATATATATATTGAATATGTAGTATATAATCTTTTTGGTGGGCAAGGAAACCCTTGTTTGTACTCGTCCACCATTGATTATTAAGCGGTAAGTTTTGAAGTTTTGATTTAAAAGTTTAATGAACTTTAGTAAGGTGTGTTTTGGTTTTTATATCTTTTAAATCGATCTTAGATGAATTTTAATTCAACCAAGTTGGAGTAGATTATTTTTTATATAGTTTTATAATGCATATAAATTTATTGATTGAGCTAAATGTGCTCTAAGTTTTGGTTGTATATATAACGAGTCAATCTTAAAAGTCAAGGTCAAATATCTTAGTTCGTTTTATCATCCCAATTACTATTAGCACATGACGCAAATGTCCGTTAGATTTTTATTTTCCACTTAAAATCATAATTGTTGGTCATTGCTTAGTTGGCTTGAAAATTAGGGTTAATAGCTTGGCTTAAGAATAAGTTCTATCATGCTATATATGATCAAGAAGCTCTTAAGCATTTCAAGACTAAAGAGAAAATGAGGCTAATTATTATTGTATTGGTCATTCGTGATTTATGAACAAAGCCAAAATTAAATCTTTAGTATTATTAATATAAATTGCATAGATGATACAATGTCAGATAATTTGCAGAAGTATAATTAACAGCTTGATGTACTGTATTGTATGTATGTAGCCTTTGGGTGAATTACATTGAAATCTGGCCCTCCTTTTTTTTTTTGGGGGGTGGGGGAGGGAAATGAAACGAAACGCAAAAATATTACGAGTTCATAATTGGTAGTAGATCGCGGTTAAGATCTCTTAGACGACATTGACAAAATACTACAATTTTAGTTAAGCTCATCGTACAATTCAACAATTCTCCCGTTCAAGGGTTGCACAAGCCTCGAGTTGCTCTTACATGTTGCTTGCAATGGAGCCTTCAAAGCCTCTATTTGTGCTTTAGATATTGATCTAATCTGCATTTTTGTTACCCATAATCAAAATTTGTAAATGTACCTTTATGTACTCATGTATGAATATAGAATATATTCTGAGTGTAGAACAAAGATCAGAATAACTTGTGAGCCGAACCAATTCGATTTTCAAGGATTGGTTGATAAATTTATAAAATTTTGTCACCAAACTGAAAACCGAATCAATTTGGTCACTTATAATTAATTTCCATGTTAAACCTAAAAATCGAACCATTTCTATAATCAAATCAAATCAAAATTTTAGTTGAAACACTTCACATATAATCACAATATGATAAGTCCTTTTCAATTTGCATTATAATAACTAGTGGGTGTGTGCTTACCTAATGGATGTGCTATTAAATCTATAAAATATAAATTTTGATTTTGATTTAGAAATATATATGTTGTGGGTTGTTGAAGTGGTAAAGATGTTGTTACCCAAACCCAAAACATCATAGGTTTAAGTCCCATTCACTTCATTATTTAATTTTTTTGTTTTAAATAATTATTATAGGTGTATTTTGAGAAAACTCAAAATATAAGACACATTTGTATCAACACAACCAACAACCTTCACATATTAATAGTATAGAAGATATTAATAGTATAGAATATAGATAGATATCGATGTAGAAGACAGATAAATATAGATATGAATCAAATAGACCGGTGACCACCCCTAATGTATTGTACATGTGTAAAAAAAATGTAGTACCTTGGGAAAGACATTCCAGATGACATTCTCGGAGCAAGGAGGAGTGGTGAGAGAACCAACATATGTGTAATACTTGCGGGTGTTTCTCCTCAACTTCCAAGCATCGAAGTTCTCAACAGCAACTTGAGCTACTTCATTCTCTTTGCAATTCTCCTCAGCTAGCTCATGCAATTGATTTTGAAACTACAATTGTCAAAAACATGTCAACACAAATTTTACAATACAACCTAAAAAACAACGCTTAATTAGTACACATTAATGTGTGTTTGGGAGGAGAAAGATGACTTGAACCCATAACCTCAATTGAACTAATGGTCACCTCTAAATTTTACAATACAAATTAAATTGTAAAAATCAAAACACTTGGATTAGTATATATCAAGAACCATATATGAGAGCTTTACCTTGGCAATAATCGGATCAGAATCACCAATTTTATAAAGCATGGCTATGACTGTGAGGCTTCCATCGTTGGCCTTGTGGACTAGATGAACCTCTGCATCAGTTCTGTAATTATCAAAATTAGTGGTTAGTTTTTGCTATTCACAAAACATTTTCTAAGAGAGAGAGAGAGAGAGAGCATACGAGACACCATCAATTGTGTGCTCAGAGGGTGTATGCCAGTGCAGTTGCTGAAAGGTGTAGATTTTACCATTAGCAATCAACTGTCCTGCATTTCCAAATTTCATCTACAAAGAAGAATTCTTCATTTAGCACAAAAACCCTTTGTTAAAGAACATGTTCCATGGTCAAAATCACAAAAAAATAAGTCAAATTATTCCCTGTAGCATGTAGTGTGATGTTATGAAACACGCACACCTCACTATTTATTGGTGTCGGTCCACCATTAATGACAGGATGTGCGTGTCAATAATTATTTTACAAAAATTGAATGTGCAATAATGTCATCTTAAATAGCTTAGGATTTGTAAGAGCTCATGAAGTTGTGCTTGAATGTGAGTATGATTGTATGGTGAATATAAGATCTTAAATTTGTGGTTCAAAAAACACAAATTTTCCATCCAAAAACAAAATGATTAGCAAAACACTTGGATTAATTGCCAAGGAAAATCAGGAGCTTTGGACAATCATATCAATTGCTAAGGAAATCTATGTAACTATGATTTCGATTCATCCTAACAATAACTAAAAATGTCTTTCCAATAGCACGCACCTTGTACCATTGTGATTGATGCCCATCATTAAATAAAATTTCAAGATAATTTTTGACAATTGCACTCAAATTGCGGAGGTCTAATATTTTAGACTAGGATGATTGTTACTAAAGTAGATGGAAGACCAAAGACATACCTCAATACTGTAGCCACTGTTAACCAATGTAGCATTTACAATATGATACTCCCTTTTTAGAGGCTTCAACTTTGCATTAAGAACAGCATTGTCTGTCACAATGTTTATAGGAGACTGCAATTTTCCAGTTGAGCAAATCGCATAACTAGGATTCAAACTTCCCCACTTGCTGGGTCCGGTGTCGCCGGTGTAGCTAAACCCAGGAGATTCTTGAAGCTCTAGTGGAAATTTTAACAAAATAATTTAGGGTTAATTGATTCTTAAATATTTACATCAAATTTTTAACAAAAGTAAAGTAATTTATGTTGGCATTTAAAACACAAAATAAGCATGTAATTAGTGGCATTATAAATGACATTCAATCCCTACGATTTAAAATCTTCGCTCTATATAAATAGGTGTATTTCGTGTATGGAATACATAGTGTGATCTATCAAATGAATGAGGTAGCCCTCATGTCAAAATGACCAAGACATATTTTTTGTGTGTTCATTCTTGTCCGTTATTGCTCTCTTCCATTGTTCTCTCTATCTAATATTTAACAATAAGAAAGTAACATTAGTTATAAGTTACAAAGTTATCACTTACATTTTACCTATTCTTTACTTGCATATATATATATATATATATATTTCTTTCAAACTAAGTCATCGCTGAAATGTATGGGCCTTGGGAGGACATAAAGGGGTGTTTTGGCAACATGATTTTTAGCTGCTTTTTTAGGTTTGTAGCAAAAGTCAAAAGTTGACTTTTTTTTTATTTGGAAAGTTGGTTTTTAGCCAATAGTGAAATTACAATTCTACCCCTCATGGGTCAAAATATGTTATATGGGTGAAGTTGTAAATATTTTAAATAAATGGGGATAGTTTGGTCATTTTATTGTGATTTGACATCATAAACAAATATTAATAAAAAAAAAGTCAAAAGTAATTTTTTATCAACTTCTCAAATCATTTGTCTAATAAAGCCAAAAGTTTATTTAAAAGTCAAAAAGTTACTTTTTTACATCTTCCCAAAATAAGCCAAAGAGAAATACTTTATTTTATTTTTAAAGTCAATTTGATTCTCAAAACATGATGTCGAAAACGAAAAAATAAATGAGCACTAAAATTTGAAAAAATCATGGAAATAATAAATATGTTGCACACAAACTTCCGTATATAAATTTTCAAAAAATCAAAGCGCAACAAGTACAATCAAAGCAACACCAAAATTCTTTACCAGACATGAGAAAAAAAAAAAAAAAATCCATTTTCACAAAACTACTCTATGGGAATTGCAAGAATCTTTAAACAAGTCATAAAATTGAATATGACAAAGCTTTTGACTTTGTTGTGGAACATATTTGGATTTAAGCAAGTCATAAAACATATTGTACAATATTTCTGAAACTATTTTATGTTGAAAAAATGTTAAGACGGTTCTTTTAAAGCGCGCGCACACACATATATATAAGAGACAAGCAAACCAAATTTCTATGAAATGAGAAATGGGTACAAAGGGTACAAATACATTCACGTGTCTATGGGGTGTGTTTCAGAGAGAAAGAGATCATACCCCCTGAGGTTAGTTCTGAGACTTCTGCTGCATTGGTGTGGATAAGCAATAATGCAGTTGCTACAACAAAGAAGGCAACTCGGGCGGCCATTGCAGGTGCAAGTTCTGAGTTTGTTCTCAAACCTACAACATATATATAGATTTAATGTTTACAACTGTATTTAGGATATGATTGAGTGTGTGATTCCTTTTAACCTTACCTTTTCAGCCTAGTTATAGGATGTCTATGCCAAACTTAGCAGTTTTTCCTCCAAAACTTTTGGAGCACCTTAAATTTTGTATGTGTTGTCTATCTATATAAACTAATTGCGTCCACCAGTTTATTTTTGGGATTATTAGGGCCAAACCTGGATTTACTCAAAATCAAAATTACAAGCAAGCGTCTAAAAATGGAAAAATTCATTTGTGCTCACATTTTAGTAAAGAGCCCTTGATTTTTTATTTATTTATTTATTATTATTATTATTATTATTATTATTTTTTTTTAGTTTAAGAGCTAAAAATTGTCATTTTTTACTAGACAATAACATCTATGTGGAGATGTGAACAGTCATTTGTGCCCACACTTGAGTCAAAACTTGTAATTTTATTTATTTATTTTCCTTTTTATGGTTTCAGAGCTAAGCATTCCTCTTTTTAAGACTATATAACATGATCCGGAGAATTGCTATGGAAGATTAAAACCTAGATTCAACCATTTTACTGATTTTAGATTAGTCAATTCTTTTTCTTAATCATTATTCCGTTAGTTTTTTTATTTTTTTTCTAATAGGGAAGAAAATCTTTGTTGCAAAACCGATAAAAAATCAGATCAATCAAGTATGACGGTATCACAAAATCTCAAAAAGAGATAAACAACCACCATAAAATGAAGGATCCAACCCTCCATAGAGGAGAAAAGGCTCCCCACAAAAGAGGGAAATAAACTTTTACACAGGCTAGATTATTACATCAACAAACAAAAAATTAAGAAAATCAAACAGAAAAAATACCAAATCCAAGTTGCCACTGAACTCATCCAAAACTCCATTGCTTTACAACCTTCAACTTGAAATCTGAAGACCTCATATCTACTGGTCAAAATATAACATTGAAGCTCAAGTAGTCACCTAGCGTGAAACAAATGCATTATCTAGTGTTGACTTTCGGACTGTGAAAAACTTTGTAGTCAGACTTTAAAAGTTTGGATTCGATGGTGGAGAAGGTAAAGTTGTGATGGTTGAACCAGTAAGGCAAACATCAGAGGAGGATCGAAGAAATAAGAAATGAGATAAGAGAGAGATCGAAAAGGTGTGGAAACCACCGTCGTCTCCATCTCCCCTAACAAGAAATTTCATAGAGAAAAACAAGAGAGATTTCTAGGGGTTTGCCTCTTTTACTCCTTTAGTTGTTAAACTTCTTTATTCACATTAATTGATTCATTATGTATTAACCAAAGAGAAAGTGAAAACAATATATTTGATTCAATGAGTTGATATCTTTACATCAATGTAGTACATATACACCTCATACATGATTACTAATGACTCTTCATCTAACTAACTCTAACATAATTCTGTTATAGGTCATAGAGAAATGTTCTGTTGTGGTTGAGGGTTCACCATAGTAAGGTGAGTTAGCTCTACTACTGTTGCTACTAATGCTTTACTATCCTTATCATCCCCCCTTAGGCGAATAGGAGGAGAGTGAATCATGAGCTTATTCTTAAGGAGTTAAAACTTGGAAGTGGACAAAGCCTTAGTAAAAACTTCAGCAATTTGATCATTGGTAGGAATGTACTTGAGGATGAGTTTCTTAGCTACAACTTTCGCTTGAACAAAGTGGCAATCCACCTCTATGTGTTTAGAACGGCTATGGAAAACAGGATTAGGAGCCAGAGAAAGAGCAAAAAGATTATCACACCAAAGAACAAGGGACGAAGATAAAGGAGCGGAAAAATCTACAAGCAACATCTAAATCCAAGTTAATTCAATAGTTATGTAAGCCAAGGATCAATATCTAGCCTCAATTAAAGACCTAAAAACAGTTGGTTATTTCTTGGAAGGCCAAGAAATAAGGAGTAGATCTTCTATCAAAAGGATTAGAGTCAGTAAAGCCTTGTAAGTGAAAAGAACTAGAAAAAAAGGTTAAGCCATGAGACAAAGAGCCCTTGATATATCTAAGAATGTGTTTGATAACAAAAGATGATTCAAGCTTGGTTGTGACGCCCCAAAAATCGAGAATATCAAAGAATATATATTAACAAGTAAATACAAAGTTTTTCTAAAGTTATAAATGTAGGAAACGTCACTAATGAGTCATTTGGTCAATAACTAAGTAAGATCCCAGGAAAGATCGAAGGAGTTAATATAGTCTCCCTTCAAAGTCCAGTCTCCTTAAATAGCAAAGCTACCTTTTTAACATATCTTAACAAGGTATTAATACAAGGTCTACATAAGTTGACAGAAGAATAATGATAAGTTCACAAAAATTAAATGTATATATAAGTAAAATAATAGTTACAAGATCATATCTTATTTATCACAATAGTTTTAACATTTATAATCTTAAAACATGATTACTAATTCCTAATTTTTCTAGCATAGTCATATGTCTTCAAATATTTCTACTTCACTATCATCTGCGTAAATTTCATCAATACCTGGCATGAAAGACCATGAGCTTGGAATGCCCAGTAAATGCATTCATACCCCGTCCTTTTTTGTTCAATCCAATATACAACCACATTTACAATAAGCAAGAAGTATAATAATCAAGTAAACAAGAAAATGATTACAAGTTAGGTGTTAGTAATCTAGAAATTCTCCAAAGAGATTTTATCCTCCCAACCACAAGAATTGGGTTTGGATTATTCAGTATGCCCCCTCTTTTACTGCTTTGCAAATTTTACCCCCGGATGCCTACAAGGTTACATACCGCGTAGCACCAACTGAGGACCTCAAAAGAGACGATAAAAATATTTAATCACCTCAAACTTTATTCGTCATAAGCACCTAAGGTTTGAATACAACTGATCCATTCAAGGGTTCCAAAACAATCACTTGCGCAAGACTTAATCTTCAGTTAGGAAACACGTCATATCAATCCATTATCATCTCATCATTACTCAAGTGATTAAAAACCCAATACCACCCCATTTAGTGTTGGTACAATTCGTCTTGAATTCTTCAGTTGGTGGTCTTCAGGTCTTCAAAACTTGGCGATGAACTTGTCTATATAGAACAAAAATTTGATGCTTCAAGTTGCGTTACTAAGTTGCTTTCCTAAAGACAATATTTGCACCCACAAAAAGGTATGCAAGGGGTTACAGCAAATTTGCCTCTTGGATACAATGAAGTTTGATCTAAAGATCAAGTCTACCGGTGTCTGCACTGACGACAGTAGATCAGAATACTATTGATATAATCAAGAAAACCAAGACTAATAATCAAATCTGCAAAACTTGATTACCAGTAACAAAAGCAGAAAAGTGCTTAAAGAAACTCTTGATTGAAAACTCAAAATCAAGAGGGGGAGAGAGAGAGAGAATTACAGGAATGCTTTTGAATTTTGTGGATGGAATGAAATGGCTAATTTTGCAACCTAATTATAGGCCATGATGCACTTGATCGAATGGTCATGTCCCTTGATCGCATTCTATCAAATGTGACCGTTAGATCGACAGTCTACGGTACAAATCATTCTCACACCGAATAGATGCCTTGACTAATCACACCTGATCACGATCGGGTGCCATTTCATCCGTACGATCGCGCACATCTCCAATCAACGACTATGATCAAATTGCTCCAGATCGGACATAAAACCGTTCGACCGCCAACGGATGCCACATCACTGACACGTGGAACTGACTATATTCCACGTCACCCATGCCACGTTGGATCCATGTCATTGCTCCAACTTGTCCGATGCAAATAGGAAAGCGCCCTCATGATGCCTTGCGTCGATGCGTTCGTGCTAAGTGCAAAGTGCGCCATCAAAAGCTACACAATCCACTGCCCATGCCATGCGCGCGTGTGTGCATGTGTATGTGCGAGTGGTGCGAAGCATCACCCTTGCGGTGTGGGTGCATGCAGACTGGCTTTTACCTCACAATTCCATATTCAAAGGAATATTCCATGTAACACTTTATTAAGTACTCCATGTTTTCCTCTCTTTCCGATATAGAACAAAGTCCCCAAGCTTATTTCAAGCTTTCTAAAGAAAAACAAAGAAGGTTTTGAAAAGATTGAAAAATTAAACTATACATTTTAAAAACCATTTTGAAAAATTTCCCAACATTCTCCTACCATTTTCAAAATACCAGATGATGACTCTTGGGTTACTTGGCAGCCTTATGCATAGATGAAGCTATCTTACAATTTGAATCATTCACTTAGTGAAGACATTTCAAAGTTTGTCAAGATGGCATAGTAGACTTGTCTTTAAACTAGCGATCTTATACGACTAACCGGACATGTCTCACGTACAGTACATGTTACCTTAAGTATTCAAACAAACCGATACATGGATTGGCCTTGTGTCTATATCCTGTTTCATGAGCACTCTAGAGTCAAGCCCTTGGACTCATAGGAAGCGGCACGATATCCTATACTTACAAGCTTACTGAGAGTATCCTTATAATTTACAGTACCCTAACAACTCAATTGTAAGCTTATTAAGAGGTTGCTAACTCATCCTCTTGTTTTCACATTACAGGTACCAAGCACTTCAACCTTAGGATGAAAATGAAATAAAACTAAGTACTTGCAATCACGACATATGGTGTACTTGGGCTCATTGAACTCAAGACTTGATGTTTCTTCAATCGTTGAGTCGAGTTTCCACTATGAGTGAATATGTTAAGTGGGCTTAAGACCTATCCCTTTTGATGTTTTCCACACCAAATCCCTTGCAAGTCCTTTTGTTAAGGGGTCAGCCAAGTTTTCACTTGACTTTACATAACTAATGGTAATCACACCTTATGTGATTAACTGCCTAACACAACTATGTCCCAGTCCTTTCTATATGCCTGGACTTTCCATTATAGACATGGCTATAGGCTCGTGATAGAGTTGCTTCACTATCGCAATGCAAAGATATTGGTGGCATAGGTTTTGGCCATATCTTAATCTCTAACAAGAGATTCCTTAGCTACTTTGCCTCTTTGATACAAGAAGCCAATGCTACAAACTCTAACGCCATAGTTGAGTCTGTTATGCATGTTTTCTTCTTAGAACCCCAAGAGATAGCTCCTCCTCCAAGAGTAAAATCCAACCACTCGTGGACGAGTGATCTTCATGGTCAGTTATCCAACTAGCATCCATGAAGCCTTCTAGCACTACTGGACAGCCATTATAGACTATTCCATAGTCTATTGTTTTCCTCAAGTACCTAAGTACTTGATTAACAGCATGCCAATGCATACTATTGGGATTACTAGTGTATCTACTAAGTTTTTCTACTGCAAAAGTAATATCAGGTCTAGTGCAAGTCATGGCATACACCAGGCTATCTATTACTCTTGAGTATTCTAGCTAATCAACAGCTCTTCCAATATTAGGGTACAATTTCAAATTTAAATCAAAAGGTGTAGACATGGGTGTACAATTATAGTGATTAAATTTCTTAAGAATTTTCTCAATATAATACGACTGGGTTAGAATCAAATTATTGTCCTCTCATTTGATCTTAATATCCAAAATTACATCAGCCAAGCCCATGTCTTTCATACTAAAGCTAGACGACAAGAAACTTTTAGTACTTTCAATGACATCATCGTCAGTACCAAAAATAAGCATGTCATCTACATATAGACATATAATAACACCTCTATTGCTAGTAAACTTACTATGTACACACTTATTAGATTCATGTATCCTAAAGCCATTTAACACTATTACTTTGTCAAATTTCTCATGCGACTATTTTGGAGCTTGTTTCAGTCCATATAGTGACTTCACGAGTTTACACACTTTGTGCTCTTGACCTTGTACAATAAATCAATCCGGTTGTTGTATGTAGATTTCCTCATCTAACTCTCCATTTAGGAAAGCGATCTTAACATCCATTTGATGGATTTCAAGCTTATAGATTGAGGCTAAGGAAATCAACACTCGAATGGTAGCAATTCTGGCCACCAGAGCATATGTATCAAAATAATCGATACCCTCTTTTTGAGTAAAACCCTTAGCAAGTAATCTTGCTTTGAACTTGTCAATTGTGCCATCAACTTTCATTTTCCTTTTGAAAATCCATTTACATCCAATTGGTTTGGATCCAGGTGACAAATCAACAAGTATCTAGGTATTGTTACCCATGATAGAATTCATTTCATCGTAGAAAACAACATCTTAAGACTTCATAGCCTCCTCAAAGGTTAATGGATCTGAATCCATGTTCAAAGAAATCATTGTTGGCTTACAATAAGCTTTCTTAGTTCCTTCTACAAGGTAAACAATGAAATCAGGGCCAAATGACTTCTCAGTCCTAGCCCTCTTACTCCTCCTTAGCTCAACAGGCTCATTTGGTTCATTAGGTTCAATGTGTTCATGCCGTTCACTTTCCTCTGTAGACATCATAGGAGTTAATTCATTTTCTTGATTAGAATCCAACCTTGGAATGGTTGTGAAATGATTTTCATAAAATACTGCATCACGTGATTCAATGATGATATTTGTTTCCATTGAACCATTGAGCTGTACTACTAGAAACCTATATGCTTTGCTATATATAGCATAGCCAAGCAATATGCATTCAATTCATTTTTCACCTAATTTCTTTCTTTTAGGTTCAAGCAATATGACTATTGCTCTACAGCCCCTGTTTTCAAGTAACCTAGATTAGGTTTCTTGTTTTTCCAAAGTTCATAAGGAGTAACATTTTTTCCCTTGAGAGGAATTCTATTGAGTATGTGACAGGCAGTGAGCAAGGCTTCACTCCAAAAACCATAACTTAAACTTGAGTAAGAAAGCATAGCATTAATCATTTCTGTTAATGTCCTATTCTTTCTTTCAGCTACTTCTTTTTGTTGTGGTGTGTAAGGTGCAGACTTCTCATGAATAACACCAACATTTTCACAATATTCGAAAAAATAGTATTCACTACCTCTATCAGACCTAAGTCTCTTTATTTTGACATTACACTGATTTTCTACTTCTGTCTTAAAAATCTTGAATTTATCAAGCACCTCATCTTTTGAATGCAAAAGATAGATATGACAGTACTTAGAAAAATTATCAATGATTGTTATAAAATGTCTTTTACTACCTCTAGTGGGGATACTATGCATGTCACATACATCACTATGCACAAGTTCAAGAAAAGATGTGATTTTATATACTTTAGGAAATAGAATGTGAGTAATTTTAGATTGCACATAAAATTTGCATTTTTCAAACATATCAATATCATACTTAGGAATTAAATCTAAAGTAAACATATCATGCATTTTCCTAGTATTAATATGACATAAACGAGCATGCCATAAAGAAAGAGAATCAACAATATAAGCAAAAACAAATGTATTATTGATAACGTTAAGTTTGAACATTCCTTGATAAATGTAGCCCTTCCCAACAAAAATCCCATCCTTAGACAAGACAAATTTGTCCGACTCAAATACTAAAACCATGTTTATTAAGCAGGCTTCCAAATACAAGATTTTTCCTGACATCAGGTACATGATAAACATCACTAAGACTTAAGACTTTTCCAGATGTGAACTCTAAATCCACCATCCCTTTGCTTTTGATAGCAGCAGTTGAAGAGTTGCCCATGTAAAGAACTGTTCTATCACTCACTTGTTCATAAGTAGTGAAACGGCTCTTGTCGTTGCAAACATGCCTTGTTGCTCCTGAGTCAATCCACTAGTCACCAGCATCTTCGAGTATGTTCACCTCGGAACAGCTACGAACATGTTCTTGGCATTTGATGCTTCTGGCTTCTTCTTGTATGATCAGCATTCATTTCTGAAGTGCTCTAGCTTTCCACAGTACCAGCAAGCGCCTTTTGGCTTCTTAGCATCTTTCTCGGGTTGGGGTCCATGCTTAGGCTTCTTTTTGTTAAACCTTTTGCCATCATCTACTATGTGGATCTTGGAAGTCTGAGCCAATTGGTTATCTTTACCTTCAAGAAGCCTTGACTCTTCCTCAACTCAAAGCTGTTGAGCCAATTCTGCTAAAGTAAGATCTTCCTTTTTGTGTTTCAGAGTTTTCTTAAAATCCTTCCAAAAAGATGGCAGTTTCTCTATTATAGATGAAACTACAATAGATTCATCCATGTTCATATTCTTTTGTCGAAACTGACTCAGAATATGTTGGATCTCATGGAATTGTTCCATAATGGGCTTTATATCAATCATAGTAAAACGCATAAAATTACTAACAAGAAATTTCTTATTGGTGGCATTCTCGGTGAGGTACTTTGACTGTAATATGTCCCATAGTTGCTTTGTCGTTTCCAGATGTTGATACACATCGAACAAAAAGTCTGACAACGCAATCAGAATGTCTCATCAGGAAATGTAGTTGTCATTATCACATTTGGTTCTGGTATGGGTTTGCTCCATAGTCTCGTCTTCTTGCTCCACCAGATAGGGGGTAGTTAGCACATAGACCACTTTGAGAGTGGCGAGCAAAAAGTGTATCTTCTTTTGCCAGCGTCAGAAATTTCCTCCATCAAAACGGTCAAGCTTCATGAAATCTTGAGTCATTTTCTGAATAGATATCGCCATATCTAATTATTGTCTTTAGATTGTTGGTACAGTTCGTCTTAAATTCTTCAGTTGATGGTCTTCGGGTCTTTGAAATTTGGCGATGAACTTGTCTATATAGAACAAAAATTTGATGCTTCAAGTCACGTTACTAAGTCGCTTTCCTAAAGACAATATTTGCACTAACAAAAAAAGTGTGCATGGGGTTACAGCAAATTTGCCTCCTGGATACAATGAAGCATGATCTAAAGATTAAGTCTCTCGGCGTCTACACTGACGACAGTAGATCAGAATACTGTTAATATAATCAAGAAAACCAAGACTAATAATCAAATCTGCAAAACTTAATTACCAGTAACAAAAGCCGAAAAATGCTTAAAAAAACTCTTAATTGAAAACTCAAAATCAAAAGGGAGAGAGAGAGAGAGAGAGATAATTGCAGGAATGCTTTTGAATTTTGTGGATGGAATGAAAAGGATAATTTCGCAGCCTATTTATAGGCCTTGATCCACCTGATCGATGGTCATGTCCCTTGATCGCATCAGATCAGATCTGACCATTGGATTGACAATCTACAGTGCAGATCATTCTCACACTGAATAGATACCTTAACTAATCACACCTGATCACGATCGGGTGCCATCTCATCCATACGATTGCGCACATCTCCAATCAACGACTATGATCAAATTGCTCCAGATCGGACATACAACCGTTCGATCGGTTGGTTGACTCACCGCCAACGGACGTCACGTCACTGCCACGTGGAGCTGACTGTATTCCACGTCACCCATACCACGTTAGATCCACATCATTATCCCAACTTGTCCGATGCAAATAGGAAAGCGCCCTCATGGCGCAATGCGTTGATGCGTCCGTGCAAAATGCAAAGTGCGCTATCAAATGCCACACAGCCCACGCCACGCGCGTGTGCATCTGCGGATGGTGCGAAGCATCATCCTTGCGGTGTGGGTGCATGCACATTAGCTTTCACCTCACAATTCCATATTCAAAGGAATATTCTATATAGCACTTTATTAAGTGCTCCATGTTTTCCTCTCTTTCTAATGTAGGACAAAGTCCCCAAGCTTATTTCAAGCTTTCCAAAGAAAATCAAAGAAGGTTTTGGAAAGCACCCAAAAATTAAATTAAACATTTTAAAAACCATTTTAAAAAATTCCCCAACATTTTGTATTCCCTTTGAGTTAGATATTTTAAGTTAAGGTTAGAACAAACTATTATGACAATAATTTCCATACAGTAAGCATCATCAAAGCATCATGGTAAATGACTATAGACAAAATAATGTCAGTATCATACTAAGGCCCAAACATGTGATAATGACCACATTCATGGAATTGAAAATCATGAAATCATCAACAAAACAAAATTTCAAGTTAGATACACTCTAAAGATCACAATCTAAAAGACATTTTCAAATTTTTTTCGAACTCATCCTTTCCATTGTTTGTAAAGAATTTTATCTAGTTTCTAGATCATATTTCAAAAATAGGATAGCTTTCCTAGATTTTTTTTAGTTATTAAAGAAATACTCCAGCACTATTTAGATTCGTCGACTATTACGAAAATCAGATTTTCTCTTAAACCGCTCACTCTAAATCATTTTTACTTGAAAGCTAACACTTTAAGAAAAGTTTTGATATGAAAATGAGGTCAAGAGGATTTTTTTATAATTTTTAAAGTGGGTTGAAAATACCGATCTTTCTTGCACAAAACTTTAATTAAGAAAAGTAATAGAAAAATAGGATAACCATGAGTAATTTTCCACTTCTCTTATGATGAAAACATGCTAAATAATATATAATTAACTCATATTTTTAGATTGAAGGTATGCCTTTGGAAATAATGTAAGAAGTGGATAGAAAATGATAGTTTTGTTTCATTTTAAGAGAACATACATGGAAGAAAACAAGGCTCAACTTATTTTTTCAAACACAAGAACACCATGAATACATATCTGAAAATGATACTTAAAACTTCTAAGATCATGTATTTGAATGAGAAAATAAAAGAGAATGTTGTGTTGTGGCTTATTTGTTTGCCTAGGAATGGTGTATAAAAGTTTTCCATCTTTTTCTTCATTCTTCTCCCAAAGCTTACTCTTTTTCTCCTCTATCTCTCCCTCTTGCTGAAAATATGTGTGTATGTGTTTGATGTGCAAAAAGTGTTGAGGTAGGTGGTGTATTTATAAGAAAATTCTAGTGAATTGTCTAAAATGTCCTTGGTTCCAATGGAATGGAAAAGTTTTAGATTTAGTTGAAGTGTAAAGGAATGTAGGATGATTAGTAGGTCTAATTAAGTGTTAGGATACAATTTAGTTATAGATTAGTCCATATAGAACTAGATGAAAAACCTAGTGCAAGACACACTTCTTGATTCATGGCACTTCGGTCAAAAAGTTTCCTAGATTCAAGCTTGATGTTTCAAAAAGTATACTATATATACATACTAAGGTGGCTGGCCATGTGGGGGCGATTTTGAGAGATTTTTCAATTTAATTTTTTTTGGGTACAAAATCATATAAGAAATTAATGATTCACTCAAAAATCAAATTATTAGTAAAAGTAAGACTAAATAAATAGCAATAACTAAAATAGATAAATAGCAATAACTAAAATAAGTGACTTACAATGCTTTAGTGAAAACTAGAAATAACTTCAGAATACATATTACAAAATATTTTATGTTTTCTACAGGTTGAAAGGGTATTTGCGAATTCGATGAGAGTTTCCTCTTTTTTCCCTCTTCCCTAATTAATGACTGAGGAGGTCTTTATAGAGATAGTCAATGGCTGTGATGCATGTGATCTGATAAGAGAACTTGTCGAGAAAGCAGTATGTGAAGGCACATAGGTGTTGTCTGCTGTTTTCAATGATTGACTGAGTGACTGATGCACATGGGTGCTATTTGCTACTTTTGACTATGTTTGATTTGTGAATAGTAAACAGTAAAATTGATTACTTTCAATGGAAAAGTTGGCAAGGCGTGACTGCATAGTGACTGATAAGGAATCTATATATATATATAATTAGATTTTCTCTAAAGAAGAGTATTGGTTGAAGCTTATATATATATATATATAATCCAATGACTAAAATAAGTATATGGATCCTGAGTATCTTGGAATTGTGAACCATATAGATCATAACTAGTTGAGGCTTCAGAAGAGACTGTTTTGTCTGAGGCTTCATTTTCAATTTGTGACTTTGCTTGGGCCATCAATAACTTTGCCATTTGGATAAGTTCATCACTAGTGGTTGACTTAGGTTTGGGCATGGATGATTTAGGTTTGGAAGTCCCAAAGTTAAATGTTGGGCTTCAAAGTCTGACTGTTGTAAGAGGAAGTGGGTTTGCTTGAGTGACTGGAGCAGTTGGGTTCTGTTGTGAAGACTATAAGAACAGGAATGCTGACTGGGAATTCCTATTTGACTTGCTCAATAATGTGGTGGTGTTTGAATGTATCTGTAGACACTCTATTTTGACTGGCCTTAAGACTTTGGCGCTTTCCTTTGATTACCCGATGATGAAATAAGAATGTGTTTGTCACATACTTCTCAATAAATAAGATGGAATTTGAGCTTTCTTCCTAACCCTAAATTTGTTTTGGCTAAGTATCTAAGACCCATCGGGCACCAGAGCAAAGCTGGATTGAACTGGAGCAAAACGAACATTTTTTACCCTAGCTGGTCAACCACCCAGAGACAGTGAAGAACATATTTTTGTTTGCTCGGGTGGGGCACTTCACAACCCCATTTTTTGACCCATTTTTTCACCAAATGCATATATACTCAGCCTCCATTACCTAGTGCTTGATCCATTGAAGATAATGCTCCATTTTGGTGCTCCATTATCTTCCCTAAATGCTTCATTAGTTCTCTACTTTGTTTTCCACCATTGCTCCACTTGCATTGCCTATATAAGGAGATCTCAAGTCTTGAATTTTGGGAGATAAATTTGAGAGAAAAAGTGTAGAGAAAATGTTAAGTTTGAATTAGAATTTGAGAAAGAAAAGAAAGCTTTAAAAACAAAAGAGTGTTGTCTTGTCAAAATAGTGAAGTCACCTAGCATCTATACATCTCATCTTTCCTTACAAAACCACTCAAGAACCAAGTCCTAAAGCCTTGACCAAAGAGAGAGTATTCTTGCTAAGTTGAAAACAAAAGATTAAAGAGTGATCATACACTATTCAAAACTATCATTCTATCTCAAATTCCAAGCTTTTGAATTGAGGCTTGAGAACATAATTCACAACCTTGAGGGTGATTAAGAGGAAGTTTGGAAATCAAGAAGTTCAATCTTTCTTTGGAATGTGAATTTTCAATTCTTTCATTTTCTTGCATTTTCTATCTCAAACTCATTTTCTTGCTTTTGTTTTATATTATTTTGTTATAATTTAATCGGAAGCGCACTTTCTATCTTATAGTCATTTTCTTGCTTTAGTTTCATATTAGATTTGTTATAATCTAACCTGAAGTGGTTGGTTGAGCCACCTACATATTCCTTATTTGTTCTTTTCTCGATGTTGCAACAAGACAGGTTTTGCTAGGCCTATTTCGTCGGCCAGTTAACTTCTTTTGGATTCCGATGTTGAGCACAATGGAGTTGTCAATGGGTCTTCATTGTTTCTTCATAGAGTTGTCAATGGGTCATTTTGATACATCAGGTGTGTGGAAAGAGAGCTTTCAACCGAAATGGGTAAAAGTGTGTGGAAGGAAGGTTTAGGTAGTGTGTGTACAATGATATGAACATCAAGTGTGTGGAATAAAAAGAATAATCAATTATCAAAAGTGTGTGCACTGAGAAATAATGTGCACTGAGGTAAGCATGTGTGTGGAAATAGAATTTTCCCTACATTTTTATATTTTTTTTATTACAATTTTATCCTTTCATACAATGCCAATTTTGCCCTCATTTCTTACCTCTCAAAACCCTAATCCTAACCCTTCTCATCAACCACCATCAACTTTGGTGACCTCTCAATTGTATGAGCAGGGTAGACGTAGCTCCAACACCACCTCTCAACTCCATAATGCGATGGCGCTCGACACCTCTATTCCATTATTACTCATCCGCCTCTTCCGATAACCCTCAACCTCTCTCTGCCACTACCCCGCTGCCATCTACAATTCGCAAATGGTAGCATTAGTCGAACGAAAAACAAAGAACAAGAAAGAGAGTTTGTGCAAGAAAAATGTGTGTGAGAGAGAGAGAGAGAGAGAGAGAGAGAGAGATTGTGCGAGGAATGAAGAGATTGAAATTGTAGTATTTGGTTTGGAAAACCAGTATCGAACAAATGTTTTTAGTTCGGACATATGTCACAAAACAAATGGTGATGGTTCAATCATACACTGTCGAACTAGATTTGGGCAATGTAGACCATTGAACAAATAACAATAATTCAACATATATCCCTGAAGAAATGGTAATAATTCGATCATAGACTGTCAAATTAGATCTAGGTAGATTGAAAATGAGGGAAGTGGTCTCGAAGAGAGGGTTTGAAAGAGCCACCAGAGATGCGACTTGGATGGCGATGAGGTGCGAAAGAAATGGTAGACGATGGCCTAGAGTGGAGAGCGTGGTAGAGGGTTGGAGTGAGCTGCTAAAGGTGGTAACGACAGCGAGAGTGTGGAGTTACTGGTGAAAAGCTTTTGGTAATGATGGAGATTCAAAGAGGGGGTACTTTTGCGATTATGGTAGGGGTTCAAAGAAAAATAATGTAGGGATAAACTTTGGTGGTAGGGGTTCAAAGCAATGAGGGTCCAAAGTAAATAGTAGGATGCTATTAGCAACACTCATACATACAATGTCTACAATATTCTTTTTTCTTAAATTTAATGACTAAAAATATTATTTTTTATCAGTTTTACTTAACAAAAATAGACAGATGGTTTAGATTAAAAATAAACCAAAAAATTAGGATTTAAATTAATAAAATTAAAAATTCAAGATTATTTTGTTATAATGGTCAAACACTAAAGAGTTTTTTTTTGTATTTTTTTTTAAAATTTTAGAGTTATAAAATAATTTAAACTTAATTGTACACTCCTGCTATGCACAATTAAAAATATAGATTTATTTAAAATAAATTTATTCTACTATTTTTTCTATTTTACATGTAAAGTGAGTCACAATAGTTGAACGAGCAATAATTCAGACCCCTACTCCATAAGACCCCTACAAATTTGAACCACTCATGATATGGACTCTACACATACATGAGTGGGTCCCACACATACATAGAGGGCCAAAATCACTTTGGGGTGTAGGGGTCATTCTCAAAGAGCGTCCCAAACATTTTTAGTTCAAAAAATGTTAACTATTATCTTTTGTCCAAATTTTAGTATTTTAGTGATATATTTAAAATTTTAGTTGAATATTCAATTAATTAATACAAAGATTAAAGAATTGATATAATTATTCTAAAATTTACCTAGTTTTTGAATTTTTAGGTGAATTTTATTTTATTCGAGTTTAATCAATTGAGTGAAGTTCTTTCTTTTTAGCATAAAAGTGGCATATTTTAAAGTAATATTTATCAAACCCCATCACAGGTTTCTTGCTCGTGGCATGTAACCTGGGGCGGGTCTATTAACATGACCCAAAAACTTAAGTTTAAGTTACTTAGCAAGAAAATAGTAGTGCTTTTATGTGTCCAAAATCACTCATATAAACTTCCGATGTAAGATGACGTATTACAAACTCCCCCACTTATAAAGCATCGCGTCCTCACAAAAATCCATAATCAATCAAAACACCACGACAAGCTTGTGGCCGATTCAGAATAAATGGCCCACATAATTGTGTGTATGAATCAGCTTTAATACCATTTGTAACGTCCCATTACTTGCTAGCGCAAGTAACCTATGGATCTACCAACATGACTCAAAATTTTAAGTCCAAGTTATTTAGTAGGAAGATAGTAATACTTTTATATGCCCAAATCACCCATGCAAACTTCCGAGTGAGACGGAGTGTTACATGGCGTCTTAATGAAGTTGATAGACGTAATGTTTACTCCAAACTCCGTACAAAAAGAATCACAAGCTACCCCCACCAGAGGTTTCTTCTCTTCCGGAAAGTTAAATTCCTCTTTGACGGTTCAGTCCTGGATAGCATTCCTAAAAGCAATATAGTTATTTATAGTTTGACTCCAAGAATTATAAAACTTACAATACTCATTGTTTCTAATCTCTTCAACGAAAAGAATCTTGTGACCTATTGAGAATTCTAATCTCTTCAACGGAAAGAATCTTGTGGCCTACTAAGAATCTAAACATCTTATGTAGGACCAAGTCAAAAATCTAAACATCAGATGGTCAAAAATTCTCATTTGCTTTTAGTAATGTCAAATGTGTACGACCAAATCGTCTTAGCCATTGCAAAATTTTTTTGCAACTTCATTGGTTCAACCGTATAGGCGTACGACTTCTTATTATGGATTTTTGCTAGTCACCTCAAGATTGAGGCTAACATCTACATTAACAACCGTGTAATTAGGATCCTTATAATAAGTTCCCTTAGATGCATTCTTTTGATCCATATTCTTGTTTCAAGATTTGTTTATATCCAATTGACCTCGCAACCAGATCAAACAAGTCTCTGAATTCTACTCCCTTGAATTTCTTGTGAAGTTTGAAGTATAAGTCGTTTTGGGCTAACTTGACATATTTTCTCTTAGGAAGAATCACCTAGCACTTGAACCTTGCCATCTTGAATCTAGAGATGTCTGTCTCCATTGATTCTCCAAGAAATTGGAACATCCTAAATAGGTCAGTCATAGTCATCTCTGGCTTGATTTTGTAAAATTGTTGATAGAACATCTCTTCCATCTACTGCTAGGAATGAACAGAATCAAGTTGCAAGCTGATACACCAAGTAAAGATTGTTCCTATCAAGGAATTTGCAACTAGCCTTAACTTGAGAAAACCTGTTGTGCCATGAACAGGATATTCATCGGTTAAGGCATTAACGATCTTTATTGCTCGAAAGGGTCATGAATTGAATGCGAGGAAGAGAGATAAGCAACTGGCAGACCATTATATGCCCTTCAGCATACTGTCCACAGGGGAAGGGACACCCCGGGGTAAAGAAAATGGGAAAAGGCATAGGGATATATTTGAGAAAGATGCACCTAGAAGCACAGGGGTGACCTACGAGCGAAGGAAGGATAATCATTCATGCATTGCATTGTGAACCTTGCAATGTTCTCTACGGTGGATTGATTATTTTCGACGAAGAACAAGACGAACTCAAGCACCTTGTACCTCTTAGCTAACTCATAATCCCTATCGATAACTTGGGGATAGGTTGGGCCTATCAATTCGCATAAGGAAAAAATTAGGGATCATGAAAATTTTGTCATGAAAATGATCATGAAAAATTTATGATCCTTGAATTACCTTGATTAGTGTGTGGTGTTTTAGTCTAAATGTAATTCAAAGGTCACAAAACTTTCATTATTATTTTTATGAAAAAATTTTCATCATACCTAACATTGCTGTTCGCGTAAATGCGTGATGAGACTGTTCCTGAATAAGGTCCATTACCAACTCCATGTTCATGACTAAATTGGGTTGGTACGCTCCTCAAGGAGCCTGATTTCCCTCTTTGCTCTAGAAATGTAGTAATGAGAATGGGGTTGCTTCTCCCCATCCTCCTTAAGATTAGCTATTTGGTGTAGGTTGTGGCCCAAATCCCTGGTTGTTCTAGTCATCTCTTATCTCCAACAACCTAAACCTAGAAGGTTGCCTCCATTCCTCAGCAGCTAGGGCAGTACCGGCCCTGGGCTAAAGCCACTTAGGCCCCAAAATAGGAGTCCCAAATTTAGTAAAGTGTTATAGTTTGTTACAAATTTAAATTGGCCCAAATTATTTTTGTTATTTTAGAGGGAATTCAAAGGGCCCAAAAATATTATGTTGGACCGTATTTATTTATAAGTGTGATTTGATCCAATTAAAATTAAAATATCTACATAAAGAGTTAATGGCCAAGGGAGAAAAATAATACATACAAGCTCTCAATCTTTCTCTCTGTCACAAAGTGACGAAGGAAAGGAAGCATACCATGCATAAGTAGAGCACTGAGCAACAGTACAAATTGATTGGAAATTATCAATGGTGGTGACTCATTCTCTCTCTCTCTCTCTCTCTCTCTCTCTTACTATCAGATTATCAGATTTTAATGGTATAAATAAATTTGTTGTAATTTTTTTTCTACCTTCTTTGTTTATCAGATTTTAGTGAAATAATAAATTCGTCCTAATTTTCTTTTTTACCTTCTTTATTTATTAGATTTTAGTGAAATAAATAATTTTTCCCTAATTTGTTTGCCCTAGTTTTGTTTCATTAAATTATTTTTTATATTTTTTTTCTATCATATATGAAATAATCAGTGGATTGTGATTTGTGGATTAAATTGTGATTATAGTCATGTTTCCTAGTAAGTATAGTTCTAGAAATGAAAAGAGAAAAAAGAAGCTGAAAGTAGAGCAATTAATTCAATCTCAATCGGGAGCACTTGATAAATATTTTGGTAATAAGAACAAGTAGATTTGTTTGCTTCACACTACTAGAACATTCCATTAATTAATTTGTTTTGTTGATTTGAACTATACCTTATGGGAAATTTTTTATTATTTTTTTTAAAATTTTTTTATACTCTAAAATGGATACATTTTGACATCTATTTTAGTATCAATCGCCGGTAATTTTTTTCTTTTAACTTTTTGGTACTTTAGAATGAATACATTTTGATATCTATTTTAGTATCAATTGTCGGTAGTAATACCAAAAAGGATGTTTTTTTTTATTATTTATTTATGAATATAGACTTTTTTTAGTTTCGTCTTAGGCTCATGAAAATTCAGGACCGGCCTGAGCTGGGGTCAAGTTCGACAATGAAGCCTGAAAAATGCCTTGGAGTGGTTGCTATGTGGTGAACTGCCTGGGCTGGTTTTGGTTTGCAGCAACATTGGATGGTCTCATGGCTACAAACTGAACTAATACAGGTGGTGAGGCCACTGAAGTGCTCTCACCCAAAGTCGCTCTAGAAATAGCTTTCGCCCAAGGGCGGCTCAACCATTTTGAGGTCTTAAGGCAAAATTTTAATACAAGGCCTTTTGTAATCAAGTTTTGTTAATATATCTTTTTCAATTGATAATTTTTCTTTTTTTAAATATCTAGTTTTTGGAATAATCAGATTCATATTTTCTATTAGACATTTATAATTTATAAATAAAATTAACACAATGTACAAAAAATATAAAATTAAAATCTATTAAATTATAAAAGTATACAACAATAAAACCTGATTTATAAACTTATATATATAAACCTGGGCTGTGTATATTATTAACTAAATAATAAACTTATATATATATATACAAACATATATATCATGAAAATGGGGCTTTCATTGTTTTGGGGCCTTAGGCGAGGGTTTTAATGGCCTCCCCTTTAAGCTCCTTCCCCAAACTTCGACTGGGACTGTCTGATTTCTTATAGTGGGCATCCAATGAATGAAAAATTTTCTAAGAAAACATTTACTTATACTGTATTTGATTGGTAGATTTGAGAATGAATTTGAAAAGAGAAATGAAAAAGATGTGTGAAATGTGAATAAATTATACCTATATTTCACATACTTTTTCCTTTTCCTTTTCCTTTTCTAAATCCATTTCGAAATTTCCCAACCAAACACAGCATCTATGTGAACCATCCCACCATTCCCTACTCATTGCACTTCATTGCACTCCCTAGAAAGTGCCTTTGGAAGTGGTTGCCTTTAGGTGGCTTTCCTTAGGGATTGGTTGTAATGATAACTTCTCGAATTCTGTCACATTTGGCAGACCTTTTGGATTGCACTGTGTCTCTGGGCCTCCAGACAGGTTTAATCTTGACCTATTTGGAGAAACATCTCTAATAGTTTAGCCTGAATGAAGTTTTTTCCTCTTCATCTACCAGTTATTTTGTCACTGGTATATACCTAACAATCCCGCCAAGCATGCCAAAATTGTTTGCACCACGAGCAACAATGAAACGCCTAAGCATTGAATGTATTGATGCACGAGCCTGCCAGGACTTGTGCCGTAGTCCCAGATTTAAAATTTTTCCTGCTAAGTAGGAATTCATTGTGCGTGGCCAAACGGATGGACTACTGGCTCAGATTTTACCTCCAAGTGTGAAAATAATTGAACTCAAACGATGAGTGTGGAAAGTAAGCAAAATTGGACTTGCATTAATGAATAATGAAACACAATTGAGCCATGAAAATGACTAAAAACTTGAAAGAGTAGGAATTTATCAATTAAAGAGACAATTAGCTAGAAATTGTATACTAAAGTTGAAAGTAGAGTTGACAAGAGTTTATCTCAATTGTTTGGTGTTGGACCCTTCTCCGTTGGCTTTGGAATCTCTTTTGTGATGACAGCTAGAAAGTGCATCCTTATTTTCTACTCAACTGCCAACGTGGGTGGTTCATATTGCGCCAAGGGTTCCATATTTACTTGGCTTGGGGGCTTCCTTCTAGCAATCACTATAGGAGAGCAACCAAAGATGGCCATGTGTCCCGTCCATATCTCCCATGAATAGCCTTCCTGGAAATTCTCGGCTATACTAGCAAAGATATAGGAAACATGGTTAACAGCTCCCTCCTTCTTGGGTGGTGGTTATGGCTGTATTATCTTCATATTCTTATTAAGTCATAGAAACAGCCACAACTTCCCGCCAACGCAGCGCTTTGTCTCATCATTCCTGCATTACACACAGCATGCGACGTGTAACTCACTCTCGGCCACCTCAACCAGTGCATGCATAGTGACAGACCCAAAATGGGTACAAACAATAACATCACATTGATATGATGCAAATTAATGCTTCAACGTATATTCTACTATCCAATCAAGTCGTAGTTGGAAACAAGTGAATCTGATTTCTCTGCCATAACTTTCCTGTAATGATCTTATTATGATTTTTATCATAGGAAGACATTTCAACAAAATACATAATTCTATGGTTCGAATTAAAACTAGAGTAAAATGACATTAAAACCACATTCCCTAAAATGACGTAATTTTACTTTAACTTTAAACATAGGCCATTGGATTACCACTACAAGACCATTACAGAGAATCCTAATCCGAAACAAGTGCTTGTTCCCAGTGGATAAGGCTCTGATCTGCCTCATAAGGAGCCGTGTTCAATCTTGGCTCCCATTGGTTAGATATACCGATGTCGAAAAAAAGAAAGGAAAAAAAAAAATCATTATAGATAAATAAGATCTAAAATTTAACAATAACATAGAAGCCAAGCACTTTTAATGTCAAGAGCAAGCTTGACAACAATCCATCATCTGAGAACTGTTACAATTCCTAATGTTGAAATGCACAGGTGATACTCAATTTTAATAGAAGGTATACAATTTCAAACATATACAATGTATAATTACATTATTGTACAATGTATATCATCAGTTGCAAGTCATTTACATGTATAATTATGTTATAGTACACCAGACTGGGTGGGTATCAATGAAGAGATTTTACAGGTGTTGCAATGGGAAGAACGGAGAGTTTGGTATTCTGAAATTGTTAGATATTGTGTATGTTGGAGAGTCATTCTGATTTCCTTTCAACTTCCAAAGCAATCTCATTACGACGAGTAAATGGAAGAGTAAATGGCGGATTGTACTGCAAACACATTTAGAAAAGTATGAAAATATACTTGATTATCTGAGGATCAAGTTATTAGAAACTGCATCATCAATTTCTATTGACATGTTTTCAAAAAATCTACCTGTGCAACTTCCACCAATGCATCCTCTTTTACTTGAAACTGCTGGTCATTCTTTAAAGCATCTCTTAATATTGATTCCCTACGTGTAACTTCTTCATCAGTGACAAAACCTGATTCAAAATAACAAAATAAGAATCAACTCATCACTGGAACTCAATTTATTTATGATCTACAATATTGTTTGTACTTTGTACCTTAAACTGTAATGAACAATAGGCATATACTGCAGAAAAGAGTTTTTCACCAGATTTTGTGCTGTACCAATTGGTTCTTTTACCACAATAAAAGAATGTGAGTGTTATTTATGCAGGATAACTTGGCATTCTAGATGGTCTTGAAAGAAAACAACAGCTTGCATAAAAATTGATACAAATAAAGGTCTAGTTATGCGTGTTAGATCACCAATTTTTCCAAAAGCTTAAAATTGTTAGGAAAGAGGTCTAACAATGCATATCAGACTCTTCAACACCCTCCCCACACATGGAACTCGTCTTACATATGGAGATGCAAACATCCAAACATGCAGAGAAACAGAACGTAAATGGGGAAACAAATGCTAATGGGCATAGGTTGAAAAACCTTAGACGAAATGGGATCAGTTGACCCCATCGACCGCCTAAAAAAAAATTTAATAATAATACTAATATGAGTCTTGCTAACAAGTGTCCTTAAAGCACAAGAAAAAGATAAAAATAATGGATAGATAACGAGACATTGATCACTAAATTCAAAACACTTTATATGGATTTCAAAAAAACTTTTTTAACCTTTTTACAATTTTTCAAGACACTTGTTATCACATTCCCAATATTAACAAGTGCTCAAGGGGCATTTGTTTAACATTTGCCTTTTAATATTAGTCTAGTTTATTTGCAGCCATTGGTTTGTTTGTTGTACTCGCGTTTTTGTTTGTTACACTCGCTCTCCTAATGTCTCACATACAAATTTTGAATTTTGCAATACAACCATGCTAGGGCCCAAGAACTCGCACACAAAACATTACCAAGAAAGACATTATGTGGTCTAGATTCAATTCTTGCATAGAATCTGCACTTAAAATGAATCTAAATCTTCTCTTTTTTTCGTTTTCTACTCTTTTTTTTTTTTTTTTTTGCTGTATTTTTCTGTGTTGAGTTCTTGGTCTCTAGCATTAATATTTTCCATGATCTTTTCAATAAGTTAAAACACACACATCGACCACAGTTTTTACAATTACCCCTTTAATGGATATCACATAATTACGGTTCTAATTTCACTAATGAGGATTGAGCTTTTGTAAAATTAGGGAGAAAAAAATTGCATTGAGTTGTTTTTCTTAGATCACCCCATCAGATAAAAATTCTAGAACCACCACTTACGGAGAGACTTGAACTCAAAGACCTGTCATGATTTGAGATTTGATACCATGTTAGATCACCAATTACGCTAAAAGCTTAAGTTGTTAGGAAAGAATTCCAACAATGCATATCAAGCTCGTCAACAGTATATACTTCTTGAATGCCTCCACATACATCAATTGCTAATGCAATATGACTACCAAAATGTCCATTTGGGATTGACTTTTCCAATTTTAGGATAACCTCCCCGCCACTGCCATTTTGTGGTACTTAACCTCTCTGATTTTGATAATCAACAGAAAATTTACAGATCTAGAATTATCATACTACTTCCTAGATTTTCAATCTATAAGCCTTCCCCAGTTTAAGGTATGACAAACCTGAAAAGGCAGCAACAGCAATGATTTTCTTTGGCACCTCTTTGATCTTAACAGATGGATCTTTGGGCAGAGGCAAGTTGGAACCGTACTTAGAGGGCATGACGAAAGACATCTGCCACTTTTCTTCATCTTCCAGCTAAAGAAAATTGTAAGTAGATTAGATAACAATGAAACATTAAACAGAAGTACTGAATTTTAAAAAACAAATGTGAACCAATGAATCCATGCATTCAACCATCAAATTAAATTATTAATGTTGTTCCATGCATTGGCAGCTGTTTTCAGTCAGCTTGATCATCAGATATATTATCAAAGACTTATAAATAAATATCACATTGGATTAAGCCATTTGGTTGAATTAAGCGAATACAAAACTTGTTGATGAACATATGAATCATTATTGCTCACTAACTAGTAAAAGTTATTATGTGATCAACCACATCATTAACAGTCTTCTACTTATAGCAGATCATTTCACTACAGCATATGAGGGTTTTACGGACCAAACTTCTTGGTCCGCAAAAGTGAAAATTTTGTTACAAAAAAGTTAAGAGACCGGTTCCTATCATCAGGGTAGTCTTCAGTAAAAGGTCGTCCCGAAAAGTCAAAAAAGGATCTTTAGTGATAATTTTGAAAATGTCGCTAATAAATGTATTTTTAGGGACTACCCAATTTTGTGCCAAAAATATTTACTACTTTTCAAACAAAAATTTTGGTCCAAAAGTATGGTAATTCATCACTAAAAGTCCAATAAAAAATTCAATGACACTTTCGGCAACTAAGATATTTTGTCCCTAGAAAGTGATATTGTCCCTAAATTTATGTCTTTAAAAATTTCCCATATGGATTATGTGACTTGTCCTCTTCTCTAGCCAACACAGTCAACCCTTCCCAGAACACCATATAATGGGACCAGCAGTAGGTAATGTTTCATTCGATTTATCACACCAAAATAGCCCACATTGATACACACACACACACACATATACATGCTGATTTAATAATGATTCATTGGCCATATAATTATATATTTACTTATAGCAATTGAATAGTCGATTTGACACAATCAAATCATCAAAATCAGCTTCCAACAAAAGAAACAAATGCAAATCATTGGAATTCATGATGACTCCATGGCTATGAAGCACGGACACTCCATTTTTGTTACGGTGGTAGCCGTGTTTGACATGCATGTAGCCGTGTTTGAAATGCGTCAAACATAGACACACATCAGACACGCCAGGACACATGTTGGACAAGCCACCTGGACATTCAATATGTTTTCTTGGATACATTTGGTGAGAAGTCAAGGACATGTGTATCCCAAGTCAAGACAAGCCACAAAACACATTCAGGATTTTATTATAATTTTATAAAGTTGGTTTTCTTGTCGCAGTATTGTATTTACCATTCAGAAACAAGAGGGTGGAAATTAAAAAAACAAAAACAAAAACAAAAAATTCCTTCTAATGTATTCAATCTTTGATATCTCTAATCTATTCCCTAAAATTCATTTGAGGTAGATCTTGGAAAAATCAGTTACCCATCTCATTATTTGCTTCCATTTAATCTACGCTCTAGTGTTCTTATTATTTGGAAAAATCGATATCTCTAATCTATGCCCTATTGTTCTTATTATTTGCTTCCATTTACGTTGGCTCTGTAGAATTTTTTGTACAATCTTTGGGTAAATGTTAACACCATATTGTTACTTCTTAAACCAAACAATGGAAATTTATGTATTTTTTTACAAATGATCTATCCATTATTGAACTTAAATAGTTTTAATATCTATAATGTAACGTTTATAATTGATGAAATAATATTTTACGTCGAATGATATTTAAACTATAGATTGGGTGGTTTTTTATGCTGAAACAGTGACAGTTTTCATTAGTTTTTGTCGTTTACGGATAAACCGTAGAAAATAAAAATACATCAAAAAAATATTTTTCATATTCCTGCCATGTCAGTATCTTAATTTTTTGAAAATAGTTCTGTCTTGTGTCCACGTCCATGCTTTATAGCTCCATGGCAACAAAACAAAACAAAAAAAACACATTCAGGCTGAATAATCAGTCTAATCTATACAGTAATTACGTCTTCTACTTCATCAACCAAATGAAAAAAATTAGATTGCAAGGAAAAGATTAAGTTTTACAATAAAAAATAAAAAAGAATATACTCAATTTTCAAGACTCTTGCTTGCATATCAGGTAAAAAATTAAATAGATAGATTTTTTTTTTTTTTTCCTACAAAACTTCAGGATTGAAATTTCAATTTTAAGCAAGTTTGAGTCGTTGGGGGTAATCCCATTTCCCTTTCCCCTTAGAACTAGGCTAGAGTAGGTCCTAATGAATGGCCAAAAAGAACAAAAAAACAACAACAAAACAAAAACAGAAAACATTAATTTGAAACCCAAGTCAAAATCTTGAATCCATCAAAGGTCATTTTAATGGGGTTGATTTCTCTATACACCATATCTGAGAAGAAAGCAAAAAGTGCAGCTACTGAATTTTACGAGTGCATAGGATTTTCTTTTCATAAGGTTGAAAAAAGAAAAAAGAAGAAAGTAAAAATAAGACAACTCTTTTTGATAAAGGAGAAAAGGCAAATATTGAGAAACAATCAGTGTGAAAGACTTACCTTCTTTGTTATCACAGGGGTTGTCATTTCCATTTTCTCCCCATCAGATTGAGTCTTGCGAGTAAAAACAGGGGTGGTCATTTCCATTCTGTCCTTCGTTGTATTCTGAGAATGTGTAAAAGAATAAGCAAACGATAGACGTAAGCATACATCGTTATGATCTACAATCAAATGTCTGAAAACCTCTCATAAACAACTTAGCTACCTTACCAAACAGGTATTCAGCTAAGACATTGAATGATTGTGAAGCGCCATTGAAATCAAATCCATATTTCCCAGGCATTGTTGTCTCAGCAATAAAGTAAGGCTGCTTCAAAGTTACAGTAGTAGTTTAGATACATATTCCCAAGAGAAAAATGATTCAAAGTGAATATAGAGAATCACAATTATAAAGGAAAGTCGAGACTTGAAGAGGAGGATGGGGAAGGAGACGAAGAGAGAATTGTTGTTCATTACGATAACTAGAAAGGGCCAAAACGAATAAGCAACACATCAATGCATCCAAAAACAGATAGTAACGAGTGCATATTCAAAACAATTTCTTTAGCAAGAGTAATGCACTAGAAAGCACCAAAAGTAGTGTAAGCCATTTGCATGCCACATACACTCAAAACAAAACCACCACATATAAAAGAAAAAAAAAAAAACACACGACGTCCAAAGCAAAACTACCGTATACAAAAGAAAAACAATCAAACAAAACAAAAGAAATAAGTCAAATATAAAGAAATGAATAATCTATACTTCCACACATATAACCAAGAGTGGAGCTAGAATTTAGTACTACCATACCATCCTTAACTTTCAACTAGTTTATTTGTTCTGCACCAAGTTTTTTAAATGCTAACCTTAGATTTAGTTCTACCATCTTTAACTTTCAACTATTTTCCAAATAAATGTGATATTTTTTTCCTCAAATTATTTGTTATGTTAATTTCAAAATATAAAAATGTTCAATATCTATAACAAGTTATTGAACATTAACCTATAAAATATACATCTAATTGAAATTGATTAATGCACCTTCTAGCAAATATAAATCACACTGCCACAAGTAGTTGTCAAATGGTTTCCAAGTCTAGCATTATATTCTTTTCCTTCTATAGTTGTTAAGTATCTTGTTTTTCGAGAGATAGACATATATTTATATATATATAGAGAGAGAGAGAGAGATGACTAGCTTTGTGATGATGATTGAACTTTAAATTGTTGTTAGACCTATAATCACTTTAAGTAATAGGAGGATACCAGCCTTAAGTTTAAATATTGCATTCAAATGGGTTTACTTTTTCCCTTCATTAAAGTGTAATGAGTTACTAAGATTGTCAACAAGAAAATATAGGAAAACCAATCAATAAGTAATCTCCAAGAAGGTACTAAGGCTTTTGATAGGTCATTGCTACGCCTCCTTACACTGTTAGAAGTATCAATAGATTATGGTTATAGATTTCTCAATTTCTCACTTTGTGCTTGTCTTAGTTACGTATGTAGGTACTGAGACGTTTTGGGGGGCCACCATCAACAAAAGTGCACAACTTGCTATATACCATTATCCTTAAATGCATCATGAAGGTTTCTGCTGCCTGGGGTGGGTGGGTCTGTGGTGTTGGTGTTGGGGGCACGGCTTAATTGTGTCAATTAGGGAAGCAACACTGTGTAACCCAAGAACAAACCAAAAGAAACACAGAATACAACTGAAGAGTTGGATTTAAGAGTGAGGTCACATTTACGTGAGCACAAATTCAAATAAAAAGGAGGAATCAATGGAAAATCAAAGTTTGTAAGTCCATAATACAAACAGGAAGCTATGAACACAAAACAGAAACTAACACAATTAAAGTTTTTTCTATAATCAGACATACCTAAGAACAGAGAAGAAGAATAAAACAGAGCCAGAAAAAAGATACCCAGAAGAATATCAAACAAGACAATCATATAGCCAAATAAGTACATAAAAAAAATAAAAAATAAAAAAGAAAAACTAAACACGACAGTTCTACAAAGATTATCCATAAATACATTCCTTGGGACAGTGGCTACCTTTTGATCATTGAACTAAAATACTTTTGAGAACAAAGGAGCATACAAAACACACCAAAAACAAAACAAAAGGATCTTGAGCAGCATATTTGGCCATTGTATCTGCAGCAAAATTAGCCTCCCTATATATCAGAATCATCAAAGAAAGAATCTTTCAAGAAGGCATCCCATCCTTATCAGAGTTGTAGAGAGCCTCCTGATGAAGAAGATGCTCACGGTTGTCTACCTGAAGAAGATGTTGAAAATCCAAGTTATCTACCTGTTGAAAAGCCTCCTGAAGAAGATACTTTGTCAACATCCTTGCTCATTCAAAATATCAAATCTAAAGAAAACGAGTCACTTCATAAAATTTCATAACTACTCCAGCAATAGCACTTCTTAAAACTAACCAATAACTAGTTTGACTAATTTAGATTAGATGTCATACACTAACTAGGTGATTTTTAAACCCCCACATAGGTCTTTCTGGTGCTTTAAGCAACAAATTAAATTCTAGTTTAGCATAACAGTTACAATCTTTACCATAACAGTTCAAATAACCTCCATAAAAACTTTGGGTCAGTATTTATCGGTGTAATTATTAAATATTATCTAGTTTAGGATAATGTTAATATTTTATTCTAGTTTCTTTAATTTCACTAATTGATACCAGGTTCCACTTTCTTGTCTGGTCTTGGTAGATCAGTCAAGACATTTAGAAGAAATTTTCAGTTTACACATAATTGGGTTGAGGCAGTACCTCCAGTTCATGATCAACACAGAAGTAATATTTCTTCTTTGATTTTTTACATAGGAAATATTTCTTCTTAAATTTTATAATCACCTTCCACAAACTAATTGTTTCAGACACGTGTTGGCCGTTAGCGACGAGTGACGCTGTCACTGTGAATCTGCGATCTATAAAATCAAAACGACAAAAAATTATCCATCCATCCCCCAAGATCTTGTAGACCACCTTGCATGGGATGAATGCGTAGGAGAAAGTGTGGAAAAAGCTCTGCTGTATACTCAGCGATGTGGTGTGACACTTGAACAAGAATATTTCATTTATACCAGCAAGGCCGGTCCATCCCAGTGGGACATGAAGATACATTTTACTAATATAACCATATTTTTTTGATTGTGAACCGTTAGAAGAATCAAATCCAAGAAAAAGTGTAGTCACTCCTAGCAACTATGTTGTGTTTCATTCTGTTTTGGTTAGTTAGCTTCTTGCTTTCTTCGTAGTGTTTCTCTGTGAAATTGCACATGATTTTGCTTTCATTTTGGGTGCTAACCTAGTTGGGATGCAATTGCAAAGCTATGATGCATTTTCTTCCCTCAGTTTGTTTCGTGTACCTGTTCCTGTATCAATAAAATTCTTTCTTTTGCCGATCAAAAAAAATATCTCTTTAGGTTCTTTCTTTCTCTTTTTGTCTTTAGTATTTCTTCATATTCAATCTTTTTGTCATATTTCAAAATTCAACTAATATAACATTCAAATAGTTGACTAATATTTTTTTTTTTAATTTTAAGTTTATGTTTGTAGAAATCAACTTACCAAGTGTCTATTAAAGGTCATAAACATATTTTTGGGGCTGACAAAGCGATGCTGAAAGTAATTCAGAATCAGCCGTTCATTGTGGGCATATTCATGACCAAGTGTTTTCAAAGCTATTCAGGGGTAATTTTATTTCATAATTATATTTATTTAAAAGCTTTTATAGATTCTAATATTATAAATATTTGAATTGCAGGGACTGTATAGAGCCCCTGATTATGTTAAAAATGCCCATGTGAAAGCCAATGAGTTTCCCAATTTCAAATTGTTACCCAATGTGGAAATTAATTTCTTTGCTATGTTGGTTGTTGGGGCGGGGTATTATAATGGTTAGCCCATGTGGCTTGTCAAAAACTCTTGGGGAAAAGAATGGGGGAGAACAGATATATATACATCGAGAGAGAATTATAGTTGGGGGCCATTGGGAATGCACATACTACCCGTTGTTCCAATTCAAAATTCCAAATTAATCACAAGTATATTTTATGTCTTCTTTTCATTATTTTGGAGTGGACTTAATTAGTCTAACCTAAAATACCTACTTTAGAACCTAAGGATATTTTGCATGTTTGGACGTATGGATGTTTTAATTTAAGTTCTTTTCTGTTTACAGATCCTTCGCTGCCAAATTCAGATTCCTTCGTTACATTTGGTGATTTTTTGAACCCAACTCTTGAAACAGTAAGTCTTGCACATCATTTATCACTTAACAATTGGTTCCACTATTTGATTTGAAATTCTGCTATAATAAGGCCTTGCTTGTCATCTCCTAAAAAAGCTAAAAAGTGAAAAAGTCTTTATCCTATTTAAGTCACATCACCTCTTTACTACATCACTTTAAACCCAACCCATATTTCATAAAAAGTCAAAAAATGCATTTATTTAGAACATCCCAAACAACCCCTAAGAGTTAGATCATCTATGTTTTTCTCTTGTGGAGTGAAGTTAATGAAAAAAACAATCAAACCAACCAAACAATTTGATCTAACCATCTGACGAAGAAATCCTTTCATACATCAAACACTATTCCATATATCTACATTCTTTTGTGTACTCTTCTGGCATGCATCTGTACTGATTCCTATTTTGCTTTAGCAGATTTCCATACCTTTACTTCTTTCTTTGTGATATAGAGACAGAATAAATTAGATATTTTTGTTTCCAAAGCGTAGTATAGAAACTTCCATTTTGAACTTTTTGTTTCCTTTAGCTTCATGAATCTTGCAAATTTTTGTTCCCAAAGTATAATATGAACTTTCGTAGTTCAAACTTATGTTTTCTTTGACCTTATGAATCACGTTATAGAGTTCCAGATATAAAAAATAAAAAATCTATTATTTTTTGTTACACTTGTATTGATTTAGAATAAAGTACCAGAAAGACCCATGTGGGGTTTTAAAAGTCACTTAGTTAGTGGATGACATCTAATCTAAATTAGTCGAACTATTTATTGGTTAGTTTGAAGTACTACTGCTGGAGTAGTTATAAGATTTTATGAAGTGACTCGTTTTCTTTAGATTTGAAATTTTGAATGAAAAGGATGTTGACAAAGCATCTTCTTCAGGAGGCTTTTCAACAGGTAGAGAACTCGGATTTTCAATGTCTTCTTCAGGTAGACAACTGTCAGCATCTTATTCAGGAGGCTTGTTGACAGGTAGACTACTTGGCTTTTCAACGTTTCTTCAGGTAGACAACTGTAAGTATCTTCTTCATCAGGAAGCTTTCTACAACTCTGATAAGGATGGGATTCCTTCTTGAAAGATTCTTTTTTTGATGATTGTGATACAGGAAGGCTAATTTTGCTACAGATACAATGGCCAAATATGCTGCTCAAGATCCTTTTGTTTTGTTTTTGGTGTGTTGTGTATGCTCCTTTGTTCTCAAAAGTATTCAGCTCAACGATCAAAAGGTGGCCACTGTCCCAAGGAATGTATTTATGGATAATCTTGGTAAAACGGTCTTGTTTAGTTCTATTGTTTTTGTTGGGATATCTTGAGTTCAATTGTGTTGTTTTTTTATCTTTTTTTTTTTTATGTACTTATTTTGCTTTATGATTGTCTTGTTTGGTAGTCTTCTGGGCATCTTTTTTCTGGCTCTATTTTATTCTTCTTCTCTGTTCTTAGGTATGTTTGATTATAGAAAAACTTTAGTTGTGTTAATTTTGGTTTTGGTGTTCATTGCTTCCTGTTTGTATTGTGGACTTACAAACTTTGATTTCCATTGGTTCCTCCTTTTTATTTGAATTTGTGCTCACGTAAATGTGACTTCACTCTTAAATCCAACTCTTCAGCTGTATTCTATGTTTCTTTTGGTTTGTTCTTGGGTTGCACAGTGTTGCTTCCCTAATTGACACAATTAAGCATGGCCACAATAAAAATTTAACACAATTATCCTCCCTCTGCTTTTGTATATAACACAATAAAAATTTAGATGCTTTCCTAAAGCCCTACTCCATGGAAATAATGCATTTCCCTCATGATCCATCCCTCAATCAGCCATACTTGCTCTGCACCACCCTCCGCCATAAGACATTCCTTGGTATGCCTCCTCAGCTATTAGCCTAGGAGAGCCTCGTCGAACAACCTCAGGTTTCTAATGCCCAAACCCCCTTCCTTCAACAATGAACACACCGTTCACTGTCCCACCAATTGATATTGAACTCATCCCTTATACACCACCCAAAAAACAAAAACAAAAAAAAAACAGGGAGAGAGAGAGAGAGAAATAAAAAGACCCACTAAAGCTTCTTTTCTTGATTATTAACCAAGGTCAATATAGGAAAAATGGATATAAAATACATGGGAAGCAAGAGTTGGCATTTGAAGTATCTAGGACGTCCAAGTGGATATGCTTCACCAAAAGAGTTCTATGACTGGTGATACTCTCTGTCGATTCACGGCCTCCATAGTTTGGAGTATCCTTTGTCCAAGCCTCCAACACGTGATACTTAGCTCAAGTAGTTGTGCTTTCTTTTCTTATTTGGAGGATTTTGCTTCCTCTTCTTCGTCCCCTCTGTTTTTTAATTTATTTTCTTATCCATGGGCACATGCACGCACACATGAAAAAGGCCATTACTAATTGCCAGATGATGCATAGGAGAAGGGGATCTAATTTCAGTAGGTCTATAAAACAATGATAGTTTATCTAACGATGTTTAACTTGAGCAAAAGTTTTCATGTGAATGCCCAATAAATATGGCATCGGTGAGGCTTTTGGCCCACTACTTAGAGCCCAATCCACGGTTTAAGCACTAAAGCCCAACATTACTGAAACCCAACGTTACACCAAGAACCAATGGCATCTAAACACTTGTCAAGAGGAAAACCAACCACGTAAGTAAACAAAGATCCTGCAGAGTTATTGCACCACGCATCAGCCATTAATGAGGCTCCTGCAGCATTAAATGCAATAATCCCTTCACGTCGGCACAGGCAACCTCACCATGAACAAGGCAAGCTAGAGCATAGACTTTCGGCCAACATGACAGGTCGGAGTGGACAAGGAAGTGATGAAAAAAGAATATAAGAAGGCTTTCAAGACCCTATCATTATTCTCTCGCTACTCGCTATTAACTTCTCTCTCTTCTAACTTGATCGTCGGAGGGTCCGCTGGGGAACTCTCGTTTCCTGCTGGTCATTCGTGCAGGTACCTTGGTGGGCTCAGTGACCTGAGAACGGTGTTGGAAGCAAGGGTCAGCCTGACCCGACCCCCAGGTGTTAGCAGTATCATCAGTTGGCGGCGTCTGTGAGAAACGCTACTCCACGTGACAGTTGTGCTCATTATTACCGAAGACCCGTTCCCGATAATTCCTCCCCGCCGGCCATCAAGGTGGATGGTCACAACGAGATCCATGGTTTCTTAACACAACGTTGTCGACCCCCAAGCCGACCCTCCCAATCCAAACAACCCACCTCAATACTTCACAGAACTCACCAACAACATCAACCGCTTGGTCGAGCAAAACCAGGCCTTGATCAACACTTTGCCCCAGCGAAACCTCCCAATACCTCCTTCACCACCACAAGATATCCCTCCCAATCGGGAACAAACACTGAGCCATCCTTTCCGACAAACCCACCTCTCCAACTTAGAGGGTCGGCAAGCCCCACCCCAAGACATGAACCCTCCACCTTGAGGTTTACATCCGTCCGCTCAAACACCTGCCCCTGAGGGAGAGGCTAGTACTGTCCAGCCTCCGCTGCACTCGAGAGGTGACAATGTTCCTATCTGGGATACGGAACTCCGAGCCATGAAACTCCAGGAAGCAAGGGTCAGCCTGACCAGCCTTTGAAAAAGGTCATACAACAGCCAGAATTGTTAGGCAGACTCATGTAATGGTCCATTGAGCTCAATTAATTTCAAATCTCTTACCGACCTCGAACAGCGATCAAAGGACAGGCCGTCACCGATTTTATCTTGGAATTCACTAATCTCACTCCGAACGTGCCCCCTCTGCCAACGCAATTCAACACAGAGGCAGAAGACCTTCATTCCTGGACCCTTAATGTTGATGGATCATCCGACAAAGAAGGCAGTAGGGCCGGTCTCATCCTCACCACCCCCGAGGGCGAGTATTTTAAGTGTGCCCTCCGTCTCCTATTCGACGCGAGCAATAATGAAGCTGAATATAAGGCCTTGATAGTGGGTCTTCATCTGGCCAGAGACATTGGTGTAAGCCATATCCAAGTGTTCAGTGATTCCCAACTGATCGTTGGGCAGATTACTGGGGAGTTCGATGCAAAAGAAGACACGATATGGGCCTACAGGGACATTGCACTCCCTCTGGTTCTCCTTTTCAATACTTTCCAGATCAAACACATCCCTAGGTCAAAAAACTCCAAGGCGGATGAAATGGCCCAATTAGCTTCGACCGATCAGTTCGACCTCAGCCATGCATCCGTATTGAATACCTAACCCATCCTGTTACTTCACCAAACCAACAGGAAGTTCACTTCCTCCAAAACAAACCTATCCCATGGGCTACAAACATCCTTCCATTCTTGACACGAAGGGAGTTGCCAGACGATAAACAACAGGCCGCTAAAGTCAGAGCCCGATTATCCAATTACATCCTCATCGACGACCTACTGTACAAACGAGGATTCTCGTGCCCATACCTCAGGTGTCTCAGTCCCGATCAAGCGACTTATGTGATGAGAGAAGTCCATGAGGGCATTTGCAATAATCATTCAGGTGGACGGTCTTTGGCCCATAAAATCCTCCACACCAGTTACTTATGGCCTAATCTCAATCAAGATACCAGCAAATTTGTGCTCAAGTGTGATAAATGCTAGCGCTTTGCTAACATCTCCCATACTCCACCGATAGAACTGATTACATTCTGTAGTCTCTATCCCTTCGTCAAGTAGGGCATCGACTTAGTTGGTCCATTACCCACTGGTAGGGGCCAAACCAAGTTCGCTGTAGTTGCCATTGACTACTTCACTAAATGGGTGGAAACGGAACCCCTCGCTACAATCACTGAGCAAAACACCACCAGATTCATCTGGCAGTCAATTGTGTGCCGATTTGGAATTCCCCAAGCCATCGTTTCAGACAATGGCAAACAATTCGACAATGCCAAGTTCAAGAAATTCTGTGCAGAGCTCCACATTAGACCCTACTTCTCTTCCCCAGGTCATCCCCAAGCTAATGGGCAAGTCGCAGTCACTAACCACTCCCTCTTGAAGATCATCAAAACTAAGTTGGAAGCCGCTAAAGGACTCTGGGGTAAGGAACTACCGAACGTACTTTGGGTTTATCGGACGACTGCCTGAACCCCTACTGGGGAGACCCCTTTTCGCGCTGAGGCAGTCATCCCAGTGGAAATCAACTTGCCAACCCCTCGGGTTTTACGCCCAAATCTAGAAAGAGTTGCGCCGGACTAACTTGGACCTGATTGAAGAGCTCCGAGAGACAACTGCTGTTAGACAGGCATCATATCAACAAAAAATGAGAACACATTATAACCGCAAAGTCCAACCGAAAGAGTTCGCAGTGGGCGACCTAGTCTTGCGCGAAGCAACCCTTGTCACTAAAAATCCGATTGAGGGCAAGCTAGCAGCCAAATGGAAAGGACCCAATGTTGTTAAGGCCAGACCCCGCCCGAGCACTTACTGTCTCCAAGATATAGAAGGCAAAGACCTCCCCCATCCACGGAATGCCAAGCACTTGAAGCGTTATTTCTAGTGAAATGGCGTCTCCTGTTTTGTATTGTTCAATTGTTGTATGTTCTCTTTTGCCGATCTGCACACTTGTTCATTTTCGCCATTTCCATACATGGTGTAAACTTGTGATCAACATGTTGTGCCTTAAATGACAACAATTTGACATCTCCATTATCTGTGTTGCGTTTCAATAATAACTTTTCGACCAAGCCTCAGCCAGACTGAGCACGAACATCTCAACCAGACTGAGTTAACTAAAGCCTCAGCCTGACTGAACAAGAAAAGCTCAGCCAGACTGAGTTAATTAAAGCCCCAACTAAGCAAGAACATCTCAACCAAACTGAGTTAACTAAAGCCTCAGCCTGACTGAGCAAGAAAAGCTTAGCCAGACTGAGTTAACTGAAGCCTCAGCCAGCCTGAGCATGAAAAACTCAACCAGACTGAGATAGCTACAGCCTCAGCCCGACTGAGCCCTTCAAGCCTCGGCCAGACCGAGCATGAAGAACTCAGCCAGACTGAGCTAACTAAAGCCTCAGCCCGACTGAGCCCTTTCAGTCTCAACCACACTAAGGGCGAAGAACTTAGCCAGTCTGAGTCAAAGCTAGTCTCATCCAGACAAAGTATGCAATTACAATCAATTGCTGCCAGACTTAGTTAAAATCCCAATTCATAATCATCCATTTTTACTAATTCATACAAATTAGCCTGCTTACCCATTTTTACCATTTTTATATGATAGATTACTTATCAAACTTCATATTCCCAAATTTTTCTTACCAATTTTTATCCAATTCTACTCAACCATTTTTACCATTTAAACTTTACAAATCAAAGCAATAACAACAACAATAAATAAAAGAACTCGTCGTTTTCTTAACCAACTTGCACTTTTATACAATTCGTTGCAGAAATTACATGTATAAAAAAAAACCAAAAAAAAAAAAAACAAATAAAAACAAAATTTTTTACACTTCGTTACAACGATTAATCCCCTTCGCTGGATGTGAGGTCTTCCTCTTCAATCCCCTCATCCAAGGGAATCTGGGCAAAGTCGTCTTCCCCTACCTTCACGAGACTGAAGTTCACATCTGGGAACAGCTCTTGTGCCTTGTACTTGAAGCTCATCCAGCCGTTGTCCCAATACTGGCTCATCTTGTGCTTGTAGAATTCTGACCGTTGAAAGCTTTGGATCACTTCTTCTTCGCTCCTGCCCTCAGCGGCCACTCCCAACGACTCAGCCCCCCCTTCCCCCTCCTTCGCCAAGCTCTTGGCGACCACAGCGTCAATGACCATCTGGAATTCAGCGGACTCCTTGAATTGCTCCACAACTGCCACGCATAAGTCAGGGTACGCCACCCTCTTAGATGCCAATTTGGCCCTCTTTTCTACCAGTGCCTTCTCAAACTTTTCGATCCGACCATCTGCTTCCTCTTTGTCCTTAATTGCCTAGTTACGCAGATCTTCGTTGTTGGAAAGGGCCTCTTCCAACCTTTCATTAGCAGTGGTGCAAGCCTGTTAGACCACGCCTAGCTTCCTTTGCTCGTCCGTCAACTCGAACTCCAACGATATCGCCTTGTGGCGCACCGCTTCCAACTCTGATTTGGTCGCAACGAGTTCAGCAACAACACGCTCTGCCAAGTAGCTCTGCACCACCGCCAATACCTCCATCTTCTTTGCCCTCTACGTGTATTCTAACCCCTTGGCACACGCGCTCCTTGCGGCTTTCCTCCAGCCCGCTGTCTCAACCGTTAGGTTTTGCAGCTGCATCTTTACCCCTTCCAACTGGGCCCTTAGCGGCTTTGCCTCCACCTTCGCACACGCTACTTTATTTATCAGGGCAGCCGCCGGAGTCGCCGCCTCCATCTACGCCAAGCAGAACCCTCTCAGGAGGTCGGCCTCTGTTAATCGAGCCATTGACAGCATGGCCGCATCCTCCACTACTCCAACGAGACGGTCAGCTGTGACTCTGGTTTCCCTCCCTTTCTTCTGCTGATCGGCCGGCCACCGTGTGCACGTGGTACATGGCGGTCTTCAGCGCAGCAACCATCTCTGGCCTGCTCACCCCAACTTTCCCTTCTGCAGGACTTGGGGCCACTTCTGCTACAGGCCCCATCTTGAGTGGTTCTGCCCTTTGCCCTACCTCCACTGTGCCCCTACCCATTTGGACACTTGGGCCCATCACTTATTCCCCTACCGCCCTTATCTCCCCCACCTCCACTTCTGGGGTTTCCTCCATCCTCCTCTCCTTCCTCTTTTTCAAAAGCGGACCCCTCTCACCCTCCTCTGCCGCCGTTCTCTTTTGCTTATTCTTCTTTAACACCGCCTCCACTTCCTGTTTGCTCCTCTCCTTAAGCGGATCCACCGGGGGCGGCAATGGCGCAAAGTCGGTAAGATCTTTGTCTCCCAACGGTTTGGGCCGTGGCCAAACCCGCTCTCATCACCAGTTTAGGTGCAAGCCCCAACTGTGATTCCTTATACCTGTCCACCTTAGTGAACGTTTTCCGCTCCTCCGCCTTTCTCCTCGCTTCCAACTCCTCCCGCGCAGGATCCTCCTCAGTTGGCTGAGGCCCTAGGCTCAAGGCAAACAGGGATGAAGGTCGGATCAGGTCATCCCACTTCGCACCCTCCTTCTCCCTCCACTCCTTAACCTGTTTCACCCTGTTCTCAGCCTCCGCTTCTAGCCTTGGCTCCACTGACTTCGTGGGGACTTTCCATGTTGTGCGAACCCCCCTCCCACCATTTGTTGATACATAGAACCACCTCGGTCTCCACCCCTTCACTGATGATGGTAAGCTCGCCACTAGCCCTCTGCCTGCTACCGCCTGTAAGGTCACCCACATTTCTTGTAAACCGGAGGCCTTGTAGCAAGAAAAGAATTCCTTCACTGTCATCGCTGCCCCCCCGGTCACCTGTGGCCATGCGATCGCGCATGCCATTAGTATTTTCCATGCGTTGGGCATCAGCTGCCCTAGCGCCACCTCCAGTCGGTTCAGTACGTCCACCACTATTTAGGGGAGCAACAGCCTCAACCCCCCCGGTAAAACTTCCTCGTACAATGTAAATTCTGTTGGTCGTGCATCCGACACCCTCTCCTTCAACGTGGGCAACTTCAGCTCTATCTCCGTCGGAATCTGGTACTTCCTTCATACCTCCTCCAACTCCTCCGCCGTGAACGTAGACTTGTCGGCCTTGGTGTGCCAGTGGTCCGGTTTCACTTAGCTAATTGGTCTTGCTGCTACGATCATCGTCGATAGACGAGCTCGCGCCCCTTACTCCACCCCTTTTTCCTCCCGCCTCTCTGCCCTATATTGTTCAGCCAACTCCACTGCGTCGCCCTCCCTCAATGCCTCTAGCCTCATGGTTGGCACTTCATTTCGAGCCATCTCTTCTACGTGTCTGCGTATCGCTTCGGACAGTGTTTTAAAAAGCCCTAGGCGCATCGAGGCGCCAAGGTCACCTGGAGCCTAAGCCAGAAGCGAGTGAGGCGCCTCACCAAAGCGAGGCTATGAGTTATAGAAGTTAAGCAAAATATTAATATGATATAATTTTCAACATAAACAAATATTTAATATGTATATTATTAATTTTTTTAATAAGAAGATAAGAGAAGAAGAAAAAAAAAAAATTAATTTTTTTAATATATATATTTTATGTATTTATTATATTTTTTAAATAATGTGTTTCAATTAATTTTTTTATTTTATTTTATATACATGTATTTATTTTTTTTATTACTATGTATAAATATATATTATATTTTATATATTAACTATACGTATATTATAAATTATATAATAGGTATTTTAGGCATTATATAATATTACATAGATATGAATTAATTATATTCTATATATTAATTATAAGTTTATTATATATTATATATTATTATATGAATTAATTATATTATTATATGAATTAATTATATTTTAAACATTAGTAATATATTAGTTATAAGTTTATTATATATTATATATTATTATGTGACTTAATTATATTGTATATATTAGTTATAAGTTTATTATATATTATATATTATATAATAGGTATTATATAATATATTATATATATATATATATGAATCAGGAGGACAGATCGATCTCGAGGATGATTGATCGCGAGAGAAGGCGACGAGAGATCGATCGCGATTGCGATCAAGGCGATAGAGAGAGAGATCGCGATTGCGATCGCAAGAGAGAAGGCGAGAAAGAGAACCAGAGAAGAGGAGAAGAGAGAAAGGAGAAGAAGAGAACCAGAGAAGAAGAGAGAGAGGAAGAGAACACTGTCTGGCGTGTGTTATACTTTTCACGTCGCTTCTTCTTCTTCTTCTCCACTAGGGCATTTTTAAATATTTTGGCTCTGTTGTTGACCCACGCTTCTTCTTCTTATAAATGGCGAGATGTCATCCCATGTGTTACCCACACATGGCAGATGGGGGTTGTTGGAGTGAAATAGACTTGAAGCGCCTGACGCGCCTCGCGATTATTATAAAGCGCTTTATCGCCTCACTGCGCCTTGCCGATGTCGCCTCGCCAAGCATGTGTTGAGGCGCCTTCCAAGGCTTCATGGCGCTTGGGCTTAGGGCTACGCCGCGCTTTTTAAAACACTGGCTTCGGACGCTGGCACAAGGAAGTTCGCAAAGTATTGGAGAAGCATGTCACACGAAACAAATGAGTTCAACTCTAGAATGTGTTGATTTTTCGCGAAGAGGTAAGTAAAACGAATGACTCCAAATGCCCACTGTTTGCCTATATTCCAAGGATCGAGATTAAATTTTGCCAGTTTGAAATTTTCAAAAGTTTCTGCCCCCGCCTTTTCTACGCCCTATATTAGTCCTAACCTTTCGCTTCCTGCTAATGCATCACCTCTCTTATCACTGGATCATGCCACGTGTACAACCATGATTCACTACCATTTTCTCCTTCCCTGTCTATTTCACTTCACATCACCACTTGCCCCACCTCTCCTCGACCCCGCACGCCGCCACTTTCTCGCTCGATCCCCCTTCGAGGTCGGCCCTCCTCTTGGTCGGTCTTCTCGCTCGGTCCCCCTTCGCAGTCGGCCTCCTCTCGGTCGGTCTTCTCGCTCGGTCCCCCTTTGCGGTCGGCCCTCCTCTTGGTCGGTCTTCTCACTCGGTCCCCTTTCGCGGTCGGCCTCCTCTCGGTCGGTCTTCTCGCTCGGTCCCCCTTCGCGGTTGGCCCTCCTCTCGGTCGGTCTTCCCACTCGGTCCCTCTTTACGGTCGGCCCTTCTCTCACTCGGCCACACATAATCCTTGTCTTCCATCTTATTCCCTTCGTTGGACTGAAGCTGCACTTGGAAATGGGAAACTACTTACATTGGTGGGCCTATAGAAACTTTTGACTCACCACTTAGAACCCAATCCACAGTTTAAGCACTAAAGCCCAACACTACTGAAACCCAACATTACACCAAGAACCAATGGCATCTAAACACTTATCAAGAGGAAAACTAGCCACGTAAACAAACAAAGATCCTGCAGAGTTATTGCACCACACATCCGCCATTAATGAGGCCCCTGCAGCATAAATGCGATAATCCCTTCACGTCGAAACAGGCAGCCTCACCATGAACAAGGCAAGCTAGTGCGTAGACTTTCGGCCAACATAACAGATCGGAGTGGACAAGGAAATGATGAAAAAATGATATAAGGAGGCTTCCAAGACACAAAAAGGTTAAGTTCCCTATCATTATTCTCTCGCTACTCGCTATTAACTTCCCTCTCTTCTAACTTGATCGTCAAAGAGTCATTGGGACTCCTGCTCATTGGCGTTTGTGTGCAGTACTGGTGGGCTCAGTGACCTGAGAACGGTATTTGAAGCAAGGGTCAGCCTGACCCGACCCCCAAGTGTTAGCAGTATCATCAAAATATATCATAGTTATTGCATCCATATTTTATTCTTCCATGAAGATTATCAACGATCTTACTATCAGAAGAAAAAAAAAATATTATAATTCATCTTATATCAAGTGATCATGAACTAACATCAGTCAAAAGATTTTGTCTTCAATTGATTTTGTAGAATTGGAGATATAATTTGGGATAGGTTTTGAATTCATTTAATTGACTCCATTTTTCATGTTTGAGGCCATCTTTGTAACTGCAATCACAATTCCAACTTGATTTTTAAGTGAAAGACCAATTTCCAAGTTAGAAACCCAAATTACAATTCAGAAGACTGAAATTCAACCATTCCTCCCATAATACCAAATGAACCGTTCTCCATCAGTGGTGGCTCAAAAAATCTTAATTTATCAGGAAAAAAAAAAAAAAAATTCATCTCATATCAAGTGATCATGATCTAACATCAATCAAAAGATTTTGTCTTTAATTGATTTTGTAGAATTGGGGCTATAATTTGGGATAGGTTCTGAATTCATTTAATTAACTCCATTTTTCATGTTTGAGGCCTCTTTGTAACTGCAATCACAGTTCCAACTTGACTTTTAAGTGAAAGACCAATTTGCAAGTTAGAAACCCGAATTACATTTCAGAAGATTGAAATTCAAACATTCCTCCCACAATACCAAATGAACCATTCTCTCTCAGTGGCGGCTCCAAAAATTTTAATTAGGATAGACATTCAAAATTTTTTGTCTTCAGTGACTTTTTTTAATTTGTATTACTTTTTTTTTTTTTCCATCTCTTGACCCTTTAATCTTGAAGAATATAACAAGTAAATTTTATTTTAAAAACAAAAAGAAAAACACACAAACACACACACACATCAAAAAACACACACCAAGTTACTTAAACTTTCCAAATTCCAATAACAAAAAGAAAGTTTTTTAATACTTTCCGAAAGCATGAACTTTTTAGCAACAATTTTATCCTAAAAAAACTATCAAAAAAGCAATTGCCAAATATAGCCTCAAAAACTTACATCTTACAAATCCACTAATTTAAACTTCTCAAATCACAGTATATTAATACCATTGTTCTAACAAAAATTCATGTAGATACATGAACTTCTACACTTGCCCTCAATTATATTTCATATTTTGAAATTGTTGCATAAAAACTTTGTTACTAATACTACCAAATACATCATTTTCATTGTACGTAATCAAACAATCATTCATCCATTAATCTGCTAGTCAGTTAGGTAATTTTTTTATTGGATAGTACTAAAGTAATTATTGTGGGTACTTGTATTGTGCTTGGCAAGTAGCGAGCCCTATGGGTGTCATGTCATTGCCATCACACGTCCACGTGGTAGACCTCCGAGGCACCACAATGAGTTCGGGTTGTATGCCTAGCCTTAGCGGGGGAATGCACACCACCAAACATGAAGCTAGCGCAAAGGCAAATGAGTCAAAGTATGAAGTAGCACCATGGCTCACCTAGAGCACTCCATGGTCCTTCGTGCCTCATATGAAAATGTATTCTTTGCCCACTCACCCTATCTCAATAGCAAAACATAGTTGGACTCTTGGCTCACCTATGTTCACTTAGGATATTGAATCTTGGTGTCATAAGCGAATTGATCACAAAACTCACCAAGCTCCTTTTTGCCTGTAAGGTTTTGCTTCTTCATAAAATACTGGAGTTTAAGGTCATTACATAAGGAAAGACCTTCTTCGATAATAAGGCCAATGAGTTGGCCATATGTATACTGGTTGTAGGGAATAATCATTCCATTATGACAATCCCTAAGTTTCTTTTTGATTTTCTTAGCGAAGAGATTAGGGAGGCCGTCAATAAATTTAGCCTTCCAGTGTTCATTGTTAGCGTATGCTCGCTACATAACTTTGAGCAGGAAAACATCTTTATACCATCTAAAGTAGGTCAAGGATGGACATCTTAAATTCTGAAGACGTTCACGACCGCAATCGCTATTGGCTACTTCTAGTCCAACAAAGTGACGGAGAATTGTCTAAGTTAAGGTATAGACAGCATCTTCCCTACTTCTGGTAGTACCAGTAGTATCAGTTTCAATCTTAACAGAGTTAAGAATTTCATTCTGTTAAGTAGGTGTGAGAACATTGTCCCACCATCCTTTAAAAATGCCAGTAAATCCATTCACAATGTATCGTGCTATCTGGCTATTTGTATTATCATTTTGTTTACAAATAGTACCGTACACAAGTATCTGGTGGATAGTCTCAAAAATCTGGTATTCTGATTTACCATCTATGTTTCATTCATAAATGGTCTTCTCATTACAGGATTTATGGGTGTGAAGAAAATCTTCTTCATAAAGTATATCCTAGGGAGTAAGTTTGGAATAGTAATATCTACTTAGGCCTCGTTTACGAACAGGCTATTTTAGTAACTTTTTAGTTTTTTATGAAAAAATATGCAGAAAAGTAGAGAGAGTGATGTGACAACTTATAATGACTTTTTGACTTTTTAACTAAAACTGAAGGTTGCCAATTGAGACCTTGGTCCTGTTAAAGCCATATGAGTGGTTTGTTGAGGGAAATAAGTCTTGTTGATAGATTGCATTTCCTGAAAACTATTCTGGATTTCAAAGATTTGTGATGACAAGAAAGGAAAAGGCAAAACCTGATTCTCGCGACCAGAACTCCTTTCCAGATAAGTGTCGGCATAAAACAACAACCAATAGTAAAAGTGAATAATGCAACTTTCAGAAAAACAGATTCTTTGTCTGCCATCAAGAAAAGGAGCTCACAACTGTCTTGCTCCATGAAAAAAGAGATAAGATTCCCACCAAGGCTGAGGATAAGGATGGTTGACTCCAATCCATCTAGGACACGCCACCTGTCTTCGCCATTATCCCTTTTGCTTCTAGACTGTGTCTATAAAAAGGAAGGCTTCACCCTCGTTCAAGCAGAGACAATTTAATCTTTATTTCCTTCTCTTTCTCTTGTAATATCAAGCAGCTATACTGCTGGTTTGAAGAAATAAAAATATTTGTAAGTATTTCTTTTATGAATGCCTGTTGTACTACTTGCCTATTTATGTGATATATTGGAATTTCATAAGCATAGACGTTCTTTATATTTAAATTTACTTTCAGATAATTATTTGCAACCATCTATTATACGATGCTTGAAGAGCTTGATCATCGATAGTTCTAACAAAACAAGAAGAAGAAATCTGTTGCTTGGTGGCCTTCTTAGGCCTCCTCCTCAACGAGAACAATATATGAGACCATATATGGCATAATTTGAGTTCGATATGGTCATAAAATGGGTCGTAATATTCTTGGGTTTGTGCTAATTATGGACTGATCCGATTATAGGTAAGTAGGACGTCCTCCAAGTCACGTATGGGGTTTCAGGGCCGCGGTTGCAGTGATTGCTTTTAAGGTCTAGTTCAAGAAACCGTTGATGAGCGTGCTTACCACGATCTGTGTCAAGCACCTAACTCTTTGATTTCTCTGTCGCATTTTTTTTATTTCAAAAACTCTACTTTCTTACCTTTTTGTCCCAATTTTTACCATGTGCTTATCATATAGGACAAAGTGTATTGGTGGAAAACATTGATGAATTTCCTCTCTTACTCTCATTTTCGTAGTTACATTTTTGTCACATAACTGAATTTTATTAAAGATTTAAAAATAAAGTAACACGAGGGATATTGAAACTTGCGTAAGGGCCAAAGTGGGATTTGAGTAAAAGTGCAGGGGGTTGACTGCCATGATTTCATGTGTAGAGGCCAAAGTAGGATTTGACTAGAAATGTAGAAAGTTGACTATCATGATTTAATGTGCGAGAGCCAAAGTGAGATTTAGTGTAAAGTGCAGAGATGCAAAATGTAATTTACCCTAATATTATTTATAAAACTTCATTGACTAGCCTTTCAATGTCATGAACAACACTTTATTTTTGTTTATTTGGTCTTCCATTTGATCAGAAGAATGCCTCAGCCGCCATGATTTCATTTTCATGACTTAAAAAAATTTCCTTTGACAAGAGGTTTTTTACAAACATGTTATTTAATTCATGTTATTGTAAAAGTCACTGCCCCTTTGATTTGTATAGCATTCAACTCTCAAAACCATTCAATCAGGTCCAATTTTTTTAGTTTACTACTGACATAGGCATCTCAATGCATCAATCATGGCAGCTAGGGAATGATAAAAGCCTTAGCACTCAACATTATAGGTGACAAAGCCAAATGGGTACCAGAAATAGTCCTGCTTATTCTTTTCTTTCATTCCCATTGCCCTTTTGTTTCTTGATTCCATCACAATGTGCAACAACTGATACTTTAACTCAGTCCCAACCAATATCTGTAGGACAAACTCTTATTTCTCAAGGCCAAATCTTTGAGCTAGGCTTCTTCATTCCTGCCAATTCTAGTAAACAATACATAGGAGTCTGGTACAAGAATGCACCTGGCCAGAAAGTTTAGTGGGTATTAAACAGGGCGAACCCTCTTTCAGCCACAGACAATGCCTTGAGTCTCACAATTGGCAGCAATTGAAATCTGACATTATTAGATGGGAAGATGAACAGCTCTGGTCTACAAATGTCTCTGTCCAGTCAAATAACACAATTGCAGTGCTTTCTGATAAGGGGGACTTTGTTCTTCAAGACAATGTCTCAGGATCGATCTTGTGGGAAAGCTTTAAATACCCTGGTAACACTTTCTTATCTGGTATGATGATAGGGATGAACTACAAAACAAGCGAGAAACGCTTCCTGACTTTGTGACAGACAAATGACAACCTATCACCTAGGAATTTTGTGGAAGTAATTACACAAGATACACCTCCACAAGCTATTCTTTGGAACGGTTTGAGCCTCACTGGAGATCCGGTCCATGGGATGGATCGAAGTTCATAGGTATACCATCCCTATGCAGTGATAGCTCCACCTTGACCATACTTAGAGAGAGAGGACGTTGACCTTACATTCACATTATGTTGCATATATGATACACTTCCCTTAGATATCATACCTACGCCTATAGCTCCTATTATACAACATTCCCAACGACCTGAATCATAGGACACAGCTTGTAGGGCTGATATCACTCTCCTGTCGAGTTAAGGAGAACTTGTCACCTGTTTATAGCTTGCTTGGTCTCCAATACACTTGGAGTCTATATAATGGTATCATAAATGCAGCCACAAATAGAATGACAACAACAAGAACAACAACACATATACATCACAACGTAAACCCAAAAGTGTTCAAGGTTTCTCACTGCCACTCTCTCTATCTCTAAGCTTGCCTTGGCCTTCTCCTACTCCACCTCCGGTAATCCTAGGCCACTAAAGTGCCCGCCATCTTCCCAGAGGTTAATGAACGACCGCCTCTAACCTCACTTACCCGCAATTTTTTTTTTTTTTTTTTTAAGAGTTAACGGGTTATTAGTTGAGCATTCAACAAAGTGGATTGGGGTTGGGTGTTCAACAAAGTATTTTAGGCAAACTGGGTATTCAATGGAGTGAATTAGGGTATTTAAATTTGAAATTCCTACTGATTTATATATAATATTTTTTTAAAACCGTTTAAGCTATGTAGAGCCACCCCTGTTCTCTCTCCAGCTCTCTCTCTCTAGAATCATGTTATGGACCTACTTTGTCAATCATTATCTTTTGGAAATTGGCTTAGAAAGAGAGGGTAATACTAAGGCTACATAGCATAGTTTTGGAAATTGTAGTTCAATCATAATTGATCTTGTTACACTTTCTTGGGAGTTTGTTAACACAAAGAACAATTGTGTTGAATGATGAATATCTAGTCCATGATGCCTCATTCAAAATTGTGAAAGGGAAGCTATCAAACATGATCACTAGAGTCTCCAACTTTATTTAGAAATATGGTTTTATTTGGTGTTTTTTTCATAGAACAATATTGAAAAGTTAGAAGTATTCTACATCATTAAAAGGAAGCAAGAGGGGCTCAAAGTACACACACAACATTCATAAAATGTTTCAGTTTGTTCATATCATTAATCAGAGTTTTGAGGATTTCATACATAAAAGGTGAAATAGAAGGAGGAAACCAATTCATACCTCAACTTCTCTTATCTCATACTGATCTCTCCGGCTCAAAACCTTAAACTCCACCGTTTCAAGATCTGGAACTGCAAAAAAAAAAAAAAATACAAAAAATACAAAAAAAAGATACAAAAACCCCTAAAATCACAAGAAGAAAAACCCAAAATCTCAATCATCTATCAAAACCCACCAAAAAGAACAAACTTTAAAAAAATAAATAAATGGATTAGCACCTGCCATCAAAGCTTCCTCTAAATTACGACTCTCGAACCTCTTTGGATTCACGTACTTAGCAGTTTCAGTCGCCAAATCCATCAAAACTACAAGAAATCCCAATTCAAAACCCATATCAATCCGAATATAGAGGCTCATAATAAATTGAAAACACAAATAAAATGGAATGAAAAAAATCGACGAGCGTGAACATTTACTGCGCTGAGAAAGAGCGGAGGTTTGGGCAGCGAGGGCGAAGATGAGAGAGACTCGTGCTTCAAGAGCGGACATGCTTGCCCTTCTCTGTGAGCTTCTAGCATTGCTCATGGACTTGATGGTGGTCGTGGTGGTCGAGATCGACATAGGGTTGATTTTAGGGTTTGTTAAAGCCAAAGATTGAGTGATCATCGAAGGTGTGCTGCTGAGAAGCATTTTTGGGTTTCTCTTCTCTCCTCTGTTCTACTTTCGTTTTGAAATTCTGTGTTAGGAGTGATGAACCCCGGGCATATATCTCTTGAGCGGCTTTTTATTAAGGGTAAATTACAAATATACCCAATATTTGATTAAAATACGAATCTCTTCTTATAATTTTAAAAATTACATTTCATATTAAGATTTTTAATTTCATAGCAAAATGTCCTTTTTATTAATAAATTATCAAATTAATTAACAATTTTTACCGATGTTAGAAATATATTTTAATTAATAATTTAGATAATTTTATTATTGTATAGGAGAACAATCATGAATTTTATTTTTTTAATTAATTCTATTAAATAAAAAATACTAACAATGAAGTATTTGCAATTTTCCAAACCACATGGGGTAATTTGTACTTTAAACAACCCGCTGTTTTTTTTTTTTTTTAATTCTATCTATACATGCTATCTGAAAGGTCATCCAAATCTGCTGCTGAAAGTTGGTCGTAAAAGTCATCATCATCTCTCATATCGGACAGTTCTTGATCATTTTTCCCTATTACCGATGATTCGTAAATGACGCCGTGTTGATAGTTGGGGTACTGGCTTTCGTCGACAAATGTTTCTCTGCTAAATGGATAACCTAGGATGGCCAAATTACAATGTATCTTTTGATATTTATCTTCACAAACTAGATGTCCGGAATATCCATTATATGCTATTAGTGTGTAGCTGGCAAATTTTCTCCACTTATTGAGCTGGTCTTTGAGTGGAAATCGTTGGCAAGGCCAGGGTCTCCTATTGAGAAGTCCTGGGTATCCTGGAAATGTAGAGGTTCCTCTGAGGTACATTTTGTGTTTAGCTGGATTGCACCATATTCCCTTCCATTCTGGTAGTTTGCTATCTATCAAAACTTCTACATATGGCTGAAATTCTTCCATTACACACAGGACTGCATGAGCAAGCTTGTGTCCAAAGCTATCTGTCTGATCTGGATCTGTGAAAATTAATCTAGAGACAAAGCCGTAATCTAACAATTTTGAGGCTGTTAGATAACATGTCTCGCCTCTTATTTGTATCTCCAAAGGCTTAAATGTAGCTAAATTTATTTGGCATAGGCAAATGCTGAAGTCTAGGTTACACTGACACCTATCAAAATGCTCGGAATACTTTTTGCATTTTTCTTTTGTTAAGCAGGGCTGCTCTTCTTCTTCATTGGTATAGATCCATTGATAAGCTAGGCCAGGGCAGTCGACTCTTGCTATGGAGAGATCTTGAAGGAATTGCTGAATAATGACTAGCTCGTTATTTCTGCTATCTTCGGCTAAGGTGTAAATAATGGGTTTTAGGTCTTCTATTTCTTGGCTTTTCTCACAAAAAGATCGAATGATAGAATGTCTGAAGAAATACATTCTAGCACTCAATTTGTCAAATTCCTCACTGGTGAGTTGTTTGATTTCTAGGCTAGGTAAGGAGGTAGGCTTTCTTTCTGGAGCTAATTTTTAAGTCGATTGGTTAGGGTTGAACGGTTGCTCTCAATTGTTTTTCTTCGCCTGAGTCGGTCTAGCTCTTCATCGACCTTTTGCCTTTATCCATAATTTTCTTGATATTTCTGGTAAGGCCTTCACAATGTCTGCACATCTGGTGAGGATTCGAAAATCATGCGAGGGTTAGAACTACTACTCTGCTCGAACTATCGCTTCCAATTATCTCGCTAGCTGAGCTTCACCGGTAGCAAAGATGGTTGACTTCATCTTGCTCAATGTGTCCGGGTAATCTTTAGCTATCTCGCTAATAAAGTAACTAGTTCCTATCTCGTCTTGGGCATAGGTCTTGGTGACTCAAATTCATAAAATCCTTTAAACTGAGGCAAAGGAAAAAGTTTTACTAAGGGGTCTTCTTCCACCCTATCATGGTTAATACCAGGCTTGGTTCCTTTAACTACTACATAGAAGGAAAAACTTTTTGACAAGGGTTTATCTTGGATTTTTGAGAAATATATGCTGAGAGAGTTTAAGGCTGAAAGGCGTTTAGCTGGGTGGTTCTGACTATTCCAAAGGTTATCTAAAAGACACTGCTGAACTGGATCTAACTCAATTCCTGTTAATGGTCTGAATTTTGTTCTGCCTTCATGAATGGGAAGAGAGAATCCCCCAAAGTTCATGGTCTTGCTGTTTTCCATTATCTGCACAAAAATTAAACTGGTTATCTTCTTTTTCCAAATAAATTTTCCTACTTAACCAATTTGTTAGCCTATTATCGCTTCCTTTAATATGTTCAAATTCTACCTTATATCCTTGTCCTACTATACAATCTAAAAATTTTACCCATCTTCTAGTACTTAATTTACGCTCATTGAGTTTGTTATGGAATCTAACTATAGCTTCACAATCTGTTCTAATTGTAAAAGGTTTGTGCAAAAATAATCTAAATTTATTTATTGCATAAACTACTCCTAATATTTCAAAATCTAAAATTTGGTCATGGTTGTATCTTTTTCTTTAAATTTTCGAGCAAAGATTCTACAAATGCGTTCTTTATTTTTACTATCATACTTATTAGGTTTAGCTAATAATATTGTTCCCCATCCTAATTGACTTGCATCTGCTTTCTACTACTATGTATTACGATTCCAAGGAGTTGCAGTGCAGTAAATTTTACAAGTATCTTTAATTTTTCTGACTAAAGCCATGTCTTGTTGGTTAAAATATTTTTGTCCTGTGTGTGTGGTTTTACTGTATAGTGGTCCTATTATTTTACTAAGGTTAGGAATATACATTCGTGCATAATTTAAAATTCCTAAAAATGATTGAAGTTGTTTTGTATCTTCTAATTTATCTGGATAATCTAAAATTTTCTTCACTATGTGAGGTTGTAACCTAATTTTTCCATCTCCTAACTCCATTCCTAAAAATTCTATGTGAGGTTTATTTAATATCATCTTCTTTTTGCTAATTATTATTCCATTATTTATGAATTCTTCTAATGTTATATACAAATGATCTATATGACTATTTTTATCTGGGCTGAATACTAAAATATCATCTATGTATACCAGTATGAAACTATATTTATTAAATATACTATCCATTTCTGTTGAAATATGGAAGGTGCGTTTTTTAATCCAAATGGCATAACTAGCCATTCATAATGTCCTTGAGGGCAACAAAAGGTCATCCATGGTATACTTTCCTCTTCCATTTTTATCTCGCCAAAATCTCGATTTACAATCAAATTTACTAAATATCTTTCTCATCAGATTCTATTTATAAGCTGATCTTTATCTGGTATATTGTATTTATCATCTTCTGTATTATCATTTAATCTTTTATAATTTATTAACATTCTAGCTTTTCCTCTCTTTATCTCTGCATGATTTCTAACCATAAATGCTGCGCTTCTATGTGGACTATTACTAGGTCTAATTATTCCTAAATCTAATAATTCTTTAATCTGAGTTCTAAATTCTTCTATGTCTGCTGGTGTGTGATCTATTTGTGCTGAAGTGATCCTATAATCTCTATTTTTTATATCTAGACTGGCTAAAATTATACTTCTTTCCCAATATTTCATGGGTTGTTCTCTTAAAATTTCTGTTGTTTCAGCTAATCTTATTATCTCATCTAAATCTTTTTCTGTTCTCTTGTATTTTGGTTTTTTCTTTATTTTTCCTATTTTTGCAAAAATTAATTCTAAGTTAGCTATTTCTTGAAAATCTTCTAAGTTCCAATAATCTTCTTTATCTTCAAAATGAACTTCTTCAAAATCTTCTAGCTCATAATTTTCCATATCTAATTTTTCTAAAGAAGTATTATTTTTTACGTCATTAGGTATGTATGTTTGGGCTAGCTCTGGAAAAATATTTCTACTTGGAAATGGAAATAGAAAACTAGCGGGGACTGAATCTACTCCTATGGTACCACCACGCTTCGCACCCAACTCTGATGAATGGGCGATGGTGCTAAGGGCATAAGTTGTTGGTGTAGTGACGGTTCTTTTGAAGAAGCTGATGTTGTGTTGGCTGATAAACATACCACCTTGTAAACTAAGTATAAAGTTAAGTCCTAGAATGAAAGGATGATTCTGTCTGCTATTGCCGATCCAAACTTGGGGTAATGGGAACCATTCTATGTGCTGATCTTGAGAACCTAGATGATGAAAACGAATCTGGGCGCCATTAATGCAATGTGTATATGTCTGTTTGGTGCCATCTGCTATGATGACTAAGGCTGGGGTTGTTAAAGCTGTGCTCCATCCGGGGGGAACTACATGTTGTTCTATGTATGATTTACTGGCTCCTGTATCTATCATGGCATCTATGCTAAGGGTTTTTTCTACAAACTTAATTACACAAGAAATCTCGACTAAATTGGACTTGGGTATAACAGGGTAATTAAATGGTAAATATGTACTATCTGGTTGGGTCTGAGAGTATTGACTAAAGGGTTAAGAATCAACCAAATTGACTAATTCTAAAGAGTTCATATGATCTTCAACTAACTTATCTTTTAAGGGGTATGTATTATGAAATTGTTCTAACTGCTGTTTAAGCTGTTTGTTTTCTAATTCTAAACATTCTATGTCAAACCTAGTTTTAGTTTCTATCTCTCTAATTTGAAATGTAAGTTCTCTTATTTGTACTTCTAATTCTCTATTTGCTAGTCGTAATTCTCTGTTTACAATCTTGTATCTTTTACGGTATTTTCTAATTTTATCTTATGTGTCATATTTAATTTTTCTAAACAAATTATACAATAGGTTATCTTTGCATAATAAACATTGAGCTCTCTTATCTCTGGCCGAAACCAATTACAATAGTGCATCTAGTTGTATCAAATCCTAATCCTATCCGAAAATTATGTTGACATTCAAGATTCTGGATTGCATTCCATCATAAAGAAAGTATCTTGAGTCTTTCCTATTTCTTGGTTAAGTTGTCCTAAAAGATTATCTACATCCGTATCACTTTACGAATCACTATCCGAGCTTATAGCTTCTAATTGATATTCATAATCACTGACTATACTATATACATCTGAATCATCACTATTTATGCTGACTATATCTTCTTCTAAGTCTTCTATAATATTTAATCTTTCTATCTGCTTATTAGTATTGGGCTTGTATCTTTTTGGGCAATTTTTTGCAAAATGATTGGGTTCTCCACATATATAACAATTACATTTTTTACTATTGGGTTTTCTAACATATCTTTGTTTTCTTTTATTTTTTTCATCTTTGGGTAATTTCTTATAATTTGTCCTATTAAAAGTTCTACTTTTCCTAATGAATTTCTGTCTTTTCCAGGGTTTTCTATTTTTCTTCCAATATTTTTCTTTTCTATATTTTCCATATTTTTTGTATTTTTTCCTATTATATTTATCTTCGTATTGCTGAGGGGTATATATTACACTGCTACAAAAACCATAATTTTGTTTTTTCAAATCTTTCTGTATTTTAACTTTTATACATTTTTCTCTGAGTCTTTGGAATGTAAAAATTATCCTAGGTCCTATTCCTAAAGTTCCTTTTATTTTTACTTCTCCTGAGGCTATTTGAGCTGGGAAGTTTGTATAATAAATTGACCATTTATCTTCTATTTCTCTTCCTAGTTCTCCGGGTAATTTTCTAAAATATTTATTTCCTATTTCTTCATCAAAACTTTTTCTAGTTCTAGCTGCTATAGCTAAGTATTCTTTACTAAAGGGTACAATATATCTCCAACTTCCTAAAGTCATTTGATCTAATTCAGTTAATGCTATGCTTTGAGTATGAGTATTTCGTCTAGAAGGGTCATATCCTATAAGTATTTCTTTTATAAAACTTGTAAAATTCCACGGGTTATCTCCTAAGTCCTTAAGTTGTCTAATTATCTCCTCATATTTTCCTTTAAATGTTAAGTATATATTAAAAGCTGAGTCTCCTAAAAGTGTCTCCATAAAGTCCCACATATCAGTTGTCTCATAAGGATTACTTATCCATGCCTTTACCGCATCTTTTTCCCATCTTTCTATTACTTCTTGCCATATCTGAGGGTTGAATCTGGCTAAATCTAAAAGGGTTCCTTGGTTATTAGCTGGCTGTAATTGTATACTCATATCTGGTTGTCTACGCTTTCCATGAAATCTATAGCTTTTATTTGGGTCTGCTTCGCTACGTCCTGAACTTGCTAATGGCCTTCTTCCTCCTACTGTATAATGTATTGGTTCTACGGGATCCTATACAGTTGGTTGTGGGTTACTAGTTCCTGTGCTTTCTGTATTCATATAAAAAGTATCTTCTATCTTAGGTTGTTCTGGTATTCTAAATATTTTGCTGGGATGTATAATATCTTCTATAATATCATCTACATATTCTGTATGAAATTCTTGATCCAAAAATGACACTGCCTCATCATGGGTATCTCCTCTGGCTAAGTATTCAGAATATCTAGCATCTAATATCTGGTTCATGTCTTCTAGGGTGAATTTTTTTAAATCTATCTCATCAATATTATATATTTTATTTTGTGATACGGCTTTTTCTTCTGTCATTACATAAAGCTGATTTATTTCACTACGATTATCTTGATTTTCTTCTCTGTCTATCCTACTAAATTTATCATCTTCAGATTTTTCTGGTGCTACATAAGTATACTGAGTAAATCTTACTGCATAATTTCCATCTGCTGCCTGATATAATAAATTATCTTGAGGGGCTAATCTTTTTTGTCCTAAAAAGTCTCCTAATTTTCAATCTAGTGCTGCATTATCTTCAGAATTAAATTTTTTAGCTGGTAATGCTTTTATTCCTTTTGCGCCTAATAATTTAACTATCTGATCATTTGTAAGTCTATAGTGGGTACTACTTTCTAATAATGCTAAACCGAAAAATCCTGTGCAGACTAATAAATTCTTTTCTCCTTTTTTCATTTTGTATCCTCTACTCTTTATTCCTATTTTTATCTTTTTATGAAAGGTTGAGGTTGGTAATAAGAAATCTGGTGTAAAATAAACTATTCCTCCTTTTGAATTCATATCTAATTCATAACTGCCTAAAATACTTTGTCCTACATCATTAAACCAATCATCATAAAGACATACAAAAACTTTGGTTCCTAAATTTTCTCTGGTTAATGCCTTAACTCCTACTACTACTAATCCTAAGTGAGTCATTTTAAGGTGTTCACTTACTGCATATTTATAGCTTTCTCTCTCTATTAAATTTAGCTCTACCTTCTCATCTTCTTGAGTTACACTAATCATCTGTTCAGCATAGTGTTTAAATAAATATTGTTTTTTTTGAATTTTACCTAGCTTATACAGATATTTAGCTGGAATTAATTCTAATTTTTCTTTCTTAAATTTTTCTATTTGTTGTTCTACATCTATAAACTCTTCTACTTTAATATCTTCATCATCATTACGCTTTTTGCTACTACTACCCTTAATTAGCTGTTTAAACATTTTTATTTTCTGTAAACTCTACAGGCTGATTTCTTTGGTGGTAATTTAAGCTTTTCAAAATATTTAGCTATATCTTCCTCGTTTATTTGAGATTGGGGTCTGTTGGATCCTTCTACTCCTATTCCTCTTTGAAGTATTGTTTTTTCTAAAGTGGCTAAACGATTTTCTAAGCTGTGTATCTGTTCTAATAGATAGAACAACATGTAGTTCCCCCCGGATGGAGCACAGCTTTAACAACCCCAGCCTTAGTCAGCATAGCAGATGGCACCAAACAGACATATACACATTGCATTAATGGCGCCCAGATTCGTTTTCATCATCTAGGTTCTCAAGATCAGCACATAGAATGGTTCCCATTACCCCAAGTTTGGATCGGCAATAGCAGACAGAATCATCCTTTCATTCTAGGACTTAACTTTATACTTAGTTTACAAGGTGGTATGTTTATCAGCCAACACAACATCATCTTCTTCAAAAGAACCGTCACTACACCAACAGCTTACGCCCTTAGCACCATCGCCCATTCATCAGAGTTGCGTGCGAAGCGTGGTGGTACCATAGGAGTAGATTCAGTCCCCGCTAGTTTTCTATTTCCATTTCCAAGTAGAAATATTTTTCCAGAGCTAGCCCAAACATACATACCTAATGACGTAAAAAATAATATTTCTTTAGAAAAATTAGATATGGAAAATTATGAGCTAGAAGATTTTGAAGAAGTTCATTTTGAAGATAAAGAAGATTATTGGAACTTAGAAGATTTTCAAGAAATAGCTAACTTAGAATTAATTTTTGCAAAAATAGGAAAAATAAAGAAAAAACCAAAATACAAGAGAACAGAAAAAGATTTAGATGAGATAATAAGATTAGCTGAAACAACAGAAATTTTAGGAGAACAACCCATGAAATATTGGGAAAGAAATAAAATTTTAGCCAGTCTAGATATAAAAAATAGAGATTATAGGATCACTTCAGCACAAATAGATCACACACCCAGACATAGAAGAATTTAGAACTCAGATTAAGAATTATTAGATTTAGGAATAATTAGACCTAGTAATAGTCCACATAGAAGCCTTGACATTTATGGTTAGAAATCATGCGAGAGATAAAGAGAGGAAAAGCTAGAATGGTAATAAATTATAAAAGATTAAATGATAATACTGAGAAGATGATAAATACAATATACGGATAAAGATCGACTTATAAATAGAATCTGAACTGACAAAGATATTTAGTAAATTTGATTGTAAATCGAGATTTTGGCGGATAAAAATGGAAGGAAAGTATACCATGGGCTGACCTTTTGTTGCCCTCAAGGACATTATGAATGGCTAGTTATGCCCTTTTGATTAAAAAACGCACCTTCCATATTTCAGCGTAAAATGGATAGTATATTTAATAAATATAGTTTCATACTGGTATACATAGATGATATTTTAGTATTCAGCCCAGATAAAAATAGTCATATAGATCATTTGTATATAACATTAGAAGAATTCATAAATAATGGAATAATAATTAGCAAAAAGAATATGATATTAAATAAACCTCACATAGAATTTTAGGAATGGAGTTAGGAGATGGAAAAATTAGGTTACAACCTCACATAGTGAAGAAAATTTTAGATTATCCAGATAAATTAGAAGATACAAAACAACTTCAATCATTTTTAAGAATTTTAAATTATGCACGAATGTATATTCCTAACCTTAGTAAAATAATAGGACCACTATACAGTAAAACCACACCCACAGGACAAAAATATTTTAACCAACAAGACATGGCTTTAGTCAGAAAAATTAAAGATATTTGTAAAATTTACGGACACGCAACTCCTTGGAATCGAGAATACATAGTAGTAGAAAGCAGATGCAAGTCAATTAGGATGGGGAACAATATTATTAGCTAAACCTAATAAGTATGATAGTAAAATAAAGAACGCATTTGTAGATACAGGTTACGGAAAATTTAAAGAAAAAGATACAACCATGACCAAATTTTAGATTTTGAAATATTAGGAGTAGTTTATGCAATAAATAAATTTAGATTATTTTTGCACAAACCTTTTACAATTAGAGCAGTTATTGAAGCTATAGTTAGATTCCATAACAAACTCAATGAGCGTAAATTAAGTACTAGAAGATGGGCAAAATTTTTAGATTGTATAGTAGGACAAGGATATAAGGTAGAATTTGAACATATTAAAGGAAGCGATAATAGGCTAACAGATTGGTTAAATAAGTAGGAAAATTTATTTAGAAAAAGAAGATAACCAGTTTAATTTTTGTGCAGATAATGGAGAACAGCAAGACCATGAACTTTGGGGGATTCTCTCTTTCCATTCATGAAGGCAGAACAAAATTCAGACCATTAACAGGAATTGAGTTAGACCCAGTTCAGCAGTGTCTTTTAGATAACCTTTGGAATAGTCAGAACCACCCAGCTAAACGCCTTTCAGCCTTAAACTCTCTCAGCATATATTTCTCAAAAATCCAAGATAAACCCTTGTCAAAAAGTTTTTCCTTCTATGTAGTAGTTAAAGGAACCAAGCCTGGTATTTACCATGATTGGGTAGAAGTAGACCCCTTAGTAAAACTTTTTCCTTTGCCTCAGTTTAAAGGATTTTATGATTTTGAGTCAGCCAGTACCTATGCCCGAAGACAGATAGGAACTAGTTACTTTATTAGCCAGATAGCTAAAGATTACCTGGACACATTGAGCAAGATGAAGTCAACCATCTTTGCTACCAGTGGAGCTCCAGTTAGCCAGATAATTGGAAGCAGTAGTTCAGGCAGTAGTAGTAGTTCTAACCCTCAGACAGATTTTCAGAATCCTCTCTAGATGTGCAGTCATTGTGAAGGCCTTACCAGAAATTTCAAGAAAATTATGGATAAAGGCAAAAAGGTCAGTGAAGAGCTAGACCAGCTCCGAGACAAAGAAAAACAATTGAGAGCAACCGTTCGAACCCTAACCAATCGACTTAAAAATTAGCTCGGAAAGAAAGCCTACCTCCTTACCTAGCCGGAAATCAAATAACTCACCGGTGAGAATTTGACAAATTGAGTGCTAGAATGTATTTCTTCGACATTCTATCATTCGATCTTTTGTGAGAAAAGCCAAGAAATAGAAGACCTAAAACCCATTATTTACACCTTAGTAGAAGATAGCGAAATAACGAGCTAGTCATTATTGACAATTCCTTCAAGATCTCTCCATAGCAAGAGTCGGCCTCGGCCTAGCTTATCAATGGATCTATACCAATGAAGAAGAAGAGCGTACAGCAACAAAAGAAAAATGAGAAAGCATTACGAGCATTTTGATAGGTGTCGATGTAACCTAGACTTGACATTTGCCTATGCGGATAAATTTAGCTACATTTAAGCCTTTGGAGATACAAATAAGAGGCGAGACATGTTATCTAATGACCTCAAAATTGTTAGATTACGGCTTTGTCTCTAGATTAATTTTCACAGATCCGATCGGATAGATAGCTTTGGACACAAGCTTGCTTATGCGATCTGTGTGTAATGGAAGAATTTGACCATATGTAGAAGTTTTGATAGATAGCAAACTACGAATGGAAGCGAATATGGTGCAATCCAGCTAAACACAAAATGTACCTCAGAGGAACCTCTACATTCCCAGGATACCCAGGACTTCTCAATAGGAGACCCTGGCCTTGCCAACGATTTCCACTCAAAGACCAGCTCAATAAGTGGAGAAAATTTGCCAGCTACACACTAATAGCATATAATGGATATTCCGGACATCTAGTTTGTGAAGATAAATATCAAAAGATACATTGTAATTTGGCCATCCCAGGTTATCCATTTAGCAGAGAAACATTTGTCGACGAAAGCCAGTACCCCAACTATCAACACGGCGTCATTTACGAATCATCGGTAATAGGGGAAAATGATCAAGAACTGTCCGATATGGAAGATGAGGATGACTTTTACGACCAACTTTCAGCAGCAGATCTGGATGACCTCTCAGATAGAATGTATGGATAGAATTCAAAAAAAAAAAAAAAAAAAAAAAAAAAACAACGGGTCCCTTCTTATAATTTTAAAAATTACATTCCACATTAAGATTTTTAATTTCATAGCAAAATGTCCTTTTTATTAATAAATTATCAAATTAATTAACAATTTTTAACGATGTTAGAAATATATTTTAATTAATAATTTAGATAATTTTATTATTGTATAGGAGAACAATTATGAATTTTATTTTTTTAATTAATTCTATTAAATAAAAAATACTAACAATGAAGTATTTGTAATTTTCCAAACCACATGGGGTAATTTGTACTTTAAACAAATCTCAAGAGGTATATTTGTAATTTATTCTTTTATTAAATAGCTTTATGCACTATTGCCTCCAATATTTATATTTATTCCCTCACTTTATATTTATTTTCAATTTTTTTTTTTTTTTTGTGGTGATATTACAAATTCAGACTTAAGTATTCATAAATTATCTAGAATCGTCATTTTATGATTTAAATTTATTCTACGTATAAATCACACTTTATACAAATTCAATTTTAACCACACGGCACTCAGTCAAGGTAAATTCAAGATACTTAAAGTAAGTTCATAATATTTTTTATTTTTCTTTCTTTTCTTTTGTTTTTTCATGGAAAAATGTAAGGAAGGCGATTTGTGGTGATGTTGAGGCCACTAGAAAAATTTTGGTACAAGTAAAGTGTGTAAGATGGAAAAAATTACAGCAAATTATGTTGACATCTTGTGAGATTTAAAGGAAATACAACTTACCTTCTTTTTAATAAAGCTAAAATGACTTGAATTAGTTTGTGTTAGCTCAATGTTTTACTATTCTTTCATATTTTAAAATCTCAAATGTACTTTTATCTCATCTCATGCACATTTCACACACTATTACCGTCCACACTCTTAATAACTTTTTGAATAAATTACATTGACTTCCTGAGAGATTTAATATATATATATATAATATATTCTATAATTTTAGAATAATTATATTAAATTTTCTTAATGTTTCAATTCAGACCATACTTAGACTCATTTTTGTAAATAATTAATTAGTTATATAGTGCAAAACTCTAATTAAATGGGGTTCATTCATAGTTTGTGAAAGTAATCGGTTAGTGATGGAAATTGTGTTTCTGATATTTCGAATTTGTGGTCAAGAACACTTCAGATTCCAACTCTACTTCCAGAAGGATTCTATTCTACCACAAAGATAAGCTTTTGTTCTCTCGTAAATCCAAATTAGCTGTTCTCACAATCGATGCGTTTGTAATTTTAATAAATAAAAATAAATAAAATATTTATTATATATTATGTGTCAAACAAATAATAAAATTTTCTTTAAATAAAATGTTTGATATTTAAGTCTCATGCTTCTCCTTTATCTATTTTTTAATTTTTTTTTTTTTTTTTAATGGAGAAATGAACATGAAGAGAGAAGCTTCTTTTCTTTTCTTTTCTTATTTTGAATAAAAATAAACTAGCCTATCGCCCGTACTATGCACGGGATAATTATAGATATTTATATTTGTTTTTATTTTTTTAATATATAAATTAAATAGATGGGGTTTGACCGAGGAGTTTGAAAGAATTTAATAAGTGTTTATTTATTTATTTAAGAGGCATTTACACAATAATTACATAATATATAAATTAAATACATGGGGTTTGACCGAGGAGTTTGAAAAAATTTAATAAGTGTTTATTTATTTATTTAAGAGGCATTTACACAATAATTACATGGGTCTCTTGGGGATACAAAAAGTAAGGAAATTATGATTTCATTTATTGCGTTATTCATTTAATAAGTGTAATTATTATAAATTAAGTGTTTATTGTAATCAATAGTGTAATTATTACAATCTTTGAACCAATCACCAATTACCAAGTCAATTTTTTTTTAAAAAAAATATTAAAAAATCAGGAAATTAGGATTGACATGTTGGAACTTCCACAAACCTTGGGTTTTAAAAGACCCTTTTCCTTAATATATAGATAAACACTTGACATAAGGCAGAAAACCACCAAAGGTGTTTACTTTGTGGGTGTTCGGGAAATGACTATTTTAGAGATTTTTTTGACTATTTTAATAAGCTATTTTAGTTTTTATATTTGGGAAGATAGGATGGATTTTTATTTGAGTTATTGTATTAAAAAATGCGTTTAAATGATGTTTGAGGTTGAAATGACAAATTTGTCCCTAACTTCACTTTTTTCAAAATTGGTCTATAGGGTCAAAAGTGTCATTTCAGCCTGTGGGGACTAGGCTGGCCCTACCCTATGCCCACTGCCGGCTGCTTTGGTTTTTTTTTTTTTTTCATAAATATAAATTATTAGTTTAGAGTACTATTTGAGGCTATTTGGCTTTTTTTGTATTTGAAGCTATTTTAGCCTTAACTTTGGGTTCCCAAACACCCCCTTTATAATAGTACTAGAGGTGTAAGCCCACCCAATGGGTATACTTAAAAAATAAAAGTTTGAATTGGAAACACAATAGTTATAGGTTCAAGTCTTATACCCTACTTGTAACTACTATATTTTTTCTTTTTAAATAGAGAAATTGACACTTGACGCAAAAAAAGAAAGTCACTTGATAAAAGGAGAGAGAGTTTTATGCAAACCATATAGATAGATAGATGGATAGATGAGAAACGTTAACAAGTGATAGGTCATTTTCAAAAATGGAAATTTCTATTTATGTAAAATACTTGACAAAGAATTATTAACTTTGTTTGTTTGAACTGTTTTTTTTTAATTAATAATTTTTCTGAAATAATTTTTTTGAAAAAAAAAAAACATTAAAAAGATTTTTGGTTGAGTTTACTTATTTTTTGAATTTCTTTATTTAAAAATAAAAACTAATTTGATAAAAATAAAGAACAAAAAATATATGTTTGAATTTTCAAAAATTATTTCCATCGCAAAAAAATAAAGAGAGAGAGAGAGAGAGAGAGAGAGAGAGAGAGAGAGAGAATCATATGAAAATAATGTGTTTTTTTATTTTTATTTTTTTCACAAAACAAGCTTTTATTGTGTACGAGGAGGAAATATATGTCGCCTTCCATATGCTTTACTACCAAACTCGTCTCCTTTAATAGAACTCCGACTCACTGCGAACAGAACAGATGTGAGTTACCGCTAGGTGGTTTGCTAGAAAACCCCTCTGATAGTCAAGTTGGCTTTCTTGGAGAAGAAGAGAGAAAGTCTGGCACAAGAGAGAGAATCGTAGGAGTCTGCATACCTTCCCCTGAATCTGTGCGCCCTTTTTATCTAGGTTGGCCATGCAATCCCAGATTGTGTGCGCACTACCTCTATTGTCTTTTCCTGGATGCGTGCCTTCTCATTTCCCTACACGTGTATGTGTCAATATTGCCAAATAGTATTGGCTAAACCGCCAAACGGTATTGACGCATACTTAGAGTGGATTTCGCTCCTCATACCATTAGACCGCATGGAGAATCCTAACCAAGAAGTCACTTATGGCATCCCCAGAATGCTAGCTTAGATCCATTTTGCGCTAAGCTAAGTCAGGTTGGCTCCTGGGCTGGCTATGTTCTTGGCCAGTGCCACTAGGTCACAATACTTCTAGATCGGTCAACCTGTTAGTCGCCCGCTCGACCAAAGACCGCGGTCCGTCATTATTCAATTCGGTGCTTGCTTGCGGTTCAAACCAAGCCTTGCTCGGACCGCTCATGTAGTTCAAGCATGGCTTATTTCGACACTAAGCTAGAGACCACAAAGGTTTAGCTCAGTCCAACATCATATCCCGCATTGGGTTAGCTCGACCCAACACAATGCCTCACGTTGATCCAGTTCGGCCCAACACCATGCCCAGTGTTGATTCAGTTCGGCCCAAGGTCGTTGCTCGGCCCATTGTTCGGTATAAATTCCCTTCTTATATTCTTTTAAATTCAAAAACATATTTTGAAAACTTAACAAAAACAAAATAAATTTTTATTTATTTATTTATTTTTTCCTTCCTGCACTTAATTTCCATTACGCTCTAGGGCAGAAGTAGTTCCATGCTCTATTGAGCTGCAATGCAACTGCTTACATTGCCAATAGCTAGTTCAACATTGAGTTATTTATTATCATCCATTTAGTTAGTTGTTGAATCCTAAACTCGACCACATTGTCAAAAGAGTTTAAAATTAATCCCGGTAAAATTCAATTTCACATTCTTCTATGCACTAACGTAAACCATAGTGAAGTTGATTTGGAAAAAAAAAAAAAAAAAAAAGGCAGGCGACATTAAACTGCCAAACTCTCCCGTTAAGCATACCAAACAGAGTGATTATTAGGTGCTCCTAGAGTACGGCCATGCGATGCTCCAAGGTGTTGTGATTAGTGGAGAATGTAGGACCCGTGATTTTGTGTCAGGTGATTGAGAAACATGAGAGGGTATGGCATGTGATAATTAGTTCTGAAGTATGAACACATGACGCTCCAGAAGTATTAGATATTTTTTTTTGCCAAGCAACATCATTGTAAATGTGGAAAACAACAATTCTATATTCTTTTTTGGATGGGTAAACAATTCTATATTCTTTTTCTTTAATGAAATAATATCTTAATTACATCATGTTATATATACACATATACCTAACAAACGTTTAACTAACTTACTAACAAATATCTACAAACATGTATAGACATGATTGTTGAGCTGTGGCTTAGGCTACGACCTATGCTACATTGGCTTGAGTTATTGAGATGTAGCTTAGGCTGTGTAGCCTGGGTTGTGCCTTGTGTTGACTTAAACTGCTGCATATTGAGCTGCAATTATATTGACTATTCTCAACATTTCCCTATAGCTGATGGAAGGTTGGAACTATATAAGCTTACAAAAACCAAGACACAAATAAGGGTCCGTGAATATATCAACAATTTGGTCAATAGTAAGAATATATTGCAAAGTAAGCTTCTTAGCAAGAACCTGATGATGAACAAAATGACAATCCACCTCAATATGTTTTGATCTTGAGTGAAAAACAGGATTTGAGGTATAGCGATTCCGGGTTTAACCTTGTTGTACAGTGATCCGGACATGTGTCCGTGGATGTTAATAGTTGATGATTATCATGTTTACATCCTTTCTTACTTTGTATATGAGTTATAGGATGTGTTGGGCAGGTTTGTTACAGGTTGGTTGGGTTTAGAAACCAAAACTAGTTGCCCAGATTTTGACCCATCCGCTCGAGCGGGGAGTTTGACGCTCGAGCGGGGAATACACCCATCCAGTACTTTTCTCTGTGTGGTGTTGGGCGCCGATGGGATTAGCGCTCGGCGAGGACCGTCTGTCGGGATGCTGAGAGTATGCATCCGCCGCCGGCGGGAGTTTGGCGCCGAGCGAGTTCAGTGCCGCCGGCGGGCTTTGGGCGCCGAGCGGCGGCGGGTTTAAAGATCCGAGTTTTGACTTTTAAAATCACTTTTTCTTGTTCTTTCTCTCTCTTACTTTCCCAAAACACAAATTTGAGAGCCTCTCTCTCTAAAATCGGCCCTTCTCTCTTAGATTTGATCTAATTGGAGTTGTTTGCTCGCCTTGGGCCTTTACAAAAGTTGTGTTGATCGTCGAGGGGATTATTTTAATCTGAAAATTTCGGGATTTGGAGCACTTTGAGTTTTGTCACCTCATCCATTGGAGCCCAAACTTTGAGGTAGGGATATCCTACTCCTTTCTATGGGTTTTGTCTTTAAATTTTAGTATTTTGAGATGTTGGGATTGTTGTGTAATTTTGAAAGAGTTTGGGGCTTTTGTGTAATTTTACAAAAGTTGGGTTTTCAATCATAACGAACCTAGAAGCATGTTTAGTATAGAAACATGGGTTAAATGTTAAATCATTGGAGGAATTGAGACCTTAAGGGTTATTATGTTAATTATGGAAAATGTCCTAATTACATGGAATAGTTGATTGGGATAATTGATTGTGGGAAATGAGGAATTGAAGTGGAAATGTTGAATGTATGGGATTAAAGGGTGTAGTTAAATTATTTATTACTCACCGAATTGAAATGTTGATTATATATCCATTTGTGTATTTATTTTCTGCTTAGAAATAACTGCTTTGGGCTATTGGTGGAGGATAGTCGTGATTGTTGTAGACAACGCATGATGATTAGGCTAACGAAAACTAATCTACGGAATGTGTCATGGAATTGACGGTTGATGGAATACATTAACTGTATGTATTGAATGATTGTATGTAGAACCAATGTGTTTGTATGCATTATGTGTAGAGGAGGAGATAGGGGATGTACTCCGTGGTTTAGGGGAAGATGGGGGATGTACCTTTAAACCGGATAGTGTTGGGAGGAGATAGGGGATGAACTCCGTAGACAGAGCTCATATGCTTGTCTAGAAAAGTGAAGATAGAGCTCATATGCTTATCTTTGGGAAGTGAAGATAGGGCTAATATGCATATCTTGTTGGAATGTGGATAGAGCTTATATGCTTATCTGTGATTGTGGGATATAGTTTTTATACTTATTCGTTGAAAATGTGGATAAAGCTTTTATGCTTATATGTGAATATGGGACACAGTTCTTATACGTGTCTGTTGGGATGGTAATAGAGCTTTTTAGGCCTATCTATTGAAAGAGGGAAAATGAAAAGGGATTGGGAATCATAAATCGTATGAAATAAAAATGTAATTTATGTGGATGTATGAGTGTTGGCCATCTATCAATTGCTAATCTTTTTGTCATTGTTCATGGTTGGTTTAGTATATTTCTACTGGGCTGTGGCTCACCCTATATGGGAATATCATTTTCAAGTGCAGGTAGCATGCCACCTCCAAGGTCATAGCTTGGGAGTCTAGGGGCGGAGAAGCCTTTTGTTGTTTTGTTCATTTTGATGTATTACATGTATATTCAAGCCAAGGGCTTAATGTGTAATGAGTTAGCATTTTTTTTTGTAACCGAGTGTTAACTTGGAAAGCTGTAAGCCTTTAGGGCATTTGCTTTTGTTGTTAACATGTAATACCTTTTGTAATGAAACTCTGATAAATAGAAGAAAGTGGAACTGTTTTATATAAATGCAAGTTTATATTAATGGGTTTAATGTTGTTGTTTTTTTGAGGGCGTTACATGAGGCTAAGGCAATAGCAGAGTACACATCATAAAATGGGAGTAGTAGGAGATAAGATAGACAGATTTGTGAGTAACATGCCAAGCCAAGAAAGCTCTGTTGCAGTATGAGCTAATGATCTATACTCTGCTTCAGTTGAAGATTTAGAGATTGTAGGTTATTTCTTAACAGACTAAGAAATGAGATTTGAACCTAAGAACACACAATAGCCTGAGGTAGATTATGCCATTGGTATCTCCTACCTAATTAGAATAAAAGAAGACATGAAGATCAAATGTGCTTGGACATTAAGATTTATTTTGAAAAGATGGTTAAAAGCTGGCTTTTTGTCTTTTTCTGGAAAAAAAAAAAGTGTAAAAATGTGAGAGATAATGTGACCTAAAATGGGTTAAAAGGTAGAAGATAGCTTTTAACCATCTTCCCAAAATTTCCCAAAATAGCCCTAAGTAAGACCATGAGTGATTGTGCCCTTGACCTATCGAAGCAACCTTTTTACAGCAGAAAAATGAGATACGGTAGGGGCATGTATATGCTAGCATGATTGATTTACAGCCAAAGAAATGTCTAGCCTAGTGATGGTTAAGTATTGCAATGCTCTAGCTGCACTTCTATAAAGAGAGGGGTTGTCAAACAACTTATCTGAGTTAGGAGGCAAACTAGGCTTAACAGATGTGGGAAAAGAGCAAGGTTTACAATCAGCTAGTCTAGCTTTAACAAGAATCACTTGTGCATATTTTTGTTATGAGGGATAACATAACCTGTTAAAGTAGGTTGAACTATAATTCCCATAAAATATGTGACATTTCCCAATTTCTTTATAGAGGAGGCTGCATGAATATGAGTCATGAGAGATTGAATATAAGCATCATTGTTGTCTGTGAGCAAAATATCATCAACATAGACTAGAAAAATTGTAATAGTAGCATCAATCTTTTGGATGAAAAGAGAAGAGTCACACTTGTTGTTCTGAAATCCTTGAGAAAAGAGAAATGCAGAGAATATGGAATACCAAGCAGGAGAAGCTTACTTGAGTCCATACAAGGCCTTATAGAGTTTGCACACATGAGTGAACTGAGATGAATTAACAAAACCTGGAGGTTGCAATATAGAGACTTCCTTTTCAAGAACTCCATGAAGGAAGGCATTAGAGATGTCTAACTATTTTAAGGACCAATTATGATGTAAGGCAAGACATAGAAGAATTTGAATGGTAGGCAACATGGTAATTGGAGTAAATGCTTCTTGGAAATCAACACCTTCTTGTTGAAGATAACCCTTAGCAACCAACCTAGCTTTGTGTCTGGCTATAGTGCCATCAGAGTTCTTTTTCACTTTAAACACCCATTTGCATCCCATTGCATTTTTTTCAAGTGACGGTGGAAGAAGAGTCTGTGTGTGCAGTTTATGAAAAGCATTATACTCTTCTAACATAGCTTAATGCCATATGGGAGATAGTAGGGCCTTTTTATGTGATGGTAGCTTAGTATCTGCAAAATCAAGAACAAACAAAGACTTGGAGATAGCCAAACACAGAGGTGAAGCAACAACTTTAGACCTGATAGTCATAGAATGGACATTAGAATAAACAACTGGGCAAGAAGAGGTAAATGAATTGAAAAAGATTGGATTGGAATTGTAGAAGCAATAGTGGAAGAAATGAGTGGAAGAGAATGGTTTACAAAAGTAGTAGGTGAAGATTGAAAAATTGAAGGACTTAGAGAAGGAATTGATAAAGAGGTAGGAGAAGAATTGTCATAACCCAATCTTCGCCCCACAGGATTAGAGACGCAACCGGTCAGTTGTAATGACCCATTTTTTTTTTAAAAAATAGCCATGCATAATTTAATTGAGCAAATTTTTGAATTTCATTGCCGTAAAAATTCTGTGCGAAAACAGTTCGGTTTTGTATTTTTTAAAAATAGTTTCCGATCTTAGAAAATTATGAAATTTTTATATGTTGTTCCCGTATGAGTCTAGCATGTTGGATGCAAAATTTCACAATTTAATGATGAGTGTTTATTTTATGAAAATTCACGGACTAATTGGTGTTCAGTTCAATTTATAGCAAAATTTAAAATTGAGTTTTGGGTGTTCAGACCACGATTTGAGATAAATTTGTTAGGGTCTATTTTGCTATATAATTGGACCATACTTGACTTATGGATGAGACCTATGACTTGGATTTAATTTAAATTATGTTTGTTTAATGATTCACGTTTAACTGTTTGATCCTTTTAAAATGTGATTGGTAATAACCACCTTGGGAGTTGTTATTATTTATTATATAGAATTATAATAAATATTTAATAGTTGATTTTATGGTGTGTACCACATGGTGAAAAATTATATATTTTTGTAGTAAATAAAATGAGCTTATATTTCATGGTGAGCAAAATATTATATTTTGTGATGTTTACAAGCAAACAAGATATATTTTGTGGTGAGAAAATATTATATCTTTTTATCATTAATAATGTTGAAATATACTTTTGATTGATATATATATATATATATATATATAATATTATATATTTTTATCATATAGATATATATGTATAGATAGATAATTGTATTGATTTGAAAAGAAAAAAAAAACAATATTTAATTGAAACAAGGAGGCAGACTCATGTGGGTACTGCTCTCCCATTTCTTCTTTTTTTTTTTTTTTTTTTTTTTTCTTCTTCTTTACTTCTTTCATTCTTCTTTTCAATTGCATAGCTCACTCCCTCTTTCTCTCGGCTCTCAGCTCTCTCTCTCTAATTTTTTTTTTGTTACTTCTATCATATAAAATCTTTGATCTACCAAAATCTATTAGGTTTTAGACCATAGTTCTTAAGATCAAAGTGAAAAGCTTGGTGAGAGCAACATTTTGACCAGTAAAGATCGAAATTCAACAAAATCAAAATTTTTGACTTTTGCTTGTTTCTCCTTCAAGCTTGAGGTAGGAATTTTTCCTACACTTCTTTATGCACTTTTACTTGATTATAGGGAGTTTAGAGTTGTATATAATTCAATTAGAATTTTTGAAAAAAATTGTGATTTATTTGCTTAAAAGAGAAATTTTGAGAAAAATAAAAAGATGATGCCCAAATTGCGAAAGTGTAAACTTGGAATATGTTTGTAAGGTTATGAAAGAGTTGTGTTTTAAATTTGAACAAAAAGGGACTTCGATTCGATTGGTTTTGAAATTTTTACTGGTTTGTGACCAAAAGAGCATTTTTAAAGAAAACAAAGGAATTACGTTTAATGCTTGGGGCTTTTGATCAAAATAGGATGTCATAACTGAATAATGTTTGGAGAATGAGTTTGGAAAGAAAATAATGTTTTCTTGAGCACTTACGGTATTATTTTGTTTAATTATCTGTTGGAATAAAACTGACACGATTAGAAATGGACCTTGAGAGGTTACCGGACGTGATTGTGATATGAAAACTAGTGTAGTTGTTCATATTTGATAGGATGTGGAATATATTGTATTTATCAGAATTTTTTTTTGGAATTTAATTGTTTAAATATCTATTTTGAGCTATCGGTAAAGGATAGCCATGATTGTTGTAGAAATGCATGAGACTTAGGTAAATTAAACCACATTCCTCATTTGTTGCATTGGACGTTGTATTACATTCATTTTATTGGAAATGTATCTGTTCTTTGAGAAATGTTTGGAAATATATCTATTTGCGAAAAGATGAATACTTGGTGAATCTGGATAAATGGTGTAGAACCGCGCAGTTAGGTGTCGAGCCTTCCAGTTTATTGGTAAAAATGATAGTGGTAGTGCGTTAGGGCCTACTTGCAGACAGCTACCTAGAGATTCACAGAGCCTATATTCATGTAACAGATATGGTTTAAAATGGAAATGGTTTTATATCTGTTGTTGCATCTCAGCATTGCATGCTTTATAAAAAGAGAGATAAATTGTTTTATCATGAGCATACTTCTCTTTAGTCTTGTCATGGTTCATATGTTGTGTAGTATATCTCTACTCAGCTGTGGCTCACCCTATAAGGGAAACCATTTCAGGTACAGGTGTTATGCCTCCGCCAAGGCATTGACTTGAGAGGACTCGGAGCTGAGGCTTCATTTCTGTTTTATTGTTATTTGTTGAATGTAAGCCCAGGGCTGTATTTGCGTTGAGTTGAAACTCCATTTTATGTAATCGAGAATGTTCTTGGATAAATTTGTAAGCCCATAGGACACTCATTATCTGTTTGGCTTCCATTTCATACTTGTTGTAAAAAGCATGCTTGGGATTGGAACTGGGGCATTGAGATGTGAACAACATGTATTTGGTATTTGGGATTAAATGGTAATGGTTGTATGGAATAGTTAGCTAGATATATGTGTTTGTCTATCTGGTGGGTTTGTTGTATAAATAGATATACCTTGCCCAATTTTCAGGGCGTTACAACTTGGTATCAGAGTTACCGAGTTTGAATACTTGGGGCTCGTAGGAAGTGGTTTTTACCACAGTGGGTTCATTTTGCTAGTGAGAAATGTTGCATATCTTATGTGCTATGTGATAACAAGTTTATGTGACTATGTGGGTATAGGGTTAAACTTCTGAGATGTGATTTGCGTCCATAAAATTCTTTGAGGTCCTTTTTGAAAAGCACCTGATCAATGCTATTTGTATTTGAAAGTCTTTGAATGTTTGTGGAACGAGTCAATATCTTGGAGGGGTAACTCGTATGTGCTCTATGTGACTATGTGCTTATATGGTTTGCCTTATGTGATGTAGATACATGTGTAGGTTTATGTTTAATCCTTATGCAGCGTGTTAGAACTCTTGTAGAGTACTTACTTCTGAGCTAAATTCTGTCTCTTATATAAGATGTCATAAAGCAAGAGAAGCCGTAATAGAGGCACTTGGGGTGCCCGGGATGTTCTCATGTAGGAGGATACCTTTTTCCCAGGAAGAAGGTGTAAGCTAGAGTAATATGGCCGGGATGATTGGTCAAGATGTTGTGAAATTAGTATTAAAGCATAGGTTAACCGATTTGTATGATTGTGGGTGTAAATGTGATCTTAAAATAGTAGAGTTTGTGTTGTGTAGCAACTAGTTTGTTGTTATGAGGAGTTAATTATTTTTCAACTTTATATCAAGTTTGTGGAAGCGGGCTAGATGTGAAAAATCTTGAAAGTAGAGTGAGTTAGATATTAAACTTGTTGTAGTAGTACGGTTTGGTTGCAACTTTAATGATAATTAAAGTAACCTAAGATAAAATATTTTGGAGTGTACATTGAAATACATAAAGCTAGTTCTAAAATTCCTTGGGAATAAACGTGATCTTAGCATGATACAAATTATAGAATGTAGCAAGAGATGTAATTTTTAGAGTTTGTTTGTTCATAATTTCGTTACAAATCCTAAGAGGGTGAACGAAATAAATAATTTTGAGATAGATTGGAATGAGTTTAAATTTGATTGGGGTTGCACTTTTTGATTGACATTTGTAGTAAAATATATATATAGTGACTTGTGAGATGACATTTGGGATATGTAGCCAAGTGGTGTATGCTTTTGAGTTTGATGGAGCTAATTGTCTTAGAGTTGATTGTTGATGTACCCAAGTGCAATAAGTGTTTAGGGATATGATGTAATTGATGTCTCGGGAGTTGTGTTAGCAAACCAATGTCTTTAAAGAAATTTTTGAAATGATCATGTGAGGATGTTGTGATTCTATGGAGATTATGATCAGGTGCCTTGAGATGGTTGATGTGACTATGATTTGAGTATTATCATGAAAATTAGTGCTTGATCCATCGCGAGTAATTGATGTTAATTTTTATAGTTAATCTTTCTTATGGATTAGAAATTGTGAATATGAGAAGTATACGTGAGCATTTTGGGTTAAGTTTGGCGTGTGTAGTGACGGTGACTTTCATGCAATTGAAATAGAGGTTATTTTGTATCCCTTGTCCTTTAGCTATAAGATTGTTTTGTATCCTCGGTGTAAGAGTTGTGAACCCCTTATATTAATCCTTCGTTTTGCTATAAGTGTGACGAGAATTTGTGCTTTGGTATGTTGATCTAATATTATCATTGGGTTTAATTTGGGTGTATTTGACCTTGAGTGGTAAGTGGTTTTCCTAAATTAAAAGATATTTAGTTTTGCCTAATAGAAGGCAATTCCTTATTTTAATTTTATTCCATGGTGTTTTGTGATGGTATTATTTTATAAGAAGTTATTTGGCAAACCCCTTGTTGGAGAATGAATTGGTATGAAGTACTTTTGCTATTTTGGTTAGTCTTGCAAAATTGTTATGAAATGACTATTGTTGGCTTAGAAAATTCCTAGAGTGAACATGTGGCATTTTAACAAGTGGTAGTACCTTTTTAGAGTTGTGCAAGGGTGAGTTTGATTAGAGGTATTGGATGAGATTTTGAAGTAACCACAAGACTAATCCTTCATCTTGAGTTGTGCAAGCTTTCATGGTGGGTTTGATATGGTAATTGGCGTTGTTATTTGTGACATGAGCAGCTATGCGGATTCGATTTTATTTTCTTTGTACTTTAGTAAGCTGTGGTGGATTACTTTTCAAGTTAAATTATTTTTTAGGTGCAGAGCAGATTTAGTAGTGATTGGATTGAAGTACTGAAGATATTTTAGTTAGAATTCTGAATCAGAAGTATAAAATTATTTCTTTTGGCGAGGGATGTACATTGAATTTCCTTTGGAGAGATTTTATTGCAATTTGAGGTTAATCAATTTATTAACGATTTGGAAATTTTAGAACCGTTTCAGTGTTAATCTTTATACGTGTCTTATTGTGATTAGTTTTGTATACTTCTAAGGCGAGAGATAGACTATGTTGTTAACTGGCCTCAAGAGCAATATTAATACTTGTCACTAAGTGAGTTAGTATAGTAAGAGTTGTTTAATTTGGGTTTGATATCGTGGGTTATCGTAATATTAGTGTGATGTAGAATAGTGTTGGTAAGGTATTGTTTGTTTTGTGACGATTGACGGTCACTATTTGAGTTGGTGGTTAGTGCTTTTGAAGAGGAGTAGTGATAGTTATTTTGGCCTTGGGATGCATTGTGCATTAGGCGATGAAGATAGTTTGTTGAAGTTGGGTTATCACCAATAAGGTATGGTGTCTTGTTATTCTGGGGAGTCATTTTGCTAAAATTTTGTTATGCTTAAGGAATTAGATCCTATTTTGTTACTGCGAGTTATCGATGTGGATAGAAGAATCACTTAATAATTTATATTAGTAAGGGTTTTATAATCAATTGTTATGCAAATGTCATGGTTTGGTTTGTTACCGGTGTGACTTGTTGAGGCTCATGTAGTAGTCACAGAAATTTTGTTAATGCATTAGTAAGTACTTGAGTGAGTTTGTGGATGACTGTAGAATGTATTACATTACTTGAGTTTAATTTCGATGACAAAATTTCTTTAAGGAGGATAGGTTGTAACGACCCAATTTTTTTTTTTTTTTAAATAGCCAATGCATAATTTAATTGAGCAAATTTTCGAATTTGATTGCCTTGTAAATTCTATGCGAAAACAGTTCGGTTTTGTATTTTTTAAAAATAGTTTCTGATCTCAGAAAATTATGAAATTTTTATCTATTGTTTCCATATGAGTCTAGCACGTTGAATAAAAATTGTAGAATTTAATGATGAGTATTTATTTTATGAAAATTCATGGACTGATTGGTATTCAGTTCAATTTATAGCAGAATTTAGAATTGAGTTTTGGGTGTTTGGACCATAATTTGAGATAAATTTGTTAGGGTCTATTTTGGTATATAATTGGACCATATTTGACTTATGCGTGAGACCCATGACTTATATTTAATTTAAATTGAGTTTGTTTAATGACTCACGTTTAACTGTTTGGTCCTTTTAAAATGTGATTGGTAATAACCACCTTGGGAGTTGTTATTATTTATTATATAGAATTATAATAAATATTTAATAGTTGATTTTATGGTGTGTACCATATGATGAAAAATTATATATTTTTGTAGTAAATAAAATGGGCGTATATTTCATGGTGAGCAAAATATTATATTTTGTGATGTTTACAAGCAAACAAGATATATTTTGTGGTGAGAAAATATTATATTTTTTTATCATTAATAATGTTGAAATATACTTTTAATTGATATATATATATATATATAAATATATATGTATAGGTAGATAATTGTATTGATTTGAAAAGAAAGAAAAAAAAACATTATTTAATTGAAACAATGAGGCAGACCCACGTGGGTGCTGCTCTCCCATTTCTTTTTTCTTTTTTTTTCTTCTTCTTTACTTCTTTCATTCTTCTTTTCAATTGCATAGCTCACTTCCTCTTTCTCTCGGCTCTCGGCTCTCTCACTCTCTCTGAATTTTTTTTTGTTACTTTTATCATATAAAATCTTTGATCTACCAAAATCTATTAGGTTTTAGACCATAGTTCTTAAGATCAAAGTGAAGAGCTTGGTGAGAGCAACGTTTTGACCGGTGAAGATTGAAATTCGACAAAATCAAAAATTTGGATTTTTGCTTGTTTCTCCTTCTAGCTTGAAGTAGGAATTTTTTTCTACACTTCTTTATGCACTTTTACTTGATTATAGGGAGTTTAGAGTTGTATATAATTCAATTAGAATTTTTGAAAAAAATTGTGATTCATTTGCTTAAAAGAGAAATTTTGAGGAAAATAAAACGTTGATGCCCAAATTGCGAAAGTGTAAACTTGGAATATGTTTGTAAGGTTATGATAGAGTTGTGTTTTAAATTTGAACAAAAAGGGACTTCGATTCGATTGGTTTTGAAATTTTCACCGGTTTGTGACCAAAAGAGCATTTTTAAAGAAAACAAAGGAATTACGTTTAATTTTTGGGGCTTTCGATCAAAATAGGATGTCATAACTAAATAATGCTTGGAGAATGAGTTTGAAAAGAAAATAATGTTTTCTTGGGCACTAACGGTATTATTTTGTTTAACGTATCTGTTGGAATAAAACCGACACAGTTAGAAATGGACCTTGAGAGGTTACCGAACGTGATTGTGATATGAAAACTAGTGTAGTTGTTCATATTTGATAGGATTTGGAATAGATTGTATTTATCAGAATTTTTTTTTGGAATTTAATTGTTTAAATAGCTATTTAGAAATATCTGTTTTGGGCTATTGGTAGAGGATAGCCATGATTGTTGTAGAAATGCATGAGACTTAAGTAAATTGAACCACATTCCTCATTTGTTGCATTGGACGTTGCATTACATTCATTTCATTGGAAATGTATCTGTTCTTTGAGAAATGTTTGGAAATGTATCTATTTGTGAAAAGATGAATACTTGGTAAGTCTGGATAAATTGTGTAAAACCGCGCGGTTAGGTGTTGAGCCTTCCAGTTTACTGGTAAAAACGACAGTGATAGTGCATTAGGGCCTACTTGTAGACACTCACCTAGAGATTTACAGAGCCTGTATTCATGTAACAGATATGGTTTAAAATGGAAATGGTTTTATATCTGTTGTTGCATCTCAGCATTGCATGTTTTTTAAAAACAGAGATAAATTGTTTTATCATGAGCATAGCATGAGCATACTCCTTTTTAATCTTGTCATGGTTCATATGTTGTGTAGTATATCTCTACTAGGCCGTGGCTCACCCTGTAAGGAAACTATTTTTGGTACAGGTGCTATGCCTCCGCCAAGGCATTGACTTGGGAGGACTCGGAACTAAGGCTTCATTTTTGTTTTATTGTTATTTGTTGAATGTAAGCCCATGGCTGTATTTGCGTTGAGTTGAAACTCCATTTTGTGTAACCAAGAATGTTCTTGGATAAATTTGTAAGCCTGTAGGGCACTCATTATCTGTTTTGCTTCCATTTCATACTTGTTGTAAAATGCATGCTTGGGATTGGAACTGGGGCATTGAGATGTGAACAGCATGTATTTGGTATTTAGGATTAAATAGAAATGAATATATGGAATAGTTAGCTAGATATATGTGTTTGTCTGTCAGGTGGGTTTTTTGTGTAAATAGATATACCCTGCCCAATTTTCGGGGCACTACATCAGTAATCCCAGATTACCAAAGGCTTACTTAATAGTAAACAATAATAGGGGCTGGCGGAAGCCATTAATTCAATACAATTAACACACGACACAAAGAACACATGATACATATTACACATGGCCCACAATTTTGTATATAAACACATAATTAAGGAAAATCACATAATTTAACAATTAATCAATGAGGCGGTTGTTACAAGAATGGTTTGATATATGTAATGGAGCTGTAGACAAAGGAGATGAGTGATATGACTATGAAACATTAGAAGAAGAAGTCACAAGAGAAGACTGATAAGGATGAATAATAGACTAGAAAAAGGATTGAAGATGAGACAAATTAGCAAAATGAGAAGGAGATGAAGACTTAGAGGATTTGAGAGCAAATGGGAAAATATGCTCATTAAACACTACATGCCTTGACAAAATGATCTTCGCAAATATTGGATCCAAACATCTATAGCCTTTAGCAAAGGAATGATAACCAATGAAGACACAAGCAATAGATTTGGGATGTAATTTGTTAGAAGTATAAGGTTTAACCCAAGGGAAACATTGACAACCAAACGCTCTAAGCATGGAAAAATCTGGAATAGCTTGAAACATAACTTCAAAGGGAGTTCTATGTGCTAACTGAGAAGAAGGCAATCTATTAACAAAGTGAGTAGCACAAGCAATAGCATCAAACCATTATTGTGTAGGTACTGAAGAACGTTGCAATAAGGCAATATCAATTCAATAAGATGTTTATGCTTTCTTTTAGCTACACCAATTTTTGGTGGTGTGTAAGGACAAGAGTGTTGATGAACAATACCCTATGTGGATAGAAAATCCTTCATTTTATTGTTTTCAAACTCAATTCCACCATCTATTCTAAGAATCTTGAGACAAGTAGAAAATTGCTTCTCAACATATGCTTTAAACTCAAGAAATTTAGCATAAACTTAACTTTTATAGGTTAAGGGATACAACCATGTAAACTTGCTAAAATCATCCACAAAGAGAACATAATACTTGTAGGAAGAAGAATCAAATGCCCCCCCAAACATCACTATGAATTAACTGGAGAGGCTTATTAATGATAGAATTAGACAAATGAAAATGAAGCCTATGGCTTTTGGCAACACAACAATCAAAACAATCTACGGAAACATGTTTCTTATGCTTTAAATTCAAGTGATGTGTGAGATGATTAAGTTTTAATGGAGAGGGATGCCCTAATCTATGATGCCATATAGTACTAGATACAGTAGATGCAATAGATGAAGTGGATGCACTTGAACTGGTGCAGAATCAGAATGAGAAGCAGCAATTGGCAGAAAAAGGTATAATCCATGAATATTAATGCCCTTGTGAAGCACACTCTTCATAGTTTTATCTTGAATCAGAAAACCAGTACCATCAAGAATGATAACACAATTATTATCTCATGCCAACTTCTAAATAGAGACAAGATTTGAAGTAATAGAATTAGCATGGAGAACATTTTTAAGTCTAAAAGAATGATGATGAATAGGTAAGAGACCATTACCAGCGTTCTGAATAAGAATTGTATTACCATTGCCTATGGTAATTTCGTATGAGCGATGATATATGGTTGATAGCAGCTGAGATTGCTAAGATCATTAGTGATATGATCTGTCTAGACACCCCATTTTGATTGATCCTAAGACTTCGGGTGCTTATAGGCCTCCCGATGATGAAATAGTAATACCTCCACCCTTGGAATATTGGAAATTGCTTAAAATTATTGTTATGCCTTGCTTTGGCCTAAAAATTGACTTTTTGCAAAATTGACCAAAATACTCTAAACCCATTTTCTAGCCAAACACCAAATTTTCGACCCTGAGAAATAAACAAAGCTCAACTACACTTGGATTGTGGTATTTTCCAAAATTACTTACCGGTTTTATCAAAAACATTGATCTAGGGACAATTTGAGCTTGCTTGTGCCATAAGTAGACAAAAGCCATGCAGAAGCCGCACTTAGCCATGCAAAGCTAACTTGCAAAGTTGACACCAAGATGCCTGGTTGCATTTGTGCTCGAATAACAAAAGGAAAGGAGCTTTCTACTATTTTATGGAGTTAAGAAAAGTTAGAGAAGTTAGGCAAAGTAGGCAAGGAAGAGATTGTGAGAATTTACATTGATTTATTTGTTGGCTTGAATTCTAATTTATAGAATACATCTTATAGATACAGACAAAAACCAAAAAGTTATCCTAATCCAAAAAGTCTATCCTAGCATTATTACATATCTACTTTGTTGAAAAGTACCACACCAATACGGCCAAAACTTGCACAAAAGTTTAGAAACTACTAAATATAAAGACAAGAAAGTCTTTGGAGACATAAATAAAAAACCACAATTATTTGCCATTTTCTGACAAACTACAATTATAAACACTGTCTACCCTCCCCGTGGGTCAAAGAGATAGACTGTTATTGACAAGATTGGGTTTATCTTATTTGTCGTGTAGCGTCGGGTTGAAGGATTTATCTGACCACTTTTAGCATAATAATGCAGGTTGCTCCACGTGTTTTGGACAAGATTGGAGTCGATCATGAGACAACTACATGTGATAGTGGGGTCTACTATGCGTCCATCCTGTTTACGAGATTGTGATATTCTTCATCTGTCACGACCCCAAACCCGCTCCTATAGGTTTAGTGCCGTAACCGGTCAGTAATCTGTGATTACCGAAGGCCTACTAAACAATAATGACAATAATACAATATGAAGGGGCTGGCAAAAGCCAATCAATAATAAGATAATGTCCAATGAGCTGTGAGGACCTGAATGGAAATAAACTTTCATATCCATAGCCACTTATGCCAAACAATACATATATAAGACCATATGTAATTAAAAAAAGAAAAGAAAAGAAAAGGTCTTAAACATTCTTTACACTTAGCAAAGACAAAAGGGTAGATTTGTATCACCCAAAAAGCCTTGACTCGTGCAAGTTCGGAACCTCGTTATGAGGCACAAAAGCTGGCTTGACAAAACATGAGTTCGGGTCGACTCCTCTAGCTTTGATCTGGTGCCTGGCCGCCTACATATATATATAATAAATTGTGAGCTAAAGCCTAGTGAATAACAAATGCATCAGTAGAATGAATGTATGTCCTTTCAATATTTTAAATAGTCAATTGCATCAGTAGATCATTTGATCGATCAATATCTCATATTTCATATCATATCTGTCATATAGTAATTATAGCAGTGATACGTGGTATATCCAATAGTAGAGCAGTACAGTAGGTCTTAAAAGATCGAATAGTCAATTGATGGCCATCAAACAGTAAATAGTAGTTCCAAAAATTGGAATTGACAGAGATCTTTGTAACAGTAATAGTAACAATAACAGTAACAGTAACAGTGACAGTGACAATAGCAGTAGCAGTCAATTGCTATGGATGCCACAAGTACAGTTCATAAATAGGACAAACATTATTTCTGTAAACAATATCATTTCAAAAAGCAGTATAGTTAATCATTCAGAAAATTATTATACTTGAACATAGCTTTACAACATTGTTACTCATAGTTGGTTCCAAAGCAAATAGATTGAGTAGGTGATTCAACTATCTTGTGGTGCGACCTACACAGACACATAACAATATACAGTTGAAACACACGCTCGGATAATATGTAATTTATTTCACTTTACTCTTTGTGTGTTTCTACCCCTTATTCTCATTATGGTGTCCCAATTTTGGCCTAGGAATGCCTAAGATGCAATGAGGATGCCAAAATGCATTGGAAAACACTTAGTCAAATTTCTAGAAACAAGGTCCCCTCTCGAGTGTAGCTTTTTTCGCTTGAGCGGACATGAAAAATGTGAGTGGTCGCTCGAGTATAGCTTCTCTCGCTCGAGCAGTCTGCAAACTATGAAAAAGTATCGGTTGCTTGATTTTTCCGCTCGATACTCGCTTGACGCTCGCTCGAGCGTAAGTCTCAGGTTCTTGCTTGAGCGGATTGCAAAACATGTGCACTTCTGGGAACATGCATTTCATGCTCGAGCGAACTTCTGGTCACTCGAGCAGAAGTGCAAGATCACAGAGTGGTCTCTCGAGTGCAGGTTCTGTCGCTTGAGCGGAGGGTGCAAATTCTGGAATTTCCAGATTTGCACTCCTAAGCTCATAACTCGAATTTAAAGCCACAAAGCATGTTCTTTGGACCAAAAGCTTAAGAAAACATGTCTAAACTTGTCAAACATCATGAATTCAAAACCATTTCACCGAATCAAGGCCCAAAAGCTTGAGAATTGTGTAAAATCAAACTTGGTATATCATAAACATAACATAAATGAAGTATCTTGGCTTCAAAGTTTTCCAAAACTTGTTCAATTGAGATGTTAAGCACAAAAACATGTTGAACTCTTAAAATAAAGACAAGAGGAGCACATGCATGTGAGAAATCTTTGAAATCAAGCTCAAAATTTGATGAAATGACCATGCATGCATGAAATGTTCTAAATTCTCTTAATTCTATCTCAATTCTCATACTTAGTCACAAGAACTCCTTGAATTCTCTTCTTTACCAACTTAAATACAAAGATTAAGAATCAATTACTCACTTAAGCTCTGCAAGCGAGTTCTAAATTACCATGTCTTAAGCTCCCAAGTCAATTTCCTCTAGATTGCTAGCAATCCCCTTAGTTTGAGCTTAATTCTTCTCCAAATTGACTTCCCTCTCACTCCTCTCACTCTCTCTCACGTTTAATCACTCTTAAGATAGGAAATAAGGATGTAAATAATGGCCCTTAAGTCAAAAATTGCCTCATATAGGCTTAATTAGGGAATCCACTTGATGACTAATTAATTGACGTTATTTATTCTAATTATTTGGTTCCGAATCGAATATAAATTGAACCTACCATAAATTCCTAAAAATCCTAAATAACACATATTCCAAGTCAATTTCTTAATCGGATGCCGATAAGGCCTTCAATTCGCAAACCAAAACGGAAACATGAATAGATCTTTTTATGTTACACAGATATAAACACAAATAAGGCAACTTATGATGCAAAATTTTACTTTAATTACTTATTAGGAATAATTAAGCATGGATTAAAGGTTAATCATAAGTCGGGGTTGTTACATCATCAATCTCTGATGGAGGGGAATTAGGATCTTACTGCATCGCTTATTTTGAAATTATTCTACATCACCTACGGTCATGGATTGTTCCAACGGAAGATCCAAATTATTTCTCTTTTTGAGATTTAATAACATGTTAAGAGCCTCATTAATTTGTGTAGAAGACCTTTGATATGTTATGGAAAATGAGTTACAAATAGTAGTCTACTATTTGTGACCATGAATGGCAATTTTGCTGAGCCATGAATATTAGAAGCTGTTTGTGAAATAGTTATTAGACTGTCTATCCAATATTCTATCAAAGGAAGTTTTCGAATATTTTCCAATCGCTTCCTCCTGCGATCTTCATCCAAATAATCATCTTCAAATTTGAAAGCTTCAATTTTTTTGAGATACCAAATTTAATATGGTTGGAAAAAATGTTCTTGTTCTCACCAATTAATTGTGCTACAGATCTAAAAAGTAAAATATTTACTCCATCGAAAGCCTTTTACTACCCATGAGAGCATTGCTTTTATGATTATTGGATATTTTATCCACTGGATTGGATCTAAAATTTGAAAAATAACTAGATTAGTTATTCCCTAATTTATATCTTCAAAAAACCACTTGTCATGATTTGCCATGATGGTTATTTTGAAAATTCTATCTTTAAAATTTAATTTATCATAGGATCGTTTTAAGATTTGTCTAATCTTATCACGATGATCCTCAACTTGATTTTTTATTAAACGAAAATTTTCTTTTGGAAGCAAAGTTCTTGCTTTTTCAAAAAGACAAATTCTTTTTATTTGTTCAAAAATTGGATCAGAAAACTCATCTGATAGCTACAGAAAATTGTTTATTTTTACAAAATTAAAATCTTCATTCCAATTCATTTGTTTAAGGATATTGAAACAAAGGTTTTATAAATCTTTTGACTTAGATGTTTGCTCAGCTAATTTGTTGGGCAGAACTCTTATGTGTTTTTGAAATTTCACTTTGTTGTCTACAATATGAGTTTTCCAAACTCCATTGAATTCTGTATAAATTTCTTTGGATATACCAGGGTTGAAAAAATCTTTTATTTCAGATTCATTTGGTTTAGGTGTCTAAATATTAGTTGGAACTAGGTTAGTTCTCATTTGACAAAAAATATTTTGATAAACAGGCATAGCTGGTGCACTGTAAAAAGCTTTTTTTTAACTTTGGTCATGCTATCATATGCTTTACAACTAGCTCCTTGAAAATTCACAAACTTGCTTATTGCACTTATTCCATTATGTGTAAATTCTAGGTTGTCTTCTTGCAAACACAACATAAACTTTTTCTTGTCTGGGGATTGCTTTTCTAGCAATTGTCACCCAATCTCCTTGAGCGGGTTGTGTACCTTTGTTCATTTTTCCCTCTTGGTCTAGAGATTTTCTACAAAAATTAAAATTACTTATTTAGTAATTTAATTTTCTGAAAACAATTCCTACTAAGAAAATCTGCAAGAAAATTGTTAGTACCTTTAAAATGTTCTACCTCAAAAGTATATTCAAAAATTTTATTATAGCAGGCTAATCCTCTTTCTTGTTCAATAGGTTTTTTATTGATCAAGAAATCTCTTATTGCCTTATTATCAGTGCGTACAATAAAATTTTCTGGGGCTAAATAAATATGAAAACTTTTAATTGCCAATTTTATTGCAAGTAATTCTTTTTCAAAAATAAATATTTCTGTTCATTTGGTTTAATTGTTCCAGAGTTATATCCATAAATTAGTTCTTCTTTTTGTAATTTTATGGGTATTGGAATTTTTCTTGGTCTAATCCCATTTTTTGATAAAGGTATCTCTTTATCGTGCCATAATTTACTTGGTATTGCTTTAAGAACACATCCGCAACATGTTTCTGAGGCATCTATTTCTAAAATTAATTTATCATCTATTTTAGAAAGATAAACTTCTAGTAAAGTTTTAACTTTTTCTTTAATTTCTTTAATTAAAGCAGCATCCTTTACTATCCATTCGAAAATAACATTTTTCCTTAATTTGGTTAACCAATGAATTTCTATTTTTGAAAGATTTTTGATGAAATTTCGTCCATAATTTAAAATACCTAACGAAACGTGTAGTTGTGTTATATTTTCAAGAGTATCAGGAAAATCTTGTACTTTGGACAAAATATGTTCCTGTAATTTAAACCTTTAAGGTCTAAAATTATTTCCAAAAAATTCAATTGATTCTTTTTCTAGTTCAATCTTTTTTGGTGATAACATAATTCCATGATTTTGGATTTCACAAAGTAATTTTAAATGTTTCTTATGCTCCTCCCGAGTTTTAGAGAAGATAAGTATATCATCAATATAAACTACACAACAATCCTTAAGATCTTTAAAGGTTGTATCAATCCACCGTTGAAATACCTGTGGCGCTATATTTAAACCAAAAGGCATAACATTTCAGTGGTAATGTCCTCTAGGTGTACTAAAAGCTGTCAATTTTTTTGACTCTTCGGTCAATTGAATTAGCCAAAATTCACTCTTGCAATCGAATTTGCTAAAGATTTTTGATCCTTGGTTAAGTTAATCAAAACATTTTTTCTTGGAATAAAATATCCATCAAATTCTAAATTTTCATTTAGTTGTTTATAGTTGACTACCATTCGGGCTTTTCCTCTTTTAATTTCAGTATGGTTTCTTACCATAAAAGCTGGACTAGAGTGAGGGCTTCTAGTTTCTTCAATTAACTTTTTATCTAAAAGGTCTTGAAGTTGAATATCAAATTCATCTATATCTTGTCTAGTATAGATTATTGGTCTTACTCTAATGATAACATTGGGGTCTTTCAATTTCAAACTGCAATAACGCGGACTATGTTGCCATTGTTTTAATGGATTTTCACTAAAATTTTCTTCTAAAATTTTATAAATCCAATGTGATTCATCAATAGTTTTGATGATGAGAGTTAAATCACCACATGGAACGAGCGCAAACTCTTTATCACAAATATATTTATGTTGTTCTAATAATAGAATATGAATTAAGACATTGTTTATGCTTAATGAAATGACTTTTTTCTGTATTTGCATTGGAATGTATTTATATATTAAATTATTTTCAAGAAGGAAAACTCCATGCATATAAGGAAAACATAGAATTTTTGGTATAATGAAATAGCTATATTTTTAGCCTTGAATTGTATGGAAGTATGGTTTCCATTAATTCCAGCAAGCAAAATCGGATGTTTCATTAATGTCTATTTTTCTTTTGATATGGCATTCCATTTACATGAGTTGATTGTAGCTCCTGTATCTATGAGAACGTTGAGGTTATAGGGTTCATACCCTGCAAAATTAAATGTTCCCAATACATATGTGTATCTTCTTTTTCCTTGGCTAGAAGAAAAAATAATATCATCATTTTTTGTTTGAAAATGATACATATATGCAGACTTGATATGTTTAGATTGTCTTCTTGTTCCTAGAAAAACAAGGATCTGAACATTTGTTGAAGCAATAGATTCTTGATTAGAATTATTACTCGATTCACAAATGCTTAATTTTGAAAATACTTTGTTAGAAAAATATTTTTCAAATACAAAAGTTGATCTTTTAATTTTTGGAACTATATTTTGAATATATAAATTTTTTCCTGATGCTTGCATATATATTTGTGCAGGATTTTTTTGTTTTAGACGATTCTCCATGCCTCACTAGGTCATGGATTAACCATTGTCGAGGGACTTCTAAATCGCTCCAATTCTTTAGACGTGATTGGATTTTCATGTCAAATGGTCTTGGTTCAAAGATTTCAACAATTTTATTATCGTTTGATCTTGTTTTAGTTTTAGGAAATTTGGTCAATTCGTGAATTGTTTTCCAACGAATAGCCAAATCATGGGAATTCTATTTCATTCCTAATCCTTGTGTTTTAATTCTTATTCTGACTGTGTTCGCAAGATTAGGATCATTTATGGAAATAAAGAAATTTGGTCTAACATTAAACCAAACTATTCCATTAGCCAAATTAGATTGAATTCCTCCAATGATTGCTTTCATTAGGTCGGCAAAATCTTTTATCAAAAAATACTGTCAAAATAGGAGTATCTATACCTTGGAAGAATAAGGCTGTTGTGGTTACCTGTATTAATCCAATATGAATATATTGAATTTTAGGATATTTCTTTTTCCATCTTGTAACCTTTTTCTTATCAAAAAAAGGAATATCAATGTTTTCTTCTTTTGACCATTTTCCTTGAGTGTTGCCACTATATTGTTCAAACACTCTTGCTAAAAAGAAGTTGAATTTTGAAAGTTTGTAAATTTCTGGCATAGGAACTTCTTGCATTTTTTTGAATTTTGCTAATTCTTCCTCGGTAAAAGCTTTTTTTTCTCTGACTACATCTCCAAGTCGAATTGCTTGTAATTCTTCTTCAGATATACTATCTGAACTTTCTTCATCACTAGAAATTTCGTACAAGATTTCTTCTTCATTAGAAATTTCTTTGCCATATATTATTTCAAAATCTTGTTCTTCAAGAACTTTGATCATTTTCTCTGCATTTTTTGGGCATTTGGGTGCATAGTGACCCTCTTTGTTACAAATGTAACATCTACAAGTTTTTTTTTTTTTTTTTTTTCTTCTTCTTCTTTTTTTTTTTTTTTTTTTTTTTTTTTAAATACTTGTTGGTTTCTTTTTTAAAATATACTTTTTCTTTTTTGAAAAAGTTTTCTTTTTCTTTTTCTAAGGTTTCCATTTATATTTTTTGTGTTTTTTGGAAATCCTTTTCGCTTGGGAAATGTATTACAACCAATTTGCCAATTTTCTTTTAAAATTTTATCACAACATTTTTGACCATATTATGAGTTAGAAATTTGATTTTTTATTTGTTTTTTCACCTTTGCTTCTAGACATCGATCTACGATCAGTCGTAAAATATAATTAATGCGAAAACCAAGATTATCATATTCTTATTTCCCTATTTTTTTTGAGAAAGTCGGGATATGTTTTAATGCATAACTTATCCCATGGATTAGGGAGTTTATGGAAAATTTATCTAACTAGGGTTGATTTGCTAGTGGATCAATAAGATAATAATATATTTTTAAAGTTTGAACAGAGTCTTTAAAAAGACAAATGTTACATAATTCTAATTTAGTTAAAATATAATTTGCATCTGCTTGCAAATTAGTATCTCTTGCAAAACCACATCAATTTTCTTTTATGATTTTTGCAACCTCAGCTAATATTGTATCAAGTGTGAGAAAATTTGCCAACAAAGCTATTTTTTGACTTTTTCTAATTTCATATTTTTCCCACTGTCTTAACCATTGCAACACATCTCCCTGGAGAGTTTTTGCAATATAATTAAGGAATTTTTCCTCTGACCAACTATTTTTATAATTGGTAATAATGATGGATAATGATTATGTCCAATCATCAATTGCCTGTGGCTGGTCTTGAAATGGAGCATGGGACAAGTTTAAATAAGTACCATTCTAAGCTATTTGATACTTATGATTATTATCTTTTCTAGCTACTATTGGCTCAGGTGTAGGATTGTAGGTACTTCTAGTGTTAGTATCATTTTTAACTTCATTTGTTTGAATGAAGTCAAAATTTTCTCCATCTCCCCATGTGCCAAACAATTCGGGATCAATCGAATCTTCTGCCCTTCTTTTTCCCTTATTTATTTATGGTGAAACACCTTGATCTATTGTTTCTTCAGACGAGGATGATTAACTGTCATCATCATTAGTTGACATATCACGTTCTAGATAAGTTTCTCTTATTTGATCTAGTAGCCTATTTCTTTCATCAATGCCTAAATCTGGGGTCTTTATGTAATTAATAATCCAATATTTCAACAATATTTTCATATTCAGTCCTATTATACGTATTGGTTTGAAGTACCAGAATATCTTATGTACCGTAAAATAGCCTAGGAATGGAGTTATCTCCTGGACTATTCATTCCATCAATGTTTATGAAGGATATAGTTTCTAATTTTGTCGTCAAATTATTTATTTGGATTTTTGCTTCTTTGTTTAAGCCAATATTTATTATAGAACCTAAATTGTCTATTTTAGATTGTATAGACTCAACTTTGGATTCTAGATAATTTTGATTTATTTTTTGATTTTTATCTAATTTAGAAAACTAAGAACACATAATATCAGTAATATTATTTAAACTAGAACAAACACTATTTATATTTGTGGACTCTTTAGTATTATGCAAACTATGGTCATATTTATTATTAACATTATTTTTTGTATTTCCAAAGCATATTATATCATCAGGATTAATTGCCATTATAGATTGTTGTTGGTACTTAAGACCCTTCTAGTGTATTTATCTAGTGCCTAAAACCTCTCTTTTTAATGTTAAAGACTTAACAATGCCTAATCATGGCCAATAGTCAAAAGATCTAATGAGTATATGGACTTTGACATACACTAAAGCCTTGTTTGGGAAGTGGCTAAAATAGCCAAAAAGTCAAAAAGCCAACTAAAACACATCATATCACCTCTCTACTTTTCTGCACACCTTTTCGTAAAAAGCCAAAAAGTTACTAAAATAGCCTGTTCCCAAACCAAGCCTAAGTATATATGTTCTTATAACAATTATAAATGAAACCAATAATTATGAAGATACAAAATACAAAGGATACACAATTAAAGACTAAACTTGACTAGTAATATTTTTCTAATTTGGATTTTTTTTTATTATATATATCATTAAGCACACCATACACACTTATATATATATATATCAAAATTAATATATAGATAGAAATACTTACATAGCCTGATCTTACTTTCAAAAGCTATAGTGACCCCGGTCTTTTTCTATTTGGTTGTTGTATTCGGACTTAGGTTCCGTGGATCCCGTTACTATATATTTGCTGTTGTCGTCCTTTAATTCCTTATTTTTGAGTTATAGGATGCATTGGGCAGGTTTGTTACAGGTTGGGAGTGTTTGGGAGCAAAGGGTTGCTACCCAGAATTTTGACCCTTTGCTCGAACGAGCAGTTCGTCGCTCGAGCGAGATCTTTGTTTTTGGTCCATCGCTCGAGCCAAGGTTTCTTCGATCGAGAGAGCAACTACGTCTGGGTATAGACCTGAGAGCTGTATTTCTTGGCTCGAGCAAGCTTTCCTTCGCTCGAGCGAGTGTCTTCGAGTTCTTCGCTCGAGCGAGCCTTCTGTCGCTCGAGCGTGCTTCTGGGTTGCAGACCTGAAGCATCGTATTGTTGGCTCGAGTGAGTCCTTCTACGCTCAAGCGAGTATTCTTTGTGTCTAGTCGCTCGAGCGACCACTTCTTCGCTCGAGCGAACCTGTTATATTTAAATGCGCAGCAACGGTTTTAAACTTCATTTTTTTCATCCTCTTTTGATCTCAAAACCCTAGGTCCGTGTTCTCCCTCCCTCTACACACCTTCTCTCTTAGGTTTGATCTACTTAGAGTGTATTTCTACCCTAGGTCCTTTGTTAAAAAGATAGAGTGGGTCGAGGGCTTCATTTTAATCTGAACAATCTTGGATTTGGAGCACATTGGGTTTTCGCCATCTTGTCCATTTGAGTTCTTCACTTCGAGGTAGGGATACCCTACTCCATATTATAGGTTTTGTCCTAAGTTTTGGTCATTTTGATATGTTGGTTTCGTTTGGTAATTTTTAGGGTTTGATTTATAATTTGAGAAAAGGGGAATTTTTATATATAAAAATTCATGTGTTTGGAAGTCATGAAAATGACATTGATAGTATTAAATTGAGAAAATTGAACCTTAGGGTTAATTTTGAGGAAATGGGGAAAAACCCTAATTGTTGTAATAAATTAATTTGCATAATTAATTTAGAGAAAAATGTGGAATTAAGTTAAATTCTTGAAATTGGGGAATTATGAGATTAAATGGTGCAGTTGAATAGTTTAATTACTCACCTATGAAAGTGTTGAGTTTATATTTGTTGATACATTTATTTCCTGTTTAGAAATAACTGTTTTGGGCTATCGGTGGAGGATAGTCGTGATTGTTGTAGACATTGCATGCTGATTAGGAAAAACTAAAACTAATCACATTGAATGAGTCATTGAATATGACAGTTGAATTAATACAGCAAATACGTGTATTGATTGTATATTGTTTGGGAGGAGATGTGGGATGTACTCCATGGTTTGAGGGAAGATAGGAGATGGACTCTCAAACCTGTTTAGGAGGAGAAAGGGGATGTACTCCATTAGTACATCAAATATGTGTACTTAGTGATTTATGGAAGTGCATTAATACAGCAAATATGTGTACTTAACTAATTATGGAAGTGTTTTAGTTTGAGCCTTAATCTCACTTAAATTGTTGACATTGGAAGTAATATTAATATGAGATGTAGTCTCAGTTTATTGTTTAGCTAGGTTCTGAGCCATGTTCGTATAAATGGAAAATTGGATAAATAATGAAAAGTGAAACGTATCATGGACATAGTGGTCATGAAACTGGGTTGTGATGTAATTGATTTATAAGTGTTAACCATCTATCGAATGCTATTGTTTTAGTCAATTCTTACATTTGGTTTAGTATATTTCTACTGGACTGTAGCTCACCCTATAAGGAAACATCATTTTCAGGTCCAAGTGATATGCTACCTCCAAGGACTTAGCTTGGAAGGATTTGGAGTTGAAGACTCTGTTTAGATTAGTTGTTATTTTGTTTTATTTGATATTACATGTAAACTCAAGTCAAGGACTTAATGTGTAATTGAGTTAGTACTCAAATTTTTGTGTCCAAGTGTTAACTTGGAAAGATGTAAGCCCGTAGGGCATTTACTTTCGTTATTACATGTAATGTCTTTTAATAAAATTACTCTGATAATGGAATAAGGTTCTGTTTTTCATAATCAATGCATGTTAATATTATGTATATTATGGGTTTATTTTTGAGGGCGTTACAAAAGCTCTTCATCAAGCTCTGATACCAATTACAAAATAACAAAAGAAAAGGAGCTTTCTACTATTTTATGGAGTTATAGAGTATAGAGTTATGGAGTTAAGAAAAGTTAGAGAAATTAGGCAAAGAAGTAGGCAAGGAAGAGATGGTGAGAATTTACATTGATTTATTTGTTGGCTTGAATGCCAATTTATAGAATACATCTTGTAGATGCAAACAAAAACCAAAAAGTCATCCTACTCCAAAAAGTCTATCCTGACATTATTACATATCTACTTTGTTCAAAAGTACCACACCAATATGGCCAAAACTTGCACAAAAGTTTACAAACTATTAACTATAAAGACAAGAAAGTCTTTGGAGACATAAATGAAAAACTACAATTATTTGCCATTTTTTGGCGGCTGCACTTCATATGTTCCCCCAACAGAAAGAAATGGAAACTTTGCACAGATGGCAATACGGCATTAGAGAGAGGTGCTAGGGAGAAAGTAATGGCTGACCCTAGCAACCTCCTTTGGCTTCCTCTCTAAGCTAGGAGTGTCTATAAAAGCACCATTTCCCCATTCTTTCAAGGGGTTACAAAATTGTGAACTTTTTTAGAGCATTAGAGAACTTGAGAGAAAGACACCCTCCCATTCCTTTCTAACTTTGAAAATTACCACCTAAGCAACAACTAAAACCTCCTAAGCAGAAACACTTGCTTGAGGGAGGCTTGCAAACAAGGAAATAAATTTTTCTCACTTTTCCTTGACCTCAAAACCACATTTTTAACCTTTGAAAAACTCTAAAAAACAGTGGTAAAAAGTTGAAAAAAAGTTAAGAAAGAAGTGGGAAACACAAGGGCAAAAGCTTAGAGAACAAGGTTCAAAGAAGGGTGGTTAACCCCTTCACCTTTGATAGCTTTAAGCCACAAGTTTCAGACCATAAAAACAATCCAAAAAGAGTGTAAAAACAGTAAGAAAATAGAAGGAAGAAGTAGTGTAAACATAATCAAAGTTATACCTCTTGAAGAGGAGTAACTCCTTTGTTTACAAACCACAACAAGGAGATTTTAGCTCAAGAACCTTAGCAAGGAGACTCAAATTTTTGGTTTAGGAGGTGTATGTATAGTATATGTATATTGCAAGATAGAGAGTAAGGGTGCTTAGCAAGTTTTGGAGTCTTCACAAATTTTTTTTCAACCGAAAATCAAGAGGGGTGGGCTAGTATTTATAGAAAAACATCTTCTCAAGTCGGAAATATCTGTATAGAGACAGCTGGTGCAAGGCATGAACATGTGGGGGACAGCTGGCAGTAAATGTTTGCCTACCGGGACACCTGGCGGGCCGACCAAGTAGGGGATGGCCGGCCACAAAAAATTACTCTCAACTTCGACTTCAATTGGGCATATCTCCTTTATCCGGACTCGGTTTCAGGTGATTCTTGAGTCTAAATTGAAGCCCCAGAAGTTTATTTTCCAATGGTGTGGCATCACATCTAAATTCTAAGTATACAAAGAGATATGCCTAATTTAGTGAAGGCTGTTCATTTCTTTCTTAACGGATTGCTATCCAACCTTTCCTCCAATTAGTTTTCTTCCATCCCCTCCTATTTCATTCAACTCCAAAGATTTTTTTAAATATTTTTCAAAGAGTTCACATCTCTTCCACTTATTTCCACTTTGTCCTAAATCAGTTTACTGAAAAATGCAATATTTTAAATGAAATGCGAGCCTCGGAACATTGTAGAAATATTTGGAAAAATATTTTGAAAAAGAGAGTTTTAAGGTCTAAAATAGCTTTGGTCAAAATGGGGTGTAAGGTTGGGATCAGAAGCTCAAAAACTGAAGCCTTTTGCTGAAAAGCTTGAACGATTGTACAGCGTCACTTTCATCATCGAGTGTCCAACCTGAGGCTCCTAAGTCTTAAAGGCAGTAAAAAATGGGGTGTCTACACAGTCCAGAGCCATGTATAAGAAAAAAGCCTTAAAAACACCTAATTTATCACACCGTCAAAACCACCCCTAATAATGTGTTTGACAAGTGTCAAATTTTAATTTGTCAAACATTCCATCATTAGGGGTCATTTTGGGGTGATAAATTAGGGGAATGTACCATTGCTGCATATATAAATGGGTTTGACTTGTCTTAAGTTGGTAATCTCAACTTCAGAGTTTACGTTTGATAGGTCCGTTTTGGGACCAATTTCAGTAATTGAACTATTCACTTTTTAGGACTCATTGAATAGAATATTCAAGCAAAAAATTAAAATAATGGGACATCAAAAGCTATATATTTCAATCAAATTTGTATTACAAAAATTGAATGACTATTCTTGAAATTATATTTGTCATCCATTTTTTTTAAAACAAATATAATTCAAACATATAGCTACTGATGTCCAATTATCTTAATTTTTTATATGAATATTTTATTTAACGAGTCTTGAAAAGTGAATAGTTCAGATCACCGAAACTGATCTCAAAATAAGTCTATCAAGTCCAAACACTTTCTTAAGTTGAGATGATAATTTGATAAAAGCCAAACCCATATAAATGCATGCATGCATATATTATGAAAAATCCATGATATCCACAATTAATGAATAATGGTAGCACAAATGTTAGAAATTTCAAACAAATTACTAAAAATTTAACAGTAGTACTTTTTTTTAAGTCTCTAGCATTTGTGGTATCATTATTCATTAATTGTGAATATCTTGGATCTTTCTTGATATATGATCATGCATGCATGTGGGTTTACACCCATATAAGTATTGTGTAAAATTTTTAGTTATTTTTGGCATTGCTCTAATGATAGCCCAACAAAAAGCAGTTTTGCCTGTGCAAGGAAATGTGTCGGCAAAAGGTGAAAATCGTCACACAAAGCTGTGTCGGCAAGCTGTTGGCAAAAGTGTGTTAGGAAAGACTTTTACCAACAAATATATCATTGTGTCGGCAAAAGTAATATCTTTAGCGACAAACATTTAGTCCGTAAAAGCCTTCATTTATTGTCGCCAATTTACTACTGCGTTGGCAAAAATGGCTCAAATAAGATGAATGTGTGACACTTTTGCTGACCCGAATTTGCATTGGCTAAAATAATACTTTTGACGACAAATAGGCTTCATCGGCAAAACATTTAATTGTTTAAATAAATAATTTGTTACTTGGGATGGCAAAAATTACCATCACAAATAACAAATTATTTTTCAATAAGAAATATTTATTGTTTAGTAGTAATAAATTACATCCACACACATCAATGCATTGACATTAAAAAAACTCTAATTATATAATAAGTAACAACAATAGATCACACGTGTTCTTACAATTCAAAATTTAAGTCTATACACAATAATACTTGCAAGAGAAACCAAGTAATAAAAATAAAATGAAGTCAATACCAATTAAAACGATGTGTTTATTACAATGGCCTTAGTGTAACCTGTAGATGTTGCTGCAATTGTCGAATCACCATGGCAATTAGCATTTCTAAGGTTAGTGAGGCAAGAGATGTTTCTTCTAGTAACTTCTTTTCCTTCTTTGAACAACCAAACCAGTTCAATATAATGTGTTACTCCACAACAATTTGAAACACAAAACATAAAGAAGTTATGAGTTTCAATTCTAAGTGGTTTGCAAATATATCTAACATGTTGTAGTCTGCTGTTTTCATGAATTGTTCATGATGTATAACCATCGTGACAGTAGGATTAGAAGCAAACACCATTCCAAAATTACTTGTTCATGATAGTATTAAAATTTTGAATTAGTATAACAGTAGCATTAGAGCACATTCCAAAACCAACCATTTAACTAAAATGACTATTAAAGTACTCTACTGAGAGATTTCCCAACTATTTTCTTCTCATCATATCATCAATCAAGATCTTCCCCCAACTATTTTCTTCTCATCATATCATCAATCAAGATCCTCTTTGGAAATTCTAGCATAACTACCAATGAAAATCAACCAAATTCTAATCATATACTAGTGGCTTAGCAATCAGTTTCAGCACTAATCGTGCCATATACATGAATAACAGTTCCAACCATTAAAAAAGGAAGATACATGCTTAAAGAATTTATTTTAGGTGTAAACTATTGCAAAATCACATAGGAAATGTGAAGAGATCTTGAACACAAAAGCAAAATCAAAGCCTAAGTCAGAGCCTGAGCTGCAGCCTATTGCACAACTTAAAGAACAAGTACATCACATGACACAGTGCAGTCTCAACGTTTGCCTGTTAAATCTTGTGCACCACAGGACTGTAATAATATCAAGATGGATTGTTACAGTGGGATTAGTTGTGGTGGTTAGAATACAAGTTTGCTAGAATGTATCCAGCTGTGTTTGTTAAGAGTTAGAACTTAGATATGATTGATAGTTTGTATCTTTGTATAAATAACTGTGTATAGCACTTGTTGAATTAGAATGGAGAATTAAGAAGTCAAATGGACTAAGCAAACACAAAAATCCAATAATAATTAAGAAAGATTTCACATAAGTGAAAATGTAGATATGATGATTCTTGTCATTTTCCCTCAAGCTATGTTTCTTTGCTGAGGGTAAGAAAAAGGAAAGGAAATAAAATTACTTGAATATTTTTCATTTGTTAACTACACAAAAAAAAAAAAAAAAAAAATGAAATTTTTTAGAAATTCCTATTCATTTTCTTCTCATTTTTTTTAGTCCAACAAAAAACAAAACTTCTCTCCTTCATTTTTCTTTTCTTTTGTCTTACCTTTTTGTTTCTCTCCATAAATCCTAGAACCAAACAAAGCATATTGTCACAAGCATAAATGAAGTTAGAAGAGTAACCTCAGTATCAAATGCAAGTATTTAAAACAATGAAAATCTCATATTCACGTTTAAAATAAATCTCCCATAAGGAATCCTCATATCTACCAATCTACTGTAGGAACACCATGCAACACAACAAATGCACAAAATAAATAAGCACTGAACATGAGTGACAACTCAATGGAGAGAGATGGAATATTAACCAATACAAGCATAATGAAATCCTCAAATTCAAAGTCCTTGAAAATGCTATAGAAAAAAGGAATCAATTTTAGATGCCATTCCTTTCAAAAGGATTCAAAGCCTACAAAACAAAGAAAATAAGACCCAAAAAAAAAAATACCAAACCCAAAACCATTTTTTCTAGCATTCATATTTTTATCATTTTGACTTTCTTTTTCTCCCTTTCTTTCTCTTTCGTCACCAAGAGTCCTACTCCTCTTCCACAACCACTATCTCATGTCCCAAATCATTGGGTTTCGATATCCTTTGGGTCAAAAAGGAAAATTTGAATTTTTTATATGCACAAAAGAAAAACAAAGTTTGCACAATTTCTTTACAACAATTCAAAATGTGGCATTCAGAAACTACAGTCGAATATGCTATGTTTTGGTATTTTAGAGAGTATAAAAAATATAATAATTATTCTTATGAAACAAAGCACATATGGATGATAGTCTTCACACACACACACACACACACACAAAATAAAAATAAAAAAAATAAAAAAAAACAAAATAAAACTCAATTGAGATGAGATAATATAACCCAAATGATAACATCTATGAAATTGAAGAACAAAAGATAAAAATGAACTATAATTAATGAGTGAGAAAGAATACAGTAGACAAAAATAAAAAAGAAGCGCAATGTGTCTGAGATTTTGAGGATGAATCTACAGTCTACTTATTATTATTATTATTATTTTGCTGGGTAACATGAAAAAACAGACACCAAAAAAAAAAAAAAAAAAAACAAACAAACAAAAACATCAGAACGAATTGCAAGAGCAGCACATGGGGGTCCATCCTCCATCCAAACGAAAAATACATCAGAAATTACAGTCTACTGTTAACAGTGTATGTTACTAAAATTAGTTTATTTATTTTATACATCTCAATAAATTAATTTTGATACAGCCACATGTTTTAGATTCAAGAAACAAACTAAAAGTTTAGATTCAACAATATAATTTCTTTTATACAATCACAACTCCTCAATCAAAACTCAAATTTTTCAATTGAAACCTCAAATCAAAAACTTTTTTTCAAAATCCCCAAATATTAACCCTAGTTTGAATCTCCAAACCTGGTTAAAGAGAGAGATGTTTCTTCTTCGCCAAGTTCGTCGTTTTTTTCTATCCAGTTCAGAGGGAGCTTTCTCTCTCTCTTGATTTTTCTGCAGCGTCTTGATAGCCTTGTTTTCAATTTTTTTTTTTTAATAGGATGAAGAAGCTTGAGGAGAGAGGAGAGCAAATCACAGATAGGAGGAAGGAGTGGTGTGTAGTGTGTGGTGTGACAGACGTCTAGAAAAGAGGGAGAAAGAGCAGAGGAGAGAGAAAAATACCATTAAATCCTTAGGTACGTGTATAAAAAGGCAAATAAACTCAGGGGTTTTGGCATTGTGGTAAAGTTTTGGAGTTTAAGGTCCAAGGTCACAAGTTTAATTCTCTTTCTCCTTAGGCCAATCTCTTGGGCGAAAGTATTGTTGGTTAGGAGGTTGGATCTCAAGTTGTCTAGTCAACACTTGGTGTGGGTTCAATGTTCTCATTGTAAGTCTCGACTTATCGAGCTTGCCTTGAGGTCGGGACAAGTTTCAGTGTTATAGTCTCGCCTGAATTCGCCAATGATCATGGGAGAGAGTGGGAGGATTTTCCTGTAACAAAAAAAAAAAAAAAAAAAAAGGCAAATAAAATAACAAAAAAAGAGGGTTAATTTCATAATTTCATCAAGGCTGAAAATTTCAAGCTTTATATATAGGACTAACGCATGTTTGTCGCTAAAGACTTAAACCTTTGTCGACGTGCCATCTAAGTCATCGTAACCCTTATACGAATAGCAAGGGACTGCTTCATTGCTGAAACTCATTGATCATCGCTAAAACTTCCCTCATGTTGAAGCGTTATTTTTTTTAGGTGCCTAAATCATATTTGACTTTTTAGCAATGACTTGTTGATCACGTTGCTAATGTTAACCTTTTTAGCGATGAAAATTATTTTTGTGTCGCGGAAAGGATGTTTTAGCTGTGCTATTTTCATAGTGTTGCCAAAAGTAATCGCTAAAATTGCAATTTCTTGTACTGGAGCCGGATCATCCATGAAATACTTCTTATTCATTTGTCTCAAATCATATCTCTTTATTGTGTGATTGATTTCTAACTTAATTGTGTTGTGAAGAATGGTTTTGTAACAAGAAAAAAAAGAGAGATTTCGAGAGAAGATTCTCTGCTTGCAACCATATAAATATATATTGTCGATACATTTTAATATATAATAATTGACTAACATGTGTGCACTAAAAATATGTGTTAAGAAAGTTATAAAATAGTATACATTTTTATTACACTTATTTTATGCATAATTCGTGATTGGCACATGTGATACGTATGTAAATTAAAATAAATAAAAAATAAAACAAAATATTTATTATACGTTATATGCCACTCAAGTAGTAAGAATTTTCTTCAATATATTAAAGGTCCAAGTTTCAATTCCTACTACTCCAATCGACCTATTTTTATTTTTTTTATTTTTAAATAGAAGAATAAGAGACACGTGATATAAGGAGAAACAAGTAAATACTTGAAGATCAAATCCAGCCTTCAATTAGTATAATAATATAAATATATAATATTTTTAAATTTTTTAACATGCATCCTATGAGCACACATTAACAAATTTATGATTAATTTATTCGTTTGTTTGAGATATTTCATAAGGTGCATGAATGAAGAGTTAGTGAGAATAATTTGCATTGTCTTTTGATTAGCAAAAATAATGAACATTTATTGATGATTATGGTAAACAAAAATATAGTGGGAAGTGCAAAATACCTTATTGGCTAAATCAATCCATCCCAATTAAGTTGACACAGAATAAGTAATTTGCATTGTTGAATAATATTATATATTGTTGGATTCATATACAATTTCTAGGTAGGGCCGGCCCTGGGCATAGGCCCACCAGGCCATGGCTTAGGGCCCCTCAAAATAGACCCAAAAAAAAGAGTTCCTCTCCTATCATAGTTTAGTATAATTTATTAGGTATGTTTTAAGTCCAAAAAAAATTAAAGAAGGCCCAAACTAGCTTAAAATAAATTGATCCATTAGAAAATTAGAAGGCCCATTCAAATTTAAAAGGGCCCATTCTCTCTCCCTATCTAATTCCTAACCCTAACTCTTAATTCAATTTTCCCAAAAATTTGAAAGAAGTGGCATGTAACGAGTTGAATGAAATTGAATTTATACTTCAATCTCAGTTGGGGATTTATTTTAAATTATTAAACTCCATTCATTTTGAACCCGATTGATTGAATTGTGACCCGTTAGTAACTATGTAATAGTGTTGTGGTTTTATTATTATTATTTAATTATCATAAAAGAGTTGTGAACATTTATGGTGTGTACCATTAAACGAAATATATTTTGTGGTGAGAAAATATTATATTCACTTTTGTCATTAAAGATGTTGAAATGTATTTTTAATTGATATATATATATATATAGATATAGGTGTATATATATATATAGTTAGATATTTGTTTAGGAAATATCTATAAAAGTGACCAAATGGAATTTTTGTCAAACTTTGGGAGTTCTTGCCGTGAGAAGAAGAGAAAAAGGGTTCCAATGTTGGTTTTTCATGGGTTTGATCTAGTATAAGTCATTTTTGACCCCTAGTGCTTCGGATCAAAACGTAGAGGGTGGAAAAGGCGTCGTTTGGCTCTAAGCAGATTTAATTTCTGTTGCCAAAAAATTTGAAAGCTTTTTGGCTTGAGATAGAGATTTTTCCTACCCTTCTTTATGCACTTTTACTTAATTATATGGAGCTTAGAGTTGTATATAATTTAATTAGAATTTTTAGAAAATTTGTGATTTATTTGCTTAAAAGAGAAATTTTGAGAAAAATAAAGAGTTGATGCCCAAATTGCGAAAGTGTGAACTTGGAATATGTTTGTAAGGTTATGAAAGAGTTATATTTTAAATTTGAACAAAAATGGACTTTGAGTCTATTGGTTTTGAAATTTTTACCGGTTTGTGACCAAAAGAGCATTTTTAAAGAAACAAAGGAATTATGTTTAACTTTTAGGGATTTTGATCAAAATAGAATGTCATAGTTGAATAATGCTTGGAGAATGAGTTTGGAAAGAAAATGATATTTTCTTGGGCATTAACGGTATTATTTTGCTTAATGTATCTGTTAGAATAAAACCGACACGGTTAGAAATGGACCTTGAGAGGTTACCGGACGTGATTGTGATATGAAAACTAGTATAGTTGTTCATATTTGATGAGATGTGGAATAGATTGTATTTATCAGAATTTTTGAAATTTAATTGTTTAAATATCTATGTAGAAATATCTGTTTTGGGCTATCGATGGAGGATAGCCATGATTGTTGTAGAAATGCATGAGACTTAAGTAAATTGAACCACATTTCTCATTTGTTGCATTGGAAATTGCATTACATTTATTTCATTGGAAATGTATCTGTTTTTGAGAAATGTTTGGAAATGTATCTGTTTGCGAAAAGATGAATACTTGGTGAATCTAGGTAAAGATGTAGAACCGCGCGGTTAGGTGTCGGGCCTTCCAGTTTACTGGTAAAAATGACAGTGGTAGTGCATTAGGACCTACTTGTAGACACTCACCTAGGGATTCACAGAGCTTATATTCATGTAACAGAAATGGTTTAAAATGGAAATGGTTTTATATCTGTTGTTGCATCTTAGCATTACATGCTTTATAAAAAGAGAGATAAATTGTTTTATCATGAGCATGGCATGAGCATACTCCTCTTTAGCCTTGTTATGATGCATATGTTGTGTAGTATATCTCTACTAGGCTGTGGCTCACCTTATAAGGGAAACCATTTCAGGTACAGGTGATATGCCTCCACCAAGGCACTTACTTGGAAGGACTTGGAGCTAAGGCTCCATTTTTATTTTATTGTTATTTGTTGAATGTAAGCCTAGGGTTGTATTTGTATTGAGTTGAAACTTTATTTTGTGTAACCAAGAATGTTCTTGGACAAATTTGTAAGGCTGTAGGGCATTTATTATCTGTGTGGCTTCTATTTCATACTTGTTGTAAAATGCATGCTTGGGATTGGAACTAGGGCATTGAGATGTGAACAACATGTATTTGGCATTTGGGATTTAATGGAAATGGATGTATGGATTAGTTAGCTATATATATGTGTTTGTCTATCAGGTGGGTTTTGTTGCATAAATAAATATACCCTTGCCTAATTTTCGGGGTGTTACACGGCACAGTAAAGCACTAACGAATTTCTCAAGAATTCAAAGTAGTAGAATAGCACAGGTAGGTCTTTTTTTCTATTCAATTAATTAAATATTTGTCTTGTCGTTTACTCAATTGCATTATAATATTGGTATTTACACAAATCTACATCATCAAGAAGAATTAATCTTTTGCTACCTGTGCTAAATTTTTCGTTAAATGAAAAAAAAAAAATTATGTGAAGGACCTCAAATGATCTAGTGATATTTATTAGTTGATTATCGGCTTTGGGCCCTAGAAATCTCAAGGCCGGGTCTGTTTGTAGGAAATGGATCAAATTCATGGATGTAAGGAAGGAATAGGTGAAGAAAGTATGAGATTCAATTTGAATAATTCACATCGCCAGATCCATTTGTAGAATTTTTTTCTATTTTATTTTTTATTACAATTTGTTATTCTTCCATTACTCTATTGTAATGGACTATTATAAATGGACTAGATTAACCCCATGATATATATAACACATCATATTATAATAGCATGTGATTTATTAAGATATATGAAGGTTGCGTATTCTTTCTGGCTTGTGACTGATAAAGTGTGGTACTTGAGATAGGTTCCAGCATTCCTTTTGGAGTAGCACTCGGTAAACCGTATTGGTATGGTTTGGTAATGGCTTCATAGTGCACTATAACCAATTGATAAGGAAAATGTTTCATGCTTCTGGGTTCTAACTAATACAACAAGACATATTTGTATATTTTATAACAAAATCATATTTTCTCAATATTATCTAAAAAATTTACTTCTGAAAGAAAAACATAGAATTGCAGAAATGCGTGATAAATGTACTCATAATGGGTCCATTCTTCAAAGTGTGCTCCTTGGCAAATTTGCATGCTTGTTTCACAGCTAAAACATCCATACCATCTACCTGTTTCAGAATATGAAATATATGACAAACCACAAACCATAGAAACAACAATATTTGGCAATAGTAACAACAATAATTTCTAAATATCATCAATGTGTAGCCTTATTATTAACTTATGCAGAAAATGAAGGGAATAAGTTCACAACCACAAGACACCAAGATCGGTTTAAAATTGGGAGTATCCACTACAAAATAAGTTTACATGTAGGGTCCTCTTGCTCATGCACAGTCTATTTAGACAATTTTAAAGTTGAAAAAAAAACAAATTTTAAAACTTATCTTGGATCGGACAACATGATGCTATTGGAGAATAACCTTGAATCATCCATCCCTCTTCTGAAGTCTCCAGAAGATGGAAGAAGGAAATAAAGAAGCAGCTTGAAGGTTGTAGAAGACAACTTACTAGAAGGTTGAAGAAGAAGGTGAAGCTTCATGGAAGCTACCACTAACTATGAGTTAGAACCAGGTAACTCTACAAGAAATTACACATTGGCGACCAAAATAAAATTAGTCGCCAAAAGTGACATTTTCGGCGACTAAAAAATTTAGTAGTCAGTGTTGGTTTAAGAATTAGCTACTATATTATTTTAGTTGAGATATGTTATGTATTGGCGACTAAAAAAAAAAATTTAGTCAGTAAATATGAAGTAATTGGCGACAAAAAAAACTATTAGTCGGAAATAGTCTATATTTTAGGCTACGAAAAATTTAATTTGTTTGGCGTATACAATATTTTGCCGACAAAAGGCAGTATAGTCGCCAAATATATTAAGCAATTTTTTAGGTTCCTCTTTGCCGACCAATTAATTTCGTTGCCAAATGTGAGCTTTTGGTGACTAAAAAAATGTAGTCACAAAATAATAACTGTTTGCTGACCAAAAAAATAATTAGTAGCGAAATGATATTTTGGCTACAAAAGTATGAGTCACTATTAAAATATTTTTTGGTAGAAAGGCTGATTCGTTATTTACATTACCCTTTCCGACAAAATGTTGTTTAGTCGATAAAGGTAGAAATTTTTTTTAGAGGGAAAGGAATTAATATTGGCGTCCTCCCCTCTTGGCTGTACACTTTTTGCTCTCTATTCTGTGTCACACATACAGAGAACAGAGTCACTACCAAATCTCACCCTCGCTCACCATCGACGGACACCACCATCGCGCACTACCATTGTTGGGCACCGTTGTGCACCGTCATCGCTCGCCACCATCACACGTTGCCACCGCCACCGCCACGAATCACAGGTTTTATTTCTCTCTCAATCTCTCTCCCTCTTTGTTAATCTCTCTCTCTCTCTCTCTCTCTCCCTTCCTCTATTTTCCCATTTCTCACACAAAACTCTTGGGTTTTATATGATTGTTTTACTTTCATTTTGTGTTGATTTATTAAATTGGTTTGGTTCAAGTGGTTTGATTTGTACAATTTTATGGTTTTGATGTCCAAAATGGGTTTGATTTAAGTGGTTTGATACCTTTCCCCCAATTTTTTCTTTCTCTCTCATTAGTGTGAAAGCCCTAATCCTAATTGTGTATTTATTTGCATGTATGGTTGGTAAAATGCAATTGTATATTTATTGACCATAGTTGAATATGGGAATTAGAATTTGATGCTATGAAGCTATAATTGCAATAGTAAAAAAAAACATTGACTCACATTTTGAAGTAGGTTAGATAAAACTTAAATGTTCAAATAAAAAAATTTTTAAAAAAAAACCCAAAAAAAAATAAAAAAATAAAATAGAACACAAACCATGAAAAAACATTCATACTTAGAGGTCTACCAATTTATATTTGATTTTTGTAGTTAATTGGATCATAATTCTACTTCCAAATAAATGCATGTTCACTTAACATCAACAACAATCATACGAAAAACAAATTAAGGCCTTAAACTTAAAATAAAAATAAAATAAATAGAACTTATATGAATCTTAATGTGTACATGGAAGAGAGAGGTAACAGAATACAATGAGAGACAAAAATAGAGGGTTGAAAGATTGAAGGCGTTTCTAGGATTAAAATGGTGTAACGTTTGTTGTCATTTATTACTAGAAATGAATGTTTTTTGGGTCAGTTACTTTTGGTCCAATAACCATGTATGCTTCTTTTCAACATAGAGCCAAATTTCTTACTATATATAGTTCCCGAGAAGTTAACATCTCCTTTTTACTTGCTTAATCATTGTTGGAAGCAATATTTCCATTTATTTCCCTTTTGAACTACAAGAGAGTAGTAGTCATACTCAGACATGAGGAAATACAATTGTTTTAGTCTTAAATTCTACACTTATATCTTTGGAATTCAAATATGAATTTAAGAAAATGTTAGACCTTTGTATGACTGGCCTATTATGAGTTTGGTTTTATAATTTCAATATTTTATTATGTAAAAAAAGTAGTCGACCATTTCTTATAAGCAAAAAGCTTTATTTTGTCTCTAATTTAGCACTTTGTCATTTTCTTGTCATTATGTTGTGAGATAAAAAAGTAAGTGATAATACTAATTCACATTGGCGCCTCTATGATAGAAGATCTATTTAGTGCTCATATATTCATTTTAGTATGAAGTTGATTCTAAGTTTACTAATACGATTTGGCCTACACTTTAGAAAATGCTTACAAAATAAAGAATATGACAAATACAACGTTCTACTATCCACAAATCTTGCATACTGTGGATTGGAGATTATTATGTATTTTGCTGTGTTGTCCATTCCTATGTTCATCTTTGCTTGGTTTGTAGGCTTCGAAAGATGGACAAAAGTTGGATGATGATAAAAGATAGGTTGAATAGTAAAGAGTATCAACAAGGTATTCAGTCATTTATTGAATTTGTTACAAAGAATTTAGACCCACATGATGATAGTTTGTTGTATAAAAATCAATCAATTATACAATCGAAACCCATAAGAGATTTGAGAGATACAAACGTGGGAGATAAAACCCACAGATTATTGTATTTATCATTTTGTTTGAAATAAAATTCATTCAATTGTTTGTGTGTGAGACATCACAAATATTCATAGAGATATATAGAAGCCCACCATCAGTGGTATTAGAGCTGAAGAGGCCGAAATTCTGCAAAAACATAACAGAACAGAGCAAATTTCAAAATTGCCCAAAAAATAAAAGTTGTCGAAATCATTTTTTTCATCATACCGCTTTGAAGGCCTCGTCGATATGATCCCGTAGGTGGAAACCACGTCAAAAATTGAGCAGCCATGAAGCTGTACGCACCCCCACACTTCGATGACGCCTCCCCTACGTGCATGCGACGTGACCACGTCATTCCAGAGGAAGATGACGCGTGACACTAATGTCACATACCTGACATTATAAAGCCCCTATGCGCGCCAAGCAGAAGCAACAAGCCGACCATACGCCACAAGTCGAGCCGAGCACCGCCTGACATGCTGACGTCATCTGACATCAGCCTGACGCACAGAATCCAAAAATTATCCGGTGCATCGTGTGTTGCATTTTGTCCAGCAGATTTGAACCGTTAAACCTATTTTGGCTATATCTAAGCCATCCAGAGTTCAAACACAATAATCCAATAGTGTTTTCCAACTATCTGGACCATCACGAACTCATCCATATGGTTAGATTTCGGAAATTAAATTTCTAAAAATATTTGAAGTTTAAAACAAGCAATCCGATGGCATTCACAAAAAATTTCTTCCAACCTCAGTTTTTGAAATTAGACAAAGGCAATTATGAGTATTGCAGTATACAAATGAAGGTACTCTTATCATCCCAAGATTTATGGGGTTCGATGAAGCACGAATATGATGAATTAGCGTTCAAAGAAAATGAAGAGAATTTGATAGAAGCTCAGAAGACTGCACTTAAAGATGCAAGGACAAAAGACAAGAAAGCCATATATTTTATATATCAAGGCATAGATCCAGCTATATTTGAAAAGATCTCCACTGCAAGCACATCAAAAGAAGCATAGGAAACTCTTCAAATGGGAAACTCTTCAAAAGGCAAACCGAGGAATTGAGAAAACCATAAGGATTTGATTCTAAGTCTTTCGAAAGGAATTCGAATCATTGCAAATGAAGGATGATGATTCAATTGCTGAATATTTTACTAGAATTTTGACTATTGTTAACCAAATTAAAAGACTCAGAGACAAGATTAAAGAAATTTGAGTTATTGAAAAAATACTTAGATCACTTAGTTCGAAATTCGAACACGTGGTTGTTGCCATTGAAGAATCAAAGGATTTTAACGACTTGACAATCAATGAATTGCAAGCATCATTAGAAATTCACAAGCAATGAATCAATAAGAAGACTACAATAAGTTCCCTTGAGCAAGCTCTCCAAACAAAGCTTTTAATAAAAGAAAGAAGGAAAACCTCAAATCAACGAGGAAGAGGAAGATATTCACAGTATAATAATACAAGACGTCCACAAAAACAACAGGATTATAGAGATCGCCAACCATCAACAACAAACAATCAAAGAGGTCGAGGAAGATGTCAAAACACAAGACCACAAAGGTATGACAAATCTCAGATTCAATGTCATGTTTGTCAAAAATTTGGACATTATGCTACAGAATGTTAGTATCGAAATACCAACAATGAAGAAAAGGAAGTCAATTATGGTGAAGTTAAACAAGATTCCACTATGCTATTGACATATAATGATACTAGTGAAGCAAATCAAAATAGCTTATGGTACCTTGATTTCGGTGCCAGCAATCATATGTGCGGCAAGAGAGAATTGTTCGCAACACTCGACAAAAGTCAAAAAGGAAAAGTCACATTTGAAGATTCAACAAAGAGACCCATGAAAGGTAAAGGGACTATCGGCATCAAGTTGAAGAATGGAGAACAACAATATATTGGCAATGTTTATTATGTGCCAGATTTAAAGAGTAACATTCTGAGTTTGGGTTAGTTACTCGAGAAAGGCTACAATATCCACACAAGAGAGTTGGGATTATCCATCTGCAATCAACACAACAGATTGATCACGCATGTAGACATGATGAAGAATCACATGTTTCCTCCCTATTTACAAGCCAACAATGCTATTCAATCCAATTGTTACAAGGCCAAAATCGTAGATGACACTACATTGTGGCATCATAGATTTAGACACTTAAACTTTCAAGGATTGAACATTATGTCAAAGAAAAACATGGCGACAGGGTAACCATGGATTAAGCTTCTACTAAAGAAATGTGAAGGATATCTCATCAATAAACAACACCGAAAGAGCTTCGGAGATAGAAGAATAAATAGAGCGACCGAACCTCTCTAGTTGGTCCACACAGATGTATATGGTCCTATACAATCCATAACACTTGATGAAAACATGTATTTTCTTACTTTCACTGATGATTTTACTGGCAAGACATGGGTGTATATCATGAAAGAGAAAAGTGAAGTTTTTCAAAAATTTAAGAAATTCAAATCCTTAGTTGAAAAACATAGTGGATATTTCATCAAGACTATGAGATCGAATTGTGGAGGAGAATATACCTTAAAGGAATTCAACAGATTTTGCAAAGAAAATGGGATTATTCATCAACATACTATCCCATATACACCTCAACAAAATGGTGTCTCAAAAAGAAAGAATAGAACGATCCTAAATATGGTTCGTTGCATGATCCAAGAAAGAGCTATGCCCAAAGAGCTCTGGGGAGAAGCTATTGTTTATGCAATATATTTGCTCAACCGTTTTCCAATCAAGAGATTATTAAACATGACCCCTGAAGAAGCATGGAGCTTAAGAAAACCAAAAGTTGATCATTTGAGGATTTTTGGATGCACAACCTATACAAAAATTCCAAACGAGAAAAGAATGAAGCTAAAAGATAAAGGCTAGAAATGTGTTTTCATCGGCTATAGAGAAAGTGGATACAGACTTTATGATCCCATCACAAAGAAAGTATTACATTTAAGAGATGTTGAATTTCACGAAACATCAAACTGGAATTCATAGAACCCAAGTCAAGAAATAGTTCCAATAATCAATAATGAAGATAATCCAGCCATTGGAATTGAAGTCTATAGTTACCTGCATTCACCTCAAGGAGGAATAGGAACAAGAATGAGTACTCCACAACTTAGTACGCAGCAAGAAAATGCCAGCTCTTCACGAACAACAGAGAATATAGTCATTACAAGAAAATCAAGTTTTAACAGCATTTTTTTATTGCAACGGCTCGAAAAACATTGCTATGAATGGGCTATTGTGACGGTTGTTTACCGCCATTACAAATAAAACTTTTAGCCACATTTTTTTCTTAAAGCGCTGCCCTATATTTTTTTGTAGTAATGGTTTGAACACAATTGCTACAATAAGCCAAGCAAAATAAAGGCGCCGAACAAATTTTGATTTCACGCTTATTAGAAATTTTTTTTTTTTTGTTGAATAACATATCAAAATCAGTCCCAAAAAAAACAATTCAACTCCATCATTTCAATTTTGTGCCCTAGTCTAACAACACTTCTTTCACGAATTATCATTGAACCTTCATTCATCCTCCACCGTTGTATCAACAACGTTAAGCTACATCACCACTGTGATTTCAAGGTCAGTCTGCTCTTTCTGTTTCTTTTTCTATACCCATCTCATTCTTCTGGTCTCTCGATTTCTCTCTCTACCCCTTTCTCTTTCTTCTGGTTTCTCAGTTTCTCTTTTTCTGCTTTCACTGCCTTCAGACAAGTTTGGGTACTTGCCATTCCATTCAGATTACTTCTAATATCTCCAAAATTTCTCTATTTTGAAGGATTTCATGAACATCTTGAATGTTTTTGATTTGGGAAAATAATTTAGAAAATAGATTGATTAACATGTTATGTATTCTGATTATGATATTCACACACACACACAAACACAAACACACACACACACATATACATATTTGATCATCTATGATATTCATATTTTAACCAATATAATTAGTGAAGTGAAATCTCATGCTTCTAATTATGAATAGCAATGAGGAAACATTATGTATGCTAGGTATTTGACAAAATGCCACAATGGAGTAATAGTGCCTTTCCTTTTCGGGCGTCAAAACTTAGATTGGGTTAGGGAATTTTACTGCAACATTGAAGGTGTTGATGATATAGGACCATCTTTCAAAACTTGGGTTTGGTCTAAAGAGATTTTTGTCGTTCAAGACTTTATCCACTCTCTCCTCTGCATTAGGCCAGTTCTTCACTCTCAGTTCCCATTCTTTGTTCGCCCTGATTGTGACTTCAATGAGGTGGCCACTGCACTATGTGGTACACCCCGCACTTGGATTCAAGGGGCTCTTATCAAGCAGAATGAGCTCCTTCCTAAGTGTAGGTTGCTTAATCTCATAGTGTGCACCAACCTCATTGTCACAACCCATAGCTCTGAAATAAACCAAGACCAAAGTTATACTCTGTACTTCATTGATCACCAGTTGCCCATCAATATTGCCACCCTTATTCTCCGCAAAATGATTGTCGTCATAGGGAACAAATAGCTAGAGTTGCCTTATGGTTGTCTGATCAATCGTCTCTTGTCTAGACTTGAGGTCCAGGTCTTCGAGAAAGATGAGTATGCTACTCCCATTAAACTCTTTACTAAGAAAACTGTGTCTCAAAGCAGGGCTCATGTTAAGGGGGAGTCATCTAGGGTAGGTCCTTCTTCTATAGGTGATACTGATCTTATGGCAGAGGAGGCTGAGATTGATGCTGCCACAACAGGCGTAAAGGAGCCCGATATTCCTTTCCGGACTATGCATGAACAGCTTCGCTATTTTGAGCTGTCCATGTGTAGCTCGGCTTTTCGCGCTCCCTTTCGAAAGAATGAATAGTCCTTACAGTTCAGACTCCACTTGTGTTGGTTCTAATTTTGATTTCACAAGTGCAATGTAAAACAGTGGAAACACAAAAAGAGTCCAAATTCGGCAATTTCTTTTGGAAAATCGATATTTGAATCAAATGCCAAAAATGGACTGCTTTGCTAGATTTCAGAGTCGCCACCTAAATATTTATTTTTGAAAAATTTAGGAAACCCATGACTCATGCCAAAGGCCATTAGTCCATCGTTACCCAAGTGTCTTGGTTCAGGAACTTAGGTTTGAGAGGGGAAGGTCAATAATTGAACACCCCACTCACCCAATCAAAGATCGGCCTCTACTAATCTTGATGTGATTTTTATGTACAGTATATGCTCTTGTTCTATATGTAACATACAAGTATAGACTAATTTCAAGAAAAGTTGGAATGTTTGATTTCATGTTTGTTTTGAGAAAAAGTGTTTTGAATATGTATCACTTAAAATGGTGATCTCATATATACATGAATCAAAGTATCCCAATTCAAGTGATTAGCCTTTATCCATTGGCATTCAAACAAGTATATTAAATAAGCAGTTAGCCTCATGGTAGTATGTTTGATATGACAATATTCACACTTATGCAATCTGCTAAAGCAAAAATGCTTACCTTAATGTTCGAAGGCGAGTCCAAAAAGAAAGCAAATAGTTAGAAAAAAAAAATGCATGATCCTAATTTAATGACTAATGCAACACATGCAACGTGCAATTAAGGTTCGGCTACTAGTATGGTATGTGAGTCAATTCAAGGCATGTGATAGTGCATGTATGCAAGTAAGGAGTTTGAATTTGACATTGGAATAATATGATGAGCCGAACTTTTATGCATATAAACGAATGGATACAAATCATGGAAAATGCTAATTAAGCATGATGTCCTTAATCTAACCATCATAAGTAGTGAAATAAAAGGAAGAAAGAATGGGAGTTGGAAGGCATACAACTTATTATATATTTGTCCTCGCAAATGAGGGTCCAAATGTCCAAATGTCTGAATAAATAATTATTACAAAGCCGAATGAATAATAAATGAAAGGGGCTGTCTAATTTATTACAATAATAATATGCAATGATTGCTCGATGCTCTTCTTTGTGTCTGCTGCTTTCATGCTAGTTCTGTGTGGGTTTAGCTTAGTTTATTTTGCATTTCCTAAACTACTATTTTCTTGCTTTGAGTGCTGCATTGCTATCATCTACTAAATTTCTAATTCTAGATTTCTATTCTTACCATGCTGCTATCTTCCTGCATTTACTTGTTATCTATCTTTATTGGTTTGTTCTGTTTTTCTATTTTTGTTTGTGTTGAGAAAATTGTTGTCCATGAATTTAATGCACAGTTTGTAATGTTTTATTGGCTTAATAATGTGACTAGAAGAAATTCAACATTTATGTACGCCCTTTTTTTGTTGAATCTAAAGACACAATCATTACAAGAAATCGCATTTTTGCCGACTAAAAATTTGGTCGGCAAAAGTCCATTTTTAGTCGGCAAAACCTATTCGCGACCAATTTTTTTAATCGCCACTTTGGTCGCCAATTGAGGGTCGGCAAAAGTAATTAGCGACCCAAACTTTTATTAGTCGGGAAAAAGTTGAATTTACAGACTAAATTTTTGGTCGCTAAATATATCATTATTGTGACTAATCCATTTAGTCGCAAAAACACTTTAGTCACGAAAAGTGACATATTCCCGACCAAACATGTTAGTCGCCAATTGTTACATTCCACAACCAAAAAGTTTGGTCACCAATTATCACATTCCACGACTAAAAATTTGGTCGCCAATTGTGACATTCCACGACCAAAAATTTTGGTCGCCAATTGTGACATTCTACGACCTCTTAGTTTGGTCACCAATTGTCACATTCCACAACCAAAAAATTTGGTCACCAAAAGGAATGTTTGCGCCAACATGCAACAAAATAAACCTGTAATTCATAATAATCTATCCAATCCATTCAATACAATCTGTAATTTACAATAATCAATTAAACCAATAATTCACCTGAATCATGAACATTCAATAAAATATATAAATCATCAAATTCTGAACTTGTTTAATTAAAGTCAGCAACTATTATAAGTTTTCATCCACAAATAATTCCAAACTACATATTCCTTTAATTAAAAATCCGCTTGTAATCTATATTCCTTAAGTGAAGAGTAGAACTCCCTTCGCGAAGCATCAATAGCTTTCATTGATTGAGCAGAAAGAAAATTCTTCGAGTAGTATTCATATCCAGCTATGTCTCTTTTAGCTTCTTTTCAGCCCTCATAAGCCCGGACAAGAGCAAAGTGATCACTGTAATCACGTGAAAATTGTGCTTTTGCTGTTTCTACTAGCTGCAAAAAAGAAAAACACACAAATCAATTAGTGAATAGATAAGATAAGATACTCAATTTTCCAGCAAAATCTATCTATTAGTGAAACCACAATGCCTTAATTCCTAGAGTTGACACTTTGAAACTGAAATTAACGATTGTAATGAGTTTAGGAACCAAAATTGAGGACATAAATATGCTAATGGGAATTTTTAAAGCCATTTGGACAGTTTAATTGAAAATTGATTTTGTCTAATTCGTTAAGGCATGTTTGGTTGGCCTATGTAGCTGCATATGGCTTGTTATATATATATATATATATAATGTTTTGTTAAGCTCATCCTTAGCCTTTAAGAGTTAAAAACATGGAGAGAAGAAGAGAAAAGAGAAAGAATAAGAGAGTTCAACTTTAAGCTTGGGGATTGGAGGAAATTGAAGAATAATTCAAAGATTGGCTTAAGGTAAGTATAAATCAACTCAAATACCCCAAATCTTCCCTCAATTGGTTAGAATCAAGCCTTAGAATGAAGCTTGTATACCCATAGAAGTTAGGGTTTGTGAGTTATTACCATGGTTGAATTTATTCCATGAAATTGAACATGTAATCTTTGGAGTTGGTTAGATTAAAGGTTAATCTTTGGGTTTTGAATTGTCTTGAGTGAGATTGAGAGGTCCTACCTTCTAATCTTTAGTTGTACATGCTTTGATCTCATATATGTATATATGTTGGTATATGTTTATATATGTTTTGATAGATCATGATAAGATGAAGAGATAAAAGAAATATGGCAATTTGGGTTACGAATATGTACAATTAAAATAAGTTATGAACCGATTGTATCTGAAAGTGCTTATTATTTTCAAATGTTGGTTTTCAAAAAACTAAAATTCTACTACAAAAAGTTGTAGTAAGCACAGTTGCAAGAATACTTGTAACTCAATATAAGTTGTACTACATAATTCAAAACGTGAAGAAGATACAAAGATACAAAATTCTTTCTTTCTGTTCTCTCGCTCTCTCTCTCTCTCTCTCTCTCTCTCTCTCTCTTTTATTTTTCTTTTTCTTATGTCTGATTTTCTGACTTATCCTCAGATAGCAAGGTCCTATTGTGAATGAAACCAAAAAAACCCTAGAACTAAAAGAAAACATAGAAATCAATCTAATGTACTGATCTTGTCAGTGAATTGAGATAGATGTGAAACCAACAAAAACTAAAACTAAAATTGAAGAAATTGACAAACTTCAATCCAACCACAGACAAATGCACTTCAATACATTATCTTCCTTCATTTCTCTTTACTACATTTACTCAACAACCAAACGGAGTATAATCAAAAACCCAAGAAGTACATAGAGAGAGGATAGTAACTAATGCTTCGGTTTTTCGATAATCCAAATAGACAACAAAATTAAGAATTTAATTAACTAATGCTATCTACTTCTACTACGCTAAGTTGAGTAAAACTTTTTACATTCCCAATTCAAGTAATGAGAAACCTAATAAATTCAAAATTTTCCTTCTCTTTACTAGATTTTCTCGGAAACCAAATGGAGTATAATCAAAAACCCAAAAAGCAAATAGAGTTAAGAATCCAATTAAAACATCCTGTTTACTTTTAGGTGGCTGCTAAGTTGAGCAGAAATTTTAAAAATCCCAATCCAAGTAATGAGAAGTGTATTAAATTCAAAATTCTTCATTTGAATTTTGATGTTTCTGCTCAATTAATACATTCAACTTGGTCATTGGTTACAATTGAAAAAGGCATCTGTTTAAAAGCTTAAAGAACTGATAGAAGTGTCTCACATGTAAAATAGTTCCAGACTTACATCCATGTAAAGGTAGTGCAATGACAGAAGGCTTCAATGCATTAGAACTTCATCAACAGAACTTCATCATCCATTAAATTGGATAGGCAAACATGTAGTTCAGATTTCTAGAGTATATGTGACATCTAAACTTAATAAAATATTTTTAAGCGAAAAGCATGACCATACCTGAACTTAAATTCATAATTTATTGGAGTAGGAGTATGACAAAAACAGAATGGGCAGCAAACTGATTGCATGGGGTGACTTGTGACTGCAGCAAAAAAATAACAATACTCAACACTAAACAACATTTTCCCATCACATGCATTGTTATTTTGTTTTTACCTATTGGACAACCACCACAATGCAATCGTCATGTAACATATTTAAACCCATTTTTGCACACACGGATTAGCTTCACAGCTATTGATGGTCACAATCTGTAAATCTCTTTTTACTAAGCAAAACAACAGAAATTAAATTGAACAGACCTTTGCATAGTCACCGAGCCAACTCATGATACTTCGTGCAGCTTCAAACATCTCATCCAATGTGGTCAAGGTGGTCTGCCATACAGTGAATCACAATTAACTTAAACCCTCCTTAATATATAGAGGGAAAAAAATTGCCGGGCTGAGAATGTGAAAAAACAGGTTTCCTAACATTTATTACAAATTGCTGGTGTGACTTTGTCGACCACCGTGTCGCAATTATAGTTATTTTATTGGAAAAAAAGCCAAAAACCAACAAAGTTAAAGATTTTTTACAGCGGTATGTACTTACTTTTGTTGCATAACAAGATGCTGCAAACAACTCATCATCATCTTCAATGGCACAACAGTCTTTTAGCCTCTTCTTGATTTGGTCACGGGCACCAATATAAGTCACACCATACATTGATGTCATCACCGTTTGCTTAACCAATTTCCTGTCTACCTGAAGATTTCCAGTCGCGAAGGTAGGAAATCAGTGATACAACTGAATTAGGTTTAGGAAAAGTAATGAAATTTGGGATGCACCTATCTGAATTAGCCAAATTCTTAAGAATGGTAGAGAATTATTATGGCTTTAACAAGTTCAATGCATCTATTTTCAGTACGATATCTTATACATGAATTAAACACCATAAGAATTAAATGAACATGAGAAGCAATCGAACTTGATTAATTAAAAGCCTAGCACACAATGCATTCGGATCAGTTGCGGGATCTTTTTTTGCATCTCTCTGCATAATATCAAGAACTCTGCATCACCCCAAGAATATCAATAGTATTTACAGAGGAAATTTTCACAATTGTGATTCAAGAGGATGTCACAAGCGAAGACATCTTTATCAGATCTGTCTAAGCACCTCCATGTAATACCATAATATAAATTTTCATTCATGAGCTCCACACAAGGACCATGAGGTAACTCCCTTGATCCATCTCCAAGCTGGTCATCTAGTGCACTTAGCACCTGAACAAAGACATGACCTCTATTCTTTTCTGTTTCCAGTTAGAAATTTGTTTTTCAGAATCAGAGAAGAGACCATAAATGACATTGATCAGGGTATGTTCAGACTGGATCCAGACATTTCATTGTTATTGGGGATATTGATTTTCCAGAGTATTTTTTGTTGTTGTATGTTTTATGTTATTTTGCATTCAGGATACTATTATCACATTCTATTGTTCTAATATAAAATATGCTCTAAGGTGGAGGGTTTGACATACACCCAAACCTATTCATCGTATTCTCTTCTCTTTTTTATTTCTATCTCTCTCTCTTCTAATCACAACACTAATTTTTCACACTTCACACCCAACTTATATGTTTCTAGAGAATTCAATCAAGATGGTTCACCTCTAAAGTTTACAGAACTAAAAATTAGCAGCCTCCCAAGTGCTGGTTAAAGGAAGCTAGTAGTGATGTACATGTCACTTACGAATTTCCTTCTTCTTTTATTAATAGATAATATATATATACACACACACCAACAAAAAAAGGGAAGAAAAAGAAACTAGAAAAGAAAACATATATATCATCTGAAGAAAATTGTGTACCTAGTAGCAATTCCCGAGTAAACATTTGCCGGCTTCTCTCCTGCAACAAGATTGACTGCAGTTGCTCCTAACTGAACGAAAGTAATTTTTTTCACTACAATACAAGAACATGACAACCATGGCCAGAAGTGAACAACTTCATATGAGCTAAGCGATAGAGATTTTAGTACCTTGTCCCTCCCAAGGGCAGCGTAGTGTTGTAGGCCATTACATGAACCATCCTTGAAGAGGAAAAAATAGAGGGAAAAAATCTTAGATTAAAGTTTGGATAATGGTGTATATTCCAGAATTCAGTATAACACCAAAAAGAAAATGTAACTTGTATTTACATATCAAAATGTTTAAAAATAAAAATAACAATAAAATTGTAGCATCTGCTTGATGTTTTCTCAATTTCACAAGTAGCGACATTATGCAACGAGAAAACCAGCGAAAATCTATTATCTCCACTACTTGTTGATGTCTTTAGTCTATGATCTGTCAACAGACATGATGGGACACTCTGTCTCAACATAGACATAAAGCTTATTACATTGAAATTATAATTGTAAATGTATTTTACAGCACATATTTACAAATTTGTTTGATTGGATGTATGTGTGGGTGTCATAAGCACATATACATGAGAGAGTAAATTAATAAAACGACTTGCCTTCAATGATCAATCAATATGAATTTGGCCAGAATATAGCTGTACAACATGTCATTGAGCATCACCTATCAGAAGCTTTAATATATTGAAGACTTGAAATTATAGTAGGAACTGTGACAAAAGCCAGAATAGATGCTTCTTTTTTCTTTTTTCTTTTTTAAATACTATCGATTTCCTCTCTGCAAGCACATTGCTTACGGAATAAAAAACAGGATCTTTTAAAAATGTAATAAATTAAATTATTGCATTCCTGATGATCAAGAAACCACAATGAAGGTGGTTTGTGTTTGAAGTCCCTGAACTACTTATGCATGTTCTGTTTTGATAGATAATATGGGAATTTTGGCATTTAATAAAATTTAGAGTTATGGCCAGTTATATACATGGTGACGGATTTTTTGTCTCAAAATTCTTATTGTCTTTACTACATTCACTCAATTGCATAATGTAATGAGCATTTCAGAATATGAGAATTTCAAATGCATTTATATAACTAAGGCTTTCTTTGGCACTCATTTTTTAAATCACTTTATTAACTTAAAATAAACCAAAATCAATACCATATTAGAGTACAGAAGTGAGTGAGAGAGAGAGAGAGAGAGAGAGAGAGTACATGGAATGTCGTCCTGAATGGTGCCCATGAGATCAGTGTGCCAGAGGTTACGGTAGTTCTAGCGGAGATGCATCTTGTCCAGATGCTCTTGCGACGCCATTGACATCTTCGAAGAGCTCGAAAACCAGGAAACCCTAGTTGATGATGAAGAGGCAGAATATGAAGATTTTCGAAAAAACTTTTGAAAAACACACAAAACACTTGGCCCATTCCTACAACTTTGGGTAATCTAAGCTGGTTCATGTTTTGTAAGCTATTTTTTGGACCAACTAGGCATCTGAGAGATCTATTTGAAGTAGCAATCGAGTGCGACTCCAACAATGCAAGCTCGTTTGGTCGATTTAACGGCGATTTGGGGCTCGAGAGGGGTGAGAGGACTCCCATCGAGGGTTGAGATTGAGCGGTTTGGTTAGGGTTTGGCTTGTTTTGAGGGGTGTGGTAGAGAGAAGGTTAAGAGAGATCAAGAAGCGAGACGAGGACTCAAATCTGATTCAGATCTCGACGATCTTCTCAGATCTGGCGGAGGCACCAGTGGAGGAGAAAGAGGATGAGCCGAGGGGGTGTGGTGGGTGTTTAGGAGAGAGAGGGAGAGAGAGACAGAGAGAGAAAGAGGGGCACTAGCGGTGAGGTGGGGGTGAAGGAGAATGTGTGAGAGAGAGAACCATTTGATTTGTTTAAACAAAGAAGAGGCGCGGACAATATTAAATGTTTCCCTCTAAAATTTTCACACATTTAGCAACAAAATTAGTTTTTGGTCGACAAAATTAGTTTTTGGTTGGAAAATGTTAATAATTGGTGACTAAAATTTTGTTGTAGCCAAAGCTTAATTAACGGCGACTAAAATATTAGTTGCCAAAAGTATAAATTTGGCGACTAACTTTTTTTTGGTCGGAAAAAATAAATATACGACGACTAATTTTTTTTTGGTCGCTGAAAATAAGTTTTTGGTGACCAAAATTTTGGTCGCCAAAGATAAAAAAATAATTTTTTATTTTCCATTTGGCGACTAAATAGTTTTAGTAGCCAAACTCAATATACGACGACCAAAATATTTTTAGTCGCTAAAAATAAGTTTTTGGCGACCAAAATTTTGGTCGCCAAAGATAAAAAATAATTTTTTTATTTTCCATTCGGCGACTAAATTGTTTTAGCAGCCAAAACTCAACAACTCTATTCTAAAATATTTTAATATTTTTTTGTCACTAAAAATAAGTTTTTGGCGACCAAATTTTTGGTCGCCAATTCCACAACCAACTTATTTTGATTTTCCGCGACCAACTTAATTTTTGGTCGCCAAAAGCATACCACTTTCTACGACCAACTTTAATTTAGGTCGCCAAAAGCATACCACTTTCTATGACCAACTTTAATTTAGGTCACCAAAATATGACCTTCCGCGACCAACTCATATTTGGTTGCCAAAAATAATGATCATTCGCGACTAACTCATATTTGGTAGCCAAAATGTAACTTTTAACGACCAACTTTTATATTGGTCACGGAAAGCAGTCGCTAAAAGTGCAGATTCTTGTAGTGAATTCTTGAAGGAAGTTACCAGCCATTCCCATATCATTAAAGGCCTCTAGTGCTTCCAATATATGGATTCTCTGCATTACATAAAAAATGTATCAGTATTTACTTGAAACTATCATGAACATGCATACATCTACCTTCTTAAGCTTTAATAGCCAAACTGAAACAACAGAAAAGAAGAGACATTTTCATAATATAGCATTCAAAAATCAAATTATGACATCAATTTTCTGCTGTCTAGGACCTCCATACAAACATTACAAATCAAAACATTTTTATTGAATTAAGTATCCAAGCCCATTCTACTCAAAGCATTTGACGTAAGGAGCGTTGTGGCAGTAGTTTCAACTGTAGACATAAAGTCCATGTGCTTCCCTTTTAGTAAAAGGAAAAAAATAAAAAAATAAAAAAAAAATTAAAGGGAATAGAGAAAATATACATATATATATATATATTAGTTGCCAACGCGGTACATGCTAAGAAATATATATAGGCCATCCTAAGAAATATTTAAGATTTTTTAGCCTTTTAGGGTATGTTTCCTTTTTACATATAAGAAGTTTAGAAATTTCTTTAGATTATTTTCAAAAATTTACATAAAGATCAAAAGTCCATGTTGAAACCACCATATATTGTAACACATACCTTTTTTTTGTGTTCAATCCAGTCCCTACAACAGTGCCACCCTATGCAAGCTGCTCACAGGACACCTCCAATATTTAAGATCTAAAAAAACAACGACCAATTAGTACACGTTAATGTGTGTTTGGGAGGGAAAAAATTGAGTACTTGCCTAGCCTTTGGCATAATGCATAAAGTGGTGGCCCCAAGACTTAAACCCATAACCTCAAGGTTATTAGGCCAAGTCTTAACCATTGATCTAATGGTCACCCCTAATATTTAAGATCTCCAAATAAAAAATAATAATAATAACAAAAAAAAAGAAGGGAATAAAGAAAAAAAATATATATATTAGTTGCCAACCTGATACATGCTAAGAAATATATATAGCCCATCCTAAGAAATATTTAAGAATTTTTATCCTTTTAGGGTATGTTTCCTTTTTACATATAAGAAGTTTAGAAATTTCTTTAGAACCAATCTCAGATTATTTTCAAAAATTTACATAAAGATCAAAAGTCCATGTTGAAGCCAAAAAAAAGTACTTCAGAGCACAAACACACTGGGGACTAAATCTTACCATCTATCAATGTGCATGCACAAACACGCTGTTGCTGTTATGTTTTAGTGCTACAATGAAATTTTTTGTGGCTGAATTTATTGCTGGAATATAGGAGAAATAGAGCTTGCTTTTATTTTGTACACTTCTATATTTGGTTGGACTTGATTGAGCTTGCCCCCATGTCACGACCCAAACCCGCCCCTATGGGTTTAGCATCGCAACCGGCCAGTAATCCGTGATTACCGAAGGCCTACTTGATAATGAGATGTCTGAGTAAAGGGGTGGCGGAAGCCAAAAGCGATAAATAAAAGATGTCCAATGAGTCAGATACCAATGCAAAAAGACTTTTTATAAACATGTCACACTGATAACCAAAACATATGTACATGCGACATATACTCAAACATCCATGTCAAGGACCAAATTCCTTACTATAACTGTACAGTCAAGTCTTAGACATTTATTACAAAACATAGACAAGAGGGTGAAACTGCGACACCCCAAAATAGCCTTAGCTTGGACAGACTCGGAACCTCGAGGTGAGGCACGGTGGTTGGCTTGACAAGATGGGAGCTTAACTAGACGCTCCTAGCATCGATCCGGTGCATGAACACCTACATATAAATATAAACAGTGAACGAAAGCCCAGTGAATAACAAATGTGTAAAGAGGTTAAGAATGAAAATCCTTTCAGTAATTAAAACAGTCAATTGCATCAGTAAATCAGCCATTTAGAACCATGGCAGTCATATGTGGTACATCCCATAGCAAACAGTACAATAGGTCTTAACAGACCGAACAGTCAGTTGATGGCCATCATAACAGTAAACAGTAGTAGTTCCAAACATGGGAACCGACAGAGATCTCTATGACAGTAGCAGTAGCAGTACAGTAACAGTAAATTACTATGGATGCCACGAATACCGTTTACAAATAGGACAAACATTCATTCATTAAACAATAACGTTTCTGTAAGCAGAACAGTTGATCATTCAGAAAATAATCATAATTGAACATATCTTTACAACATTGTTACTCACAGAGCACTGGGCTATAGACAAGCTAACGAGCATCCTCGGATGCCAACCCTACAGTTGCAGAACGAACACACACTCGGGATTAATAACTTAGCCCCTAATTATACTTGGTGTGGTTCTATAATGTTATCCTCACTAAGATGCCTTAAACTTGGCCTAGGAATGCTTAGGATGGAATCAGGATGCAAAAATGCACTTTAAAACACTTTTCAAATTTTTGCTAAAATAGGGGCCTCGCTCGAGTGTGGCTTTCTACGCTCGAGCGAGCTTTCCAAAACAGAGGGGTCGCTCGAGTGTGGACTTCCTCGCTCTAACGGTCTGTAAAAATGCAAAAAGTGCTGATGTTGAAAATCCCCGCTCGATACTCGTTCGAGCGTGAGACACAGCTCATCGCTCGAACGTAGGTCTCGTAGCTCGAGCGTGCGTCTGCGTGCACCAAACATCTGAGAGCTTGCAATTTACACTCGAGCCAGCATTCCTTCGCTCGAGCAGAGCTCTGAACAAAAGATGGTCGCTTGAGCGTGGAAGCCAAAATCTAGAATTTCCAGATTTGCCTCCCAAGCTCAAACCAAGCATTCAACACATCAAAACTCAACTTTTTGGGCCTATTTTTTGGAAAACACTTGAAAACTCATACAACAACATGTTTTGAAGATGAATTTTGTAAAATCAAGCCCAAAGGTAAGTCAATTGAACACAATTTCAAAGAAACTTTCATGAACTAAACAAGAACATAACATGCATGAGTCCTTATGAATCCCAATGCTCTAAAACATGACCAAATGCAAGATTGGACATGCATGTGGAAATTCGTGGAGAACAACCTCAAAATTCAAGAATATGTACATGCATGCATGGATTAATTCTCAATTTAACACATTAAACTAATTCTTGACTCAAATCACTAATTTCACCATGGACCATGCAAGAACAACTTAAATCACAATTAAGAAGATGATTTCTCTACTTTATGTCTCGAATTCTAGGTGTGGAAGCTCAAATATGCAAATTCCCTTCAATTCTTCTAAGTTCAAGCAAAATCCTTCTTGATGAACTCAATTTCTCTCACACTCCCTTTCTCACTCGGTTTGGTCTCAAGAAGATGAGCAAATGATGTATTAAAATGATGTAAAATGGAAGATAGGTGGTCTAGAATCAAGCCACTTAGTGGCAAAAGTGCAAATATCTCAAACCAATGTATTTTAACATTATTTAATCTAATTTAATCATTCCAAGTCAAATTTTAATTAAATCTACCATAAAATCACATAAATTCTAATTAACATATAACACTAATCAGTTTCTGATTCGGCCGCCGATAAGGCCTTCAATTTGCAGTTTGAAATTAAAACATGAATAGATCATTCAGTAATCAAACAGATAGAAATGCATTTGAAACAATACACTCATGCAGTCAATTCAGAATTTCATCTTAATCAATTACTTATCATGCTCAAACACAGTTTAACACTAATCAGAGGCGAGGGTTGTCACAGTCTTCCCCCCTTAAAAAGAGTTTGGTCCTCCAAACTCGGATTACCTTCATTTTAGAAGAATACTGGATTTAGGGAGAACAATTCAGGATAACTTTTCATCATATCGTCTTCCTTTTCCCAAGTGGCATAAACGCCACCATGGTTTTGCTAGTCTACTTTCACTAACGGAATCTCTTCATTCCTCAACTTCTTGATTCGTCAGTTTACAATCTGAATAGGTCGTTCTTCATAAGTGTAGTCATCACTTAGCACTACACGGGTAGGTTCAATAACATGGAAGGGATCCTGGAGACAATCCCTCAACATTGAAATATGGAAGACATTATGCATATGCTCCATTTCAGGAGGAAGCGCTACTTGATACGCCACCGGATTAATCTTTTCAATGATCTCATACGGTCCGACATATCTCGGTGCTAGCTTACCCTTGACTCCAAAGCTGGTCTGCCCTTTCATTGGTGTGACTTTAAGAAAAACATGATCACCCACTTCATATTCCCTGTCTCGTTTTCGGACATCCGCATAACTTTTCTGTCGGCTTTGTGCGGTTTTCAATCTTTGTTGAATCAGTTTCACTTTTTCTATAGTTTCATGTATAATCTCGGGCCCAAGCAAAGGCCCATCTCCAACTTCTGCCCAGCAAATAGGAGATTAGCATTTTCTGCCATACAAAGCCTCGAAAGGCGCCATACCAATGCTCAAGTGAAAACTGTTGTTGTAGGCGAACTCGGCTAGAGGTAAATGGTTTTCCCAATTTCCTTGGAAATCAAGAACACACATACGCAGTAAATCTTCCAGAGTCTGGATTGTTCTCTCTGACTGGCCATCTATCTGAGGATGGTATGCACTACTCGATCTCTCGATTCAAGACCAATGCAGACTTTGCCAAAATCTCGATGTGAACTTCGAGTCCCTATCAGAAACAATGGACACAGGCACTCCATGCAATATAATAACCTTATCAATATAAATTGTAGCCAATTTGTCAACATTATAAATTGTTTTGATAGGTAAGAAATGAGCAGATTTAGTTAATCTATCAACAATAACCCAAATTAAGTCCATACCTTTACTGGAGCAAGGTAATCCAACAATGAAATCCATAGTAATATGTTCTCATTTCCACTCCGGTATTGGTAAGGGCTGATGTAAGCCTACGGGTCGTTGATGTTCGGCTTTGACTTGTTGGCAATGTAAACATTTTGACACAAACTCGGCAATTTCTTTCTTCATTCCCGGCCACCAGAAATTAAGTTTCAAGTCTTGGTACATTTTTGTATTTCCTAGATGGATAGATAGTTTTGAATTGTGGCCCTCTTACAAAATTCGTCTTTTCAGTTCAGAATCGCTTGGTACATACAACCTTCCCTAAAACTTCAATACATTGTTTTCAAATTTAAAGTCCGACCTCGGTTTAGATTCTCGTTCATCAATGATCATTTTCAGAAAGTCATCTTGGTGTTGTTTCTCTTTAATCTCCTCAATAAGAGCCGGTTAAGCAGAAATAGCAGCTAATGTTCTACCTTGTTCACGTAAAACAATCTCAACTTCGAATTTTTCAAGGTCACATAGCAATTCTTTCTGTCCAGTGAGTAGACAGGCCAAATTCGCAATTGATTTCCGACTCAGTGCATTGGTAACGGTGTTAGCTTTCCCCGGACGGTACAAAATTTGCAAGTCATAGTCTTTTATCAGCTCTAACGATCTCCACTGCCTCATGTTCAATTCTTTCTGTGTAAAAAAATACTTCAAACTCTTGTGATATGTGTACAATTCACATGTTGCCCCATATAGGTAGTGACGCCAGATTTTCAATGCAAATACCACTGTGGCAAATTCTAAATCATGAGTGGGGTAGTTCTTTTCATGTGGTCTTAGTTGTCAGGAAGCATACGCAATAACTTTACCATTTTGCATTAAAACACATCCCAAACCCTTATAAGAAGCGTCACTGAAAATAGTAAATCCATCTGTACCTGAGGGTAGGGTAAAAATCGGTGCAATCACAAGTCGAGTCTTTAGTTCTTGAAAAGTTGATTCCCTTTGGTCAGTCCAATCAAATGATATTCCTTTTTGAGTCAACTGTGTTAATGGTAGGGCAATTTTGGAGAAATCTTTCACAAATCTTCTATAATATCCAGCTAAACCTAAGAAACTTCGAACTTCAGTAACATTAGTCGGTCTGGGCCAATTTACCACTGCTTCAATTTTTTGAGGGTCAACTGAGATGCCATCCCTACTAATTACATGTCCCAAAAACATAACATTATCAAGCCAAAATTCACACTTTGTCAGTTTAGCATATAGTTTTTGTTCTCTTAAGGTCTGTAAAGCAATTCTCAAATGACGTTCATGTTCTTCCCTACTCTTGGAATAAATCAAAATGTCATCTATAAAAACAACCACAAATTGATCGAGGAATGGTTTGAAAATTTGGTTCATAAGGTCCATAAATGCAGCAGGCGCATTAGTAACTCCGAAAGGCATAACAAGAAATTCATAATGTCCATACCTCGTTCGAAAGGCAGTCTTTTCAATGTCCCCTGGTTTGACTTTCAACTGGTGGTATCCGGATCTAAGGTCAATTTTGGAGAAAACCTAGGCACCCTGTAACTGGTCAAACAAATCATCAATATGAGGCAATGGATATTTGTTTTTCACTGTTACCTTGTTCAGTTCACGGTAGTCAATGCAGAGTCTTAGTGAGCCGTCTTTCTTTTTCACAAAAAGAGCTGGTGCGCCCCATAGCGAAGTAATGGGCCTGATGAACTTCTTATCTAACAATTCTTGCAGCTGAATTTTCAGTTTCTTCAGTTTGGTAGGTACCATTCTATATGGAGCTTTGGAAACTGGCTGTGTACCCAGTAACACTTCAACAGTGAACTCTATCTCCATATCAATCAAATCCCCTGGCAGATCATCTGGAAAAATGTCTGGGAATTCTCTGACTATAGGAATACTATCCACATTAGCTTTAGTATCAGCAGGTACAGTCAATACACAACATAGATACCCTTTACACCCCTTTTTAATCAATTTAAAAGCTTTCATGGACGAAATCAGATATGGGGGAGGTACTACACCAACTCCGTTAAACACAAATTCAGGCAATCCAGGTGGACGGAAAACAACTTGTTTCGTTACACAATCTATGGTAACATGATATTTTGTTAACCAGTCCATTCCCAATATTACATCGAAATGATCAATGTTCAAAGGCAGTAAATCAATATACAAATGCACATCCCCAACAACAATCTCACATGCAGGGTACATATAAGCACAAGTCATGGATCCCCTAGCGGGTGAAGATACAGCTAACAAATAGTTCATGGGTTCCAGTGGTCTATTTAATTTTCGTGAAAAAGCATGCGAGACAAATGAATTTGTAGACCTCGAATCAATCAGAATATAAGCATTTTGAGCACAAATTGAGAGTGTACCTGACACAACTGTCTCGGTGTTCTGTACGTCTCTTGGTACAAGTGCAAACACTCGACCTTGCCTCAAGAGCTCTTTTCCAGTAGCTTTGGGATTGGGTTTTGGTGCAACAGTTGATGCTGTGACACTAACTGCAGCTTTACTATTGCCTTGAGAAGTGGAAGGGCAATCTTTGACCATGTGGCCTACCTTGCCACACCTGTAACAAGCACCAGAAATTTTATAGCAGACCCCTTTATGCCTTTTCCTACACTCAGAACAAGGTGGTATGGAGCCACTTCCCTGACTAGAACTATTTGTTGACCTTGTGTTCTATTTCTTATTCGATAAGTTAATTCGGCCTTTCTTAAACTTAAAGCCCCGTCTCTTACCGCGCCACTCGGTCGTGGGTGTTTCAGTCTGTTTCAATGCTTCAATATTCGACTCAGCTATTATTGCTCGGTCAAGAACATCCATATATTTAAATAACTTCAGAACGTTAATCCGATCAAGTATTTTTACATTAAGCCCGCCTTCAAACTTCCGGGCCTTTTTATAATCAGTGTCCACCATGTGTGGTGCATATCTGGCGAGTTCAATGAACTTAGACTCATATTCTACTACTGACATGGTACCTTGTTTCAACTGTTCAAATTTAGTCACTTTACGATCTTTGACACACTGAGGGAAGTACTTCTCAAAGAAGGCTTTTTTAAATTGAGCCCAAGTCATGGTATTGTCGGTGTCACGAACAAACATCCACCATCGTCTAGTCTCTTTTTGTAAAGTAAAGGAAGCCAGCAATACCTTGTGTGCTTCAGAACACGGAAACACCTCAAATAATTTTTTAGTTTCCAGAACCCATGCTTTGGCCTTTAACGGTTCAAGGCCTCCTTGGAATGATGGTGGTTTCATTTTACTGAATTTCTGTGTCAGAGCAATTATATCATCATTAACATTTGGTTCTGGCTGTACTGGAGGGAGTGGGGGCTGTTGGTTCTGCTGTTGCCTTAGAGCCTTGGTCAACAGTTCAACTGTTCTTTCCAACCTTGCCATTCTTGCCTCAGATAATTTAGATTCATCGCCATGCCTTGCATTGTCCATTTCACTATAGGCAATATGGTAATAATAAACATAGGAAGTTGTTGACTTAAGCATATTAGCACATTAGCACATATATTCATATCATGGCCACACACACTTTCTCATGCTCATGCAATGCCCTAATTACTTTTCTAGGACATCATATAGCTCATTTAGACACGTGTGTGCAGTATAACTCATGCTTAGTATCACTCTGATACCACTCTATCACGACCCAAACCCGCCCCTATGGGTTTAGCATCGCAATCGACCAGTAATCCATGATTACCGAAGGCCTACTTAACAGTAATGATAGTAATACAGAGTAAAGGGGCTGGCAGAAGCCAAAACAGTAAATAAAAGATGTCCAATGAGCTGTGACAGTCTAAATGTAAAAAGACTTTTTATAAACATGCCACACTGATAACCAAAACATATGTACATGCGACATATACTCAAACATCCATGTCTGGGACCAAATTCCTGACTATAACTGTACAGTCAAGTCTTAGATATTTATTACAAAACAGAGACAAGAGGGTGAAACTGCGACACCCCAAAATAGCCTTAGCTTGGACAGACTCGAAACCTCGAGGTGAGGCACGGTGGTTGGCTTGACAAAATGGAAGCTTAACTTGACGCTCCTAGCATCGATCCGGTGCTTGAACACCTACATATAAATATAAACAATGAGCTAAAGCCCAGTGAATAACAAATGCGTAAAGGGGTTAAGAATGAATGTCCTTTCAGTAATTAAAACAGTCAATTGCATCAGTAAATCAGTCATTTAGAACCATGGTAGTCATATGTGGTACATCCCATAGCAAACAGTACAATAGGTCTTAACAGATCAATAACGATCGATTGATGGCCATCATAATAAAGAAATGATAGTAGTTCCAAACATGGGAACTGACAGAGATCTCTGTGACAGTAACAGTAGTTGTACAGCAACAGTAAATTGCTATAGATGCCACGAATACCGCTTACAAATAGGACAAACATTCATTCATTAAACAATAACATTTCCATAAGCAGAACAGTTGACCATTCAGAAAATAATCATAATTGAACATATCTTTACAATATTGTTACTCACAGAGCACTGGGCTATAGACAAGCTAATAAGCGTCCTCGGATGCCAACCCTACAGTTGCAGAACGAACACACACTCGGGATTAATAACTTAGCCCTTAATTATACTTGGCGTGGTTCTATAATGTTATCTTCACTAAGATGCCTTAAACTTGGCCTAGGAATGCCTAGGATGGAATGAGGATGCAAAAATGCACTTTAAACACTTTTCAAATTTTTGCTGAAATAGGGGTCTCGCTCGAGCGTGGCTTTCTATGCTCGAGTGAGCTTTTTGAAATAGAGGGGTCGCTCGAGCGTGGACTTCCTCGCTCGAGCGGTCTGTAAAAATGCAAAAAGTGCTGGATGTTGAAAATCCCCGCTCAATGCTCGCTTGAGCGTGAGACACAACTCTTCGCTCGCGCGTAGGTCTCGTTACTCGAGCATGCGTCTGCGTGCACCAAACATCTAAGAGCTTGCAATCTAAGCTCGAGCCAGCATTCCTTCGCTCGAGCGGAGCTCTGAACAAAAGATGGTCGCTTGAGCGTGGAATCTTTCGCTCGAGCGTGGAAGCCAAAATCTAGAATTTCTAGATTTGCCTCCCAAGCTCAAACCAAGCATTCAACACATCAAAACTCAACCTTTTGGGCCCATTTTCTGGAAAACACTTGAAAACTCATACAACAACATGTTTTGAAGATCAATTTTGTAAAATCAAGCCTAAAGGTAAGCTAATTGAACACAATTTCAAAGAAACTTTCATGAACTAAACAAGAACATAACATGCATGAGTCCTTATGAATCCCAATGCTCTAAAACATAACCAAATGCAAGATTGAGCTCAAAATTAAGGTGAATTCATGGACCACAACCAAAATGTGGACATGCATGTGGAAATTCATGGAAAACAACCTCAAAATTCAAGAATATGAACATGCATGCATCGATTAATTCTCAATTTAACACATTAAACTAATTCTTGACTCAAATCACTAATTTCACCATGGGCCATGCAAGAACAACTTAAATTCACAATTAAGAAGATGATTTCTCTACTTTATGTCTTGAATTCTAGGTGTGGAAGCTCAAATATGTAAATTCCCTTCAATTCTTCTAAGTTCAAGCAAAATCCTTCTTGATGAACTCAATTTCTCTAACTCTCCCTTTCTCACTCGGTTTGGTCTCAAGAAGATGAGCAAATGATGTATTAAAATGATGTAAAATGGAGGATAGGTGGTCTAGAATCAAGCCACCTAGTGGCAAAAGTACAAATATCTCAAACTAATGTATTTTAACATTATTTAATCTAATTTAATCATTCCAAGTCAAATTTTAATTAAATCTACCATAAAATCACATAAATTCTAATTAACATATAACACTACTCAGTTTTTGATTCTGCCGCCGATAAGGCCTTCAATTTGCAGTTCGAAATTAAAACATGAACAGATCATTCAGTAATCAAACGGATAGAAATGCATTTGAAACGATACACTCATGCAGTTAGTTCAGAATTTCATTTTAATCAATTACTTATCATGCTCAAACACAGTTTAACACTAATCAGAGGCGAGGGTTGTCACACCCCACCTTTCATTGATATATTGTTGCTGTAATTGTAAGCTTATGATTCATCAATAAAGATCCTTTTCTTTTGCTAATTTTTTTTAAAAAAAATCTCATTTAATTTGATTAATATGTTAGTTTTTGATTAATTACATAGATTGTTTGTCTAAAAGATATAGCAAAGAAACAATTTCGAACTTGCAATATTCAGAATGAGTCACAGCTCAAGCGATCAAATGGCTCTTCACAACCTTTTAATCAGGGTAAGTATTTCACTTATTAAAATAGTTTATGGAATAGGAAAATCAATATTTGCCTCTTTTTTAATGTCATTTTCACGTTTCAAGTAAGTCATCATTACAAATTTTAATATAAACATCAAACTCTAATATGAAATCAAAAAATAGAACCGTGGATGTTGTTGTTTGTTGGTTGATTAGTGGCTGGTACAACATCCAAGACAATCTTCAAGCTACATCTTCAGCCCCTTCCCTGCAGCTGCTAAGTATCAAGTGATGCCCACACACCTATTATTCATATATGCTCTCTCCTGTACAGAATATTGCACCCCTTTCAGATTTTATTTGCTGTAAATTGCTATCCTCACTTTGACCAATTCTTTTAATTCATCCCAATCTACTTTCTTACCATTGAATAGGCAGTCATTTCTAGCCCCCCAAATTGACCACATTACTGTTAAGGGAACTAGTTTCCAAATTTTGAGAACCAACTTGTTGAATTTGGTGCCTGCCCACCATTGAAGAAGCCCCTCTACAACAACGCTTTATATATATTTTTTTTATCTGGTAACAAACAAACTTTATTGATGAGAAAATCATTACATATTGTTAGGTCCCTACTTGTTGCCAATTTTGCGAACAAGCTTAGCTTAATTGAGTTATAAATTTTCCTCTGTTTTTGGTCTTCCCGCTTGAGTGGGGAAAGTTGCGCTCAAGCAGAGCTTCCACCTTTCCAGTACTTTGGATCGTCTGCACAAATACTATGAGGTGTGGTTTTATGCTCAGGCCTAAGTTCCTACGCTCGAGTGTGAATCTTGGCTTAGAACACGCGTTTTATCATCCCCGCTCGAGCGTCCATTCCTGCACTTGAGCGGACATCGCGGTTTCTACTACTATAAAATTGCAGTTGCTCCAAACTTAGGGTACGGCTTCCAGATCTTCTTCGAGGGTTTTAGGGTTTTCATCTGGGGCTATTTTGCTAGTTTTCTTTGATGTTTGATTCAGGATTGTACTCATGGTTTGACAAGCATACATCAAAGAGTTGTTTGATTATTCAATTTTTGGTGGAAAAGTTTTGGGTTTTTCATTACTCTTATCTTTTGAACTGGGGTCCTTGAAATTAGGCTTCTTTTTCTTAAATTTTTTTTAAAAAAATTGTTTAGTAAACATAGCCTTCATTTCGGACTCTAGATCAAACTCAATCTTAGGGGTCTTAGTAGTCTCATGAGCACTAGTAAAAGTCACACTATCTTTTTGTTTTTTTTATTTCTCTGGTCTGGTGTGTCTTGAATGTGGAAGTGTATATGTCTCCTATCTAGGGTTTCCATTGATCACACACCTCCACCGTAGGTGTGAATAGTTTTCGTGCTCCTCTTGGTTCTAATTGAGTTCAATTTGGATTGTGCATTGGAATTTATTTTCTACTACCTTGGTAATTATTGGCCTTGCCTTGTGATCCTTATTGCTTAGTCACTCGTGCCTTGAATTGCTTACTCTTGTTTTTAGTGACATTTGTTTTGGTACCTGTTTTGTGGTGTCCCTGATTTCCATTTCTGCTTGGAATATGCCATCTATAGTTTTGAGATTCTAGATTTATTGTGGTTTGTATCTGGTATTATGCCTCATGCTATATTAGGATGTTGGTAACTCATAGATTTTGGGTTTGGATTTTATTATGCTCTTCATGTGAACTATGATCTTAATGGCTATTTTATTTTTTTTGGATCATGTTATATTATGGTTTTCCACTTTGGTTATTTGGGGTTTGATCCTACTGATTTGTTTACTGCTCTTGGCTCTTTGAATCTTGTCTATTTGGACTTTGCTACTAATTGTTTTTTTGTGTTTATTTTGGTTCTTGTTTTGGGTTGGGGGTTTGTGTGTGTCTCCATTCGGTGTCCTTGGCTCAGTTATGTCCTCCTCTAAATGTAAGAAGTCAACCGCCACTTGCCCCACTTATAACACGGACCAGTTTCCATCCGTCGAAAAGACAAGTCTTTTAGAGAGTCTCACACAACTAGGATTGTCCATCTTGAACGCAATGTCCAGCCAAACACCTTTGAGTCCATACCCATTCGACCTTTTTTTGATCCTTCGGGGGGAGATTTGGTCCTTTCTTTCTTCGGCTATCAAAACCTTAATTGGGTCCAGGAATTTTATTGTAATATTAAGGGGATTGAAGATATTGGCCCTACTTTCAAGAACTGGGTCAAGTCTAAGTCCATCACCATTACCCCTAAACTTATTTGTGAGCTATTAGGCATTGGCCAAGCTTTTTCATGTCATTATCCTTTCCTTGTCCGACCCACCTATGATTTCAACGAGGTGGCCACTGCATTGTGTGGTATACCCCGTTCTTGGATCTAGGGCGCCTTGATCAACCAGAATGAGCTTCTTCTCTAGTTTCATTTGCTAAATCTCATTGTCTGTGCCAACATCATTGTCACCACTCATCGCTCCGAAATCAATCAAGAACAAGGCTTTGTTCTCTTTTGCATCGTTCACCATAGTTCTATCAATCTTGCCACCCTCATTATTCAAAAAATAGTCGTCGCTTTTGAGCGAAACAACTTAGGTCTTCCTTATGGTTGCCTTATTAACCGTTTTCTCACCAAATTTGAGGTTCCTTCTTTTGACAAGGATGAATTTGCCTTTCCTACCCACCATTCACCAAAAAGACCATCTCCTAGAGTCAGTCTCATGTCAAGAGGGTTCTCTTGGGGTGGATATTTCTGGTATAGGTGGTGACCCTCTGGCTGAGCAGGTAGAGTATTACGCTGCTGCTGCAAGTGAGACTGTCGGTGAGAGGGAGCAGCTTCCTTCGGCTCATTATCTCAGAGGCCAGCTGAATCAATTTGAGCAGGCCATGGTTTCCCGTGTCGATCACTTGAAGGGGCAGATGGATATCTTTGATGCTCAACTTACTGATCTTGAGACCACCACTGATGCCCGGCTCTCTGCTTTGGAGGCCTCTTCCAGTCGCATTGAGGAGTCTGTTGCTCAGTCTTCCCACCATATTGCTCACATCCTGACTATGCTTCAACTACAGCAGTCTTTTCTGTCACCAGCTTATTGATACTTGTTTCTGTTTCTCCTTGGACAGTGTTTTGAACAGTATATTTTCCTCTGCAAAGCTTATTTTCTACTATTTTTCAGTTGTTTTTCTTCTATGTTTTATTTTTTGTTTTGTTGTTTTTCCCAGACATTATTTGGGATTATATGATTGGGCTTTGTGGGATGGGAATGTACATGCATATTGGGATATGTTGGAATTTTTGGCATAGATAGATTTGCTTATACATATGTGGATATGGTTATTTCGTTTCACAGTTTTGGTTGGTGTAGTATTTTGATATTTTCCACAGGTGGTTTGTTCAAAAGGGTATAAAGTGTACTTCAATCAAATCGGCTTATGTGGTTTTTGCAGTTGGTGTTTTGTGATTGGTCGGAGCTTTTGTTTATGTTAGTGTGTCTAGTCCGTTTGTTTTGTTAGGAAAAATTGTTAGAAAGTTTTGCCCGGGAATTGACAAAAGGGAAGATTGTTAGGTTCTTACTTGTTGCCAATTCCACGAACAAGCTTAGCTTAATTGAGTTATAATTTTTCCTCTACTTTTGGTCTTCCCGCTCGAGCAGGGAAAGTTGCGCTCGAGCGGAGTTTCCACCTTTCAAGTACTTTGGCTCGCCTGCACAAATACTGTGAGGTGTGATTTTACGCTCGAGCGTGAATCCTAGTTTGGAACACGCGTTTTATTGTCCCCGTTCGAGCGTCCATTCTTGTGCTCGAACGGACATCGCGGTTTCTTTTCTACTGCTATAAAGCTGCAGTTTGCTCCAAACTTAGGGTACAGCTTCTAGATCTTCTTTGAGGGTTTTAGGGTTTTCATCTAGGGCTATTTTGCTAGTTTTCTTTGATGTTTGATTGAGGATTATACTCATGGTTTGACAAACATACATCAAAGAGTTGTTTGATTATACAACTTCAAGAGTGTTCTTCTTCGGTGGAATCCGGAGATTCAAACGTTGAGTATTCGAAGGAGTTTGATGCTATGCGCAATCGTCGATTCGACAATGGATGTTGTGGATTCAACATCAATTTGATCAATTCCGAGGCGAAGGTTGCTGTGAAAGAGATACAGATTGTTGAAGACAAATTGATTGCATTTAGGTAATTTGTTTTGGTAAAATTTGTATTCTTTCTTCCTTTCATAGTGGATTGATTAGTGGCTTTTCGCCCGTGTATTTTTAATTACAATTGGAGGTGCTCCAATTGTGATTTTTTCACGTAAAAATCATTTGTGTCGATTTATTATTTTAGAAATGACAATCTAAATCATTTTTGTATGTGCTAGATGATTTAGATTGTTAGTTTTAAATCGTTTGGGAATTGGTACAATAATCTTAATCTAATCACAAATCACTTAGGTTTTACACATATGTTAGGATATCAATAAAGAGGGAGGAGTGTAAAGAGCATCAGTGTAAGCCAACATTATCCTAACTAGATTGACACCACGAGGCCTACTCAATCATTTGTTAGCACCCCTCAACGTTTGTAAGACACCAACAACAGCCATCAAAAAATAGGGAAATAAAACAGAGCTGCCACCATCAATGGAGCTTACACAGCTGGTACTAGCCTATCTACCTATATATGCATTATAGCTTGTTTATTCTATCTATTACTATATACAGTTTGGTTCTTAGTAATGTTGAATCAATTGTTATGTAGTTATGAAGGGTTATCTTTTTGGTTAATTCTATTATTGATATTGCTTTTTTAAATGTTTGAATAATCAGAATCATCTATATGTTCTAGTTCTTAGATTGAACATAAAATGTGAATCTATTGTGGCTACTTATGTTTCTGAATCTATTTAGTCATGCCTTCAAGACCACAACTCTAAATTTATTATAAAATAATTAATCCCTATAAGATCAATCTTAATTCAGTACTTAAATTAGAGTGGAATTAATGTCCAGAATTGGTTTCTTCTGTTATAGTTTTCGGCATTTTTTCCATGCAATATTGTGTACAGAGTTGTGTTGAAGTCTATATTCTTCTCATGCAATCAGTATTAGGATTTTCAAAATGGTCCATTGATGTAACTAGCTTGTCTATGTGATTTAACTAAGTAATTTCTAAATTGTTAGCTCTGCATGACTTAAGTAAATAAATATAAAGTAATTGGTGAGAGTTTGGAGAACTTCATGAGTGTCAAGTCAAAGAGATGTGGAGTAATGCTCCAAGACCAACAAATAATCACTCATCTATGTTGTATTATGTGCTTTATAGATTTTCAAATTGAAAATGATACTTATCCTCATTCAATCATTTTTATTACAGGAAACAAGACAATATGAAAGCATCAAAATGGAAGTCATTTTTCATTATAGGAAATAGAACAATATGAAAGCATCAAAATGGACGTCATTTCTCAATTTGAACATTTTTCATGGAGGTCTTTATAAAATGGCATCATGAGTAATATTTTTAAGTACTATTGTCATGTGACAACTTTATATGTACCTTTTGAATTGTGGTGTAGCTATTACTCTACTAGAAACATTTGATCTATTTTGATATGACACTTATGTAATGAACCTTTTCATTAAGGTGTTTTGAATATTTTGAGATTTTGAAAATGCAAACTCTTTTACCTTTTAGAATTATTGAGTATTGAGCTATTAGAATAGCATAGTGCATTTATAGATATATAATGGTGATTATGTAAGCAGGGATAAATGGGAGACAATAATTAATGGCTAGCACACCATTGAAAATTTCAAGCTATATATTATTGGTAATTGAATAGTAAAACATAGCCTACTATAGCAGTTAATAACCATCACTACTGTGTGTGTCAATTTCTGACCACACTGCCAATCAAGCACTCAGCTGGAGAACACTGGCAGAATAGATTAAGCCCGAACGACCTGCAATAGAGAGAAGAGATTTTGGTGGTGGCTCGTCCACCCGGGAACACTCCGACGATCAAGTCAGTAAAATATTTCTCAAAGATAACCAATAGTGCTTAACTCACTATTCAAAGCATAAAGACATACCTTAGACCCATGGGAGTGCCTCCCTTTTATAGCCAACACAATCCTAGTCCCAAATAGAAGCTTAACTCTAATGGACTTAGGATTACTGTTAATCTTGGACTCCTAGTAGGATTAGGATAAACTCTCTAAGAGTCTCATCTTTACCCAAACTGTAGTCTTTTCCCATTCTAGGACTCTTGTCCCTCATTCGCTTATCTCGGAATCCGGTATCCTCGCAGATAACCTCGGCCTAGCCGAGATGATCTCGGCGTCATGACCAGGACACGTGGCACCTCGGCTGATACTTCGGTGTCACCTCGGCCACGTGTTGTCATTCAAAAATTATGTCCCCACAACTGCCCCCTAGGTTCTATTACCTCGGCATCCTGAGGTGATGGAACCTATATCATTACTTCCTTTAATCATGACCCCGGTTTAACTTCAACTTGTAAACTTTTCTCAAATTTCAACAAGTGTTAAACATGATCTCGGTTTAACAGCAACTTGTAAACTTTTCTCAAGTTTCAACTAGTGTTAAACAATGATCTCGGTTTAACTTCAACTTGTAAATTGCTACAAATTTCAACAAGTGTTAAACATATCAATCGGTTTAACTTCAACTTGTAAATTGCTACAAATTTCAACAAGTGTTAAACATCATCTCGGTTTAACTTCAACTTGTAAATTGCTACAAATTTCAACAAGTGTTAAACATCATCGGTTTAACTTCAACTTGTAAATTGCTACAAATTTCAACAAGTGTTAAACATCATTTATAACTCTCTGCCCCCTAATGTGGACTTATGTTCACATTAAGCTTGTGCATGTGATCTTCTTCGCCGAAGTTGGTTTAAAGCCGAGGTTGTTGGCCTTGATTTCTTTGTTGATCTTACTTGGTTTCAACCTGAGTTTGATTCTGCCGACATGGCAAGCCTATGTTACTCCAACTTAGTTCAACTCCATTATATGCAAGATTCAACTCTGCCATATAATGAGTCTAAGTTATTCATCATTACCTCGGCCTCACATTGGCAAGCCATTTTTCTTCTCGGACTTAAGTACCGAGATCTTGTCTTCTAGAATCTTGGATCTGCTCACTCAGGTTGAGCTCTTCTCTTCTCGGACCTATTCATCCAGGCCGAGATCATGTCTTTCGGGATCTGGGGTCCGGGCCTGAAATCTAGGATCTGCTTACTTAGGCTGAGCTCTTCTATACTTGAATGTCATCTCCTTGGAAGCGCCATGCCTCGCTCGCTGGCCCCTTCTAGAAGGGTCTTCATTCCGTTTATGTCGATAGACTCTCCATCTTCGCTAAACTCGTCGTTTTCAACACGTTGATCTTGTACGGTGATGGCCATTTATTCTCTTCTTTTTTTTTTCCGCACAGACAGCGCCAAATTGTGTGTGTCAATTTCTAACCACACTGCCAATCAAGCACTCAGCTGGAGAACACTGGCAGAATAGATTAAGCCCGAACGACCTGCAACAGAAAGAAGAGATTTCGGCGGTGGCTCGTCCACTCGGGAACACTCCGACGATCAAGTCAGTAAAATATTTCTCAAAGATAACCAATAGTTCTTAACTCACTATTCAAAGCATAAAGACATACCTTAGACCCATGGGGGTGCCTCCCTTTTATAGCCAACACAATCCTAGTCCCAAATAGAAGCCTAACTCTAATGGACTTAGGATTACTGTTAATGTTGGACTCCTAGTAGGATTAGGATAAACTCTCTAAAAGTCTCATCTTTACCCAAACTGTAGTCTTTTTCCATTCTAGGACTCTTGTCCCTCATCCGCTTATCTCGGAATCCGGTATCTTCGCAGATAACCTCGGCCTAGCCGAGATGATCTCGGCGTCATGACCAGGACACGTGGCACCTCGGCTGACACTTCGGTGTCACCTCGGCCACGTGTTGTCATTCAAAAATTATGTCCCCATAACTACAAATAAAATTCAAAAAAATTCTATGGTTATAGCGATAATGTAAAATTGATGGAATAGAGTCAAAATATAATAGCGGTTGACAAAATGTCGCAAAAGTGAATGTTGTAGCAACAGTCAAACCATTGCTATAAAGGTATATAAGCAATGGGTAAATTTGAGATATAGCGACGCTTACAATTGTCGCTACATCAACCGTAGTAAGAAAAATATTTATACCAACGGTTGAGAAAAGTGTCACAATAAACCTATGTCGACGGGGCTATTGTAGCAGTTTGGCCGTCACTATTCAAACCATTGGTAAAAGTGTGCAAGTTTTTGGTGACGCTTTTTATTACTTTTAGTGGCAGTTTTGGCTGCTGCTATATGTCAATTATTTTGTAGTGTCGGCAAGACTAGAACCATTCAAGATCTATATGATGTTCCAAGAAGACTTGAAGACGATGAAAATTTCACAATGTTTTGTCTATTTTTTGGAAGTGATTCTATTCAATTTGAAGAAGCACAAAAGAAAGACATATGGAGACAAGCCATGAATGAGGAAATCCAAGCCATAGAAAGAAACAACACCTGGGAACTTGCATCCTTACTAGAAGGACACAAAGCAATTGGTGTCAAATGGGTGTATAAGACAAAAAGAAACACTAAAGGAGATGTTGAAAATTACAAAGCAAGATTGGTCGTGAAAAGCTACAAGCAACAATATGGCATCGACTATGACGAAGCTTTTGCTCCAGTAGCACACCTAGAAATGGTACAACTTTTTATCCCTTTAGCAGCCCGAAAAAAATGAAAGATATACCAAATGGATGTCAAATCAGCATTCTTAAATGGTTATCTAGAAGAAGAAGTGTATTGTGACGGTTGGTTTTGTGGTGCGTTCTTTGTTCCTCTTTGTTAATCATTTGAGTTTGTTGTGTTAGGGAGTCTTTCTTAAAATTCTTGTTCTTGTTTACTCTAGTGTTGAGTTTCGCTTGTCTCAGAGGGTGTGGAGTTGGGTCCGGTGTGTCAGGAGTTGAGCCGGGCGGAAGGCTAGCTAGGGACGTCTGCAGAACCTTAGGGCACTTGTCTGGTGAGGGCTGCACGTGTGGGAGGCCAAGCCGCATGTGTGGGAAATAGGGGCAGAGGGTGTAGCATTCTGCTAAAAAGGCAGGTACGGGGTGAGGTGCGGAGGAAGGAGGCCGTACGTGCGGGGGTGAGGGCCGCACGTGCTGGAGCACGCGCCGCACGTGCGAGAAGAGGCTCCGCACGTGCAGAAGTAGGTGAGATCCGAAATTTTTTCTCTTTTCTCCTCTTTATGGGCTGAAGTTGAATTATTTTTGTATACCCCCCTCTCTCTAAAAACATTTCCTCTCCCTTCTCTCTACATTTTCTACCAAAAACCTCACAAGATCTTTGATTTCTTCAAATCCTTTGGGATTTAGACCTAAGTTCATCATCAATGTTGGTTAGCTCCTCGAGGGCTTCGTTGTGTGCGGTGAAGATCATGTTTCGACCACGTTGATTTTGGGGTTTCATCTCTATTATTCTTCAACACTTGAGGTAGGGATTTTCTTTGAGTTTTATATATATTTTTGCAAGATCTAAATAATTTTTGAAATCATCCTTTGATTAGTTTTGAAAATTGAATGTTGATTCAAGAAAATGAGTGATTTTGAAAGTGGGTTTACTTTCTTGTTCTTTTTAAATAGAAATTGAGAGCTTTGAACTATGTTAATTGAAGAAAGATGTTTTTGGGGAGATTTTCTCAAACATTTAAAGATAAACGGGTTTTGGAGAGAAAAACTTAGAAATTGGGAATGTTTTGAAAACAAATGATGAGTTTGTATACATGAATAGATGATTTGAAAGGTACTTATTTATATACATATGAATGATGAGTTTTCATGGAATATGAGAATTGTTGAAGTTCTTTGGGAATTGTTGTTCAAAATATTGTTATAGTCTTGAAAAGACTAAATTGTTGAGATTGCTTGAATTGTGGTAATTATGTTTATCTCTTGGATGAATTTGATATAAAAGTATATATTCATCTTGTGAAATTGCATCGAAACGAGGATTGGTAATTGTGATCACAATGGTAATATTGTGTGGAGGAATTGAACATGGAAGAAATGTTGTATTGCATTTAATCATCACATGGGCATATCAATTCACTTGATTATGTTGAGTTTTGAACGTTGAATTGAAAATCTTGCATTGAGAAAAGAATGTAGGGAAAATGAGTTTTCATGAAATGGTTTTGGGGTAAATACGGTGGTAAGTCTTGAAAGGTGGTGTAGATGAAATTGATAAGTTGGCTTGAGAGTCCGAGGTGAAAGACCGAAAAACCCGTACGGATAGGTATCGAGCCTTCCTGTTAATACCGGTAAAAATGACAAAGTGGTAGTACTTGTATAGTCTGCTTGCAGACACATACCTAGAGATTACCAGAGTTGTATTTACCGTCCCTTTGAATTAAATTGTTGAATTTTGATCAATGGAAATCGCATGACATCATTGAGCATGGTGGTTTTCAAAAGATGAAGGTATGTTTTATTTCCAAAAAGGCATGGCATGGCATATGCATCCATCTCTTGAGACTTGTATAAAATGTATATACTTTGTTAAGAATTCTCTATTGGGCTTTATGCTCACCCTACGGGATTTTTATGCAGGAAAAGATATGGTGATTCCGCCCAACAAAAGGCGTGGAAGTGTGTGTGTTGAGAGTACTGTAATACCCCGACCCTCGTATCTGATTCTGTTATCTTTTCAAGCTTTTATTCTGTACCTCTGAATATCTATTATGAAATTTTATGTATAAGTGCGGTAAATTGCATGGAAAGAAGACATATTGACCCTTATCTGTTGAATTCAAACATTATCTGTTACACTTGAATTGCTTTCATCTGAAATTGGACACCTTGGAGATTTAAATTGCAAAAATTGATTTGATATTTGGAATCTACATGATTTTTAAGCTATGATGGGATTTTCTGTGAAATTTTTATTTCGGCACCATAAAGCGATTGATTTTCGTCTTTTGTGCTCTTATATATATTGCTATATACCTATGTCTAAGACTTGTGGAACTTGTGGTCAAAACGTGGGACTCTAAGAGGGAGAGAAGAGAGAAACGTGGGTGAGGAATTGGGGGAAATTGTGATTTATCAAGGAAGCTCATCAACTTATTGGATTTGTGTAATTTAATTGAAGGTAATTCAAGTTCTCTTGTGTAGCCACTCAAGAGTTGAGATATATATATATATATATATTTGTGTTTGATTCATGGATGCTCTATATGTGATCTAAGTAGGGTTTCCCATTAATTGGGTATTTTGACATCTTGGACATCCATTTTAGATTGTGTATCATTAATCCATGCATTCATGTTAATATTATGTGATGTGGTTGTTAAACTTGAAGAACTTGAAGTTAGATTGAAATTTGTGAAAGTATTGGCTTGTTGAAGCCATTAACTTGGCTCAACTTGATGTGATTAAGCTTTAATTCATGTTATTGTGTTGTTAGGTGGAATGCTTGCATGAATTTTACCCTTGATTGCATGAAAAATTGGGTTTGGATGATGAATTTAGGCTTGAATCGGCCGCCTGAATCAGTAGTCCTCCGCCGAGCGAAGTCGTGGCCGCCGAGCGTGAAAATGCACCTCCCAGCTTTACGAATTTACCCCGTCTCCGAAGCGGAGAACTTTACGCTCGAGCGTAAAAATCAACCATCCAGTATTTTTGGTAAGATTAGATCGTCTCGGCCGAGCGGACAAAGTTACGCTCGAGCGGAGGACTGTTTCAGTAAGAAAACTCTATTTTGTTCAGTTTTTCATGCTTGACTCTTTGGTGTTATTAGAATGTTTTTCGGATGAGTTTATGATAGTGCTATATTCATATCCATAAACCTGTAGTGACATATGGAATGACTGATAAGGGTTTAAAAGGGAATGATACTAATTTATCAGTATATTGTGTGCAGGGCACACTCCAGAAGGAACTAGTACGCCGCCCCAACGCTGTGAGTAATAGTGCATTATATGTTTCTGTATCTGTTCTGTAAGACATAATAGTAAATTATGTATTGATCTGGAAATGAAAAGTGGAAGCCATGTCAGGCCCGAAGGCTATCTGTCAGCCGCAAGGCTATCTGCCGAAGGCTATCTGTTGTGCCGCGAAGGCTATCTGTTGTCTTAGGCTACGCGCCGAAGGCTATCTCACAGCCGCTTGAAGGCTATCTGTTATGCCCATAAGGCTACACGTCTTAGAAGGCTATCTGGGCCAATAGGCCAATTTGTTATTTCTATATCTGATTTTGGTACATATACTAAGGTGCATTGTGATTTCATTATTGCGCACTCTTATTCACTGAGCTTGTCTCATTCTATCTGTTGCCTGATTCTGTAGGAGCCAGCTTGGGGAGCTGTTCTAACATCACCTCGTGCATTTTGTCAGCTTAAGGATAACCAGGCACAGGAGGGAACCCTTACATATTAGACCAGTTTTCCTTGTATATGTAATTTTTGGTATCCATATTGCTGGTCAGGGTTACTGTATCTATTGTTTTGTGTGCCTAATACCTGGGCTGGACTTGTATATGTTTTGTACCCTACTTCTGGGAGCATGTTTACCTTTTGTCAAATCTCGAAATGGTCCTGGTTTTTGGTAGTTGCTCAATGGATGTGTCTGTTTATTGTCATTTTAAATTTACTGCTTCCGCTCAGGCCCCAAACGCTGTTCATCATAGGTCATTCTGTCTGTTTCTGATTAGGTCATGCCCAAACCTTTTTTGGGGCAGGTTAGAGGCGTGACAAGTACAATGCTCTCATTTTGCGTGACTCTATTTTGTAAGCCAAAGGCTATATTTGTGTGGGTTTGAATAACCGATTTGTGTAACCGGGCCTAAGCCTTAGAAACTTGTAAACCAATGAGGGTATTTATTGCTTATGTTTCTTTGATTTGAAGTGAATGTATTATCACATGGAGACTAGTTGTATCATGTAATGCAAGAATGAGAATTTATGTTCAGTTTTACCTTAAAGAGCCATGCTTATTGTATTATCATTTTGGTATGAAAATTTGGGGCGTTACATGTATGTTGAACAGTCGTTAGGCTATGTGAAGCCATATCAACAGGATAAAGTATACAAGTTGAAGCGAGCGCTTTATGGCTTGAAGTAAGCACCAAGGGCATGGAATTCAAGAATCAACAAGTATTTTGTTGCAAATGGGTTTGTTAAATGTCCTTTTGAACATTCCTTATACCTTAAGACAAACAAGGAGAGATTCACTATTTGTTTGTCTTTACATCGATGATCTAATATTCACAAGCAACAATCTCAACATGATCCGAGATTTCAAAGCATCTATGATACAAGAGTTCAAGATGACAGACATCAAACTAATGGCATATTTCTTGGGTATAGAAGTCAAGCAAAGTAAAGAAGGCATTTTCGTCTCACAAGCTAAGTATGCCAAAGAAATCGTAAAAAAGTTTGGCATGGAAAATTGTCAAGCCCATACACCGACAAATGGAAGTAACAAGTTGTCCAAGTACAATGAAGGAGATAGGGTTAATCCAACATATTTCAAAAGTCTAGTTAGAAGCCTAAGATATCTCACAGCCACGCGATCTAACATATTGTTTGCAGTAGGCTTAGTTAGTCAATATATAGAGGAACCTATGACGCCACATCTGAAATCAACCAAAAGAATTCTATGATATGTGAAAGGTACAATAGAGTACGGATTGTTTTATTAATCTACAGATGAATCCAAATTAGTAGGATACAACAACAATGATTGGGCAAACGATATGGATGATCGTAAAAGCACTACTGGGTTTGTGTTTTATCTCGAAGATACTATATTTACATGGTCCTCAAAGAAACAACCGATAGTAACTCTATCACATGTGAAGGAGAGTATGTAGCTATTGCTGCAGAAGCATGTCATGCTATCTGATTAAGAAATTTGCCAAGTGAAGTTCAAGAACCACAACAAGGACCCACAGAGATATATGTGGATAACAAGTCAGCAATTTAGTTAGGAAAGAATCCAGTCTTCCATGATAGAAGCAAGCATATCAACACAAGATTTCATTTCATACGAGAATGCATAAGAAAAAAAGAGATCCAGTTAATACACACAAAGAGTGAAGATCAAGTTACAGACATATCTACAAAACCTCTCAAAACAACAACATTTGTAAAGCTACGAAGAATGCTTGGAGTTACCTTATTTGGTGATTCAAGTTTAAGGGGGGATGTTGGAGAATAACCTTGAATCATCCACCCCTCTCTTGAAGTCTCCAGAAGACGGAAGAAGGAAATAAAGAAGTAGTTTGAAGGTTGTAGAAGATAATTTACTAGAAAGTTGAAGAAGAAGGTGAAGCTTACTACCGACTATGAGTTGGAACCAGGTAAGAAAGCTTAGCACTTAAGCTATTGAATTCAACACACGGTTTGTATACAAAAACAAACCTATAAATAGATGATGATAGTTTGTTGTATAAAAATCAATCAATTATACAATCAAAACCCATAAGAGGTATGAGAGATAGAGAGGTGGGAGATAAAACCCACAGATTGTATTTATTATTTTGTTTGAAATAAAATTCATTCAATTGTTTATGTGTGAGACATCACAAATATTCAGACAAATATATCGAATCCCACCACCAGATGCATTAGACCAACTCCACTTTGATCATATATTCCAACATATTACTTTAATTGTGAACTGAAAATATTGCTAAATTCAGTGAAACAACCCACCATTTAACAAATTGAAATGATTAAACAATATGAACTAAAAACTCAAAAATTATTTTTGAAAACTCCAAAACCAAACAGAGTATAATCGTATTGTTATCCTATAAAAAACTGATTTCTATATATTATTGCACAACATCATTAACTACAAGAAGCAACATTTCTAAGCAAATTGTTATCAATCAATCAAAAAAATAAAAATTCTTGTAAGTTGTAGCAAGAAATCAATTAAACTTCAAAAAATTTCAAAAACCCAAATAAAAAATCGGTGACATTCGATGGTCACCTTCAAACTAGGAACGTAATCCCCTCGCTTATAATATGCTAAACTCTTTGCAACTCTCCATTCCACTGTCCCCATTCCATCTACACCACCATTTCTAAATCAATCAAACAACACACAAAACACAAACACATTTGAAATGGATTTCTGTATCAAATCATCAAAAACTTACAATGATTGTTTTTGCAGACCAAAATCGTAGGAAGATCACAAAGTACAACCATATTAAACGCCTCAAACAACTGTCCTCGATTTGCAGCACCATCACCATACATAGCAAAGGTCACATACTCTTCTTTGGAGTACTTCTAAGCAAAAGCCAATCCATAACCTAAGAGCACTTGAGCTCCAACAATCCCATGGCCTCCATAGAAACCATTCTCCTTGTTGTAAAAATGCATAGATCCACCTTTACCCTTAGAACAACCATCTCGACAACCCATAAGCTCTGCGAAGGACTCTAGTAGGGTTTCGCCAAGGGCGAGGAAGATATAGTGGTCACAGTAGGCTATGATGATGCAATCCTAGAAACTATTGAACCAAAAAACAATCATGAGAATACACCAAATTTAACGTGGTTCAGCTAACACATATTTTCTACATTTTCTATCATTTGGTAAAACGGAAACATTTTTTTTTATAGTCAATGGAAATCAACCTTATTTCAACCTTTTCGTACTAAAATTTTATCATTGTCACCACTACCATCTCTACCTCATTACTACCACTGTCGCTCCCCATGGTTCTAAATCACGTTATCGGGTAACGTAACGGTATCGATAGCGAAGTATTGGTAGTATCGGTCAATATGTATCAAGTGTCACGGCAGTGAAATTTTAAAAATCATTTCATAGGTTTTTTTATTTTTATTTTTCCCGTACAAGTTCAAACTGGTGAGTATCGGCTTGTCACAGCTTGTGTAATGGTTACAAACCGCTACGTACCAAGACTCAGTCGATTCTCCTGCAATTTTCGATCTCAGTGCTATACCGGCCTGTATTGTTCGCGGTGCTCTATTTTTTCAATACCAACCGACCAGTACGTAACGTATCGGCAGGTTTTTAGAACTATACCGCCTCCACTACCACCATTAGTACATTAATTAAAGTTTTTTATACATGTTTTGGAGAAAATATTTTTTTCCGAAACAAATGAAACGGAGTGTTAGCTTACCTTTATGGTGATTACCGCTTCCATTCCGACAACGACTGGCTTTTGGCCGTTGTAGAGGTGGCAGAAGTCGTGAATGAGCTTGGCTTTGTAGAGAGAGTCGGCAGCGATCTCCATACGATGCATCGTCACCATGCCGTGGTAGAAGGTAAAGAGCTCGTTAGGAGTGGTTGTAGTAGTGCGCAATGGCGGATTGCAGTTATCGGCGGTGAAGGGGACATCGGTCTTGACAGTGATGGTGCTGGAGGAAAATGGACGGCCGAGAAATGGAGTATAAGAGAGGGCAGTGGAGATAGGTTTAAGGAGATTGGAAGATTAGTGAGTCAAAGCCATCTCACTCGTTAGATTGAATGACTGATCTCTCTTGTATTATCGGTTCTTTTTTCTCTCTCTGGAGTCTGGAAAGTGGAAGAAGAGGTGGAGGAGAGAGAAATAAAAGGATTTTGTAAGGTGAGGTTAGTATCTCATAAGAAAATATAATTGGAGGAACTTTCTTGGAAAACACTATGGTAATTAAAGAAAAAACAATTGGCATAAATTCGTATTTTTTTGAATCATAACTAAAAAAATAAAAATAAAACATATCATAACCAAACATAATATGAGACATAACTATAGAATTTAGGAGTCATAAGTAAAGTAATGTCATAACTAAAGAAGAAAATTAGTCATAATTTGTGCCGACCCAAACTTGCTAATCGTGATTTTAATTAATTAACTATGTGTTAATTTTAATTGAACCAAGTGCATAGTAATTTAATTTGTGCATATCTATCCAAATCGGAAAATTACCTATTAAGGTTACAACTTTAAAACTAAAATCAACAATCTTATTGGTTGCACAAATTGAAATTGAGTACATGGATATGTATAAATGGTTATGAATATAACTATATATATGAAAGTTTATTTCCATTAAGGTCCTCACAGCTTATTGGACGATATATATTATTATTGATTGACTTCCACCAGCCCTTTATATTGTATTATTGTCATTATTGTAAAATAGGCCTTTGGTAATCACGGATTATTAGCCGGTTACGACGCTAAACCTATAGAGGCAGGTTTGGGTCGTGACATAATTAAAGAAAAAAAAAAAACATAATTAAGAGCACATACGATGCACCCCTTTCAAGGATGAGTATGCTAGAATTTTAGAAAACACTATGCATCATATGTACCTTATAACTAAAAAGAAAAATGGCATAACTTCAATTCCTGAGTCATAACTAAAAAAAAGAAGAAAAAAAATGTCATAACTAAACAGAATATAAGGTATAACTAAAAAACTCATTAGTCATAACTAAAATAATATCATAACTAAAAAAGAAAATTACATAATTATAGTGCATATGGTACACTATTTTTAAAGAGGTGTATATTAGAATTTCCCTAGAATTTTCTCTTTGGAATAATGTTATGTTATACAAATAATGTTTAGGAAATTACAAAAATATATTTTTTACAAATTTAATCTATAAACTAATTTTAAAACTTATTTAAAATTAAGGGTAAAATACAAATAAGCCCTTGAGATTTGTTTACGAGATAGATTGTCTCCTGTAATTCTAAAAATTACAAATATCTCCTTATCAGAAAGTTTTTATTTAAAATAATTAAAAAAAAAATCACTAACTACTCTCCTATACAATAATAAAATTATTTAAATTGTTAATTGAAATATATTTCTGACATCATTAAAAATTGTTAATTGAATTGATAATTTATTAATAATGCAATTAGAAAGTTGAATGGGTGAAATATAATTTTTAAAATAATAGAAAATAATATGTATTTTAAGCAAACTTGTTCTTGTAATTTACCTTTAAATTAATAATCCATATTTAAAGTAATTATAGTTGAAAAATCTAGACAAATACAAATAGTGTCCCGTGCATTTCCATATACTAGAAGAAAAAAAAAATGCTCATGAAATGCACGTGACACTATTGTAATAAATTTATGTTTACAAATATAATAATTTTTGTAGTAAATTTAAATTTCACAACTACAATATTTTTAGTTTTACTGAAGATAGTATTTAGTTTATTACAAAATAGATAATATCATTTCATAAAATATAAATTCTAAATTTTTTATTTTGTCAATTTTAATTCTATTTTTTTTTCAATATAAACCATCCATCTATTTTTATTCAGTAAAATGGACCCAAAAAATAATATTTTAGTCATTAAACTCAATGTAGGTGTATAAAAAAATCTAAAATACTATTAGTTTAGTGATTAAAAAAACTATTATTTTTGTTAATTTTACTTAATAAAAATAGATAAGTGGTTTAGATTAAAAAATAAATAAAAAGATTAAGGTTTAAATTGATAAAATTAAAAATTAATTTTATTATAGGGTTTCAAACCCTTGGATTTTTTATTTTTTATAATTTTCCCTAATAATTATTATATTACATTTCACTTTCATTCCAACAAATCAAACATTACTCAATATAAGAAAAAATAAATATTTATAATGAAGTGTCAACGACATTTTTTAAATTATGAAGATAATGATAGGTTGTATTTTGATTGAAAATGAAACAATTAAAAGACATTATATTGTTCTATATATTAGTTAACGGAAATTACATTTTAGATATTTTCTATACATCTACATTGAGTTTAATGACTAAATATAAATTTTTTCGTCCTCTTTATTTAACAAAAATAGGCAAATGGTTTCGATAAAAAACAAATCAAAAGTTTATATTTTTTTTTTCTTTTGTAATTTTTCTAATTCCATTTGTATATTACTACTCTTAAATAAAAATTGGATATTATTGCACTATGTTTGATTAGAATGCAATAAAAACATTTAATTATTTTTTACTATCAATTGGATAAAAAAAGAAAATAATTTGAAGTGACATAAGAGTATCTTTGTAACACCTAAAAATATTTAATTTTATAATTGTGTATAATAAAATGTAATTGAATTTAAATTAAGTGTTATTATGTTTTATTAAAAAAATAATAATAATAAGGGAAAATTATTTAGAAGTCCTATTAGGGAGACTTGTGCTACATTTGGTCCCACAAAAAAACTTATGTTCCCATAAGTCCTGTGGGAAGTTTCTTGACATATTTACCCTCAATATTAGTTGTTAATATCATAAATAATAATAAAACCATATATAGGGAAATTGATATAAACGTAACGTAATGTGACACCTACATAAACGTAACGTGACACCTATACGTAACGTGACATTTACATGAACGTAACGTAATGTAACACCTACATAAACGTAACGTGACACCTATATAAACGTAACGTGACATATCTACATAAACGTAACGTAATGTGACACCTACATAAACGTAACGTGACACCTATGATCTATGATAACATTGAATTTTTTATATAGGAAATTGATTTTTATAATAATTTTTTTTTTTATTTGTAGGCTAAAATAATCTATCCACTCAGTTTCATTTTATTTCATAATGTTTTAATTATCTCAATCAATCCTATATCTGTGTGTGTCCGAATCTGTCCCTCCCTGGGATTGTGTGGCTGTGTCTGGTGACATTATGCTTGGCTGTGAATGGGCAATTTTCCTTTTGGTGGTGTCCAAGATCAGCTAATAAGGCAGCACACTGGGTTGCACAAGCCTACCTCAAAAATCAACTTCCTTTGGACTGAAGTGTGTCGGGATTGCATAAAGAATGTAAGCCAGGAGATCGAATTGGTCGATTGAATCGTTTGAGGAGCCGAGCTCTAGCGTTGTGTGCCTTTCCATTAATTAATTTAAAATTATAATTTTTATGAATTAATTTAGATTTCACATATATTATTGATAATTTTTTAAATTTTACAATTAATAATACAAAATAAAAATATATTAAGATTATATATCTATTTCAAAACAAACGGATTAAAAAAATAAAAACTTATTAAGTTTGCGAAACGTAACGTGACATGTTACGTTACGTTTATGTAAGTGTCACATTACGTTTATATAGGTGTCACGTTACGTTTATATAAGTGTCACGTTACGTTACGTTTATGTAGGTGTCACGTTATGTTCATATTGGTGTCACGTTACGTTACGTATATATAGGTGTCACGTTACGTTACGTTTATGTAAGTGTCATGTCACGTTAGGATCTTGTGGAATATATTCTTATGAAAATAGGACTTGAGACTCTATAAGAAATTACACAGGACTTAGCCTAGTATAAGGTTCTGAAAAAGGACTTATAAATAAGTCTCCCCAATAATAATAATATAATGTTGTTTGGGCACTTGGCGTTCCCCCAAGCAATCAAACAATTTATATATATATATAGTATTATATTATGATAATAATAGAGAAAGAACGATAGAAAGAGAGAGAACGATAGAGGAAAAGGCAAACAAAAAGATAAGTGGAAAAGAAAAGAAAGGAAAATAAAGAAAGAAGAAACAAACAAAAGAAGGAAAGAAAGGAAACGTGGTGCCACGTGTTTGGGGAACGTGGTAAGCCATGTGGTAGTGCCAATACTGAAGCCTTGAATCACCTATAAATAAACAGGTGAATCGGAATAGAATGGAAGAGAAAAGAAATATGACAAACGAGGGGCTTAAGAGGGGGAGTGAGCTAGGAGCGAAAATTAAGTTGGGGGTTAATTTTGAGGCCAGATTTATTATATTTTAAGTTATTATAAATTATTTTATGTAAGTTATATTAGCCTTGAAAATATCTTATATGTGAAATGAAGCTTATTTGTTTTAAAAGAGAAATCTATGAATAACACTGTTTATTAAAAATATTTTTGAATAATTATTTTATAAGTAATACTATGGGGTTCTATGTCTTTGGGAACTTTAATATTCATTAGCTTTCTGATTTGTTACTTTATGCAACCCTTTGTTCTATTCTATTCTGTTGTCACTTCTGTGACCCTCTGAAGGTCTCATGCCTGGGGATTTAAATATCTGGCCCTCTCAGAAGGTCCCATGTTTAGGAGACTTAAATATCCATTTACACTCTGTTCTATTTTATACCGTGGTTATGGTTATTTTGTTTATATGATTTTTGTATTATATGTTCGAACTAAACCATTTTCTGTTTAGCCAAATATTTATTTATGGTGGCTTTTATACCTTATGGGCATGTTTGATTGGGTGGATTAGAGCATGAGATTGAAATTATTAATCCGTGGACCAATTATCCTATGTTTATTTTAACATTTTGGTTTAGGATTATTAATCTAATAGATAATTAATCCAACAAATTTGTAGGATTATTAGTAATGGAGTAGGGGTGGGATTATTAATTCAATGGATATTAATCCACTTGGATAGTGAATACCACACTAATTAATAGGATTATTAATACTTCACTATTAGTCTTGTGAATCAAACATAACCTATGCTCTCAATATAATATTTCACACTCTGTCACGTGCTTATAGTTATTAACCACTTTCAGATGATGTGTCAAGACCATCACGTAGGATAGGTACAATGCACTTTATAGTCATAGTCCAACTTTGACAATATAATTAAAAAGAAGCTCCAATGTATATGTTTTTATTATAATTAAATAAAGTTTTGGGTACCCTTTTATTTTATTCCGTTGCACTATTAATTTGTTATGACTTTAATTTTTCTCTTGTTGCGACGCCAAACTTTCAGATATCGGATTTGTATCGTGACAATCTTTAACAAATATATTACTTTTTAGGTGACTGCTAACAATATTTGATATTTTTAATTTCTAATAGGCCCGGCCCTGGCCATAAGCCCACAAGACCATAGCTTAGGGGCCTTCAAAATAGGCCCAAAATAGGGAGCCCCTCCTATTATAAGTTAGTATAATATATTAGGTATGTTTTAAGTCCAAAAAAGTTTTTTTAAAAAGCCCAAACTAACTTAATTTTTTGACCCATTAAAAGGCCAACAGTTAAGGCCCAGCCCAACAATTTGAAAGGCCTATTTTTTGTCTAATTCCTAACCCTATATTCTCTTAATCCAACTTTCCTTACATTTGTTTGATAGCACACACCAGTAGCCCAAGCCAACAAAGCAAAGCAACGAAGCAGCAGCACACGAACGGAGCTGCAGCAAGCACAGGTAATTTTTTTTTATTCAATTAATTAAATATTTATCTTGTCATTTGCACAATTAATTGTTATTATAATATTGGTATTTACATCATCAAGAAGAATTTATTTAAGCTTAATAGTTCACATCACATAATTTAAAAGTTTTGTATTTTGTTAAGTGGTAGTGCTCTTGTTTTGAATTTTGATCTAAAAAAATATTTTGATCTCAACACAACAAGCACAGGTAAATATTTTTTTTTCTATTTGTTTAATTAATTGCTATTATAATATTGGTATTTACATCATCAAGAAGAATTTGTTTAAGTTTAATAGTTCACATCACATAATTTAAAAGTTTTATATTTTGTTAAGTGGTAGTGCTCTTGTTTTGAATTTTGATCTAAAAATATATTTTCATCTCAGTTCATCATGACTCTTAAAGGAAATTATCCGTCTGGATTCGCAAAAAAGAAAAAGAATCAAAGAGTCAAAAAATTAGTCAAGTGTCAAAAAGGAGCTATTGATAAATTCTTTACGAGTGACAAACAAACAGAACAATTAGTTGAAGAATTGAATAGTGAAGAATTTGAAACTTTGGTGAATAATGAGAATGAAAATTTGGTGGGTGAAGAAGGAAATGGGGAATTTGGGAGTACAGAAGCCAATCAAGATGATGAGATGAATACGGAATGTGAACATTCAAATATAGATGATCTAGGGACTTGGAAAATAATTGACCAGAATTTACGAGATTTTTTAGTTGAAAGAGGTCTTGTAAAAAGAAATTATGAGTTCAACTTCCCTAAGGATGATTCTTCTAGGCATAGGCATTTCTCATCTGTTCATTACATTCGGCATTTATCAAATGGAGAAAAATTTGATAGGACATGGCTGATATACTTGGAACTTTTGGATATAATATTTTGCTTTTGTTGTAAGTTGTTTAAGCAAGAGGGAAATAAGACTCAATTGGCTACTGAAGGATTTCAAGACTGGAGAAATATTGGAAAGAGACTTAAAGGCCATGAAAGTGGTAACAAGTACTGTAATAACCCCGACCTGTGATTAGCTATTAACCGGTATTTAAGGATGCTAATTAAGTGAATAGGATTAATTACGGGATTAATACGTAATTTGCATCGTAATTGGCCATCTAACTGTCACCTATAAAAATATCTGCTTAGAATCCCGCTTTAAAATGAAAATTGAAATCCTTATCGGCATCCAAACCCGGAATTGTTTATATCAATATGTTAGTTGGAATTTTTAGAACATTATGGCATATTTAATTAAAATGTGATTTGGTATGATTAAATTAGATTAAATAAGCTAATTAAAGGGTTGGACTTATTTACCGTTTTGCCACCTAGTGGCCAAATCCATACAAACACATTTGAGCCCCTTTAGCTTATCTTGAGCTCACTTCATCAGCCTTGAGTGAGTGGAAAAATCTGGAGAAATCATTTTAGAGAGAGAGTGAGAGCAATTCTAGAGAGAGAGAAGGAAGAACTCAAAGAAGAGTTGAAGATTTAGCTTGCATTTGCCAAGATTGTGCTAGAATAAGTGAGATTGAAGGCTCTAGGTAAGATAATTCTTGCAAGTGATGTGTTTAATTGTTGAATTCATGAGGATTATGAGTTTAAACATGTAATTTGAGCCTTAGAAGAAGAGTTGAGTTGCAAATCATGCATGCATGCATAAATTTCCATGTTTTGAGTTTGAAATCAAAGGTTTCTTCCATGCATGTGTTAATTTCTCTTACATTGTGGACATTCAACTTATTTTTCATCAAATTACCAAGTTTGATCATGTTTTGGAAGGTTTGAATTGGAAGAAGTTCTTGCATGTTGGTTTCATGGGTCAAATTGAGATTTGAGTTGGATTTTGATGAAATGACAAGTTTTTGGGCCATGATTTCTTGTTTTAATTCTTAAACCATGTTGTTTTATAAGTCTTCATGTGTTTCCTTCATTTTGGGCCCAGAAAAATGAGTTTTGAATGATTGAATGTCGAAATTGAAGTTGAAGGTGCAATCTGGAAATTCCAGATTTTTGCATCTTCGCTCGAGCGAAGGAGAGCTCGCTCGAGCAACCACTCTGAGGTCGTGCTCTCCGCTCGAGCGACCAAGAGTTCGCTCGAGCGTAAATTTCATGCTCCCAGAAGTTTGCATCATTTACAGACCGCTCGAGCGAAGGAATGTGCATTCGAGCGACCACTTACATTTTTGCATTCTCGCTCGAGCGAGGAAAGCTTCACTCGAGCGAGGACCTAAAATTCTGAAAATTTGCCTAAGTGTTCCAAAGCATGTTTTGACATCCTCATTGCATCTTAGGCATTCCTAAGCCTTAATTAATCTATAGTAATGAGGTTATGGGCTAGAAACACACACTAAGAAAAGAATGTAACAATATATTGAATGGCAAGTGTGTATGTGACATGAGCATTATAATAAAAATGAATCACACTAAGAGATTGCAAGGGTGTGTGTGTGTTCTAAGCCATGTGTTAAGAATAAACATGAACCAACGTAATGTAAGCTAAGCCTTAATAGCCACATGAATAAGTAATGATGAGATTCGTTGGTGCTATGTATTTTGTGATTGTAGGTCAACGTCCGAGAAGTGATTGACCATCTACGGAATCACTATGAGTAACGTTATCGTAAAGATACGTTTATATAAAAGTATGTTCCAAATGAGATATGATATGCTATGATTTCTGAAATGATATATGTTTCTGTGAACGGATATCCTGATTTGCGAATCTATTATGGCATCCATAGATAGTCCCAAGTCATGGGGGACGGCATGAAAATGCGGGTCCATGACATTTACGAGATCTCGTTAGCCACTTCATTGTGGTGTTTGTTTAATCGGTGTCCGGGACCGGTTACTCTAGTCGGAAGACGTTATGTGATATGTGATATGTTCTATGGGATATGCCATTATTATGTTCTGATATGAGATGATTATGATTATGCTATGATCTGTTTTATACGTATAAAATGTTCGGAATTCGTTCACTAACCCCTTTACCTTAATGTTATTCACTAGGCTTTAGCTCACTGTTTGTATATATATATTATAGGTGAGCATTCTGGAGTGCAAGCCCGCAGGTTTTGTGGGGGTCTGTGTTTCTGTTGTCAGCCAGCCTTTGTGCCTCACGAGGAGGTTCCCGAAGTGTTTTGGGATTAAGTGTTGCTAAAATTCTGTCTATGCATTGGGACTTAATTTTAATTATGTTGGCTGTACCTAAGAATCTATAGTGTGTGGGTATAATATAATGTATGGTTGACTCATGGTTATGTAATTAAAGTTTTAAAATTATTCTGTTTCATGTAAGTCAACACAGCTCATTGGACATTTATATTTTCGTATATTGCTTCCGCTAGCCCCTTATCATATGCCCAAGGTTTAAAAATGCGGTGTTACGTAACGGTTTCGGCCGTTACGTAACGGTTTCGGCCGTAGGCACCACGCGTTACCCCCGATTTTGCGGTGTGATTGAAATTCACAGGTGTATCGGCCGTTACGGTAGCGTAAGCGATAAATAACGGTGGCGTAACGGTGAACCCGTTACACCGTTCTGAGGTTTTTTCAGCGATTATTTTCAAAAACAACGAGAAAATTTGAAGAAGATGTAATACACACCTTTATTATGATTGAGCTTTTCTTTGTCTTTCTGACATGAACCACTTTGAGGTGAGATTTCATCACAAATTTTCAGATCTGAAATACGGATGAGTGAGAAATAGAGAGAGAGAAGAGAGAAGAGAGAAGAGGGAAGAGGGAGGAGATTAACCTGTGTTGAATCTTCAAGCCACCTCTGTTCTGTGTTCAGCTTTGTGCTGAAGACGAAGACGAAGCGCTGAAGACGAAGACGAAGTGCCTCCGTGTTGAAGACGAAGTGCTGCCTTTAATGGGTTTTCTTTTTTTTATTATTTTGTTTGTTCAACTTGTTGGGGAAGATACATGACCTTGGGAAGGTATAACTTTTGTTTTTATTTTGTGTGTGCACCGTGGTCTCCAACTGGCATTTGTTATTTGTTTTATTATTTTTTTTTAACAATAATTTTGAGGTTTTAAATTTTTTAAAATTTATAAAATTTATGTGATATATTTAGTAATTTTAATTTAAATATATATATATGGAGTTATGCATTTATTTTTAGTATTTTATATATAATAATTAGTGATTGATTTTTTTTTATAATATCTAAAAATTATAACACCTATAATTATATTAATACATTTTATATAATGTGTTGTGACAATAATGTTGAAGTCACTATTTTTTTTTAAATATCTTTTCAAAAGAAAAAAAAAAATCAATACCTCAAAAAAAATTCTTTATAATTTATTTTTTATTTTTATATGATTATACTAACATGTAAACTCCAAATGTATAAATAGTGGTTGTATTTTTTTTATAATCATTTCATTTAATATTTAATTATAAATATTTTTATTTTGTTATTACAACCTGTTAAAGGCACAATTTTATTTTAAAATATCTTTTTTTTTAAAAAATCAATACCTCAAAAAAATTCTTTATAATTCATTTTTAATTTTTATATGATTACATTAGCATTTAAAATCGAAATGTATAAATAGTGGTTGCATTTTTTATAACTATTTTATTTAGTATTTAATTTGAAATATTTTTTAAAAAAATTTGTTATTGTAATGTGTTGTGACAACAATTTTGATGGCACAAATTTATTTAATTTTTTTTAAAAATGTCTTTCTATAAAATAAAAATAAAAATAAAAACAATAGCTCAAACAATGCTATGAAAAATTTCTTTATTCTTAATTACATTAGCATGTAAAATTCAAATGTATAAATAATGGTTGAATTTTTTTATAATCATTTCATTTAACATTTAATTATAAATATTTTTTATTTTGTTATTGTAATATGTTGTGATAACAATTTTTTTTTAATGACAATTTGTTGTGACAACAATTTTATGACAGAATTTTCTTTTTTTGAAAATATATTTCCTATTGGATGGAGTGAAGGTAGTAGCAATCAAACTCAACAATTCCCAAGATGCACCACGTCACTCATTTTGGTAGGGTGAAGGTAGCAAAGAACAATTAAGCTCAACAATCTGAATACCAAGATGCACCAAGTCACTCATTTTGGTGGTGACATTATGTAATTTTAGTAGTAACATTATGTAAAATATACTCTCTGTTATTTGTGATTTATGCTATGATGTTATGTACTTTGTCAAGTTCTTCTATTAAGAATGTATACTTTTTTAAAATTATTTGAGTTAAAATGTACATATGCTTCCACAAGTATAATAATTAAAAATAATTTTATACATCTAAGTCTAACAAAAAATTTTTTTGCCACAAGTGTAATATGGATTTATAACATATAAAGTCATTAATTATTGAAATAAAATGTAAAAAAAATCATTTTCTAGTGATTTAAAAATATGAAATATATTGGATTATACTTAAAAATTATGAAAAATTTATCAAAATTTATTTTAAAACCCAATAAATATGATTCTAAAAAAAAAATATGCGTATCGGTAAGTTTTTTATAAATTGTGCAAAAAATAAAAATTCACGATTCAGAATCAAGAATTACGCCTGACCGCCATAGCATACATGCATCGCAACCGCTTTTCAGAACCTTGCATATGCCTGTCTGTTCAGAGGCCGTAGGTAATCTAAGGATTACTGGCCGGTTACGATGCTAAACCTATAGGGGCGGGTTTGGGTCGTAACAAGTACATTACTTGCATGAGCAAATGAATTGGGAAAACCTCAAACAATAGAGAAAAGTATACAAAAACAAGTTAACAAAGAAAGAGAGCTCTTGAGACGGGTTTTATTGATGATAATTGCAGTTGTGAAAACACTTGCCAAGAATAATTTGCCTTTTTGTGGAAGCCATGAGAAGATTTATGAAGAGAGCAATGGACTTTTTCTAAGCATAATTGAAATGATTGGTGAGTTTGATCCAACGATGGAACAACACTTGCAGCGGATAGAAAAGGGTGAGATTCATTACCATCATTTGAGTCACAAAATTCAAAATGAGGTGATACAAATGTTGGCCGGGGAAGTCAAAAGTGCAATTTTGTCGATAATCAAACTAGCAAAATACTTTTCAATCATACTTGATTGTACACCGGATATAAACCATCAAGAACAAATGTCTCTTGTTGTACGATGCGTGGATGTTTCAACAAGTCCAATTAATGTGAAAGAGTTTTTTTTTTTGGAATTCTTGAATGTGGATGATACATCAGGGATGAGACTTTTTGATAGACTTCAAGAAGCATTAGTTAACCTTCAACTTGATATTGGTGGCTTAAGAGGGCAAGGATATAACAATGGCTCTAACATGAAAGATAAAAACAAAGGTGTTCAAACAAGAGTACTTCAAGTAAATCCTAGAGCATTCTATATACCGTGTGGTTGTCATAGTCTTAACCTTGTACTTTGTGATATGGCCAACTTTTGCTCTAAAGCAAAAACTTTTTTTTGGTGTGGTACAACGCATATATGTATTGTTTTCATCTTCCGTTCAACATTGGGCAATTTTAAAAGATAATCTAAATGAAGGCCTCACGGTTAAGTGGTTGTCGCAAACGCATTGGGAAAGTCACATTGAAAGTGTTAAACCATTAAGATACCATGCTTCAAAAATAAGAGATGCTTTAGTTGACTTGTACAACAATCCTACCACAGATTCGATTGCAAAAAGTGAAGCTAAATCCCTGGTAACTCATGAACTTGAGACTTTTGAGTTCTTGTTTAGTATTGTAATTTGGTACAATTTGTTATTTCCTGTGAACTCTGTTAGCAAGCTTCTTCAAAGTGAAGATATGGATATAGCAGTTGCTATAAAGCAGCTAGATGGGCTTGTTAAGTATGCTGCAATGTATAGAGAAGTTGGTTTCATGGAGGCTATGGTTGAAGCTAAAGAAATGGCAAGTGAATTGGGAATTGAACCTACATTTGTTGAAAAGCGCATCATTTCTAGAAAGAAACAATTTGATGAGAATGTTAGCAAAGAGGTGACCCAGTTGGCTGAAGAATCATTTAGAGTTGGTTGCTTCCTTTATTTTGTTGATCAAGCCCTTTGTTCACTCAAAAATAGGTTCGAACAATTCAAAGTAAATGAGGCAAACTTTGGCTTTTTGTTTGACTTGAAAAAGTGCAGCGATAAATCGTTGAAGACAAGGTGTGTGAACCTTGAAGAATTTTTAAAACATGGTGAGATTTCCGATATTGATGGAGCTAAAAGTCTTGAAACAGGGATTGCCAAAAGAAGTCAATAAACCAATTGAAGTGCTCAATCATTTGCAGTTGATGGCAAATTGTTTCCCAAATTCTTGGGTTGCTTATAGGATACTTTTGACTATTCTAATTACAGTTGCATCGGGGAAAAGAAGCTTTTCAAAGTTAAAAATCATCAAAAATTACCTTCGATCAACCATGTCACAAGAAAGATTGAATGGATTAACATTGTTATCCATTGAAAAATGATTTTGTAAAAAAACTAGATTATGCAAGTATGATTAATTTATTTGCTTCTAAAAATACAAGAAGAGCGAGGATCAAGTGATACTTATTAGTTGTTATAATGTAATACTAAGTATTTTTTGTGATTTTAATATAAATCTTTTGCCCTTTACCTTAAATGTTTTTTTTTTCATTCAATGAAAAAAAAAATGTAAAGGGTTCCAGAAATTTAGTAGTTGATTATCGACTTTGAGCCCTGAAAATATCAGGACTGGGCCTGATCTCTAAACACCAAGGACCTTGTAGCCAAGTGGCATGTAGTCGCGCCTTAGGGTGCGGTGAGTGGAAGGTCTGAGATTTGAGCTGATGGATCAGCGATGGCTCATTTAAGTTATAACCTAATTTTACTAACATGCTAACATTCTATCTTTCATACACACACACACACCCAAAAAAAAAAAAAAAAAAAATCTCTAAACACTCCCATAAAATTCTTATTTCCTTATGTAACATTTGCTATTATCCTATCCAACACTCACTTAAACTTTACCAAATATATATCTATGCAGTTATATGTAAGAGGGAGTTGGGTTGTGCTACAATAGCATGGCTCTCTTTTTTGTCAAATACATAGGTTTTTTCTAGTAATAATAACATTATCATAAAAAGTAAAAAATTTAAAACTTTACTAAAAATATTTGTAAAACCAGCTCACAAAATATATATATATATATATATATATTTGGATGTTAGTATCTATCATCATTGAATAACAAAAATATTAATATGACCAATTTATGTATAATACTTTATTGTCATTTCATATGTCACAATTTTAGTAATTTAATGAGTCTCTACCATATTTATTATGAATAAAATATTGATAGATAATGATCCAATTTGATATCACATGTCACCAAGTTTTTATGACTATAACATTTTAGATTATTAGTTTGAAGAAAATTAAAAGAAGTTAAAATTTTGTTTGGTATAATTTTTTATATTCTGTTTTTTTTTTCAAAAAAAAAAAAAAAAACAACAACAACGTTAAACTTGTTTGGTTATACGTTATGTGAAAATATCTAACATCCACTCAAAAATTATAATTAAAATAAAAGAAATAGAGTTATTTTGTCTATATGTATTACAAGTCCTAAATAAATTTCAAAAATTATATTTTACAACTTAAAAATATTTCTCACTTTTTTTTTATTTTTCAAATTAGTTGAAAAAATGCAATAAATCATAATCTAAAATTGCAATCAAACATAATTAGTGAATTTTTTATTACATAATTGATTTATAAGTGTTATCAGAAGAGAAAAAAATTATAAACAAAATATAAAAATTACAAAATTGTCCAAGTAAAAAATAAATAAATAAATAAATAAAAGACAAATACAAAACAAGAGGCAAGGGCAAAAACAAAAAACAAAAAAGAGAGCCATGCTAGCACAATCCGACTCCCCCTTATATATATAATTTACACAAGCTTGTACATGGTGCGAGTTATTATTATAGTATGTTTAAATTTTGTATTTTGATAATTTTTTAAAATTAAAATATTATTATATGAAATTGAATAGAATAAATCATTAAATATATGATAAAATTATGTGGTATGATATGTATATTTTTTGATATGATATACACCCAATAATGTCGACTACAATTCTATTATCGTATCATTTTGGGTAAAGTTATGAGTCTTTAATATTTTTTTCAAATTTAAAAAAAATATATATATGGTGTGTAATTTTTCTCAACAGATAAATATAAAAAAAATATTAAAATAATTCTCCTATCTAAAAAAAACTATTAAGATAAGTCACTGAATTAATAAAGAATCAGAAGAAAATACACACATATATATATACAAATGACTAATTTTATTAATACATAAATCATACTTGCATAACAAATAATCAATTTTATTAATAAATAAATCATTAAGTAAATTAACGATTTTTAATGATAAGAAAAATATTTTTCAATTAACTGTTTTGTTAATAAATAAATCATTAAGTCAATTAATAATTTTTAATAATATGAAAGATATTTTTCAATAAATAATTTTGATAATTTATTATTGCATAAGAGAAATTTTTTTTTAAATATTGTATTAAATTAAAATTTCTAACAAACGATAGTTGTAATTTCTAATATTAAAAGATTTTCCTTTCCTAATTGATGATTTTGTGTTCAAATGGAGTCAAATCAGAGGCTATCCTTAACGTCGCTACTGGGCTACTGATTTCTTTCTTTTCCTTTCCTTCCCCTATTCTCTCTGTCTTCTTTCCTTCTTTTGGTTCCTTACTAACTTGGGGTCTGCTTGAGCCACTATCTCTGGTGCCAACTATTTTGGAACTAGATTGATTCTTTGTTCCACATTGTTATAATTAATAAAAAAAATTTTGCTCAAAAAAAAAAAAAAATCAATTCATATTTTAAATAAACTTTATGAGTGTATTTGTGATTTGTCAAAAAAAAAAATATTTATGTTTCATAATCGACAAAGAATATTTGCATAATAACGAAAAAAAAAAACTTATTTCATAATTGACCAAGAATATTTATGTAATTATAAAAAAATATGTTGCATAATTGATCAAGAATACTTGTGTAATTACGAAAAAATCTTCACTCAACATAAAGGTCACCATTGATAAATTATTCAAAATAAAAGAGCAAAATCGAAAAGAAAAAACAAATCTCAAAGTAGCTAAATGTATAGACATAATTATAATCTGTGTTTCGCTTTTTGTCATTTATCTCAAAACTTAAATTTCAGTGAAGAATTTATCTGCCATGGTCTGGATTCGTGAATGAACGGCACACATTCACATTTAACATGATTGGTACATATGGTAATATGATGTCCACAAACATAAAGTCCAAAAAATGCGTTGGCATAAAATCATGCATACAACTTGATACATTAGGGTTTGCAAGCATGTGAGGTAGGTGATTTTAGCCATAAAACATAAAATAAAATAAAGAATAACTGGAATGGGAGGGTTGAGATTTCAAATTTCAAGTGACAACCGTTACAATAACACAAAAACAGTGATAGTTAAGGTGTGAATAAAATATATCTTCTCTTTCTCCAAACAAGTCTCTATCTCACATAAATGTTCATAAAACTAATGTACATGTAGGGGAAATGTTATGGGATGCATGCTATATGCACTCAACTATAAAAATGTGTAATTTTATTATAAAATTTGGTAATATCAATCATAAAATTCATAATTTCGTCACAAATTGGCATAATAAAAATGTCCAAAATTTCGTGATTGATACTGCAAAAGTTTGTGGCAATTTTATGATTGATGCTGCAAAAGTTTGGAACTTGGTTACAATATTTTTTGTTACACCAATTTTTAGTGAAGTTACGCATTTTGCAGTTAATATTACGAAATTTTGTGATAAAATTAGACATTTTTGTAGTAAGGTGCATATGGTATGCACCTCTAAAGAGATGCACACCATAGGATTTCCCTAAATGTAGAGTGTATATATATTAGAAAATGAAGAATTCGATAGTACACACTCCAAAAAGATGTGTATCATATGCCTCAATTATGGCATTTGTGGTATTTAATTATAACTTATTGTAATGTTAATAATGACTTGATTATGACTCTAATAGTTGTGACTCATTATGATATTGATGATAAAATTATTTTAGTTATAATCTATAGTCTTTAATTGTATCTAATGTTGTGTTTAGTTATAACTGGTTCTTTTTTTTTCTGTCTTTTTTTAAAGTTACTTCTAAAGAAGATTTAATCATGACATTTATTCATAATTTACATATGATACATGCAATATTACTCTTTACAAAACTATTTTAAAATTTTGGAGTATCAATGTAAGTATGTGTATACACGGTATTCTAGATCAATGAAACCACACAAAATAAAATATGTGTATACACGGTATTCTAGATCAATGAAACCACACAAAATAAAATAGATGAGACTTTATCTTTCATTCGATTGATCAATATGGGTGAAGTTGGCTTTACTCACTCCGGTAGTAGTACTCCCATTGATTCGGAATTACCATATTAGCATACTGATTTGATATTTTAAAGTCATATTTGTTTGAATGGATTGGATTAGATGATATTAGTATTCTCAGAATTGTTAGTCTTAATATTATCAGTCTTTTTAAATTTTATATCTTATATCATGTCTGAATTCACTCGGGAGTAATAGGATGAATTGACAAAATTATATAAATTTTGTAACTTAATCAATTAACCTAAACCTCTCTTTAGTCTTTCATTTTATATTTTACTCCTCTCTTGAAATTTGATTGTCCCACCATGTGAGGGATACTATAATGTTATGATGAGTTATAATTTTATGATATTAAGCACTGTGTTAAATTATTAGTCCAAGGCCATATCCATAACATCACCTAAAGTAAAAGTACTAAATAATTACTGATACATGTCACTTTATTTCATATAATGTTCCTAATAATACTCTTTCCCAATCAAAATCTTGACCCTCATTGGCCAAAAGCTAAAAATCACACAAATCCTCCAAAATCAACATCAACCTAACAATCTTCCAAGGCTCCTTTCAAGGAATCACTTTCAACTAAAGATGGACAGCGGATATTTCGATTCGCTCAAACCGATCGAACTAAGCCAATTCGTTGCATTTTGAACGAATGCGTGATGACAAGTGGATTAATTTTTTTTAATCCGCCTAGTTTTGGACGGATGACGGATTTGAGGTTCCTTTGACGGCAACCGAACTACCAAACTGCGAGCATTCCTAAAATTTGTAAGATTTTATGTTTTTAATTTATTTAGATATTCTGTTTATATTTTCAATTGAAAAAAAGTTTAGATATTCTGTTGTATTTTCAATTTGGAAATTCTTTTATCAAATGGCAAATATTGATATTTGGTATTTTTGTATGGAAAATATAAGGCTTTATTTTGTTTTTTGTTTTTTGTTTTTTTTTTTTTTGAATCAAATTAAATAGTTTTTGAATGAAAAGAAAATAATGAAGTAGTTTTGATAATGCATTTTTTTTTTATACGTATTTATTATTGGTATTTGGCAATTTACTTAATAATATTTTGATTATGTTGAATTGGATTATTATCTTAAAAAAAAATATATTGATAAATTGTTGTATTATATTCAAAATTTGTAAATGTTTAAATCGCCAAACTAATTTGCATCTATCCACCAATCTGCTCAATCTGCATCCATCAATCTAGCGGACAGATGCAGATTGATTTTTTTCAATCTACCAATCCGACAGACGGATGACGAATTGGAGGTTTTTTTGGCCACAACTAAACCACAAACACCCCTACTATCAACCCTTTAATTACAAAAGTTACTTGGTGATATTGAGATATGGTCATATGATACTTTAAAAATATTGTAATTAACGAAAGAATAAAGTTCACGATTTTATATTAAATCATAAACAAATAATAAGAGACTTGATGCTTGAGAAATTATAGAATGTTCCCGGAGTACCACGTGTCTGTACTCCTTAACTAATCATCATTCAATATACTCCATCAGGTTCTCTAATCACTAAACACAATACTCCATCTACTTATATTTTTCACCAATCATAATATTATAAAATATCCCGTGTTTATATTTCAAAATTACTAAACAATTACCTGGTAAAATTTAGCATGAAATTTAGCAATTGATGAGCAGTATTATCACATCATATCCTCGACCACAAAATGTTTTTTTCTTAACTACCCCGTACCTCCATCTTTCACTCTCTCCTGTTTTTCAATGCACATGTATTATCAAACTTGAAGTAAACCACACAATATGCAAAACCAGTCCCAAACAAAACATTTGACACGTACAATTGTCACTTACCATACAAAAAGAAACAGCTTTGAGAGAGGTGACGTGTAAACTAACACCCCACCCATTTGCTTTTCTTTATTGTTCCCCACGCATAAAGCTCCCATGTAATCTATCTCCAAAACACAACAATCAAACAATCAAAGAAACAAAGAAATACAGAGAAAGGCTAAGAGAGAGAGAGAGAGAGAGAGAGATAAGAAGGGGGAGGATAGACATCTTTCATTCATGAACAAACAACCCACCACAGTGTCACCTTCACCAATGGAGGCAGAGCAAACTCACTCATCCAATGATGATAAGAAAATGGTTCTATCTTCAAAGGTCATCACCAGTGAGTCTGAGACTCATAATGATCAAACTGAGTCCCAAAACCCATCTTCAAAACCTCACTGGTCGGGCGCCAATGGCAAGGAAGCTGCATTAAGAAGGCCTTTAGCAGCAGTTACTACCACACCAGCAGCCAGTGATAATGAGGAAATGGTGGAAGTGAATGGGCGTGAGAGGCTGAAGAGGCACCGGGTCGAGGTGGCAGGTCGGGTTTGGATCCCGGATATATGGGGTCAGGAGGATCTGCTCAACGATTGGATAGACTGCACTGGCTTTGATGCTTCAAAGGGGAAGAGTAATAATATAATGTCTGCTAGGGCTGCTTTGGTTAAAGAAGGAAGAATAAGGCGTAATTCTAGGGGACTAAGGATAGAGAACAGGTGTTAAAAATTATTATGTTTTGTTTTGTTTAATAATTAGTTTGCTTTTTATTTTGTTAAGAATCAGGCCTGTCTTGCAATTGAGACTATTAAAAATAAGTTCATTAGAATGATTTGCAGACTTTTAGATTCACAAATTGTAATAAGATGGTTGATTAGTTTGATGTGTTAATCGTGTATTGGAAAATTTAAAAATGATTTAAAATGTCAAAAAAAAAAAATTAAAAACCATTTCAAAATGATGTGTTTACTGAGTGTTTTAGCTAGTTACTATTTTTGTTTTGACATAAAATACCACAAATAACTCATCTTGTATGAATATTCTGTTCATAGAGCATAACTCCTAAGAAATTTATTGATTGTGCGGCTGCGAACATGCTATAAACTATATCCTTAATATTGTATAGCTTTTATTTTGTGAAATTATAATTTTTCTAAATAATGAGGCTACAAGAAAGTAAAATTTGAGCAGTCTAAGTTCAGTTCGTAAAATTTAAAAATTTTATCGAGATCTGAATTAAAATTTGTCAATCTAAATCAAATTCGGTTAGCGTATAGCTTTTATTTTGTGAAATTATAATTTTTCTAAATAATAATGGGGCTACAAGAAAGTAAAATTTGAGCAGTCTAAGTTCAGTTCGTAAAATTTAAAAATTTTATCAAGATCTGAATTAAAATTTGTCAATCTAAATCAAATTCGGTTAGTGTGTAGGCATATATGCTTTCACAATCCAACTAACTCAAATTCTCTAGTCATTGTATAAAATTAGAAAATACATATATACAATTTCATACTATGTAATCCGTTTCACTGCTTGGTGCACATAGTTCAAACTGGTTTTCTTATTAGGTAATGTTGGTAATTTTTTGAGATATTTTTCTTTTTTTTAGAAGTGTAACACATTTGGTTTATGATAACTAAATGCACAGTTGGAGAATTTTTTGTGTTGAATTTGAACATCGTGAGCCTAGCCTAAACTGTTTGAGATAAACACAAGCTCAAGTTTGGACAAGTTAGTTAAGACTGAAGGTCAAATTAGGGTCGGGCTTAGACAAATCCTTTTTAGTCTTCGAATTAAACTTTAACTTTCAATATGCTTGAAATTTTGGCTTAATTTTGATGATACAAAAGAAAGCATCCCAAGTTTATTCGCTTTTGTACATCATGTGGTATGGAAAGAGCTTTTGCCATCATGTGAAATACATATCTTCTTGAGAAAAGTAACATATCCAAATGATATGTGGTGGGGTGGAGTGCTTTTAACTTTTGTTTTTTAATTATCAAAAATGCTTTAGAGCTCTAATATAGGAGCTCTAATAGCTCTAATGGGAAGGTAGGACCCACCCTGATGTGATGTTTGTGCCTTGCTTTTTTTTTTTTTTTTTTTTTGCTTTGACAAATCACTAGAGCTCAAATTAGAACTCTAGATTTAGAGCTCTCTAGCATTTCCCTTTAATTATTGACTTTTAACTTGAAAAAAAATTGTACCAAACAGGCCCGATATGGAAAGACATGTTTACCTCTACCTTATTTTGTGTGGATAATTTAGGTGATTGGATCTTGTTTTGTGTGGATAATTTGGGTAATTGGAATTCATCCAATTCACACACTTTTTTTTTTGGCTTAATTTTCCTTCTGAGGTCAATTGAATAGTTGAGTGTAATAACTAAGATTGAATAATTCTTACAAAATGCTTCAAGCCTAGATTATACCAAGCAAAGTACTAAAGGTTTATTTGCCTCAATGAAAGTAACTTAATAACCAAGAAGTGTCACTTGCAAAAGAACCAATTAAGGAAAAATAAAAACAAATGAAATTAAAGAATAGTGATCATGGAAGAACAAATTGCAATTGATTAGATAACTAAAATTACAAGGGGAGAAAGTGCCTTACCATATTCATACTCATGAATTACATTGAATTGCACTACTCCTATGATTACAATTACTAAAACTATTCCTACTTGATGCCATTGCTATTACCACTCCTATAAAAGAGAAAGTAACACTAGAGTTGGATTTGATAGAGTCTCGTCCCTTTCTTCTTTGTCTGATCTTCTATTTATAGTGGTGACTTCCATTGTTCTCATAGTAACCATTGAAAGGCTTACAACTTCCATGTCCCCATGATCATTCCATGTTGGCATTCCATAATTTGAATTTGAATAAGCTTCGCTACTTCTACAACTGCTACTTTAGGTACTCTAGATTAAATTTTAAAATTTTAACAAGTGCCAACTACTTCCTCTGCTTTGATGTGGTTCACAACACACCTTTCGAAGCTTTCCCAAAAGGACACTACTCTAGTTAAATTTAATCCTTGCTTGACACTTGTCTTTGAGAAAGTATTCATTACTTTTAGAGTAATGCTCAATTGTATTAACTAATTGACACCTTTCACATTGTCTACTAGTACTCTAGCATAAAAGTGATGTGATCTGTTAGAAATTCAAACTCAATTTGAATTAGAGAAGAAGAAGTTAGAAGCTCCATTACTATTCATTTGAGACTACGGAATCCAAATTGAAAGAATAGTAGAGAAGCTAGAAGATGAAAGAAGTTTAAAGAAGATTGAAGAATGAAGAGGTAGTTTCCTCGAAGCCTCTATGGTCAAAGCTTCACCATGAAGCAATGGAGAAATTGAAATTCTCCAGCTAATGTTCACATCCTGTTTTAGAGTCTATAAATAGATAGGTTGTAAGATTGTTTTAGATAGAGTATGAGAGAATGTAATATTAGGAGTGGGAAATATAAAATCATCTCTAGGGGTGGGAGATTGGATTCTAATAGAATTTGAGAGTTTGAGAGAGTTGCTCTGTTCAGAGAGCTAAATAAGAGATTAACTCTCTGTGGCAGAAAGGGGAGCTCTTTCGATGTGAGAAGGAGAGCTCAGTGGGAGTAGAGTGACAAAGAGTCCTCCTTCATTGTAATCTCTTTGTAATTTCTATTATATAGTGAAAATGGTAACTCTCCTGTGGACGTAGGCAATGAAGCCGAACCACGTTAAATATTGTGTTTTTTTGTGAATCATATACTGATTTGCACCCCTCTCCCATTTCCAAAATTGTATCAGAGTTTATAAAGAAAATTATCATAATTTCCCAACAGTGATATCAGAGCTTACCACCAACATGATCTATAAGTTAAACTAATAACTATTGATTTGGAGCACCATCTGGACTTGCACCAAAAATACTAAATAATTTCTTACTACCTTTATAAGTAGCGGCACCTTTCCTCTTCCCCTCATGCTCATATTGTATGTGTGTGCTGCCAATTTTATTCCCACAATCTTTTTCTTTGTTAGTCATTGGTTGGTTTAATTTTGGGCTCCAACATACCCCCTGCACTAACATGATTTCAAAATATATTATGTTGGTTGATGGACTATGCCATTTCATCTTTTGGGACATGAATCATTGGAGAACATCTTGAATTCTCTACAGCCACCCCTACTCCCTCTTTAAGTCATTTTCCCTTGAACTCCAAAAACCTAAAGCAAAAGGCTCAAGAGGTGTTAGTCACCTTTTCCTACTTCCCTCTTGAAATTCTCCAAGAAGTTTCCAAAAAGAATTTCACTGAGCTCATCATGTTTTATGTTGCTACTAAGAGCTTGATCCTCTTCTTCACGCAAAAATTCAAGCTTTCTTGGAGCAACTTTCATCTCTCTGACGTTGGCATCAAATCACCCCTCAAGACCACCAGGTTTTACCATGACTAACTTTGAAGATGTTATATACGAGATTATTTGCCTTGTGAATGAAATTGATAGCTTCAAAGCAAAAAAAACTTGAACATCCATGAGACTAAGAATGTTGAGTGTGCATACAAGAGACGCATGGAATGCTACAAACAGAGTAAGAAAGACTTCCAATCTCAAGCAAAAGAAATGGTTGCCAAACTTTGATGTGCAACACAAAACAAGTTTAAACTTGATGAGACTGAGGAAATGTTGAATAGAGAACAGAATTTTATAATTATTCTTGGATTAAATTTCATGAACAAAAACCTTCACCTTTCCTCGCTTGATAGGCTAATTCAAAACTTGTAAACTATCTCCAAACTTCATCTTTATGCTTACTATACATGTTTATGGCTCTTTTCACATTTCTAATTTGCAAGGCAACCTTCAAATCATGGTTTAATATGTTTTTGTCTTCAAACTTAATCAAGCCAATTAACTAATATCAAATTTGTTTGTTGCAAGCTTTAGAGCACCCTTTTTTTGATCGGCAAAGAAAAGCTTTATTGATGTAAGAATCAAGTACACAGTACAAAACAAAATACATCAATAAAGAAAACAGAAGTGCAAAAGTATCACAATGAGCTAAATTGTTTCAACTAGGTTAGTACCAAAAAGCTCATTCTATTATTTGCTAGCACCCCCAGAGTTTGTGAGAAACCAACGAGAAAACAAACCAAACATCAACAAAAAAGACCAACAGACTACTGCCTAACAGCTAAGTAACTTCTAATGCAACCACCAATGCAAGCTTGGAACTTGAATAACTTCTAATCCTTAGAAACTCTTCAACTTGCAACTTGAATAATTTCCACCAATGCAGCAGCAGACAACAGAACATATAACTGAGCAACAGAGCAGCCACTGAAAGCTGATAGCAAGCATAACTAATATTAGACTCAGACATCAGCACAAAAACATCCAATTTCATCACAGCAGCACAACACAAAACCAACAACAGCTGAGCAGTCCAATTATGCTATTGGTTGAGCAGACCAACAGAACTGAGCAAACCAATCACTAAGTAAGACCAACAAAGCAGACATCAGCTAAACATATCAGTTTAGCAGCATATCATACCATCACTACATCATTAAACTCAGCAGCACCAAGGATCAACACAAGACATTCACCACTAAACACCATATACCAGCAACAGAGCAGGCCTCAGCTCCTAGGATCTATACAAGAGATTCACCACTACAGTATCCCAGAAAACAACAATAGAGCAGGCCTCAGCACTGAACTCAGCAGCTCCTAGGATCACTATAGCATCCCCAAAACCATGCACTACACAGCAGCAATCAACAACATACAGCAAAATACCAGACAACCTCTCACCTAGAACAAATTTTGACCTAATGTATATTAAAGATAATATCATTCACTGAGAATAACAATCCTGAGCATGATGCTTTGATCCATAGTGCAATTCTTACTTTGACCATTTCACAGAGCTCCTCCAAGCTAGGTTGGACATTGTTAAAAATACATTCCTTAATTTCCATATCGACCAGAACACCGCAAATGGAATGATTCTCCAAATCTTCTTCTCTAATTTCTTCAACTTTGTTCCTGACCACCAATGTAACAGCTCATCCACAGATTTTGATATCACCCATTGAATACCCCACCATTTATGATTGTTTGTTTCCTCCTCCTCATTGTAGAACACACAATGAAAATTAGTATGATTATCCAGAATCCCCTTCCTTTGAAGATAATTAGATGTCTTAATCAATCTCTTCCAAGCAAGCTAGCCAAAGAATTGAACTTTTGGGGGTGCCACATTCTTCCAAATACACTCTGTCGCCTCGTAAGTAGAACCAAAAGAGGATTCACACCAATGGTATGCTGATGAGATAGTGAACACTCCTAAGGAATCCGCATTCCATTTCAGTTTATCAATTACATTAACCCTTAATTCTGGTAGATGACGCAACAATCTCTTCAATCTATCTAACTCCTCCATTTCCCACTCAAACAAACTCTTTCTAAACAATGAGTTCCAATCATCTTGACCAACTCTATTTCTCACCGAAAACACAGATTCAGTTTTGAACACCGCCAATAAGAAAAGTCTAGGAAACACATCCTTCAAGCAACCAGATCCTACCCAGCTACCAAGCCAAAACCTTGACCTCCGATCATCTCCAAGAACAATTGTAGAATTTGAATGAAAAAAACCTAACACGTCAGGTTTAGATAACACAATTCCCACAATATCTTTCCATATTTTGGACATCTTACCACCTCTTACAAGTGCAGGTGACCACAAATCAATAGACCCATAGTACTTTTTACAAATCACGTCCTTCCAAAGGGATTTTTCTTCTGCCCCAAACCTCTACCACCACTTTAAAAGTAAACATACATTCATCAAATCTATTCTTGTAGATACCCTAATGTTTGGTAACTACACTTGAAATCCAACGCCTTAGGTTAATAGCACTTTAGCCCCTCGTTCCATAAAAGTCTGTATAATGGCCCAATAAAGAATAATTTTAAATCCTAGAACACCACTTTATAATTGAAAATACCCTAACACTTGGCTTTTATTGATTTTACCTCCTAGTTTCTAAATTAATTCATACATTTTATTTATTTATTTATTAGCCTAGTTGCATATTTATTAATTCTTTGAATCTTTATTAATTAAATAGCCATAAATATCTTTAAATAAATAGTTTTATTATTTATTGTAATATTTATTTGATCAAATTAGTAGCAAATTAGTGGAAAAATATCTAGATATTTATAAGTTTTCTTAGTCATTAAGCTAAAAAGGTAGAATGGTCTTTTTAACCCAAATTCATGGCCTATAAATTGAGATCATTGTCTCAATTTGTACTCTCACGTTTCAGCAGCCCAGAGAGAGGGTGAGAGAGAGAGAGTGTGATTAGGGGAAGTAGAGAAGAAGAAGAAAAAAGAGAAAAGGAAGAAAATGTGACTCAAGAAGGTAAGAACACATCTCCTTTCTCTTCTCCAATTCTTTCACCCATCTCATCCAATCGTTTAGATGCCCTCTTGTGTTTCATATTAGTATTAAATAGGGTTTGGTGTGTATGAAAGTGTGGGTATGAGTTAGTGACATTGTCTTGCAAATTTGTCAAATTAGGCACTGTTGTAACTTCTCAAATTTAAAATAAATATCAAATTTATTTATTTCTCAAATCTAAATTTAGTGTAAGCTATTTGGTGTGTTTAGAGCTTGTGATAATTTTATTAGCCCCTAATTGTGTGTTTTTAGGACTTGGATATTTTGTTTAAAAATCTGGTCCTGAGTCTCTGAAAAATAGTCCACTTCTTGCAATTTTATAAAATTTCAAAAAAATCATCTCATGTTGGTTCTTCTATCAAAATTTAGGATTCTGAGTCCTCTTTCCAATGGAATTTATTTGGGTGAAAATCATCGAGTAGATTGAGAGGAAAGCTAGTTTTTCCAAAGGGTGACAAATTTGGACAGGTTTTTTAATATAGCTTATAAATGAATTTCTGGAGGTGCTGTGCAAATTCTGAGAATTGGAACTAAAACTAGACAGGTTGATTATTGTTTTTGTGCAATTTCAACCCCTAATTTGACCTGGAAGTATTTTTACCAAAGCATTATTATTAACCCTGCAAAATTGAATAGTGCTGGAAATTGTGTTTTATTGTGTTATTTGTCTCTAAGTGTTTTAAAGACTCCTAATGTTGTTTGTTTGCTTTACCATACTTATGTATGCTTATCATGGGTTATATTTCCTCTCTTATGTTTGTCTCATTCTCTTTTATGTGACTAACTTGCTTAGCAAAAGATCTAATAAACGGAAAATGGAAAGGGGTTAGTAATGGGCGACGTTCACCCTTGTGTTTCAGAATGATTTATGTAATATACATATAAATGACATGAATTATGATGGGATTAATACCAAATGAGCTAAGTCTTGCGCAAGCGGTCTAAGCGAGCCCCTAGGTTGACCTGGATGTATTCAGACTCTATGTGACAGTTTCAAGGTGTAAGCGAGCCCTTTGGTATGGTATCTGCAAGGTGTAAGCGAGCCCTAGGCACGATTTAGTATGGTATATGCAGGGTGTGAGTGAGCCCTAGGCACAATTTTAGTGTAAGTGAGCCCACTTGTTTGGCCGTCTCTTTTGAGATCCATCAATGTCACTGACCGGCAGATAACCGGGAGGTGAGCATTGGTGGTAAGGTCTGCAAAGCAACAAAAGAGGGAGTTCTGAGTAGTCCGGTGTTCAACCTTGTGGTTGGGTAGAAGGATCTCTTTGGGGGATTTTAGATATCTAGTCTAACTACTAATTCATAGAACGTATGTTATGTTACCTGATTTGTTATGTATATGGTTGATTGGTTGATAGAAGATATGGGGGTGTGTGTGTTTTTACTGGGCATTCCAAGCTCATGACGTGTCATGCCAGGTAAGGAAGCAGTTTACGATGGAAAAAGTTATCCCGAAGGCAACCAAGATGAATTGTTAGAGCCATGGTTCACTTGAAGATTTAAACTAGTAGTTTTTTTTTACTTTGACTTTTGGCGTGACAATGTTTGTAATCCTATTGCGGAACACAAATGAATTAACTATGGTATCAACTTTACTTATATGTATATATTAAGATATTTTGGTTATCTATCCTGTTTGAGTTGTATTTTGTACTTTTTATTTTTTTTATGGTCATGAATTTTGAGGCGTTACAATTCTTTTCACACCCAACCCTCCTTGACTTTTACTAAGAGTAACATCACCCCATTTAACCAAATGAATTTTTCTTTTAAGATCTAAACCTCCCCAAAGAAAAGCTGCTTGAATTTTAGCAATCTCCTTTGCTACACCTGATGGCATCCTAAACAGAGAAAGATAATATATAGGCAAACTAGACAATACAACTTTTATTAGTGTTACTCTACCTACAAATGAGAGGAATCTTCTTTTCCATAAGGCAAGCTTTAATTTAAGCTTTTCTATCACAAGCTTTAGAGCACAATTGAGAACCTCAACTCAATGTCCATTTCTAGATAATAATATCAACTAAAAAACAACTTTGCTTAAACCTGAAATGGTCCAATCCTCCAAGTTTTAACATGAAGACAATATTAAGGATAACTATTCAAGTGTTCTTTGAGCCAATTTGGACCTTTGAAAGGTATTGAAATGACTTTAATTTACAATGGCCGTCTCTTTAGGAATGACTTTTTAAATGGACTAGCCGTCAAATTTGAGGCCCATGACCCAGCCCACAGTTAAGGCAAACCTATTCAATGCCTGTCAAACGTACCTCAAAAACACTACTGTTATTGCTTTCTTCTCTTTGAGAAAACACAAACCCTACTTTCTCGCATTATCTCATTTACATCTCAGTGGCTTCATCTTCTAATATTTCTGCATCTTTCAGTAAGTTTTCCATTGTTTCTCACTCCAAGGTCACGGGTGTGTGGCTGCTGCAAATTTCATTCATCATGAACCAAAACACAAACGAATTTGATTCGCTTTACACAAGGTAGAAGGCCACAAGCTTCTATATGAGGGTAAACTCAATTGGGGAAGTTGGAGTAGTGCAAAGCCCCATAGGTGTCAGTTAACTATAGTAAGAGACGGTGATGTCAGTTAACCATTGGTTGGTTTAATTTTGGGCGCCAAAACCAGCCACTACAATGCTTATGTTTAGGCATTACTGTGCACTGTCAATTTACTTGGAGGGTTTGTGCTGCAATGTTGAATTGGTGGGAGCTGCAAGGGGCTCTACCAGGATCTGTGGAAGCTGTTCTTCATTGGTGGGAAGGTGTTAAGCTTAGCAAGAAAGAAAAATTGCTTTGGAAAGTCATTCCCTCAGCTGCCTTTTGGTCTCTGTGGAAACTGAGAAATGAGTGTGTTTTTCAGGCTGCTAAACCTCAGTTGGAGGACCTGAGTGATTTGATTAAAATCAGAGTTGCATGGTGGTTGAACCAGAGATTTAAGGGCTTTCACTTCACTGTCCAGGTCTTCCTGACCAATTTAAGGCAAATCAGATACTGTTTGGCGATTAAATCTGTCCCGTGTGGCTAATATAGATCTCTGTGTGCTTCTGGTTTTTTTGTTGGAGTTCATCGGTTGGTGTCTTTTGTGCTGTTAGGTTGGTGTCTTACCAACTTCTGGTGGTGCTACTATATGAATGTTCATACTTCCTGGGAGCGAGTTATCTTGTTATGATGCTCTTTGCTCTGCCCTTTTTATTGATGATTGTCAATGTATTACTGCTTGATCATTATCAATAAAATTTCCTTTTGGCTGTTTCAAAAAAAAAATGTTTAGGCATTACTGCACCGATGCTCTCTACATTAATTGCCGATTTCACATTCTAACCAGGTTTAGGATGCTCCAGAGGATGCAAAATAAATAAATAAAAGTGATCATGGGTGCGGAGTACAGAGTCTCCCTGTCTAGAGTTAACGCATTGCAAACACACTCCAAACATCTTTCATTAACACGTGATTGTGCTACTGTGTGATCTAGTGATCAAGTAAAGGTGAACCACGTGCACGAGCTCAGATTTACATGGCAGACAGTTCAGAGATTCTAGTTCAAATAAGGAACATTTGATCCAAAGTAGTAAGACTAGTGTCAATCTGAAAACCTTAAAGGATGACTAAGATACACTGATGGACAGTGACCCAATATTGGTACCACCCGCTAAATGACTATCAGGGACGGAATCAAGATTTCATTATCGAATGGGTTAAAAGAAAAATATTTTTTTTTTACTATATATACAAAACATACATGCATGTATAATATGATATATAAATTATATATACATAAAAAAAATTTAAATACCATAGAAGTAATTTGTAACAAGATGAAGTTTTTTTGATGTAAAATAAAAAGAGAATTCATGATGAAAGAAGAATGATACATTTTTTTTATACTGGGTGAACCATTTTATGTATAAAATGATATATTTTTTTAAAATTCTACGACAAATAATAATTTTCATAGAAACAGGAGAGCCATGACCCCCTATAGTCTTCTTCTAGTTTCGTCCCTACCTATCATGTTCTTTATATATATATATATATATAAGAAAGAAAGAAAGAGAGAGAATGAGAAACCATCCATAAAGCTCGTAAGTTTATGAAAACAAAATTTTACCAAAGAGCTCCATTGCACAGAATCGATATGCATATCATGAGCATTTTCTTTATTTAGAATCAGTTTGTACATAGGTCCATCAACCTGTATTGAAAGAGAAGAAAATTGAGCTAACAACCACATTTTGTACAAACAGAGAAGTGGCCAAGATACAATATAGGTTCGCAGATTCTTTTTTATCTCACAAGTACAATGGATTCACAGAATTTCCATCAAGCCAAGCAGAAACTCTACAAACACCAATGTCTTTTTATAAATTGCATATTGTAAAGAATCCCCATGTGATTAACAAAAATAAAAGAAATACCAACATAACACATGACATTCGGTTTTTCTAGCAATGTTACGCTAGTAATTCCGTCCACAATATGATCTTCTAACATCTTGTATTTTTTTTTTTTTTTTTTTCCATATCCGCAATTGTAATTGTGTGGTTGATAGGGTAACTTAAGTACATGTTTGTTTCCAGTTTTTTTAAAATACTTTTTAGAAAATTCTACTTTCTTATTTTTTGTGTTTTTTTGTTTTTACTATTTTTTTAATTTTTAGGCACACTTAACATAAATACACTTAAAAAGTATAATTTTCATAAAAAATATTTTAAAAATTCACTAAATAGAAAAAATATAAAAAAAAAATATGAAAATTCAGTATATTCTTTGTATTTTTGTATATTTATTAATTTTTTAAAATATTTTTTCACAAATATTTTATTTTTTAGATGCATCTAAGTATGGTACATCTAAAAAAGTTTTTAAAAAAATGTTTAGAATTTTAAAAATATTCACTAAAAAAAAATATGAAAAATAAAAAATTTAGTTTTTAGAAAACTTTATTCAAAAGACTGAAATCAAACACAATTTGCAATTGTAGTTGAGAAACCATAGTTTCTCATTGTATTTTACATGACTACAACGGCAACTAAGGTAAGATTATAAACAAAGAAAGATAAAACTAAAAATTAAGTTAACCAAAGGAGTAGCCTTAACAAGTGACGAGGGTGTTAAGAGTTTATTTTAATTATTGTTATTTCTTTGAATAAGTCTATGTTGTCCTATTCTTCTGGGAGTCAGGTGTAGTGTCCTAAGTTTTAGGAGCATTCTCTTATCTTGGAAGTCTGTTAGTCATGGATCAAGATTAGTTCCATATTATCTGCTAAGTTTGGTTTATATATTCTATTTAAAGTTGCTTTCAGTCAATGAATAAACAGAGAAGTTCAGCAAGATTCTTCTTTCAATTGCTTTATGTTTTTTCTCACATTTTGGTATCAGAGCTACCAAGAACTTCTCCTTGGAAGCAGCAATCTTCTTACGATCAATAGCAATCATTCATGGCTGACAAGGTAGTGGATAACCATGTCCAGCCAGCTATTCCTCGCTTCGATGGTCACTATGATCACTAGAGCATGTTGATGGAGAATTTTCTAAGATCCAAAGAATATTGGACTCTCGTGGCAACCGGCTTTGTGGAACCGGAAACTGGAGCAATTTTGTCAGAAGCATAGCAAAAGAGACTTGATGAACAAAGGCTGAAGGATCTCAAGGTGAAAAATTACTTAGTTCAGGCAATTGATCGTACAATTCTAGAGACCATTCTCCGGAAAGAAACTTCCAAGCATATATGGGACTCAATGAATAAGAAACACCAAGGCACATCGAAGGTCAAACGCTCCCAACTCCAAGCACTTCACCGAGAATTTGAGACCCTTCAAATGAAATCTGGGAGTGTTTCAAATTATTTTTCAAGGACAATGGCGATTGCAAATAAGATGTGGATCCATGGTGACCAAATGCAAGATGTTATCATCGTAGAAAAGATTCTTCGCTCCATGACTACGAAATTTGATTACATAATCTGTTCAATTGAGGAGTCCAAGGACATTGATGAACTATCGGTTGATGACGTGCAGAGTTCGTTGCAGGTCCATGAGCAAAAACTCAACCGTAGTACCGCAGAGGAGCAAGCCTTGAAGGTCTCAACCAATGGCGAATCTTCAGCAGCAAGAGGATCTGGTCGAGGAAGAGGACGATGCCACAGTCGAGGCAGGGGAAGAGAAAGTCGTGATGGCAGATCCATAAATAACAAAGAGGACCACCACACTCCAAATTCAAGAAGCAGAGGTAGAGAGCATTACAATCAACAGTCAACTAATCATGAAGCAAAATGGGGCAAATCAAATATTGAGTGCTACAGCTGCCACAGATATGGGCATTATAAGTCTGAATGCCGTACTAATTTACACAAAGAAAAAGGGAAAAAGTCCAATTTTGTAGAGAGAGAACAAGAAGCCACTCTTTTAATGGCGTGTCATACCATGGAAGGGAATCAGCAGAATTTATGGTATCTAAATACAGGTTGTAGTAATCATATGTGTGAAAGTAAGTCAATTTTTACAAACTTGGATGAATCTTTTCGAACCTCTATAAAGTTTGGTGACAATTCTATAATTTCGGTTATAGGAAAAGGTGATATTCACATTCAAACTAGAGATAATTCTACTCAAATTATTTCTAGTGTTTTTTATGTGCCAGAATTGAGAAGCAACTTGCTTAGTGTGGGTCAACTTCAAGAGAAGGGTTACACAATCACAATCAAATATGGTGTCTGTTTAATTAATGATCCCAAAAGAGGTGCAATTGCTCATGTCAAGATGACTGCAAATCGAATGTTTCCATTACATATCAAGTATGATACTCAGTCCTACTTTCGTGATCACTTTCCAAAATGGAATGCAAGGAGAGCTACAAAAATGCTAGAGCTGGTCCATTTTGATATTTGCGGGCCCATAAATCCGATATCCAATGGTAATAAGAGGTATTTTATTACATTCATTGACAATCATAGTCGGAAAACATGGGTATATTTTTTACAACAAAAATCTGAAGCTTTCTCAGCATTTAGAAGTTACAAGGCCCTGGTTGAGAAAGAAGTTGGGAAAGCTATTCAAATTCTTCGAACCGATCGTGGTGGAGAATACAATTCACGAGAATTTGCAAATTTTTGTGAGGAACATGGAATCAAAAGGCAACTTACAGTAGCCTATACACCATAGCAAAATGGTGTGTCCGAGAGGAAAAATTGTACAATCTTAAACATGGTACGAAGTATGTTGGCAAGGAGAAGCGTTCCAAAGAGTTTTTGGCCTGAAGCAGTCAATTGGAGAGTTCGCATATTGAATAGAAGTCCCACACTAGTTGTTCGAAACATGACACCCGAAGAAGCATGGGCTGGACGCAGACCATTCGTTGATCATTTCAAAATTTTCGAATGTATAGCATATGCTCACATTCCTAATGAAAGAGGAAGAAGCTTGATGACAAAGCAGAAAAATGTATTTTTCTTGGTGTTAGTGAACATTCAAAGGCCTATAAGTTGTATAATCCCATCACCAAGAAGATTGTTGTCAGCCGGGATGTAGTGTTTGACGAAGAAAGGTCATGGACGTGGGTTGTTGATGACTCAGAGCAGCAGCAGATTTCAACAATTTTTTATGGAAATAATGAAGAAAGTAATCAGCCTTCAGATGATCATAGGCAGCAACAATCAGACTCCATCCCCACTAATCCACAAAGTCCAGAAACAGCAATGGTTATCTGCTCCCATCAAATTCAGCGGGAGAACATGCTCCAACCGGATCGCGATCTCAATGCACTAAAAGGAGGCCAGCATGGATGCAAGATTATGAGTTAAATGGATTTGATCAAACAATTGATCCACTCATGCACTTTGCTCTATTTACAGATTGTGATCCTGTAATATTTCAAGATGCTGTCAAATAAACAAAGTGGCAGAAAGCCATGGATGTGGAAATCAATGCCATAGAGAAGAATGACACATGGGAGTTGATAGATCTTCCAAAAGGGCAAACGACAATAGATGTCAAGTGGGTCTACAAAACTAAGTTAAATGAGAAGGGAGAAGTGGACAACCACAAAGCACGTTTAGTGGCAAAAGGGTATAAGCAAGAGTTTGGGGTGGATTACAAAGAGATGTTTGCTCCAGTAGCAAGATTAGATACTGTAGACGTCCCCGAACGCATCCCGGGGAAAGGGAGCGCGAGCCCCCCCCGTTCTGGTTCGATATTAGGTCACTACAGTTCGAAGGACTCGAATGTCACGGTTCTTAATCTTGAACCAAAGAGTCCAAATCCGGCAAATCGTTTTGAGAAAACAGATTTTCTTTTAAAGAAGTGCCAAACATGGACTGCTTCGCCAGATACAGAGTCGCCACCTAAATATTTTAAAATGGGAAATTTAGGAAACCTTGACTCGGTGCCAAAGGCCACGTGTCCGTCATCACCAAAGTTGCCTCGGCTCGGGAACTTGGGTACGATTGGGGAAGGTCACTTCGTGAGCACCCTCGCCGCCGGCCAAAGACCGCCTCTACTAACCATGATATCTCGATTTTGAAAATATTGTGCGTTCTTATTAGGTTATTAGCCTAGGTTACTATGTGATGCGACAAAGATACAAGTATACACTGGATCGCCTGAATTGGAACAAAACATTTCATGTTTGTTTGTTTGAAAATGGTTTGATGGTGCTACCCGCAAGTAGGCTAAGACGCGGATTTGCCACCCTCGGGTGGGCTTAGAAAAACGTGATTTTGCCACCATCTAGTGGGCTTAAAACAAACATTTGATGAATTGTCCCAATTCAAATAACTCAACCTCCACCCACAGGCATTCAAGGCAGTTATATCACATAAGCATTTAGCCTTATGGTAAGCATGCTTTTTATGGCAGTCACTCACACGCATGCAAGAATGCTAAAGCATAAAACTCACCGAGTACTCCAAGCCAAAACAGAAGCTTGTTAGAAATCCATGCATGGACCTAAGCATACTGAAATGTCTAATGCAACACATGCAAAGATGCAAACTATAGCAGGCTCGGCTATTCTAAACATGGCATGCGAAATGCTACAGTTAACACGTGTTCAATTTGGAATTGAAATACAAATGCAGTTTGTATGATGCGCCGAGCCCGGTGCGTGCAAAACAGATGAATGATGCAAACATGCTGTCATACTGTATGCTAATTGAAATATGCCCTATATCTAACCATCATAAGCAGGTAAATAAAAGAGAGAAAGACGTGGGGTTGGAAGACATACATCACACTCACCCACACTTATTACAATTATGCCCTCACGCAGAGGGTCCGAATAAATAATACAGTCCCGAATGAAAGAATAATACAGTCCGAAATATTACAGTCCGAATAATATACAAATTCCTAATTAATTAACAGATTAACTAAGAAAGCTGTAAACTGGCATACAAGCCAGGGGCTGCCTTGCTATTGATGAATGATGTATGCCGGGCTGCTTTGGCGTGGAAATCCACTGGGATGCCCCAATTAGCCTCTGTTTACAATGTTTTTCGAAATGCGTGCCATGCTCCGAAAAGTTGCTGATCCTTCATTTTGCTACAACAGAGAGCAGGAAAGGGGCATAGCAATGTATTTCACAAATATATGCATGCCTTGATCCTCGTGCCACCAATCACGCATCTCGATGTATGATGGCTGAGGAATCGGATTGCACAACTCAATATAGGATGAATGCAGATGAATGCTACAACAAAACCTAACTCCATCATGGGTGATCCGGAGTGTCGGTGACTTGGGAATGGAGACCCGTTCATTTACTCGAGTGCAAACGTGTTCGTTTCCGTCAAGGCTAACTCCTATCCCAACACACGATGCAATATGCATGATATGTATGATATGCAACTAAGATACAATCCTAACATACACAATGCTATGAAAATGAGATGTCTCGGAATGCGTGCACACGGGCACGCAAACCGAGAAAATGATCCTAAGGCATAAAATGGCATACGCAATGCAATTGGACTTACACTAACATGAGAGAGCCTCAGCCACACTCACATAAGAGGCCGTCGGATAAAAGTGAAGTGCCTCGAAATGCGTGCACACGGGTACGCAAACCGAGGCAATGGCATACGGAATGCAATGATGCTAAAATGACATACAGAATGCAATATGGGCTTACACTAACATGAGAGAGCCTCAGCCACACTCACATAAGAGGCCGATAGATGAAAATGAGATGCCTCGAAATACGTGCACACGGGCACGCAAACCGAGGCAATGGCATACGGAATGCAAAATGGACTTACATTAACATGAGTGGACCTCAGCTACACTCACATAAAAGGCCGTCGGATAAAAGTGAAGTGCCTCGAAATGCGTGCACACGGGCACGCAAATCGAGGCAATGGCATACGAAATGCAAAATGGACTTACACTAACATGAGTGGACCTCAGCCACACTCACATAAGAGGCCGATAGATGAAAATGAGATGCCTCGAAATGCGTGCACACGGGCACGCAAACTGAGGCAATGGTACTAAAGCATGAAATGGGACTCCAAATGCAAATTGGACTTATATTAACATGAGAGAGCCTCAGCCACACTCACATAAGAGGCCGTCGGATGAAAATGAAGTGCCTCGAAATGCGTGCACACGGGCGCACAAACCGAGGCGATGGCCCTAAGGCATGAAATGGCATGGAAATGATATGCAAACATGCAAATGAATTTTGGCATTGAAATGTGGGGGAAAACAGCCCCGAAATGAGGCGAAAGTACGCCCGATGCATGAAATGGCCCCGAAACATGAATTTAGGCACCCGAAATGGCCTATAGCTATACCAAACATGCACAATATAGACATGGAATGAAAATACAGTAGCAAGGCAGCCCCAAGACAAGCATTTTTCAGTCATAAAAAGGGCTAAACAGCAAGCACACATAGGATTAAGCAAGAATGCAAAAATGGCTCCCCAAGAGGGGTATCGAAGTAAGTGATATATGCAATGCCCAAATGGAAAAATACCCTTCTACAACACTGAAGAGGGACTAAAAATATGCACATTTACATTAGATTACATCCCCCAAATCAGTATGAAAACATGCTAAAAATGTCATGCAAGAACTAGGATACATAAGGCTATAACATGAGGTACCCCAAAAATTCATCAAACCAGCAAAGACCCTTAATGAAATATGTCAAGATGGTCAAAATATGACTCTTTACAGCTCTGATGATGGCCGAAAACAGAAGCTAGATAAGCTTAAAAAAGCATGCAAAAATGGGGGTCAAAGAGGGGTATAATGACAAGTATAACATGGAGACCCCCAACAAGGTTGATCCCTTCTACAATGTTGTAAAGAGACACAAGATAAGCCTACTAACAGTTCATGACATGCTCCAAAACAGACTACATGTAGGCCAAACAAATCATGCAAATTTACGGTAAATAGGAGAGATTATGAAGTAAGTGCAAGATAGAGGACCCAAACAGGATTGATCCCTTCTTAAATGTTGAATAGGGGCTCAAAATAGGCCCACTTACAGTTTACATTATGCTCGAAAACAGAACACTCATAGTCTAGAAATTTCATGCAAAAAAATGGCATATAAGATGATATTGAAGCAAGTGCCAAATGGAGGGCTCAAACAGGGTTGAGCCCTTAAACAAACATGAATATAAGATCAAAAGAGTGACCCTTTCAGTTAGGGTCGGAGCCTAAAACAGTGAGCAAATAGGCTTAAGAAATGAAGCAAGAAAATGCTACAAAATAGGGAAATGGAGACTTACCCTTGTAGACCTTTTCTTTTCTACCTCTTGGCTTGAGGAATGTTGCTTCTAAGCCTCTGAGAACCTCTCCTTGCTGCTGGAAATGGAGTGGTGATGGGGATGCTTGATAGTGATGAAGAAATGGCACCAAACTTGAAGAAAAATGACTTTGGAGCTTGGAAATGGAGAGAAATGGGAGGTGGAAGGTATAGCTCTCTCTCAGATGTGTCTAAAAATGTCTAACCTTGAGCCAAGAAGCCAAGCCTCTCCTTTATAGAGGAGAGGCATCAAAAAAATATCTAAGGGACCTTTCTAATCCTCCATACACGTGTATGGAGGATGGTCCAATTGGCAACCAACTGGCACAGCTGGAATACACTGAGGGAGAGGAAAATGGCCGGCCAGCTCACAGGGGCAAAAAGGTCATTCACAAAAAGGGTGGCCGGCCAGCTAGGTTTTCTGGCCGGCCAGCTACTTTTCAGGAGCTGTCGGGAAGAAGCCTGGCCGGTGGATGCTAGGGAAGTCCAAATGTGGCCATTCAAGTGTCCAAATTGAAGCTCCAGAAGTTATCTTTCCAATGGCGCAAACCTTGCATCAAAATTCCTCCTGTGGAAAAAGTTATGCCAATTTCCGTGAAGCCGCGCAGATTTCGGTTCAACCGGAGTGATGCCTTACTTCAATCAACCATATCTCCTCCGTCCGGAATTGAATTTAGGAGATTCTTGAGTGAAAAATGAAGCCCCGGAAGTAAATTTTCCAACGGTGGTGACCTCATAGCTTTATTCCTCTTGTGCAAAGAGTTACGCCCGTTTCGGTGAAGCCGCGCAGACTTTTCTCCTTTCCGGATTCATGCTGAACCACTTTTGACCAAACAAAAAGTTGGTTGTCAAAACACTTGCTGGCCTCCCACCCCCCTACAAGCTTCCTAAACATGAAAATAAGGCCTCCACCAAAAATGAACCCAAACTGATGTGAAATGAAGGTTCGGGGGCCGAACGCTTGTCGGGACCTCAAAATCGATCACAGGGTAACGGAGTGGTGTTCAACCACGAAGTGGGTATCTAAGACCCCAGTGTCTCTCGAAAGGGATTAAATAAGATGCATGCCAAAAACCGGAGGAATTGGAGATGGTTAGGCGGTCCCGAACCGAGGCACACGGCCTGACGGCTCCGAAAACCGAGAACCAGGCTCCGAAATGGGCAAAATGGCCTACGGGCACGAAACGTGGCCCACGGCCACTGAGAGATAGTCTACGGGACCTCTCCTCGAAAGAAAACAGAGAAAACCGAGTCCGTTCGCAAACCGAGGCAAGGCATGTAAGAGGCTCTAAGTCCGGAAGGCGCCACGGCCGACTCTGAGACTCGGAAAGCGCGATATGCAACATCACCAAGCGCTCAAATGGTGACGTCTGAGTCTTAAGGTCGGTCAAAAATGAGGTGTCTACAGATACTATCAGGTTGGTGTTTTCCATTGCTGCACAAAATTCATGGCCTATCTTGCAGTTAGATGTGAAGTCGGCTTTTCTACATAGCAAATTACAAGAATAAGTGTATGTGAATCAACCTCCCGAGTATGTGAAGCAAGGAAATGTGCAAAAAGTTTATAAGTTAAAGAAGGCATTATATGGACTGAAACAAGCACAGAGAGCTTGGTACAGTCATATAGATGCTTATTTTGCTAGAGAAGGTTTTCATAAATGTCCATATGAGCATACACTTTTTATAAAGCTTGGAGAAGGTGGAAAAATTCTTATTGTATGCTTATATGTGGATGACTTGATTTACACAGGTAATGATAATGCCATGTTTGATAGTTTTAAACAATCTATGATGACTGAGTTTGGTATGACAGATTTGGGGCTGATGCACTACTTTCTCGGCATCAAAGTAGTACAGTCATCAGCTGGGATTTTTGTTTCTCGGAAGAAATATGTCCAAAAAGTCTTGAAGAGGTTTCATATGAAGGATTGCAATTCAGTTGGAACCCCAACAGCACCTGATTTGAAGCTAGAAAAGAAGTCGGATGGAAATAAGGTAAATGCAACTCTTTATAAGCAAATTGTGGGAAGTCTAATGTATTTGACTTCAACCAGGCCTGATATAATGCATGCTGTCAGCCTAATCAGTCGCTATATGGAGATTCCAACAGAGCTTCATCTCTTAGCAGCAAAAAGAATATTTCATTACTTGCAAGGTACAAAGGATTTTGGTATTTTCTATAAAAGAGGAGCACAATCTGGTCTATTTGGTTACACTGATAGTGATTATGCAGGGGATCTTGATGATAGAAGAAGCACTTTAGGTCACGTGTTTATGATGGGGACAGGGGCTGTTTCATGGTCATCCAAAAAACAGCAAATTATGACTTTATCAACAACTGAAGCTGAATTTGTTGTAGCAACGTCATGTTCATCTCAAGCTATTTGGCTAAGAAGGTTAATTGAAGCACTCCATTACCAGCAGCAAGGTCTAACATTCATTTATTGTGATAATATTTCTGCAATCAAACTTTCAAAAAATCCAGTTTTACATGGAAGAAGCAAGCATATAGATGTGAGATATCATGTCTTGCGTGATCTCTATAAAGATGGTATCATTGATTTAATTTTCTGTAGAAGTGAAGATCAAGCTGCAGATATTTTCATCAAGCCTCTCAAGCTACCTGTGTTTGTGAAGTTGAGGCAAATGTTAGGAATTTGTTCGTTGAAGGATGTTGTTTGAGGGAAGAGGAGACCACTGTCATGCAGAAGCTGGAGCTTATTTTCTCTAAACTAATGTTTAAAAGATACTCAGTTTAAGGGAGGGAGCTAAGAGTTTATTTTAATTATTATTATTTCTTTGAATAAGTCTATGTTGTCCTGTTCTTCTGGGAGTCAGTTGTAGTGTCCTAAGTTTTAGGAGTATTCTATTATCTTAGAAGTCTATTAGTCATGGATCAAGATTAGTTCCATATTATCTACTAAGTTTGTTTTGTATATTTTATTTAAAGTTGCTTTCAGTCAATGAATAAACAGAGAAGTTCAACAACATTCTTCTTTCAATTGCTTTCTGTTTTTTCTCACAGAGGGAGCACAATGAGGTGGCACAGAGACTTCAAAGTGGAAAACAAATGAAAGTGCCAATATGCATTGATGAAGATCATAACTCAGAAAAAGTAAAATGACAACATAGATACAAAAGACAGATACCTTGTCTTACAATTGATTCTATTGCTCAGATCTTTAGTATTCTTTTTTATTACCTGTGTTTACTAGTTAAGCAGAATACCTCCTGGAATTAACTGTTGTAAGTAGGCAGTTCTACTACTACCCCTATCCATTGAAAGAACTCAAAAAAAAAAAAGTAATTTTTCTTATTTCCATTTTTAAATGATTCAATCAATTCTCATTTATCTAATTTTATTTACCTGAAACCAAAAAAACTAATAATAATGCATTTTATAAGTGAACACAAAATAGCAATATACTCCAATTTGTGCCACATTCATTCTCCAAAGTCAGAAAATAAGATAACATATACAATGAGTTACAATATCAGACCATGAATGTGTCATCCTCCAGTGCCCCAAGCTAACCATAGCACAGAGCAAAAAGCAGCAAATAGAAGGATATACCCTAACTATCATAAACAGGGGATCACAGCTAAGCAAAAATAGAAGGCCAAATAATCTACACGCAGGGAGACAAAGATGCATGTTGCCTATTTATTTTTTTTAATAAGTAAAATATAGACAGATGCCTAATTTGGAACATATAGGGCTTGTTTGGTTTGTTTTTGGAAGAGTTGTTTTTGAAAAAAATTTGGGAGAGTTGTTTTAGAAATTTTTTTGGTTTGTTTGGTTGTATATTTTGAGAGAAAAATTTTTTGTAGGAGTTTAGGATGATTTTTTATTTTGTTGTAATTGAGTAGATGTGTGTGAGAGAAAAAGTGATTGAGAAGGAGAGATGAGAAAGAAAAAGTGATTGATTGATGTGTAAGAGAGAGAAAGTGATTTTGGAAATTTTTTGAGAAAAAACTCAAACCAAACAATTTTTTAGAAATTTTTTTCTAAAACTCATCTCTCAAACTCGAACCAAACATACCCATAGTAGCTTAGAATATCCTCTACAGGACAGCCAAAGGCTTCATTCTAAAAGGCAACAGATCCAAAGATCAAAAATGTGAAGAAGTTAGCAAATAAGTTTCCCTAAAAAATAATGAAAAAGCATATGGTAAAAACTAGAGAGTCTGGAAAATGAATCAAGGGCCAAGATAGTGACAGCTTTTTATCACAATAGGACATGCAAGTGCACAAGCTCACGCATGTATAGCTTACTCAATGATGTAATCAAATTACACTCTACAGAAGACATCAGGTAATTGCTTGTAGAAAATATATATATATATATATAAATGAGCAGTAAAATTTATTTAAACCACTTGAAAGTTGTAATCTCCACTGCCTAGACGGTGACATAAGAATGATTGAAAGAATAGAAGACTTGAATATTTAATTTGCCAATTTTATTTCAAACCCAACCCCAAACCCTCAAACTCCAAGAAGAAGAAAAAAGACCCAAAAAAAAAAAAAAACAAACAAACAAAAACATAAGCAAAATATTAGGATGATGGTTAAGCATTGTGCTGAAGATTTATGAACCAGGAACAAATACAAATGAGATGGAGAAAGGATATTGAATACCGAATTGTCCTTGTTCTCAACAAATAAACAAATGGAATTATCGGCCACCCCAGTAGCAATTACTCCTTCCTTGTCAAATTCACACATGAAACATAACAAAATCAAAATGAAAGAGAAGAAGAAACGATAACAAAGTTATCAGTCACATGAAGATTTAGAATCATAAAGATTTAATCAAGTAGAAAGAAGTAAAACTTGTATTAGGAACTGGTAGTTTCTAATATTCCCATCAAAATTATGCCCTAATACATCAAACCAAGTTCAAACAAATTCAAAGAATGAGGGATAGAACCAAATTCACCCAATCCTGGATTAAGTAGGCTACAAAGTCAATTAGGATCATCAATTTGTGTGGGCGTGCAAGTGAGAGAGAACTTTGAAATTAACAACATAAGTTTGTTAGATAGCTTAATATACATTGTTGGGCTCAAGTCCTAACAACTTAGGCTTTTGGGAAAATTGGTGACTTAATATGGTATCAGAGAACTTGTTGAGAGAGGTCTTGGGTTCAAATATCTCCATTAGCATTTAGTATTATAACCCTGTTTGGTTTCTTCCTCTCTGTTTTGTTGTTTGCTTCTTTTGTTTGATTCTTTGTTTGCCTCTCCATGTGCAAGGCAGGGTTGCATGTGAGGGGTGTTAGATAGCTTGATATATATTGTTGTACCCATTTCCTAACAACTTAGGCTTTTGGAAAAACTGATGACTTAACAAAGTTATATAATAATTATCCAAGCATATGTAGTAATCATCTAAATTTGATACAAAAAATTTTTTTGCAACTACGTGTACTCTTTCTACCTTAACTAATGCACTGAAAAGATTGTTCGGTCATGACAACCAAAAAGGGTGCAAAGATGTTTCCTGAAAAACCCCAAAAGAAATAATTAATCAGTACATATACCAGAAAATTGCAAAGCACATAATGACATTTTCCCAAATTATTAGAAAAAATACTTATCATACAAGTAAACTTCAACAATGATAAGCTACCTGTTCAAACATACAAGCCATAGTCTGAGTTGCAGCCTAAGCTACAGTGCAGGTCTCAACAGCACAAGGCACAACAGTTTAATTCACAAGTGCAGGCTCAATGTTTGACTGTGACTCCATATGCATCGCAAGCATGTATAATTAGAAAACCAATTTGTTATTATGAGAGTTTGTTAATTAGTTAGAGAATTAGTTTGAACCATCTCTTCATATAAATATATGTAACCATTCAATTATGAAAGATATGGATCTATAGATTTCTACATGGTATCAAAGCAATTAGCTCCAATGAGCACAAACCAAGGTCCCTCAATGGAAAATCAATCTTCATCTCCGTCTTCTTCAAATATGAGTTGCTATTGTCTAATTTCAATTCTCTAGTCATAGGCAAACTTAATTCAAGTAATTTTCTCATATGGAGAAATCAAATGCAGAACATGTTACAAGCTACTAGATTTCTTGGCTATGTCACTGGATCCATTCCATGTCCTGCAATGGAGATCATCGATTCCTCTAGTAAATCATCTCTAAATCCAGAATACACAAAATGGCAAATGATTGATGTTCATCTTTTCAGCTGTTTGACAGCAACATTATCATCTACAGTAGATTCTTCTGTTCTTCATCTACAAACCAGTAATCAAGTTTGGCAAATTTTTGTAAAATGATTCACATCAGTTTCAAGGTCTTATATTCATCAATTAAAGAATCAACTTCAAACAATTCACAAGAAATCATCTTCAATGGAAGCTTATCTCTCACAGATCAAGGAAATCTCAAATCAGTTAGCTTTAGCTTGTGCATCAATTGATGATGAGGACTTAGTTTTTCTGACCTTGAAAGGGTTGCCTGATGAGTACAATTCGTTCAAGACTTCCATTCGAACTAGATCTGGAGCAGTTTCCATGGAAGACTTATGTTCTTTACTGTGCTGAGAGGAGATTCATCTTAAGAACAAATTGAAGCACTTCACTGGTCCTGATCTTAACATCGCTTATTCAATAACAAAAAGTTCTAATTCTTCCTCTAATGCTGGATTTGAAGCTCAACACTCTTCTAATTTTGGTTCAAATAGAGGTTTCAACAATTCTAGAGACAGAAACCAATACAGAGGATCTCGAGGAGGAAGATCCAATAGCTTCCGTGGTAGATACACTAATAGGTATCACAGTCATTGAGGCAGAGGACACTATTATAGTTCTGGCCCTATTTGTCAGATTTGTGGTAAATCAAGCCACAGTGCTTTGGACTGTTGGTATAGATTGGATACTACTTTTCAGCCTTCTTCATCTGTATCTCATCACTAATCTTCTCAGTTCTCTTCTCGAGCTTATGCTGCCACTGTGCTTCAGTTTTCAGACTCTTCTGTACCTCCTTGGTACATAGACTCAGCAGCTACAAATCACTTAACCAATGATCTGTCCAATCTTCATCAGTATCAACCTTATCAAGGCCCAGAGCAAGTTCAAGTAGAGAATGGCTCTGCTTTACCAATTCATCACATAGGTAAAGGTCTGTTACATACTCCTAGTTTTTCTTTTCATCTTCATAAACTCTTGCATATTCCTTCTATTTCCTCTAATCTTTTATCTATTCATCAGTTAACCAAAGATCATAATTGTCTTGTAATCTTGGATGCCAACTCATTTGTCATTCAGGACAAACTCATGAGCAGGGCCTGTATAGGGGATCTAATGTTCATGGTCTTTACCAGTTCACACCATCATCTTCTTCATTTTCTTCTAAAGCTCGTTAATTTACTACAACCATACCAGTTTTTGATCTCCTCTGGCATCAAAGGCTAGGCCATCCATTGTAATGACCCCGGAATATACGTCACAATTATCAGTAATTAACGACGCATTAATATGAATTAATTGGGAATTTTCTATTTGAAGTAGAAAAATATATGTTGGAACTGCAGCTTCGGGACTGAAATCGATGACCGAAACGGGTTCAGAAATTGAAATTGAGCACGCCTATGTGATACCGGGAATATTTAGAACCATTCGAAACGATAAATTGAGGAGAATTTAAATGCGATTCGTTAGGCCATGTTTGGCTCAAAGTTTTGGCACAAATGAATTTATTTGATATATATGCTTTATGGATAAAGGTGTTTGACCTTTGTTGACTCAAAAACACAAGATAAGAAATATCTAAAGGAGGGAGAGAGAGAGAATACGGGAAGAAGAGGAGAAAAAGGGGAACAAGCTTAATTCTCTCTAATTAGCCAAATTAAGGTAAGAATCTCTCTCTAAATTCTTGAAATAAAGTAAGTTCATGCATAATTTCATGGTATGTAAGTGGAATTGAAGAGAAATTATGAAAAATAGAGAGGTTGTGTTGTATTTTCATCTAAGTTGCATCTTGAGCATCCATAGTATATGATCATGAGATTTATGGTTTTGAATCATGTTGATCTTGCATGATTTTCATAGTTGAGGGAGGAAACTCCATGGATTTAAGTTTATTTGAATTATGTGCATGGTTTATGAATTTATGGTTAAATCATGGTTTGATCCTTAATAGATTTATGTGGGTTTTGGTCTTAAGTTTTAATGGCTAAACCAAATACTTTTTAAAATGTTTTGGCCTTGGTCTTGTGTATTGAAAATGGTTTCAAATGTTTTGGGTGTGGTTTATGAAATTCATGGTTAAATTAAATGGTTTCTTAAATGTTTTTGGCCTTTTTGATATTTTCTACTTCTTGGACCTTCATGTGCTTGAATTTAATTTATTATTGGCATGCATTTAGTACCTCATTTACATGTAATTAAGTAAAGAATAATCTAGCATGAACACTTAGTTTTATGAAATGAATTATGGAAAGAAAGACTAATTTGTCATGAAGTGAAATAAAGTAAGGAAACTAGATAACATAAACCATGTGATTTATTGATAATTGGTGATAAGAAAGAATTATATGAAATGAATTAAAATAAGGAAGGAATATGTGACCTATATGAGAATGAGTATTTAATTAGAGTAAGATTGGAATACACGAATTGTTTGATTCTATGGCTATATGTATTGAAGAATTGTGTTATATATGTCGGTATTTGTGAGTCAAATCTCGAAGACCGTGACATCGGTTTCGGAAACCCTCTGTAAGTAACATTTCTGTAAAGTTATGTTCTTACAACATATGTTCTGAAAATGCTAAGCTATATTATGTTTTCTGAAATGATAATGCTTTCTGTGTGAACGAATATCCTGATTTGCAAATGTAGTATGGCACCCATAGATAGTCCTAAGTCATGGGGGCGGCATGAAAATCTTGGTCCATGACCATTCTGAGATCTCGTTAGTCACTTCATTGTGACAATATGTGTTTAATCGATATCGGGCCATTACTCTAGTCGGAAGACGCGTTACGTTATGTTATGTTACGTGGAGTATGCCATTATTATGTTACGATATGAATTGATTATGTTTGCGAGGATTTGTTTACGGATATATGTTATGTGGAATTCGTTCATTACCCCTTTACGTTAATGTTACTTCGGGCTTTAGCTCACCCCGTATATATGTATTTTATAGGTGGCGATCGGGAGTCAAGCCTAAGCGGGGTCTTGCACCGAGCGCCGTTTGAAGCCACGAGTTATGTGTGCCCGAAGTTGGGCTAGGCCCGAAAAGGCCGTATGTGTTGTTTCAGTTGTATATGTGGTGATGTATATGTTTTATATGTTTGTACATGAATTTACGGATACATGATATGTAGTTGGTGGGTAAATTAACATTTTGGCATGTAAATCTATGTTCATATTTATGCTGACTCTTTGGACTATTAGTTTTGCTATTTCGCTTCCGCGAGCCCCTTTTATTTATGTTATGTACAGATAGGCCTGTGGTAATCTAGGATTACTGGCCGGTTACGTTACCGAACTTTTAGGGGCGAATTCGGGGCGTGACATCCATCCTCTCTCAAACTTCAACATTTGACTGCTTAATTCCCTAATCAGCCTAGCATAAATAAACATTTGTCTAGTATTGATTGTAATGTTTCTAAAAGTCATAGACTTCCTTTCAAATTATCTAGTACTTCTGCTGAGTGTCCTTTTTCACTTGTGCATGCTGATGTCTAGGGGCCTTTTTCTATTACTAATGCTCCTTTTTCGATTTTTTTTATTGTTTGTTGATGATTGTAGTCGTTTTACTTGGATATATCCTTTACACTACAAAAGTGAAGTTTATGACAAATTACTTGAATTCAAATCATATGCTGAAACTCAATTTCACACCCATCTTCAAATCCTTCGAACTGATAGAGGCACTGAATTTGTCAATAAGAAAATTGTTTCACTTTTAACTGCTAATGGCATTATTCATCAAACTAGTTGTCCTTGCACTCAAGCTCAAAATGGTATAGCTAAGAGGAAGCATAGACATGTTATTGAAACAGCCATTGCTCTTCTTCATCAATCCTCTTTTCTCTTACAATATTGGTTTGATAATGTTGCTACTGCCGTTTATCTTATCAATTGAATGCCTAGTAGTGGTCTTTCTCATAAGTCTCCATTTGCAGTCTTGTTTCACTCCCATCCAGATTTTTCAATTCTCAAAGTCTTTAGGTGTCAGTGTTTTCCTTGGCTTAAGCCTTACACATTCATAAACTTCAGCCCAGGTCTCTATCTTGTGTTTTTCTGGGCTATCATCCTACTATTAAAGGTTACAGGTGCTCGATCCTCTTAATGGTCGAATCTATATCTCTAAGCATGTCTTGTTCGATGAGACTTGTTTTCCTTTTGCTACTTCTTTTTCTCTTATTTCTTCTTCCTCTTTAACTTCTTTGTCACATCTTCATTCCTTTTTCTGGCATACTTCCTCTTCTATTTCTTCTCCTCCTACTATGCCTTTCACTTCATCTATTTTTCCTAGTTCTTTCTCTCCTACCATACTTCCTAGCTCCTCTTCTATTGATCCTCCTCTTTGTTCCTCCCCATATCTCAGTTTCTTTATCTCAAGGACAAGCTGTTTGTGCTCCTTGCCTAATCAGCTTGCAGGGGAAGGATAAGCTACCTATTCAAACATACAAGCCACAGTCTGAGTCACAGCCTGAGTTGCAACCTAAGTTACAGTGCAAGTCTCAATAGCACAAGGCACAACAGTTCAATTCACAAGTGCAGGCTCAGTGTTTGACTGTGACTTCATATGCATCACAAGCAAGTATAATTAGAAAAGCAGTTTGTTATAACAGTATGAGTTGTGGTGGTTAGTATGAGAGTTTGTTAGTTAGTTAGAAAATTAGTTTGAACCATCTCTTCATATAAATATCTGTAACCATTCAATTATGAAAGATATGGACTATAGATTTCTACAAACAATTATGCCGAAATAGTGCAAAGAAAACAACAATGCAATTGTGACCAGCAAAAATCATTTAGCAATTTTGTAGCTAGCTTGCAAATGGAAAACTATAAATTATACTGAAATTTAAAATAATCCAAAATAGGGGTAATTTGGACAAGTCGAGTGTGCTTAGCTTGAACCGATTAAAGTGGGGTTCTGATGTACTCAAGCACTCAAAGTGCGCTCAAGTAGTGGCTTTTTTGTGCTAAAAAAAAATCCAAAATTTCACACTCAAAAACCCACCGAAAGTGCGCTCCATCAGGCTGACAGAATTCTGAATCCGAACTTAACTTGATTTTTGACAAACTATAAATAAAGACTTTGTTTTTCAATCTAAGACATTGAAACTGTGTTTAGATCTTAAATTTGTGGAACAGTGAATAAAATAAAATATCTTATGTTTCATTAACATTTCCCTTCCTTTTTCCTTTTCCTCTACAAATTCTTGCACAAATCTAAGATCTAAACACAAGAAGAGGGTAATTCAATAAGAAGCCCTTGCCACCCTAGAACCCTGAGAACCTAAAAAAACCTAATTCTTTCTTATTTAGAAAGAAGAAGACATGTTTTGCTTAAATTCAAATTGATATGAGAAAAACTTCTCTAAATGTATTGAAAAACCACATAAGCTTCACAATACTTGAATCGCTCTTAGGTAGCATTTGGTTCACAAGAATGATTTTGGCAATGGAATAGTTATTCCATAAACTCCCAATGGAATTAAAATTCTCCTAAATTGGTGAATGGTGATTCCATTTATAATGTATATTTCTTTCCCTTTTACCTAATCAAACATAGGATTCCGTATTCTAACAAAATGATCATTCCATTCCAGCCTATGAAGCACGTATACAGGTATTGGTACAATACGAGTACATCGATACAATAGGATTTTTAAAAAAAAAAAACTTCAAGAACAGATACGGCTGAGTACGTTTGTAAAAAATATTTATTTTAAATTTAGAGTAATGCAAAATAATTTAGTTTGTTATAATACAACGTGCAATTCACCTTTAATGCCAAAAGTAAAGATATAAACCAAAATTAAATGTCATTATATTAAATAATTACAAATCATAACTTAATTTTAAAATTATACTAAGCATAATAATAATAAATAAATAAATAAATAAACTTCAATGAAACTAATTTTACCTATGTATTAGAAAAGAATACTATTTTGACTGAGGTACAGTTTGGATATATACTATGTATGTCTATAGTACGGCAAAAAATAAGAAAAAATTTTGGATATATATTTCGTATATTCGATATGTATACAAAAGTATCATACAAAATATCAATACCCAGTGCAAATATTATATACTTGTCAAAATATCCGTACTTCATAGATTCCAGCCTTCATTCCGTACTATTTTTAGTTAGGGTTGGTTTGGGATGTTCTAAAAAAGTACACTTTTTGACTTATTGACTAATATATATTGGGTTTGGGTTGGATTTGATATGATGTATTAGAGAGATAATATAATTTAAATAATATGATATAATTTAAATAAAATAATAATTTTTTAACTTTTTATATTATTTAATAGATGTCAAATTTAACCTTGGCCTTGTTTGGGAAACAAATATAAGTGCACTTATTTCATCTTTTTATCTTTTTTGGGTCACATCAATCAACATCTCCTCTCTACTTTTTCTATACATAATACAAGAAAAATCAAAAAGTACACTTATTCTAAACTTCCCAAACTTGACCTAAATACTACATTAGCGCATTGGTTATTCTCTACCAACTAAGCAATTGTGATTGGAGCATCAAGGGGCTGAGGTCTAGACAAGAGGAGACTAGTACTAGTGTCAGAGTCACTTCCGAGTGGAGTTAATGTCTGCAAAATTGAAAGGAAAGATACCAAAGATATCACATCCAAGGTTGAGTTATATGTTGTTTACTTAAATCTTTGTGCCAAACTATAAATCTAAGTGGATTTAGACAAACAGAATGCTCCACAGTTTTTTACCTGAAGATGTACTAAAGGTTTTTTTTTTTTTTTTAAATGTAAAATACTAATCTTGCTTTTATTATTTGCTGTGGTATTATTATGTAGATGATATGCATGGTTAAAAAATTGGAATTGACAGACTGAATTAAATTTAAATAATCTACTTGGTAATTTTTATTAAATTTAACAACTCCCACGCAAAAAGCATCCATGACCGCATTCATGATTGCAATATTGAAAGAAAAATAAATAAATAAATAAATATAGCATGACGTAAGAGAAAGTGGAGACCAAAAGAAGCTGAGGTTGACAAATGGTCTCGTTCCTCTTAAGAAGGTATAATCCGCATGTCAAGTTTAGTAAGATATCGTTTGTGAATTATATGTTTTAGTCAAAATATTATTACATATTGTCATATTATTTTCTGTATCTTTTTATATATTTTTTTATAAAAATTTAAAAATTTATTAAAATAATTTATTTTCAAATGACACCTGACTACATATTTAAGTTAACTTTAATTAATGGTAAGATGACCATTTTGTGAGGGATGGCCTTTGTAATTTAAAAAAAGAGGAAGTTCCTCTAACCAAGCCTCGTCTCAAGGTAGGTTGGTGCAGTTCACCCATGTTACACGTTGAAAAGTAAACTGGCATAAAATTGCGCTTCAGAATTAATTACAAAACTAAGCACTTCAATTAATGGTAAAATGATCATTTTGTGCCCCGGGGGGGGATGGTCTTTGCAAGTTCCTCTAATCAAGTCTTGCCTCAAGGGAGGTTGGTGTAGTTTACCCTTTTCTTTTTCTTCTTTTTTTTTTTTTTTTTATCAATAAAAGAGAAATTTTATTGATGAAAAAAGATATACAAACGAAGAACTTACATCAATAAAATAAAGAAGTGCAACAAGTATCATAATTAAACTCAACAATCCTAACTAGGTTGACACTAAAAAGTAAATTGTCCTTCTGAATTAAAAAAAAAAAAAATTTGAGGTAAACTACCAACAGGTTCTAATAGTTTGACTTAATTCCCATCAAGTCATATTAAAAATAAATTTTGATAAAATTATCGCTAAAAATAATTTTTGTGACAATTTTTTATATATGTCCTTAAAAATTGACAATTAGTATTTTTTTTTATCATGATTTTTATAAATTGTCGCTAAAACTTACAATTAGTGACTTTTTTATGACAAATTTTTTCCATAAGATCTATTAGATAATAAATCAACTTATTAGGATCTACACATAAGTACCCCTTAAAATTGAGCTTTTGAATTAATCACAGTACCTATAAAATTGAGTTTCTGAATGAATAACAGAACCTATAAATTTTATTTGTGGAACTCTAGTCATCATTCTCTTGTAATTCATCTTTGTAAACGTAATAAGGGATTGTCCATGCACGTTGAGCAAGAGCTGGAACTTGGAACTCACTATTTAAAATCATTCTCAGGCATATCCAAGAGAAATATTGGTATCCACAATTTATCTACTCATGTGCTAGTTGCTAATAAAAGCGGCTTCAACACAAATGAATCATCTAATTTGGACAACTTGCAAAATTAATTCTCGACAATCTATGGCAAACAATTTTTGGTTTTTATTTATCCAGGTTGAAGTTCAAAAACCACTTATCAAACCCTTAAAAGATAACCACAAAAAATAAAATAAAATTTTGACTCGAATTAAATCAATTAAATCCCAAATTTCACAATTAAAAATGTGCGGGGGCGAAATATCCTCTGCTTTCCGTACTCCTTGGATGTCAAGTTTCTTGCGACGGCGTCTATCTCTGCAACACAAAAACGGTGAGCTGCCCGACGGTGGTGTGCCGGAAAGACCCTCCGACGATCAAGTCAGACCACTTGAGGAGAAGGAGGCTATCAGAGAGAGAGAGAATTTTTGATAGATTCAATTCGCTTACCCCTAACATGCGTCTTCTTCCATATTTCTAGGCTGGCCATGTAGCCTCAAGATTGTGCGCGCACTACCTCTGCTATCCTTCCCTGGACAGGTGGCAGTGCTCGCCTCTCATCACCTTACGCGTGTAAAGGCTTAGTCCTCCCACCAGTACACACAGAACTGTCCAACGGTATTGAGGCGTGCATGGAGCAGGTGTCCTCTCCCTCATGCCATTGGCCCAAGTGGCACACTCAACCGGAGTACCATGACCGGCCTACTACTCGTGGAGAATTGCCCCCCCCCACATACACATAACCGAGCTATGCATCGCCGACCTATAATCTGGAATCAAGCGAGGGCTTGACCACCTCGGCCGAGCTATTATTGACCGGTTCATTACGACCAACCGGTTGCGAGGCATGCCGGCCTCCAACCATTCTACCTTTTTCTCAGTCACCTGAAAGCACTTTATATCGACTGATCGGCCACGAAGCACGCTAAACCTCCATCGTTCTACATTCTTGACCACATGAAAGCTGCACATCTCGGCTGACCGATTTGGCGCATACCGGCGCTAACCGCGTCTCAAGTCTAGCACGGGCTACCATTCAACTCGGTCACAATCCGCCACACAGCCCCGCCCCATATGCTTAGTCGCTGACTTAGCTAAACAAATCCGTGCTCGGCGGTCAATGTTCCGACATCGAGTCGTGCTAGCCACACCACCAATGGAGAAGTTAGCTACGTTATTATCGCCACGTTTGATAACTAACTTAGCATCGTCTTGTCGTGCAAATCTCCCCTCTCAATTGCCCCTTAACCCCAACCGAGCTATCGTGATTGGGGTTACCATCCTGACCGAGCCATGGTTGAGTTGCGCCACTACCAAGCCGAGCGTGATCGAAGAAATATCTGTCGCCGCACTATCCAATTTGGCCATCACCTCGGTAGTCTTATCAATGGCTGTACAGTCGTACTGACAGCCGCCCTCTCAGTGCCACACGGCGTCTCCCCATTGGGCCGTACAGCCCAGCTGTCTCCCACGCTTTGAATTTCAAACGGCTACGCCGTTTGGTGTTTTTCCTCCATTTTATGTACAAACGAAGGGTCCTTTTGGCCCTTCACTATTCATCTTCTCCTCTGAGTTTCAAACCCTAGTCCCAAACCACCAAACTACCACCATTGTTGCCTTTGCTGCGCTCGACATCATCTTGGTTCGTTCTTGCCATTTTCGAAGCCACAATCGAGCTCTCGAGGCCCAACTCCTCTCACATTCGTTCTTGGTAAGTTACAGTGCCCTTCCCTCGTATTTTCTACCTTCATTTTCCAGTTCTTCATGTTTGTGCTATTGTGTTCTTCATGTTTATTTTTGTTGTTCTTCGCGCCCTTTTATATACCCTAGGCCAAAACGAAACTGGAGGATTGGATGGGACCTTCGTGCCCCTGGTTTCTCATGGGTTCAAGCAAATTCATCGCACACTTCTGGGATGAACAGCTTGAACCTGGGTAAAATCGAGCTAAACGCCCATTTAGATCCGTAGGTAGAGCTCTAGCCGAGCAAAAAACTGTTTGTGGCTTCTTGTAGAGGCTGCGACCGGGCTGAATACTCCATTAGATCGGTGAGTAGAGTGAACCGAACTAAAACCTTGAAACCTCCGCCCGAAACCATGACCAAGCTGGAGGATCAACTAGATCCTCCAATAGGTCTTAACTGAGCTATAACCGAACTAGGAGGCTTAAGCACACATGTTGTCGAACCGAGCTGAGACTTGTCGGTCAAAACACCAAATCCTTCACTGAGCTATTTCCAATAGGAGCCGCGCAATCTATGCCGTGCTAACCCTTGGCCTTATTTTTTAACATGCAGAACAAATAGGACCGACTAATCCAGTCCAACATTATAATTGGTGGAGCTCAAAGTCCAAGCAAACACACCAACATTTTTGATCGAGATACAAAACCAAATAAGACCAACATAAATGGGGAAGTACCGGTTTATGGTTAGCACGCCCGGTGCAATGGCCGAGTTCCGTAGGGAGTACAACGTCCCAAATGACGTGGTCTTAGAGCTTGCTAAGAAAGGAGACACCCCATGGGGAGACTTAGACCGGTGCCCCTTCACGGTCGTTTCCATTGTTGAAGGAGGGCTTCACTTCCCCGTGCAACCTTTGATCTGCGAATTTTTGAGGCAGACAAGGCTTTGCCCGACCCAAGTCTCCAACAACACGTTCAAGATAATAAATGGCGTCGCCGAGCTGAACCGAAGGCTCGGTCTCAATCTCAGCCTCGCAGAAATTTTCCATCAATACAGCCTTAGTAGAAATAAGAGCGGGCTTTGCTGGTACCTCAAAGTCAAGAAGGGCCGAGCAAAGCTCATAGAGGGCAATCCCGACAAGGAAACGAACGATGATGATTTCTTGTGGGTGTCCGGTCACTATGAAGACACCGAGGCACCCATACCGGGCTGGTATATTAGGAAAGACTTTGCACTTTGGTAAGTAGCTTGGGTTGACCGCGCTATCCTCATTCTGCATTTCATTATTATTGTCTTTCACCGGTCTAACACTTGTCTTCTTTTTGCAGATAAGCACCTAGCAGCGGACTACCACCAGGCCAACCAAGAGGCCATTAGAGCCCTGCTGCGCCATCCCGCCGAGGAGAGGGAGGCTTCAAAACTGCTCGATTTCAAACAGACTTACCACTAACAAGCACCGCGCAAAAGCTGCGTCACCAACTTCCTACGCGCTCCTTCCCCAGAGCCCGATCCAAACCTACCGCCAATCAGACTTGTTCCCCTTACCGCCGAGCAAGAAATGGCAAAAATCAGGGCCATCAAGTCCATGATAACCGGGGAGGAAGGCGAGTCCCTACCTCCAAAGGCAACTGGGGGAACATCCTCCACTCCCGCGGGGCAAACAGAAGCTGTGCTGGCCCTTGCCAGCGAACAACCGGTTGGCCGGTCAAAGAAGAGGCTGAGGAATGAGAAATCCGGACAAAACCTCGTTGATGAGGACTCCAAGTAGCCCCCCCAATGAGGAGGACCAAACCGAGCAAAGCAGGCCGCAAATCCAGGGCAAGGGCTCACCACCCCGGTCAGCCGGCGTTCAGTTCAAATACGTGGCCGCCGGCCGAAGACTCGGTCTATGCTGATAAGGATAATTCCCTCAGTTTCAACATGACCAAGGGGCTAATCCTTCCAGCCGACATGAAGAGGCATGACGAACTGTTCGACCTAAAAGTACTTCGCTCGGCAGCAAAGTCGATCGTTCTGGTAAGTTGTTCAGTTTTTCTTGAAGTTCTTGCTCGGTTTTTGCACAGTCTCTGAATACTAACGATCTGGCATTGGTTTGCAGGCCGTGCAAAAGAACTACCTTGCCCACGATCGCATGATCAAAGTGCGACAGAATCTTCGTGAGGCCATTGTCGAGAACGAGGCACAAAAGGCCGAGATATCGAAGCTAAAGGCGGCGCAAGATGCTATCGCGGCGGAGCGAGATAAACTGAAGCAGAAAGTAGACCGAGCTGATGCTGACAAGCAATGTGCCGTGAAGTCAACCAAAGCTCGGTACCTCGCCGAGCTGAGGAAACTGCGGGATGTGCACAAAGTCGCGATGGACAAGGTGGTCGACGACGCCGAAGACCGGGGATACGCTTTGGGCGAGAAGACTTATGAGCGGCAGGTCCAAGCGACCAAAGACATCTTTTTCCAGTGCGGCTGGAAAACCGCCGTGGAAAAAGTTAGCCTTCGTCAGGATTCTGACATGTTCATCAACCCGCCTTCTGCGTATATCCCGGTGTACATGCAGGCGTATGCCAACGCTGCACAAAACTGACTAATTGCAGAGGAAAGGAAGGAGGCTAAGGAATAAACGGCCGCCGTGCAGCAAACCAAGCAGACTTCTCCAATGGCATCTCAAGATGCGGAGAATGAAGAAGTTATTGATCGAGAGGTTGTCACGGTAGACGAAGCTGACGAAGACGCTGAGGAAAGCCTGCCCGAGCAGACAATTGTCAGGGCCGAGCATATGGAGGAAACAACCGAACAAAACCTTGGACTGGATTAAAGATGTTCCTTTTCTTTCTTTGTTTTTGTAATGTAACCGGGCTATTTCCCCCTAATTGTACTGAATTTTCCGTTATCAATGAAACCTATGACTTTTTGCTCGTACATCTTCGATTTCTGTTCTGTTGGCATATGTATATTTCTTGATTCAAACTTTAACTGGCAGGTCGGCTAAACCGCACAATTTGTCGAGCTAATATCAGCTCAAACCTATTCTAATCAGAACTAGCAATTCGGCTCCTTGTACTTCCAAATGAAATGACATATGAACTTAGCCGAGCAAAATCCGCTCGGCCCCGATTGGTTTGCACTTCATGAAATTCCAATACCTCAATGTGACCGAGCAAAATCAGCTCGCCTTTTAAGTTGGGCAAACTGCCAACATTTCTTTTCTGCCGAGCAAAGTCAGCTCGGCTTCTTACCGGTTGGGCGGATTCCAACATTGCAAATTCTGCCGAGCAAAATCAGCTCGTTTTCCATATTGGACAAGACACCAATATGCCAACTGGGCCGAGCAAAATCAACTCGGCCATCACATTGGGCAAAACACTAATGGTCCAGTTAAGTTGGTCATGACACCAACATTTCAACCGGGCGAGCAAAACCAGCTCGGCCCTAATGCGAATCTGTCCATACGCCAATTATGTCGTTGGACAATGTACCAACTGTTTGCGCGGTCTGCTGTCATTCCGGCGAGAAGAAAGCAGTCCGGCCTCATTCAGGTCGGTCTTCTTGCCCCTGGCACCCCTAATTGTCTTGCTAAGTCATTGGACAAAGATGTAATACCAAACAACAGGAGGGCTATTTTCATTACAAAGGCATTGCTATCTTTTACATCAAGTGCCAAAAGGCTAAGGGTCTGGAAAAGCTAAACAATATAAGCAAATTACAACTCAAAAGTAAAAGATCTTAAGGTTGGCTGCATTCCATGGTCTGGGGACAGCCTTGCCATTTAAATCTTCCAGATGGTATGCCCCTTTGCCAGCTAGACCAATCACTTTGTATGGTCCTTCCCAATTTGCACCGAGCTTTCCTTCACCAGGGACCACCGTTGCCAAGCACCTTTCTTAAGACCCAGTCTCCAACCTTGAATAGCCTGGGGTGCACTGCCTTGTTGTATTTTTTGGAGAGTTCTTGTTGATAGGCTGCGATGTGGATTAGCGCCCGCTCCCTTCTTTCCTCGGCAAGGTCTAATTCCAATGCAACGGCTTCATTGTTCAGATCGGGCTGGAAACTTTCAGAGCGGATGGTTGGCATGCCAATTTCCAACGGGATGACTGCCTCCATGCCGTAGGCCAAAGCGAATGGTGTTTCCCCGGTCGACCGTCTTGGCGTAGTGCGGTACGCCTAGAGCACGTTGGAGAGTTCCTCAACCCATTTCCCCTTGGCTTTCTCAAGCCGCTTCTTTAGCCCATCCAAGATGGTCTTGTTTGAGGCTTCTGCCTGACCATTAGACTGAGGATAGGCCGGTGTCGAATTGTAGAACTCGATCTTCAACTCTTCGCAAAATCCGCGAAAGAGCTTTCCGTCAAATTGAGTGCCATTATCTGAGATGAGGGCCCTGGGTATGCCGAAGCGAGTGATGACGTTTTTCCAAACAAACTTCTTCACATCCTTTTCCTTTATGGTCGCCAAGGCTCTACCAACCCACTTGGTGAAATAGTCTATGGCGGCGATAAAGAACTTGCGATTGCCCGGTGCAACTGGGAGTGGCCCAACAATATCCAACCCCCAAAGCGCGAATGGCCAAGGACTCGTGAGAGGAAGCAAATCTCTAGCCGGCTGATGGATCTGGTGAGCGAACTTCTGACACTTTTCGCACTGAACGATTGCACGTCGCTGCATGCACGGCCACCAATAACCTTGGGAAATTGCTCGGTATGCCAAGGACCTGCCCCCAGTATGGCTGCTGCAGACACCTTCATGAATCTCGTAGAGAAAAGCTTCCACCTTGGCGGGGTGGACACACTTCAAATACGACCCAGTAAAAGACTTCTTATACAATGCTCCGGACGGGGAGAGCCAAAACCGCCTCGATTTTGTTCGATTTTGTGGGCCGCTTCTCTTCTTCCCAGAGAATTCTATCTTTCAGGAAGGCGATAATGGGATCCATCCAGGATGGACCCAAGTCGGTGCAGAGTACCTCGGTTGCTTCTGGTTCTTCAATGCTTGGCCGAGGTAAGAATTCAATCATCAAGGGATTGGGAAAAGCCATCTGAGTAGAAACGAGACCGGCCAATTCATCAGCCGTGTTGTTTCCTTCGCGGTTGATCTGTTCTACTCTGATGGCATCGAACTTGATTTACCGCACTACCGATAGTTGGCCATTCTTTCATCTCTGGCCTCATACTCCCCTGAGACTTGATTGACCACCAACTTGGAGTCGCTGAAGACCATAAGGGTTGTAGCTTTCATTATCAATGCGCTCCTCAGACCGACAATGAGGGCTTCATACTCTGCCTCGTTGTTGGACGCGGGGAAGCCGAGCGTTATTGCTTGCTCAATAATCAGCCCATCTGGTGAAATCAATACAATTCCCAACCCGGCCCCATGTCTGTTGGACGCCCCATCGACGAAGAGCTTCCACATCTCGCCAATGAACAGCTTCCAGCAATCAGACGGGTTTTGAGAGCTTATCAATTCCAAGTCTCTGGTTGGCGCATCCCGGTCTTTTTCCCTGTCCCCGTTGGGTTCATCTCTCAACAAGTTGTCGGACTTTGCTAGCTCGGTTGAGCTTCGCCCTTCTCCCAATTGCGAGCCAACGCTTGTCTCTACTGCCAGAACCATGGGTTGTGCTAAATCCGCATTAACCAAGTCAATCGGGCAGACCGGATGCGTCCCAGGGGCAAACTCCGCCACAAAATCTGCAAGTGCTTGAGCCTTGATTGCGGTGCGCGGTCGGAACTTGATGTCATACTGCCCCAATTCCGCGGCCCATTTCAAAATCCTCCCAGTGAAGTCTGCCTTTTCAAAAAGCACCTTGAGCGGGAACTCGGTTAACATAACTACTGTATAGGCATGAAAATAGTGCACCAGCTTTCTTGATGCCATCATCAGGGCCAACGCCAATTTTTCCAAAGGAATGTATCTCGTCTCGGCCGGGAGCAGAGTCTTGCTAACATAGAAGATCGGTAGGTGCTAGATGCCTTCAGCACGAACCAATACCGCGCTTACCGCGTGTTGAGAAACAGCCAAGTAGAGGTACAACTCTTCGCCCGGCTGGGGTGTGACCAGAATAGGGGGCGAGGAAAGATACACCTTCAGGTCTGCCAGAGCGCGGTCGCACTCATCATCCCAGAAGAACTTGGACTTCAAAGTTTTAAAGAAGGGCTTGCAACGATCCGAAGACCGGTTGATGAATCTATTCAGCGCAGCTGCCATCCCGGCAAGATGTTGCACGTCCTTTGTGGAGTTTGGACGCTCCAGCTCTTGTATTGCTTTGATTTGGGATGGGTCAGCTTCAATTCCTCGGTTTGTGACCAGAAAACCCAGAAACTTTCCAGTGCCAACTCCAAAGGCGCATTTGGAGGCGTTTAGACGAAGCTTGTGATGCTTGAGTATGGAAAACATTTCTGCTAGGTCGGTGAGGTGTTGGGACTTCTCCTTGCTCTTTACCATCATATCGTCGATATAGGCCTCCATTGTGCGGCCCAAGAGGGGAGCAAACATCTTTGTCACCATTCGCTGAAAGGTCACCCCCGCGTTCTTCAGTCCGAACGGCATGACCTTGTAGCAATATAAGCCTCTAGGGGTGGTGAATGACGTGATCTCTCTGTCCGGTTTATACATGGCTATCTGATGGTAGCCACGGTATGCGTCCAGGAAGCTAAACCTCTGATGGCCAGTGGTTAAGTCCACCAACTGGTCAATTTGAGGTAGGGGAAAGCTATCCTTTGGGCAAGCTCGGTTGACGGTCTTGTAGTCAACGCAGACTCGCCACTTGCCGTTCTTCTTCGGAACTACCACCGTGTTGGATATCCACCGAGGGTATTGCACCTCTTCTATTGCCCCGGCTTCCAACAAATTCTTCACTTCTTCCGCCACCACTTCAGCATGGTGCAAGGCTGAACGGCGCGTCCTTTGAATGACTGGCCGCGCATTGGGGAAAACATTCAACTGATGACAAATGAAGCTCGGGTCGACGCCAGGCATGTCGTAAGGCGTCCAGGCAAAGGCCTCCAAATTGGAAACCAAGAAGTTGACATAATCTGTTCGCTCGGCGCTAGACAAAGATGATCCCAAGAGGAAGAATTTGGTCGGGTCGTTTTCGTCGATGTGCACTTCCACCAAATCCTCGACCGACTTTTCCTCGGCATTTCTTCCCACGTCTTCGAGGACCTCCTTTCCCTCGGGCCCTTCGATTATCTGGACAAACCCTTTAGTTGCTTGGCTGCCATTCACCGCAACGAAGCATTGTTTGGCCATTACTTGGTCTCCCCAAACTTCCTGTATTTGCCCGTTCGACGCCGGAAAGCGCATGACTTGGTGGAAGGTCGAAGCAACCGCTTGTATGGCGTGCAGCCAGCCCCTGCCTAAGATCAAGTTGTAGGTGGATGGAACTTTGAGCACCCAGAACTCCACTTGCTTTACTACTGAACCCGCTTTGACCGGCAAAATAATCTTTTCGATTGGCCACTCCGGCTGTGAGTTGAAGCCGACCAAAGGAGATGTCGCAGGGTCCAAGTCCTTGTCTTCTAACTTCATTTGTTTGAACGCGTCGTAATACATGATTTCGACCAAGCTCCCCTGGTCGATCAAGATTCTCTTGATATCAAAGTCTTTGACGCGAAGAGTCACCACCAAGGCGTCATTGTGCGGCATCTGAACCCTTTCCAAGTCTTTGGTGGAGAACAAAATGATGTCTCTTTCTTCGGCCTTTCCTTTCTTTACGGTGGGTTGGATAGAGAGCACTTCCCTCATGTGCTCGGCCTTCTTAATCATCCCTTTAAGCTCGCAGACCCTTGTTGGTTCGATGATGCCGTGGATGACGTTGATTACACCTTGTGGGGGCGCTTCTAGGGCGGCCATTCCGTTAGGCTCGGTTTGTCCAGTTGGTGCGGCCTTGACCCCTCCATCTATATATTGGTCAAGATGCCCCGCCGCCACCAATTCCTCCAAGTGCTGCTTGAGCGACAAGCAATCCTCTGTTCGATGCCCCCGTTCTTCATGGAAGGTGCAGCGGTATTTTGGATTGAAGCCTCACTGCGCACTGCCTAACTTGGCCGGCCAACGGACAAAGGGCTCATCTCGGATCTCGCTCAAAATGCGGTAGATGGGAATTTTGAAGACCGTGGTAATTCTTATCCGCGCCTTCAGTTTTCTCTTGGCATCTTCCGCTGCATCGCGGGGTGCGTCAGCTCGGTCATTTCTGCGACCCTTGTATCGGTCATCGCGGTTTGGGCCACGACGCTGATCTTTTGACCGGTCGTTTGGGCGGTTGTCCTCCTGCCCGACCGAGTGAACTTTTTCGCCACCTTCGTCGCCTCGGGATTACCCTTCTCGGTCGCGGAGGCGGTATCATCCTCCACGCGAATGTGCTCATTGATCCATTGCATTAGAGACTCCATTGTTGTAGGTTGGTGCATCGTAAGTGAATCTCGCAGCCTATGCCCGACTGGGAGACCCTGTTTGTACTGAGTGATCGCCAGATTGGTAGGGCAGTCGAGGATTTTGTTGTAAGTTTCCCAGTACTTCGCGTTGTATGCCTTCAACGAACATCCAGACTCCATTTTGACGCCCAGGAGATGGTCGACCTCCCTCGGCGTTCGAGTATTGGTTTTGAATCTGGTGACGAAGGCTTCCGCTAGTTGCTGCCACCCCCCAATACTCCCCTCCGGGAGCCTTTCGAACCACTTCAAACCCAGCTCTCCCAATCTTGCTGGGAATATGAGGCACATCAAGGCGTCGTTTCGCCGGTGGCCAGCCATCACTTCCCGGTAATGACTCACATGTATGTACGGATCCGTCTTGCCGTCGTACAAAGTGAACTTTGGCTGGTGGAATCCGGCAGGGAGTGGTGTGCTCTCAATCTTTGGGGACAAAGGCGTGGCTGTAAGTCGCGCCAGCTCTTTGTCCTCCAGCACAGGGGCTATGACTCTGGACGCTGGCATCACCACTTCTTCACTGTAACGAACTGGGGCACTCGGCCTCTGGAGCGCTGGTAACCTCTGAGCCTCTCAACGACGCGCTCTTTCCTCCAACACGTCCCTGAGATCCCTGGAACGGGAGGAGGCAGAGTATCGCGACGTCGACAACGGGTGTGAGGGGCGGTAGCTGCTGTCGCGAGGGAAGGATCTACCCTCTCTTTGGTCGGAATCTCCAACCCCATAGTTCCTGGTGATGGAGAGAGAGTGAGTCCTCTGGCGGCGACTGCTAGAACGAGGAGAGGGGGTGCGCTCACTGAGGTTGCCCTCTCTAGCAACACCCTTCCCTTTAATCTGGCGCATCAGCAGCTCCATCTTCGCCGCCATCTTGCGAATGAGGGCGTCTTGGTCCTTGAGTTTGTGCTCCAGGCGCTGCTCACGGGACTTCCCCCGGCGTCAGCGGCCCTCTGGACTCTGCGAGCGATCAGAACTCCTCCCACGCTTGTCTCACGCACCTCACGAAGAAGTTTCCAGACCCGCCATAGCTGGAACATTCGGGGGGCCTTCTCTCCTCCCAGACATACTCTGGAGTGACACCATCGACGACAGACAGCGGAACTTCATCGTTGTTAGCCATGGAAATGGTTGAAGAAGCTCGAAGAACAAGGGTTGATTCCCACAGACGGCGCCAATTGTGCGAGGACGAAATATCCTCTGCTTTCCGTACTCCTTGGATGTCAAGCTTCTTGCGACGGCGTCTATCTCTGCAACACAAAAATGGTGAGCTGCCCAGCGGTAGTGTGTCGGAAAGACCCTCCGACGATCAAGTCAGACCACTTGGGAAGAATGAGGCTATCAGAGAGAGAGAGAATTTTTGATAGATTTAATTCGCTTATCCCTAACATGCTTCTTCTTCCATATTTCTAGGCTGGCCATGCAGCCTCAAGATTGTGCGCGCACTACCTCTGCTGTCCTTTCTTGGACAGGTGACAGTACTCGCCTCTCATCACCTTACGCGTGTAAAGGCTTAGTCCTCCCACCAGTACACACAGAACTGTCCAACGGTATTGAGGCGTGCATGGAGCAGGTGTCCTCTCCTTCACGCCATTGGCCCAAGTGGCACACTCAACCAGAGTACCATGACCGGCCTGCTACTTGTGGAGAATTGCCCCCCCACATACACATAACCGAGCTATGCGTCGCCGACCTATAATCTAGAATCAAGCGAGGGCCTGACCACCTCGGCCGAGCTATTATTGACTGGTTCATCATGACCAACCGATTGCGAGGCATGCCGGCCTCCAACCGTTCTACCTTTTTCTCAGTCACCTGAAGCCACTTTATATCGACTGATCGGCCACGAATCACGCTCATCACGATAGCTCGGTTGGGGTTAAGGAGCAATTGAGAAGGGAGATTTACCGCAAGACGATCTGGTAGCTAAGTTATCGTCGACGTGGCGATAAATACGACTAACTCTCTATTGGCGGCTAGCGACTGACTCGCATCGCGAACGTTGATCGAGCATGGATTTGCCTAGCCGAGCTGGGACTAGAGCATATGGGGCGGGGCTGTGTGGCGGATTGTGACCGAGTTGAATGGTAGCCCAGGCTAGACTTAAGACGCGGTTAGCGCCGGTATGCGCCAAACCGGTCAGCCGAGATGTGCAGCTTTCATGTGGTCAAGAATGTAGAACGATAGAGGTTTAGCGTGCTTCATGGCTGATCAGTCGATATAAAGTGGCTTCAGGTGACTGAGAAAAAGGTAGAACGGTTGGAGGCCGGCATGCCTCGCAACCGGTTGGTCGTGATGAACCGGTCAATAATAGCTCGACCGAGGTGGTCAGGCCTTCGCCTGATTCCAGATTATAGGTCGGTGACGCATAGCTCGGTTATGTGTATGTGAGGGGGGCAATTCTCCACGAGTAGCAGGCCGGTCATGGTGCTTCGATTGAGTGTGCTACTTGGGCCAATGGCGTGAAGGAGAGGACACCTGCTCCATGCACGTCTCAATACCGTTGGACAGTTCTGTGTGTACTGGTGGGAGGACTAAGCCTTTACACGCGTAAGGTGATGAGAAGCGAGCACTGCCACCTGTCCAGGGAAGGACAGCAGAGGTAGTGCGCGCACAATCTTGAGGCTGCATAGCCAGTCTAGAAATATGGAAGAAGACACATGTTAGGGGTAAGCGAATTGAATCTATCAAAAATTCTCTCTCTCTGATAGCCTCCTTCTCCCCAAGTGGTCTGACTTGATCGTCGGAGGGTCTTTCCGGCACACCACCGCCGGGCAGCTCACCATTTTTGTGTTACAGAGATAGACGCCGTCACAAGAAGCTTGACGTCCAAAGAGTACGGAAAACAGAGGATATTTCACCCCGCACAAAAAATCAAACACATAAGATAGCATGTTCCTCGCCAAGTTGCATTGCCATCCCCACACTGCATGCTTATGATGTCCGTGCCCCACACTTTTATAGTAAGATCATCACTGCAATTCAAATAATTAGTCTTATTAATTAGTACCATCTCCAAGATAAGAAAGCAAATTAGTAATAATTTGATATTCAACAATGATAGATGGTCTGAAAAATTATAACTCAAATAACTCAAAATATCGAAAACAACGTCGTTTTGACCATAAAACAACGTCGTTTTGACCATAAAACAACGTCGTTTTGACACATTCAAACTACAAAAACTCAGACCATCAAATATTTTCTTTTGATATTGTAATTAATAGGTATGAAGATGTGAGAATAATTTTGCATACCTGTAGATGAGTGTCCACTGACAATGTCAAATTACTTGTTTACCCTAGTATGAACAAAAAAAAAAAAAAGGGATGAATTTTAACCGTTTATCCTTCATCTTAAATTTTGTAATTGTTTGATTCATTATTGAATTTGTTTTGGGTGTTGGGATGGTGGCTTTCATCCCATGAGAGAATTTACACTTAAATTCTTGTGTCTCTTGATTGATTGTTATGTGTTCAATTAAATTACTCAAGGGGTGAATTGATGGATTAGATTGCTTAATTTCCGATTCAATAGCTTGATTAATTGATTAGTTAATGAATTGTGTTTTGAATTGGTTTGAAATCAATTAATCACTTGGTGTTGGTAATTTCATAATTGAAGTTAATTGGTAAAAGTGGCACAATTCTCTTGGTGCTTTGTTTTTTCTATTGGTATTAGAGCTATTTCATGTTAACTAAAACAGTAGAAGGAAACAGAAAAAGATGAGACTCATGAGGCCCAAGACATTTCAATCAGCCAATACATTATAGAAATTGATCAGTGGATTAAAATGGGAAACGTAGAAAAATCAATTAAAGGGAAGGAATGAAGAAACAAACTGATAAAACTTTAAAATTGGATAAGCCAAATGCCATACTATTACTGCAACTTTAATACAATAGCATTTATTGGGGACAACCTTACCGCTAGAATGACGAATGTGCAATGGGAAATTGCACTCACTACCAGGGGCGGAGGGGTCACGTGGCCCTCTCCCCCAGTTTTGGAATTTTTTTATTTTGTTTTTTTAAGTAAGCATAAAAAAAAATATTTATAAAAATATTACTTTAAATGTCAATGATATTTTTTAAATAATAAGAATAATAATTGTTATTTTGATTAAAAATAAAGTGATTACGGTATTATTATCTATGAAAATTTCAATATAATGGTGATGTCTATCACTATTGACATACAAACATAATTAATCTCAATGAAAATATAGAATTTATTAGTTACAATTGACATGTATCGTTCATTCTCCATGTGTTTCTTTACTATTGATTGGTGATATCACGTGTTAATAATGACGTGGTATAACTATTATATTTAATTTTTATGCATATTTTGTATAAAAAATTACTTTATCATTATATAATTTATTTTAAAACTTTATATCTATGACTTTTTTTAATATTGTCCATGATACACTAATTACAAATAATATTTAGCTTATTTGGTTCTAATTTTCAAAAAATTCTACATTTTTATTTTCTGTATTTTAATGTTTTTAATAAAAAAAATTAATATTTTAAGCAAATTTTTTTAATTTTTAAACACACCTAACATAAATATACTTAAAAAGTATAATATTTGCGAAAAAAAATCTTTAAAAAATACACTAATTACCAAAAAATATAAATAAAAAAAAGAAAAAAGAAAATTCAGTACATTTTTTATATTTTTGTGTATTTATTAATTTTTTTAAATATTTTTTTACAAATATTTTACTATTTGGATACATATCTAAGTAATGTGCATCTAAAAAAGAAAAAAAATTATTTAAAATTTAAAAAATATTCACTAAAATCAAAAAAATACGAAAAATAAAATACTAGCCGTTTGGTAACACTTACGTTTTCAGTTTTCTGTTTATATTTACAAAAATTTTAAAAGCTCAAATAAAAACTTGTTTGGTAAACTTTTTGATTTATAAATCAGTGGTCTCAGTTTATAAATTTGGCCAAAAAATGAAAACACAAAAAATGTGTTTCCATTTTGAGTTTTTAGTTTTTTTTTTTTACCACCCAACACTAGCCACCACCCACCACTATTTTCCACCACCGTCTTCTGCCACCACCACCCACTGCCACCTGCCACCACCACTCACCACCTACCTGCCACTACCATCCATCACCCGCCACCCACCACCCACCTGTCACCCACTCGCCACCACCACCACCACCACTACCACTACCACCACCCGCCACCACCATCCACCACCCGCCACCACTTGCCCACCACCACCACCACCCACCTACCACCACCATCCACCACCACCACCACCACCACCCACTTCCACCACCCACCGCCACCACTCCACCACCCACACCACCCACCGCCACCACCACCACCCACCACCACCACCACCACACACCACCACCACCCACCACCACCACCACCACCACCACCCACCATCACCACTTTCTACTACCGTCTTCCGCCGCCACTTGTTATTTCTCACTCTTTTTTATATTTTTAATTTTTTTAAACATTTTGTCAATTACCAAACACGTTTGTAGTTTATATTTTTTTAAAAATAAACAAAAATCAGTTTATAAAATTTTTATAAATATAAACTGAAAACGTAAACGTTACCAAACGCACAAACACATTGATTATTATTATTTTATTTTATTTTTATCTTTCTTAAAGTTAATAGTAAAAATTTATGTGAAATATTTTTATAAAAAAAATTAATAGTGTAATTAGTAAATGCCACCTCTTATTTAATTTTTTGACTCTGCCACTGCTCACTACACAAAATTGATATGAAGAGAAATAAAAGCTAACATAGTTAAATCGATATGAAGAGAAATAAAAGCTAACATAGTTAATATTTATGAAGTATGGACAATTTAAAATAGTGTGTTTTAATTATGTTGGACACATATGGGACATGTACATGATGGCTACACGTCTGCCATGTGTTATATCTATTTTTTAATAATCTTTTTCATGGACACTATAGGATCTTTTAATTTTCAAATTTTCAAAAGCTAATTTCAGAAATTATATTATAATATTTGGAAACATGAAGTAAAATTTTTTAAGTGTATATATATAACTCGTATCAAGCATAGACAGCACAATAACAAGTCGTGGAGTCCTAACACAATACATATAGTCTCTGACTTATTTAAATTTAGTGCTTTTTTATGTTAAGTAGTGTTAATTTTTAGTAATTTTAATTGTTCATAGATTAATATTTATATACCTAGCAAATAAAAATATTTTTTTCACCATACCCCCACCTTGGTGGTGCCTTGAATTTTTCAAGACGGATGTGTCATATGTCCTTGTCTATGTCTATATCTGTGTTATATAAGTTAGTGTTGGTTTGGGATGTCCTAAAAAAGTGTACTTTTTGACTTATTGGTGGATTTGAATTGGGTTTGGGTTGGGTTTGATGTGATGTGTTAGAGAAGTGATGTGATTTAAATAAGAAGATGTGACTTAAATAAGATAGTGACTTTTTGACTTTTTAGCTTATTTAGTACATGTCAAACTAGCCCTTAATATATATATATACACACACATTACCTCTAGAGTGGACACACATTTAAAATCATCCTCAATACGTTTCCAAAAAGCAGTTGTGTTGTGGCATCAAAACTTGCAGTTGCCAACAACTTACCAGCCGGCGACCGGGCATATGATCTAACTGTTCTGGTATGCGTCTCTTCCGAGATTGCCTGCATGATTGCAGCAAGCATTCCAAAATAAAATCAATTCATCTTCAAATGGTGATCAATACAAAGCAAAGAGGGAAAAAAATGTAGAAGAAGTTTGGAAAACCAAACTCCTATTCATAAATTTATTCGGGATAAATTTATCAATGCTTCCTATTTTTATGAATATAAATAAATTTATAATGATTGTAAGTAAATATATTTAGTTAATGGGACTGATTGGTAAGTGTGGGGACATAATTTGTTAATGACAATACGTAGCCAGGGTGACGCCGAGGTGATCTCGGCTAGGCCGAGATTATCTGCAAAGATACCGGAATCCGAGACAAGCGGATAAAGAACAAGAGTCCTAGAACTGGGAAGGATCACAGTCTGAATAAAGATAAAACTCTTAGAGAATTTATCCCTATCTAGCTGAGAGTCCAGGATGAGCATTAAGCTTGAGTCCATTGAAGTGAGACATCTACACGGATCAAGTTAGTGCTGGTTATAAAAGCAGGGCATCTTCGTAGGTCTAAGGTATGCCTTTTATGTTCTGTCTAGTGAGTTAAGCACTATTTGTGATCTTTGAGAGATATCTGATTATTGACTTAATCGTCGGAGTGCCCCGGGTGGACGAACCACCGCCGAATTCTTATCTTTCTGTGACAGGTTGTTCAGGCTTAATCTATTCTGCCGGTGCTCTCCAGCTGAGTTCTCTATTTAGTTGTGTGGTCAGAAATCAACACCCATAATTTGGAGCCGTCTGTGGAAAACGTAAGGAAGATAGATGGCCAATGACGAGCAAAAATAAAATATCAGGGACGACATCCCAAATGGGAGTGGTAAGCATGCAGACCCAAACGTAGAGGAAGAAAACCATAACAAAGAAATACAGGATCAGAATCCCAGGGAGAAGGACGTCGGCCAAGAGGCAGATGCACTGAAAAAATCAGGCTGAGACAAGCATTGCAACGAAAACGACCTCCAGGTATGGAAACATAGATGCCTGAGGAGGGATGGTGAGATGAAGGGAATGGAAAACAAATTGGCAGACCTACAATCGGTTGTCAACTACATAATGCAGAACAACGTCATGCAGCCACCATTTCCATTGAGGGACACGTTGATTCCAGCGGCCAAGAACGATGCCTAGAAAGGGGGACAGAAAGCAGTCCCAGTAGTCCCTCAGCATGACAAGGTAAAGGAACGTTCACATCAGCCTTCACGGGATGTCGGGCGAGCAGAATCAATGAGAGGAGAGTCTCAAAGGACACCTTATACCAAAGGGACGTATGTCAGGGAACATCGGCATGTTCAGGGAAAGGAACTTTGTTTTGACACGGTGAATGAAGAGAAGTCCTAGAGGACTCATAACGACACTGGGAGCAGCACACTAAAAGGCTGAAATTTGTTTAGTCGAGCTCCTGGTCGAACTAAAGAGGATTTGAGGGACTACCTCCAGAGAAAGCGACAAAATGCCAAGGTCACCTCACCCCTCAAGCCGAGAACACCGTTCTTAGTAGAGTTGGATAGGTTTGAGGCCCCAAAAAAGTTCCATATACCGAGGTTCCAGCTATATGACAGTAAGTCAGATCCGAACTTTCACGTCGACTTATACCTGAATTCAATGGCCTTATATACTAGGAACAAATCGTTGTTGTGCAAGGTGTTCCCCTCATCCTTTGGGGAAATTGTATTAGATTGGTTTCACAAGTTGTTAAAAGGAACTGTGAAGAGTTGGGAAGGTCTGGCCGAGATGTTTGTAGCCAGGTTTGTTATAAACAAATTGCAACCGTTGAGGGTAGACTCCCTGATGGCTCTAAAAATTGGCAAAGGTGAAAGCCTCAGGGCTTATGCCAAAAGGTATTATGAGGTGTTCAATCGAATATCAAGATGTAACCAAGAGTTGGCGGTCGTGTTTTTTAAGAACGACCTGGAGGATGACTGCATGCTTCGAAAGTCACTAGCAAAGACTCTACCAAAGAGTATAGAGGAGCTCATGGCAAAGACTGAGAAATATGCCAAAGTAGAAGATGATACACCAGGAGCAAAGGCATAGAAGTAGGAAAGGAGAAACGGCTCGCCAAAGTGAGACCGAGCTAATACTAGATTTAATAGACAAGAAACAGGACTAAGGGCTACATAGGCAGTCACCACAGTGTTCCGGATCCTGATTTATAAAGTTCTAGAAAGGATCAAAAACCAACCGAATTATAGAACACCGGAGAGGATCCCTAACGAATTTATGAGGAGAAGTCTAGGGAAGCACTGTGCGTACCACAATGAAAATGGATACCTAACGTAGGGTTGTAGAGCCCTAAAGGCGTATTTGGAAGATTTGGTCAGACAAAGTCACCTAAGTGACCTAGTAGATGAAGCCAGAACGAGGGAAGAGCAGGCAATGCTGCCCTAGGCACCGACAGCACCACCTCCACTAACACCACAACAGTAAGCAAATGGACCTTGAGTGATCAACGTGATTCATTCGAGGGTCAATGAGAACGAGATATGTGGGGAGACTCAAAGGGTGAAGCACTTACAACATGTGTATCAAGTCTAGCAAAAAAGGCCTAGGACAGATGAGTGCCAGGGACCAATGGTATCTTTTACTAAAGCAAACCAAGACATGGTGCAGCATCTAACCCTCAAAATTGGAGAATGCTAGGTGAAGCGCATTCTAATTGACCAAGGAAGCTCTTGTGACATCATGTATGTCAGATGTTACAAGGAGCTCGCCCTTTACTGAGATAATTCGGAGCAGGCCAATAGCCCAATGGTCGGTTTTAATGGAACGCCGACATGGCCCCTAGGAGCAATGAATTTGGAGGTGTAGGCAGGCACCAAGAAAGTAAGTACAGAGTTTACAGTAATTGACACTCCCTCCCCTTACCATGTCATCTTGGGAAGGCCATGGTTGCACGCAATAAGGGTTGTTCCCTCAACACTGCACCAGCTGTTGCGGTTCCCAACAGAGCATGGAATTGAGAAGGTCAGAGGGGATCAGGTGCCGGCAAAAAATTGTTCCATGGCAGCAATGAAATCCACCTGCAACATGCGAGAGGCAGAAACAGTAGAAATTGAAGATGAGGACATAGAGGTCCTGGATAATGTTGGCAAAGAGTCGACTGACAAAAGCAAGGAAGACTTAAAGAAAATTCTAGTCCAACAAAGGGATGAAGAGCGCTTCTTCCTTCTCAACTCAGGCTTGGCCGAGGAAGAGGAAAGGGAGTTTGAAGCTTTCCTACGAACCAACATAGAAGTATTCGCCTGGACGCCATACGAGATGCCAGGCATTGACCCCGAGATTACGTGCTATATGCTCAATGTAGACAGGATAGCTAAACCTGTCATCCAACAAGCGAGGAGACCGACGTTGATGCACGTTGAGACAGTTGAGGAGGAAGTGGACAAACTGCTGGAAGCCAAGGCCATTCGCGAGGTGAACTACCCTACTTGGATGTCCAACACTATGGTGGTGAAAAAAAATAATAGCAAGTGGAGGACTTGTGTTGATTCACCAGCCTGAATAAGGCTTTCCCCAAGGACAGTTTTCCACTTCCCAAGATTGACCAGTTGGTGGATGCCACTTCAAGGCATGGAATGATGAGCTTCCTGAATGCTTACAAGGGATACCACCAGATAGCAATGTATCCCTCCGACAAGGAAAAAACTGCATTTATCACCCCAAAAGGGTTGTATTGCTACAGAGTGATGCCTTTCGGGTTGAAAAATACAAGAGCAACTTTCCAGAGGTTGGTGACCAAGATGTTCAGATATCTAATTGGTAAAATAGTGGAAGTGTACATTGATGACATGGTCGTGAAGACTAAAGAACCTAAGAATCACCTAGCCGACTTAAAAGCAGTTTTTGATATCCTTAGAACATATCGACTCCGACTCAATGCTTCGAAATACGCATTTGGAGTTGGGTTTATTAAGTTCCTTGGATACTTGGTTAGCAAAAGGGGCATTGAGGCAAGCCCAGATCAAATCAAGGCTATCCTGGACTTGAAAAGCCCTACGTCGGCAAAACAAGTGCAAATGTTGACTGGAAGGGTTGCAGCCCTGAACAGATTTATAACCAGAAGTTCAGATAAGTGTAAACCATTTTTCAATTTGTTGAAAAAGGCCACAGATTTCTTGTGGACAGAGAAAAGCGAAGTTGCCTTGGCCGACTTGAAAAAGTACTTGACAACAGCTCCAGTTCTGTCAAATCCAATACCTAGAGAGGAAATATTCTTATACTTGACCTTTTCAAAACAGGCAACGAGTGTAGTGATAATCAGAGAAGAGAAATGAGAACAAAGGGCAATATACCATGGAATAAAATCCTAGCAGGCGCAGAGACCAGGTACTTGCCTCTAGAGAAATTGACACTGGCCTTAGTGATGGCTTCCAAAAAGTTAAATTATTATTTCTAAGCCCGCAAGATTGTGGTATTAACTGAGCATCCCTTGAAATCCCTGTTACAGCAAGGAGATTTGACAGGTAGGGTAACTAGATGGGCAGTGGTATTAGGCCAATATGACTTAGAGTTTAGGCCTAGAACAATAATCAAAGGCCAGGTTCTGGCCGACTTTGTGGCCGAGTTCACACCTGGTGCCATCCCACGTCGGGCTCCGGTGAGCCACGACTTAGAGTGTCCCAAGGAAACAAGAAAAGACCTAATTGGGAATAAAAAAACCCCACAACAGAGTAGAAGAAAGAAGAAAAATCGAAGCCCTGCAATATTTACACCGGCGACTCCTTCCGTCTGTTTGTTGATGGGAGTTCAAACCGTCAAAGAGCAGGGACAAGAGTGGTGTTGGTGTCACCAGATGGGCGAATATTGGAACAGTCTATCCATTTGGGGTTCAAAGCCTCAAACAATGAAGCAAAATATAAGGCACTGATCGCAGGGTTGAAGTTAGCAACAGCAATGGAAGCCGACGGGGTGGTAGTCTTCTGTGACTCCAAACTTATTGTGAACCAGGCAATAGGCGAGTACGCTGCTCGAGATGAAAGAATGATAACCTATGTCAAAGAGGTTGTTAGACTGCTAGCCTTGTTTCAAGATTGCTGACTACAACAGGTGAGCTGAGATGACAACAGCCATGCCGATGCCTTGGCTAACCTAGCTAGTGTAATGAAATTAGGGGAGGCAAGAACAATAATGGTTGATTATTTGTCAAGCCCAAGTGTGGAACCACTAATCACAGAGTATGAAGCAATATGTGTAGAGATGAGTCCAAGTTTGATGGATGAAATAGTGATGTTTCTTAGGAACAGCAAGTTACTGGATGATCGTAAAGGGACATACAAGACCAGATTGAAGTCGGCAAGGTTTAGTCTAACATCAGAAGGACATCTCTATAAAAGGTCTTTTACTGGCCCCCTTTTGAGGTGTGTGCATCCCTTCTAGGTTAAAGATTTCTTGTATGAAATATATGAAGGGGTATGTGACAACCATGCTAGGGGCAAATCACTTACTCATAGGGTCATTACTCAGGGGTACTGATGGCCTTACATGCAAAAGAATGTTGAAGCCTACGTTAGAAAGTGCGAGAAGTGTCAGAGGTTTGCACTTTTGATACATCAACTAGCCACAGATTTGAACCCAGTAAACAGCCCTTGGCCATTTGCCCAATGGGGCATAGACCTAGTTAGACCACTGCCCCAAGCAACTAGGCAAAGGAAGTTTCTACTGGTATCAACTGACTACTTCACAAAGTGGGTAGAAGTTGAACCTCTTGCGAAGATTCGAGATATTGATGTGAAGAACTTCATATAGAAGAACATCATCATTAGGTTTGGGATCCCAAGGGCAATAATAGTAGATAATGGTACACAATTTGACAATAAGCTAATCAAAAGCTTCTATGCAAAGTAGAAAATCAAGAATTACTACTCCACTCCAAGTTTCTCTCAGAGTAATGGTCAGGGAAAAGCATCCAATAAGACTATCTTGGATGGGATCAAAAAGAAGCTGGAAGCAACAAAGGGAAAATAGGTGGAGGAGTTGCCCAATTTACTATAGGCATATCGAACTACGCCGAAAAGATCAATTGGGGAGTCTCCATTTTCTACGGCTTATAGCACTGAAGCAGTTATCCCACTAAAAGTCAGTATTCCAGAGATCAGAACCTAGGGAGTAGAAAATGATACTAATGAGGCAATTCTAGCCCAAGATCTAGACCTACTGGTGGAGAAAAGAGAAAGAGCAGCAATTCGGCTGGGGGCATACTAGCAACAACTTGCTAGGGCTTACAACAAGAAGGTCAACCCAAGAGAGTTCAAAGTGGGAAACCTTGTGCTAAGGAAAGTGGTCGGCAACAAAAAGGATCCTAGGGAGGGCAAGCTAGACCCAAATTGGGAGTGGCCTTACAGAATCATCTCAGTCGCCGACAATGGGACCTATCAACTTAAGGACAATGATGGCAAAGAGTTGCCAAGACCTTGGAACACTTGCAACTTGAAGTTTTTCTATCATTAGATTTTTATTTTTTCGAAGTTTAGGTGATTAGCCGAAGTAATAATAAAATTTTAGTTTGATTTTTATAAATTTGAAATTTATGTGATAGGACTAACCAGTCATACAACGATGTTTCTAAATGAAACATGATGTATAACTTAGACTTATTATATGGCAGAGCTGAATTATACTTGCATATAATAGAGTTGAACTAAGTTGGCGATGTTTCTAAATGAAACATAACGAATAACTTAGACTTATTATATGGCAAAGCTGAATTATACTTGCATATAATAGAATTGAACTAAGTTGGCGATATTTCTAAATAAAACATGAAAAATAATTTAGACTTATTATATGGCAGAGTTGAATTATACTTGCATATAATAAAGTTGAACTAAGTTGGCGATGTTTTCTGAATGAAACATGACGAGTAACATAGGCTCATTATATGGCAGAGTTGAATTATACTTACATATAATGGAGTTGAACTAAGTTAAATTAACATGGACTTGTCATATCGGCAGAGTCAAACTCAGAATGAAACTAAGTTCATTAACAGAGAAACCAAGGTTAAAACACCTCGGGAAGCCTTTGTTCGAATCTGACTTCGGCGAAAGACCATAGTCACATGCTTAATGTGAACTTAAGTGGAACTTAGGTTTATATTAAGGGGCAGGGAGCTGGAGTAATGAACAAACTTAAGAGTTTGACACTTGTCGAAATTTTCAGAAATGGGCTTAACACTTGTTGAAATTTCAGAGAAATTTACAAGTTGGAGTTTAGCCGAGATAATAATGAATGAAGTATCCAAGATACATGTTACCCGAGGTGACCAACCAAGTTGTCAAAACTTGGATAGAAGATAGCATATGAAGGTAAAAAAGCAATACTGAATAACACTTACAAAAATATTTTCATATTTTTAAAGTGTTAGTCGAGGTATGCCAATGGTTGGCCGAGGAAAACATTCAAGGTTTATATCCGAAGTATTATATCCCGGAGTTATTATACAATTAAGGTATACTTTGAAGAAATACAAAAATATTCTAAGTATGGAAGCATGAAAGACATGAAGGAAAGCAGTAAACATGCATAGAAGAAAAGAAGGCATACATTCAACACTTGGAAAAAAATATAAGACTTGCATTCAAAAAAAGACTATTTGTTCAAGTACATAAGCTGGCACATTGGCCCGACAAAACAAACATTATTCAAAACAAAGGAAAAAGTACAAACAAAGAAAAGATTCTAAAAAAACTATTCTGCATCGGTGGTTGGCTGTGTTTCGACCTCAACAGACAGTTGGGAGAGCTTCTCGATAGCCTTCTCGTCCTTAATCTTAGCGTCGATCTCTAGAAGAGTCTTGTCAAGGCTCTTCTTGGCGCTTTCAACCTCAACTTCAAGCGTGTTCTTGGGGACCTCATCCTCGTCGTCCTGAGTCAAGTCCACGGCTTGCTCATTCAGAGTTAGAGACTTGGCCCCAGCAACTTCAGTCTTTCCAGCCTTGTCGGCCTCAATTTCTTCATCATCCTCAGCCTCATCCTCAGATGGGCTTGGAGTGAAAGGAAAGGACATGACAAGTCGACTCTCATCCCAGAGGGGCGAGCCGTCAGGGACAGCCAACTCCTTCAAAGCAGCCATCCAACCAAGGGAGTAACTCCTGTTGCATGCCTGTTTTACTTGTTTTTTGTATTCGTCACGGACGTCGGCTGCCCCCTCAGCATAGGCCTTCTCGTCCGCCTTTTTGATTTCAGCCGCCTTTGTAGCCAGTGCTGTTTTGAGCTCAGTTTGGGCCTGGGCCCCTTTCTCCTTGGCCTCTTTACCTTGACTTAATCCATGAATGATATTGTTATATTTATTTTGTGTGTCAAAACAAATGGATGTTTGGAAAATTTTCTTATTTATATTTATATAAATGATGAATTTCAAGGAATATGAGAATTATTATTCATTTTGGAAATGATTGTTCAAAACGTTGAAATAGTCTTGAAATGATTAATTGTTGAAGATACTTGAGAAGAGGGAATTGTGTTGTTCCTTAGATGATGAATTGGAATAAAAGTATTTATATTCATCTTGTGTTATTGGCATATCAATTCATTTGATTATATTAAACTTTGAAAGTTGATTTGAAAACTTGCATTGAGAAAAGAATGTTGAGAAACAAGTTTTCATGAATTGGTTTTGGGGTAAATACGGTGGTAAGTCTTGACAGGTGGTGTAGATGAAATTGAATAGGTGTCAAGCCTTCCAGTTAATACTGGTAAAAATGACAGATTATAGGTATCAAGCCTTCTAGTCAATATTGGTAAAAATGACAAATTGGTAGTACTTGTATAGTCTACTTGCAGACACCAACCTAGGGATTACCAGAGTTGTAATTACCGCTCTTGAAATGAATTGTTAAGTTTTGAAGAATTAAAATTGCATGGCATCATTGAGCATGATGGTTTTAAAAGATGAAGATGTGATTTTCTTTCAAAAAAACATAGCATTGCAGATGCATTTTATCTCTTGAGACTTGTATAAAATGTATATACTTTATTAAGGATGTCATACTGTGCTTTGTGCTCACCCTACGGGATTTTTGTGCAAGAAAAGATGTGGTGATGCCGCCTAACTAGAGACATGGAAATGTGTGTTGAAAGTACGAGACTCTCATTTTGCTGTGACTCTGTGTGTAATCCAAGGGCTGTATGTGTGTGGGTTTGAATAACCGTTTTGTGTAACCAGGCTCAAGCGTTGGAAACTTGTAAACCCCTTAAGGGTATTTATTTGGTTATTTACTTGTTGTTGGATTAATGTATTATTGCATGAAGAACTATTGTATCATGTAATATAAGTTTGGAGATTTATATTCGGTTTTCCTTGAAAGAGCCATGATTGTTGTATTATCATTTGGGCTAGAAATTTTGGGCGTTACATGAGCGACCTCGGCAACATTTTTTCCAGCCTCGGTATAGTCCTCGGCTATCTTCAGGGCCGACTCAGTAGCCTTGGCCTGGTCAAGAAGACCTCGGATACGGGCCTCAACTTTGTTTAGTAAGTAATGGAGTTTTGCTTCCTCCTTTGTTTTTGGGGTTAGTTCTTTCTTGAACTCATTGGTCTTAACTGCAAGGGAGTGACCCTACTGGATAGCCTGCAAGAGTGCAAAGAAAATTCGTTAAGTATGAAAACCGGAGTTAAAATTAGATCAAAAATTACGAGTGTTCAAACTTACCAAGACACAATGTCATATTATCATTGCGTAATTTTCATACTCCGAAAGCTTAGCCATCCGATTGATGTTGGCTGGGAGTAAAACGGTGGTGGAAATGACGGCACTAACTTCCAGACTGTCGAACGCGCTGTCCCCAACTAGAAGAGGTTGGTCTCTTACCGTGACGGATGAAGTGCAAGGAGCGTCGGCGCGAAATCCAGAAGGCTCAGAAGACCTGCCGAACCTCAGCTTTTTTGGTTGGGGTTGGTCAGATGCCTTGGCCTTGGCAGGCCTCTTCTCGGCAGACTTTTCTACTTCAGCCAATTTTGAAATTGGTACTATGTCTTCTGACTCCACCTTAGTGGCGCTAGGCTCGGCCTTAGCCCTTTTAATCCTCTTTGCCTTGGGTTTTGGCTGAGATTGGAAAGGAGAGAAAGAGTGGACTGACACCACGCTTGGGATGTCGGTAAGAAGGTCGTCCGAAATGATCTTTGCACAGCCCATTTCTTCGGCAGTGGTGGCAACAGTGACCTTGGTGCCAAGACGGATTGTTGGAAGAGCTATGGAAGAATTAGCTAGATCAAAGGCTGATGCTTTAAATTCTCGGCATCGACGGGTAGGAGTTCTGCCTACAGGAGTGGAAGACGGAGCTCAGCATCGGCGTTGGCGCTGGAATGAAGGAATTAACTGAGGGGTAGAAGTGGATGACTGGTCAACTGGGTCAGAGATGGAGGCCTAATCTGGCCTTGAAGGTGGAGTTTTGCTTTTTTTGGGGACGTTGGGCAGAGGACTCCTATACATTGGAATAAAGTTGAGGAGGACTGGGGCCTTGCGCACTTCAATGGACAAATGAAAAAGGCGCACCAGATCCTTGCTTGGTACGTAGTATTGGCAGAAGTCCTTTTCGGGCTGAGGAAGGGCTGCAAAAACACAAAAGAAAAACATTAGAAACTGAAAGATAGTTAAGTAAAACTACAGAGAAAGGGACTTTGGGAAGGGACTAGGTCCTTACCCTTGTCGTCCCTAAAAACTTCATGGCGTAAGGGCAAAAGGTGGAGTTCATCATCTGGCGCAAACTCCCAATTGCTCGAGACAATTAGGTAGTCGTCTGCCACGCCTTTATTAGAATCTGGGATATCGGCTATCATCTTGTATTGCGTAGATCTCAGCTTGAGGTATTAGGTGTAACCTTTGGGTGTTTTTAAGCTACACATGGTGTAGCAGTATTAGATATCAAAGAGTGTGATTTTGGCATTTTGCCGACGTGACAGTTCGGCAATACCATTGGTGATCCTAAAGGAGTTAACAGCCAGCTACATGGGATTGAGTTTATAATAGTGAACGACTTCCCTAAAGAGGATATCTAGGGGAAACCTAACTCCTCCTTCAACCATAGAGACGACTGGGAATGGCATGTAATCATGGCCAGGCATAATTGAGTCGTCCTTCTTAGCCAACCTCAGATGGACGTCGGCTGGAATGGAAAACTCTTGCCTAAAGTACTTTAGCTTGGCAAGGGTGTCCACTCTCCACTTAAACATTCCCATAATGTCGACTTAGTGAAGATTGGTGCAAAATTTCATAAAGGAATACTTGGTATGGGTTGCTATACCTCGGCTAAACCCTAACTTGGTACCGGAGCTAGGGTTTTTCCAGATCTGAGGGGGGTTTTTGGTTCAATTTTTCCTAAGTATTTGGTTTCTAAGCAAATCCCAAACCTATGGTCTATGCAAGTGAACAAAAAAATTTGAAGGCAGAATCTGGAAATAGAACAAGAAGACTAGACAAGAAATATAATTCAAAAATCAAGATCAAAACAAGAAACACATGCAAGAATCTAAAAGATTGACAAAGCAAACAGAAACAGAATGAAGTTCAGGGCCAAGAAAGATTCAAAGGCAAAATTCAAGAATCACAAATGTAAAATCCCAAATCCACAAAATACTGAGTAAGTGTGTGGAGGTAGTGCGCACAAATCACAAATGTGATTGATAGTCAAAAGACACAATGATAAACTTCAAAACATAAAGCAAATTCAAGGAATCGACTCATGATATAACAATAAGTGCGAGATTCAACAAACAACAATTTAGTAAAAAGAGCATATGGTGAGTTCATGAAAGAAACATATTCAAAACTGTGGAAGACTGAGATTTGAAAAGACAGAAATTGAGAACTTACCAAATAAAGTCAAGGAAACGAGGCTGGAAAGAAGTTCACCGGAGTCCAATGACGGTATTGTCTAGAGCCTGGTGGTGAAAAGCTCGTCGGAAGCAGAAATTAGATGATTGCAGAAAGCTCGAAAGGACGATAATGGAGGTTTGAGAAAGATTTTGTGGACAGAGAAAGCTTTGAGAGAGTGTGCGAAAATGAGAAGTGAAAAGACAGGGAGAGAGAAAGAGTTTTTGTTAAAATGTGAAGAGACAACAAAGCATAATTAAAATGCCTTGGACGACGTGCTTGTCACGCGGCGTGCGCAGAAACAACGTGATCTGATAGCGTGTGTTAGGTACGAACTAATGAGAGAAGGACGCATGGCAGAAGCGGTTGAGAAAACCGTGCGTGACAGCTCATGAGCAGATAAAACTCTTGGAGTTCTTGAGTTAATGAAGCAACGACCTCAGTTGGAATATCTAAAGAACTTGATTCTTGGTTCTTAACCCTTGATAAAAGTGGACAATTGATTTCTGGGTACTTGAAATTGACGAGTCATGATCTCGGTCGAAGGAAAGAATGAATTTTAGCCGACATAATATATGAATAAACAATGTAGGTTCCACCACTTCAGGTTGCCAAGGTAATAGAACCTAGGGGGCAGTTGTGGGGACGTATTTTGTTAATAACAGCACGTGGCCAAGGTGATGCCAAAGTGTTAGCCGAGGTGCCACGTGGCCTAGTCTTGATGCCGAGGTGATCTCGGCTAGGTCGAGACTATCTGCGAAGATACCGAAATTCGAGGTAAGGGGATAAGGAACAAGAGTCTTAGAACTGAAGAGGATCTCAGTCTGGATAAACATAAACTCTTAGGGAGTTTATCTCTATCTAGCTGAGAGTTCAGAATGAACATTGAGCTTGAGTCTATTGAAGTGAGACTTCTACAAGAATCAAGTCAGTGCTGGTTATAAAAGCAGGGCATCTTCGTAGGTCTAAGGTATGCTTTTTATGTTCTGTCTAGTGAGTTAAGCACTATTTGTGATCTTTGAGAGATATTTGATTACTGACTTGATCGTCGGAGTGCTCTCAGGTGGACGAACCACTGCCAGATTCTTATCTTTCTGTGACAAGTTGTTCGAGCTTAATCTATTCTGTCGGTGCTCTCCAGCTGAGTTCTCCATTTGGTTGTGTGGTCAGAAATCAACACCCATGGTAAGTGTTCCTAAATTTCACCAATTTGGCTCAGTTTTTATTTATTTACCTTTCTCCCTTTACTTTTAGATGAATTACAATGACCTCCCACAAGGTTTGTGACTAATACATAAGTATACCTGACTTTCAGGAAATTATATCGTATGGATGTTTGATATTAGGTTGTGGATTCTCACAAATTGGCCTTCTAACTTGGAAGAACAATTTGAATTTGGTGGACCATTTTTGCGGCCGACTTCGATAATTTAATCTAGTTACTTTATAAGATTTATTAAGTAGAATATTTATATAAAAAATTAAAATGATCAACTACTAATAGTTATATGTTTGAATAACATTTGTATTACAAAATATTGATAGCTATTTGTTGTCCATTTCTTAAGACCAATAAATTCAAACATAAAAATTAACCATATTCGATTATCTTAATTTTTTGAATGAATATTTTACTCAAGGAATTCTAAAAAGTAAACGGTTTTGATCACCAAAGTCAGTCCCAAAACGGACTAACCAAGCCTAACTGCTATCTCGAGGTGAGAGAATTTACACAATTGATATTATTTTCATTAAGCAAAGAAAGTAAAAAGAAGTAATGCTACGACCGTATTGGGTTTACCATCTCATTTTGTCATAAATATATTGATTGAATAAGTACATCACAATTCATGTTTGTTAACAATATAGTGATGACATATTACATGGTAAACTAAAAATATGATACAAAAACATAATTAAATGTAGCATTACTCAATAGAAAATGGAGAAATGAGTGTCAGTTGATGGTGTTCCCTTCGGTTCGTTGCGATTTAGTGGAACAAAGCATAGCATTAATGCCAAGTCGTTTGACATGATTTTTAAGGGTGTAAACGGTTCATTTACTATTGAAACTTTAATAATTAAAATGACAATTCATTAGGGATCACAATCGAAATTTATAATTATTTTATTTACAATTTGAGTATTTGTTTGGAATTGAATCAATTTGACTAATGCAGCAATAAAATTGATAAATTTAAAATTTGAATTATCAGAGTGACACGAAATGCAAATCTATGGACTATAAGTGTATTTTATCTTTCAAAAAATAATAAAAAATATATTACAAATGAAATCATCCACCCCATTATGAATGAAAAAAATCATTCCATAAGTAGAATAATGCATAAGTGTCTGATCATCCTTCTTGGAGTTTGGAGGCCACAGTTGGGCCTTACCCTCTCTGGATTGTGCTTTGTACCCCTTCAAGCAACTCTGCGAGATGGTTTGTTGGCTCCAATCATCAAAATGAGCTCTACTGAAACAAGAGTGCAAGTTGGCTTTAACCCCTTTTTTCTTTTTTTTCTTTTTTTCTTCTCAATTTCTTGATTTTTATTTATTTATTAAGTAGATAGACAATGGCAATGGCTTGAACCCTGACTAGTTTGATTGTTAAGCTCCATTTATTTTGACATTATTTTACTCATTTTTTATTGTTTAGTTGAACAAAAGAAAGTAAAACATGTTTTTTAAAATTAAAAAAAAAAAAAAAACATTTTTGCATCATTTTCTCAAAAATGATTTACCTTTAAAAATTCTGTAAGTTAATTTTTACAAAGTTAATTCTCACTCTACATTTTCAAATAAATATCTTATCACATTAAAAAGTCATAAATGACATAAATTAAAATTTCTCTTTCAAGTAATAAAATTTTTTTCTTTCAAGTGTCAACCAAACACCCAAAAACAAAAGCAAAAATATTTTTTCTGTATAAAATTAATTTACAAGAAAATATTTTTCGTCAAAACAAGCGTACCTTTAATGTTCTGTTTGATTTTTTTTTTTTATTTTCACTATTATCATATAAACAAACAAACAATGTTTTAAAAAATAATTGAAGTAAAGTGAGTTTTACCTTAGCACCATCCTATCATGAAGTGAAGTGAGCTTTACTTCAGTTTCCAAAGCATCGTATTATTGTAGGACAAATGAACTAGTAAGAAAATTGTTAATTCGCAAGGCATTTTCTTTTTCTTTTTCTTTTTCTTTTTTTAATTATTGTGGAAAACTTGTATCTTACCCAACTTCAAAATTGGCATGGTAACACCTTCAATAAAGTCACAAGTTGGTTTTATATAATGGTTTGCGTAAAATGATCGTATACAATCATGTTCAAAGTTGCTAATTAAAAGCATAACTACAGCAAACACGCTGCTAGGGAGGTTACCAATCTCCCAAAAAATAATTGATTTTATACGAGTTCAGTAGAATCTATTTTAATTCAATTACAATGTACCAAACTCTCATTTTCTGATATTAGCTCTCCAAGAGGAAAAAAAAAATTACAAATAAAAAACCTAAAATATAATTCTAAAACTGAAAAGTGGATATTCTTCAACCATACGACTCTCTCACCAAAAATTTTGCACAATCAACAATACAGTAACACAAGGGATTGTAGTCTGTACCTAGGGGAAAATTGGTTAGATGTGTTATGCCACATTCAATAGCAACATCCCAAACAATCCCTAATTGAAACTAAGATCAAAATTTTTGCAATAATAAATAACAGACTATCTAGACGCGTGCCCCATTGCAGCCAAAATGTATGACGATTTGTTCACCTTGTCGTGCTGATAAATAGAGCAGGTACTTGGTACTCGTATCCCACAAAACTGCTATTTTACCATGAAAGAGCTTTTACAGCTGCAACCACCCACTGCACTTGGATTCGTAGATACCTGCGCATTAAACAAAATCTTCATTAGCACTCAGAAAAGAAAGATAACGATTTTGCTATAAAGCCATGTAACACTAAGGTGCATCATCTGTTTTATTTTATTTTTAAATTATTAATATTGTTATTATCACATGTCAATAATACACACCCAACCACACCCATGGTCAAAGAAGTCCAAAACCCACAGACCCGAAGGGCAAACTTTGGAAGAGCGATAAGGCTACACATACCCAATGTGGGAATCAAATTTGCTAATAACTGGGAATTAAATTTTCTTGAACTGAGACTTATTTATTAGGGCAATTTCACTTTATCCCTTTGTGGTTTGGTCCATGCACATAGCCTCCTAAGGTTTGTGGACCAAAGTGCACTACCGACTTGCCTTAGCAACACCTAAAAAACTGCTAAAATTGCCTCGTCGTGCACTACTGACTTGCCTTAACAACACCTAAAATACTGCTAAAATAGCATCGTCGTCTTTCTTTAAACCTATATATATACATGTATGTACATATATATACGTATATAGTATTAAATACTCAACAAATACCTTCATTAAAAATCCAAATATCTCAAATAATGCATTTGGATTTTGATTTCACTTGCAAATTAGATTATTAAGCCACTGGGTTTTTCACCAAAAGGTTTGACATATGCACTGTAATTATAATAAGCCACTGCCATTAGACATTTAACCTCGAACTGGGTTTGAAACCTCTTGGATTGTCTCTGCTACAGTCAGTGAACAAAAATGGGAGGTACTAGCAATGAGCCTACACTCAATTTTTGTTTGCAAACCCAAAACCCACTTGACAAAGATTGATAAGAACAGAAAAATCAAAACAAAAATTTTTTTTCACCAGGCATTTGTTGCTGTGAGGTCTTGGACAGTCTGGAACCTAATGTTTTCAAACATGGCAATGCAAAGCAAACAACCAGTGAAGAATTATCTTTTATTTATCTCTTATATACATATATACATACACCATATATAACAGAACAAAATTCTATCTGCAAAACCAAATTCATTCACAAGATAAAATGTGGGTTCACATTAGTCAAGACTCAAGATTGAGCAGTGGAGAGCAACACGATGTAGGACGAGTAGGGATTACTTTCCTACAAGTAGTGAGCCCCGGTTAATTATATTGGCAGCAGCAACAATAGACTTATAGGGCTGGATTTGGTGGGAGTTTATGGCTACAAAAGTATTTAGAAAAAAAGGAGTTTAAGGTTTTGTAAAAGGGTAGGGTTTTGGGAACCAAAACACAAGTGTTTAGAGGATTCTAAGCACTATGAACAGTGATGTGAACAACAACCTTGATGGGGAGAGAGAGAGAGAGAGAGAGAGAGATATTCTAGACCAACTACAACTTCCAATTCTACTTCAATCATAATAAGAAACTTTAACGACTTCTAATTCTACTTCATTATCAAAATAGGAAATTTTGACTTTTGACCACTAAAATTATCGTAGACATAATAAAACTCATATATAATGACCCATTTAATAACTTGACCCAAAAGAAAATCCATGGGCAACCTACAACCCATGTCCAACAAAATTGAAATTACTATAATACCCTTAACTACTAGACACTACCATGGACACTTCTCTTTGGACCAAAAAGGCTTCTTGATGATCATAGGACCCTTCATGTTGGGATCCTACAGCCTATCGTACTTGTTTAACCATGCAATAGATGTTGCATCACAACGGACTACTAATCACAGTTGCGGAAGGGGCAACAAGAGAGAGAAGACCAGGTGAGTGACAGTGGCAGGGATAGCTGGGTTGCTATGGGATGCCGGAGGGACTTGCATGGTGGGTTGAGAGGGGACTGACAAGGTATGGGGATGTCAAAAGAGAAAAGCAGAAAAGAAAATAGAAGAACAATAATGGCATTTTTTGGTAAATTTGAAGATATACAAGGGGTATTTATGTCTTAAACAATGACTTACTCTTCAAATCGGCACGTCACTGTCACAGCATAATAATTTGGATGGAAAATTTGACAGTGCATTTTGGTCCACAAACCTTGGGGAACTATGAGGTTATTTCCGAATGAGAGGGGGGAGATCCGCACATAAACTAATCCACAAGGATGTAAAGTGAAATTCACACTAATCATTATAATCCTCCAGGAAAGATATAACATAAGAACAAGAATAATGGACATCTAGCTCATTAAATAAACAACAACAAAAGTATTTTAGTCAAGAAGTACAATTTAATGCAACAATAATAAGGTTTGAGTTTTAGGCATTTATTTTATTTGAGTCCTTAGAAATTTTTTTTTAAAAAAAATGCCATTGTAAAGTTTGAATTTGAAAAAAAAAACAAAAAAACAAAAACAAAGTAATTGTTTGATAATCCACCATAGGAGAGCTCACAAAGTGAAGGGCAGGTCATACTTGTTTTTTCTTTTTCTTTTTCTTTTTCTTTTTCTTTTTAATGACGAGGAAATAGGGGAGGGCGTTGTCCCGCCGGCCCGCCCAACCCAACCCTATTTTTTTAGGGCTTGGGAAGGGTGTTTTGGCCCATATGGCCAGGTTGGGCCAATATTTTAAGACTGTTTAATAAATAGATTGGGCTTGGGATTTAAGTATGTAGTCCAGCTTGGCCCTGCCCAGCCCCAAAAATAATACGTATAAATTTATTATATATTTATGTAATATATTAAAAATATATATAAATACTTTTAGCTTTTTGGTTTTCTTTTAAACTTCTCTAATCCGTCGTGTGATTCAATTCTACATTAGCAGTTTCTGGGTTGTGCTGCTTTGGGAAAATATACTATTTGTTCGAGGTTTACGCCTAAATGCATAAGATAAAGAGTTCTTAGAAGTTGATTGGAGACTACCTCCCAAATTTCCATTTCATTAAATAGCCTTACCAACCAACAAGATTTACTCCCATTAGTTGGAGAAAAATCCAAAACCCTTATTCACTCCACCCAAAGAATAAACCTAGAATAAAATGAAAAAAGCTCATGAATTATTTGATCCTCCTTTATCTATAAACAACCCGCATCATTTTCTAGTCTCTTGCTGAACCTCTTCCTTTTGCTACCTTAAGAAAAAAAACTTTGAATTATTATCCCCTTCTTTGTGCCTGTTTGGCAGAGCTTAATTACAGCTTATTTCAGCTTTCAGCTTAATTTAAGCTATTTTGATGTGTTTGGTTTAGCTTATAGCTTTTTGGAAGTCAGAAATCAGCTTATTCTTTGAGTGGGGCAGGAGATGCTTTAAGAATAAGCTGGAAATCAGCTTAAGCTGAAAGTTATAAGCTATAAGCTGTTTAGGCATAAGCTATAAGCTGTTTAGGCATAAGCTATAAGCACTTTTCCACAGCTCTACCAAACAGGGCCTTTGAACTACTTCAACTTTGGCTTTTAACTCCAAGAAACTTGATCCCTAAACATAACTTACTCGAGTTTAATCTCAAGATCAATCCTTTCTTTTCTAAGAGACTCATTAAGACCTCCATGATTTCAATGCTATCCAACTAATCAATAATGTGAGCAATTCCTCCTTTCACCTCTCTCAAATCCCCAAAAGCTTATTTGTTCCACGTCTTAATCTTGTCTTTCAACATTTTAAGTTTCTTGATAAATTTAAAACCTTAGCCTGAAGATTTAACCTACTCTAGGAAGCACTTCATGTCAACACCTGAAAATTTAACCCCATCCAACATAAAATAAAAACCTATCTAATCTGTTGCAAAGCACATTAGCCTGAAGATTCGACGAAGTAAACCTAGCATTTAACAAAGGAAGATCAATCAATTTAGTTATAATAAGTATTATAGTTTACGGGTTATTGATAAGTCATACCTGTACTAGTAGTACATACTGTTGTAAGACTAGCAAGGGTAATTTTTGTTATTTGATGGTTCTATTAATTAAATAGAAAGACTATCAGCCACCTCTCTAGGGTTGTATTGGCTTCTCTTCAAAATCTTTGTTATACTAACACAGTATTAGAGCAATAATAAAAAACCAAGGCAAAATGACATCAAGCTGCAACATTATTAAGCATTGGAACAACTTCAGGTTACACAAAAAGTCTGACCTACGACATCAGACTGGTCATCCAAGCTTTGTGATAACCTTAGGTTGTTCGCTACACAAACTGGTGTTTCATTGTGATCACCAATTCTTGAAAAAGAATACCAAAATATTAATGAAACGCGTGATCATGCCCCTTCAAACGTTTATGATCCAAGTCAATGGAATAATATTGATACAAACTTAAGAGATTTACTAGACGAAAATTGTCCCTTTAGAGATTATGGAACAAATTTACCCAAATATGAAGGGTATGTTTGGTTTGTGTTTGAGAGATGTGTTTTAGAGATAAAAAGTACGAAAATATGTTTGGTTTGGTTTTTTGGGAAATTTGTTTTGAAAAATTGTTTTGAGAGAGAGTTTTGGAAAAAGTGATTGATTTGATGTGTGTGTGAGAGAGATTTGTTTGGAAAACTTGTTTGGTTTGTGTGTTTTGGGAAATTTTTTTGGGAAAATTTGTTTGGTAGAGAAAATTTCTGAAATTTGTTTGTAGAGAAAATTTCTGAAATTTTTTTCAAAAACACAAACCAAACCTACCCGAACTCTCTAAACATTTTTTTACTGCACATTATACTCGAAAATTATCAAATGGAGAGAAGTATGACAGAAAATGGCTAGTCTATTCAAACAATTCGTATGAAGTATTTGATTTTGTTGTAAATTGTTTAGTTTGAGTCCTAGTACAAGTAAACTAGCTAATGAACAAAAGATTGGAGAAATCTTGGTGTTAAGCTTAAAAGTCATGAAACAACTAATGAACATATAACTAACATGAATTTTTGGGTTGATCTAAAAATAAAATTGTTAGAAAAATAGAACACTCGATATAAATGTCCAAGAACAAATTTATAGGGAGAAAGATCATTAGAAAAAGTAATATTACGAATTATTGTTGTTGTAAAAAATCTTGGTAAAAATAATTTGGCATTTCAAAGGGAAAAGGAAAAAATATATCAAGACCATAGTTGTCAAATCATGAATTGAATCATGAATCGAAATGGCCTTGTACCGAATTGTGAATTGCAAAGATACGGTCACTTTTATCTACACACACTTGGATGTAAATATATCTTATAAATATAAAAAAATTAAACTTAAACCAATAAAAATATTATTTTTAAAGATGATCACATGATCTAATAGGTAAGAAGTTAACACAAGTTCTCGTGTAAGATCACTATCAATCTTACCTTTTTCATTTTTTAGATATTGTTTATCAACCATTCTTAATAAAGAAAGTAAACAAAGATAAATTCTCAATTTCGAAGTAACAATAACTTAACACCAATATTGATATTTCATAAGTATACAAACCTTTACAAGTAGCAATGACCCAATAATAAGAAATAATTAATTGAAATCTTTTATTTTAAAACATAAAACATTTTAAAAGGTATATACACTTACTGTTCAAAAAAGCGCTTTTTTAAAATTTAAAAAATAAAAAACTTGCAAACCTAACCCATGTAATATTGAAGTATATTTATTTCAAGAGAATAGCAATAGATAATTCATATTGCAAGTTACTTTAACCTTGAACATTTTTAGAAGATATATTATGATTTTTTTTTAAGGAAAAAAAAAATGAGAAGAAAAGGTTAAAAATATATTGAATCTGACTAAATCTGATTCGATCCTATTGAAAATTCTCTGATGTCCAAAATAACAACAAATCATGTACACATATTGGTTATTTTTGTACTAAACACTGTTAGAAGTTGTATTATATCATTTTAACTATAAAAAAAATAAAAAATATAAAAATATATTTTTAAAAAAAAGAGAGAGAGACAAAAAGGAAAAAAATATGTTGAACATGATAGTTTCAAGAATTTCATAAATCGTAAAAAGTGAATCGAATCGTAAATCGATTGTAAATCGTGCAATTCACTAGAGATTCACTTCTAAAATAGATTCATTCATAGATTCATATCGATTTTGCAAAAAATGCAAATAATCGCCAATTGTAAGATTCTGATAACAAAGATCAAGACAACAATGAAAAAATGATTGCAGAATTTGATCCGGTAATGCAAGAACACATTCGATGTATTTAACATGATGGACTTCATAGTCATTATCTTGCACATAATATCCAAAATGAATTGATAAATTTATTAGCAAATGAAATAAGAAACAAAATTATTTTAAAAAAAAGTAAGGAAGTGAAATATTATTCCAGTATGTTTGATTGTACACAAATGCAAGTCATCAAGAACAAATGACACACATATTGCAATGTGTCAATGTTTCAAAAAAATCCACCAAAAATAGAATAATATTTTTTGAATTTCCAAAATTACACAATACCACATGAAAATGTCTTTTTAACACAATTACAGATGCAATAAAAAATCTTGAACTTGAAAGGAAAACACCAAAGGAGTACCAAAAAAACTTCTAGATGAAAATCCTAAAGCATTTTGTACACCATGTGGTTGTCATAAATAGTCTAAATCTAAACCTAATACTCGGCGATATGGTTCACTCTTGTCCTAAACCTTTTCTTCTTCTTTTTTTCTTTTTTGTGGAGTGGTACAATTTATATATTCATCATTTTCTTCTTCTACAAAATGATAATGTACCAAATTTAAACTCATAAATCATTGGATGAGTTTGGAATTGGCTTTTTTAGTGGTTTTTTGAATTTTTAAAACGTAAATGTGTTTTGGAAGTGGCTAAAAATATATATATATATATATATTTTTTTTTTTTTTTTTTTGCGTGAAAAAAGTTGATGTCACCTTTGATTTTTTTAGCTGATGACAAACAATTTGTGATTTTTTGACTTTTTTTAGTCAAAAGTTGGCTTTTTTAGCCAAACCCCAAACACCCACATTGTCACAAACACATTGGTAAAGTCACATTGAAAGTGTAAAGGTAATAAAATTTTAAGCTCCACAAATAAGAGATGCTTGGTTGTAATTAACAAAAACTAATGAAGATCCTAAAAAGAGAAGTGAAGCTAATTGTTTAGTGACATATGAGGCTAAAAACTTAGTTTTGTTTGGTACAACTATTTGGTATGATATATTATTTGATGCAAATTTAATTAGTAAACATTTATAATCAAAAGACATGCGAATTGATATTGGGCCCATTTGGTGCAATTTTTCTCAAGTTGAAAGTTGATAATCAGAATGTGAAACCTAAAAGTACCCCTCCCCCAACTTTCAAATAATCAGCTTATTTAAACTATTTCTGCCTCACAAGTTGTAAGCATAAGCTGCACCAAACAAACTAGCACAGACTCCTAAAATAAAATAAAAAATTATTGGCAGATTAATAAGTTGCACCATTGCTATAGATCAACTAAGGTTTCATTGCGTTTTTCAAACACTATAAAGAAAATAGATTTATATCTGCTATGATTTCATCTAAACAGATTGCAAACTGAAATGAAAATTGAGTCTATTTTTCATGAAAAATGTGTAATTCGCAAAAGAAACAATTTGATGAAAATGTTGATGACGAGACAACAAACTCCTAAAGAATCATTGCTTTTTTTCAAACAATATAAAGAAAATGGATTTATATCTGCCATGATTTCATCTAAATAGATTGCAACTGAAATGAAAATTGAGTCTATTTTTCGTGAAAAATGTGTAATTCGTAAAAGAAACAATTTAATGAAAATGTTGATGATGAGACAACAAACTCTCCCAAAGAATCTTTTAGAATTAATTATTTTATATAAATAGTAGATCAATCTATTTCTTCTCTCAAAGTAGGTTTGAACAATTTCAAATGTCCGCAAATGGTTTTGGTTTTCTATTTAATTTCAAATAGCTAAAATCATTAGATGATGATAGTTTAAAATTGTCTTAATCTCAAAAATAAGGCATGAAATTTTTTTTTTAATATTGGTGACTTAGATTTGTTTTTGGAATTCAAAGTTTTTTTTTTTTTTTTTTGTGTAAAAAACAAAAATTTCAAATAGATAAAGAAAGCAGCCCAATTAATGTACTAAATTATATAAAATTATTAGATTCTTTTATTAAATGCATGCATTTCTTACAGAATATTTTTAATATTGGTGACTTAGATTTGTTTTTGGAATTCAATTTTTTTTTTTTTTTTTTTTTTTTTTTTTTTTTTGTGTAAAAAACAAAAATTCCAAACAGATAAAGAAAGCAGCCCAATTAATGTACTAAATTATATAAAATTATTAGATTCTTTTATAAATGCATGTATTTCTTACAGAATATTATTAACAATACCTATAATTGTTGCTTCTACAAAAAGAAGTTTTTCAAAATTTAATTTGATAAAATCCTCTCTTAAATCGATCATTATGTCACAAGAAAGATTAAGTGGAGTAGTTATATTATCAATTGAAAAAGATATGTTAGCAAAATTTGAATATAAAGATTTAACTAGTAATGTTGCAAAACTAGAAAAATAAATTTTGAATAAATTCTTTTAAAAAATCTGAAATTAAATTTTGAATAAATTCTTTTAGAAAATGTGAAAAGCCTCATTTTAAGTTATCGCTTTAGGCCACCAAATATCTTGATCTGGCTCTGGTGACATGAACTAATCTTAAAATTTAAGGGATGCTAAATACAGACAGACTTGCTTCGGAAAACACTACAACCACTAGTGTCTGAAAAATAGAGGTGCAGAACTTCAGTACATGGTACCAGCAGCACTAAGACATGAATATGCTTCGGCACATTTTCTTTGGTACTTCAGAAGTCATAACCTGGGGGAGGGAGAGTCGTGCTTGTGACAAGACTTGAACCATGGAACTCCTAGTGAGGTGCAAGGGTTCTAGCCAATTCAGTCAGCCCCAGTTTGTTATGCTTCCACAGATTTGATAAAACAAAAAAGTAAGCCTACAGGCTTTTCAATTGGGGAAGCTCTATTACGGTTTAGGGTTCGGAACGGGTAAAAGAGACTTTTGAAGGTAGCTCCCCTGACCGCCCCTTTCCCTCTTCAATACGTGGAGGAAGCCAAGGGGATTTTCAGTTAGAAAAGCAATTGATTTTGTGTTCACCCATGTTCTTTCATCTCAATCAATACTTAGGGATTTCCTCTTTCGTTATCTTTCTCTTCAAGGACTCTGCTACGCTTCACATGTGAAGGGTACCATTGACCCTATATAAAGAATATCCTACAAGTCTGCAACCTAATAACCTGTAATGTCTAATATTATATATCGCTTTATTCCTCAAAATATCCAACAAATTACTCTTTTACCACATACTCAAGACTCAAAATTTAGGTATTTATTCACTAAATAGGGTTAAGACCAACATGCATTTGGCCCCCTTAATACATACCATTTTGCAACCTATGGATAAGTTCTTAAAGATGAAAACATCCCATGTCTACAATGAAGCTACTGCACTGGATGATGAACTGAAACTAGGGTTTCTAAGAGCTAGCCTCATGTCTATGCTATGTTCTCCTGGATGGCAATCAGTTCGAGAACGGTTCTCAAATGATCAAACCACAGTTAAATAAGTATTCGCATCAATGGGAAACCAAGCTGGGATCAAGTGACAACATGCAATGCTGACAATAATTTATGATATCCATAAATAATAAAGCATGCACACCGAACAAGTTAAAATGACATACCTGGAAAGCCGAGCGGATCAACTCCTCAACATAATCAACAGTTGCACCTTTTACAAAGTCAAAGGAAATTTCATCGACCACCAATTTAACTCCATCCCTCTCGAAAATTCTACATAGTAGATATGATTGTAAGGGAGAAAACAACAGAATAAAAATTGCAAGATACACTCACTATGTTACATCAAAATAGAAATTAGCACTACAAACGAGCAGAAGCTTGGCTCATCTAGCTCATTAACATAATATGATAGCAATAATGTAATTCAAGATTTATGGCCCTGGATTTCATGTTCCATAATAGAAATATCTATCTCATACTCTGTTCAGCCATTTGGGTGGCATCCCCTTGGTGTGTTGTCTAACGCCCATGTGAAAGGGATAATTTTTTGTGTCTCTAGCCTTATTGCTTAATAATATGCTAGTTCCAGAAGAAAAAAGAGTTGAACTGGTGTTATACAAAATTACAAGAGTGCCATGGTATTGGTAGTTTGGCTTATAAGAACCTTGAGTAAGACAAGGTAAAGTCATTTTTGTTCATGGACAATAATGATGAAGAGAACAGTGGGTAGTTTTTTTTTGCCTTGAGTTATTTAGAAGTTTTGGAAAAGAAGTATAGGCCAATATATGAAGCAATTGAAGGTCATGGTAAAAGAGATTTATCATAACAACACAAAAGAAGATATGCATAGAGATTTTACAGACATTGATTTAAATTCACATTCTAACACTAGAACGGCTGCTAAACATTTTGTCTTAGAAGAATTCAATACGTTGAGAGTGCAATTGTATGAACAGATGCTAAACATTTTGTCTTAGAAGAATTCAATATGTTGAGAGAGTAATTGTATCTGGACTAAGTGAAAAAGATTTAGAGCCTATTTTGTTTTGTATTTTGCTTTCATTTATCGAAAAACACAAAAAACTTGGCGAAGTGTTTTCAAAAACAGTTTTTGGAAAAACAACTCGCTCTTTTAAGAAACACAACAGTTTTTCCGAATTTTCGAAAAAATGTTTTTGCACAAAAATGAAAATGATGGATGCATTTTTCAAACTTTTTATTGTTTTTATTTATGAAAACATGAAAAACGTAATTGAAAAAAAATACAATTTATTTGCCTTTACTTTCTTGTTTTAGTGATAGTCACTGCCATGCATTAGACTTCGAGAATGAATCTCAAGAATTAGATATTCAAGAGGACATTCAAAGTAAAAGAACCGAGATGTGCTAGTCTGTCAATTGATATTTCAGTTGAAGAAGAGGTAAAACCTTGTGGCCTTGCTAATCAATTGAAGAATAACATAAAGCAAAATTACTTGTTGATCAACTGAAAACTAATCGAAGCAATTACATATTCAAATATCTTGTTCTATGGCGAGGAAGATCCAACATCATGTAAACTCGAGGATAAGTTTTTCCCAAGTGGAGGGGCGTGATGTAGGACAAGTTGAAAGGGTTAAAAATTATAATTTGCGATTTTTTTTTCTATTTTGGTTTTTTTTTAAGAATATGATTTTGTTTTCTTATTTTTAGCAATATTTAGCTTTCCAATAGTGAACATGATGTCTTTATAGGTTAATATATGGGTTAGAAGAGCTTTACGAAGGTTTTAAGTTGGGAAATTTGGCCAAAACCCCTCCATTGGATCCCTTTTTGGTGAAAAGGATAGCCCAATTTGTTTCACTTCATAAACCCCCTAGAGAGGAAGTGTATACTTCAACAAGGACAGTAAATTTTTTTTTTTCCCTGGACAATCTTACCCTTAGATATATATCTCACAGATTTGAATCAAATCTGTGTAGAACTACCAACAAAATTACTCATCCTTTTCATCCTCAACACTCCTTTCCTCTCCTTCCAAACCCACCTTCCAATTTCCAAGATTACTTTTGTGATGTCTGCTTAGAAAATTGCAACAGAATCATTTACCATTGCATCCCATGCAATTTTGGTGTTGACATGAAGTCTGCTTCGATAGTGCACAGTATTCAACAAAGGATTGAGCACAAAAGTCACAAACATTAGTTGATCTCTCTTCAAAAGCCAGCTATGTTCTTATGTGATGCTTGCTGTACAAAACATGAAGGCACCTCCAGTTTGCAGAGTTTCATTCAACTGTATCAGATTTTGAGAGTTTGACTTGTTTGATGATTGTTTGAATTTGATTAGCTATGTTGAATTTGTTGAGTTTCTTGGTTGTTGATTGTTGTTTGTAGAGCTTCCTTCAGTTATGTTGAATTGTTTTTGATTTGTTATTAAATTGTTGTTTGTTGATTGTTGTTGATTTATTTGTGAACTTGTAGTGAAAGAAATCGTAAAACTTCCTTCAATTCATACTCTGTTTTTTGTTACTAATACCCTATTCAAGACGACAATAAAGTGTTACTCTAACATTTTACTATAAAATAGAGTAAACTGTTACTGTCAAACTAAGTAAAATGTTACTTTTTAGGTCAATTTCGACTGATTTTTTTTTTTTAAAGAATTTCATAGTCAACCTAGATCTTGATGAGAGAATTCTAAACATACTAATTTTGCTAAAAAACGACATCTAGATCAAAAGTTATATCATTTTAAAAGTCAAAATATTAAATTACTAAGGATATTTTGATAATAGTGATGTATGCTGGACTTTTTAAAGAAAATTTTTTGTGCTTGTCCTTGATGCATTAAAGTTTTATTATGACGGGGCTTTGACCAAATTCCCCTTTTAAGTTTTAACTTATTTTTTAAATTTATAGATCTTATAAACAGCCTATCAAAGGAAATGACGAATTGTATGTAGTATTATTCCTATTTACTAAAATTGAGAATTTCCTCTATTTCTTAGCCTTGTAAAACCAAGGTTCCTTGTGGACTCAAAAGCCCCTAGTAGATTCTAGGTTTCCCACATTGAAGAGCGTGATCTTCTTTCTGTTTTCGCTTCCACTATGTTAACTGCTTTGCTTTCATTTTTTGTGCTTCAATTGATAATTTAAGTTGCATCAACTAGAAACTGACAAGAAGCAGAATATAAGAAGGCCATTGGCAGATTTTACATTAATCAAACAAAGCTCACAAGCCTGCCAGTAAAGGCCAAGCACAGCTCAAACAAACATTCTATGGCTTGCTTTGAGCCCAAGCCTAACAGAAGCACCTCTTAACAGACAAGTACAAGAACCCAATGAGAAAATTTAAGGCAAACCTGTCATCCGCATTGGTTTTGTCATCAAGAGAGAAGGTATATTGGAACCCTGAACATCCACCAGCTTCTATGCTCAACCGTAGCAATTTTCCCTTTCCTGAGGCTTCATCAGCTTGCAGCTCTTTCATTTTCTGCAAGGTATTTCTAAAGTAAGCTCTATGGGATGCAATCATAATGGTTTTATCTAAAGAATACAAGCTCCATCATTTCAATGCAATTAATCTATAAGTTCACAATATGCCCTCTATGTTGTTGATCAAAGGACATGAATAGAAATCATAAAAAGCCAAAAAGAAAAAAGAAATAAAAAATGGAGCGCGACGACAGATTTTCATCATCAACTTGTAATGCAAAACCATATCTAGAAACAAAATGAGTAAATTACACAAATACTCTCTGAGATTTGCTCTTAATACAAATTCTCCCCCACATTTGAAAACTACATTGACACCCCTTGATGGGGTTAACAAAAATGGTTAAATTACCTTTTTACCCTTTTATCATTTATCTTTTTTTTTCACTAGACATTAATTCTATCTCTTCATCTTTCCCATCATTCCTTCTCACCAAGTCCACTACCTTCCACCTTCCACCATCCACTGCCACCTCCTACTACCATTGTCACACACTGCCACAATCCACCACTACCACAGCCAACGTTCCACCTCCACTATACCCACAGCCACTTTCCACTACCCAACAACGACCACCACTTTCCCCTTCCCATCCCTAACAACCACTTTCACCGACCTTCACCTCCCACAGCCACCTCCCCATTCCCACAACCACCTTCCCCCTTCAACCCCTACTGTCATTTTCCCTGGTGATGGTCTTCCTCTCTCTATGTACTCCAGTGCTCCATGCCGAACAAGCCCAGTTGCAGACTCTACACATACAACACAAATGATAATGAAGGAAGGGAGGGAGGAGGTGGTCCAGCGAGGTGCTTGAGATGTTGTGATGAAGGGCTGGGAGATCAATGTTTTGAACATGTATGGCAATGGTTTCAGTGGAGCTTGTGATTTGGGAGCTTAGGGTTTTAAGAAGGTTCTAACGAGAGTTACTGCGAAAGGAAATAGAGCAAAAGAGATGGTCATCATGGTTGTGGACTTGTGGTTCAGCCTGTGGTGGATTTATAGAGAGACAAAAAGATATGAACTAAAGGGAGTGACATAGAACAACGGGGTAACAATAATATTTTAACAAATAATGATATTAACTACTAACATTTACATTTCTAGTAGTTGATTAACATAGGGACATTTTGTAATGCACTTATGAAGCCCAGAACATTACTAGTCATCTTTTGCTAGCTAAAAGAAACAAAAAAAATAAAATAAAATAATTATTTTAGCTAGTCACTTTACCTACTGCTCTCTATCTAGCTCTCTATCCAAACTAATTTATGATTGATAGTATTTTATGGTATGGTACTTCAACGTTCGAGATGAAGGTAAAGAAGAGGAGTATTTCTTGGGATTTGAATAGCCTTCAATGGCTCTCTATAAATTTAGAGAGCAAAAAATGAAGGAGATAAATTAACTTAGCATTTAGAGAGCTTGTTGGAGCTGTAGAAAATGCCTAGCTATTTTACCCAACAAGTCTTATTTGAAAAGCCAGTTAGAGTTGTTCTTAGGAAGGGGAATGTAATTTCCATAAGGTCAGAAAGAATCTGTATTAAAGACAAACCTCAAAGAGTGCCAATGTAATTTACCCAAACAAAAAAAATAGCATGAGGACTCTTTCCCAAAAACAAAAAGGATTTATATTGTCCTCTCTTGACAATTATCCAAATTACAGTTGGTTCCATTGAAAACTTATGTTAATTTGAAACCCTAACCCTAGTTGAAGGCGGAGAAAGAGTGGCAACTACAGAGAGTGTGACAGGACACAAGCAATGACTAATATAAATGACAACAATGATGCCATGACCATGGTGTACTTGGGGTTTGGTAAGTTCGAAGAAAATGCAATGGTCATGGTCTCTCTAAGGTTGAAAAAAGTTGATGGTTGTGGTGGCAGCCGAAGGAGAAAAGATGGGGTGGTGTTTTCTTTGAGGGGATGCCTATAAGGTGTTTAAGGAAATCCCACTTACAATCTATGGCAACAAGGTTGATGGCAACAAGGTTGTTAGCAAAAGTCAGTGGTTGTGTGATGGATGTTTTCAAATATATTGGTTGTGTGATGGAGCAGAGAAATGGGTTGTTTGAATTTCTAGAAGGTAAAAATGTAATGGGAGATGATGGGTGGTGGTGGCTATGGGTGGCAGTCACCCTTTGTTTTTCCCTCTTTATTCATGGTCCCCTTCACACATCTTTTGCATATTTCATTGTCATCAAAATAAGAACTCTAAGACCACCTCTAAAGCACGTAGCAACCCACACAACAAAAAGCTTGTTGTTGTACCACATAGGCAAAATAACACTCCAACAGACACAACAAATTTGAAACCAAATTTTCTATCTGCTTGCAAACGCAGCGGCTTTTACATGCTCTATCTTGCATGACAAATTTATTATTTTGATTACAAGAATGCTATTAGGGCCATTACACTGTTCACAGTACAAACATAAATTGGCAAAATAGGCAAAAAAATAAAATTATATATATATAAATTAAAATAATGAAGTCTGTTATTTCCATTGGAATGCCATATCTCAAACGTGGAGGTCCCAAATATGCATAAAAATGAGCAAAGGTACCTCTCTTTGGAGATGACTAAGAACATCTGGTATATACACATATTTGATTTTGTCGGTCAATCATTTTTTTGAAATTCCCAAATAAAAGAGAACACAATAATAGAACTGAAATGGATAAACAAAAATGCACTAAATGAACTCTCCCAGAGCCAAACACATATACACATATATTTCGATGTGTGTATGAGTATTGTTGTATATATTTAGATATAGAGAGAACCTGGACACAATTGTCGGTAATGTGAACGACATCAAGAGATGGAGACAGAGATGGAGACGAGGATTGAGCTTCGGGCATGTCAGCAGCAGAAGAAGAAGAAGAAGAAGAGCTGAGGAGCCTCTGGTTCTGTCGAATCCCAGCAGCGAAGAACGGAGAGATTCGACGTATCAACGATCTCGACGACATGGCTCTCCCTTCAATTACCTTGTGTTCAGGTCATCTTATACACACACGGGCTTGGAATCGATCGACTCATAGGCGTTGGTTTTACGTCTTCAGGGTGTTTGATGAAAAGTTTATTCGAAAATTCGCTCTTTCGACTACCAAACCAAACCAAGCCGAGTGTCACGGCCAATGCAGAAGCCTTGTCGAAGATGTGTAGTTGACTCTCTTTATTAGGCCGTTAAAAAAGCTCAAAAGAATTGTAAAGGCAAGTAAAATAATATTAATTAAGTTGATGAATTACAAGATTAGAGACAAGTTACAAAATAATAAGCAATAAGCTAAAATTAAAGCAAGTAATAATAGAAAAGTTTTACATAATTTAAAGGCGAAATGAATTTTTTATTGATCAAAAGTAGGCATTATAATAGTTGAACAATGCACCAAAAGTGCTATAAGAGTTGCCTTACCATTGACTAGATTGGAGTACTTTAAAGGTACAAGTGGTTTGGTTCAACATTAATATAGCTTGTTAAGCCATTTCTTAGTTGATAAGAGAAAACATCCACTATATTTGAGGAGTCATAATAAATTTTTAAAAATTCTACAAAAAGAAAAAAATTGCGATACTTGGATCCAAAACACCTTTAATACTAAGGTATTTACATAAAAATTTACAAGGCAAAAAGACTACATTTGACCAAAAGTTGTCCTAAAGTTGCTGCTAAGTAGGCAAGTCTGTGGCTTGTTGTGGCTGGACTGCTTCATGGCATACCTTAGGCTGTCGTGCACCATGCCTTAGGCCTTAGCTTGCACTTGCACCAACAACTTATTCGACATGTTTTTGGATCTCCAAAGGACACAAAATGAGTGTGGCATCAAGGTGTTGACCCTTAGATGGGTGCACCTTGACACCAAGCCAAGCCAACGCTGGCTTCTTTTAACAAGCAGACACGCGAATCGTCCTCCAATATCCAAGTCTCCCCCTATTAGTTCGAATATTTACTAGTACGATATAGGTCGGATCTACCCACCCCACCCTATCCCATTTCCACCTCACCCCACCTTTGATTCGACCCTCATTAAACTCTCCGCATCCCCACCTCATTAGGGATAGAGTTGTGCAAAATATCGCCTAATTCGTTAAAACTGCATTGATCTGCATCAATTTATATCACTCTAACAACTAACTACGGTTTAAACTTTAAAATTTATAATATGTCAGCCGAATTCCTCCGCTCCGCTATAATTAACATATATATATATATATTAACTTCCAATTAAATATCAATGTAAAAATGAGTATGAGAGAGATTTAAGATATGAAATTTATTACAAATTAGTGGTTATATATATCAAACATATTATTATGCAAATGTATGATAATTAGTTAATATTCTTCAATCCGTCAAAAACTACCCAAACTGTAATTTATTAATCTGTTAATTCGCTAACTCACCATTCGGTTTGTAATTTTACGCTAAAACTATTCAAAAATGGACAACAATGAAGCAAATATTAATTTTCAATTCTTATTCTTTTATTATAAATTTTTTTCATTTCTCATCCCCATCCCCATCCCCATCCCCTATGGGGGATTACCTAGCCATCCCTAATGAGTTTGGGTTTTTTCCAACCCAACTTGACTCAATAGAATTTTTTTTTTTTTTTTTTTTTTCAAGGTTCACAACTAAAGAGCGAAATATGGATTCACTTTTTTTTTTTTTTTTTAAATTCAAATACACATTAGTTAATTAATTAAAAAGTTTATTTGAGACAATCAAACATAAATGAGTATATTAAATTAACCCAAAAATAGCACAAGTTTTGTGAGCCACAATGAACCTAAAGAACAGAAGTTTCAAGAAATTTATAATGTAATTAACAAAAGAGTAAAAAATAGGGGGGAAAACTAAACGAAGTAATCCAATTTAAGAACTGATGTGAAGAGCTCATTATATGTATGATTTCTGCTGGATGAACAAGATAGCTTGAAAAGCATTTGCACTTTTTCATGAAAATTGACAAACAATAAGAGTACTATCTTGGGTATGAGCTTGTGCTCGACTTCTCTCTCTCTCTAAAACCCCCCACAAAGGACTAGATAGGAATGGCAATGGATATCTTATCCAGTGATTACCCATAGAGATCTGACCCGATTACTTGGATTTTTTCCATTTTTTATATCCATTGGGTTGGATCGGTGGTATGCTTTAAATTTCCAGTAGGGATGGGTCAGAGATGGTATCCATCCATTTCCCCATATATGTTTTTGACTACCTTGTTTGCAGTTAGGTTGTCATTTCTCACTATCTCTCACTCCATTTAATCCCACTCTGACTCTACTTGATGTGTAACACAATAAATATTTAATAATAATATTGAAACTCAATAATTAAAAGTAAAAATTACAAGATTTGACCTTTATACGACTTATTTTGGGAAATAGGTTAAAAGTTGACTTTTTAGTTTTTTTTTTTTTTAAAAAAACATGCAAAAAAAATAGAGAGGAAATATGATGCAAAAAAGCCAAAAAGTTGTTTTTAACCATGTTTCCAAAACAAGCCATAATAAATCTTAAATTTAAAATTTTATCAATTTAAACTTAAATTTTTTATTTATTTTCAATCTAAATATTTGTCTATTTTTGTTAAGTAAAAACGATAAAAAAAAATGAGAGGAAAGACTAAATCATGTGTACTATATGCACCTTATCATTAAAGAAAATGATATAATTCTATATTTTATGAGTTATAATTGTAAAAAAATAAAATAAAATAAAATAAAAAATTATAACCAAACATCACATGAGATATAACAAATATCTCATGAGTCATAACTAAAGAAGAAAATTGATCATAACTAAAAAAGAAATTGGCATAACTAAGAGTGTATATAGTATACCCTTATCAAGGGTCGTATATAGTAGAATTTCCCAAAAACGAGTATTTTAGTCATTAAATTCAATGAAAAATAGTATTTTAGACATTTTATGTATATCTCCATTGAGTTTAATAATGAAAATACTATTTTCCATTCGTTTTACTAAGCAAAAATAGGTGAATAGTTTAGATTAATAAAAATTTAAAAATTAGTGTTTAAATTGATAAAATTAAAAATTTATTTTGTTAAAAGACTTCCTAAGATTTTTTTTTATTACTTATAATTGTCCCTAATTAAAATTAGAAAATAATATTTATAGTTAAAAAATGTATTATATATTATACAGATATTGAAATTATATTATATATATACATATATATACAACATAATAAAAACTTAACAATACATTGCTACAAACAACATTTTTTTCCATATCCTGTTATCATATTAAAATTATGAGTGTTAATAATTTCTTATTTTTTAACATCAAATTAAGTTTTAGGTTTTTAGAATAATAATAAAACTATTTTTAGGGCAAATTTTACTTTATCCTCTAGTGCTTTGCACCATGTAACGCCCCAAAAAATAGTAACCATAATTCATCCCACAATATTAATTAAATAACAGTATAGTTCTGAATAAAGTACCCTTTCATTCATATGATCTCATTGTACAAAAGGTAACACATGCAGTTATACATTCATAAGTCTTAATCCTAAATCTATAGTATATGCCACATGTTACTAGTATGAAATAAAAGGTTAAACAGATATATAAATGCGCTAATGACTACAACTTTCTAAGACTATATTTGGTTACAACAAAAGTAAGTTTAAACTCAATACAAATAAAACCCTAGGCTTGTACAAAATAAATACAACAAAAACAAAACAAGAAGTTCTCGGCTCCAAGTCCTCCCAAGCTACGGCCTCGGCGAAGGTATATCATCAGCACCTAAAAATGGTTTTCCACATAAGATGAGCCAAAACCCAATATAGATACTCTAACATAATGTATGAATCTTAACAAAGTTATAAGGTGAATGCATATGCAATGTTCGTGCCAAAAGATTTTATATCTCTTTCTAAAATCATGCAATGCTGGCTTTATATCACAATTCATGAAAAACATTTCATTTACAACGAAAAACAGGGCAATGGATATAATACTGGAAATCTCTAGGTACGTGTTTGCAAGTAGGCTATACAAGCACTACCAATTGTCATTTTTACCAGTATTAACCGGAAGGCTTGACACCCATTTTTCTCAAAACAATATACATTTTCAATTTGTTCAGTATGCACGATGCACAATGCCAATGGATGAGAAATTAATTTCAGTTCTCCTAATTCTCATGCAATTTCTACAACAATCATAACTATTCTTCACCGATAGTCCAAAACAGATATCTCTAAATAGATAGATAATTTCCATTAAAGAAAAACTTTCCAAAATTTCAAGATGGGAGTGATAATGCATATCCAACTCCATCATCATCATCATTCCAATTCCATAAAACTCAATATCATTTCCATTTCTTCTTTACAAAATCAAACATTTACATTTTAGGGCAAAATCCCATTTTTTTCGTAAATCAATTCCAAGGATAAAATCCACCATTTTGTCACAACTAAACCACATTTACAATTCCACAACCATTTTCAAGAATCCATTTGACAACCCCTCTTTTGATTTCAAAACCAAAACCCTAGATTTTTATCCAAAAATCCCCAAATCACAACATTGTTTAGAAAATCAAATAACTAAGTTAAAAACCATACAAAAGTGTGGAGAAAATGTCTACCTCAAGTTAAAAGACAAGCAAGAGCAAGGTTGAAACTTCAATGGAGTCAAAAGTGGACTTTGCTCCGATCAAATGGAAGCTCTAGGTAAGCTCTATCTTTTTATCAAAGAGACTAGGGTGTAGAGATCAATGGATGATAGTATATTTGAGAGTTGAAGATTAGTTTTAGAGAGAGAATGTCTAGATTTAGGGTTTTGAAATGTTTAGAGAGAGAGAGATGAGAAAATGACTCAAAAAGTGGCTGTTACAAACCAATATACGCACAGACCGCTCGAGTGACCAAAACACCGCTCAAGCGACCAGATACAAAAGTGAGACCGCTTAAGCGCAAGAAAGACTGCTCGAGCCAAGATCGCTCGAGTGCAAGAAACATCGCTCAAGCGAAAAAACACCTTGCCAATATTTTTGCAGACCTGCAAATATACTAGAAGCTCTTAAAGACTGCTAAAGCGACCAAAAGACCGCTCGAGCGAACTGACCAAAATCTGGGCAACAATTCTATTGAAAACCAAACTCTCGACCTATTCCAAATACAACAAAAACATCAAACATCCAAACTCAATCAAGAAGAAGGTGAATAAGGACATGAGCAACCAAATAAGACAAGGAATCCCAAATTTAATGAAATGATGCCTATTAGTGATTTAATGAAAAAGGCTAAAATAATCCTGTATTTCCGTCATTTGTTTAGAAGGTAAAGTACATTTTAATCCCTCGTATTTTATTCCATGTGCGATTTATTCCCTTAAAATTTGTAAATATGCATATAACCCCTTATATTTGACACGTATTTCGCACTTGCTGTTAAGTTGTACAGAATATTTAGCAGTGCACTTCAGTCCACAAACCACGTGGGGGTTATGTGGTCATTTCTAAACATTAAGGGGGTAAACTGCACATGACTAAAATCATAGAGGGTAAAGTGAAGTTTGCCCTAGTTTTTAATAATAAAAATAATGATCGTTTAGATGAGAAATTATTAAATAGTCTAGGATTACCATGCAATATAATCATGTGGTGCTCCCAGTCAATTGACAATCGCAACCCACACTAAGTGGGTTAACCCTTGTCTACCATTTACCCAACAAATGTGAGCCACTATATCCTACCTATAAGATAATTTGCTACATCATTGGCTTAGACCATTATATAGACAACGTCACATGAATTTCTAGAAGTACACCCCATAATTACTTGTTAACTGGATTTCACATGAAGTTTGAGAAATTCATTTTTCTTTTTCTTTTTTTGAAAAACTAAAATTAATTTGATCAAAATATACAACAAATTTTTTTTTTTAATATTTTAAGATTATTTATGCCCTAAAAATTTATGAAAATGATTAATGGTAATGTATTATATTAACAAAACTAATTTTTAGTTTAAAAAAAAAATCAAATCAAATATAAATAATAATAAATAAATAAATCCCTTCCTTTACATTTCTTTATCTCATCTCTTCCAAACCTAACAAACCCAAACGCTAGTCAAGACCTCCCATCACCACAAACCTTTCTCTTACCTCCCTTTACTGTCGCTGCCAATACCTCTTCCACTGTTGCTATCTTCTTCATCATTAAAAGAAGAATTTGAAGAAATCAATGACAAAGAAAAAGACAAGCTCATAAACAACACTTCAAAAATGTAACCCAAAGATAAAGAATTTGAAGATGATTTGATCAAGTCCAAAAACCCACTTCGAAGAGAAGCAAGAGGACTATAATTTTCTCAATTTTTTTGACCATTTATATTTAATTTTTGAAGAGAAGAGAGAGGATTGTAATATACTATAGATATCCCATTTTGACTAACCCTAAGATTTTCGGCACTTCCAAGCCTCCCGATGATGACGCGATAATTATTTCATCTTCAGAATAGTTAAGGTTGTTTGAAATTGGTACATAAAACTATTTTAGTCAAAAATTGACTTTTTGCGAAAATGCCATTTTATCCCTAGACTCGTTTTTTGCCGAAAATCAACTTTTTAATCTTGAGAAAGAGAGGAAGGCTTGGTTGCACTCTAATCAAAGACATTTTTCAAAATTAGTGGACAGATTTATTAAAAACTTTGATTGGAAAGCAATTCAATCTTACTTGGGCCATAAGCAAGCCAAGGGTATAGGACCCTGCACTCATGCACGCATGGATGACACATGTACTAAGGCAAGTGGTGCATGCTCACATCTACGTGTGGCAGAGCCATTTTTGATAACTCAATCTTGGTGCATTTTTTATGGAGGGTAATAGAGGAAGTAATGGAGGTTGCCCTAACTTGCTTCCTGCACTTCCTCTATCCTATAAAAAGGGCCTCTCCTCCTCACTTTTAAGGGAATAACAACTTGAGAGCTTCTTGAGTGAATTTAAGAGCCAAACACCCCTCTTCTTGTAACATCCCAAAATGATTAACATTAACCCATTACATAACAGTGACACAATAGATCAACAATCTTGTATCTTCTATTCATTATAGCTTTGATAATTACAAAAAATGGCATATGCAATATATATTCACAAATCCTAAATCCTGAATCTATAGCATATAGCATGAGTACATGGTAAAAAGGAAATAGAAATCAAATAAAGAAATGCCCTAATGGCTTACAACTTTCCAAGACAATACGTGGTTACAACAAAATGAGTTGAAACTCAATACAAATAAAGCTCGAGGCTTAAACAAAATAATTACATCAAGAAACCAAAAAGAAGCCTTAAGCTCCGAGTCCTCCCAAGCTATGTCCTTGGTGGGGCATATCATCAGCACCTGAAAGTTATTTTCCACATAGGGTGAGCCAAAGTCCAATAGGAATACTCTAACACAGTATATGAATCTTAGCAAAATTGCACAATACATTCCATTCCCAAACATTTCTCGTTTTCCATTTCAAAACAATGCAATGCTAAATTATATATCAATTCATGAAAATAATCCTTTTATACAGAAAATAGGGCAGTGGATACAACACATTGGGAATCTTTAGGTATGTGTCTACCAGTAAGCTATACAAACACTACAAAAGTCATTTTTACCGATACTAACCGAAAGGATCGGCACCTAACTACGCGGGTTTCTGGACTTTCACCAAGGACATATGGGCCAACATCATAACCACAACCACACCCCCTAACCAAATTCACCAAAGTATTCACTCATTTTTCTCAAAATTGATACATTTACAATGTTTATTATGAAACAACGCTCAATGCATAATGGATGAGAAATTAGTTTCAATTCAACCTAATTCTCATGCAATATCTACAACAATCAAGACTATCCTTCACCGATAGCCCAAAACAGTTATTTCTATTCAATGGATAAATTTCAATCAAAAGATACATTGCCATCAATTACAATGAGAGTGATATTATATATCCAACTCCACCATAACCATTATTCCAACTTCACAATATCCATCATCATTTGCCATGTTCCATTTCAAAATTTCAAATATCCAAAATTAAGGCTAAAACCCTCTTTTCTTTTAAAATCAGTTTTAAGAAAAGATTTCCATCATTTTAACACAACTCATCCATAACCATATTCCCACAACCCTTTTCAAGAATCAATTTGGAAAACCTCTCTTTTGATTTCAAACCAAATCCTAAGTTTTACCAAAAATTTCCCAAATAACTAATCCTTTTCAAAAAGCAAATAATTAAGCTAAAAATCATATAAAAGAGTCAAAGAAATTCTTACTTCAAAGTAGAGGACACGAAGAAAAAATGGGTAAAACTTGACGGTATCAAAAACACTAGATAATCTGATTAAAATAAAGCCCTAGACATGCTCAATGTTTTTCTCCAAAGGACTAGGGTGATGAAACTCACGGATTGAGAGTATTTGGTGCAAGAGTTCAAGAACTAGAGAGAGGGAAAGTAGATCTAGGGTTTTGGAATGTTTAGAGAGAGAAAGAGTTGAAAAAGTGACTGAAAATGATTGTCTCTCGGACTGATATACACATAGACTGCTCGAGTGAAGTATACACATAGACTGCTCGAGTGATTGCCTCTCGGACTGATATACACATAGACTGCTCGAGCGACAGACACAAAAAGAAGACACCGCTCGAGTGACCAAAACCATCGCTCGAGCGCACAATGACCCTTTCCTAGTAGTTTCAAACCTGCGAAAGTTCGCTCAAGCACAAAAAGGACCGCTTGAGCGAAGAATTCAAACTCTTAATACTTTTGCAAACTGCAAAATACCACTCGAGCGAACAAGCCAAAATCTGGGCAACAACTTTTTGAAAAACTAACTTCCCAACCTATTTCAACGCAACCAAAACTCGTAGTAGCCAAACTCAACAAACAACAAGATGGAAATGAGCTGAACAATAGTTAAATACATGGGTTCTTGGATCCAAAAGCAATAAAATAGATTGGTCTAAACTAGAAGCGTTATACTTCTACTCGCCTCTAACTTTGACTCCAAAATAACCCACCATAAGCAACTCCAAGACACTAAAAAGCATTCAAAACTTGAGGAACTTAAACTACAATAAGAATCTTTGCTTGAGGGAGGTTTGCAAGTAAAAAAACTTAGGTAACGTTTGGTTTGTTTTTTAAATCATGATTTCGATCAAAACATTTCAAAACTCTTTTTAAAACTCATAACGAAACAAAGTTTTCAAAACTCAATTCAAAAACTATTTTCCAAACTCATAATCAATTTTTTTTCAAAACTCTATTTTTTTTAATATTTTTTTAATTTTATTTTGTTCTTTAAAATTATTTTTTATTTTTTATTTTTTTGAAAAATTATTTTTTCAATTTTTTTTTATTTTTGAAGAAAAATAATTTTTATTTTTTATTATTTTGAAAAAAATATTTTTATATTTTTATATTTTTTTGACCAAATAATTTGTTATGATTTAGATATATATGGATGATCCAAAATTTTTTAAAATTTTAAAAAAGTAAAAAAAAATATTTAAAAAATTAAAATATTTTTAAAATATAAAACAAAATATTTTAAATGAAAAACATTTAAAGTAAAAATTATATATTTTAAATAAAAAATAAAATATTTTTAAAAAAATATAGTGCACAAATGTAGTAAATAAAGTGCGGATTAAAAATAAATAAATAAACATTTACAATATAAAATATTTACCCTAAAAAAATAAACTCTATAATTTTAAACAATAATGCTAGGTAACTCAAAATTTTGTGACTAAAATGTCTCAAATTACTCAAAATGACGTCGTTTTGAGTGTAAAACAACGTAAAACGACGTCGTTTTGACAGATTTGAGCCATTTGAGCCACAAATTTTGGGCTACCAAACATTTTTCAATTTTAAAATACAATCCAAAATTCAAAACTCTTTTCAAAACTCATAACTAAATAAGTTTTCCCTTTTAAATTCTTATTTCAAAAATTTATTTTTTAAAACACAAGCCAAAACTTAAATCTCATTTCAAAAACTAAACCAAACAAAACCCAGCGTCTGATTTAAAACTAAAATCATGATTTGGGTAAAAAAAATTTCAAAACTCATTACCAAATACACAACTTGAAACTCAAGCCAAAACCTCATTTCAAAACTCATAACCAAACTCTTTTCAAAACTTTATTTTTTTTTTTAAAAAAAAAATTATTTTGTTCTTTAAAATTATTTTTTATTTTTTCCAAAAAAAATACTATTTTTATTTTTATTTTTGAAGAAAATATTTTTTATTTTTTTATTTTTTCAAAAAAATGTTTTGTTATTTTTTTTAAGTATTGACCAAATAATTTGTTATGATTTAAATATATATGGGCGATTCGAAATTTTTAAAAATTTAAAAAAAAAACTTAAATACTTTTAAAATTTTAAAAAATATTAAAAAAATGTAAAATATTAAAACATTTAAAAAGTAAAATAAAATATAAAAATAAAAAATATTTAAAATAGAAATTATATATTTAAAATAAAAAAATAAAATTTTAAATATTTTTAAAAAAATATTTAAAATATGTTTGAAAAATACAGCGCATAAATGTAGTAAATACAACACACATTAAAAAAATATTTACAATAAAAAGATTTACCCTAAAAAAATAAAATTTAAGAATTTTTTAAAATATTTTTAAAAAATAAATCAAAAAAATTTTAAAATACAACACAAAACTTAAAAATTGAAAATTCAAAACTTAAAATACAACTCAAACTCTTTTCAAATTCATAACCAAACAAATTTTCTTTTTTCAAAACTTATTTTAAAAACTCAAAACTAAAATTATGATTCAAAAACTAAACCAAATGGAGAGAGAAGATTCTTCTAATTTCCCCTTGTTCCCACTCTAGCCTTGCTCGATTACCAAAAGTCATAACATTTTGATTTTGAAAGATGAGCTCGAACATTAGAAAAATGATTGGATTTAAGCATGGCTAAAGAAAACATTTTGGAAAAAGCTTTTTAAAGGTCTGAAAACATTTGGCCAAAATGGGTAAAAGGGTTGGGATCGACTTCTGGATAAAGCTCTTTGTCGAAGAGATCGAAGAATTTGAACGTTCTAGTCTTTCATCATCAGGTGCTTAAAGGAAAGGAGCCCAAGTCTTATGGCTAGTCAAAATGGGATGTTTATAGTGTCGTTTAGTACCTTCTGCGTTGGTACTTTTCTGACTGCCTTCTTAGTTCGGTTTCCCAAGGCACAACTTAAGACTCATGGCCATCGGGTGCTAAAGAAAAGGAGCCCAAGTCTTACAGCTAGTCAAAATGGGGTGTTTATAGTGTCATTTTTAGTACAGACCGTACAAAGTGCACTTGCTTCAGTAGTACCTTCTGCGGTGGTACTTGCTGTAGCACCCGCTTTCTTAGCTCGGTTTCCTAAGGCATAACTTAGGACTCATAGCCTACTATCAGCCATACTTGTGTCTACCTCAGTGACTCCTCCATCCTTAGCCACCTAACCATAAAATCCCCAACTTCTTACGGCATGGGTCACAACAAGAGTTGTGCCTCATAACAAACCTAAGGGGGCTTCCTTGGACTTGTCGATATGACCGAGGCAAATCTATAACTTGGGTAATGGAAAGGGAGTCCCTTATTGTTCAGGTTGCCTTACTTCCATCTTCATAGGGTTGTCATGATATACTAGTATCTTTGAGGCCTACTATTAGCGCCAAACTACTTATGCTTCAGGCTTGCTATCAGCCGTAGGCTGGTATTGTTTTGGGACCTGCTATTAGCGCCAAACATTAGTCTGTGTTTGCAAAGATGAAGCCTTTCTCGAAAGCTACTATCACCTTGGGAAGTCTTGTCTCAAAAGGTAGTTGTGGAGGTTGCAATTGTCACGACCCAAACCCGGTACCCAAAGACTCGGCGTCGTAACAAGATAAAATAAAATAATTCAAATAATTTTGTAGTCGCAGCGCAAGCGGATAAATAAAATAAAATAATTGGGTACTAACTGCTTATTTAAAAGGAAACAAAATATAGTCATTTGAACTTTATTGTATTACAAGAGTTCAAAACAAAACAGACAGAAATAAAAGAGATTTAAAAAAAAATGACACAGCGATTCAATTTCCATCTTGATCCCGCTAAACCTCGTCACCTGAAAGGGTAATAGCTATAAGCACATAGCAGAGTGAGAAATATTATACTGTGAGTATAGGGGCACAAAATAGCCATGGATAGTTATTTAAGCTAAAATATTTACACAATTTGAGTTGAATACACAAATAAATTAAGTGGCAGAAACAAAAATAAATCACTATAACCACGGTACAGAACAGGGGTCACTAAAGTGACAATCACTACAGGGGTCAATAGATCCATGACAAACAGGGGACCACAAAGTGGTCAAACGGGGGCCAATGGTTATTTAAGTCCCCCAAGGCATGGGACTCCCGTGGTGGTACTTACAGAAAATAATTGTTTATAAGATCATTGCCCAATAATCTCTAAAATTTAAACAAACATATCCATGGGTTTTAATTTAAGTAAATAAAGTTCAGAAAATAATCCACGTAATTGAAACATTATCCTAACTATAAAACATAAATTATATCAAATAAATTGTGGTAACTCAAAACATTCGTAAAATATATTATGGTAACTTAAGACATATAGAAAACATATTATAATAACTCAAGGTATAATAAAACTCACCTTTGCTATAAAAATTCTCTTATTTTTCACGTATACTCGAACTTCTCTAAGTTTTGTTTTGTTGCTCACTCTACCCCAATTCCCTCTATTTATACTTGAACAAGAGTGAGGCCCAAGCTTAGGAGATCACACGTATATGCTTCCCTCTTGTGCCACCTGTCTGTGCGAGGCCCCAAGTAGACACTCAGCTGCTTCTCATGTTGCCATTTGCTTAACTCTTGTCTTTATCTCCATGATATCACCAAGGGCCAAGTTAACCATTGGCCTCACTGAAATTTACTCTCTCTTTTTTTTTTCTCTCTTTTTTTTTAAAAAAAAATAAATATTTATTTATTTATTAGGTTATTGCAATTTTAAAAGTCATAATTCCTAAAATCACTTATGATTATACGTTAGGTTCACGTCTATAAACCTTACTACCAAACTATAAAACATCACTTACCACTTACTAAAATATTTAATGTATGGTGTCTCACAAACAATTTAATTGATAACTTCCCAATTTCCTATTTATTTATTTATTATTATTATTATTATTGATTTATTTATTTTTGAATTCTATTTATTGCAATTTTAAAAGAAAATTCAGGTGTCACATTTCTCTTCTCCTTAAAAGAAGTTTGTCCCCAAACTTGACGTACCTTGATTTTCAAAGAGGTGTGGGTATTTGGCCCGCATTTGGCTTTCAATTTCCCACGTTGCTTCTTCGACACGATGGTTTCTCCATAAGACTTTTATGAGAGGTATAGTCTTATTTCGGAGGACCTGGTCACGGTGATCAAGAATCTGTACAAGTTTCTCTTTATAGGAGAGGTCTTCTTGAATTTCCAGGTTCTCATGATCGACAACATGCTTTGGATCCCGAAGATATCGACGAAGCATCGAAACGTGAAACACATTATGCACATTGGATAGTTCAGGTGGAAGTGCAAGGCGATATACCACAAAACCAATCCTTTTGAGTATCTCGAATGGGCCGATGTAACGTGGGTTTAACTTTCCTCGCTTTCCAAATCGGATAACCCCTCTCGTTGGTCAGATCTTTAGGAACACATGATCGCCCACTTGAAATTCTAAGTATTGTCTTCGTGTATCTGCATAGCTTTTCTGGCGACTCTGAGTAGTGCGAATTTGTTGCTGGATGAGTTGGATTTTATCGCTTGTTATTTGCACGATCTCGGGGCCTAATAATTTTCCGTCTCCGACTTCTGTCCAACACAGAGGTGATCGACATCTCCTTCCATACAGTGCCTCGTACGGTGCCATTCCAATACTTGCATGGTAGCTATTATTATACGTGAACTCCACCAAAGGTAGATGATCATCCCAGTTACCTTTGAGGTCTAACACACACAAACGTAACATATCTTCCAAAATTTGGATCGTCCTTTCAGATTGCCCATCAGTTTGAGGGTGATAAGCCGTGCTAAACTTCAGAGTGGTTCCCAAAGCTTCTTGCAATTTGTTCCAGAAATGAGACACGAAGCGGGGGTCTCTATCGGATACGATTGAAACTGGGGTGCCGTGTAAGCAAATGATTTCCTTAATGTATAGAGTGGCAAACTTAGAAAGAGAGTACATGATTCTGATTGGTAAAAAAATGCGCTGACTTCGTCAATCGATCCACGATAACCCATATCGCATCATTCTTCGAGACTGATTGCGGTAGTCCGACCACGAAGTCCATAGTAATGTGTTCCCATTTCCATTCAGGAATAGGGAGTGGTTGCAACATTCCTACAGGTCTCTAATGTTCTACTTTAACTTGTTGACAACGCAGACATTTGGAGACATGGCTGGCTATGTCTTTCTTCATTCCTGTCCACCAGAAGTGTTCCTTCAGATCATGATACATCTTCGTATTGCCAGGATGGATCGCAAACCTTGAGCTATGAGCTTCTACCAAGATCTTTTTCTTGAGTTCTGGAAGGTTGGGTACGCAAATTCGATTTCGAAATTTTAGCATTCCATTGCTTATCGTGAAATCAGGATCGGGCGTGCTTCCTTGTTCCTCGTACTTTTTCTTCAAAAGTTTATTTTCACATTGGCGGGTTCTAATTTCTTCAATCAACTCGGGTTCCACGATTATGTTGGCGAGCAGTCCATGAATCTTGCGGAGAATAAGAGTACTTGCCAAACTTTTGGTCATTTTTCAACTTAATGCGTCTGTTACTACGTTAGCTTTGCCGGGATGGTGATGGATCTCTATATCATAGTCCTTCATAAATTATAGCCATCGTCATTGCCTCATATTCAATTTCTTTTGTGTAAACAGATATTTGAGACTCTTGTGATCAGTGTAAATTTCACAGGTTGCACTGTAGAGATAATGACGCCAGATCTTGAGAGCGAAGATCACCGCAGCCAACTCTAGATCATGAGTTGGGTAGTTTCTTTCGTGAGTCTTTAGTTGGCAGGAGGCATAAGCAATGACCTTCCCATTTTGCATAAGAATGCAACCCAAACCATTGTATGAGGCATCGTTATAAATTACAAACCCTTCTGCTTCCGCAGGGAGTGCTAGTATAGGAGCCGTCACGAGTCTGTTCTTCAATTCTTGGAAGCAACGTTCTTGCTTGTCCGTCCATTCAAAGGGCCTGTTCTTCTGAGTTAGTTGGGTCAAGGGTGAAGCTATTTTTGAGAAATCTTGCACAAAGCGCTGGTAATAGCCGACTAGGCCCAAAAAGCTTCTAATCTCAGACACGTTAGTAGGTCGTGGCCAATCCACGATTGCTGCAACCTTTTGGGGATCAACTGATATGCCATCTTTGTTAATGATGTGACCGAGAAAGCATACACTAGTGATCCAGAATTCGCACTTCTTCAATTTGGAATAAAGCTTGTGATCACGTAGTGTTTGTAGAACTCTTCGTAGGTGGTCCTCATGATCTTCTGGCGATTTGGAGTATATAAGAATGTCGTTAATAAAGACAATGATGAACTCGTCAAGATAGGGTTTGAACACTCGATTCATGAGGTCCATGAAGGCCGCTGGAGCATTTGTGACGCCAAATGGCACGACAAGAAACTCGTAGTGCCCGTAACGAGTTCTGAAGGCAGTCTTTTCAATACTTTCTGTTTTGACTTTTAGTTGATGGTAACCAGAACACAAGTCAATTTTTGAGAATACTTGGGCGCCTTGCAGTTGATCAAACAAGTCGTCAATTCGTGGTAGAGGGTACCGGTTCTTGATGGTGACTTTGTTCAGCTCCCGGTAATCGATGCATAGCCTCATTGTATCATCATTTTTCTTTACAAACAGTACCGGAGCTCCCCATGGTGAGGTACTTGGTCGGATGAAGCCTTTGTCCAGTAGTTCTTGGAATTGGGTTTTTAGTTCTTTCAATTCTGTCATGGACATTCGGTAAGGGGTTTTTGAGATTGGTTGTGCACCAGGTTGGGTTTCAATGATGAATTCGATTTCCCGGTCAACTGGGGTACCAAGCAGGTCATCAGGAAATACATCCGAGAATTCTCGAACCATAGGGATTACGTCAAGTGTGGGGGTCTCTTGTTGAGTATCGATCACATAACAGATACAACTACAACAACCCTTTCTTAGCAGTCGTTGGGCTGTCATGAAGGATATAATAAATAGAAGGGGAGAGGCTCCAGTTCCTTCGAAGATAAGCTCGAGTTGGTTTGGTGATCGGAGGAAGACCTTTTTGGCTTCATAATCGATGGAGGCACGGTTGGCAGCTAACCAATCCATTCCTAAGATTACATCAAAGGTACTAATGCAGAGGGGAATCAAATCTACATGTAAGGTTTCACCTTTTAAGGATATAATACAAGATTTGTACCCATTAGTACGAAGGGCAGAATTACCATAAGGAAAAGACACAAATAATACATATTCTAAGGGTTCGGGTGTTGATGCCAACTTGGTGTCAAAGTATGGTGTAACAAAAGAATGAGTTGAGCCAGAGTTAAAGAGAGCATGTGCTAAGTGACCACAAACAGAAAGTGTACCTGACACGACGTTCTCTGTAATTTCTAGGTTTCCAGGCACTAAGGCAAAGGCTCTTCTTTAGCGTTTTTGGTCCTTTCTCACTCCTCCAGGTACCGCGGGTTTTCGGACTGGTTCAGAGGGGCTGACGAGCTTTGGACAATTTCTCAGCAAATGGCCAACTTGGCCACATTTAAAGCATGCTCCCGTATCTCAACGACACTGTCCCCAATGAGTCCTTCCACAGGTAGTGCAAGCTGGAATGGTGTCACCTCTGGGATTTGTAGGACCTTGATTGCTTGAACCGGTTGAATTGGTTGTGCCTATATTTATTTTCTTGGGAGGCGCGGCACCGAGCCTTCTGTTATCTCTTTCCCACAATCGCTTCTTCTGGCTTGGTTCCCCGGAACGCAAGGTTTTAATCCCTTTTTCTGCAATGTATGCTCGATCTACCACCTCCGCATAGGTTGATAGTTTCAAAACCTCCAACCTGTCTTTAATTTCAGGATCCAATCCCGCTTCAAATTTTTTGGCTTTTCGAGCTTCGGCGGGGATAACGTATGTCGCGAATCGGGCCAGTTGCATGAACTTGCTTTCATATTCAGCCACTGTCATGGTTCCTTGCCTTAGATGTATAAATTCCGACGCCTTTTGTTCCCGTAGCGAATCTAGAAAGTATTTTTCATAGAATACCTCCAAGAATCTGGCCCAAGTCACAATATCTTCTTTCGCCAAGGTAAGTAGCCACCATTCTTGTGCATCGTCTTTGAAGGTGAATGTGGCGAAAGTCACCTTCTGTCTTTCTGAGCAAGGCAGCGCGCAAAAAATTTTCTCCATATCTCTGACCCAAGCTTCTACCACCAGTGGGTTTGTGCTGTTGGTAAATATGGTAGATTTCAAGTCCTGGAACTGTTTTATAGTAGTTGGCTCTTCTCGTCGTTCAGGCAATCCGTTGTTAACGTTGGTTTGTAGGGCTCGCAGAAAACTAGTAACTGCTCTTTCCATGATTTGCTCCATTTGGTCAGCACCATTGACCGATGATTCGGTTCCATTTCCATCATTAGCCATCACTATAAGGTGAAAATGGTTAGTGGACTTCTTTTTTTTTTTTTTTTTTCCGAATCAATTATTATCGCAATATATATCTATGATTCATAACGATATCATAACGACATATACATACATTACTTACATAACACCGGTTTTACTTATATAAGGAAAAGATACAAGTACAACACACTTAGATAACGGTCAGGTGTTAGTGTTTAATCCTACTGATACAAAATTGGATTAGGCTAATCACCATCAGGTCATAAAAGGATCATCTAGAAGGGGCTGTTAGGCCACCACCATGAGAACTGATTCCGAAAAACTGGCCCATGGAATAACTCTGCAAACTCACTCTGCATGAGGGAGTCGAACTCCCACCCACTGTGCTCTATCCCAAAACAACTCCATACCACCTGAACTATGTAGACAGAAGCACCATGATCATAACCCCAAAATTCTCGTCCGATAATTCGTATCGGTACCTCTAAGTATGATGCACTATTAGTGAAGTCCACAGCTGAGGTATGGACAATATGCTGTGGAGGGGGTGTCGTGGTGCAGATATGGCTGCTAGGATATGCGTGTCCCCTCCGTTCCGCAAAGCCTAGGGGTAGAGGTGCGACCAGAAAATACGGTTGCTCTAAGTCCGGAGCAAGGCCAACGACACAGGTCGGCCCTATGTATCTCTCACGAGTGCTGCCTCGGCTAAGTCTCCAAAATAAGAAATCCTTATCGGGGTTGTCCTGTAAATACACGGGTCGTCCTATGAGTCAGTCTAGCGCAGGGTGGGCTTGCCTGACAAGACTCTCCGAATCACCCCAGCCCTCTAATAAGTTTGGGACAAGATGAACTCCTGGGGGCTCGAACCAAAACAACTCCATGAGATTGGCCACTTCCTACAACACAGGAAAACTTAACGTAGACATTGTAACATGGTTTACTTGTGTTAGACATATCACCTAATATCAAATAACACAATTTTTTTTTTTTTTTTTACAATTCAAATAATGTGAATTTCAATTAATGTAAATAAAATTAATGTGAATAATCGTACAAGAAATTTAAAAAAAAAACACATATACAATTTTATTTTATACACATTTTTTTTTTTTGTAAAAATTTTCAATTCAAATAATGTGAAAATTATACAGAAAAATTCAAAAACTTAACACTATTTTTTTTATAAAAAAAAAAAACCATTGCTCTGATACCACTTTTGTCACAACCCAAACCCGGTACCCAAAGGCTCGGTGTCGTGACAAGATAAAATAAAATAATTCAAATAATTTTGTAGTCGTAGCACAAGTGGATAAATTAAATAAAATAATTGGGTGCCAACTGCTTATTTAAAAGGAAACAAAACATAGTCATTTGAACTTTATTGTATTACAAGAGTTCAAAACAAAACAGACAGAAAAAAAAGAGATTTAAAAAAAACAACATAGCGATTCAATTTCCATCTTGATCCCGTTAAACCTCGTCACCTGAAAGGGTAACAGCTATAAGCACATAACAGAGTGAGAAATATTATACTGTGAGTATAGGGGCACAAAATAGCCATGGATAGTTATTTAAGCTAAAATATTTACACAATTTGAGTTGAATACACAAATAAATTAAGTGGCAGAAACAGAACTAAATCACTATAACCACGGTACAGAGCAGGGGTCACTAAAGTGACAATCACTACAGGGGTCAATGGATCTATGACAAACAGGGGACCACAAAGTGGTCAAACGAGGGCCAATGGTTAATTAAGTCCCCCAAGGCATGTGACTCCCGTGGTGGTACTTACAGAAAATAATTGTTTATAAGATCATTGCCCAATAATCTCTAAAATTTAAACAAACATATCCATGGGTTTTAATTTAAGCAAATAAAGTTTAGAAAATAATCCACGTAATTGAAACATTATCCTAACTATAAAACATAAATTATATCAAATAAATTGTGGTAACTCAAAACATTAATAAAATATATTATGATAACTTAAGACATATAGAAAACATATTATAATAACTCAAGGTATAATAAAACTCACCTTTGCTATAAAAATTCTCTTATTTTTCACGTATACCCGAACTTCTCTAAGTTTTGTTTTGTTGCTCACTCTACCCCAATTCCCTCTATTTATACTTGAACAAGAGTGAGGCCCAAGCTTAGGAGATCACACGTATATGCTTCCCTCTTGTGCCACCTGTCTGTACGGGGCCCCAAGTAGACACTCAGCTGCTTCTCATGTTGCCATTTGCTTAACTCTTGTCTTTATCTCCATGATATCACCAAGGGCCAAGTTAACCCTTGGCCTCACCGAAATTTACTCTCTTTTTTTTCTCTCTTTTTTTTTTTATAAAAAATAAATATTTATTTATTTATTATGTTATTGCAATTTTAAAAGTCATAATTCCTAAAATCACTTATGATTATACATTAGGTTCATGTCTATAAACCTTACTACCAAACTATAAAACATCACTTACCACTTCCTAAAATATTTAATGTATGGTGTCTCACAAACAATTTAATTGATAACTTCCTAATTTCCTATTTATTTATTATTATTATTGATTTATTTATTTTTGAATTCTATTTATTGCAATTTTAAAAGAAAATTCAGGTGTCACAGTAATCACCTCGGCTACTCTTCCCTCAACAAGTGTACTTCAAGTACTTTGTCTCAAAGATGACACAACAATGACTTTCTAGTGGGATGGCGACATTGTGGAGGGGGGTTGCCTTAACTACTAGGCCGTGGCAAGTATTACCTCAGCAAGTTTCCTTAGGCATTTTCATCATGGAGGGTCCATTCTGGTCTAGTGGGTCAGACTTGGTCCAACCTTTTGGTTGGCCCACTTTCCTTGGGCTTTGGCCCATGTTCATTTAATCATTTTTGTTTGTTTAATTAAGGCGACCTCAATAATTAGGTTAATACTTAATTTTTGCCCCTCTACAATGTGCCTTATCCCTTATCCTCAAAAAATGTTTGGTTGACAAACAAAAGAGTTCATTATTGAAAAACACTTGTTTTAACATGTCTTTATCGTCATGACATGCGGTGACATTAGTTCAATAAAATTAAGAAATAGAGGAAAAGATACCAAACAAGATAGATTCTTATTTATAAGATTCAATAAGCAATAACATCCTATTGGTAATTTTTATTATATTGAAAAAAAAAAAACACGCCTTTTAAAACCTTCTTTTGAAAATATGTGAAAGAAGTTAGAGGTGAAAATCGAATGTGGTTGTTGACGGCCAAAGTTGGTGGCTAGAGGTGGTAGCCTCTATGGTGGTCAGAGGTAGTTGTTGGCAGCCGAAGGTGGTTACCTACTACTTGAGGCGGTGGTTGGAGCAGGTCCTCGGAAGTGGTCATGATTGGTGGTGGCAATGAGCAGTATATGGTGTTCAAAGAGAGAAGAAAAAGAAGAAATGATTTTTTTTTTCTAAATAAATGAAACTTATTTTATTATTATTATTATTATTATTATTATTATTATTATAAGAATTCAACAAATTTTGTAAATTATTTGCAATTTTTTAAAACAAAAATAGACATTAAACCAATTTTTATTTATAATTTAAAATTTTTTATAAACTCAAACTATGGATGTTGATTTTCGAGCTCACAACCAAATAGAGAACTTTGCTGGAGAGTACACGGCATAATAAATTAAACCAAGCACTTGCCAACAAGAAGATAAGAATACCACGATGGCTCATCTATCCAGGGGCACTCTGACGATCAAGTTAGTTAGCTTATCTCAAAGATATCAAACAAGGAACATAACTCACAATCAAAAACATACCTTAGACTCCCAGGGGTGTCTCACTTTTATAGCCAAACGAGGCAAGATGAAGAAAGGAAGATAGTTAGAAAAATGCATGATCCTAATATGCAAAATGGCTAATACAACACATACAAGAATGCAATTACTAGATTTGGCTACTAACATGATATGTGAAGCAATTCAAAGCATGAGGTAGTGCACATAATCAAGTAAGAAATAATAATGATATCAAGTATAATGAGCCAAACCTTAATGCATACAAAAATGGATACAAATCATGGTAATGATATAAGAAAATATAATGCTATACAATTATGGTAAGCATGTAAATAAAAGGAAGAAATAAATGAGAGTTGGAAGACACACACAAAGTCTTACAAATTTGCCCTCGTATAAGAGGATCTGAATGGCCTAATTAACTAATTATTACAAACACAAATGAATTAACTAATTAACTAATTACTAACTAATTATTACGAAATACGAATCTCAAAGCTACTAATCTAAAGGATTTGAATGAGGGGGAATTGCGTGCACACAAGCGAGAACATCCTTTGAAAACTTCTCTGTTTACTGCCAGAAGTTGCCCTGTTTGTAGTCAGAAAACAATTATGTTTAGGCCTCAAGATCTGCTTTATTTTGCTGAAAAATCACCACTGCCATACAACATGCTTGGTTGGCCGCCTTGATCAGGTGGTTGGCTATCTGAGAATAATGGTAGGCCGCCCGGTTCGAGAAACCTGCATGAGAACTTGAATAGAGCAAGATGTTCATTCTTCCTGCTTTTTTCTGTCATGAAGATTTTCAAGGAGAGAGTAGGTTTGCTTCACAAATCATCAAACATCCCAAGGGTATTTAGATGATGATTAATGAAGCAACGGGGATGGAAATCAATGAATACAAAGCTAAGGCAAATTAAGAAAAGGAAGTATTCAAAGAGATGGCTAAAACCTATTATATCTCACGGAAAATAAGAGTAAGTGAATACTCAAATTTGGAGAGAATAGGTTTAGCCATTCTTGAAAACAAAGCTTACAAACAAGAAGTTATATCATCGAGGGAAGCAAAGAGATTCTTCTTCCTACTCATGGAAGATGGATTGAAATCCATTTCCATGCTTCAAAAGGAACTAAAAAAGAGTCTCTAATACTTGAGCTCTCATATGGCTTCAAAGCAAAATCAAAACAAGACTAAGAAAATGTATGAAAACTACTTATTTAAAGCTTTAAAAATATATATTTAGTTCATATTCACACAAAATTAACTAAAACGGTGCTGAAATTGAATAAAAAGAAGCAAAATCATGAAGAACACCAAGGGAACATCGCTAATGGATAAGCCTATGGAAGGGTGGCTAACCCTTCCACCTTCAACAAGGTTTAGATCACATTTTTAAGCCTAAAACAACTTCGAAAATTAGTGTTTAAAATAGAGGATGAAAAACAAGAGAGTAAGAGAAAAAGTGATGAAAGAGAGTTTAAAGATCAACCTCTTGAAAAGAGAAAGAGCTTCTTGATTCATAAACTTCAATCTAAACGCTCTCAAGTATCTGAAATTAGGCTTAAAGCTTCAAGTTTGAGCTTTGATGATGTATTTATAGTGCATCTATATTCAAGAGGGTGTATAGATGCTTTAAGAGAACTCCTAGGCTTGTTAAACAATTCTTTAACCCTAAATTCAGAGGGAAGGTGCTGTATTTATAGACTTTCAACTGCCTTCCAACGGAAATATCTTCAAAAGAGAGCAGCTGGCCAAATCCTGTGCATGAAAGTAGCCTGCTGCTACAAAATATCTGTTTCACCGAACATAGCTGGCCGAGCAAAAGGATGTACGGCCGGCTAAACAAATGTGGCTTGTCGGCCATTTTTGGTCTTGTTGTTTTTTGAGTGGTTAGGCTAGAAAAATAGGTTTTGATCCAAATAGGGTGCAAGGTTTGGGTTTGAAGCTCAAAACTAAATTCATTTGTTGATGATTTGAAAGATTACATAGTATAATATTTCATCATCAAGTGTTCGGAATGAAGCGCCCAAGTCTTAGGAGCGGTCAAAAATGGGGTGTCTACACCCGTCCTTTTTCTTATTCCAAATACACAAGTAAAATAATGACACAATCATGACATACGGCGAAAATAATAATTAAGCAAAGCTTATAATTAAATTTCGGTTCTCAAAAATAACAGTCAATTAAGTTAGTTCTAGGCAACTCCCCGCGGAATGTTGTTCCTACCCAACCACTAACACTGGCCGTAGGCAATTCTGACTCCCCCTTAGTTAATACAATACCAATGCGTCGCTTATCATATAACCACCAGTGCGTTACCACACAATTACCAATGATGCCCTCGCACCTAGGTTACATATCCGAGTGGTGACGTCATGGTCTACCCCAAGGGAACGGGCTTCCAGGGATACTTTCCCTGTGTGAGACCCTCACTACCACCCTTATGCCTTTCAATTCCGTTAAGCAGCCAGAATACCTCCCGTGTCATATTAGGGTTCGAGAACACACTTGCGCAAGACTTCACAAAAATGGAACACATTCCACTATATTATACTCCTGAATCCGTCATTCATTATCTCATAAAATTTACTACCATGATCACAACCCTTTACCATCCCATGATTTCCCCTTTGTTAAGTGCATTATGTTCTCGGTTATAACAAAGTATGGTAAAGATAATTACGAATCCAAACTAAACATAAAGTAATTTATGCATGGTAAAACAAATTCATAATTTATCGTAGTTTACATATCAAGACTTAAACATTCAAGAAGCATAGCACATAAGAGTTGTAAACCAATTAAGAGCACATTAACACAAATTTCCAGAATTTCATATTTGAACCAGTTGGAAAATAATTATGGAAAAAATACTTTTATCTGCCCTAAGTACCTAGCCTGATGTGAGTTTGTATATAAATGATTCTAGTTTCATACTCAATTTACAAAAGTACGATAGGTGTTTTAGATTTTAAGATAATTCAAAATTATTAAGATCTATCCAAATTCATTGACTGTTACACAAATCGATTTTTCTCTCAAACCTCTCACTCTCTTGAGTTCAAACAAATTTTAGTTGGAATATAACACCAAGAATAAGATTTTGACATAAAAGTGGACTCAAGATTATTTTTCTGGAAATTTCTAAAAATAGAGAAAGTTAACTATTTTTCTAATTATGTAAGTAACAAACTTAGAAAAAATGTTTAGGTTATAAAAATACATCCTTAGGTCCTACCAAACTTATCACATACTCTAGGCATACCAAATATTACCCTATAAAAACAGATTTTGAGTTTATGGAGTTTTGATAGGAAAATAAATTCAAGAGAGGGAAAAGAATTGTTGCTGGAAATTTAAGAAAGAAAGAGAAGCACATCATTTCTTGATTAATACAAATTTATACAAGAGTGTAGGCGTAGACTACAACATATATATATACAAATAGCTTGTATTAGGAGGGGGAAAACAAGTGGTAAAAGAACTTGAGAGAAGAGATGACGTAGGTTTACCTTTGTTATACAAGACTCAACACAATTCTTCTTCTTTTTCTTCTTCTATTCTTTTCTCTCTGTCTCTCTGTCTCTGCCTTTTTCCAAGATCACTCTTTCTCACTCCTCTAACGCATGGCTGACAATTTGTAAAATGAGGGGAAGAAGTGTGCATATATATAGAGAAAGGATTGTGAGGTTTCTTAGGGACTAAGTTTTACAAGTGCAAATTTGTCAAAGTTGTCCATCAAAGCCATCAAGGCCCTTTTATCCATCACATGGCCAACTACTTGGGCTCCAAGAAATATATATATATATATATATAGGAGATATTTGTATTTATATACATAAAATAATAGGCACAAGTACATTAATTAATAAAATATTACGATTAAGGTTTGTAATGAAATAAAATAGAAGTATATAGGAACGAACTCTAAATTTACGAAACCTTGATATTTATTATTAATATACTATTATTAGAAAAGTTAAAATAATAAATTCGGGTCCCATTAAATTAAAGCGCAAAGAAAGGCAAGAAACCGAGCGAATACGACGTTATCGGGAATTAAGATTTTAAAGTGATTAATCTATAATTATAGGGTCTAATAATTAACTAGGGCTTTAAAGGTGATTATTAATCTACCGAGATCAATTAGGGTTTACTTGGATTAATCTACGATTCTTTCCGACTCTAGGGTTTAAAACGCAATTAAGTGAAAATTCAAGGGCTTTATTAAAAGAAACTCATGTTTAGGGATTTAAAGGTAATTACAAAAATTGGGGTCTCTACATTAAAAGTATCATCCTTATCCAAACTAAGTGCATCACTTATCTATGACTCTTGTCCTCTATCCAAATATCTTGGATTCCGGTATTACCGCACCCATATCTCGGGCAATACCGCAATCATCTCAGTAATCTAGCTCATTCATGTGGTACCTCGGCCAATACCTCAGTGGCACATCAGCCACGTGGCACGACCTTAAAAATACATTCCCATAACTGCCCCTAGGTTCTATTACCTCTGCAACCTGAGATGATGGAACCTATATCGTCTGATCTTCCAATATGTCGGTTAAACAATATACTAGAGATACTCCTTCGACTGAGATCATGACTCGTTGACATCAAGAAACCAGGACTCAAATATCCACTCATCAGGAATCAAGAACCAACATGTTCCTTTATCTAAGATCAACATCTCAACCGAGATTGCACTACTGGTCGAGATCATGACTCACTAGTTCAAAAATACCAAGAATCCCAACTGCACATGAGCTGTCACACATAATTATCCTAATCGTTTCATACACGTGTCATCACCTGATTGGTTTGTACTCGTTATGCATCAGGTGCGTCACATCAATCTGGTCCCACACTGCCTGACGTCAGCACTGGTACGTCTTTCTAGGTGGTTGACTTAGGGTTTTGCGCCCTTTCACCTTTTCAACAAAACTCTTTTCCTTTCTCTCTGTTTTTTCACTTCTGCCTTCACTATTTTTTCTCTCTACAGACTTTCTCTCTCTAAAACCTTCATTGTCAAACCTCAAAGTTCTCTGCAACAACTCCGTTCACCCATCTCTAGCGTGCATTCAACCGTTCTGTTTTGATTAAAAGCATCGTTTGACTTTGGCGAACACAACTTGAGTCTTCATTCCCACAACTTCAATCTGTAAGTCCTTGAATCATCTTATTTTTTTGATTTCAGTTCTTTATTATTCATTTGTTTGATTGTAATGCATCATTAATCATGTTATTACCATGTTCATATCCTTTGATTTCTTCATGAAATTCAATTTCTGTTCTTTGTACTTTCATGCCAAGTTCCGAATCCATGTTCATCACTTCTTCATGTTTCTGCATTTGAATCTGCTCATACTTTGAATGTGTTCTTGTTTTCTTTATCTTCTGAATCTGTATTATCTTTGCTCAGTTTTATACTTTGAATCCATTTTCTCTGTTTCTTTTTCTATTTCTAGATTCTTCTATCCAATTCTTTGTTCACCTTTGTAGATTTAGGATTAGGATTTGTTAGAATTGTAGAAAAATTGAAATACTAGCCTCATAGAACCTTCACAAGATCACCAAAACCTTCAATCTAGAATACCTAAGAGCCCAAATTAGAAACACTAGGTCCCTGAACATTTAGTAGTTGTTTGGGATGTGTTATATAAGTGCACTTTTTGACTTTCTGATTAAAAAAGTGGAGAAAACAAAGATGTATGTTTGGAATAATTTTTTGACTTTTTTTGAAAAGATGTGTAATAAAATATTGTAGTAAAATCAAAATAACCATTTTACCCTTTTAACTTTTTGACTTTTTGGGTAGTTGAATTCAAAGGGTAAAATAATAATTTTGTCCTAGTGGCTTCCCCTACAAGCTACCCTTAAATAGTATTGACTTTTTAGTTTTTTTATTAACTTTTTGACTTTTTTAATTTGTCCCAAACAAGGCCTTAGTCGATGTAATGGAGATGTTCAAATAGAGGGTAGACTCCCCTAGTAAATTAGAATGCTTCCGCCAGGAGTTTAACATTCCTGCCGATGTCTATATTAGGTTAGCCGGTGAAAATGACTCTATCATACCTAGGGACGATTGCATGCCCTTCCCCGTGGTGTCAATCATCGAGGGTGGAATCAGATTCCCCCTTGATATCCTCTTTAGAAAGGTGATGCACTTCTATAAACTTAACCCTATGCAACTAGCCATAAACACTTTTGGGGTCATTAATAGCATAGTCGAGTTATGTCACCATCACAATGCTAAGATCGCCCTTCCCGACATTCAATACTGCTACACCATGTGTAGCCTTAAATCCACTAACGAGTACACTTACTATCTCAAACCTCGGTCAGCCGCTTATAAGTTAATAGTCGACCTTCCAAACTCCAACAAGGGTGCTGAAGAAGACTATCTCATTGTTTTGGGCAACTGGGAGTTTGCACCAGATGATGAACTTCGCCTTTTCCCCTTGCACCGATAAGTCTTTAGAGAAGATGATGGTAAGAACTTAATCATCCCAAACCCCACGTCCTTGACATTAATACATATACTTTAATCCGATTATGATGTTTTCTCTTATTTTTGCAAAGCTTCTTCAGCCACGTAAATCATTCCGCAAGTCCTATACCAAATGGCCTGACCTCAAAGGCCGCAAGACAGCATTCTACTCAATTACGTGTCGACGTATCGGTCTTCACTACCTGACGTTCCATCCAAGAGCAGAACTCCTCATTTGGCATTAACTCTACCAGTAACATCTTCTTCGTGCACTGATCAGACTTCCACTTCTAATCCAATAAAGCAGCCGTTAACCTCAGCTCCATCTCTGCACATTTTGCCAGCGTCATTGCAGACCTACAAACGCTTCAACTAGGAGGATGCATAGAAAAAAGCATCGAGGTGCCGAAACACCAGCATACGATCTTGTCAACCCACCTTTCATTCTCTCTGCATTCAAACTTGGCACCGGAGTTACCATCGCCACCACTTTAGAGGAGATGGGTCATAAATTAGTAGTCGCCGAAGACCTGCTCACCGGATTACTTGGCGTCGTCACAATCTAATCTACTAATTTCCTTTAATCAGTTCAAAAACCCAAGAGAGTAAAAAAAGCCAAGGTAAAAGCTAAAGTCACAGCCATTCCTTTTGACGAGGAGAAGGACCCTAAGGACACTGTGCCAATCTCAAAGTTGGTTGAGGCCGAGAAGAGGCCAGCCTCAGCTGAATCCGCCCACACCCCATCTGCAAAGAAGCCAAAATTTGTCGGACCTAGGAGAGAGAAGGACGTTCTTCTCGAGGACACCTAGCTCCCCGAGATCTCGATAGGTGATCAAATTCTGAAAGTTGACAATAACGCCATTAAAGATATTGAAGTTGGTGTTGCATTAACCATTGGCCTTCTTCTGCCAACTGACATATAGCAAATCAGTGAGTACAATCAATATGAAAACTTTGCCTTGATGAGGCATTCTGTTCTGGTAACATCCCTTACTCTTCTTTTTAAATCCAATATTCCATACTTTGTAAAATATCGTTAATTCATTTATTTCCTTGCAAGCTATCCAACATGCCCACTCCCACATGGTCAAGGCCAAATTGATGAAAAAGGACTTGACCAAAAGGATGCAGGAGGCTACAAGCCTCTTTCTCAACTCAATAAGGTCGAAGCCAAGATCAAAAGTCTAATAGATAAGGTGAGCGCAGCTAGGGCTATCGAAAACAAGGCTGAGATTACTGCCAAGGCCAGTGAAGAAAAGGCTGCTGAGGTTGCGATTAAATTGAAGGAGGTCCTCGAAACCGAAGAGGTCGAAATCAAGGCTACCGATGAAAAGGCCTACACAGAAGGGCAAGCCGACGTGTGGGACCAATATAAAAAGCAAGTCAACCTGGCCTGCAACAATGGTTACTACCTTGGATGGGTTGCTACACTGAAAAAACTTTATGTCCTTAAGGACTCTCTCCTTTGGGATATCGGCCAACTAGACGTACCCTTCCCCTTGTCCTGTCCAATCCGATAAAAAGGAAGTGGAAGAGAAAAAGGAAGACAAAGAGGTTGTTGCTGCTGCTGCTGCTATTGGGGCAAAGTCTCCAACTCTGAATGATCAAGTCGCGGACCTGACTGAAAATGACGGGGATGAGGTCTCCAAAAGCACCTCTCCCAATAAGGCCAACACCTCTAAGGCCGAGATCGCTGCTCAAAGAGATCGATGATGAAATAGCAGCCGACGCCGGGGTTGGGAAGGTTATTGCACTACCCACCAAGGCCGACACATTGCCAATTGCTAAGGTGGAGCAAACTGAGAATACTGCCCCAACAACCAGTACTTAGGATTTTTTCCTTTCTTTCAGTTGTACTTTTCTTGTTTTTTGCTAGGCCAAAGTGCCTTCTAATGTACTTAAACAATCTTTACTTTGATGAATAAATCTCTTGTTTTTGACAAAATATTGGATGCTTGTTTCTTCATGCAGCTTTCATATATGTTCTACAATCTTGCCATTCTTTAATAAATTCTTCTAAGTATGACATCTTGACAACAAATCATCTCAGGTTAAAACATCTCGGATTGAATTGTTATCAAACACCTCGGATAACTTTAACTTATAACAAATTTTCTGAAAATTTTAGCAAGTGTCACATTCACTTGTCTTATTCATGCTCTCTCCCCCCTAATGTGAATCTAAGTATCACTTAGGTTCATATTAAGGATGCATCATCTAAATCTTGCCTAAGTCTGACTTAGACATTCATGACTAAGGTCATCGTGTTTAGCTTGCCCATACAAAACACTTGAGGCTTAACCTTAGTGCACCGAGAGTACTATCAACATCAACTTTTTGTACAAGCTAGCCAGATTGTGGTTGGTTTCACCTTGTTTCTCATTGAAACATCTCTTTAACTTAGTTCAACTCTGCCATCATAGCAAGTCTAAGTTAATCGTCTTGTTCATACTAGGAACATTAGCTTAAGACTTTTCTGTCTTATCTAATAGTTATGAATTTCAACAACATTTTTAAAGAACAAAATTGGACTAGTATTTTATTAATACTTCGGCTAAAGATCGTTCAGATTGCATAGAAAAACTTGAAAAATTAATGATAAAAGAATTTCAAATTGCTGGTATTCCATGGTCTTGGTAATTTCTTTCCATCACTGTCTTCTAGTCAGTATGCGCTATTGCCAGCAACCGAGATGATTATGTATGGTCCTTTCTAGTTTAGGCCAAGCTTACCCTTCATGGGATATTTTTTTGTTGTCGATGACCTTTTTTAGGACAAGGTCCCCAATTTGGAACTTCCTAGGGTTCACCTTCATATTGTATACCTTGGTAAGTCCCTGCAAGTATGCCCTCAGCCAAATTGTTGCTCTTTCCCTCCTTTCTTTAATCAAGTCTAGATCTTAAGCAAGGAATGCCTCATTCATTCCATTCTCTACTTCTTAAGTTCTGACTCTAGGAATTCCTATCTCAATTGGTATAACGGCATCGATGCCATAAGCCATGGCAAATGGTGATTCTCTAGTAGATCTTCTCGGCATGGTGCGGTATATCCATAGAACATTAGGCAAGTCTTCCACAAACTTGCCCTTGGTAGCTTCTAATCTCTTCTTTATTCCATCCAAGATGGTCTTATTAGAGGCCTTGACTTAGCCATTGCTTTGAAGGAAGCTGGGAGTTGAGTATTAGTTCTTGATCTTATCCTTCGTGCAGAAGTTCTTGATCAACTAGCTTTCAAACTGGGTGCCATTGTCTGCTACACTGGCTCTTGGAATCCCAAATTTGGTGATGATGTTCTTCCAGATGAAATTCCTCACATCCACATCTCAGATTTTAGCCAGAGGTTCAGCCTCCACCTATTTCGTAAAGTACTCCGTGGCTACTAACAAGTATTTTCTCTGTGTAGTTGCCTTGGGCAATTGCCCAATCAAATCCATGCCCCACTGGGCAAATGGCCAAAGGCTAGCTACTAGGTTTAGGTCTCTAACTGGCTGATATATCAAGGGTACAAACCGTTGATACTTCTCATATTTTCTGACATAAGCTTCGACATTCTTTTGTATGTAAGGCCACCAATATCCTTGTGATATGACTCTATGGGCAAGAGAATTGCCCCTTGCATGGCTTTCACATACCCCTTCGTAGATCTCATACAAGAAGTCTTTCACTTGGAAATGATGCACACATCGCAGTAAGGGTCTAGTGAAGGACCTTCTATACAGATGGCATTCTGCTGACAAGCAGAATCTTGCCGACTTGAGTTTAATCTTGCGTGCCTCCTTTTTGTCTTCTGGCAACTAGCCATCCTTGATAAACTTGACCATGGCATCCATCTAGCTTGGACCCAATTTTATGCATATTGCCTTGTATTATGTTATTTGGGGTTCCACGCTTGGGCCAAATAGATTGTCCACCATAATCGTTCTCGACGTGTCTGATTTTATGGCATTGGCAAGGTTAGCCAAGGTATCTGCATGGCTGTTGTCTTCTCGGCACCTACAGTAGCCGACAACCTTGGAACTATGCTAACAACTTGATGACTTCCCTGACATAGGCCACCATCATCTCATCTTGGGCTTTGTATTCTCCGGTTACTTGGTTTACGATAAGTTAGGAGTCATAGTAGAGAACCACCTCATCAGCTTCCATTGTTGTTGCTAGTTTCAATTTGGTAATCAGTGTATCATACTTTATTTCATTGTTTAAGGCCTTGAACCCCAACTGGATTGATTACTCTATCATTTGTCCATCTGGTGAGACCAGCACCACTCCTGCCCCTGCTCCTTATCGGTTTGAATTGCCATTGACAAAGAGGCAGAAGGACTCATCGATGTAGATGTCACAAGGCTTCAGTTTCTCTTGATCTTTTTTTTGTCTTGCTGGTGTGGGGTTTTGTGGTGCCAGCTACATTTCCTCTAGTTCTTCTATGCACCTGAGGCCGAGGTTCACAGGTCTTGGCTTCGAGCTTATGCTCAGTGTGAACTCAACAACAAAGTTGGCCAAAACCTGACCTTTGATTGATGTCCTTGGTCTATATTCTATGTCGTATTGACCTAGAACTATAGCCCATCTTGCTATTCTGTCTGTCAAGTCTTCATGTTGAAGTAGAGAATTTAATGGATGCTCTATGAGTACCACAATCTTGTGAGCTTAGAAGTAATGGTTCAGTTTCTTTGATGCCACTACCAGTGTGAGTGTCAATTTTTCCAGAGGTAGATACCTTATCTCTGCACTTGCTAGAGTTTTGCTCACATAATACACCACATTCTGCTCTCTTTCTTCTTCTCGGACAACCATGACGCTAACAGCGTGGTCTGATATTGCCAAATACAAAAATAGGTCCTCTCTTGGAATTGGATTTGACAATACTAGTGGGGTTATTAGATACTTCTTCAAGTCGGTCAGGGCGACTTCGCATGCATCCGTCCATAGAAAATCTGTGGCCTTCTTCAGTAGCTAAAAGAATGGCTTGCACTTTTTCGAACTTCGGCAAATGAATTTATTAAGTGTAGCTACTTTGTCGATCAAAACTTTTTACCTTTTTTGTTGTTGTTGGGCTCTTCAGATCAAGGATGACCTTGATCTGATCGGGGCTTGCTTTTCAATTCCTCTCTTGGTCACCAGATATCCCAAGAACTTACCAGATCCAATCTTGAAAGCGCACTTGGAGGCATTCAGACGAATCCAATATTCCTTCAAGATGTCAAAAACCTCCTTCAGGTCGATTAGATGATCTAAAAGTTCCTTCATCTTCATGACCATGTCATCATGTAAACTTCTATGGTCCTTCTAATCAGATGTTTGAACATCTTGGTCACTAGCCTTTAGCAAAGTCCCTTCGGGGTAATGAATGTCGTCTTCTCTGCGTCTGGTACATACATGGCTATCTGGTGATAGACTTTGTATGCGTACATAGCGACATCTACAAGCAGGTCTATTTTTGGCAAAGGAAAACAGTCCTTTGAGCAAGCTTTATTCAGGCTTGTGAAGTCCACACAAGCCATCCACTTGCTATTCTTCTTCTTTACTACCATTGTGTTGGGCAGCCAAGTCAGGTAGTTCACTTCTCAGATTGCCTGCGCCTCTAGCAGCTTTCTACTTCCTCTTCAACTGCTTGTATATGGACCAAGGTTGATCGCCTGGCTCTCTGGATTACAGGTTTGGCTAACTTATCTACGTTGAGTTTATGGCAGGTGACCTTAGGGCTTATCCTCGACATCTTGTGTGGTGTCCAAGCAAACACCTCTATGTTCTCTCTCAAGAAAGTTTCTAATTTTTTTTTCTTTGGCTAAGCCCGAGCTGAGAAGGAAGAATTGTTCTTTGTTCCCTTCATGTACCAGAACCTTTTTCAAAGGCTTTTGGTTCTGGTTGGCAGGTTCTTTGCAGACATTAGCTAAGACCTCCTGGTCTTCATCTTCTATCTCTTCCATCTTTGCTTCTGTAACATTACAGGTGTGTTTTGTTGTTGCCATTGAGCAATTTTTTGTCTACACTTGATCTTCTCTCATCTCCTCAATCTCGAACTCAATTAGGAACCGTAGTAGTTGATATAAAGTTAAGGGAACAACCCTCATAATGTGTACCCAAGGTCTTCCCAAGATAATGTTGTATTGGGAAGATTTGTCTATCACGGTGAACTCTGTGGTTATCGTCTTGGTTCCTGCCTGAATCTCCAGATTCGTGGTTTCTAGTGGCCACATCGGGGTCCTATTAAATTTGACCATGAAGTTGTTGGATTGCTCAAGATCGTCTTTGTGAAGGCCAAGCTCCTTGTAACATCTGACATACATGATGTCATAGAAGCTGCCTTGATCGATCAATATACACCTTACCTGGAAGTCTCTGATCTTCAGTGTCGCTATTAAAGCATCGTTGTGCGGATGTTGTACCATATTTAGGTATTCTTCTGTGAACGAGATCATCTGCCCCCGATGTCCCTCCATCCGGGACTTCTTCTGTTAGATTTGGTAAACATGCTGCAGATGCCTTACGCTCTGTGTCTCTCATTGGATCTTGTTTACATTAACCTTCGTGTGGATTACGTTGATAACCCGTGGTCCATCTGTCTGTGGTAGTGGGGGTGGTGGTGCTGCTGTCGTCGCCTAGGCTAGCCTCGCATGTTCCTTTCGTGTCTTTGCATCGTCTATTAAGTCTCTCAGGTGTCTCTGCTTGACTATGTAATGACCATGAAAAATTTAAACATTTTATTTAGATTCTAATTCTATGAACTTTTAAAAATAGTTTCACGATTCAGAAACTTATAAATTCTTTACATGATGTTTCCATTTGAATCTAGTATATTGGGCGAATATTTAATTTTATAAAATTCATGGACTTATCGATGTTTGATAAATTGACGTAACAAAATTTTTATGATTCAATTTTGATTTTGTGTCTATTTTGAGTGTTAGACCATGACTTGAGATAAAGTTTGTTGGGTGTAGTTTGATATATATGTGAGCCATGTTTGGTTTATGGGTGAAAATTTAATTCAAGAGTCATGATCTAGAATTAATTTAATTTGAGTTTGTATAACCCATGTTTAATTGTTTGGTCATTTTTAATTGTGAGTGGTGGGGACCATCTTGAGTCCATTTAAAGTATTTTGTACTATAGTCTCAATTAGAGATTTATTTTAGATTGTTAAATTTCATTTATTTTGGACCCAATTGATTAAATTATATCTCATCTATAATTGTTTGTTATTATTATCATAAGAAAGCTACGAATATGTATGGTGTGTAACATCTAGCGAATATATATTTTATAGTGAAAAAAATTACATCATTTTGTTAATTATATTATAAAATATTAAGATGTTAAAATGACTTTAATTAATATATATATAGATATATAGATGAATATATATATACACATAAATAAATGGAGAGGAGCAAGCCACGTGGGCTACCCCTTATTTCCCTTCTCTTTATTTTCTCTTTCATTTCTTTTTTTGAGCAAACTGCTTCTCTCTCTCTCTCTCTCTTAAATTTTCACCATTGTTGCCCAAATTTTGAGCTTAGAGTGGAAGTCATTAGAGTGAGATTTTGCACAATCTTTGTAAAGGAAAGTTGGAGAGCTCATCGCACTCTTCGCAATGGTAGTCTTGGATTCTTGACCCAACAAGCTTTGCATTTTTGGATTTGTTCTTCTTCATATTTTGAGGTAGGGATTTCTTTGATTCTTTTCAATATATCACTATAGATGGATATGTGGTACTTTCTATTGCTTAAAAAAAAAAAAAAAAAAAAAAAAAAAAAAAAAAAAAAAAGCCTGTAAGTGATTTTCAAAATACATGTAGATGAGATTTAGGGTTTTGAATCAAATAGTTTAATCTTATATTTCATTGTTGATTATGGAAATTTTAAGCTACTAGAACATGTTTATGATGGTTGAAATAAAAAGCCCTAATTTTTAATTTAATGTTTATGAGAATGAAAAGAAAAGATTATATATATTGAGCCATGTTGATATATATATATATATATATTTGGTGTGAATAAGAAATGTAAAATGAAAAGAAAAGGAAATTTAAATGGTTGATCTTGTGATGTCTTGGTTAACATATGATGAATTGATGCTATTAAAAATTAGTTGTGAAGTTTAAAATGAAAAACCTTAATTTTTATTTGATGGTTATGTAGTATGAAAAAGAGTTAATGTTTATGAATGGTTGAGCTAGGTATTGTTATTGGTAAATTAAAAAATGTGGTAGTTAAAAGTAATTAATAGATGGTTGTAGTAATCATTGTGAACTAGAAATGGAAAGTAGATAGAGAATGAAGTAAGTGATTATCATGAAATTGGCCTACATTGTAAATATTGGTGATTGAAAATAGTGGAATCAATTATGGACATATTATGAGATGATATAATTGCTAATCTAACTCTAGACAATATTGGTAATATTGAGGTATGAAAATGTTATGAGAATCATACTATCTCGTTTATAAGAATTTATATTATTACTATTAAATGCTTAGAGGTTTTGTCCTTAGCCATTGGTGGAGGATAGTATTACTTGTTGTAGAATTGATGTGAAATAGGTTGATATGAAACCTTATGTGTTGTTGATTAACTACATAATTATGTAATTATATGAGAATGAATGGAAGGAAATTGAAATGCATGTGTTATGGAATGTGATTCTGCTATATAGAAGTAATGCGATCCTTTTGACTAGCAACCGGTAAAGTGAGCTGATGTGTTATATAGAGGTAATGTGTTCCTTTCGGTTAGCACTCGATAAAACAGGTTGTGCTGTATAAAGGTAATGTGTTCCTTTCAGCTAGCAACCAGTAAAGCAGGCAGACGTAGGTCTTGGTGAAACCACGATGGTAATGTGGGGCTTGGCGAGACCACAAGTTGTTTATTTTATTATGAGATTTTATTGCTAATGTGTGCATATTTGTAAAGATTATTGTTGACAAAAATATGTATTGAGAATATAGTTGAAGTTGTGTTATGAGGTGGGTATTGAATTCGGTAGTAACGTGAGTGTTGTTTGATGTAAATGAGTAGCGCGAGAGTACAAAGGATTAATTGTGGATTGATTTTTGAAAATAAACAACGTGATGAAATCATTTGGATTATAAAAGATGAGTCGTAGAGTTGCCGAAATGGTTAATGTGTGTATGATATTCGAGATGCGATTTAGGTTTGAAAATCTTTTTTTCATTGAAAATGATAAGTTACGAAGGCTTGAAAATGGATTGTCTTGAAATGATAAAGAATGATTCTTTTGAGAAAAAGTATGCGTATGTATGTATATTTTGGATATGAAAAACAACACTATTTATATATATTTATTGAGCTGGAGCATTCATGATCATATATATCTATAATATACTATTATTTAGAATCATTGGGATCTTTACTGGACATTAGTGTTCACCTACGTTTTTAGCCGTTTTTGTCAGGTGAGAAGTTTGGAATATTGTTCAAGACCATGGAGTCTCTTTATTTGTGGGCCACGGCGTCTATTACTTGTAGGCGGAATGTCATCATATTGTCATAAGGGTTGATCCATTTTTTATTTATTTGTTTTGTTTTATTTTCTTCTGTGTAAGCCTAAGGGCACATGTCATAAATTATTGTAATTGAAAGTTCATCACCGTGCATATAAGAGAGAACATTTATTGCTTAGCTATTTATTCTTGTTTCCGCTTTTATTATTATGGAAATAGACTATAATCAGGGATTAGATAATAATATTCGAGTAATAAAATTTGGGGCGTTATAGACTAGATCCTCAAAGTGTTGTTTCAGAGCCTGACACCCTTGAGTTTTGTGCTCGTTCTCATCATGGTAGGCACAATTCTTCCTGGGGTTCCTACCCATATACTTACCCGGGATCTTCTGCGGTGCCCTGAAGTATGGCTGATTTCTGATCCTTTTGTAAATGGGGATATTGAAAACTGTGCTTCTAGCCTGGATAGCCTTCAATCCTAGTTCTAGCTTGTCGGTGCCTGTATTTCCTTGGTTGCGCTTTGGTGAGCCGTTTCTCTTTCCCTGCTTCACTGTACTCGTCTTTTTTGCTTTCCTGTCTTCCTTTGCCCTTGTATACTTCTCAATCCTTGTCATAAGGTCCTCCATGTTCTTTGGAAGGGTCTTTGCAAGGGATTGCCGAAGCGGGTAGTCATTTTCCAAGCCGTTCTTGAAAGACACGATTGCAAGTTCCTAGTTACAAGCCAGGATTTGGTTGTAAACCTCATAGCACCACTTGGCGTAAGCCCTAAGGCTTTCACCATCGCTAATCTTCAAAGCCAATAGGGAATCTATTCTCAATTGTTGTAATCTGTTTATAACAAACTTGGCCACAAACATCTCGGTCAGGCCTTCCCAGCTTTCACACATCCCTTCGACAATTTGTGGAACCAGCCTAACATTATTTTCCCAAATGTCGATGGGAACATCTTGCACAATAACTACTCATTCCCACTCCACAAAAGCCATTGTATTTAGTTATAAACCAACATGGAAGTTTGGGTCTAACTTACCATCACAGATCTAAAACCTTGATATGCTAAATCTCTTTAGTGCGTCAAACGTATCCAACTCCATCGATAATGGTGTCCTCAGTTGGGTAATGGATGTGATCTCGGCATCCTACCTCTTCCTCCGGAGGTAGTCTCTTAAATCTTCTTTCAACGGTCTACGAGCTCAGTTATCGGTCGATTTCAGCCTCTCTGGTGTGTTGCTACCTATGTTGGGATGTGTCCTTTTGGACTTCTCCACATCTGTTGAGATCTCCTGATCTGGGTTCCCTTGGTTCTCGGGGTTCTTTAGGACTCTTCCCACCGTGATTCTGTCCGCTTGGCGTTCTGTGATCGTCGATGCGAATTCTTAGGTCTCTTTTCATGTTGTGGAATGGTTAGCACTGCAGCCAGTCTTTCCTTCTTGGCGTAGGCATTTTTTGTTGGAGTTGGCGTTTCTGATAAAGTCAACACCAACTGCATCACCTTGCTCTGCATCATGAAGTTCACCACGATCTGTAGGTCTATCAACTTGTTCGCCAAGTCCTGCAGCTCGTCATCTCTTCTCAGGCATCTTTCCTTCCACACCTAGAATTCGCTCTCGTTGTAATATTCTTCTCAGTTGCCTTTTCTCGGGCTATTACGGCCCCTTGAAGCATTGTTTGCCTTAGGATTTACTTTTTGCACTTTTTCGTCATTGTTTCCTCCTCTAGCATTTGGATTTACATACTCCTCTTCCTCACTATGCATGTCATCCTTGACTCTCACCTCTCTTCCGGCGTTGGCCATCTATTCTATACTAAGTTCCCATAGACGGCGCCAAATTGTGAGTGTTGATTTTCGACCTCATAACCAAATAAGAAACTTAGCTGGAGAGCATGTGGCATAATATATTAAATCAAGCACCTGCTAATAAGAAGCTGAGAATACCACGGTACTCGTTCATTCGAGAGCACTCCGACGATCAAGTCAATCAACTTGTCTCAAAGATATCAAACAAGTAACACAACTCACAATAAAAAATATATATTAAACCCACGGGAGTGCCCCACTTTTGTAGCCAACAGTGCCCTCGCTCCCTAGAAGTCTCACTTTATAGGACTTAAGCACAATGCTTATCTCAGACTCTTAGTTAGATGTGGATGAACTCCTCAAAAGCCTCATCTTTATCTGAACTAAATGTATCACTTATCTAGGGCTCTTGTTCTTTATCCAAATATCTCAGATTCCGCTATTACTGCACCATATCTCGGGAATACCGCAATCATCTCAGCAATCTGGCTCCTCCACGTGGCATCTCAGCTACGTGGCACAACCCTAAAAATACATCTCCACACAAACAAAAAAAGGTAAGCTACATTTTGCCCTCTCATTTGGTCTTTGAAGGTTCCCTTCCCCCACTTTGATCCTTCATGTTTCAAGTTTTCTCAACTTTATTCTAAAAAACTAACTTACGTCCAAAATTAGATAGAAGATGACGCGTTGATAATTTTTTTATATAACCTTTGACACAAAACCAAATTATAATGTCATAATATATTTTTTATGTCATGTGACAACTAACGTGACATTTTTGGTCTAATTTTGAGTAAAAGTTAGCCTTAGGAGTAAATTGAAAAAATAAATAAATTAAAACACGAAGGGTCAAAGTAAAAAAAAGAAAAAAAAAGAAAAAAAAAGAAAAAAAAAAGAGACACTCCTAAAGTATAGATTTGCACTTCTAGAATATAGATCTGGGCATTTCATATCTGAAATAAGGGTTTTGAGTGTTTCTCCCTTGGTTGCGGCATAGATTCTTAGATTTTTAACAACCACAATGCTTTCCTCTTCTCTCATATCATTGTGGATGTTTTTCCTTTTCAACTTTAGCTTTTGGCAGCGCTTGAAGTACAGTGGCAGCGGTGACAAACTTGGGCAGTGACGACGATGATGATGGCGGGCGTTGATGCAGATCTTACTTAGTTTGATACAGATCTAGTTTTTCAAACCACACCTATGAAAAGATCAGTAATTTTCCCTGAATCGTAGTTGATTTTTTTGACAAATTTATCGTTTTTTGTTGTTTGTAATTTGTTGTATAATTATTTGATTGGCCATTTAAGTTATTTTGTTATATGTTGTTTGTTTTAGTTGCCATTTGGAATGTGACTTTTTTAGTTAATTTTTTTGACTTTTTGGCTATTTTAGCTCTGGTTAAAAAGTTTGTTTAGGTTGACTTTTTTGACTTTTTTAACTTTGTTAGAGAAAAAATAAAATGATTATGATTTGGATATGACATTTTGTCTTCTTGTAGCCCCATCCCACGAAAGAACTGAACATGATAATTTTTCATCATCTGGCTCGAGCAAGAATCAAAAGAACCAAATAGATTTATATTGACTTTTTAATCAATTTTATCTTTTTATAATTAATTTAATTCAAAAAATCAATGCCAAACGAAATCTTAGGATTATTTTGAATAGTAAGTTTAAAACTAATTTTTAACTTTTTAATTTTTTTAAAAAAAATATATAAAAAACAAACAGCTGATATAATAAAAAAAAGAAGAAGTTATAACCTTTTGCTAAAAGAAACCTTAATAAAACTGTCTTTTTATGTTCTCAAAAAAAAAAAAAAAAAAAAAAAAAAAAAAAAAAAAAAATTTAGTAGGGGTTTGGTTTGTACTGTTGTGCGGAGTCAAAGGTTGACCTCAGTAATAGCAATTTTTTGGACTCTGAGAAGAGTGTGGGCGCTAGCGCAGAGGATACCGCTCACCATCTTCCCCAACCCCCCCCCCCCCCCATCTCATCAAAAACGGCGACAGAGACATCTCCTCTACCTTTACCTGTTTTCGCGCCTCTCTCTCTGTCTCTCTCTCTCCCCCAATTCCTTCTTCCTCGTAACCCTAAACCCTAAAAAAAAAAATATTAAATATACATACATTTCGAGCTATCCACAGATTGAATCCAACAGTTTCATTCAACTCCGAAACTCGAATTTCAATGAATTCCTTACATTTTCCTTCCCAATCTTCGTCCATTCTAAGCTTGTATTAAACCCCATCTTCAATCTTTAATATATATATATATGTTTGTTTATTTATTTATTTTTTTCAGTTACAGTTTGATTTTGTAAACATTACTCTTAAATTGGCCAATATTTAAAGCGAATTGCGGTGGAAATGGCGTCGAGTTTCCGCCAATGGGAATCGGACCCGCTGTTTTCTGCCGCCGAGGTCGTTCAAGACTCAGCCGACAGGTCAGTTTTCTTCCCATTTACGCCATTAATGATTTCTTATTCAAGCCACTGACAACTTCATTCACTGCTAATACTTCAGATTCAAATATATATATAATAGTTAATTGAAGTGTAGATACACTAACATGTGTACAAAATTGTGGGCGAGAGATGTGGGTAGTGGATACTATAGATTTGGGTATGGATTTGGAAAAGGAAAGGAAAAAGATGGAAGAAATGTGAATGAAACACAAATAATCGTTACCCATTCCCTTCGGGGAATCACTCAATCCCTTGGATAGCTCAAGGACAGAGTGTTCCGGAGGAAGGAAAGAGAGTCGCTCAATTAATTTCGAAGAAGTCGTATCTTGCTCATATCAATAAATAAAGCTGGGCTTATAGTTGACGCTGCTAGTAGAAAACCGAAATAATTCATAGTCCAAACACAACCTTAGTGATAGTTACCCTTTTACTTTCTACCTTGTAGTAACTGCTAGGTGAAGTAAATATTTGGGGAGATATGGTATTGCTCTAGGTTTTTTGGGAATCAAAATTGTGTGACAAATTGCTCATACTAATGTTGTGTTTGGTTGGGAGATTCGACGAGAGATTTAGAAAGGGAAATAGAAAAGATAAGTGAAATGTAAATAAAATATACCTACATTTCACCTAATTTCATACACATTTTCTCTTTTTCTTTCCAAATCCCTCCCAAAATCCCCCAACCAAACACAACATAAATGAGTTGGGTACTATATATAATAACAAATGGTTTAGGGCAGCCCTATTGGTGCTCTTACTTTAGCTTCCCATTGTTCAACTCATTAGGGCATGGTAATTCAGAAATATGTGGGAGGTTATTTGCATCCTATCATTTTGTCCCTTGAGTTTTACTTCATATTTTAATGCCATCCTCAATCTTCTAATTTATTTTTTATTTTTTATTTGAGCTCTTGAATTTTCGAAAGTCATTATTCTAATTTGTTAATGAAAGTGAGAGTTATTTACTCAATATGGAATAAAGGCTTATGTAATTATTTGAGAAACGTGAATTAAACAAGTAATTTATCATATCTTAAACCTTAAACTGAAGCTGAATTTCTGATGAAATTGTTGTTGGTTTTATATCCTCACGTCTATTTCTCTCATTCAGACAATTTCTTTCCCCTTAAAAAAAAAAAAAATAGTTCAATTAGGAAGCACGTGATGACATGGTCACATGGATAGCTTTTGTCACCTCCATTAATGGTTGAACTACATTGATTTTTAAAAGTTTGAGAGCTTAAATAGAAGAATAGAAAGTTGGGTATCACATATACATTTGAGCAAAATTTGAGGGGCAAATAAACTTTAAGGAAAAGTGCATTTAGATGGAAATAACTCAAAACAATTGCATTTTCATGGAGGTGCAAGCAAGTGAAAGTGAGGCATGAGACACAACTCTCACTTGCTTCGACTTGCACTTCCATGAAAATGTAATTACTATGAGTTTTTTTTTTTTTTTTTAAGAAATAAAATAAAACAGGAAAATTTACACTAATACAAGGGGCATACCCTAGGCCCTACCACTACTTACAACGAACACAAAAAGAAACCAACACAAACAAAAAAAACCAGCAGCCACCAAAAGCATTAATACCAAGGCTTGTACAGCAGATGACCGAACATAACAGATAATCTGTTCAAGACCCATATATCAAACGGGTATGGGACTTGCACAAAAATCATATTAGTTCCAAAAAAAAACAAATCTGGAATTCCCCAAGAGCTAGTGTGAGGGTACACAAAACGAACCCAGTTCTTAAGCCTAATTACATCCAAGAAGAAAAGGAGAAAAGCTAAACAAATAAACTTGGTAACCAACAACCGGAAAGAGAATATATACATCCAAATATTAAAACAACTTGTAAACCCACTAATCACGGCGCCAATTGCTGCCATAGCTGAGGAGCAGCACCCAACCGAATGCTGATGGCAAGAAAGGCGCAAATTGCAGCCACCTCCACACCACCAATACAGAAACATATGAACCTGTTCAGCGAGAAATAAAAGGTAAGTGCCAATATTACATATGTGGTCATAGAACAGAAGGAGCAACATACTAAAAATGTAAGACCTCCCATCACTCGACCCACATCTAATAATAGCACTCCACTCTTTGTTTCCACTTAAATGCAATTTTTCCAAAATTTTGCCTTCTCTTTTTCTATACAAATATATAAGAAGTGGTGCATGTTATCATCACTTTACCTGAACTTGAATGTTGCTTTCACTCAACTGGCTGGGCAATTTGGGACTTGAAAAAAGTAAGATGACACTTCAAAAAAAAAAACAAAAAAAAAATAAAAATGAAAAGAAAAGAAAAGAGCCAAAAAGTGAAGTTCGGATCTCCCCATTTCATAGAGGAAATGGAGAGGTCTAGTCGAATAGATCATCACCATTTGCTATAAAAGCAAGCGGCCATGATTTTGTTGCATCACTAAATGCTTAGTTGGAAATCATTAAAACAAGAAACCACGCTTTCATAATGAAAGCATGATAGGAAATCGCTCTTCAAAGGTGAAAGTGTGATTGCTAGACACACATTTATTTGAATTTTAATGATACGAAAAATCGTGGCTGCTAATTTTTCTGAATGCAGCCAGATTTATTCGACTAGATCTCTTAATTTCTTGTATGAAATGGAGAGATTCCAATAGATACAGATTGTGTAAGCACATACACAAGAAATTAAATAGGAGTAGCAATAATAGATCTTCACATTGCTCTTGTGTTATCTATGAAACAATTGGTCATGTTATTGTTACTTTTTGGTCACAAAGTACACAAGTTAGAATTTTCTTTAATTTTAGTTCCTTCAAGTTTGCTTGCTTTCAAAAGTTCTATTGAAGTTCGTTAGCAAAGCTTTGTTTTTATATTTTTTGCTTTCTAGCCTATAAAGCAAGGAAATTGCAATGTTGTTTTTAATAACTAAACTCATAAAATAAATATTAACATAATTTATATGGATGGTCTAATTATTTCCTGTCTCTATTTTGTATTTTTATCATTGCATTCACATGGTAGCATTATGACACGTATCGATAGTTTTGCCTTTGGTTAAAAATATAGGATGGAATCGCTTTTAAGTCTTTTATTGCATGAGCAAAGTCTTGTTCAAGAAGACCATCCAGATCTTGAAGCTGCTCAAGTCAATAGTGTATCATAAGCGTGATCTTGCAACTACACTGGAGACAGCAAAATGGCAGGTGCTTATCTCAAAATTATTTTTTTGTTATGTTCTATCGGTAGCTTATCTTTGAATGTTGTTTTGTTTTATTTCCCTTGAGCAGTTGGAAGATTTTGAAAGAGAGGTAAATCTGTCAGCTACATTGGACAAGTCTCACACAAGGGAAAATGTAATTTCCAGACACAGGCAGTTTATCGGAGCCATTAGTGAACAGATACTTAATGTGGAGAAAAGCTTGGTGGACACACCAGTGGGTGATTTATTGAAAAGCACCAAGTGGGTGAACTTGGATGAACAAGACCGGTTGGCATTGTTTCTTTCAGGAGAAAATCCAAAAGAACAAGTTACACACCATGACTTGGAAGATAGTAATATCTTGAGAAGATTTCTTGATCCAACAACAGCATGCAGTTCAAATGATGAGATTGTTGAACACAAGACATGTGAGAACTTAAATATTAATGGGTTTGTGCATTTAGACCACAACATTGATTTAATGGAGAATAAATTAAGGAAGGTGGGCTCCCATTATTCCACACAAACAAGTGTTGAAGAACCACCTTCTCTTCGAGAGGCTGCTTCTGATAGACATGGTGAAGATGGGAGTTGGGATCTTGAGGCTAATGAGGCCACTGGCAAAAGCTTCTTCCACAAGAACAAGTTGAGAGGGTACTACAGCCGAATGAACGTCTTTGGGTCATTGGGTACTTTATGGTTCACATATGGGAACAGGGCCAGGAGGAGTTTTACTAAGAGATGGAAAGATGGAGAAGAACAAAGTCATTCTCCATCGTACATTAATATTTCTCATGCTGCACAGGTAATGTTTGTCACTTGTATTAATGCTGCATATGATTGTAAAGTATGTAGAAGATATGAGTTCTATGGTTGTTTGAACTTTCTTGTCATTGTTGGCAAAATTTGAATCATAATCACATACAAAGTCAATACATCTGATAATTACACAATTCAAACTCAAAGTTCTAGTGAAATAGGTGGATACTGCTTTTTACTGTTGATTTGACTGAAAAAAATAATTATACTCTAGTTAATTTTATGCATGTGGCACGGTTTTTGTTTTTAGGTCTGAAATCGAGCAATAAATTTACACTGTTCAACTTTCTTAAAAGAAAGATAATGAATGCCACCTGTTTATTGTGTTGTCTCATATGTGCACCAAAAAGTTGCACAAATAACTTTGTTGATTACTTATTTTATCTTAAATTATCAGATGGAAAACCATCTTCATAATTATAGTGTCCTTTTCTGACAATATTGATAGCAAATGAAGAGAGTATCTAGTGACATGGTTCAGATACTAATACTGATTGTGGATGTCGTTCTAATCCTTGATTCTAAGGTCATGTTTGTTTGGGCGGACATGGCTTTGAGATTGGACTAATAATTTGATAAAATGTATAATCCAACGTTTGGCGAAGAAAATTGGAGTTTGGACTAGTAGTCCATTCGTACATAGTGTTCCTTATATGGGGGATTATTGAATCCCAAGAGAGGGGTGGGATACAAAATGGAGGACTAAGGAGAGGTTCAGACTAATTTGTTAAATTGCAAAATTAGGAGGATTTTGCCAATCCATAATAATAATCCGGAGTCAATCTAAACATAAGATACAATACACAATCCAAAGAGATTGATAATCGTAGGATTAATAGTCCTAATAATGCTAATCCCATCTATTGTAGTCCATCCGAACAAACATGGCCTAAGTGTACTAGGGTATGATTCCAAAAGTTGCATACATGGATGCGGACACATTTTGACATTCAAGTGTATTTTCTTTATTATAAGAAGCAGAAATACACACAGAGGGCATACATACAATATAATGTGTCACTGACACTGTAATTTTTAGAAAATAAGACAAGTACATCGGAATGAATAGTTATATATTCTTATATTATATATACATGAAAATAATGGCAATTTCATTTTTTAAGTAACAAAATCTTAATGAAAATTGGATTTGTTGTCTCATGTCTATTTTTTTTGGTTAAAAAATCATTTTCCACAATTATATTATATATTGAAAAAGTGTGAACAAAATGTGCAATATCTATTTTAAAGAGCTTTATTACCAAACAAATTGGAAGTTTTGCACTCTAGGATTCTTCAAATAAAAAAGCTTAAATGAGGAGGCATTAATAATTATAAATCCACATTGTTTTAATTTTAGCTTTCGGCTCTCAAGTTAGTTTAAACTTGCAATGTGTTTCATGTTTGTGTAACCAATTGACATGCATGTCCCCCAATTGTTTGAAGCATGCCCTATTCTAAAAAGAAATAAGACATGTTCGGACATGCATTTTGAGGCATGTCTAACGAGTTTTTCTATCTGACATGCTTCTAGCACAGATTGCTTCTTAGGTTTATTTAATATTGCAATTTTTGATTATCATTATTATCTAAATATATACTTGAAACTAAATTGGATGTAGTAGAAAATTATTTTATTTCTCTCTAACCCTATGTTTTGTGGACTCTTCTAAATGTATAATGTACCTATGTCGGACACTTGACACTTGGATAAGGATATGAGATATGTGTCTGACATGTATTGTTGTACATTTATCTAACATGCATAATTAGTAATTCGAGTCAACCATAAAACTATGCATAAAATCTTTATATTATGAAATACTCTAATATAACCCCTTCTCTCTTATATAACCTGAGCTTCTACTTCCTGTTCCATCATCGCAAGGTAGAGGATCCAAGTGTACAATTCAGGTACATGTCCTTGCACATATCTTAACTCTTGTCCATGTCTTGTTTTGCCAACACGAATAACTTGGGTGATAGGAAAGTTCATATAATATGTTGGAGTAGGAAATTATGGATGCTGCTGTTTGCAATTGGGTTATGGGTCTGTAGGTTATAGAAAGATTGTAGGTTTAGGGCTTAATAAGTCAAAAGAAGCTCTTGGGGATTGAAAAGGACTGCAATTGACTGGTGAGGTGGATTTTCATACTTAAGGAACTAAAAATTCTATAAGCAATTGTTTTATAGTTTTTGTGGTTGATTAGAAGGTCAAAAGGTGGAGGGAAGGGTTAGATTTCTTAGGGCTTGATGGTGTAGTATTTTGGGCCAAAATGAGAGGCTATTCGAAGGACGTTAATAGTGAGTCCTAATTAGTAATTTGCCCGGTCCTCTCAGATGGAGAGGAACAAGAAGAGGATCTCACGCAGAATTCCATTGGAAGGAGTGACCTCTCAATAAAGAAATATTGTTTAAAAAGCCATATTGAAGTTCCAAATTTCAAATATAATTTATTTATATGTAATCAAATTCATTAAAACTTGACATTAAGGTAATGCCACCCAAGTACAAAGAGAGAAATAAAGAATAAATAATAACACTAAAGAAAGGGAAACAAAAGTAAGAAAATACATCTAACCACCTCCTTGGTTGTCCAAGAAAGAAGATGCTGGAGATATTGATAGACGTATCAAGAAATACTGAATACCGAAATTAAAGTAGAAAAACAATTGTAAATTTGCATTGACACTTGGAAATATTGCGGGGAACTTTAGTAAAAGTTTAATAAGACTATAATGTATAAGTTAAAATTACAGTATTGTAACAAAGAAGCATGGATTCTAAGTATGAAACTATGTTATATGGACTCAGATAGTGTTACGAATACAAGTATGTGTCTGAAGTGTTGAATTCATTTACTTTTCATGTCCAACGACGTGGAGACATGAACAAATATTCATATTTCTTATTTTTTAAGATAAATCATAAAACTGTATTACAAGCTGCCATGCATGATATTAAGTCTATACCTTAGTTGGCGTAGACATTTAACATTGTATTAATTTTTGAAAATGCCCACAAGAGTAGTTATGCCATAGATTCATATATATATATATATATATATATATTTATAAAGGAAAAAAAAAAAAATTCTTAACTGCCTTCTTCTTTCGCATAGCACGCATGATCTTCTCTATTGCACACGTTAGTTGGCTTAGCCTTCTTGTAGAGTTTTATGCATAGTTATATGTTAAACTCAAGACATGACAAAATATTCATATTTCTTAATATATATTTCATTTTGGGTAAATTACAAATATATCCCCTGAGGTTTGCTTAAAATACGGATTACTCCTTGTGATTTGAAAAATTACAAATACTCCATTCTCAGAATTTTTTATTTAACATAATTAACTAAAAAATGAAATTCTTAATTGCTATCCTAACAATAATAAAATTACTTGAATTATTAATTGAAATATATTTCTGACATCATTAAAAAGGTTTACAAGTGCCATGCATAATATAGAGTTTTATGCATAGTTATATGCTGTACTCGAAATACGAAATATTTTATTTTGATTTTGTGAATGTCCAACTTAGTTGGGCACTTATCTCATACACTTACCTAAGTGTCAAGTCTTTGACATGGTTAACCACCCTAGTTTCCATGTAGTAATGTTTGCTTCTATTCTATTATATTTTATTGAACCCATGTATGCTAGTTTCCATAGATATGAACTATTTTTTTTTGTTCATTGTTCACTTTTAATTTAAGTAGGAACTACTAGCTACTATGAACTTCCATTGCTTTTGTGACGATGAAAATGGGAATTGTTTGTAACCACATATTGTCTACTTTATATTTTTGTACTTTGCAAAATCATATAATTGCAATATTCCATATCAAGTGTTTATGTTACATGTACGTCATCATCAAATGAGTGATATGGGTTCTTGAAAGCATGCTAGTCTCTATATTGTGCCAGGGGTAAAATATATTCTATTAGGTGGGGTAAAGATTTTTTTTCTATGGGGGCCTTTCATTAGTCTTCTATGGTTCGTTGGTTGGTTGTTGTGAAGTCGGGGAAAGAGGGGGGGGGGGGGGGGTGGGGGTGATCACAACCCTATGAAGGTATGGAGAAGCGACTACTAGGGGGATCTTCAACCCCAACCATTGCATATGCACACACAACCCCTAGAAAACTCTCTTATTTTTGGTGAATGTTTTTCTAATCGTTGCAGTACCTAATATATGGTATTTAGAATGTTTATCACTTGAACAATATTGGAAACTAAAACATTAATTTGCCATTAATGAAACATCTCAAAATGCAATCGAATAGAGTCCTGCTCACTTGGTTTGTATAAAGTCGAGACCAAATATCTGCTGCCTTTTTATTAGACTAGAAGTTGAGCACACACGTGATTTGTGTGTAGGGAAAAAAAAAAAGGATGTAGATGGAAAAGAAAAAAACTAAAAAAAATCAAAATTTAAAATATAAAAACTTGGACAATTATGTGGGGGCAATTTGGATATGAGAAAATGCGTGACATGGGTGTTCACACCAAGTGAGTTGTGCGCTTTATATTAACTAGAAGGGTAAGCACACTAATGTTTGCAATTGAAAAGATCATGTGTGTTGAGCGAGAGTGGATTTCACATTGTTGAATAAATTGGAGCTCCATAACCAAACTAGAGTATCTAGGAACTGAGTTTTGCAAGAGCAAGAATACGGCAAGAGCTACCCGGTTGGGGTTGGCTAGAAAACCCCTTCGATGCTAAAGTGAGGGACTTAGGGAGGAAAAGAGAAGGAATACAGAGTTTGAGTGCAGAGAGAATAGAATGTGGTGGATCTTCTTTTAGGAAGACAAGGTTTACCATAATAGGCAACACTGCCTTGCTTTAGAAGGTGCGCATGGAATAGCTTTTGCACTTCCCCTGCTCTGGCCATCATTACACTTAGGTGTGAGGGACCACCAGTGTTATTAGGCGTGCGCCTAGGCCCAAGTCCCATTTAGGCTCAAGGTTTGCGCCTTGTAGTGTTCCAGGCTTGGTGACTTCGATAAGTCGCGCTTAAGGCGTGCGACTGGGCTAAGGCGTAGTATAGCCCAAGGCCTGCACCTTGTGGGCTTTTCTTTTTTTAATTTTTAATTTTAATTGTTGCTTTGATTGGTTTTGTTTGAAATCTTATCATTGATTTAATATGGTGCATTTACAGAAAATCCCTACTCTTAAGTACACTTGCCAATACAATGGGCATTCAGCCCCAAATCAACGATAGAAGAAAATTTAGTCATAATTCCTAATCTCTGAAGAACTCTTTGTTGCAACCTACCTTCGTTATCTAGTCCAATAGCTCCAAAAATTCTTCTTCATGTTGCTATCTTCTTCTTCTCTTATGTTGCTCTCTCATTCTCTTCTCTTCTTCTTCTCTACATTGTTGTCTTATCTACTTCTCTTCTCTACGTTGCTATCTTCTTCTTCTCGTGGCTGTGATCTTCTTCTTCTTCCATCTTCTTATGCTTATTCTCTGGTCTCCTTCTCTTTCTCATCCTTCTTTGGACTGATAAGTGTTTTTTTTTCCCCTCTCTTCTTGTTCTTCTTGTCCCCGCTTCTTATTCATGTTTTATGTTGAACTTTGAAATAATGTTAAAATAGTAGTGTTTGTTGGTATTGATATTTTTAAATGTTTAATATTTCATTTGCTTATGTTGGACCTTAAATTATTTGCTTATATTAAATTATATTTTTTTTACGTAAAAGGTGTGCCTCACTTTAGTAAAGCCTGCGCCTCGCCTTGTGCCTAGGCCCCAAGAGACCTTGGTTCCTCAGGGCGCCTATCGCCTTTAATAACACTGGGGACTATGAATAGGTTAGGCATGCATGCCCATGCGAATGATCCTTATCTTTGCGACGCAATATTCTTTCCTAGCCATTTTGCTCAATACATGGGGATCATAATGATGTATATTTCCTTGTGCAACTTTGAATTGAGTCCAAGGCCGGAGCCTCCCAGTTGGCCTAGCATGGCCCTAACTAATGGTTTGTTCGGCTCTAGAGCCCTTTTGGTACACAAGCAAAGTTTTGGTCCATAATGTTTGGTCTTGGGCCACTCCTTTGCTCAACCTGGTCCAAATGATGACGTTACTGGGTTTGATTTCCTCCATATGTTCGTCCTGAACGATGTTCGGTCCAACCTTGACGTCTCTGACAAGCAACCAACCTTGACTGATGTAATTGGGCCTAGCCACCGATCGGCATGGCCCTAGTGTCTACAATAGACTAGGTTTGGCACAACTTGTTCGTTCGGCCCACGCTCTTGTTTGGCCCACATCCATGGTTTCATCAGAATTTGGCCCACATCAGTGGGACTAGATGGGCTCGGCCCGGTATATGCCTTGCACCGATTGTATTGACCCTCTTCATGTGTGCTATGAAATTTGCAATAAAGGTTTATTTTATTTTATTGTATACACCCGCAGTTGAGGTTTATTTTATTTATTTTCAAAAAAAACCAAACTGCTCTTGTGGGCATTTTCAGAAATAAAAAAAACGTTACATGTCTATTTCTCACATATTGTATGGTGCTCTAAATGACTCTAAAATTTTACATGGATATGACTTGCTTTTTTCCTGTATTTTTATACTATGGTTATGTTTTGGCACCAATTTCTTGGTGCAATTAAGATAGAGGGCTGTTATTTGTTTAGGAAAGGCAGATAATCTTTTTATAGATTGGGATTTGTTTTAGTGGGCATGATTTTTCTTTGACTCCAAGCAGTTCCCATGTTAGTACATTGAGGGGCCAAGCAGTGGCGGCTTCGTGAATTTTTGTAGGGTAGTCATTGTGGTGGCATTTTTGGTAACATAAACGTTTTTTAGTTTATTTTTTACAAAAAATTATAAACAGGTTTTTGTTTATTTTCTGAAAAATAAGAAAATACAAACACATTTGGTTTGAACAAAATGTTTTTTTTATAAAAAAAAAAAGGTTTTCTAGGGCCTAAAATGTTTGTATATGTTTTGATTAATTATACTTACCAAAAGAGTAATGTCACAACGACCATGCTTATGGTTTACTATCTCATTTGTCATAATTACGTTGTTTAAATAAGTCATGTTTGTTGAATCCAAGTACCTTTATTGCAAACCCACTTGACACATAGGTTAATACACTGACCTTTCTTCCTACATATATACATATATCATGTGTATACAAATATCAGTGACCCTCTCTATTTGAACAATCTGTGATCTATGTCAATAAACAAAGACCACTGACAGATCGATAATGGAGGTAGATGAAAGGCAGGCTGAATAGATGATATGATGAAGAGATTAGATTACTGTTGTAATTAAGGGTTGTTTTGTTTTCGTTTAAGTTATATTGCTCCTCATAAGATTTGAACCCTGCAACATTTTGTGAGTACTGTTCAGTTGCATGTCTCCGCATTTTTTTGTTTTTCCTTTTTGGGCCCATTCAGTGTTTATAAACTCCTGTAACCAGCTTTTTTCTGTTTACAGAATTTGCTCAAATTTATAAACTGATTACAATAATTTATAAACAAAAGTTTTTACCAAACATGTTTATATGGCAGTTTTTAAAATTTTTGGAAACATAAACCAAAAACTGTAAGCATAACGTTACCAAACAACCCCTTGAGAAACTTAAATTCTACCAGCTGTATTAGAAAAATCGCATAAAAGAGACCTATTTCTTTAAGATGTTCAAGTCAACATGACTTCACTTGAAGAATCTTGGAAGTGGCTATCACCACAAGTTTTTTTGGAGTAGATGAATCTTGTACCGTAGTTTATGAAGCATAGATATGGTTAAGGGATACAAATGCGATACAATATGGATACGGTTACAGGTAGGATACGTTGAAAAAAATATATATAATTTTTAATACTATGCTAAAAAATAGCGAGAAACCATTATTTATGAGTTAGATATTAGTTTATAAGCTAATAGGCAGCTTACTTTCTTTTAGGGGATATGTGCTTCATAAACTGTAGTTGACTTTCAACATGACTTCATTTAGAAGTATCTTAAAAATGGCTATCACTACAAGTTTCTCGAAGAGGAAATGAATTTTGTACTGTAGTTGATTTTCTTTTCCAAATTTTGTCCATAAATCTAGAACTGAACAAATAAATAAATAAAGTCAATATGATACTAAACATAACCCTAAGGGGTTGGCCTAGTGGCAAGGCCTTGGGGGGTGTGCTACCTCCAAGGTTTCGGGATCGAAACCTCTAAGGTGCTTTAATTCTTTGGGGCCGTCGGATTAGGGGAAAATTGTTGAATTAACCATGATACACTTGCGAGAGACTCTTGCTGAGGGCTCGTGTACTCCCCGGGATTAGTCGGGCTTTGATCCGGACCCTCTAGTGCAAATCCAAAAAATAAATAAATAAAAGAAAAAAATTTGTGATACTAAACATGACAAATAGACTATCAAAACTGAACAATTATACAAAATAACAAATAAGAGAAATAAAAGAGTAAGATGCACCTGAAAAAAGAAAAAGAAAAAAAAAGGGTGATCTAAATAAATGATGGAAAAATACAGTTACAAGAGTAAGATGTACTTACAAATATGTGAACTAAAACATTAACAAAAAATTGCACCTAGAATAAGTATTATGATTTATACTCCAAATTCAAAGTAGCAATTACACAGGTTCAAATTGGGAAAACCTCTATTTCAAATAATACAGTACCTACTAACCCCAAATCCTAATCTGATATAGGATTATTAGTTTTAGTTTATGTTGAGCAACATTCACTAAAAATCTGTAGAGAGAGACCTGGCAGTGAATTCTCTATTTCACTTTTCACTTCTTTTCTTCTTCAAATTATTATTTTTTTTATTTTTATTTTTATTTTTTTGTTGTTGTGGATTGTGTGGACAATGGACTGTGAGCAGTGGGCTAACTGGGTATTCAAACCTGGTGGACTGGATGTTCAAAATATGAGCTGAACTTCAAATATATGTTACCGACATTAAAAAACAATAATTGATTGAATACCCTCTTCAAAATGTGGCACCACCACTGGGGTTAAGTAATACCAAAATCTTACATAAACTGGCTGTAGTAGAGGATCCAGGACGTTTTTGGGGTTAATAAATTTATATTACCCTTTCAGTTTCCCTAATCCTTCTTCCCTAGTTGTTTTTTTTTTTAATTTTTTTTTTTATATTTTAAAGCCCCAAAGCTCAAGGTTTCAAGTCTATATATATGTGGAAAGTGCAAATTTCTGAATAAAATCAGTTTGTCTGTGTTTAGGATTTGATCTGAGTTTGTTTGGCTCCACTTCATTTGTAGTTGGTAGAATTGCTAATTGGTTACATAATTCCTGCAACTAAAATGCTTAAATTCAATATTGACCTTGATTTGAATTTAAGGAGGTTGCTTTAAACCGATCTTTACTATTTGAAATCAGCCCTAACCTTGAAAAGATTCCAACAATTCCTTACCATTGGTTAATGTTTGCATCCTCTAGCTTCACCCAATAGTTTAACTCTTCATTTTCCTGGACAATGGAAATTCAACCCTCTGGATCAACAAATTCTCCTTGGATCCTTTGTATTGAGTCCACATGAATTGGATCTAGTGTTCCCCTTGAGCTAGTTTCTTGAGCTTTTTAAGCTCTCATATGTTAAGGTAAACCTTTTATTTGGGTATTAGGTTAATTACTTTTGTTTGTCAGATTATGAGGAAGGTGTTTTGTGGTTCTAAATACCATCTTGCAGCAGATCTAATATATACAGGAAGTGCATAATAGGTTGAAGCCCTGTATATATAAAATAAATAATTAAAACAATGTGTGAAGTGGATTGCTTGTTATGATTTGCATGAAGGAGGGGAGACACTGTTTTGCATCTGATTCAGCAGGATATTCTGAATGTAATGCACTATTTCACTTTAAAGAACATAAATATGATCAATTAATCTATATTTTGTGATTCATATGCTTTAGAATCTTATGACTATGATTTTGTTTGGCAGGGTAATTGTAGACAAATGAGCTTAACTTCTCAATACAGCCGTTTTAGAGGATGGTATTCAGAGTTATTTGCAAGTGTTGTGCACTCCTGTCCCTGGCTTGGCGAATTTAGGGCGAGATATCGAAGATCCCCTTATTTTGTTCAAGTTAGTCGGTATTCCATGCAATTGATATCAGCAATAATTGCTGGTCTGGTAGTTTTAGGTGAGTACAACAATTTTGAAGCAATTAGATCATAGATACTGTGCATGCCCCGTTTGGAAATTGGCTATTTTAGTTGGCTTTTTGGCTTTTTATGAAAATATGAGCAGAAAAATAGAAAGAATTATATGACCACTTATAATGGCTTTTTGGATAAAAAGCCAACTCTCCAAATAGGTCATGGATAAGTATATTTGAACTGAAGAGATTTGAGATTCGACTTTGTAAAATTGTAGGAAGGTTAATTATTGGACATAGATTGATAATTTTAAGGGTAAATTACATTGACTTCCACTGTGGTTTGGAGAAAATACAATTTTATTATTGCCTCACAAAGTTTGATTTAATTTCCTTGGGCTCTTTTAAGGTTTTAATTCACATGACACTTGGTCCTATTTTTACATCAATTTGTTAGTTGATGGAAAAATGATAGTCATCTTTTTCTGAAATGTATATTTTTTACACCATATGCATTAGTTTTGGTTCATTTAGCCTTATTAAAAGGGATGTCGGTGTAATTATGCCAAAACTATGGGACTATTTATATTTTCTCCAAATCTTAAGAGAAGACAATATAATTTACCCTAATTTTAAAGTAGAGGATAACATAGAGATAGGAGAGATGCATTTTGTTTTTGTAATTTTTTTCTAGTAGAAATCATTCATGAAAGGATTTCAAATAACTATCCTTACCAAGCTATTTCAAATTCATTAATCGAAAACACTCGAATCTATTCTTGAAATCTACATCTAAAATATTAATTTGAATTAAATGTTATACTCTTTGAACGAGTGATGCAAATCATTCGTGTGAAATCTATAAATACGAACGCAACCCAAATCTTTTAACCATACAAATTTTGATAACTCGGTGTCAAGCTATCATCGATCTTTGATGCCCTTTCACTATATTCCCTTGAGTTACATTACATTTGTTCTCAAATTAAATAGACAAATAAAAGATATGCTTATGCATCCAACCTCTTTTCTTTCCCCATGCAGGTATCTTGGCATCCCGAGTTGCTTGAGCAATCTACTTTTGGGAATGCATGGACAACCCATCTTGTATGTGTTTTAATGTCTGCTTATTTGTTTGTCACAATTATGCACTTGTGGGCATCAGTTAATCAACCACGATGCACATCTTGTTTTGCCATTTGTTGTATGTTATGATCACAACCATTTCTTCCAGCGCTGCAATTGCGTGAAAATATCAAATGATGACTGTTTAGTGAGAAAGTTGCTCAGTATGCTTTAAAAAAAGAAAAGAAAAAAAGGAGTCAATTGCAGTGTTTATCGGGTTATTAGTTCTGGTTTGCAATCTAGTTAGTAACTTATCCTGTGTTTGGTTCAAATTTTGCGACCCAGATAACTTATCCTGGGGACCCTTTTATTTTGCATATGCTTGATTATTTTGTTTCAGGAATGGACAACTTATTTCGGGATAACGCATTTTGAAACCTGTGAGAGTGAGTGATACCAACCTTCCCTCTCTCTTCATATTTGATTGTGGTAAGGTTAACATAATACATACTGGATTATGCCCTCACTCCTTGGGGCAAAACATTATACATGTCCAATTTCACTTTCTGTCCCTCATCAGTACTAATTGAAGGCAAGAAAAATAAACTTAACCAACTGCATGAGACATGTTAGGATAACTAGAATCTTGAGTCATTTTATCATGCGTATGTGAGATTGTTTTGTTATGGTGATGGGACAGGGTTAATTCTGGGATAACATTTTTGCTGCAAAAATGATTTAAGGCATGTTTGGTAGAGCTTATAAGCTGTTTATTTCAGCTTTTAGCTTAATTTAAGCTAAAAATACTGTGTTTGGTGCAACTTAAGTTAACCAGCTTATAGTTCAAATCAAGTTATTTCTCAGCTTATCTCAAAAACTGGTCAAGGGGTGTTTAAATTTTTGACTTAAGCGTGCAGCTGGTGTGGGGAGTTAAAATTACTTAAATGCCCTCGTTAATACTCAAATATTAATATTAATATTAATTAAAAAATAAAAAATTGTATATTTCTAAAGAAAAAGAAAAAAATCAATATTAATTGAAAAATTGATTGGTATTAATTATTAATAAATTCATATTGTATATTTTTATATTAATTAAAAAATAAAAAATTGTATATTACTGAAGAAAAAAAAAAAATCAATATTAATTGGTATTAATTATTAATAAATTAATATTGTATACTTTTGTAATGAATTAATTATTAATTGATACTAATTAATAACAATTGTTGATTATTAATATTAACTGATACTAATAAAAATTAAATATTAATATTAATTTATACTAATTAATAATTTTAGTATTAATTGAGACTAATTAAGCCATTAATTGATATTAATTAATAATTTTAGTATTAATTGAGATTAATTAAGTCATTAATTGATACTAATTAATAATTTTAGTATTAATTGATACTAATTAAGCAATTAATTAATACTAATTAATTTATAATGGAAAATAATTGTGACAATAATATTTCTATTCATTTTTAGCAAATGTATCAATTTTTATATTAATTGATACTAATTATATTAACTTTTATTAATGAAAATTAAAACTAAAAAAAATGACAAAATAATTATTTTTATATCATATAAGGGTAGAAAGGATAATTATATAGTAAAAAGTTATTTTACAGCTTATTAATCAAGTACTACTCTGCTGCTTAAATTCATAATCACATAGCTGTATCAAACAGATTAGCAACTTATATTCACAACTATAAGCCATAATCTATTAAAGTTATAATTTATAATCATTTTTTCACAATTTTACCAAACGGGCCTTAAAATGTTCTGCTTGGGATAAATTATCCAGGGATAACTTCTGAGGCTGCCACTTGCAATTGTTAATGAAATGTGGACAGAAGAGGGAGTTCAAAAAATTTGCAATTGAAGAGCATCACAGCTAATACGAGGAAAGGCATAAGAGCAGAGTTATGGGGAGCTTAATGAGGAATATTAACCAGAAGCACCTGAAATTTCATGTCCACTAATTTTTAATGTTTTCGACATCTTCCATTGACCCATGAGCTATACGGGGTCACAAATTAATAAATAAAATTAGACATTTTTTTGTTTTAATTTTTAATTTTTAATTTTTACTAATTTAATTATATGTTTTTCCTATGTGAAATTTTGTATTGATTAATAATTTCATTGCATAATATGATCATTAATTATAATAATAATAAAAAAAAGGGTTTGACCCATGTAACAAAATAATCATGATTTTTTAATTTTATCAATTTGAGCTTTTAATCTTTTGATTTATTTTCAATTGAAATTATTTGTCTATTTTTGTTTAGTAAATTGATAAAAAAGAGACATTTTAGCCATTAAACTTAATGAAAAATGAAATTTTAGACATTTCATGTATATTTATATTGAGTTTAATGGTTAAAATATTTTTTTTTTTCATCAGTTTTTACTTAACGAATATAAACAAATGATTTAAATTAAAAATAAATTAAAAAATTTAAATTTAAATTGATAAAATAAAAAATTTAAGATTTATTTTGTTATAATAATTGATTTTTGATTGATTTATTTATAATTTCCCTCTAATATTTATTATAGACTATTGTCAGGCAACATTGCCTCCAAACGTAACAATGATGCTAGGTATGGTCCAACTTCGCCCAAATGATGTGGCTTTGGTGTGGAAATTATTTATTTATTTATTTATACTTTTTTAGGATACTAAACTTAGTTATTATTGATAATATACGATTTTTTGAGATATTTTATCAATTCTTTTTTTAGTAAATTATATATTTTTAGCAGCATCAGTATTTAGTAGATTTTGTAAAAAATGACAACGTTGTTGACAGTTTGTGATTAGTACTAGTAATTGATTACGATCTAATAATAGATCTTGAACATAAAAGTGGTGATGAAAACTTAAAAAAATGAAAACTATAACTTCTTATAATTTTAAGATATTTTGATTTTAGGTCAACTATACTTCCAAAATAAGAATAGTATCTAAAGATTTTGACCGTTACTTGAACGTAATTGGCGTAGGGCTTTGGTGTTGGCAAGCTTCTAGTTTACAAAGGTGGCTAACCTCAAACTTTCCTTCTTTAGATCAGGCTCAACACAAATTTGTTTTGTGTCCTATCTCAGATCGTAATTTCAGAAGCTGTTTATTTGATTATATAGGAGACCTAAGATCAATAACTTGATATATAGTAGTCACACACTTTTTTCTGGAAATGAATTTTATTTTATTTTATTTATTGAAAAAAAATTTACAAAAAATAGGTGTTTGTAGACTGTTAGATAAAAGTATTTTTTGTTCTAAGAAGGCTTGAGAACCAGACTACTTTCTTAGTTTTAAGTATATTCTAAGTAATCCGTCCCCTCTTTTTTTCCCTTAAGGCCTTTATATAGTCCTTTGTGTGGATTTCAAGCTTGGACTTCAACCTAATCTATAAACATAAAATATTTTACATATTCTATTTTATTGTTCTGGAAGACAAGCAAAAGACAAGCAAGCAAGTGGTGTGGTCACATGATGATCACGTATTATTTATGAACAAGAGACACTCCATGGTTTTGCTAAAGCGCCTATGGTTTTGTCAATCCATTGCATTATCTAAATTCCATATCCCTCATCACCCATGACATCGATGAAGATCATAATTCTCATCATGTTCTTCAATCATTTCATTCCATTCTTCTAGATTTTGCTCCATCAAATATTTTTTCAAAAATTTACATCATCTTTTAGATAAATATGTTTGAATGTATCTCTTTCCAAGTAATCATACATTGATTCATAAGGCAATCCTAGAACAATTATTTTTCCTCCAAGGATAGTGTTACTGCAAAAGTGGTCCTTCTATAATGAACTAATTTAAATCCAACCTTTGCTAATTCTGTAGTTTCATGAGATATTATGAAAAATCCTCTGTTGGATCTATTATATAAGATGCTTCACAATCTTTGAACCAATCACATTTGTAGGGATCATGTCATTCTTGTCTTTTATTTTTTTAAGATAATGAGTTGCTTTTTGATGTTTATCCTTTACCTCCGTTTATGTAGTTGTAAATGTGCTGGGTGTCATACTTGGATATTCTTTGTAGACTTCATAAATTCTCTTGAACATGAATTGTTAGAATTTGGTGAAATTTGAGAGAACATGGTACTCTGTGGGTGAGGTGAAACGTCGAATGTAGTGACTATTCTCAATTTCCACATTTGAACCAGAGAATCTTTTGGGCTAATCACCTTATTTGGATCAAATGAAACATTTAACATTGTAATTGTACAAGGCTTTTAAATGCATTAAAGTAGCACCTTGAGTTCCTAAATAGGTGAAACTTTTTTCATACCATTTTAGAAATAATTTAACGAAAGTACATTATCTTATTTTATTTTGGATATTATAAGGGAGTTGAAGAAACAAATATAATACTTCTAATCGTAAAAATGTTTTGGCAACTAAATAGGTAGTCTTAATGAGCTTGTTCATGGAACAACTCTTTACTACTGCCTGCATTTTTTTGATAATTTCGACGCTGTCTTGTGTCACCAAGTCTAACACTTCTTGAGTCTCTGCCTGGAGTGTTTCCTTCTTTGGCAGTGTGAGTCTTGTGGACGTGGAAGCCATCTGCAAGTTCTCAAGTTAGAATATCTGCTAAATTATTTTTATTACCATTAATATGTTTTATATCAAAGGTAAATTGTTTTAACCAGAGTTGTCATTGTAAGAGCCTTCCTTGCGCCTACATGTTAGATAAATTCTTATTTATGAAACCTAGTTGGTCTTTGTAATCAATTCTTATTAAAAACAGTTTTGGCACCAAAAATATTAAGAACTTTTCTATTCCTTTTATCATGATTAATAATTCTTTTTCCATGGTAGAATAATTATATTTAGCTTGATTAAAACTTCCACTACAATACCTATATAGTTAATAATTTTCTTTTATTTTCAATACCGCGCTCCAATGGTTGTTATTTGCATCGGTTTCTGGTACTAGCTCATCATTTTTATTAGAAAGTGTTAGGGTAGGAAAATCTTCATACTTTTTTATTTTTATTCTTTAATTATTTGAATTTCACTAATGTAGAGTCGGTTGAGTTCCAAGTCCAACTCTCATCATTTTCTAGTTTCTTTTGTAAATGTTTTCTTATTTTAACTAAGTCTTTTATAAAATCTGAGGTATAAGTTAAACATCCTAAAATCTCTCTAATAGTTTTTATTAGGAAATTTATTAATTTTTTTCGAGAACATGACTTTGTATTTTTGTTGATCTTGCATTGATTTGGTCCTAAAAATTCTATTTTCTTTTGTGGATATATACATTTCTTTTCACCTAATACTATTTCATATTCTTCACATTCTTCTATTACTACTTTGATATCTATTCTATGTTGTTCTATGGATTTAGAGAAAATTAAAATATCATCTATATATACAAAAAAAAAAAAAAAAAATATTTAGTTCCTTAAAGATGCTATCCATTCTTCTTTGAAATATTTGAGATGCATTTTGTAGACACCCCATTTTTGGTGACCTCAAGACTCGGGCGTCACCGATTGGCGCTTCGGTGATTGCGCATGTTGTGCTCGTTACGAGGTTTGAGTTTGGTGAGCCTTACCGGACCTTTGCCTCGGTTTGTGAACGAGTCTTGCTTTCTCTTCTGGAGGGAGGAAGAGGTCTTATGACCATCTCTCGATGGCCGTAGGCTACTTTTTTGTGATTCGCGAGCCCTTTGTTCCGTTGGAGACCGGTTTTCGGTTTCTAGAGCCGTCGGCATGGCGCGCCTCGGTTTGGGACGCAACATTCTCCGTTTGACCTGTTTCGACACACACCTTGCTTCCTCTCTAGAGGACACTTGTGGCCGAAGACCACCTTTGTGGTCGACGCCACCTTCGATGTATGACTGTTTTTGGGGCACCGGTATGCGTTTGACCCCGAACCCTCGTTTTGCCTCCATCTTGGTTCATTTTTGGCAGGGATCTTGTTTTCATTGTTTGGAAGGTGGTACAAGGGTGAGAGACCACCTCTTCTCTTGGAGACCACCTTTTCTCCCTTGAGATTTTCTTGTCGAAATTTGGTTTCTTTGGTCTTTGAGCCACATTCTTGGTCTTCTAGCTGAATTTACTAGTCTCCCACCATACCAGCGGCTTGCATTCGGTTGGGAGACCACTAAATGGCCTGGCGACCTTTCTTTGTGTTGACCCTTTTGACCTGGTTGGCCGACTAGGGAAAGTGGCTGGCCGACCACCTGAACTGGTCAACCTACTCCCTCCAGTTTTGTCTCTGTGAGTTGTTGCTAGCTGTGCCAGCTAGAAGGCACAGACTGGATCCTCCATACATGTGTATGGAGGATCTTGAGCCTTGTTTATCTCTCCAAGAAGCTTGAACCCTTTTGTTTTTCTATAAGAGAGGGCCTCGCTTTCCTTTAGAGGTTGATTTTTGGTCTAAGGCTCAAGCTTATATCTCTCTATATCTCTATATTTTGGGTTCAAAAGGGTCTTGTTCTTGGCCTATTGCACACCACCTCTTAAGCACACACCTCCACCATTGTTCGAAGGTTCCTAGAGGTCTTGAGAAGGCTCAAAGAGTTGGGGTTTTGGTTCAGAAGTTGCTGGTTTTTGCTGAGCTTCAAGGGTAATCACTTTTCCCTCTTTTGAGCATTACCTTGATCATTCTCTTAGCCATACTTGCATACATATTTGAGCTTTGTTGTCAACTGAAAAAAGCTTCATATTTAAGTGTTTTTGATGTTTAAGATCATTTTGGCGTTGAAGGTCATTTACTCTCTTACATGCTTGTTTTGGCCTTGTTTTGTGACATGCCATAAGGCCTTTGTTTTAATCTTTGCTTGGCCTTTTAATCCTTTGAAATCCGTGATTTTACGTGGTTGCCATGCTATTTTGAGGTCATCGAGAGGGGTGACCCTTTCTCTTGTTGTTTTGTTTATTAGCTTTTTTGGCCTATCAAAGGAGCATATATTTTCATACTGTCAAAGCTTGGTTCAGGCCTTTTTTGGTGACTTTTGAGACCTGCCTAGACTCTCTCTATGGCTGGTTTGGTCCCCTTTTGTTTGCTTCTTGCATATGTAAAGTAATCCCTTTCATGGCTTATCAAAAGAGCACCTCATTCTAGCATGTGTTGACTATGTTTCAGTGGATTTTTGGCCATCATTTGTACGCCATGATTCTGTTTTGCTTGGTTTGGTAGTCCTCCACATGCTTCATATGCTTGTAGTGTAACTCACGCTTACTAGCCTACAATGCATGTTGTTTTGGTCCTCCATTCTAGCACATTTTGGCCATTCTCCAAACTGATTTTGTTCATATTTTGGGCTGCCTTAGCTCTGTTTTGAGGCCTCATGGTTGAAAAATGCTTGCCATGCATACTTGTTGTGTAATAGCCGACTAGCTTTGAGTTTTGAGCACTCTTGCATGCCTAACTTGAAGTATTTGCATGTGTTGGCATCATTGGGAATGTTATTTCAGAGCTTATACTTGTGCCATACTCCCATATTTTCCATGCTTTAAGTGCCCTTGAGAGTTGCATCATTATGCCTCGTTTGTGAGCCATTGCATGGCCTTCATTTAAATGCATTACGAGTCACCATCCCAACACATTTTGCCTTGCTTTTGGGTCTATATAGGGACTGTTTGGGATTGGTTTGGTCATTTGAGCATCGCTTTGTATGCCTATAGTCTAATGTGCTTCACTAGTTTTTGGTGCTTGAGCCTATCAACATGCATTGCATGAGTTGTTGCATGTTTTGGAGTCATTTCATGTGCCATTTCAGAGCTGAAACATGTGTCATTGTATGCCATACTTCATCCTTGCCATGCTCTTGGAGAGTTGCATCTTGTGCCTTAGGCTTAGAGCCCTTGCATTGTGCATGTTTGCATGAGTTTTGGGCCTTGTTTTCATCATCTATGGCCACTGATTTGGGTGTGGCCGAGGCCCATTCATTTTGGTTTAAGTCTATCTTGCATCGAGTATGCCATCGTAGTTCATAGCATTGAGAATGCCATGTTGTTGCGAGATTGATCATTGCATTGTGCATGCCTTGTTCATTTCATTATGTATGTATTTGCATGACCAAGTTGCATTGCATTAGGATTGCATGCTAGAGTCGCGTTGCGCATGCCATATTTGTTGCATTGTGTTTGGAGTAGGAGTTAGTCCAAACACGTGAAACGAGGGACGTTTCATACTCCAAGTGATGAACGTGCCTCGATTCCCGGTCGCCGACCCTGTTGACTACACATGATGGAGTTTAGGCATTTACGTGTTCATATGTGCATTCATTTCATATCAAGTTATGCAATTCGGTTCCTCGGCCATCATGCATCGAGATGCGTAATTGGTGGCCCGAGGATTGAGACCTACACTCCCTCGAGCTTGTGCAATGATGGGGAGAGTGGTCGTGCACACATTTGTTGAAAATACCTTGCCATGCCTCTCCCTTGCTTTGTGTTGCAGAAAACCAAAAACCAAAGGCAGAAACTGGTCGGCCGACCATCTTTTCTGGTAGGCCGACCACCCCTTTTGGTTTCTCCCACAAATGGTGGTCGGCAGGTGGTCTCCAAGGCCAATAGTGGTCGTGACCTTCCCACACTTCGGGTGGAGTTTGATATACGGAGCCTTGTGCGGTGTTACGAGGTCAATTGCAAACAAAGGCAAATCGAACATCGCGATGGATTTCCTGACAAAGCGATTCAAGCATGCATGCATTCATTGCCATCCAAGGCAGAGCTGAGGCAGTCCATTTCATGTAGCTTGCATGATAGTTTTATCGCTCGCTTAGTTAAATTTGTTAATTAGTCAGCATTATGAAATAATTAGCTGTAGTTAGTTATTCATTTCATTGTGTATTATTTATTTGGACCCTCCGAGAGAGGGCCAACTGTTGTAATAAGTGTGCATGTGTGTGTTGTATGTCTTCCAACCCCACTTCTTTCTTCTTTTTATTTACTAGCTTATGATGGTTAGTTTAGGGCATGTTTCAATTAGAAGCCTTATGCTCGCATGTTTGCATCCATTCATCTGTCTTGCATGCACCAGGGTCGGCGCACCATGCTAACTGTATTGTATTTCAATTCCAAGTTGAATACATGTTATCTGTAGCATCTCATATGCCATCGTAGAATAGCCGAGCCTATCTTAGTTGCATCTTGCATGTGTTGCATTAGCCATCTTAACATGAACTAGGATCATGCATTGATTACTAACTAGTTTCTGTTTTGGCTCGAAGTACTCGGTAAGTGTTTATGCTTTAGCATCCTTGCATGTGTGTGAGTGACTACCATGATAGCATGCTTACCAAGAGGCTATGTGCTTATGTGATATAATTGCCTGAATGCCTGTGGGTGAAGGTTGGGTTGCTTGAGTTGGAATAATTCGTGAAACTTAGTGTTTTAGCCTACTTGCGAGTAGCAAACTTCAATCCATTTTCGAAACAAACGGATATGCGATGCTTTGTTCCAACTTAGGCAATCCAGTCTATACTTGTATGCTGTGCACATCACATAGTAATTCTAGGTTAATAACCGGAATAAGAGCACATGTGTTTTCAAAAATAAGATATCATGTTTAGTAGTGGTTGATCTTTGATCGGGTGAGCGGGGGTGCTCATTGCATGACCTTCCCCAATCATACCCAAGTTCCCGAGCCGAGGCAAATTTGGTGATGACGGACACGTGGCCTTAGGCACGAGTCAGGGTTTCCTAAATTTCCCAAAATAAAATATTTAGGTGGCGACTCTGTATCTGGCAAAGCAGTCCATGTTTGGCACTTCTTTCTAAAAATCAAATTTTCAAAACGATTTGCCGGATTTGGACTCTTTGGTGATTTATCAATCTCGCATTGCACTTTGCGGGATTAGATTCAGAACCGTGACATTTGAGTCTGAACTGTAGTAAGCCCAATGAACAAAACGAGATTTTCCCAGGACGTTCGGGCGCGTCTATACATTTTTTAATCCAAATAACATTGTAAACCATTCATAATGTTATTGTGGCGCATTAAAGGTTGTTAGTAGTATACTTTCTTTAGTCAATTTCCTTTGCCGGTGTCTCCTTTTACAGCCCATTTTAGAGAATCAGGAGACACCCTGTATTATGTTATAAAGGACTTGCTTATTTGGAATAAAATAACCATATCTTTTAGTATTATTATTTAATTTTTTTGTAATTTATTACCATTATAGCCTTTCTTCTTTTAATTTTAGCATGGTTTCTAATCTTAAATGGTAGACTACTATATGGACTTTTACTATCTCTAATTAATTATTTTCGTTTGAGTTCTTCTATCTCTTTTCTGAATTCTTCTATATCATTAGAAGTATATACCATTTATTTTACTTTGATTATGTTATTAGAATTATTAGGTCTAATTTAGCTATACTTCTATCTTAGTGTCAAAATTTTAATAGATCTTAGCTATATAGATTTTTGCATCTTTTTTGTTACCTTTTTTGAATTTCTTCCTGAATACTAATTTCCTTAATATTTAGTGCAATTTCATGCCCAATTGAAGAGATTACATTTTCACCACGCTTGCTGCGGACGAAGTCAATGTTGTGATGTGTAACTATAATGATTTTGGTTTAGACCCGACCCATTTCTTACTCTTGAATCTTGGAATCCATGTCTTTAACTATTGTTCATTCCATTTTCATCTTAGTTTTTGGTTGTTTAGGAGTTATTATTGTGTTTGGAATAGGTTGGGGGTTAGTTTCTTCAAAGAGTTGCTATCTAGTTTTCTTCTTGTTCACTCGAGCAGTCTTTCTTGCGCTGGAGTGGTCTTTTATAGTCTGCAAAACTTTTGGAAATAGAGTATCTTCGCTCGAGCTATATTTTTTCTTCATTTGTCTTTACAAGTTTAAGCTTCTAGGAGGGTCATTGTCTTTCATTTGTGTTTTTAGTCGCTTCGGCGATGTCACTTATTGTGTTTGACGCTCGAGCGGTGTCACTTATTGTGTCTGACACTTGAGTGGTGTTTTGGTTGCTCAAGCGGTCTGCGCGTATATCAGTTCGAAAAGAAGGCTTTTTGGATCACTTTTCATTTCCTATCTCTCTCTAAAATATTTCAAAACCCTAGTTCTTTACTCTTTCTCTAGTTCTTGCTTAAAACCTTAATACACCCTCACCCATTGATTTCTCCACCATAGCTCTTTAGAGAAAAAGGTAAAGCTCGTTTAAAGCTTCGTTCTAATCGGAGAAAATCTCTTTTTTGGCTCTGCCAAACTTCAATCGTTGCTCTCTCTTGTCTTCTAATCTTGAGGTAGGGATTTCCTTAACCTTTGGTATGATTTTTACCTTAGTCATTTGTATATTGAAAGAATTTGGCTAGTTGGAAGTTTTGGGTTAAACCTAGGGTTTGATTTTGAAATGTAAAAGAGGGGTTTTCAAATGGGTTCTTGAGAAAGGTTGTGGGGATGTGCTTATGGTTGAGATATGTCAAAGTTGTAGCTTTCCTTATTTAAAAATTGATTTTGAAAGTAAAGGTGGTTTTGTTAGAAAATCATGGATATTTGGTTTGTGAAAGAAAATGAAAAATGATGTTGGGTTTTGAAAGAATGAAACAAATGTATATGTCAATGAGAATGGTAAAGTTGGATATGTAATATCACTCCCATTTTGAAAATGATGAGATTATATCTTTTGTTGGAAATTATCTGTTCAATAAAAATATTTGTTTTGGACTATCGATGGAGGATAGTTTTGATTGTTGTGAATTGAAAGTAATTACTCATACATCTTGCATTGAGCATTGTTTCACACTTAAACATTGAAAATGTATTGTGTTTTAGAAAAAATGGTGAATATCTTGGTGAATTTAGTTAATGGGTGTGGTTATAGTTATTATGTTGGCCTATGTGTCCTTGGTGAAAAACCATCTTAAACTTCCTGACCCTTGGCCTCTTCCTGATCGACTTCTACCTAGGCATGATGCATCCAAGTACTGTGCCTTCCACCAGCAACAAGTCCATGAAATCGACTGTTGTATTCATTTCCGCCATGAGATCCAGGACCTCATAGACAGCAAAATCATAGCTCTCCCACAGGCTCCACCACAAAGGCCAAATGTCACTACCAACCCATTGCCTACCCATAATCAAGTTCTACCACCTCCTCGTCTTAACCTTATACATGCATTATCTCCTTTCTTTGACCCCAGTATATACATCATCTCTCCCTACTTACCCAAACTCAAAGTCCATATTCTTGAGGGTACTAATCTGTGCATGATGGATGCACCTCAATCTTAGTCAAAACCTAAAAATCATGTTGTGGCAATGGAGGCGCCAGTGATAGAAATTGGGGATTTGTCAGGATATGATCCTAGTAGATATATAGTGTCGGTTGAGCATCCAAAACAAAGGTTGATTCTTGGAGTGCGGTCTCCATTAATGTCATCAGGAGAAATGTATTTGAGTAAGGGTTGGATGACTTGATTCATTTGAAAGAGGATTGGAATAACCTCCATTTTGAAGAGCAGAGCTTGGAACATGTACAAATCGAATGGTGGAACCTGAACAAATTGACCAATATCCATGGATGGGAAAGCGGTGGAGAGGATTGATAGAAGAAATGCTTGAAAACACAAGGGAAAAAACACAAGTCACTAGAAAAGGAAGGAAATGATAGGAAAAAGTAGTGAAACTAGGGAAAGTAATAAGCGAAGAGTCTCAAATAGAAGGCGAAAAGAAATGCGGGAGGAGAAGTTGAGAGGGTAGTCCCCAAATCCGAGAATATTGGGCCAACTGGTCCAGTAGCAGAAGAAGAAAAATAAAGAGCTAGTCGAGCATGGTTACCTTTGAGAAGAAGGGAGATCTTTGCAGAAATCCGATCAATACCACTTTACCAGTCAAAAGGGGATGATTGTAATGTAGGGATGATACATGTTGAGTTCGATGATTGCCTATCTATAAATGAAGCGGAATTATGGAAAGATAATGATTTACACTTTGCCCACACCAATGAAGGTTGGGGAAGCAATGCACCAGACGACACCTGGTACTCTGAAGGGATTGATCATCTAACTAGGACCGGGTGTTTCTTCAAGCCCTCAAACCTAGATCAAGGTGAGCCATCGGGAAAGGAAGCGGAGAAAGGAAAAGAAAAGAAAAGAAAAGGAAGAAGTGAAAGATCTGGTCCTTAAACAGTTGCAGAAGATCCAAGCTAATATTTCAATTTGTGGATTGCTCATGGCATCACATGAACACCGACAGGCTATGCTTGCAGCATTAAGCAAAGCCAAGTTGTCTATTGATACCACACCAAATTAGTTGGTGTCATTGATCACAACAACTGGGCTCATTCCATCTATGACTTTCTCAAATAAGGAACTCCCTCCAGAAGGATTAGAGCACAACAAACCCTTGTGTAGATACCCCATTTTTGATCGCCCTTAAGACTTGGGCACCTTATGTTGAACACTCGATGATGAATTATTACGTTGTACAATCGTTCAATTTCTTCAGCAAAAGGCTTTGATTTTGCGTTTCAAAACCTAAAACCTTGCACCTTCTTCGGACCAAAATCTAATTTTTTCTAGCCTGACCACTCAGAGGCCTACTGGCCAACAAGTGGCTAGCATGCCAATTTTTATTAGCCGGCCGTCCTTCTCCATGGCCGGCCGGCCATGTCTAGTGGCCAACAGATATTTTGCTGCCAGCTGTCCCCTCATGTGCATGCTTTGCACCAGCTGGCTCAATAAAGATATTTTCGACAGGGGAACTTGTTTTTCTATAAATACTTGACCATCCCTCATGGTTTTAGGTTAGAAAATTTTTACCAAGAGACAAAAACTTGCCAAACACTCTCCCTCTCTATCTTGTAATATACATATACTATATGTACACTTGCTAAACCAAAATTTTGAGGCTTCTGGCTGAGATTATTGAGCCAAAATTTCAGCTCTTAAGGGTGATCACTTTGTGGTTTGTGAACCAAAGAATATCCTTTCTCAAAGAGGTATAGCTTTTGCCATCTTCTCCCTTATTTACACTACTGTTTTTCTCTCATTTTCTTGTTGTTTACATTGTGTTTTGGACTGAATTTAAGTGCTCAAACTTGTGATTTAAAAGCTACCAAAGGTGGATGGGTTAACCACCCTTTCTTGAATCTTATTCCATAGCTTCTATCCTTGTTCTTCACACTTGTTTCTTTGATTTATATACTATTTTTTTGAGTTTTCAAAGGCTAAAATATGTGATTTAAAGGTCCAAAAAGTGGAGGGGTTAGCCACCCTTCCTTAGGCTTGCTTACTAGCTTTGTTCTCTTTTTTTTGCTGTTTATTTTTTCTAGCTTTTCAAACTGATTTTCAGCACTGTTTTGTGCTATTTAGGGACTGTTTAGTGTGTTTATTTAGTTTATGCTTTGAAAACTATGCTTGTATTGTTGTAAGTCCTCATAGATTTGGTTGTTTAGGTCATAGGCATCAATCTATTTGAGTTGATAGCTCTTTTTCATAATTTTCATACATATACTCACACTTGTAATAATCATCTTTGCATAATCATCTCTGCAACCTCTCTCATTTCTTTGCTTTCTTTCATTAAGAGTTGTCTCAAATACTAGGTTGTTGCTTGAGGCATGAGAAAGTGACTTTCCATACTTAATGGTTTAATCTCTTCGAAGGTTCATTACCAAGGCATTACATCTCTCTCATGTTAAGCACAACTTCTTGTTTGACACTTCTCTTTATCATTTTTTGCACTTAGTGGACGTAATTATCATTCTTGGACAAAATGAAGAAAAGATAAGGAAATGGCAAGGTAATACAAAAGGGGCTAATAAAATTGGCGTAAAAGAGGTAAAAAAAAAAAAAAAAGGTAATAAAATTGAATTGGGTTCAATTGGATGTTATATTGAACACAATGAGTCTTGAATCATTACACACTTTGTAGTGATGTTTTGTGATTCAAGAAGCAATGTCTACTACTTCCTTTGAGGTAACTCTATGATAGGGATGAGGTGTTGTTGGTCTTTTATTTCCATTTTTTGATCCTTTGTCCTATCGATTCATAGATCATCACGTAACAAATTTGCAATGCTTGATGGTTTGTGAATCGAGTCTACTCCTCCCTTGATCAGTTTCATGATAGGGAGAGGCCGAGAGGATAAACATCCCATGGAAACACTCTATTTTTGCTCTGTTTCAATTCTGTGGCAGCAAGGTAGAACCTAAAAACAATGGCCGGCCACCTTTTGTTATGCAGGCAGTATCATTTTTGTGGTAGAACAGAGCAGAAACTGAGGCAAAAACATAATAATTTTCTAATTGCAAACAGAATAGATTCTAGCAGCAAAACAGAGAGGTTTCCAAGAAGATATTCTTTTTTGAGCGCATGCAATGCTTCATCTCCCGTAGTCCTTTAAATTAGTGCTTTAATAATAGTTTTTTATACTTAATTAGTGGCTCCATTCGAATTTGTAATAATTAGTTAGTTTAGTTAATTTTGGTGTTGTTATATTTAGTTAATTAAGACATTCATTCCAACTCCCTTCTATGTGGGCCAACTTGTAATATTGTGTATGTCTTCCAACCCCCATTCTTTCTCTCTTTTATTTACTTGCTTATGTGGTTGCCTGTAATATCATATTTGGTTTCATATCATTATCATGTGTAAAATATCCATCTTTGCATGCATCGGGTTCAGTTCATCATTCTAACATTGTTGTCATTTCCTACTTAATTAAATACGTATGCTACCGCATGCTTTGAATTGAGTCGTTGAACCTCGTAGTTACATTTTGTATGTATTGCATCAGTCACTTGCATATTAGAGCATGCATTTTTCTAACTATTGTCTTCTATTTTGGCTTGCCTCGGTTGAGTACTAGGTGAGCATTTCTTGCTTTAGCATATTGCATAAGTGTTTGTGTTGCCATATCAAACATATTTACCATGAGGCTAAGTGCTTATTTGATATATCTCTTTGAATACCTGTGAATGAAGGCTAGTTTTCTTAAGTTGGGATAATTTGATTAATATATGAGCTCGCTTTTTCAAGTAGCACATATTCAAGATTCTTTTCAAACAAACATAAAATCAAAGTGTTCCAAAATGGGTGAAATAGTCTATACTTGTGTGCCTCACATTGCAATGTTAGCATAGTAATCGGAACAAGAGCATATAATGTACATAAAAATCACATCATAATTAGTAGAGGCCGATCTTCGATCGGGTGAGTGGGGTGCTCAATTCATGACCTTCCCCTCTCATACATAAGTTCCCGAGCCGAGAGACTTTGGTTATGACGAACAAGTGTGTAACAACCCTCGTACTGATTATCGATAACCTACTGAATTACGTATTGATTACTGCCAAAGAGCGATGATGGTGATAATTGAATTAGCGAAATCTTGAATGGGTGATTGAAATCGAAACTGAAATTGAATAAGTTTACCTATTATATTGCATTTCTATCTGTTTGATTGATTGATTATCTGTTTGAGTATATGTGTTTAAACTGCTAATTGAAGGCCTTATCGGCGGCCGAATTAGGAACCGTTTAGTGTTTTGGAATCAGTAGAATATTTGTGATTTAATGATATATTTATTTGGAAATTGATTAGGGATGATTAAATTAGATTTAAACGAGTTAATTGCAAAGTTTAGCTTAATTACAACTTTGCCACCTATAGTGGCCCACTACCTAGTCACAAACTTGAGCCTTAGAGACTTGATTAAAACATTTGCTCAGCTTCACTTCTTGCTTCCACCGAATTATAGAGTGAGAGAGAGAGTAGACTTGAGCTCATCTTGCCATTGTTGAATTTGCTTGGAGATTGCTTAGAATTGGTGTATAATTGGCATAATCTAGCTTCCACACCTTGAAATTGAGACTTAGGTAAGTGAATTCATTGTCTTCTTGTTGTCATTGAGCTCCATCTTGTATGTTCTAGGCTCCATTGTAGAATCAAACCATGAGTTAGTGCATAGGGGTTGATTTATGCTTAAATTGTTGCATGCATGGCTATTTTGGTGCATTTGGAAGTTGAATTCATGGTAGATTGTACATGCATGTTCATGTTTGAGCTAAAGTCCATGTTTTCATTTTGTTTTCCACCTATTGAGCTCATTAGAGCAAGATTTGAAGTTTGATTTTGGTTTAAAACTCATGCATGTCATGTTTGCATGTTGTTCTTGAAAACTAGTTTGAAATTGGGTTTAATTGGAACACCCTTGGGCCTTGATTTCTTAAATTGAGCTTTAAAACTTGTTATCCTATGTGTTTAAAAGAGTTTTCCAGAAAATGGGCCCAAGAGGATCGATTTTGGTATCCCAAACTTGAGTTTGAACTTCGAACACAATTACAGGTTTTCAGATTTTGAGGTCGCTTCGGCGAAGTGCCGCTTCGGCGAATTCATGCTCTCAGCATTTTCTTCGGCTTGTTTTAAGTCCGCTCGAGCGGAGTGTTTCACGCTCGAGCGGAGAAATCGAGCATCGCATCTTACCTTTGTTCATCGATCGCTCGGCGGAGTAATGTGCGCTCGGCGGAGATTGTGTGTCACGCGGGAAGTTGACGCTCGAGCGGGGGCCTTTGTTTGCTTGTCGCGCTCGGCGAAACTTCTTCGGCGGAGGCCTTATTTCATTGAAAATTCTGAAACTGATTTCTGTGCACATCTTTGCATCCTCATCCCATCCTAGGCATTCTTAGGCCTAGTTTAAGGCATCTTAATGAGGATTTAGACATAGAACCACACCGAGGAAATTTAGGGATTTAATTATCATCCTTTCGACTGTGAACTTAGTGTGTGTTCTATTTGTTAATTGTTTAGGGTTAGCTCTCGGGGACGCGCTCTAGCTGCTATAGCCCAATCTCTGTGAGTAACAATTGTGTAAAGATATGTTCAAAATGGTTATCTTTTGAATCTTGGTGAATTGTTTATTGGTGATATTGTTTCTTGAATGAATGTATGTCTGTATTCAGTATTGTGGCATCCTTAGCATTGGTATTATTATTCTGAGCTCTGTCGGTTCCTTGTGGAACCATCTTTATTCTTGTTGATGGCCATCATTCTTCTTTGGATGCAGTTAAGGCAGGTCATACAGGACCTCTTGTTTATAGGCTAACGGATGTACCACATATGGTGATTGGTGAAAATCTTGAAAAAGTGAAATCTTGTTTAATGGGCTGATTTCATTCTTGTAGGACATTCATTCATAACCTCTTTCTGTTGTATGTTATTCTGGGCTTTAGCTCACTATTATATATATATATATATATGTAGGTTCTCGGCTGACCGGAGCTAGGAGGCGTGGGTTGGTCCCCGATTTTGTCAAGCTTGACTATGTGCCTCCTTTGCGAGGTTAGAGTTGCCATGCTATGGCTTGGGGTGTTTTATTGTCCCCTGTCTCCTTCTTGTTTTGTACTTTTGTATAGGCATCTCTTTGTTATCTTGTCTTGTTGTCTAGGATTTGATCCTGTCTTGTTGTAAATGATTATATAGGCATCTTGTTAAGCTGTATGAATGCATAAAAATGTTTTTGGCATCTGATTTTCCACTCAATGGGCACTTGTTATTTACTGTATTGGCTTCATGAATACATACTCTGTTTAAGCGTATTCTTGTTATTGGGCCTTGATAATCTCGGATTCTTGGCGATTCTGATGCTAAACCCATAGGGCCGGGTTTGGGTCGCGACAAAGTGGCCTTTGGCATGAGTCATAGGTGTCCTAAATTTTCAAAAAATATTTAGGTGGCGACTCTGAAATCTGGCAATGCAGTCAATTTTTTGCATTTTTTAATTGTAAATCAATTTTCTAAAGACTTGCCAGATTTGGACTCTATTTGTGTTTTTGTTGTTTCACATTGCACTTATGAAATTAGATTCAGAACCATAGGAGTCCGAACTGTAGGGCTTTTGTATCTAAGGAGGCTAAAACCCTCTGAGGAGCACGAAAAGCAAGCTACAGTTTCTAGTGACTCTGCTGGAGATTTAGAGAACTTGACTCGAACTTCATGATGTGAAATTTTATCTACACTTATATGTTCTTTGCATTACATTTGCATTGGTACTCTTAAGTCACTGTGTTTTCCATCTGCTATTCCTGGACGACTTGCCTAAAAAGCTTGCCAAAAGGCTGGCCAGTCATGGGCTCTGCCATGTTGGAAACACAACCGTTGGATCTGGATTACTGTCGTACTGCTTGATCCTCTTTTCACTTCTCGGTGTTAGGTATGAGAGGTATATTAGGTAATCTTGCCGAGGTATCCCTTTTGACCAATCAGCCTAGCTGCATATAGTAAAGCCATAGTGATTGTTCCAACATAGGACAGGATGCTCACCCGTATGCAAGATTTTGTGAAACTACTTGCTTGAAGTAGTAAAACCCTAGATCATGTCAAAATCTAGGACACGGTAACCCCCCTCCCTCATAAGGTGTTTTGGCTCTCTCTACCTGGTAAGTGCTTTACAGTGAAATTGTATAGGAATGCTTCATATTAGTGGTACAGTTTATATCAGTTTATGGGGTAGAATTCAGTGGGAAATACAGTCCTTCAGTTGTGATCATATAAGTTGTAAATTGGGTCGAAGTGCTGTTCGATTTTTTATCATTGTTTTCCTTTTCTTTATTTCTTTTGCTAGGTAGTCTTGCAATCATAGCTTCAGAGAGACCTGATTTCCTCCAAGTTTTATGGACTCGCTTTGGTAGGCTTTGCAAAATTCAAGATCTAGTTGACGGTTAGTAGCGTTAATCTCTCTTCTGCCAGTTGTTCGGAGGAGAAGAACTAGGCAGTTATCACCAGCACAGATCACTCGGCAGTCATCTGTCCGTTCTCACTCACTCAGCTCACCAATAGCAAACTCTTATAGACCTATAATGGCGCAAAGTGCAGAAGAGGTTGTTGCTATGATGACAGCTTTTCAAAGAACCATGGATACATTGAATCAAAGAATTGTCGCTCATGATGAAACTATTGCTGAAATGCGACGCCCATCTAAGGCATCGGCATCTACTATAGATCCAGTCTTGGCTGCTCAATTGAATCCTGATCCACCTCCACTAGTTGAAAACCCTCAAGTCTTGGATCCCCAAGAAATGGTAGCACTAGCTCAAGCTTTCAAGCCTCTGGCTTAGCCCCACGTGGGACTTCTTCCTTTTGATATCAACGACATCGATGCAACTATGATAAAAATCGCTAGGCTAGAGAAGGCGCTCAAGAAATCTCAAGGCTTCAATTCCATCTCGGATATTGAAGACGGTTATACCGAGGCCTCTGTAAGATTGCCAGAAAAGTTCAAGATGCCTCATATCGATAGATTTGATGTTAGCGGAGATCCTATTGTTCATGTTCCTCTCATCTCGAATGTTCTAAAACCAATGGGCCTGACTCAGGCTCAGAAATTGTCATTATTTGAAAGAACTTTATTAGACGTGGTAGCTACTTGGTATGCCAAACTTGAGGACTTGACTAAATGGAACTAGGAAGAACTATCTGAGAGATTTGTTAATCATTATTCATATAATACTTAGAAGTAACAATTAGTGAGCTGGAAGCGACCACTCAGAATCCTAAGGAACCCCTCATTGACTTTGTTGTAAAATGGAGGGCAAAGGCAGCTAGAATGACAAACAGGCCCTCAGAAAGGGAACAGGTCCGGTTGGTAGTTCAGAATCTCGAACCTGACATGTTGCAATGTATGATAGTTGCTCCACTATCTACGTTTGTTGCTTTGCATGAGTTGGGGGTTCAAATTGAGAGTGCATTTAAGAAAGGCATCATTTAGAGAACAAGTGAGCCGGCAAAGAGGTCGTTTACCAGGAGTACCAATGCTAGCAATAGCACTATTCTTAGGCCTGTTTGAGATTAGTTCCATTGCCACAACGTCCAAAATAGCTGATCCCTTCGCCAGAGCAACTTCACAACCACTTGATCGACCCAAAACTAATATAGAACCTTTACCCCCCTTCACATGATCCCAGCTTGTGCTCTCAAACTTTTAATGGAGAAAACGCACCTTAAGTCCCTTGATCCTCGACCTCTCCCCGATCCACTCCCAGCCAAACAAGACCCCACCCGATTGTGTCTTCCACCAACAACACGGTCACCTTGATCATTGCTATTGCCTACATCATGAGATCCGAGGATGTCATCGACAATAAAGTCATAGCTCCATCCTCAAAGCCAAATGTGACCACTAACCCACTCCCTGTTCTCAACCAAGTTCCCCCACCTAGAAATATCAACCTTATCCATACACTATCGCTCACCTTCAACCCCAGCGTATATATCACCCCATCCCATCTGCCTAAGTATGAGGTGGTTATTCCTGAAAGAACGAATTTGTGCATGATGGATATAACACCCAAAACCCAATCAAGGCCTGTGGTGACGGAAATGGGAAAGAAGAGGAATTCACCAGAGGAAGGGATGTCTGACATGCAAGTGGTAGAGAAGGGGCCCTCACTCGTAGAAGAGTATGACCCTAGCCGGTATATTGTGGCTTCTGATCAACCAAAGCCCCCAATCATACTACTGAATTCGCTCAGCATCAACGCCATTAGAGATAATAGGCTTGGGCAAAGTCTGGATGACTGGCCTGAACAAGGTCTTGATGACTTGGCTGAACTAGAAGAAGACTTAGAGAACCTCTACTTCTATGAGGAAGAGGATGTGGGTAGTGTTCAGATTGGGTGGTGGGATCCAAGCCAACTTGAATCCAGCCACGGGTGGCTGAGTAGCGAAGAGGAATCCGATATAAAGGAACAGACAAAGGAGAATCCGAAAGGAGAAGAAATTGGTGAGAATAGCAAGGCTGAGGCAATGCCTATGGCTGAGAAGGAGCTAGCGTTGGAAAAGTTCCAACAAGAAAGAATAGAGGAAATACAGAGGAAAATAGCCAGGGAATAGGAGAAAGGGAAGAGAAGGGAAGATGTCAAATCAAAGGCGAACGATGTCCAAACTACAAAAAAGCCTGGATGGGAATCCAGTGACAGGGAAAGGATGCCAAAGAAACTTAGACAGTATCGGGAGACAGAGATTGAATTAGGCGTAGAGGAGAAGCGGCATCCGATGGAGGTGCAATGTGAATATGATGCGGGTGGAACACGATAATGGCCTATCAATGGTGTAGGAGAATGATGGGAAGATAGTGATCTAAACCTCGCATACAACGATGAGGTGGAAAATTGGTACCCCAAATATGGTACATAGATGAGATTAACCACATGACCAAAAGTGGTCGTTATTTCAAACCCCCATCCCTAGATCAAGTCGAACCCTCCGGGAAAGAGGCTGAGAAGTTGAAGGAGAAGGACATAGAATAAGACCTGGTATTAAGGAAACTTAAGAAGATCCAGGCAGATATATCAATTTGGAAGTTGCTGATGGCTTCCCGCGAACACGGGCAAGCGTTGCTAGAGGCATTGAATAAGACCAAGCTGCCCATAGACACCATGATCGACCAACTGGTGTCTTTGGTCACATCTAGGGATGTTACTCCATTATTGTCCTTTACGGACAAAGAGCTGCCACCTGAGGGCACCAACCATAACAAACCCTTGTATGTAACCTTGGGAAGCCAGAAGAAGTGGATCCTGATAGTGTTGATGGACACCGGCTCTGCAATCAACGTATGTTCGGCGAGGACTGCTTATGCCATAGGCTTGAAGCCAGCTGACTTCACGCCTACGACTTAAGCTGTTTGAGCTTATGACAATATCAATCGTGTTGTCATAAGAACCTTCAAGAGCCAAATACTAATTGGTCTATTTGAGCATGAGGTTGAATTCCATGTGATGGATGTACTAGCAACTTTCAATCTACTATTGAGCAGACCTTGGCTACATCAAATGAAGGCAGTTTCTTCAACGATGCACCAACTAGCGAAGTATCCTTTCAAAGAGGGGATTCATTTGTTTATGGAAATTCTTGATCCATCCTCTAGGAATTACCACACCCTTGTTGGAGATATTGCATGGAGAAGATGATGTTTTTCTCTCCAGGTTCACCTTAGCAGAGGCCCGGTTGGTGTAGTTTATCATGGAGGAGGATCAGGGGACTTATATGAGCTCCCAATCCATTTATATGATGAATAAGCAAGGACACCTTTTCGGATCGAGACTCAGTAGAAGTGGGAGGCAAGAAAATACCATTGCCAAAGAAATAAGCCATAACCCTCATGCTTTTGGGCTGGGGTACAAGCCAAATACAGAGGATTAGAAGAGAAAGAGGGATGAATTGAAGAAGAGAATTAAAGCAAAGAGAGTTGGAAGGCAATTTGAGTTAGTCCACAAGCCGATCAAGGGGACCCTAAATAGATGCTTTGTCCATGAAGGAGAAGACTTCCCTTTCTGTGGGTTCTTGGAGCCGTGGGTTGACTAAGAAACAAAGAAGAGATCCTCTGGGTTCGAGATCTTCTTCAATCACCAGTTATCAGATGGTGAGGAAAAGAGGATCAATCCAAGGATTGATATAGGGCAAGGTAGAAATGCCAGCTCGGGTAGCAATTAAGGGGAACTGTTGGGGATGGTATTGATTGACCTACTAATGGATTCCAACACCAAGGCTAAGCTCGTTAACTTGGGGGATAGTGTTACTATCTCTTTGATTGGGGATGAACAAACATCAAATTACTCCAGTCTCATTATGGACACAGCCAAGGCTCCACACTTAGTTTGGCAATTTGAGAAAGGGTGACAGTTCTGAATTGCATGATGAGCCTGAATCTGATTCCATCGAGTCTGTTGAGTCGAAATCAGATTGGAGTCCTTCTGAGGAGTCCGAGTCTGGCACTTCCGGGGGTGGTAACCCGAGTGCCAAGGTCTTGTCTAGGTCCTTTTTTGCATTTTCTTTTGAGTCGGTAATTGAGGAGCCAAAACTTCTGAATGAGAATGCTGTAGATTTTGTTTACTTCTTTGTGTCGTAAATTTATTGCATTGACCGAGATTTTAAAAATTTTAATGAAAACAAAGAGGAAGAAATTCCTCGAGCTTTGAAAATTTTGATTGACCGAAAGGAGGAGAGGCGTGCTAAGCTCTGCATAGATGAAATCATTGCAATTAACATGGGTATTGAGAAGGATTCTTGCTTAGTCCACATCGGGTCCATGTTGTCTTCGGAGGAACGTGAGCGTTTAATCACTTTATTAAAAGATTTCAAAGATGTTTTCGTGTGGTCCTGCGAAGACATGCCTTGTATCGATCCTGAGATTATACAGCACCGGATCCCTCTTGACCCCGAGGCTTGACTTGTTAAGCAAAAACTCTATAGAATCCGTCCAAATTGGGCATTGAAGATTAAAGAGGAAGTCACCAAGCAGATTGATGCGGGATTCTTGATGGTGTCTGAGTACCCGAATTGGTTGGCCAATATCATTCCGATTCTGAAGAAGGACGGCAGAATTAGGGTTTACGTCAACTTCTAGGATCTAAACAAGGCTAGTCTGAAAGATGACTTTCCACTATCGTACATTGATGAATTGGTAGGCTTCATTGCTGGCCATGCATTGCTATCGTTCATGAATGGGTTTTCCGGGTATAATCAGATTTTGATGGCGTCTGAGGACAGAGAGAAAACTACATTCATTACGCTATAAGGGACCTGTTGCTACAGAGTTATGCCATTCGGGTTGAAGAACGCTAGGGTTACATATCAAATGGTTGCAACCACCATCATGCACGATATGATCCATAAGGAAGTCGAGGTGTATGTGGATGACCTGATTGTAAAATCCAAAGAGCGAGAAGGCCACTACACCATGTTGGAAAAATTCTTTGAAGGATTAGGGAGTATAGACTGAGGTTAAACCTGCAGAAGTGTACTTTTGGGGTGACTATAGGAAAAATGCTAGGATTTCTGATTACACAAAGGGAAATTGCAGTACATCCATTCAAGATCAAGGCCATCTTAGAAATGCCATCACCAAGAACTGAAAAGGAGGTGTGCGACTTTCTAGGCAAAGTGCAATTAATAAGAAGGTTTATCTCAAAATTAACCTTGACTTGTGAACCACTATTTGGTCTTCTGAAGAAGGGAAAGAAGTTTTGATGGGATGATCGATGTCAGTTCACTTTCGAACTGGTCAAGCAATACCTTTAGAATCCACCTGTATTGTTGTCGCTAGAGCTGGGGAAGCCGTTGATCATGTATTTGTCGATAATAGATTCAACTACAGGGTGCATGCCAGCTCAAGAATTAGAAGCTAAAGTGGAGAAGGCCATCTACTATCTGAGCAAGAAGATGCTAGATTACGAAACCCGCTACACTTCTCTGGAAAAAGCTTGCTTAGCTTTGGTTTGGGCCATTAGAAAGCTGAGGCACTACTTGTTAGCTCACTCCATAATTCTAGTTTCGAGATTAGATCCCATTAAATATCTCTTTGAGAAACCGGCGCTTATGGATAGGCTAGCTCGTTGGTTGCTTCTCCTCTCTGAGTTTGACCTTAAGTACGTCACTCGCAAGTTCGTCAAAGGGAGAGTAGTAGCAGAATTTCTGGCGGACCACCCAGTAGAAGGAGATGAAGTAGTAAAGTACCTATTCCTGGATGAGGAGATTCTGCAGGTAGAAAAGCAGACATGGACAATGTACTTTGACGGAGCAGCTAATCAGTACGGTTATGGGATAGGCGTGTTGCTGACAGCACCTGACGATTCCTATATACCCCTAGCCTTCAAACTCCAGTTCAAAGTGTCTAACAATGAAGTAGAATACGAGACGTGTATTGCTGGATTGGAAGCTATCCTAGAACTAGGGGTAATAATGTTGGATGTCATCGGAGACTCAAACTTGGTTATTTCTCAAGCCAACAGAGACTAGAAGGTCAAAGAAGAGAAAATTAAGGTTTATCATCAGACCCTGGACATTCTAATTTCAAGGTTTGAAAAACTGACATTCACACATTTGTTGAGAGAGAACAACCGGTTTGCTGATGCGCTAGCAACTCTATCCTCCATGGTAGATATATCGCTCGGGGTTAAGATGCGTCCAATTATCATTAAATAGAAGTATACGCCTGCTTATGAAATGATAGCCGCAATAGATGAAGTTTAAGATAAGAACCCCTGGTATTATGACATTTGGAACTTCTTGGAGAAGAATGCTTATCCACCAGGGGAAATGCCAAGGATAAATGGAAAATACGGTGTCTGGCCGTCCAGTTCATTATTTGCGGAAATAAGTTGTATAAAAGAGGCCATCTAGGAATGCACAAGCTTTGCATTGAGGAAGAGAAGTCGAAGCGTCTCATGGAGGCCATCCATGAAGGAGAGTGTGGAGCACACATGAATGGTGTGATGCTGGCTAGGAAGATCCTCAGGCAAGGCTGTTATTGGTCAACTATGGAGGAGAATTGTATCAACTTTGTTTGGTGATGCCACAAATGTTAAATTCATGCTAATCGCATGAACATCCCATTGTCAAAACTTTACAACATGACTTCACCATGGCCTTTCTTAGTCTAGGGAATTGACATCATTGGGGTAGTCTTGCCAAAGGGCTCAAATGGACATGAGTTCATCTTTGTGGTGATCAATTATTTTACTAAGTGGGTGGAAGTGCAGTCTTACTCAGTGTTAAAAGCATCACATGTGGCCAAGTTCATCAGAAACAACATTATCTGTAGGTATGGGGTACCAAATGAGATCATCTCGGACAATGGCTTGCACTTCAAGAAAGAGGTGGTGGATTTGCTCGAGAAATACAATGTGGCTTTTCACAAGTCATTAACGTACAGACCACAGACTAACGAAGCTGTTGAGGCTGGAAATAAGAATGTCAAGAACATCCTGTGAAAGATGGTGGAAACTTACAAAGATTGGCCAGATAAACTACCCTTTCCACTATGGGAATATAGGACGTCGATTCGAACATCTATAGGGGCAACCCTCTATTCTCTAGTATATGGGATGAAAGCTGTTTTGCCGATTGAGATTGAAGTACCATCGCTGAGAATCATGGCCGAGTGTCAGATAACAGAAGTGGATTGGGAATAGAACATGTTCGAAGAATTGATGTTGTTTGAAGAGAGGAGGTTGAAGGCGTTGTATCATATCCAAGGGTATCAGCACAAAATTGCCAGGGCCTTCAACAAGAAAGTTAAATTCAAGAACCTCAAAGAAGGAGATATGGTGCTCAAAGACAACCGAGCTCCCATCCATGACCCTAGGACCAAGTTCAGACCCAATTGGGCTGGTCCTTACATCATTAAGTTTATTTGGTTAGGAGGAGCAATTATCCTTATGGATTTGGATGGCTTGGAGTTCTCATAACCGATCAACATGGACAAGTTGAAGAAATACTATCTTTGCGAGGCTCGCTGGGCCGAAAACCTAAAAGGGCTACCTAGGCAAAAGTTAGAACATGAAAAATTGAAAATAAAGAAAAATAGAGCTCGCAAGGTTGAAAACCTAAAAGGACGACTTTGGCAAAAGTTAGAGCGCAAAATGAGAGAGTTAATACTTGAGTGAACCCTAATCGAACTACCTATGGCCTGATTCCCATCTTTGGGATATGTAGGCAACTTCATTCCGAAGTTTGGCCATAAGTTTAAACTCAACTCTGTCCATTTGTTTGATCGGTCCATCTTTTTCCATTATCTGTTAACTTGGTTGTGTTACGTCCATTTGGCAAAATGACCAGATGCAAGATAGAGCAGTGATGGTGAATGCAGTTGTGGATAGTTACGATCTTTTGATTCGTACATGCGTCCTAGGCGATTCCATGTGTGTCAGGTAGTGGCCGTTTCCAAAAATTGTTTTGGAAAGTTTTAATGGGGTTGATTTTCTCAAAATTTCACATTTTTCAACATAGACCATTATTTGGACCAAAAAGGAAAATTTTCAGTACTCATAACTTTAATTACATGATTTCAAACACAAGTACATTCTCCAACTCTCTTGTTAATGAAAGTCGCTTTTACATCATAAAAACTTGAAAAGGAAAATCAAAGCAATAAACTAGGGGCACAGACAGGTCAGGTGCTAGTCTTTTGCCTCCTACTTGCGTTGTCGGAAGTCTTTCCAGCCAAGGATGTCCTAACTTGTGTCTTATCCTCTAGCCAAGCCAAGCATTAGCCGGAAAGGGCGTAACTGAAGCTAGTGGCATGAGTCAGAAGCTCCCTCGTCCTCCAAGCAGTGAGGAATTGGGCCGAGTGTAAGGCCTGGCTGGAAATGGAGCGGGGTATTCCATCCCCTCTTCTGGATGGATCTGATCACGTCCAAACTGGTGTCTGAACTGCAATGGAAAATAAAATACATAGTGCATAAGGCCAATCAACTGTTTACCCGGCTGTCGAGACATGTTGTAGCTCATCTCAGCCAAGTTCAACTCGAGGCAATGCCAAGCAATGTCAGCTGCAGATCTGCTGTACATCCAATCACACCACAATCCCTTTCAGGGAAAATCCACTAGCCGTGGATGAAAGAAGTAGGATCTGGCTGAATATTCGGGGCAAGGGTCCACCACCTTTAGTTTATCCATCAACCACACCTGGGAAGGGATGAAAAATAAGAAAGATTAAAGAATAGAGAGCTGCACATTAAGAGATAAAGTAAGGAAAGGGTTTTGAGAGAAAATAAAGATTGAGTGCTAGATTGATGTGAGAAATCATAAATAAGAGAGGGTGGGAAATAATACTTGAAGAAGTAGTGAACTCCTCGCAAATCGAGAAGTCTCTCGTCAATGGAAGGCATCCAAACCCATCAAAGTCTTGGCTAATGCCAAACCTATGTAGCTCTTACCCTCCTTGAGACATTGGGCCACTTCGATCAACATAATGCTAGCTCCGCTGCAACTAGGGGCAAGTAGAAAATGTGCAAGTAAACATAAGCAGAGGGCATGCTGATGATAACCTCGCCAAAGAAGGTCATCTTTATCTTCAATGCTACAAAACCGATGAATCAAGCCGGATATATCCAACTCCCCATCATGAGCCAAGGACTGAGCCTTATATAAAATAAGCCCGCACATTTGTTCAAAAGCCCATGCATGGCCAAAACGGGGTTGAGGCATAATATCCTCATTCCGCCGGGACTCCATTAATGCTTGAAATTCTTCGAGCTTAAGACATGTCTCTTGCACTCCGAAGTGAAACACGTGTGTAACTAGGTTCCAACATCGTACAATGACATGAAGGAACGAAAACAAAGCAAAATGCAGCTCAACAGTAAAAGCGCGTTTATGCTGAAACCGTGGAAATTTAGCTTTTCCGTGCCGTCCAAGGTGGCCGTCCAATCCTTGAGCCTCTTGGCAAGAAATATCTCCATTTTCAAATAAAACAGTAGAAAATATGGTGGTTTGTTGAAGGAAAGAGCAAGAGAAGAGGTTTATAGAGGATAAGGTTATGTCAGTGGCTGACAGCTATTGCTAGCTGTCTAGCCACAGAGATTGGACGGCCGGCCACCTTGTCTAGCCAGTCGTCCACTCTAGTGGTCGGCCGACCAATATAGCTGGCCAAGTAGTTGAGCAATAGTGTTGTGTTTGGTCCATTTTTTGAGTCTTGTTTTGAGTATTTTGTTTTTGGCAGGTGTAATTAGGTGTGTTTAGGTTGTTTTTACTTTGTTTTTCCTTTATTGAGTTATATTTTGCATTTGGTCAGTTGAAGGCTCAATATTCGGTTACGAACATCATTCAAAATACAAGCATTTTGAATTTCATATTTAGTTACATTTCATGCAAGTAAGGTGCCATTCTCAAGATGCTGTGCAAAACAAAATCCATCTTTTATAAAACTGCAGGGTCCCGATTATAGTTTTTATAAAGGAGAATACAAGTGTTTAAAACAAAAAAGTAACAGACCTATCTGAAGCTATACAAAATGCTAAACTACAAAGCCAAAGAAAAGAAAAAAAAGAATACAAAAATTTGAGTCAGGAGCGAGAGGCCCTCTCCGTTCTCTTCCATGGAAGGGACTCAGGGGCACTGTCACCATCAATGCTGCTATCGTCAGAAGTAAAGATGGCAATTTGAACCTGGCCCGATGGGGACCCGACCCCGATTAAAATCGGGTTTCCCTGAAAATTACTTCCCATAGGGCCGAGGATGGTATTAAAAATTAAATCCCTGATAGTTTTCAGGTCGGGGATGGGGATAGGTTCCCGGCGCTAGCCCGGCCCGGCCTCGTTAATCCCCGAATTCCCCATATATATATATAGGGTTATTAGTCTCACTTTTTCTCTCTTTTTTTTTTCTTCTCTCACAAACCGAAGTTAATCTCTCTCTCTCTCTCTCTCTCTCTTTCTCTCTCCGTCGTTGCTCCTGAAGCTAATCTCTCTCTCTCTCTCTCTGCTGGTGGCACTCTCACCTGAAACCCTCTCTTCTCGAATCCATTGATCTCAGCGACTCTGACGACCTACTCGCCATCGTCGACGACACAGAACAAGAAGAGACCTCTCATTTTCAACGACGTCGATTGGGTTTGCTCCGGTGCCAAGATCTGACGTACTCGCCGTCGCGGACTACACAGAACAAGAAAAGACATCTCTTTCTCTCTCTTTGGTTTTTGATTTTGTTCTTCAGATCTGGAAGTTCTGGTTTTTGATTTTGCCAAGATCCGATCTGGAAGTTCTTCAGAACAAGAAGAGATCTGTTTTTGATTTTTGATTTTTGGTTTTTTACATTTGAGCTCAGATCTATGGACTGAGCCATATGGTTGGATTTATGAAACTCATTACTAATTTTATTTTAATAATCTATTTTATGGACTGAACTGTATGGTTGGACAGATATGATTGATGATGATGAACAGATGATTTGGTGATGTTGTTGTTGTAGATCTGAAGTTGATTTTTTTTTTGGCCGGGGAATTTTTGGGGTTGGGAAAACCCGATCCCTGTTAGGAGGTGGGGGTGGGGGCGGTGATAGGTTCCCTGTCGGGGATCGGGGTCAGGAACGAGGGAATTTTCACCATCGGGGATTGGGAGTGTGATCCTCGATCCTACCCCGGCTCGTTGCCATTCCTAGTCAGAAGGGTGGGACTTAGAGCTAGAACCGGTGCCATCCTCCCCGCTCCCTGACTCCAAGCCAACATCATCATCCATGCTCCCAGACTCAGAGCGCCTGCTCACCGACTTCTCATCCCCACTTAAAATCGACTATGAGGAGAAGGAAGTCTCCATGCCTGGGACTCTTCGCTTCGACTCTGGTCACCCCTGTCTTTGCCCCAACCTCGACTCTCATCCCTGTCGCGTCCAAGAGCCTGTTTGCCTCTCCTTCCCTTAGCCAGAAGAGGTGCCACTAGGGCCGTCTGTGCCACAGGTACCAGTACAGTATCAGTGCAAAATCAACATGAATGTGGCAAATCAGTATAGTGTGGTACAAATAAATATAAATATGGCAAAAGAAAATCAGAGTAGTTAGATGAATGAGAGTGGTAGAATACTTGATAACTATGAAGAGCAAGTAGTGCCTCCGTCCTCTGCACCATCTGCACTAAAGAGCCAACCAACCCGAGGAGGCTGTCTATGTAGTCCACTGGCACCTACAAATGAGTTTAGTGTATTAGTATCTAGAAAGAGGAGTATAAAATGCAAATTACGAGGCAAAGTGCATACTTGCTACACGTCAGGATCCCTAACGTACCCATTCTCCTCCTTCGGCGAATCAATCAGAATCTGGTAGGTCATCCCTCTCAGCTACCAATATGGGATCACAATCAGAATCACGGGCAGACCGGCTACATGAATGGCGGGGGCAGCCCCTCCAGCGTCAGGCTCGGCAACGTGAGCAGCACTTCCAGCAGCGTGTGCACCAGCAGTGTCTCCTATGCGAACTTCGGTCAGGGGTGGCATCGGATGAGTTTGAATGAAAGCAGCATAGTCCCCAACCCTGCAGAATAGGTCGGCATCCTGCCTTGCCATAAACTATACGATGGCTTCAACTGGTAGACCATCGGCTGTCCTTATAGATGGTGGAGGCGGAGTAGAAATAACAGAGGTAAGTGAACCTAGAATCTGGTGCATAAATCTCTCTTCCAAGTACCAGGCCTTTCAGAAGGAGCCCTCTAGTAGGATCCGTAGCCGGGAGGTATCCCAAGACCCTACCTACTCGTCCTGTGTCCCAGCTGGCATCATTGCCTACAGCTGCCACGTAATCTACAAATACAAAATTCACAGTTATTAGTTTCTATCAGTTGTTAGAGTGTGGATCAAAGCCGTAGCAATGGAATGGAATGGGTACGAGTTTTAGATTACCTTATGTGCCACCACTGTGTCGAAGAATCAACGGTAATAAGCAAATATGGGATTGCCACGCCAGAGGATGACACTTGCCATCATATAGCCGGGAGTAGGGTACAACAGACTCTACCTCATCTCGTGGAATCGGGGCAAGAGCAGGGAAGTATGCGTAGGCGCAGAGTTGCAAGGAAAGATCAGTTTGTGAGTCAACAGGCAGAAATGGAGATAAAGACAGAAAGTGCAAAGCAGAAAGCATAATGAATAAACAAAATTTGAAAGTGAAAGTGCAGTGTGTACCTCCTAGGCCCTCCAGTAGCCCCCGTCCTTGTTCCCCTTCTTGCAAGAACTGGAGCTTATGTACTCTTATAGGGTGGCGAGGCCAGCGCCACCCCAATCATAGAACCGGACCCGTGGCAACACCACTAGAGCGCTCAGCACATAAAGACCTACAGTATTCCACCTGTTCGTAAACAAGGTGGTACCGAGAAAATATGTCAGGAAGCCCCTGGTGTACTACTCAATCTCCTCCTGAGTCTCTGAATGGCTCCTGTGAAAACGGTAATAGAACTAGCAGTATCTCACCATAGTCGGTTTGTCTAGAGAAGTGTGTGCCCCAAGCAGATGAATCCAAGCGACCTCCCATTGGCCCATATCTATGTCAAACGGGATTGGATCACCCTCTACCTGTAGCCCTATAATCATAGAGAATTCGTACGAGGTCATCGTCATCTCTCCGGTGGATGAGAAGTGGAAGGAGTTGGTGGTGTCCCACCACCTCTCTACCAAAGCGCCAAGTAAGGCTCGGCTGGCCTGGAGTCGTATGAGCCCTGAGCAGAATAGGTCGAATCCCGCCTCGTCAACTAGCTCTCGGACTTGAGCAAGGAGCTCCTGGTACCAGTTCCTGGCGGTCATTGCTTCGTAGCCTCTCCAGGCGAAAGCATCACCTTGTGTTGAAAAAAGAAGAATGTGTCAGATGCATAACGAAATGAAAGATTGTAATGAGCTAGAAAAACGAGCAAAGTGTAGGAAAGGAAAGTTCTTACCTCAGTAGTGTCGTGGGAGAGATGTGAGGCACACTCCCTCAAAAGGAAATCCTCGGGCACGCTCATAGTAAAGTCCTCAAAACGCAACATGCCATTGGGGGCCATCACGTGTGTCTGTGGATGGTAAGTGTCTGGGTCGAATGGCCTCACCCTCAGTGGTGGCAGCTCAAGCTCGTGCTCAAGAGGATAGATCTACTTCACTGCAAGGTCAGCAGTGATGTCCTTCACCGCTTCACCGGCCTCATCTGGCACTGGTACCTCGGGAGGGGCATCATTATGTGGAATGTCATCCGCCTTGAGAAATATAGTGGGTGGTGAGTGAAAATAAGGTAAAATGAAAAAAATAGGTGAAAAACCTGAAAAGTCAAACCCTAGGAGAGAGAAAAAGTCAAAACTCGGGAGAAAGTACGGAAACCAAGAAATACCCATGAGAAATGAGTCTAAAACAATGAAAAGCCCAAAAAATCAACCAAAACAAAATCCAATTGGTTCAAAGTTTAAAGGAGTAAGAGGGTTATACGAAAAAAAAGTCACGTGGTTCGTTGGGTAATGTGCGTATGGTGCAAATCTAGGGAGAGAGAGCGCACCTAGAGAGAGAGAGGGAGAGTGATTTCGGATGGTATGTGTGAGTTAGAATGAGCCAAGATGTGTTTTAAGTAGGCCACGGGTTTGAAAACCCCAATCTGCCCTCGAAATTGATCGGGTGGCTGCCCGGCCAATTATGTGGCCGGCCATCCAATTCTTTTGGTCGGCCGGCTCCTTAGGTGGTCTAGAGTGGATTTTGACTGAGATCTTGTATATTCTGTGCATGGAGGGTCTTGTGTTCATCCTAAAAGGGAAATTGAAGAATTTGGGTTTGTCTTGGCTTCGGAAAGTCCTGAGATTGTGTTCTGGTTACGTCATTTCAAGTCCTGTAATTTCTCCAAAATGTGGAAGTGCCCCAAACTTAAAACTAAGCAAGTTGTATCCTTTTCTAAACACTTGAGGATTTTCGAACTGTGAGTTAGAGGTAAATAAAGTTCTCCATAAGGTATTTTTCTAAAAACACTGCCTTACTTTGCATTATAGTTCAAAACATCGTCCTCTGCATGAATTGTTATATTGATTATCTTGCATCGATTTGCATCACATCATTGTATTGTTCGTCCTGTCATGTCGGAGTGTTTTTAGGATTGTGGTTCCCGAGCTTATCTTGGGACATGTGAAGTACATTCGGCGATTTTTCTCCTCTTAGGATATGTGATGGCATATCTCGTACACGATAGGGTGTTCCTTGCCTCTTTCCTTGTAGGGTACTTTCAATAGTGCTGCTTTTGTGCGTCTTTTCTATTACATTGCATGGAACATGCATTGCATCATATTCATATCAATACAGCAATTATGTCGTATTATGTCGTATCCGTGTGCATCATACCTTTTGAGTTCACCCTTATTGCGTGAGTGCAATTTGGCTTATACCCCTCCCCTTATCACGTGAGTGTGATGTCCATTTGAGCCCTATGGCGAGACTGCCCCAATGACATCAATTTCCCAAACTTAGAAAGGCCATGGCAAAGTTATGTTGTAAAGCTTTGACGGCGGGATGTTCATGCGATTAGCATGGATTTGACATTTGTGGCATCGCCGAACAAAGTTAATACAATCCTTCTTCATAGTTGACCAATAATAGCCTTGCCTGAGGATTTTCCAAGCCAGCATCACACCATTCATGTGTGCTCCACATTCTCCTCCATGAATGGCCTCCATGAGACGCTTCGAGTCCTGTTCTTCAACGTAGAGCTTGTGCATTCCCAGATGACCTTTCTTATACAACTTATTTCTGCAGATGATGAATTGGACAGGCAGACGCCGTATTCCCCGTTTATCCTTAGCATTTGCCCCTGGTGGATACGTATCCTTTTCCAGAAAATTCCAAATGTCATAATACCATGGGTTTTTGTCTTGAACCTCATCTATCACAGTAATGGTCTCGTAAGCAGGCATATATTTCTGTTCAATGAAGATTGGACGCATCTTCACTCCCAGCGGGATGTCTACCATGGAAGATAGAATTGCTAATGTATCAGCAAATCGGTTGCTCTCTTTTAGCAGATACGTGAATGTTAGTTTTTCAAACCTCGGAATCAGAACATCCAGAGTCTGATGATAAACCTCATGTTCTCTTCTTTGACCTTCCAATCCCCGTTGGCTTGAGAAACAACTAGATTTGAGTCTCCAATGACGTCCAACCTTATTGCCCCTAGTTCTAGGGCAGCTTCCAATCCAGCGATACACGCCTTGTATTCTGCTTTATTATTAGACACTTTGAATTGGAGTTTGAAAGCTAGGGCTATGTGGGAGTCATTGGGTGCTATCAGCAACACATCTATCCCATGACCGTACTGATTAGACACTCTGTGAAAGTACATTGTCCATGTTTCCTCTTCTACTTGTAGAATGTCTTCATCTGGGAATAGATACTCTACCGCTTCACAGTTATTTATACAAATATACAAATTATCAATCCTAACTAACTCTTAACAAACACAGCTAGATACATTCTAACAAACTCTAACAAACTTGTATTCTAACCACCACAAATAATCCTTTGTAACAATCCAGCTTGATATTGTTACAGTCATGTGGTGCATAAGATTTAACAAGCAAATACTGAGACTGCACTTGTGTCATGTGCTGCACTTGTTCTTTGAGTTGTGCAATAGGCTGCAACTCAGGCTCTAACTTAGGCTCTGATTTTTCTTTTGTGTTCAAGATCTCTTCAGATTTTCTATGTGATTTTGCAATAGTTTACACCCGAGGTAAATTCTTTAAGCATGTATCTTCCTCTTTTAATGCTCGGAACTATTATTCATGTATATGGCATGATTAGTGCTTAAACTAATTGCTAAGCCACTAGTATATGATTAGAATCTGGTTGATTTTCATTGTTAGTTATGCTAGAATTTACCAAAGAGGATCGTGATTGATGATATGCTGAGAAAAAAATAGTTGGAAAATCTCTTAGTAGAGTACTTTAATAGTCATTTTAGTTACATGGTTGGTTTTGGAATGTGCTCCAATGTGTGGACACCCCATTTTTGACGGCCCTTACGACTTGGACGTCATCGCATGCACACCTGATGATGAGTTTACATGATTTCCAAATGCTCGAAGTCCTCAGCGGAGTGCCACAACTTGAGCCTTTCAAACCTTACACCCATGTTTCTTCATTTTTGGACCAACCCTTGGTTCTTTAAGCATGCAGCTTCTAGTGGCTTGTCGGCCACCTCTTTGGGTTACCAGCCATCACTCTTGGTTGCAGGCCACCAGTGTCTTTTGCAGATATTTTGTAATAGCTGTGCCAGTTGTTTGCACAGATGCTTGCATCTGCTCCATGTATAGGGCTGGACATTTATGAGGGAAATTCATGTTTTCTATATAAAGGAGACCTTTCTCTCTTGTTTTAAGGTTAGAAAAATTTTAAAGCAAAATTTTTCGTCTCTTTACAATTCTCTCTCTCTCTTCCAAATTCCTACACTTTAGCCTACATATCCTTAACCTTTGCCTATACACCCTTAACCAAACCTTATTATCTTTGAGTTGAGGTACTTTTGAGCTTGATTTGAGCTCTTGAAGGGTGTGTTGTCTTGATTTGTTGCCTAGAATTGGTCTTCTTTTCAAGAGGTATAAGGTTTTGCTTGTTGCTTTGTTTTATTTGCTATTATTCTTGCTCTTTTGAAACCGTTTTTGGGTGGTAAAACCTCTGTATTTTTGGGTTGAAACTTAGGTTTTAAGGCCATTAAAGGTTGAGGATTGGTTCACCCTTCTTTGTACCTTGTTTTGAAGGACTTTTCCCTTGTTTTTCCCACCCTTGTACTATCTATTTTTGAGCTTTTTAAACACTGATTTTTAGAGTTATTTTAGTGACCAAAATCATGTTTTGAAGTCCAAATTTGAAGGGGTTAGCCTCTCTTTCTTGTGTCATGCTTACTAGCCTAACTTGTGCTATGTTTTAGCATATAAATCTAGCTATTTTTGTCTTAATTCCAGCATGTTTGAGGACTTATTTTAGATTGTTTTAGCACTATTTTTGGTTAATAGTTGCATTTGAGCTTTGTTTTGCATGCTTATAGTGTAATTGTCCTCATGAGTTTGGTGTTCTAGGCCTTAGACACCATCTTGTTTGAGTTGATTGTGTTTATTTATGGCTTTCCAATCACCCTTAATCACCTCTGTAACTTCCCTCCTTTCTTGGCTTTTGTTTTGATTTGAAAGCGGTTTCAAACTATCAAACTACTTGTTTGTTTAAGCATGAGATTGAGATGTCATGCTTAATGGTTTAATCTCTTTGGGATTCATTACTAACGGTATGATGCCTCTTTCATGCCCAAAGCAACTCTTGGTTTGAGCCCTCTTTCCATTAGATGACTTAAACTCACCATTGGACTTAATGAATTAAAGGATGGTTGGTAATTAAAATAAAGTAATTAAAATGGAACTAAAATGGTGCAAGATAATAATTGGTTTTGTGTTCAATCGGACTTTAATTGAACACATGGAAGCTTGAAACATTTCATACTCATTAGTGATGAAATGGTTGATGAAATAATTCAAGTTTCCAAGGTCACCACTTCCTTTGATCAATTCATGAAAGGGAGGAGGTTTGTGTCTTATTTTGTTACATTCATTGAACTTGCACACTTTGGTTCATAAGCCATTATGTAATGAAATTGCTTGAGTTGATGGTTTGTGAACCAAGTTTTGTCTCTCTTTTGACTTGTTCATGAAAAGGAGGGGTGAGTTGTGTAGACAACCCTTAAGAATACCCTGTGCATGCTCTGTTTGTTCTCTGTTGCAGCAAGATGAACTGGGCAACAGTGGCTGGCAGTCCACTTTTTATGGCCGATAGGCCACCTTTGATGGCCGGCCAACTATCCGGTGGCGGCGTGGCCTCACTCTGGCAGCTAGCGATGCAAAATTCAGCAGTGTATTCTTTGAGCAGAGCAGAGCCATTCTGGAAGTGGACACAGGTGTTAGTGTTCTATTGTGCAATAGAGGCCTTCTAGAAGCAAAACAATGGCTTTTCGAGTGGAAATTGAGCACGTGCATGAGTATTCTTCACATACCGAGGCTGTTTTAAGTTTAAATACTTAGCTTAGCTATTTGTTGAAATTAATTAGTTGTAGTTAGTTAATTTTGTAAAGCGTTTTAATTAATTAGTTAGTTAACCAGTTGTTCAATTTCGTCTTGTAATTGTTTTAGTTAATTAGAATAGTTAATTCATTTGTTGTAATAATTAGTTAAGTAGTTTAGCTAATTTCATTTGTTTTGTAATAATTAGCTTAACTTTAATTAGTTTGTTAATTAGATAGTTTATTCATTCAGACTCTCCTTCGTGAAAGCGCAATGTAATAATGTGTATGTCTTTTAAACCCACGTGCGTTTTTCTCCCTTTTATTTACTAGTTTATGATGGTTAGTTTAGGGACATCATGTTTTGTTTAGCATGTTTCATGTTTGCATCAATTTGTATTGCATGCAATGAGGTTCGGTTTATCATTCTAACTTGGATTGTTAGTTTGAATACCTCTTTGAATACGTGCTTAGACTATATGCTATCAAATTGATCCATATGTTATATTAGTAGCCGAGCCTATTAGTTGCATTTTTGCATGTGTTGCATTAGTCATATTGCATAGTTAGAAATCATGTATTTTTCTAACTCATTTCTCTTTCGGCTTGGAGTACTAGGTAAGCCTTTACTCGCTTTAGCATAATTGCATGCGTGTGATTGTTGCCATGTTTAGCATGCTTTCCATAAGGCTAAGTGCTTAATTATTATAATTGCTTAAATGCTCGTGGATGAAGGTTAATTGCTTAAATTGGAATAATTTGAGTAATATTTATATGCAATCACTTTTTCAAGTGGTACATATTCAAAACAATTTTCAAAACAAGCATGAATCAAGTGTTCCAATTCTTGCAAAGTTAGTCTATACTTGTGTGTGCGCATCACATAGTAATGCTAGCCTAACCAATCGGAACAAGAGCATATAATGTATATAAGATTCATATCATGATTAGTAGAAGCCGATCTTTGATCGGGTGAGCAGGGGTGCTCAATTCATGACCTTCCTCTCTTGTACCCAAGTTCCCGAGCCGAGATAGTCTTGGTGATGACGGACACGTGGCTTTTGGCACGAGTCATGAGTTTTCTAAATTTCCCCAAAACAAAATATTTAGGTGGCGACTCTGTATCTGGCAAAGCAATCCATTTTTGGCAATTTGATTCGAAATTAATTTTCCAAAAGATTTGCCGGATTTGAACTCTTTAGTGATTATCTATTTCGCATTGCACTTATGGAATCAGATTCAGAGACGCGAGAGTCCGAATTGTAGGGCATATTTGCCTTCCGAAAGGGGCGCGAAAAAGTCGAGTAATAATTTCTGGCGTCTACTAGGGAAATTAGAGAACTTGACTTGAAATTCATGATATGAAATTTTATCTACACTTGTATATTTCTTTGCATTGCATTTGCATTGGTGCATTTAAGTCACTGTGTTTGCCATCTACTATTCCTAGATAGTTTGCCGGAGGCTTGTTTGAAAAGCTTGCCAAAAGGCTAACCGGTCACAGACTCTGCCATGATGGAAACACAACTCTTGGATCTGGACGACCGTTGTATCGTTTGATCCTGCTTTTACTTATCGGTGTTAGGTGTAAGAGGTATATTAGGTAGTCTTGCTGAGGTACCCTTCTGACCATTTGGCCTAGTTGCATATCGAAAAGCCGTAGAGACTACTTCAAACTAGGATCGGATGCTCACCCGAATACAGGATTGCGTAAAATCGCTTTGTTTGAATAGTGAACCCTAGTTCCTGACGAAACTAGGACAGGATAACCCTATCCCCTCATAGGGGTGTTTTGGTTCTCACTTAACTGGTATGTGCTTTACAGTGAAACTGTACAGGAATGTGCGTATCAGTTGCAAGTTGGGTATCCGTTTTCGGTGCAAATTTAGTGTTGAGTGCAAGAATCAAAAAATTAAATATAAAAAATTGATAAATATTAATAATTAAAATTAATTTTTTTTATTAATGTGTATTTACTCTAACACCACACCACTGTAATTGCTCCTTAAATTTACACCATATATTAATTTTTTGAGTAAAATTTTAAACCTTTTTTTTTTCTTTTTTTTCTTTTTTTGGTTATGTAAAATTCTCTAGTGTATATGCATATTGTATTAACAAAATTACGCAAGTTAAATACAAACTTATATAAGTCTTAAGTTTTTACAAACTAAAATAAATTTATATTTAAATTACATATTTTTATGAAATCACTTATATAAAATTTATACAAATTTATGTAATTTTATAATAAATTTACATACAGTGCGTTATACACGGAAACATTTTTCCTATTATTATATATTAGGACAAAAGTGTTCCCATGTGGGTATAATTTAATTTAAATTTATTAGTATAATATGAAAGGTTTTAGTTTGGGAAAATTGGCCTAAGGTCCCTCCTCTACTTTTGATATGAGGAGAGGTTCAAAATAATATATTTTGATGGCTAAGGTCCCTTAAATTTATTTTAAGTTATAAAATACCAAAATTACCCTTCCTTTATAACATAAATTTGTTTGAATATTATATTGTTGACTTAACTGATAGATTTTGGAAACCGAATTTGCAGGAGAGATTTCGTCGGAGTTTTCGTTGGAGATTTCAGTGGAGATTTCATGGTGGAGATTTAAATCGGAGATTTGATGGTGTTGTGAGAAAGATTGATACGATCGTGTAGATTTTGTTAGAGATTTCGTCGGAGATTTCAGTGGTGTTACAGTGTGTTGATCGCATATATTTTCAGTGGAGTTGAATCAGGTTTGTTTTCGATGGAGATACCACATGCATTTTGATTTTTGTTTTGAATTTTTGTTTAGAGAGAGGCGAGTTTGATATAGTTGATTTTTATTTTTGGAATTAATTTTTGATTCTTTGTTTTTTAATCAATTTCAAAGAGTGTTGACAGTGTGTTGATCGCGTAGGTTTTTGAGTGGAGTTGAATCAGGATTGTTTTCGATTTAGATTCCACATGGATTTTGATTTTTGTTTTGAATTTTTGTTTTTAAGTGAGTAACAAAACTTATTTTCATTCTTTGTTTTCTGATCAATTTCAAATAGTGTTGACAGTGTAGGTGATTTTGATGTTTATAGTTCATTTTTCGTGCTCTATTTTTTATCAACATGCTGATCAATGATAAGTTTTATTCTATGTTTTTTTAAACCAGAGAAATTTCATTTTCTGCACTTTTATTTTTGTAGTCCAGAGAAAATTATAAGTGCATAAGGACATATTATTAGAAGTTTCTAATGCAGATAGAATATGAGAAAGTGAATGTAAGTTCATAAATTTCTCTGGACTTGTATTTGTAGTTTAGAGAAAATTGTAAGTTTGTTACTCACTTTCAGTTTGTAAATTTCTATGATTGTAAATTTCTCTGGACTTGAATTTTTTTCTATGATTGTGTTTAATAGTTAGCAGTAAATTTCTTTGTGATTTATTGAGTTTCTGTGATTTTGTTTTTTATCATCTTGAAGGTGAATATCAGTTTGTAGATGTCTATGGACTTTTATTTTAAGTTCAGAGAAAATTATAATTTTTAAAAATTTCTCTGGACTTTTATGTTGTTCTTGTGAAGTGTTTCTATGTTAACTAAATTATTTTTCTTGTTTTTTGTTTCAGTTTCAATGGACAGTGCAGTGTTGTTGCTGTGTAAATATGGGAATGATACTATTGTCATTAATGTTTCATGCGAATTGAATTTTGAGGAATTGGTTGGAATTTTGTGTAAAACATGGGAGAATTTGAAACCTGAGACTATGTGTATTTCATATTCTATTTTGGGCCATCCGAATTGTATGGTTCGAAATAATATTGATTTTTTGAATATGTTGAGGGTTGTTTGTGCACGCGGTGTTGATATAGTTGATGTTTCAGTTACTAGATGTGGTACTTCTGATGAAGAGGATGAAGTGGGGTGTAATTGGGTAGATGTTGTGGATGGTGAGTGTGATAGGCTGGTGGATATTGAAAGGAATTCACTCTCTAAGTTTTGTTCTCACCAAGAAAAGGTGTTATTGTCGGCTCGTTGGCGGAATAATATTACGAGTGTTGGACAAAAGTTTGAGGGTGGTGTGGTTGAGTTCCGTACTTTTTTGTGCAAGTATGCTATTGAGGTTGGTTTTCAGTTTACGTATGTTAAAAATGACAAGCTGAGGGTTACGGCAGAATGTGCATATAAGGAATCAAGGGGATGTATGTGGCGTGTACATGCTTCTGTTGAAAAAACAAATGGGTTCTTCTACATAAGGACTTTGAACAATGAACATACGTGTGGTGTGGCGATTCGTATGAGTAAACATTCGAGGATGACTTCTGTAGACACCCCATTTTTGACCGACCTTAAGACTCAGACGTCACCGGTTGAGCGCTCGGTGATGTTGCATACTGTGCTCGTTCAGAAGTCTCATAGTCGCGGCCGCGTGCCCTGCCTCCGGACTTCCGAACCATCTTCTCTACCTTGTCTCGGTTTGCGAACCAGGTTCGGTTTTCTCTGTTTTCTTTCCTGAGGGAAGGGAGTGATCCCGTAGATTATCTCCCGGTGGCCGTGAGCTACTTTTCGTGGCCGTAGGCCATTTTGCCCATTTCGGAGCCCGGTTACCGGTTTTGAGCCGGCCAGGTGCCTCGGCTCGGACCGCCTAACCATCTCCGACTTCTCCGGTTTTGGCGGAGACCTGCATTTTAATGTTCCGAGGAACACTTGGGCCCCGATGCCCACTTGCGACGAACACCACTTAGGTGCGGCGACCCATTCGGGACCGGCTGCGTGATTTGGGCCCGAGCATTCATTTCGCATCCGCTTTCTCCGATTTTTGGCGAGACCTCTGTTTTAACATTTCGAGGAACCACTGGGCCCCGATGCCCGCCGTGGCCGTATGCCACTTTCGTGCTCAGATGCGGTTTTGGGACTAATCGCCGGTTTTGGTCCCGAGCATTCATTTTGCATCGGTTTTCTCTGATTTTTGGCAGGGACCTCTGCTTTGTCATTCCGAGGGACACTGGGGTCGCAGATACCCTCTTCGCTGGTGAATACCACTTCCGCACCGCAGACTCATTTTCGATCCCGAATTGCTCGGTTTTGGCTCCGGGCGTGCATTTCTCATTAGTTTTTGTTCAAACTTGGCAGGTACCTCTGTTTCAACATCAGGAAGATCACTGGGGGGGAGAAGCCAGCAATTATCCCAGGTAACCAGGTTCGCTCCTCCGGAGCCCGGTTTTCTCACTTCCGGGCCAATGTTGAACACCCTAGGGGTATTTTCTTCCAACCAAAGCTACATATCTGTGATGAGGGCATCTAGGAGGACCCTAAGGGTTGGTGGTCGGCCAGAAATTCAGGGTTTCATTTTTGGGCCTCTCATTCAAGCTCTATGTTGTGGCTCCTGCTTCAGTGTTGCCAATTTCCGACCTTGGAACCTTGTTCTACACATCTTAGAGGACACAAAAAGTATATGGTCGGCCAGAAATTGTTGAGTTCATTTTTGAGCCTCTTCTTCAAGCTCTATGTTGTGACTTCTGCTTCAGCGTTGCCAGATTCCGACCCTGGGACCTTATTCTACACACTTGGGAGGACACTCCTGCATGGTGGTCGGCCAGAAAATCTTCACTTCAATTTTGTGCCATGGCCGGCCGGCCACCTCCCACAAATTTACCTGGCCGGCCAGCTTCTTGCTTTCCAGCCTGTCCCAGCTGTCCGGATATCTTCCAACATATCCCGGGGTATCCGGGGGATATTTCGGGAGGGAAAGATTGGGTGCTTTCCCTCCCCTTTTACACCCTATTTCTTGTCTATTTAAAGGGCCCTCCTTCCCCTTTGCTAGGGTGGGAAAATTTGTCTTCAAGAACACTTCTCCAAAAACCTCCATTTCCTTAGCTTAAAACCTCAAAAAGCTTCTAAGTCCCTAGGTCTTCTCTTCATCAACACCTAGCCTCACCATCCCTACTACCATTTCAGCAGCAAGGAGGTGTTCTTCAGAGGTCAAGAAGCAACAAATCAGAGCCAAGAATCAAAGAAAGACAAGTCTTCAAGGGTAAGTCTTCAAAACCAACTTTTAGGGCTTTTTCTTGATTCATTTCTATACTCTATTTGGTTGAGAATTGGGGCTCCGACCCCTACTGGTTTTGTGCTCATATTGAGCCCCTCTACAACTTTGTAGAAGGGCTCAACTTCATTTGAGGCTTCTATGATATACTTGTTTCAATACCTAGCTTTTATGCCATTATCTTGCCTGCTAGTTTAGGCCTATTTTCTTTTGTTTTTAGGGGTCCGACCCCTACTGGTTTTGTGCTCATTTTGAGCCCCTCTACAACATTGTAGAAGGGCTCAACTTCATTTGGCCTTTGTATCCACCACTTCCTTCAAATTCCATCAAGTGTGCCCATTTTTGTATGCAACTTTTGACCTATTTCTATTTGTTTTTGGGACTTCGACCCCTACTGACTTTGGTCTTATTTTGACCCCCTTTACACATTTCATGAAGAAAATTTTGTCATTTGGTTCTTGCTTTGCATGACTCTTGTTATAGCCTCTTTTGAGCTCCATTTTTGCATGGAATTGTTAGCATGATTTTATTCTGATTTTGAGGATGTCATCTTCTGCAATTGTGCCTATTTTTAGCTCATCTTCAATGTTGTAGAAGAAATTTTGTCCATTTGGGGTTTGCATATGTCACTTGTCTCAATACTCCTCTTTTGGCCACTAACTTTGCATGCTATTGTTGATCTATCTATGCTTGCATTTTGGCCATGTTTGTTACTGAAAAATGCCATATTTGGGACTGCCTTGCTACTGTTCTTGCTGCCATGATCATATTTTGCATGTATGGCATGGCTATAGGCCTTTTCGGGGCTTAATTTCACACTTTCGGGATGAATGCATGCTTCGAGTGTCATTTCGAATTGTTTCGGGGCTGTTTTCCCCTTTATTTAGGTGCTGAAATTCCATTTCCATGCTTGCATATTATTTCCCATGCCATTTGTATCATTTTTGCATTGCCTCGGTTTGCGTGCCAATGGGCACGCACTTCGAGGCACCTCATTCTTATCATTCCGGCAGCCTATGTGAGCGTGGCTGAGGCTATCTCATGTTGGCATAAGCCCAATTTGGATTTTCATGCTTCTACATCATTGCCCCGATTTGCGTGTCATGACACGCTGCTTTCGAGCGTTTTGTTTTTATCCGACGGCCTCCTATGTGAGTGAGCTGAGGCTCTCCCATGTTGGTGTAAGCCCATCGTTGCATTCCGTATGCCATCTCGTCTCATTTTATCATCGCCTCGGTTTGCGTGTCCGCGGGCACGCATTTCGAGGCACTTCGGTTTTATCCGATTTTCATTCTTTCATCATCGCCTCGGTTTGCGTGTCCGCGGGCACGCATTTCGAGGCACTTCGGTTTTATCCGATTTTCATTCTTTCATCATCGCCTCGATTTGCGCGCCTGTGGGCACGCGTTTCGAGGCACTTCGGTTTTATCCGATTTTCATTCTTTCATCATCGCCTCGATTTGCGCGCCTGTGGGTACGCGTTTCGAGGCACTTCGGTTTTATCCGATTTTCATTCTTTCATCATCGCCTCGACGGCGCTACCAGGCACGCGTTTCGAGGCACTTCGGTTTTATCCGATTTTCTCATTGCATCCTCGCCTCGGTTTGCGTGCCCGTGTGCACGCATTTCGAGGCACTTCGGTTTTATTCGTTTTTTCCATTTCATCATCGCCTCGGTTTGCGTGCCCGTGTGCACGCATTTCGAGGCACTCTGTTTTATCCGCTTGGCATTGTGTATGCATCCGCCTCGGTTTGCGTGTCCGTGTGCACGCATTTCGAGACATTCTGTTTTATCCGCTTGGCATTGTGTATGCCTCCGCCTCGGTTTGCGTGCCCGTGTGCACGCATTTCGAGACATTCTGTTTTATTCGGTTTGCATTGCGTATGCCTCCGCCTCGGTTTGCATGCCAGTGGGCACGCATTTCGAGGCATCTCATTTTCATAGCATCGTACATGCTAGGATTGTATGTTAGTTGCATTTCATGCATATCATGCATATTGCACGGAAGCGAGGTACATTCTCAGACTCGAGCATGAGTGTGCCTCAATTCCCCTACCATCGACACTCCGGATTACCCATGATGGAGTTAAGTTTTGTTGTAGCATTCATCCCCATATTGAGTTGTGCAATCCGGTTCCTTCCGCCATCATGCATCGGTATGCGTGATTGGTGGTACGAGGATCGAGGCATGCATATATTTGTGAAAATACATTGCTATGCCCTTTTCCTCGCTCTCACACAAAATCGAGGATCACCAACTTTTGAGTCCAGCCACAGATTTAGAAATATTGCAAACAGAGGCTAATCAGGCATTCCAAAGGATTTCCGCGCCATGCCCAAAGATACATCATCTATCGAAGCGAGGCGCCACGGCTTGCACGCCGCTTTTAATTCTTTTGTAATTAATTTGTTAATTAATTAGAATTTGTATTATTTCGGACTGTATATTCTTTTATTCGGGTCTGTATTATTATTTATTCGGACCCTCTGCGCGAGGGCATAATTGTAATATGGGTGTGTGAGTGTGATGTATGTCTTCCAACCCCCATTTCTTTCTCCCTTTTATTTACCCGCTTTGGATGGTTAGATATAGGGCATATTTCAATTAGCATACAGTATGACAGCATGTTTGCATCATTCATCTGTATTGCATGCATTGGGCTCTCATGATCATACAAACCGTGATCTCAGATTTCAATTCCAAGTTGAGTACTTGATAGCTGTTGCATCTCATATGCCATATTTAGAATAGCCGAGCCTGCTATAGTTGCATTTTTGCATGTGTTGCATTAGGCATTTCAGTATACTTAGGATTCATGCATGATTTCTAATCGTTTTCCTGTTTTGGCTTGGAGTACTCGGTAAGTGGTTATGCTTTAGCATCCTTGCATGCGTGAGTGTTGCCATGATAGCATGCTTGCCATGAGGCTAAATGCTTATGTGATATAACCGCCTTGAATGCTGTGGGTGGAGGTTGAGTTATCTCGAATTGGAGCAATTCATCAATTGTTTGTTAAGCCCACTAGATTGTGGCAAAATCAGATTTTTAAGCCTACTGCGGTAGCAAACCATCTTTCACAAACAAACATGAAATGTTTTGTTCCAATTGACGGCCCATTTATACTTGTTTGTCATGAGCATCACATAGTAACCTAGGCTAATAATCTAATAAGAGCATACAAAGTTTTCAAAAACAGATATCATGGTTAGTAGAGGCGGTCTTTGACTCGGCGAGAGGGGTGCTCACGATGTGACCTTCCTAATCGTACTCCAAGTTCGAGCCAACTTTGGTGATGACGGACACGTGGCCTTTTGGCACCGAGTCAGGGTTTCCTAAATTTCCCATTTTAAAATATTTAGGTGGCGACTCTGTTATCTGGCAAAGCAGTCCATGTTTGGCACTTCTTTTCAAAAAATCTGTTTTCCTTCAAAACGATTTGCCGGATTTGGACTCTTTGGTTCGAGATTGAGAACCGCAACAAAATCGAGTCCGAGCTGTAGCGAGGTCCCCCGCGGGCGTTGTTACAACTTCCAGCTTAGTTTTTGGGCTGATAGTTGAAGAGGTAAGTGCAAAACCTTTAACTCATCTAGTGGATGTTGTGAAAGAAATGAAAGACAAGTATGGGGTCTCAATCAGTTATAACTGTGGTTGGTTGGGTGTTGAAAAAGCAAAACGTAGTACATATGTGGATTCTTGTTTGTCATTTGATCAATTACGGTGATATTTTGATGAGGCATTGAAGAACAATCCAGGTAGTCGTTTTGAGTTAGATTTTGAAGATAACAAGCGTTTTAAAAGAGTGTTTGTGGCTTTTCATGCATGCATTGCTGGTTTCAAATATTGTCGGTCATTGCTTTTTCTTGATGGAACATTTTTGAAAGGACGATACAAAGTAGTTATGCTTGCTGCAACGGGGAAAGATAGGAATGAAGGTAATTGTAAATATATATAATTTTATGTAACTATGTGAATTTTTTATACATGTAGGAATTGAGTGAATGTGATTTTTCTCTGACACTTTGAATTTTCTCTGGTTTTGGCCACTGTGTGGATTTTCACTGGATGTTGGGGACCAAGTGAATTTTCTCTCGATGTTGGCAGTGTCAAATTTCTCTGGTTGTTTATTGTTCTAATTTTCTCTGCATGTGTATATCTGATATGCTTGTTCCTATTTGTTTTGTAGGTTTTTTCCCTGTAGCTTTTGCTGTTGTTGATGCTGAGAATAAAGAGAATTGGTGTTGGTTTCTTGAACATTTATGTGGAGTATTGGGATCAGAAAGGATGATAAGTTTCATATCAGATCGACATTGTGGTATTGTGGAGGGAATTGCTAGGTTTTTCCCTAACTGCTTTCATAGATTTTGTCTTGAACATCTAAAGAGAAATCTGAGGGATAAGTTGTCATGTGGAAACACAAATTTGGTTAGGGAGACGATTGTGTCCAAGTTTTCAGAATGTGCATATGCGCCAACAAAGGCATCATTTCATTTTAAGTTAAATGAATTAAAAAGTGAGGGAAGGGACATTGTGATTGCTTTCTTGAGAAGTTTACCATATGAAAATTGGAGTGATGCATATTTTGCGGGGAAACGTTATGGTAAGATGTATTCAAATGTTGCTGAGTCATTCAATTCATGGATACGAGAAGCTCGGCACTTGCCAATAACAAATTTGGTGGACATGATACGGTTGCAAATTATGAATATGAGGTCTGATAGGAGGCTGCTCTCTAGTAAATGGAATAAAGTTCTGTGTCCTCGTATGGATAGTGTATTGGAGAAGTATTTTTTGGATGGGAGGACATGGAATGTGAGTTTATCATCTAATAATGTCTTTGAAGTGCATTGTTTTCCTTCGGTTATGGTTGATCTTGGGTTAAGAGCTTGTTCGTGTCGAAAATGGGAAATAAATGGGTATCCATGTCAACATGCTGTTGTTGCAATTTTTAGGAGTGGAAGGAATTTGAATTCATTTGTTGAACCATTTTTTCATGCTGATATGTATCGTCAAGCGTACTCGTTTTCGATTGGCCCAGTTCCAACTGTTGAAAAACCTCATTGTAGCATTGAAGATGCTATGATTTTACCTCCATTGAGCAAGAGACCAGCTGGGAGGCCGAAGAAGAACAGAATTGCTTCTACTGGAGAGTTTAAAAAGGTGATTAAGTGTAGTCGGTGTGAGAGTATTGGTTACCATAATAAGATGACATGCAAGGAACCTTTGTTAAATAGTTAAGGATAGTACATTTTATTGATTGAAAATACATTTGATGATTAGTTTGTGTGTTTTGTTTTGTGAAATGTATTTTTTAGACAGTGTATAGAATAATATCAATCAAATTCTTTCAGAGAAATTTTTGCAATATCAGTTAAAGTGTACATTGTGTTTGTTGATATATACTATAGGCAGTGGGTTTGTAATACCTGTCAAATTCATCCAGAGAAATTTTCTATGGCAGAGAAAATTCTGTGTAATGTGTTTTGAAGCTTCAAATTCATCAAAATTATTGCAGTGAGTGCAACCAAGAAACAAAATTAAGCTCTTTTGAAATTTCTATGAGATTAGAATTTCTCTGGACCAGGGAAGAATTTATCTAGAATGACTTCAACTCAGAAATTTTTCTCACCAACCCAGAGAAATTTTCCTCACCAACCCAGAGAAATTCTCAACTCAGAGATTGCATTTTGTGTCACCATTCGAATCGATCAATTTCATCCGGAAAAATTTTCCACTATTAGAGAAAATTATCTGGGCATTGTGTTTTGAAATTTCAAATTCATCTAGTGAAATTTTCCAGTAGCAGATAAAATTACTGTGCGCTTTGTGTTTTGTTGAGTTTGATGATTGTTTTGTACCAACAGAAAGCATTACAGATTACATTATCATATAGGCATCTCCTTGGGACGATACAAGTTAAATTTCTTTGTGAATTTCTGGTAATATCATACCAGAGAAATTTCTGCAGACAATTTTCTCGGTGTGGATTGTGTTGACAATGACAATAAAAATATATATATATATTTAACCATCGATAGGTATGAAATTTACATTAGTTGAAATAAAAAAAATGAAATTTACATTAGTTAAGAAAGGATGTATATGGATAAGTCAAGCATCATTATTCCTTCAATGTGTCAACAAAAAATTGAGTGGTTAATATTGTATGGATATATACATATATGTGAGACAATTTTCTCTGTCTGGCTATGTACATTGTCTTCCTTTCACTAGTTTCACTATTACATTTTTGGTTCTTCTGGAGGTATTTCAATTGGTTCAGTCCATGATTGGCCAACTTCGGTCACAAATCTCTCTATGAGTTCTGCCCTCATCAACCTGATCTCTTGTGTGGACAATTTCGAGCTGATAGGTTCATGCTTGTTATATTGTTTCATTATATAGCAGACAAAGAGGCCACAATTCAGACTGCATACAAATTATAGGTATGGTTAGTTTTAAGAAACATGCAAATCAGAGTATCTTATTTATAGATGTATGAAACTTACAAATCACTTTCTTGTTGTGGAGCATTGTTGACATACTCAAAGTCGTAACTTGTGTTTTGTGAGTTTATCAATTTGAAAAAGGATTGTGATTGAGCGTCTCTTTGAAGGCAAGCTTTCAAAAAATTCTCCACATATTCTTCCTGCAGGAAAATGATTTTTAAATAACAGAGAAATTTACAGACAAATCAATGGGATTGTATGAAAATTATCATCACATAAAGATTATGATGGATCAGAGAAATTTGCACTGGTTACCAATTGTTTTGCATCTTTGACATATTTGTCTTCTGCATCATCCCTCCTTGGCCTCAGTGAGTTGTAGAACCTCCATAAACTGTCTTGTTTGTCGAGGACAAGCAAGGTCCAGTGATTTCCAGCTGTGGACTTCTCATTACCTCCAGTGTTTATTGGGAAATGGAGGAACCTGTAGTTCCTCCATGCTGTTTCAATATGCTTGTCAAATAAGGACACTCGAAAAGATTGATTTTCTGTCATGTTGATGAAATTCTGTGTTCAGAGAAAATCCAAAAATGGTTTTGTTCAGAGAAAATCCAAGAAGTATCTTAAGAAGAGAAAGTAGTAAGTAAATTCCAGAGAAAATCAAATAAAATAGTAGTAACATACTAAGCTGATGGATGTGAAAAAAAATGAGGTTGGTTGTTGTCTTTCTCTCCATCAATGACCTAAAAAATATGATTTGTAATTGTAATATTGGTTTATAAAGGCTGATGGAACATTGCAGAGAAATTTTGATGAAAGGGAAAGACTTACATTGTTGGCAATTTCTTTTTGCTTTATTAGGTTTCCAATGTCTTCGAAGGTAATGAGGTTCAACTCACTTGTCCAAATTAAAGCCCTACAAGACGAGAAAGAAGGGATTTAATTGTTGTTAATGCAATATAAGTTTGAAATTTGTTGTTTGTTATCTTCTATTTTGTTTGTTGTACTTACTCAAGTCCAAAGACATTTGATATGTGCTGCAATATATCTTTTACGTGATCTTTTATCAATCTTGAAATCGGAAGACTTTGTGGAAAGACCCAAGATATTCTGATGTTTATAGGTTGAGGCAAGATGTACGCATTAGCATCAAGCACTTCTTTGTCCTTCGTGCTTTGCTCAGCTTGCTTTGCAGCTTGTTTTGAAGCTCTAGTCACTTTCGCAACTTTGAGATATTGAAATCCTAGATCGTGCTGCTTTTCCTTCCTTTCTTTTGCCTTTAAATTTTTGATCATTGACGTCGGATCTTTTTTTTTGATCAGCGGTGAAAATATTAGTAAAAATGAAATTTTCTCTGAAGTAACAGATGATATTTCAATATGTAAATTTATGGGATTCAATATTTTACACTTACCATAGACTTTCGTCTTTTGTTTCGGTTGTTCTTTGTGTGCCATTTCTTCTTGTTGGGTTGTTGGTTGTTGTTCAACTTGGATTCCAACTAGACACAATGAAAATCAAACAAGCCACAAAAATGGAATAAGAAAATAGATAGAGAAAATGAAATGAGCAGTAGAGATCAATAGAAATAAGCGACATAAACTAATGTGTTCAGAGAAATATAACTTCCAGAGAAAATTACCAATGACAGAAAATTATAATAAATAGAAATTTCTCTGAGTTATGCTGACACAAGGACATAACTTTTTGTGGCTCAATATTTTCACTGACCTTGTGGTTGAAGTTGTGTTGGTGTTTTGTATGGTTGTGTTGCTAGTTGGACTGACAGTTCTTGAACTTGTTCATGCAATTTAGCATTTTCTGTTTCAAGCTCCAAATTTGAATTCCTCAAGCTGAATTGTTTTCATATTGTCTTCTTTTCAACCTCCAACATCCTTAGTTTCATTTGGATTGTGCTTTCTTTTTCTTGAAGTTCGAGTTAAGTGATGTCGGGGTTCTTATTGAAATATCCTTTTGCAAGTAATTCCATCCAATTTACATCTTCTTCTTATTTAGCTTGAGAAAGTTGCTTGATCTTTGGCGTAGATTAGCAATTTGGGCATCTTTGCTTCCTCAAATTGTTGAGTGATGTATTGTTGAGCCAGAAATGCTATCACGTTGTTGGTGGACCGGCTCATTACGTTCTTCATCACTCTCCTTGTTTTCTTCTTCTTGCTCATCTTCTTCATCACTGTCTTCTTCTTTACATTCATTACATTCTTTGTCTTCTGCCTCTATGTCTTCACTTTATTCTCTGGCTTCTTCTTCTCCACTGCTTTCACTTTCTTCTCTGGCTTCTTGTTCTCCACTGCTTTCACTTTCTTCTCTGGTATCTTCTTCTCCACTGTTTGCTTGGGCTTCTTGTCCATTCTTTGGCCGTATTCTTCTATGTTGCCTTCTGCTTCTTCATTGAATTTGATAATTGCTTGATCTTCAGATGAATCTTGTAATGCCTCATTGAATTTGACAATTGCTTTTTTTTTAATTCTTTCTTTGTCTTTTTACCAAGACAGAACTCTTCTAATGGGTTTTTGACTAGCTGCTTGTTATCTATCTGTAATAGGAGGCAAACTTCAGAGAAAATTGTATGGGCCATAGAAAATTACAGACAAGGAGTTAATTTTATGAGGCAGAGAAAATTATGAAACGAGCAACATAATTTAGATATCAGAGAAAATCAATCAAGGCATGTAAGTTAATGTTTGACTATAATTGTGTCAGAGAAATTTGGATTCCAGAGAAAATTCATTAGAAGGGCAGAAATAAACAGTGTTTATCAAAGATGCAAGGCAAATAAGTTATGGGCCAGAGAAAATTACACACAAGGAGAAACAATTTTATGGGCCAGAGAAAATTATGAAACAACCAACATAATTCATATATTAGAGAAAAGCAATCAGGGCATATAAGTTAATGTGTTACAATTGTGGTCAGAGAAATTTGGATTGCAGAGAAAATTGATGACAATGCAGAAATAAACCAGTTGGTACCAAGGAAGAAAACATAAATTGATAGTTCAGAGAAAATTGATCTTAATCAATCAATGACAAGGAGGGAAATAAAGCAGTGGTCAGAGAAATTTTGGAATTTCACTGAGATTTCAGGAGCAATGGGAATCTAACCTGTCGAGGTGCAAGAGAGTGGATTGGTGTCTTCTGCAGTTGTTTTGTCAAGGTTTGCAGGTTCCACTTCGCACATCTTGGGAAGTCAGTGGTGTTACTGTGTTCTGAGTCAATGAAAGTTGCATGTTCACATAGCTAGTACTGTGATGAAAATTAAAATAAATAAAATTTTCTGAATGCACAAATTTGTAAGTATGATAACTGCAAATTTGAATGGATATTATACTTACCAGTAATGCGATGACACACCCCGTAACTTTTTCTGAGGTTTTGTGCAATGCCATGATAGAATCAATCAATGTTGATGTGATTGCTTGTGGCCAATCATACTGTTTCATTGATTCAAGAGGTTCCATATACTGTATAAAAACCCACCCTATTGAATTCCCACTTGTTGCAAAAAATAGGGTGAGACACAAGTACAATGTAACAATGATTGCTACATCTTTGTAGTTTGTTGGTTGCTTGCCTTTCATTGCTTTGACCAAGGCGTTTTTAAGAACAGGACCAGTGAGCCTTGTGTCCTTTTGGAATCTTCTCCTTAGGAATGCAGATTTTGGCTTTTTAGAGTATCTTAATGACATGGCTCCTTTACCTCCCTCCAAACCAAAAATCAGGGTCATGTCATTTGTTGTGAAGGTCAGGTTCTTCTTACCAACTGTGAATGATTTTGTTTTTTCATTGTAACATTTGATTATGGCAACTACATCATCATCGGATTTCCTAGTTTTCTTTGGGTCCATCCTTCCACTGGTTAGAGCTTGGATCAAACACCAGAAAAGGGGTCTTTTGAATCTCTAGAAGTTGTTTTGAATTGAATTTAAGTGTTTGAAAAAAGGAGACAATAGATGAGAGGTTGGATCGGAATTGAATGGTGTAGTGAGCTCTCTTTCTGTGGAGTTTAACAGGTTTTTTCCCCCTTGAGCTTGAGTCCTTTGAAGTTGGGGTACTCATCTGTATGCTAGTTGCTTCATCACCTTGTGTGATTTGGAGAGGAGTTTGTGGTGTTTTGCTGCTGATTTTTTATCTTAGATCATAAGAAGACTGAGAGACTTGTTCTGTCTTGGTTGGTGTTTCCAGTGTTTTGCTGCTGGTTTTTGATCTTAGCCCATAAGCGGTGAGAGAGTTTCTTTTTGCTTGGTATTTCAGGTGTTTATTTGCTTTTCGTTTTGCCATTTCTAGACAATGATTAAAACATAAAGGTGTCAACATTAAAACCAGAGAAAATTGAACATGCGAGAAAATTGGACATGTTAGAGAAAATTACAGAAAAGGGAGAAAATTGCAGGTAAGAGAAAATTGGAAATGTGAGAGAAAATTCCAGAAGGGAAAATTATAGAAAATTGGACATTGCAGAGAAAATTGGACATTAAAAATGAAATGTCAGAGAAAATCAACAAAGCATCATAAACATGGGAGAGAAATTTTCAATTATTGTTAAAATTACGTATAGAAGTTAACATACCAGAGAAAATGAATGGCAGAGAAAAGTAAACATGGCAAGCCAAAGAAAATTTCCATGCCACAATTAGCAATAAAAAATAAACAAAGTAATTAAACATGCTACTGAAAATTACACCAAATTGAAACCGAAAATTGAACAAAATAAACATACCAGAGAAAAATACACAGTCTTGAGAAAATTTCCATTCCAGAGAAAATTTCAATTCACAATATTAAAATGCTAGAGAAATTTACATACACAACTAGAGAAAATTAACCATGATAGAGACACACAAGGGAGAAAAGTGGGGTGTTGTGGTCAGAGAAAATTGTAAACGGCAGAGAAAGTTAGACAGAGGCAAGAGAGTAATAGACATTCCAGAGAAAGATAGACGTTCCAATTAAAAATACATATTACAGAGAAATTTACAGAGTAGGGAAATTTATAGACAAAATTACAAAAACATGTTCAAGAATAAGATATAAACATAGAAAATTGCTTTTTCAAAATAAAGATGCCAGAGAAAATTGGAAGAAGAAACATACATCAAGCAAAAATCAGAGAAATTCAAATGCCAGAGAAATTTACAGATAAAATCACACAAACATGTTCAAGAATAAGTTCAAAACACAGAGAAATAACTGTTTCCAAATTCAAGTAGCTTTTTATTACAAAATTGAAACCCTAATTTATGGAAGGTTAATATAAAATGCTATTAACTTTGTTTCCAGAGAAAATCTGGTTGTATTGCAGAAAAACTTACCAGAGTTATGATGAAACTTGAATGACGAGCTGATATGGCCTGAGATGAAGATGCGACGTGACGAAGATGGACTGAGATGACGATGAGCAGTGAAAACGAAGCTCTATCGAAGGTCAGGAAATTTGTGAGGAAGGAATGGGAATGATTTTTGTAGAAGAGAACGAAGCTCTAATGTCGATGGTGAAGATGATGTTGAAACCCTAATTCTGCTGTGCTGCTGTTCGCGAAGATGCTGGATGGTTGGAATGGAACTGGAGAAGTCGAAATAGTTTCGTTTCTGTGTTGATTTCAACGAGGGTATTTTGGTCCACAAAAATAATTAAAAACGCGCGCCAAGTTGCCCAGGGACCTAATGCATCACTATTTTTTTGGGTATCCTTTATCCTCTAAGTTAGTATTATTAGGGAGCTGAAAAAAAATTCCCCTTTTAGTTTTTGTCTAATTGTGATCTAAATACTTATGAGTCTTATTTTGATAATTTAAAGTAATTATTTTGCAAGGTACTTTATATATATTATTTATAAAGAACAAAAATTAGATTAATTTAATAATAATAACATATTCAATTCATCGTGTTTATTTAAAAAAAATAATTTACAAATATGTTTTTGAAAATACATCAGGATTAATTAAATTTTTTTTATGAATGATATATACAATGAAAAACTTTACAAAATAAATAATTTAGATCAACATTTGTGATAGATCCCAAGAGCCTGAAGATCACACTCGAGTTCAAATTTAAACGGGATGGAAGCCCAACTCAATATGAAATAGATTCAAAATGAACACATTTTTCACCACCCGAAATGGACGCCAAAGCTACAGAAGCTCGAACTCAGGACATGCTTTATTGACAAAAGTCTCGTAATTGCGCTACACCCTCTGATGCATAAGACTCCTAGCATTGCTTTTATGTATATAGCAAATGTATTGTGTAGGTGGGTGGGATGAGCATAGGGTGAAAATTAGGGCTTGTTTTGTGGACACTGCCCTCTTCAAGAAAAGCAAACCATAACAATATAATAGGCTCCAGTTAGTCCTTCAAAATAGTGAAGAACAGAAAATGGTAAAGGAAAAAATATGAAAGAAAAGGACTCAATTATTGTGTAACTTTTGGGGCCGCTGGTTCTAGTTTAGTTTTTTTATAGCCATTTATTAATCTGCAAAATGTAAATGGTCAAGGTTCTGTCTAATCTTGCCATTCCGACACAATCTTCTCGATCAAAGGCGTTCTATGGTGTCTTAACAAGTCAGCCACACATTTTTGGAGTTCAGTGATGTGAGTAATAATGTCCTTTATATAAGAGGGTGATGCTATGGTATAAGAATATTTTTAGTAATATTTATAGAAAAACATAGTATTAAATTGATTAGTAAGGGTGTCAAAATGGTTCGAGTCCTGTGGATGGCCCGAAATTCGTTTGAAGTGCGAGATGGGTCCGGCCCATTTCGGCCTAGTTGGGCCTGGGACCGAGCATAACCCAGTACCTTGGGCCTGGGCCTTCCATTTGTGGCCCGGCCCGGCCTTGCACAAAAGATTTCAGGCCCAGTCTGACCCACCCATCCAACCTTCTTTCTTTTAATGGTCAAATTTTAAAAAATAAAAATAAAAAACAATTTGCAACGGTTAAATAATTAAAAAAAATAATAAATAAAATAAATAAAAAGATTGATCTTATAAAAATAATAAAAAATAAAACACAAAAACAACATAACATCATAGTTAATAGTTAATAATTTGTACAATTATCTATAGTTAAATTACATGAATTAAAATAAAAATAACATTAATAATTTAAAAATAATTTTTTTTAATAGTTTACCCACTCCTAGGCTAGCCACAGAAACAACAGAGGAGATGAGAGAGAGAGAGAGAGAGAAATGGAGAGTGGGAGGAAAGTGGGCACTGTGCTGCCAATGCTCTGTAGCAGTCGAAAATAATGATAATGGAATAGGAGAGAGAGAGAGAGAGAGAGAGTGTAATAAGAAATCAATCGTCATAATTCAAACCAATGGTCAATGTTATATACAAATTAATGGTAATAATTTAAACGATAATATATATATATATATAAATTTATTTTATTCTTTAAAACTACTATAAATATCTTTTATTTTAAAAAAAAAATCTCACAACAAATAATTCTCTCTCTCTCTCTATCTCTTAAACTCTCAATTAATTTTGAAGTGTCATCCCTAAGTGACAATTGCAATTGTATAACAAGAAACTTTTATCAGAAGAAGTTAATTTCTGTATCGCATTTGTCAGGCGGTAACATTAATTAGTTTAATTAAATTTATTAGCTACTCATTTTTTTCATTAATTATTTGTGCATATATATTAACTATTATTTTTTTATTGATTGTTTTTACACATTATTTGAATTAATTGTTAATTCTTTTATATTATTTTACTTACATCACTATGGATCCTAATATTCCTAATATTTATGTCGATGTTGATACATATATTACACAACATGAATATGTTGATTCTCCTTATAATATCTCTTCCAACAATTGGATCATCATCTAGAAGCGAAATAGTAGAGTTTAGGAACATTTTGAAAAAATATCTATAAATAATTACGATAGTACAATTACATTTAAAGCAAAATGTAAATGTTGTGCACATTTACTTAGTGTTGCACTGCAGGAGTACTAGTCATCTAAAATGCATGCTAATAAATATTTACAAAGTCAACAACCTAATATTCAAGTCAAATGCAATTAATGGCTTCATCAACTAGTAATTTGCAAATATTTTCATATGAACCTATATGTGCACAAAATTGTAGTTGATTATATTATTAAAAAGAACAACCATTTACTACTAGTGAATGTCTTGATTTTACTAAAATGATTCACAATATCAAAAAATTTTTAAGAAATACTACTAGAAACAGGATTTTAAAAAAATTTGAGAATGTTAAAAATGAATTATTTGTGATCTTTAAAAATTGGAATGAAAGAGTTTGTTTAACATCTGATCTGTGGTTAAAAATTGATGGCACATTTTATTGAAAATAATTGAAAATTAAACAAAATAATTATTTCATTTAAATTAGTTAAACTTCCATACTATTTGGTCATTCGCTTGATGTAGAAATAAGAAATGCATTATATGAGTGGGCTTTACAAAATAAAATATTGACGACTAGTTTAGATAATGCATCATATTATAATCAAACTGTAGTCCATTTAAAATCAATTTTACAATTATTTGTTAGTGGTGATTTATTTTATGTTCGTTGTTGTGCCCATTGTAGACACGTCATTTTTTATCGATCTCAACACTTAGACGTTATCGCATGTGCACTCGATGATTATGATTGCATTTGTTCGCTTTGAGTGCCCGAAGTCCTCGGTGGAACGCCCTATCTTTGAGCCTTTAAAGCTTGTCCATTTTGTGCTTTGTTTTGGACCAAAACCTTGTTATTTCAAACCTGGAATTTGTGGTGACCTGTCGGCCATCACTATAGGCAGTCGGCCATGGTTCATGGTTATTGGCCATTGGTGTGGCCAGTCGGCCACCAGTATCTTTTTCCAGATATTTGTTGACAATTGTGCCAGTTGTTGGCACATTTAGCTGCATCTCCCTACACGTGTATGGTGGGGTGTTTCTAAGTTAAAGGCTTATTTTTCTATATATAGGGGGGTTCCTTCCCCATTTTTGAGGGTTAGAAATTTTGGAACAAAATTATCTCTCTCTCTCTCTCTTGTAATTTTATACACATTTGCTCACAAATCCTACACTTTTGCTTCTACACCCTTGATAGAAGTTGTTAGTCTTTGGGCTGATGTAGCTTGGGACTTGTTTTGAGCTCTAGGAGGAGGATTGTTGGCTTGGATTGTTGGCTAAATTGTGTCTTGGCTTCAAGAGGTATAACACTTTCTCTTTATACTTGTTTTGTACCTTTGCTTTGCCATCTTTTTCAATTGTTTTGAGGCTGATTTTGAATAGTAAAAAGCTATATTTTTATGGCTTAAAAGTGTTGGTTTGAGGCCGTTTTCAGTTAAGGGGTGGTTCACCCTTCTTGCTTCTTTGCTTGTAAAGTTTTTGTGCCTTTGTTCATCACTTTCAAACCAACTTTTTTGGGCTTTTTAACCACTGAATTTCAAAGATTTTTCAGTGGCAAAAAAATCATTTTGAAGTCCAAAATTAGAGGGGTTAGCCTCCTTTCCTTGTGTCTTGTGTGCATGCCTAGTTAGGCCCATGTATTAACTTAATGTTTTAGCTTTTTATGGCTCAAGTCCAGCATGTTTTACACTCTGTTTTGAACTTCTTTGCTACTGTTTTGGCTGTTTGGTGCCTTTTGAGTCTTGTATTACATAGTTGTAGTGTAAGTCCTTTCACTAGCTTAGTATTTTAAGGCTTTAACCACCATTGGTTTGAGTTGATTGCATGTTTTAGTGCTTTTTCTCACCTAATTTCAACACTTATAATCTTTGCAATCTCCCTCATTTCTTCATTTTTTTTCATTTGCTTTGAGGGTTGTTTCAACTTTAGGATTGTTAAAGTTTGAGATTAAGGCTCATGCTTAATGGTTTAATCCTCCTTTGAGGGTTCATTACCAATAGCATAATGCTTCTCTCATGCCTTAAACTATTCATTGGTTGACACTTCTATCACCTTAGAAGACACTCACCAATGGACAAATTGATTAATGAATGGTTTGGTAACTAAAATGTATAAACAAAATTGGCAAGTAAAAGAGGCAAGATAAGCATTCTTTTGTGTTGCATTGCATGTGTTCAAATTGGACGTTAATTTGAACACAAGGAAAATGGAACATTTCATATTCAAAAGTGATGAAATGTGCCATTTTCCTAGGTCTCCATTGCCCTTGATCATGCATGATAGGGTGATGGTCATTTGAGTCATGTTTTGCATTCATTCAACTTGTACAAACTTGGTTCTTGGCTATCATGCAATGAAATTTCTTGGTTGATGGTTTGAGAGTCAAGAGTATCACTCCTTTGAATTTGTTTGATGATAAGGAGGGTAATAGTACAAACAAACCTTCAAAAAGTACATTGTTTTGCTCTATTTGCTCTCTGTTGTAGCAAGCTAGTCCAAGCCAGTGGTGGCCGACGGCCACCACCAGTAGCCACCATTGTTGGCCGACCGACCATCAGTAGTGGCCGATTGCCCCCCCTGTCGACCACCAATGCAAATTCAACGGTGTGCTCCTGAGGCAAAACAGAGTTGATCTAGAGAAGGAGAAAGCATAAGTGCTTCTGTGCAATAGAGGCTTGCAGCAGCGAAACAGTGGCCTTTTGGTTGAAAAATCGAGCATGCATGCATTTTTCGTTTCCCATGGCCTTTTAGTTAATTTGTTTAGTTAATTAGTTATAGCTAGTGCTTGCAAGTGATGTAATTATTCAAGTAGATTAGTTAATTAGTTCATGTTGTAATTAATTAACTTAGTTGCTTTGTAATTAATTAGTTAAGTATTTAGCTAATTAGTTTGCTTTGTAATAGTTAATTAACTTAGATAGTTAATCATTTATTTGTTTTACTTAATTAGCTTAGAATAGTTAGTTAATCCCTTTAAGTGTTGTAATAATTAGCTTAGTTAGCCTAGTTAGCTAACTAGCTAGTTTTATTTGGACTCTCCTTTGCGAGGGCGTAATGTTGTAATAAATGTGCGTGCGTGCGTGTGTGTATGTCTTCCAACTCCACGTCTTTTTCCCTTTTATTTAATCACTTTTGATGGTTATATTAGGGACATGTTTCAATTAGCATATCTTATGCTTGCAACCATTCATTCGTATTGCATGCACCGAGGCTAGGCGCATTATTCAAACTGCATTGCCATTTCAATATCTTATTTGAATACGTGTTTAACCGCATGTTATTTAATTGAATCATATGCTATATTAATAGCCGAGCCTATTAATTGCGTATTGCATGTATTGCATTAGGCATCAGGCATCTTGCTTAGTTAGGAATCATGCATTATTTTCTAACTCATATCTTTTTAGCTTGGAGTACTAGGTGAGTTTTTTATGCTTTAGCATACTCGTATGAATGTGAATGTTGCCATGTCTAGCATGCCATGAGGCTATGTGCTTAAATGCTAACTGCTTGAATACCTGTGGATGAAGACTTATTGTTTGAATTGGAACGATTCAACGAATATAAGTTTTAAGTCTACTTTGTTGAGTGGCAAATCATGTTTTAAGCCCACTATGTTTGGTGGCAAATCCACAAACTTTAAGCCCACTTGAGGTGGCAAAATTCAAACCATTTTCGCAAACAAACATGAGTTGAATTGTTCCAAATTGAGCAAACTAGTCTATACTTGCTTGTGCGCATCACATAGTAAAACTAGCTTAATAATCAACAAGAGCACATAATGTTTATAAAAAATCATATCATGATTAGTAAAGGTCGATCTTTGATCGGGAGAGCGGGGGTGCTCAATTCATGACCTTCCTCTCTCGTACCTAAGTTCCCGAGCCGAGGCAACTTTGGTGATAATGGACACGTGGCCTTTGGCACGAGTCAGGGTTTCATAAATTTTCCCAAAACAAAAAACATTTAGGTGGCGACTCTGTATCTGGTAAAGTAGTCTAATTTTGGCATTTTTGGTCCTAAAATCAATTTTCCAAAAAATTTTCCGGATTTGGACTCTTTGGTGATTATCAATTTCACATTGCACTCGTGAGATTAGATTCAAAACCGTGGGAGTCTGAACTATAGGGCTTATTTTCACACCTTCCGAAAGGGGGCGCAAAAAAGGCGAGCCACACCCATATTTTAAATTTGACTGTTAAAGAAGCTATGCATGTATACAAGACTTCTTTACTTGTATTAAAAAATGCAGTTGTTACTATTATGTCTTCTGGTAATCGAATTTCGGAATATAGAAAAATTTGTCAATGAGAAAAAATATGCCATTTAGAAAATTAATTTTAGATGTAGATAGTAGGTGGAATTCAATATATAATATGTTAAAAATAGCCTGTAAACAAAGAAGAATAATAAATTTAATTTTTGTAACAATATCAATAGGAGGAGTACTGACTCCCACATAACTTAATTGGCACCAAGTAGCCTTGTATAAATATTTTTTAAAAGTTTTCAATACTTCAACAAAATTATTTTCTTATATATATATATATATTCCTACTTCACCATTTGTTTTATATATGCTAGCAGAAATAATTAAAGTTTTCGTAAAATATATTGGTAATGAATTATTATGTAACCATTATTACTTCAATGAAAGAAAAATTTGAGAAATATTTTGATCCTTTGCCTTATCTCTTAGGTTTAGCCATAATAATTGATCCTAGGTGTAAAGAAATTGGTTCACAAGAATTTTTAGAGCGTCTTTTCGCTAGTCAAACATAATTTGCCCCCATTATGCAAACATGCAACATATTATTTGAAGAATACAGGGCAACTGCATCTATAAATACACTTATACACACTACACTAGCAATCTCATCTCGAGGGGGAGATTAAGTATTTTTTCAGCAATAAAAAGTAGAAGAATATCTCAACATACAAGTGTAAGTAATTCTGAACTACAACGTTTTTTGGAAAACCCGTCAGTGGATGATTTCGATGATTTTGACATTTTGGAATGGTGAAAACAAAATGAAACTATGTGGCCTATGGTTTCACAGATGACCCGTGATATACTAACCGTTCCTATTTCTCTGATTTGCTTTGGAAACGACTTTTTAGTGCGGTGGGCGGGTCTTTGAATGATTCTGGAGCAAAGGCTTTCACCTAAAATGGTTGAGGCACTGGTGATATCTAAAGATCATATGCATGTGCTTATAAGAAGACAAAATTATAGTGAAAATTATCGAATTCAAAATGATTTGGATGACATATTCTCGGGCAACGCGACTGAAATGTCTGTCTCCTCCGATGATTGATCAACAATTTGTTTTTTACTATTTCATTTCATTTCAGGTTTTTTTTTTTTTTTTTGTATTAAATTGTTGAGGTGGAGTATAATTCACATGATTGGTAGGCTAGCAGGTGCCAATCTAGTTGGGATGTATTTGATCTATAGTGATGCAATTGCTCTACTATCATCAATAATCTACACCTAATTTATTTAATAATATCAATTTTGTAATATTTTATTTCATTTTGAAATAAAAATAATTCATTCAATAAATTATATAAATAATTTAATATTTTAATATTGAAAGTTTCATTTTCATATATATAAAATTATCCATTTCGAAAAAAAAAAATTACATAATTGCATACTTTTTTAGTCATAAGTTCATAATTAAAAAAAAAAAAACATAAGTTATACATAATTAAATTTAAATATCATCATAAAACATAACCAAACAAAATATCTCATTAATCTAAAGCAAAATACTCTAGTATATTTTTTTAAATTTTTTATTCCTTATATAAAATAAATAAAAAAAGCCCGACTAGGCTCGGCCGGCGGCCCAAGGCTCGAGCCTAGGTGTAACAACCCTCGTACTGATTACTGTTAAACCACTGAATTATAGACTGAATACCATTAAACTGAACTGCTAATGACTGGTAAGGGAACTGGATGAACTACTGAACAAACTGAATGAAACTGAAACTGAAACTGAATAAGTTTGTCTATTGAATTGCGTGTTGCATCTGTTTGAGTGTATGACTATCTGTTTGCATTTTATGTTTAAACTGCTAATTGAAGGCCTTATCGGCGGCCGATTTAGAAACCGTTTGATGTTTTAGAATCAGTAGAATATTTCTGATTTTATGGTATATTCATCTAAAACGTGATTAGGAATGATTAAATTACAATAAAATGAGTTAATTGAGAACTTGAACTTATTTACGGTTTTGCCATTGAGTGGGACTTTTGTTTATTCTTACTAGAGCCTTAACACACTTAATCTAAGCATTTGATCAGCCTATTTCCTTACTCTTAGCCGACCAAACATGGAGAGAGTGAGAGAGAGAGAGAGAATTGAATTCATTCTTGGTTGAATTGGCTAGAACTACTTGGAAATTGCTTGAAGGTTGAAGTGTGTATTGCATATTTGAGCTTGTTCATCTTGAATTGGGACTTAGGTAAGAATTACAACCATTCAATTGTTGAGTTATGTTGTCTCTTGCATCTTTCATGCCAAATTGTTGAATTGAGTTTGGTTTTAGTTCACCCATGGTGAATTAAGTTAGAATTAGTGCATGCATGTGTGAATTAGTGAATTTGGAGTTAAATTCATGCTTGAGTGGTGCATGCATGTCCATGTTTATATTATGGCCCATGTTTTCATCACATTCTTGAAGAAATGAGCTCTCTAGAGCAAGATTTAAAGCTGAAAATTGGTTTGAAGTTCATACATTTCATGTTTGGAAAACATGCTTGAAAATGGGTTTGAAATGACTTTGATTGACCAACCCTTGGCCCTTGCATGTGCAAAATAGCTTTTGAAACTTGTTACACTTTGAGTTTGAAGTGTTTTTCCAGAATTTGGGGCCAAGAGGTTGAGTTTTGGATGGTTGAATACTTGGTTCGAACTTGGGAGACAAATCTGAAATTCCAGATTTTGCTTTCTCGCCGAGCGAAGATTCTCGCCGAGCGAGCACCTTTATTCAGGCTCCGCCGGCGAGCATCGAAGCGTGTATCGGCGTAAAAATTGAGCATCCATATTTTCTTTGTTTCATCGAGCGCCGGCGAAGGATTGTTCGCCGAGCGAAGCCTTTGATTTTGCAACCTCGCCGGCGAAGGAAGGCTCGCCGAAGCGAGACCCTGCCAAAGAACTTTTGAAAAGTGCCTTCCAACTGTATTTTGCATCCTCATCGCATCCTAGGCATTCTTAGGCCTAGTTTAAAGCATCTTAATGAGGATTTAGACATAGAACCACACCGAGGGAATTTAGGGATTTAATTATCATCCTTTCCAATCAGAAACTTAGTGTGTGTTCTATTGATTGACTGCTTGGGGTTGACTCTCTGGGACGCTCTAGCTCTTGATAGCCCAATCATTTGTGAGTAACAGATGTGTAAAGATATGTTCAAAATGGTTATCTTTTGTATATCTTTGCTAATCACATCGAATCGATATTATTCTTGAATGAATGCATGTCCTATTTCTAATCTGTATTGTGGCATCCTTAGCACCCTCTTGGTTTTGGTATTCTGAGCTCTGTCGGTTTCCTTGTGGAACCATATCATTTCTTGAATGATTGGCCATCATTATTGTTGGGTTCGCAAAGGCGGTCCTTTTGGACTCATTGTTATAGGCTAATGGATGTACCACATATGACTGATTGATTGAAATATTGATTGACTGAAATACTGAAAGATTGAAATACCGTATAATGAATTGATTTCATTACTGTAAGGACATTCATTCATAACCTCTTTATACGTTATGTTATTCACTGGGCTTTAGCTCACTGTTTATATATATATGTAGGTGCTCAGCCGCCAGACCGAAGCTAGGAGCGTGGGATTGGTCCCCAGTTTTGTCAGCCAGCCTATTGTGCCTCACTGTGAGGTTCCGAGACGCCATGCCATGGCTTGGGGTGTTTTTGTGTCCCCACTAGTCTCCTACTGTTTTGTACTGTATTGTACTTTTGGTATAGACTGTTTGACTGTACTGTTATCGAGGGATTGAATCCCCGTACTGAATGTCTGTAATAATTGTGTATACTGTACTGGTAGTGAATGCATAAATGTATGAAAAATGTTTTTGGCATACAGATTAACACAGCTCTATGGACACTAGTTTTTACTGTTTTGGCTTCCGCCAGGCCCTGAACTCTGTATTTACTGTATTACTGATTGGCAGGCCTTTGGTAATCTCGGATTACTGGCCAGTTACGGTGCTAAACCCATAGGGCCGGGTTTGGGTCGTGACACTAGGTCCTAGGCCCTATTATGAGTCGGCTTGGGCTTGGGCTTGGGCTTGGGCCTGGGCCCCACTTTTTGGCCCATGGGCCGGCCCGCTAAAAAGACTGGAGCCCGCAAGGCCCCCATTTTTCTAACTTGTAGGAAGTCGCATGTGCTGTGTTACCTCTCGGATGCACCGTGATTGTTTTATACATTGTTGTTATAGATATATGGGATAAGTGTGTTGTGATGTCACTGGGTGAGTGACAGGAATTGTTGGGTGAGGATTGGGGTTCACCGTGTAAGTGTTGAGAGTGATGTGGAATTCTCCTTCCTTGTGTTGTGGCCTGGAATGGCACAGCTAATCTAAGTGATAAAGATTTAATCTTAATTATGTTAATGAATGATTTTCATTATTTTACCGTAAAATGCAGAGTTGTATAAAGAATTGACAATACCATTAATTGGGACGCAATGCGAGATTTTTGTATTGGATCGTACATTGTAAGGTTTCAATTGTTTTCGCCAGTGTTACTGGGTGTGTGGTTTTATGGTGGTTTCCTTTCTCTTTGAAATTGGGTTTTGGTCATTTCATGGTCGTTGTTCGTGTTGTTGTTGGTTGGGGAGTTATTATTGTCTTTGGGGTTATAAGTGGATGATATCATTCCTTGTCTGTTGGATTCCGATGAGTCTGCTGATTGAAAAGTAATTGTGATCTCGTCCTTGTGATTATTCTTGTTCAGTTGGTGTTGATGTCTTACCCTCAGATTGGATAGCTTTCGTTTCAACTCTTATTTTATTTCGAGAATATATCCCAAGTGTGTTAAGTTGGGGGTTATGTTTCCTTCTATGTTGGGTTACTTTTGTTTTAGTTGTTTCCTAATTTCGGGGAAAAAATTCGTTAAGGAGGGTAAACTGTGATAGTTGATCTTTTCGGACCGCTCGAGCTGTCATTTGGTCGCTCGAGCGATGATCTTCAGCTCCCAGTAGTTGGCTATTTTGCAAACGGGATTGCTCCAGCAGTGGAGTTGTTGCTCGAGCGTGGAATTCAAGCTCCCAGTATTTTCACTATAGCTCTGCAAAACTTCTAGGACTTCTCTTTTTCCTCTAGAGTGGTGGAGTTATCGCTTGAGCGATAGCTTGAGTTTGTCTTTGACGCCGAGTGTAATAAGTTGCGCCGAGCGATCGATCGAGATCAAGATCTTTAAAAGTCACTTTTTAGTCTACTTTTCTTCATTCTCCCTTATTCTTTCTCTCTCTTCTTCTCTTTTTCCACCATTATAGAGGGTTTTAAGCTTGGTTTTCATCTTTCCATTCATTTTTCACCCCATGTTCCTTATATCAAAACAAAGAGCACGTCGAGGGCTTTCTATCCATTTAAGTGGATCACGTTTTATTTGAAGTTGAGATTTCAGGTTCTTCCTTTTCTTGCTTGAGGTAGGGAATTTCTTTGCTTCTCATCAATATTCTCTCATAGATAGATGGGTGGTAAATTTCTATTGCATAAAAACCTCTTTTGAGGAGATTTTTATAAAATCATGTCTAGGAAGTTAGGGTTCTTAATTCAAGGAAATTAAATATGAAATTGAGATGGAAAATGATAGGGTTGAGAAACGAGAATATGAATTTGTGTCCTAATGTAAAAAGCCCTAATTTTTGCTAAACCCTAGTTATAGTTTCTTGTTACAAAGATAAAAGATGGTTTAATTGACCTTAAATCCTTGAAATTTAATGAATGCTTTGGTCAGGATGAGTTGGAATGATGATAATTTGTGATTGTGAAAGTGATTATGGTATATCAGGGTTATGTTAAAGAAATTAAGGTTGGTAATTAAATCAATAAATCTTGGACAATATATAATAATTATTGTGTTGTGTAATAGGCATAAAAACTTGATGATGATGTGGAAAAGAAAAGAGATAAATAGAGCACAAGAATTGTGATTGATTCTCTGATTGAATCTTTTTGCTTGTGGTGGATATGTTACTAGAATAATGTGTAATGGAAAATGATGAATGGTATTGTTGGCCTTTGTTGAAATTGAAATAACGAATAACTTGATGATTTGATGGATGGTGATATTAGATTAAGGGTCTGTTTCCTTCCGGCTTGTGACCAGTAAAGCGTGGTGCTTAATATAGGTTCCACTTTCCTCCCAGAGTAGCGTCCGATAAAACGTGTGGTATGTTGAGACGTGTGGAGGTTCCGTGTTCCTTTCGGCTTGTGACCAGTAAAGTGTGAAGTTCCGCATTCCTTTCGGCTCATGACCGATAAAGCGTGGCGCTTAATAGAGGTTTTGCATTCCTTCCAGAGTAGCGCCTGGAAAAGCGTGTGGTGTGGTGATGTGGCTTGGTAATTGAGCCGGTTTCTAATTGGATTGTGTAGAATGATTACAATAAGATCTATATGTGTGATTGTGATAATAGAAAGTGAATAACCTTAATTGTGTAAAGTTGAACATATGTGATTGTGTAGATTCACCTTATATGGATTATAATGGGTACTGGTTGTTTGTGACTGGTAGTAAAATGACTCGTTTCTATATTTAAACCTCTAAGTAATGTTAACAAGGGTTTTTTTTTTTTTTTTTCAAAAAAAACTTTTGAAAATTATACTAGAAGGATACAGAAAACAAAAGGAGTTTACTTTGAAAAGTTTTCATGGATTGTTTTATGAGAATGGTATGATCTACATATATTGTATTTTAAGTAAGAAGAGAGCGCATTAATTATGTAAGTATCACTATTTAGCATCCATGATCACATTTATGTAAAAATCTTATTGTTGAGAATCATGGAAGACTCCTAGTGGACTTCGTGTTAATCCCATTTATTTTAACCATTTTGAGGAACGAAGTCAGGAACACCGGATTGAGGATTTGAGGATTTTATTTTCTTTTATATGACAAAGTGTAAATGAGAGATGTTCATTGTAATGTGGGAGATATGAGTATTTCAATGTAAATCTTGGCATGTATTACTGTTGTATTCATTCGAGAGCGAACAATATTACTTTGACAATGTAATGGTTATTTGTATTTATGAATGTGTTTAATAAATGGATTTGAATTAAAGGTTTTGGTAATGTTTCCGGGAAATAAAATTTGGGGCATGACAGGGTTAGGGGGTTTATGTTTGAGGTTTAGGCTGTTTTTGGAAGGGCAATGAAGGGTAAGGGTTATGTTTGGGGAAATAAAGGGTTTAGGGGGGGTTAACAAGAGATGGTTGATGGGAGTTAAATGACATGTTTCTGCCATTTGTTCGCTAGTCACATCGTAGTGAATAACTATAACTCTAAAATCGGAGATAACATGGGAGGAGTTGGTTGGTGTCTCGAAACCAAGGGTGTGGTGGTTGGTCGCCCTGTGGTATCAAATTGGAATTTCTTGATGCGTTGGTGCCTTGGTCCCCACTATATTTGATTGTTTTCTTCGTAGACCCTTTGGAGGAATTAGGGCTTTCATTGAATTTGGTCTTTCTTGAGGCTTGGCCTATGAAGTTTTTGAGTTTTTGCCCTATTTCGGATGGGCTAGGCTTTTTATCTAGAAACCCAAACCTATTACTAGGTTTTTTGGAAGTGTTTGGCCCTGATTGGTAGCCATTAGGCATGGGATTGCAAGATTCTACATTTTCCTGGCCCAAGTTTTATGGCTTGAAGAACTCGTAATTGCTTCCTGGTTTTTTTGGGCATCAGAGCCGTTGGTGCTGCATGGATTGTTTTCCACTACCGACGCCAGAGCTGACACTATTTTAATGGGGCAGTACTCCTTCCAGTGACCTACTTTTCCATAGGTAAAGCAAAAGTAATGTAAATGCTCATATTCAAATAGACGTGACCAAAATACATATAGTCATCTATGAATGTGATAAAGTAAGGGGATCCATGTCTTCCCTTAACATTCATGGGTCTGCATATGTCTAATTGAATAAGCTATAATGGAAAAGATGCCCTTTTGCCCTTTTTTAAATGATTTTCTTGTTGCCTTTCCAATAAAGCAATGCTCACAAGTGGGTAGATTGACCTTAGTGAGTGGGCCTAAAAGACCTTCTCTAGCTAACCTGATCATCCTATCTCTCTCAACGTGGCCTAATCTAGCATGCCATCTCATAAAATTATTATTAACATCACAAATAGATGTAACATATGAAATAGAATCATTGACATTATTCTAACTAGAATTATTAACTTCTACAACTAAAAAACCATCAAAAAGAAAACCATTATCATAATAAACCATACCAAAAAAAAAAAATGCTAACTCATTCATTCTCAAGCTGAAAACTAATTCCAAGACTCGTTATGTTAATAACTGATTGTAAGTTTCGTCAAATCTTTGGAACATGGAGTACGTCATGAAGATATAGAGTGCGCCCACGTCGCTTATCCAACTTTTAAGTGTTAATCCAAAGGACCTCCATGCTAGATTTTTTCCTCATATATATATTTCTCTGCTACCAGCTAGAACTTGACAATATTCAACTAATCCAACTTTGTTCCTCGTTACGTAGCATGTTGCTCTTGAGTCTACAATCCAGAAATGAAGAGTATGAGTAACAAAAACTTAAGTAGAAATATAATAGTCAAAGCTAGATAATAAGTTAGGGAGTATCTTCGGTTCAAGGCAATCCGATTAAGTGTCTTTTCTTCTTACAGTTAAGGCACGCCATTGTAGACATCATATTTTGACTGACCCTAAGACTTTGGGCACTTGTAGGCCTATCAATGATGAAATGGTAATATCTCCACCCTTAGATTGTTGAAAATTACTTAAAGTTGTTGTCATACCCTGCTTTGGCCTAAAAACTTATAGCGACCCCGGTCTTTTCCCATTCGATGTTGTATCCGGACTTAGGCTCCGTAGATTCTATCCTTGTGCAATGGTTGTTGACATCCTTTTATTCTATTTGGTCGAGTTTTAGGATGTGTTGGGTGTGTTTCGAACGGTTGGGTTGAGCCTTAGCCTAGATGTTGATTGCCCAGTTTTTAGCCCTTCCGCTCGAGCGGACATTCCTGCGCTCGAGTGGGGTTTACACTCTTCCAGCATTTTTGGTCCCTGCAAAACTTCTGCAGGTGAGAATTCTACGCTCGAGCGGGTTTTTATACGCTCGAGCGGGTTGAGCTCGAGCGGTATTGTTGGCGCTCGAGCGGGTAGTGTGTTCTCCGCGTGGGTTCTGGAATGGGGGAATCTACGCTCGAGCGGTTATCATTGCGCTCGAGCGGACCTTGTTTTTGCTCTTTACGCTCGAGCGGTGTGTTGTACGCTCGAGCGGGCCTGTCGAGTTTAAATACGCAGCAGCGTGTTTTAAAACAGTTTTTCAGCCCCTTTCAGTTTATAAAACCCTAGGTTACGAGTTCTCTCTCTCCCAACTCATCTTCTCTCCTAGGTTTCATCTATTTAGAGTGAGTATCTAACCTAGTTCCTTCATTAAAAAGGTAGAGTGGGTCGAGGGCTTCCATTTAATCTGAACGGTTGTTGATTTGGAGCACTTTGAAATTTGGGCTATCATCTCCGTCTTCTTCTTTTCGGGTTCTTGCTTCGAGGTAGGGATTTCCTACTCCATTTATACGCTTTAATCCTAAGTGTTGGTATTTTGGTATGTGGGGATAGTTTAGAAATTTTGGGAGAAACCTTAGGGTTTTGGCTTGGATTAATTTGTATAATTAATTTAAGGGAAAAATGTGGAATTGGGTTTAATTCATGAAGTTGGGGAAATTATGAGATTAATGATATAGTTGGGTAGTTTAAATACTTACCTATGAGAATGTTGATTTACATTCATTGTTGTATTTATTTCTTGTTTAGAAATAACTGTTTTGGGCTATCGGTGGAGGATAGTCGTGATTGTTGTAGACCTTGCATATGGCTTAGGTATAACTGGAATTAAGTCACTTATGTTGACAGTTGAATTAATACAGAACATTACTTGTATTGATTATGTGTTGTATATGGCAATTGTGTGTTTCATTGCATATGCATGTTGTTTGGAGGAGATAGGGGATGAACTCCACGGTTTAGGGGAAGATAGGGGATGTACCTCTAAATCGGATTTGTTGGGAAGAGATAGGGGATGGACTCCAGTAGCATCATTCATATGTGTGCTTATTGATAATAGCAATATGGCTATTTGTTGTTGATATGATACATCATTATAATGTGTATCAGTTGGAAGTATGGAAGTGTTGTGGTTTGAGCTTTAGTCTCATTTATTTTGTGACATCTGGATCACTATTGTAGTTGGTGAGGTTGTGAGCCATAATGATATAATTGGAAAGTTGAATAAATATTGGAAAGTGAAAGATGTCGTAGACAATATGTCATAGACAATGTAGACATTCGTGTCATGAAATTGGAAATTGATTATCTTGTGTTAACCATGTATCGAATGCTAATGCTTTAGTTAATTCTTATGCTTGGTTTAGTATTTTTCTACTGGGCTGTGGCTCACCCTATATGGGAACTTCATTTTCAGGTTCAGGTGGTTCACTACCTCCAAGGACTTAGCTTGTGTGGACTCGAAGACTTGTTTTACTTGTTTTAGTTGTTTTAGTTGAATTATGTAAACATTCAAGCCCAGGGCTTTATTTGTTTTGAGTTAGAACTCATGAAGTTGTGTCCAAGTGTTGGCTTGGCAAGATGTAAGCTCGTAGGGCATTTATTTTGATGTTTTATTCCGTAATACTCTGATGATTTAAATAATATAATGTTTTTCTTTTAATATTGCATGCCTTGTTTTATATTTAATGGGTTTGATTTTGAGGGCGTTACAAAACTGACTTTTTGCGAATGACCAAAATACCCATGAACCTGTTTTTCAACCAAAACCAATTTTTCAACCTTAAGAGATAGGGGAAGCCTAATTGCACTTAGATTGATGATATTTTTCAAAATTACTAACCAATTTTATCAAAAACATTGATCTAAAGACAATTTGAGCTTGCTTAGAACATAAGTAGACAAAAGCCATGCAAAGCCACATTTAGTCATACAAACCCGTAATTAACCTGCAAAGTTAACACCTGGACCCTTGGCCACACGTGCATTGTGCAGCCGCACTTCAAATGTGCGGCAACACTTCCCCTCGACAGAAATGGAAAATTTTCAAGGATGACAATGCAGAATTGGAGAGAGGCGCTAAAAAGAAAGCGATGGCTAACCCCAGCAGACTCCATTGGCTTCCTCTCAAAGCTAAGATAGGAGTTCTTGCAAAATCACCCCTCATCCCCTTATTTCAAAGAGTTACAGAATTGTGAACGTTTCAGAGCATTAGAGAGCATGAGAGAAAGTCACCCTCTCCCTTCACCCCAATTTCGAAAATTATCACCCAAACAGTAACCTAAAAGCAATGAAAAGCCTTCTATGGCTTGGAGACTTGAACACAAATCAAAAACCTAAGCTTGAGAGAAGCATTTTCTTGCTTTATTCTTCGCGTGCTCTTTGGTTCTTGAAAACCAATAGGTAAAACCTCTTCCTTTTGCATTTCAGTACTTCTTTTCTTTGTATTTTTAGTAGTCAATCATTGCTAGGGTATTAATATATCATTCCATTATGTAGTTAGGCCATTTTATTTACTTTCTTGCCTTTTTTTTTGCATGTTCTCTTCATCTTTATTAGAACGGTATGTTTAGGATCATGTAATCATGTAGCAATCATGCATTAGGCCTAGTTTAAATCATCATATAATTAGTTTTTTTGTTTAGCTCTTTATTTGTTGTTTGCTTTTTGTGCATAAGCATCATTTAGTAGTTTCAAATAGGGCTTAGGATCATATTTTGTATGTCTAGTTAAGTTAACCCATCGTGAGGTATGGAAGTCCAAGTTTGTATGATAGGTCATGTTTAATTTCAAGTTTTCCATGTAAGACACTGAAAGTGGGAATTCGGGTAAGTCTCTTTGTCCTTCATAGCATTTTTATGTTTGTTTGCGTTATTTTTCAATAATCCAAGTCTAAATGCATTTCTTGCAAAATTGTTTATTTTGGATGATTTTATGAATATTATTTATTTTAGTTTATGTTTAAGGCCATGGATTATTAAAAATCCACTTTTTGTGAAATCACTTATTTTATGAAAAATATGGATTTATTCATTTAAATTAAAATAAATGATATTTATTTTATTCAAATGACATAGTTTTAGGATTAGTTAAGGGTTTTAGTCTTAAAATGAAGTTTGTGAATAATTAACCACTAAAATCATAAAATAGGAAGTGAGTAGAGGTCAATCTTCGAATTGGGTAAAAAGAATGTTATTATTCCTGAACCTAGAAATTTTCTAGTTATGATGGATCAGTCCTTAATTTAGTTTTCATTGTTAAAGATTTCTTAATTCCTCTTTAAAAATTAAGTGGCGACTCTTTGTTGTTAAAGCGAGTTTGCACAACAATTTGTGTGAGAAACGAGCCTTAGACTTGAAAAAGGCATGACGCCCATAGTTGGCTACTCTGTTGGGGAATTAAGTTAGCTTGACTTGAAAATTTATATTTTATGAGATTAGTAGTTAATTATTAAATTGAATTGCATCATTGTGGGCTTGGAAAACCTAGCTTCATTGCATATGTGGGGGCCAAATAGTGGGAGTTGTAAAGAGGCCAAATAGTTGAACTTGGGGAGTCGAAATATATATAGCACTCGACCCCATCTCGCATGTTCAAATCCTACCCTATTCGGCCAAATAGCCGGTTGAGCAAGGGGCCAAGTGAAAAGCGGTTTGCTACAAAAGAAGTCGAATGGCGAATTGAAAGTGGGCCCAATCCCAAGGCCCAAGAAAGAAAAGATATAAATAGAAGAACATCAGCCAGAAAGAGGTATGTGAGAATCAATATACTTAACTTAAAATACAAGTAATCCAGAGAGAGTAGAGACTAACTTGTCCGTCGGAGTGCTAATTCCGGCACCCCTGACCGGAGTGTTCATTTCTTTTCAGGTGACAATCTGAGGATCGCGAGCGTCCCCCAAGATCTGAAGAGTATTTCCAAACCACTTCTCCACAATTGGCGCCGTCTATGGAAATACTCAAATACATCCATGGCGGGCGTAACGGAAGATCCTCCAATAGTCACTGACGAAACCACACACAGAGACGACCTCACTCCAACAAACATGCTTGGACCAGAGACTATCGCTGCAAGACACGCCTTGAACTTCGCCTCACCCTCGACTTCAGCACATGAGACAATGCAAGCGATCATGGGACAAGCAAAGCAAAACAAACAGAGGTTGGAGAACATGATCACTGAGAACGAACGTCTCCGTCAGGATTTGGCCTTGGAAGTAGCGAAGTCCAAACAAGCTGTACACTAAGATCCGAAACAACCTCTGAGGGCAGGTGGTCGACAACCTCGAGCCCAACAACAAGACACTGATAGTGACCCCGACTCATTATCCCCAGAGCCCAAGAATAAGGGGCGACCCGAAACTACCAGTTCCTCTGAAGAAAGTCCACGTATAAGGCATAAGCAAAGAAAGAACAATTCAGGTGAAGAAGACCAGCACGATCCCTTTGTACGACAGATTGCAAGGGCAGTGCTACCTAAGAAATTCAAAGCACCGTCATTCACCTTGTACGACGGTAAATTAGACCCCATCGATCACATCCGCCATTACAAGCAAGCCATGACGCTATATGCTGACGATGAGGCTCTCATGTGCAGAATATTTCCGAGTAGTCTGCGACCACTAGCTATCAGGTGGTATTATAAACTGGAGCCGGCTTCGATCAAGAGCTTCCACCAACTCCAAAAATCCTTCAAGGCAAGGCTTATCACTAGTGAGGTCCAGCTAAAGCAAACCGATTCTCTCTGGGCAATGCAGATTCAACCGGGAGAAACCCTTCATGCGTATTCGGCGCGGTATTGAGAGTGCTTTAATCTGGTAAATGATGCTTGCAATGACTCCATGGCCATTACCGCCTTCAAGATGGGGCTGCATCCTGACAGTGCCCTCCGCAGCTCTTTGACTAAACGGCCCCCCAAAACAGTCTGGTCATTGATGAAGAAAGTTGAGGAATACTGTAAAGTGGAAGATGACGCCTTGCAGGTTAAAGCTGGAAATGTGACCAACAAGACAGCTCCTTCTGAAATTACTCAGCCATTAAATTCTGTACCACCTTAGAGCCCTGAACCACGGCGTCGGGCTAAATGAGATAAGAGACGGGATTCTCGCCGATCAAGCGACCAATGCTTCCACCGAGCAAATGAACAATTGTAAGTCGATAGCAAAGACAAGGCGCTACCGACAACAATTATACGGAGTTGTCAGAGCCGATCAGCGCGATCCAGCATCTTTCGTTCTTCAAATGGCCGTCGAAAATGGTAGGACCTCCTGACACGCGAAGACGGGATAGACGGTGCGAGTATCACAAGGATCATGGCCATGATACTGAGAGTTGTTATGCATTGAGGAATCACCAGGAGGAATTGGCACAAGATGGTCGGCTACAACAGCACGTCTGAAAAGGCAACTCAACCAAAGCAATAACTTTAAGACAGGATTCACCTCCACTCGGCGTGATCCACATGATATACTGCCTGCTAATGTCATCCGCAGTGCATACGATTCAGTTGAATCCCGACCCTCAAAATCAACTCACTCTGTCTAAACGGCCCCATGAAGCTGCGATCATTGCTTTTGATGATTCAGATTTGGCCGGAGTGACACTCCCCCACATTGATCCCTTGGTAATCGAGTTACGCGTAAATCAATTCACCATTGAGCGCGTACTCATTAACCTAGGAAGCACATCGGAAGTTATGTATTACAAGACATTCACCAAACTCGGCTTCTCCGAATTGGATCTCTTTCCGGCTCTTTATCCACTATTCGGCTTCAACGCCAATCTAGAATACCCGTTGGGGAAAATCACACTACCCGTTCGAGCGGGCTCTCGAACAATGGATGTGGAGTTCTTAGTCGTCAAACTGCCATCGCTGTATAATCTCATCATGGGGTGAACTTGGCTGCATACTATGCAGGATGTGCCAAGCACCTATCATCAGCTGCTATGCTTCCCGACAGAACGTGGCATTGAGCAAATCCGTGGCTCCCAGAAGTCGACACAAGCATGCTATCTCCTTGCCGGAAAGACGCCAAAGAAGCTGCAAGTGAATTCTATCGAGGTGCCGGATCGGGAGAGCCTCGACGATATTGGGCGGCTCCCAAGTGAAAAGGCCACGGAAGCCCTAGATCGAGTTGAAATCGACGGAAACCCAGACAGGTTCTTTATGGTCGTCGCCTCCCTGAATCAAGCCAACAGACAGCAGCTAATTTCCTTCCTGCTCAGAAACCTTGATGTCTTTGCGTGGACTCCATGCGAGATACCGGGTATAGATCCATCTATTTCGCAGCACCGTTTGAATGTTGACCATAAATGCAAGCCGATCATTCAGAAAAGTTGGCGGTTAGCCACAGAGCATACAGCCGCCGTTGTTGAAGAGGTCGACAGGTTGCTTGATGCCGGGGCAATCAGGGAAGTGGTCACCCTACATGGCTCTCTAATACTGTGGTTGTGAAGAAGAATAATGAGACTTGACAAGTGTGCGTTGATTTCACGGACCTATACAAAGAATGCCCCAAGGATTGTTTTCTCTTACCCAGAATTGACTAGCTTGTAGATGCGACAAGACGCCATCAGTGTATGAGCTTCTTTGATGCTTACAAAGGCTACCATCAAATCGTCATGCATCCGGAGGACCAAGACAAAACTGCATTCCTCACCACAAGAGGAACCTACTGCTATAAGGTTATGCCTTTTGGGCTGAAGAATACGGGGGCAACTTACCAAAGACTGGTCACTGCCATGTTCAAGAAGCAACTTAGCCAAGTGTGGATATCACGATTGGCCAAATTAAGTCTCATCAGTGCATGACACCTTTGGGCCGATTAAAGCCTCCGGATTCGGAGCGCCCTTCGTGGATATCACGATTGGCGAAATTAAGTCTCCGGATTCGGAGCCCCATCGGTGAATGACACCCTCAGGCCGATTAAGCCTCCGAATTCGGAGCGCCCTTCGTGGATATCACGATTGGCCAAATTAAGTCTTCGGATTCAGAGCCCCATCGGTAAATGACACCCTTGGACTGATTAAGCCTCTAGATTCGGAGCGCCCTTCGTGGATATCACGATTGGCACAAATTAAGTATTCGACTCGAGCCCCATCGGTGAATGACACCCTTGGGCGATTAAGCCTCCGATTTGAGCGCCTTGGTAGATATCACGACTAAATTAAGTCTCGGATTCGAGCCCCATCGGTACATGACACCCTTGGGCGATACGACTCCGGATTCGGAGCGCCCTTCGTGGATATCACGATTGGCCAAATAAAGCCTCCGAATCTGGAGCCCCAGTCGTGCATAACACGTTTGGGCCGATTAACACTTTGGATTCGGAGCGCCCTTCATGACGATGGTTAAGGCATATAAATATTCAAAGTGGAATGTTTTGTTAAGCTGAGCCGGCAAAAACCATTTACACTTTAAAAGCATACAAACATTGAAATGCTTGAATAAGGTGGGCCGGCGCAACCACATAATCAAAATTAAAATATGCAAACATTCAAAACGAGATGCCCAATCAGGCATGTAAACATTCAAAATCAAACACAAACATTTAAAATAAAATACTTTATTAAATTATCCAATAGATACATAGTTGACGCCCAATCTGTGTTGGAACGTTTACAATATATGTTTAATTCTATTCGGCATCGCCCTCATCATCGATCTTCTCAATTTTGAAAGCGTCAAAAGGAAAGTCATGACAATGATATAATGGCAACGCTGATTCAACTCCTGCTCCTTGGAGTGCCTCTGAGGCTTGGAGAACCTTAATCCACCCGTGCCTAAAGCCCCGATTCTCGTATCGGCACACCTCCTCTGCGAGTTTCTCCTTGGTCTTGTCTATCCCGACTCTTCGGCCATCGTGGAAGCCTTTTTCATAACACACGGTCCTTGCATTTTCCACGGCAAACATGCTTGCCGTATCTCGATCGGCTATCGCATGACTTAACAGCCGTTGGGTCACTCTCTCCTCCACGATCGTTAGATTGACCTACGACGCGACGCCTCGGTGGTTTGAGCCTTCCTAAGTTCCCTAAACTCATGCTCGGCCTTCTCATGAGCCTCTAAGTTCAATTGCTCATCATTTTTCTATTTCTTGCGCAAGCAGCGCATGCCGACTTCATACGTGGTATACAACCCTTTCACCGCCCCGTGGATGCCCTCTCGAAATACTTCGAAATCCTGTCGACCAACCATCGACTGCTGGACTGCCGGTAGAAAAATCTATCGAGCAAACTCGACCGCTACACCTAGGTCGTTGACAATGGAGTCCACCTCTGTCATCGGTTTATTCCCTACAAAAATCGCAAAACTCAATGGTCGTGGTGTCGCGTCAGCCTCATTTCTCGGTCGCGATCATGGGGAGCTTCCCTGTTGCTGTTTTTCTTTTCGGGGTGATCTACTTTGACGACTTGGAGGCTGACGTTTTTCCCGTTCTTTGGACGTCCTACCTCCCGCACGGGTTGGTTCGCTGCTGTGATTCATTACAGTATCAAGCTCAGTGAATGTTCGCGCTTCTCCTCTACTGTTGAAGAATAGTCTATTTGATATTCGCACTTATCTAACCTTACGCAACAAATTGTTTTAAATTGAGTCTGAACACAATAAGTGGAGTCACTGGCGCGAAGAGTCCATCCCATTTATTTCTAATGCTTGCAGCTTCCCCGAGGCGATTTCATTAACGCTAAACTCCAAAAGATCGATGTGTCGACGGCACCGCAAACTACCCATAAACTATTAGTATTCGCTTTTTGGAGTTCATGCATTGGCTGGGCAAGGGCATCTTTATTAATCTGATCGGCCAAGCACCTAAGCCCGATGCCGATCATTGTGTGCCACAGCTACTCCATGAACTATTATTATTCGGCTTTTTGGAGTTCATGCATTGGCTGGGGCAAGGGCAGATTTATTAATCTGATCGGCCAAGCATCTAAGCCCGATGCCGATCGATGTGTGCCACAGCCACCCCATGAACTATTAGTATTCGAATTTTTGGAGTTCATGCATTGGCTAGGGCAAGAGCAGATTTATTAATCTGATCGGCTAAGGATCTAAGCCCGATGCCGATCGATGTGTGCCACAGCCACCCCATGAACTATTAGTATTCGACTTTTTGGAGTTCATGCATTGGCTGGGGCAAGGGCAGATTTATTAATCTGATCGGCCAAGCATCTAAGCCCGATGTCGATCGATGTGTGCCACAGCCACTCCATGAACTATTAGCATTCGGCTTTTTGGAGTTCATGCATTGGTCGGGGCAAGGGCAGATTTATTAATCTGATCGGCTATTCAACGAGGATAAATTAAAATTGTCTAGTTATCTAATCGGCAAGTATACATGAATATTTTATCCAAAATAGCAAAAAAAAATACCATCATCAATAACAAAATTTAGCACAAATAATAGCAAAGTACAAAGGAAATTTTCATTTGTAAATTGGGCACAAATTGTAGCCATTTTACATATGAAAACTACTAAACAAAAAGCTACAAGTTCACATGAAAATGCCTAGCAAAAAACTATGACTGTAGCAATACATGAAAACTACTAAACGAAAAGCTGTAAGAATACATTCAAAATCCTAAAACAAAAACAACTGTCGCCGAAATTAATCCTCGGTGTTAGACTTCAACGGCTCAACATCCACTTGCTTGCATGGAATTCCAAGATAGCCAATGTCATATCAGCAGTAGCAAGGGCTTTGAGCCAGCCGTGTTTGAATCCCCGATTTTCAAACTTGGTGACTTCTTCCACATAGTTGGTGAGAGCAGCACTTTGGCCGGCCTCGAACGCCTTGGAAGCCTCCAAGTCGACTGCTTCCTTCGCCTTCTTTAACTCTTCCAACTCAGCCTCCGGGCGATCGCTTGGGCTAACTTGAGCGCTGCTTCAAGACGCTGCTCGCCCTCTTCTCGTGACCAATCTCACCGATCCACATTTCTTGCCCCTCCATCTCAAATTTGGCCCTAGCGTTTTCCATTTTGCCCTCGCCGAATCACCGCTTTGGCCCTCTACTTCCATTTGTAAACGTTGTCGCTCGACTAAGATCATGTCATGACGACCTATCTCGGCTTATTCTCCGACCGCTTATAAACAGGAAATTAAAACCAAAACAATATTTGCATAAAAGGGAAAGACAAGGTCAAGGTATATACCAGGAGAGTCGATTGAGCTGCTAGCGCTATTGCCAGCAGATCCAGCTCTGCCTAGAAAGCCGCCTTGTCAGCCGGCAATGAGACGGACGTAGCCACGTTGAGTATGACGGCTGGGTCTTTAATTGCCGAAGCATCACAGGAGATCGGCATGTTTTTTATCTTCGGTTGAATGACAAAAGGTACAATCATATCCGACTCCTCTAAACGAGGCCTTTTGTTGACACGGTTTTCTTTTGAGTCGGCCTCGACCTCAGCAGGACACTTTTCTGCCCTTTGCTCAGCCTCTTGATCGGCTTGCACAACCACCTTGAACTCGGCACTTCGGTTTTTTGCCATTTCCTCCTCAATAACAAGCAAAAAGGGCTGAGATTCGGCAACAGGCAGGGAGGGCTAAGATTCGGCGGCAAGTGGCACTTCAGATCGAATGGCCTTTGCTCTTCGCCGCGCAGCCATCCTTTCCGCGTTTTTCTTTTTGGCAAGTTGTGTGAGGCTTAACCCAGCCATGTCTTCGGGGTATGCGCCGGGAAGGTCCTCTAAACTGCTAAAAATGTCGTCAAATGGAAGGTCCCCTCGGTCCAAAATGGACGGAGGGTCAGCTGAATTGAGGCCGGCTTCCTCAAAGGCCAACTTCAAAGCCTCGTCTACTTCCACTTCGGACTGATCTGACTCGGTGACCTCAGCTACTTCCGCCCACTCCGAATCGAACCCCTCGAAACCAACTTGCCGAAAGTTTTTGAAGTCAGTCAAAATAAGAGTGATAAGAAACTCTTCACCCTTCGGAATTGGGATGTTTTCTGCCACCAAGAAGGTCGTATATGTCGGCTCGTAGCGAAGCAGAACGTGGGCCACCTTCCCTTGTTTATGAAGACTCGACGGTCGAAATATTTAAGGGCGACTTTGATTCAAAGAACGCGGCCGCTGGTTGAAGTCGACTTTCTTCAAATCGTTTCCAGCACAAGCAATACTATGAGGTCTCAAAAACGAAGCTTTATAAATATAACAAAAAAATAAACACAAGAAGCTATACGGCCACCTGGTTCGCCTCCGCCTAGGAATAGGATTGAGGTGATCCTCGTCGCCTGAATTCCTGCTATTTTGGACAACGACTATAACATCATCGACTCGCTTCCCGTAATCGAAAGCATAGTCACTAATTGATGGTCGGTCCTTGGCCCTAAGAAGTAACGCCTGCGTTTACCGTAAGACTTGGCCAGGGCGTGACATTGTCGAGTAGCAGGATGGCCGAGGCTAATCCTAAGGCGACGATTTAGCTCTATAATCCCCATTATGATTCTAAAAAAGTTGACATTGGGTTGGGAAGGGATTAGACCCGAATGGCAAAGCACAGTCCTAAGGAATAGGTGAAGGGGGAAACAGACTCCACCCTCTGCGATTGATGGGAGAGGGAAGACGATCATGGTTTCATCAACCCTCTCCATATCGAGGGTGCCGTCTGTCATGAGTGACAGACGGATGTCATTAGGAATGGAAAAATGGCATCGGAAGCCAGAAATTCGATCCGAGGAGAGGAGATCTTTCAAATGTTTTGTCATTTCCTTCAGCCTATAGGAATATGCTAAACCAAAAACAAACCAGGAAAAAGGATTCAAAGCAGAGAGGGAGAGAACTTACAAGAGACGAAGAGGATAGTGAAGAAAAGGAAGTTGCAGAGGGAATTTGGAAGGCAGTCCAGCGACAAGCACCTAAAAATGTGTATATATTTGAAAAGACGTTAAATTTTAAATTACAATAAATAGAAGTGTACGAAGGCGGAAGTTGAAATGATAACTGAGAAGCATGTGCTCAGACATCTTCGTTGGAATGAGGTCAGCCGCCGAATTTCGGCTCTGACTTTTCGAGTTTGAAACCAAACACTCTAGCCAACTGTCATTAGTGGAGTGCTTGGGGGGCGATTGTGGGGGCCAAATAGTGGGAGTCGTAAAGAGGCCGAATAGTTGAACTTGGAGAGTCGAAATATATATAGCACTCGGCGCCGTCTCGCACGTTCAAATCCTACCCTATTCGGCCAAATAGCCGGTCGAGCAAGGGGCCGAGTGAAAAGCGGTTTGCTACAAAAGAATCCGAATGGCGAATTGAAAGTGGGCCCAATCCCGAGGCCCAAGAAAGAAAATATATAAATAGAAGAACATCAGCCAAAAAGAGGTATGTGAGAATCAATATACTTAACTTGAAATACAAGTAATCCAGAGAGAGTAGAGACTAACTTGTCTGTCATAGTGCTAATTCCGGCACCCTCGACCGGAGTTTTCATTTCTTTTCAGGTGACAATCTGAGGATCGCGAGCATCTCCCAAGATCTGAAGAGTATTTCCAAACCACTTCCCCACAGCATAATATCCCAAACATTATTCATGGGCTATGTTATATCAACAAGCAAGTGTTAGATTCTGCTATTAGTACCGTTTGATCATCCCCTTGCACTCCAAGCTGGCATGAGATATATATTGATAGTCACAGTTGATGTACCCTCTTGACTAAATCTACCGTTACATATGGAAAGTTTTAGCACCTTCCAAATTAGGGCATGATATTTTTCTTTCTAGGATTATATGATTGCCTTTTTGTGTGATTTAGTGAATCATAGATCCTATTTCCAAATTAAGACAGGGCAACCCTACCCCCAAATAGACATGAATGCAAATTATGTGCTTACGTGATATCTTGTTTTGAATGGAAATAATTTGATTTGATTTTGAGGATCAGCAATCAGAAAGGCAGTGATTTTATTCCAAAATTTGGGGGTTTAATTAGGCAGTGATTTGATTCTGGATAAATCTAAGTTTATTTTTCTGGATAGTGATTTGATTCCAAAATTTGAGGGATAAATTTGTGTAGTGTTTTGTTCCTAATTATGATTCTAGCAATCAGTGGTGAATTAGGGGGTGATTTCCCACTTTATTGATCAATTGAAAAATAATTGACTTTCCAAAATTTAAGCAAAAATCCAAAAACATATCTGATCAGAAAACAACTTTAAAAAAAAAATCTCCATCTTTAGTAGAGTCATGGGAATTATCGAAGGTGTTTAATTAAATGAAAATCTTTAAGTTATTAACTTTAGGGAAATTTTTATTTTATGGAAAAATGGTAGATAAAGAAGTGGTGATTAAGTCTTCCATTTTGAAATAAATTCCGATTCCCCTAAAAGGTATTTGACTAGAAGATATTTATTTGACTGAATACTTAGAATAAAATCTGAGACTCCTTGAGGGTGAGAATATTTGGGGAAGAAAAAAAATTGAGTAGAATTTTGAAAATTATGAAAAGTTTTTTATTGGACTAAAATCTTTGAGCTATTGAATTTGGAGGAAATTTTAATTCTATGGAAAAGTGTTAGACAATGAGGCGATGACCAAGTATTTCATTTTGAATAAAATTTTGAATTTTCTTAAAAGACATTTGACTGAAAGATAATTGTTTGATTGGACACTTGGAATAAAATATGAAATTCCTTGGGAAATTTTTGAAATAAAATTTGGGTAGAGTCCGAAAATTATGGAATGTGTTTTCAATTAAATAAAAATCTTTGGACTGCTAACTTTGGAGGAATCTTAATTTTAACGGAAAAATGGTGGGCAAAGAAATGGTGACCAAGCCTGCCATTCTAAATAAAATTCTGATTCCTTTATGACATATTTAGCTTAGGGATGATTGTTTGATTGGTTCCTTGGAATAAAATCTAGACTCTTCAAAAATTTTAAGAAAAATTTTACTTTAAAAAAAAAAATGATTTTGAAAAGAAATGGAAGTTGTAATTTAATCATGCACTTTTAAAGGGGTTAAGTAATAAATAATGAAAAGACATTTGTTTGGTTGATCACTTTGGTAAGAATTCTGAAAATTCCTTAAAATTTCTTGGTTGGGAAACCATCACCTAATTGATGATGACGATGATTTTGGGATCCCAATGTAAGTTTGCATAGAATTTGATTGGGTTCATCTGCATACTTCTCAGGATTGTGTAACTTGGCTCTTTCGCGCCCCCTTTTGGAAACTCAAAAAGAGCCCTGGCTCGGACTCTGGGTTCAAATCTAATCTCACAAGTGCAATGTGAAATTGATAAACACCAAAGAGTCCAAATCCGGCAAATCTTTTGGAAAATTGATTTTAGGATCAAAAATACCAAACTTAGATTGCTTTGCCAGATACAGAGTCACCACCTAAATATTGTATTTTTGGAAAAATTTAGGAAACCTATGACTCGTGCTAAAGGCCACGTGTCCGTAATCACCAAAGTTGCATCATCTCAGGAACTTAAGTATGAGAGGGGAAGGTTATGAATTGAGCACCCCCGCTCGCCCGATCAAAGACCAGCCTCTACTAATCATGATATGATTTTTTATCAACATTATATGCTCTTGTTCTGTTTATTAGGCTACCTTTACTATGTGATGCGCGCATACAAGTATAGACTAGTTTGCTTAATTTGGAGCGATTCAATTTCATGTTTGTTTTGCAAAAAGGGGTTTGAATTTGCCACCTCAAGTGGGCTTAAAGTTTGCAAATTTGCCACCAAACAAAGTGGGCTTAAAATTGATTTGCCATTCAACCAAGTGGGCTTAAAACATACATTCGTTGAATCGTTCCAATTCAAACAGTTTAGCAAGTAAGCATTTAGCGTCATGGCGAGCATGCTAGTCATGGCAAAATTCACACACATGCAAGTATGCTAAAGCACTAAAAACTTACCTAGTACTCAAAGCTAAGAAAAATATGAGTTAGAAAAATATGCATGCTTCCTAACTATACAAGGTGTCTAATGCAACACATGCGAAGAATGCAATTAATAGGCTCAGCTACTAATATGGCATATGATTCAATTAAATAACATGCGGTTAACACGTATTAAAAGAAGTATTGAAACAACAATGTAGTTTGAATGATGCACCGAGCCTCGGTGTATGCAATACAAATGAATAGATGCAAGCATAAGGTATGCTAATTGAAACATGTCCCTAATCTAACCATCAAAAGCGATTAAGTAGAAGGGAGAAAAACGTGGGGTTGGAAGACATACACATTATTACATTTTGCTCTCACGAAGGAGAGTCCGAATGAATAAAAGCTAACTAAATAGCAACTAATTAGGGCTAAGCTAATTAAGCTAATCTAAGCTAATTATTATAAACCAAATGGAATAAAAAGCTAAACTAATTAACTAATTATTACAACAGTTAAATGAACTAATTAATTTACAATACAAATGTAAGCGACCTAAGTAATTAAGATGTTTAACTACGCTGCCACTACTCCGCCTCGGGAAATGGAAGATACACGTGTTCGAATACCACCCGAAAAGACCACCATTTTGCTCTCGAAAGCCTCTGTTTGCACAATTGAACATTTCCAGAACCATTCTACCCCAACTTACCAACATTCTGCTTAAAGTTTGCATCGCCGCCACCATATGGATGAATGTCGCCACCATCTGTGGGCCATGAAGGTGGTCTGCCGACCATCTATGGTGCACTACCGGCCATGATGGTGGCCTGCCAGCCACTGATGCACTGGATCATCATGCTGTAGCAGAGTACAAACAGAGCAAAAAGAAGGTATTTCCAATGATTGTTTGCACAATTCACCTCGCTTCATGAATAAATCCAAGGAGTTGTGAACTTAAGCCATAAACCACCAATCCAAGCAATTTCATTTCATGATGGCTTGTGATTCAAGGAGTGCAAGCTTAATAAATGCAAAACAAGATACTCAAGAACCATCACCCTATCATGTATGATCAAGGGCAATGGGGACCTAGGAAACTTGAGACATTTCATCACTTTGAGTATGAAATGTCCTAATTTTCCTTGTGTTCAACTAACGTCCGATTGAACACACAACACACAAGTTATTATCTTGCTTAATTTTAGTCCCAAGTTGTTGGTTACTCATTTTAACTTACCAACCATTCGTTAATCCAATTAAGTCCAAAAGGTGAGTTAGAGTCCTCTAACGGAAAGAAGGCTCAAAACACAAGTTGCTTTAGATATGAAAGAAGTCTCATACCATTGGTAATGAACCCTCAAAGGGATTAAACCATTAAGTATGAAACCTCAATTTCACACTTAGGCAAACAAATGACTTCAAACAACTTTCAAAGCAAAAAGAAAAGAACAAGAAAGGAGGGAGGTTGCGGAGGTGATTAGTGCTGAAATGAAGTGCAAAACGACACCAAAGCATGCAATTAACTCAAACAAGAGGTGCCTAATGGCCTAAAACACCACCCTTGTGAGGACTTTTACACTACAACCATGCTAAACAAGACTCAACTGACCCAAACAGCCCAAAATAGAGCTAAAGCAATCTAAAATAAAGGCAAAAACATGCTGGAATATAGCTACAAAAAGCTAGAAAAACATGCTAACACATGGAGTTAACTGGGCTAGCAAACAAGATACAAGGAGGGGAGACTAACCCCTCCAATTTTGGACTTCAAAACATGTTTTTTGCCACTAAAAATACTCTGAAATTCAGTGGTTAAAAACCCCAAAAAAGATGATTTGAAAATGGGAAACAAAGGTGCAAAAGCCTTAGAAGCAAGGAATAAAAAAGGGTGAGACACCCCGCTAACCTTAAATGACTTAAAACACTAATTTCAACCCATTAAAATAGAGATTTTTATAGCTCAAAAATAGTCCAAAACAGTGGGAAGAAAAAGAGAAACAAGTATACTAAACAAGTTAATAGACAAGTGTTATACCTCTTGAAGCCAAGTACAACTTTAGGCATAAATGCAAGCCAAAACCACCTTCAAGAGCTCCAACAAGACCTCAAGGGACCTCAGCTCAAAGGTGATCAATTTGGGTTAAGGGTTGATATGCAAACGTATAGTGTATCTAGCAATTAAGCACAAAATTTTAAGAGAGAGAGAAATGTAGAGAGAGAGAAAGAGAGAGAGAGAGAGAGAATTTTTGAGTTTGAAATCTTCGAACCTCAAAACATAAGAGAGGGACTCCCTATATATAGAAAAGATGAATCCTATACAAGGAGATCTAGCGCTCCACGTGTGGACAGTTGCAAGCATCTGTGCAAACAGCTGCCACAGCTGGTATAAAATATTTACAGAAAACACTAGTGGCCGACCAGCCATCAGTGATGGTCGGCAAGGCATCATTGATGGCCAGCAAGGCACATCAATGGCCAGCAGACCAGAATCTCTAGCCGACAGCCTTTATAGATGGCCGACAGGCCACCAGAGACTCCAGGAGGGAAAGACAAAGACATGGTCCAAAAAGGAGACAAAATGGATGCAGGGTTTGAAAGGCTCAAACTGTATGCTGCCGAGGACTTCAAACACTCGGCGAGCAATCAGACTCGTCATCGGATGTACTTGCAAGAATATCCAAGTCTTGAAAGGCCATAAAAAATGGGGTGTCTACAGATTGTGTTCGCAACTATTACTCCCAGAAAAGGAATTGTCTGAGCTAATTTACTATGTCTCGTACTCAAACAAGCTCTAATAGTCTCATCAGCTACCAACCATGTCTCAACAAAAAGAACTAAGGGATCTAGCCATGTTGCATCAGAAAATGTCCTTGGATAGTAAGGTTCAAATCAGTGCTCTGATGGTTGACAACTGTCTGGTTCAAGCAGACGAGATAGCCCAAGTAGAAGAAGGTGTATGGTGGGAAGACGAATGTGAGACCCCTGACTTTTGTATTTCCATTTAAGGCCCTTACCTTTGGACTATTTCAATAATAACCCTTGTTCCCTCGTTTACTTGCAATTTTAACCCTATAATTAACAACGTACATGATTGGAACCGTGCAAACCTTAACCAAGATCGATAACATAGAAATAATTTTTAATGCTCTAATAATAATTAATTAACTCCCTAATTAAGGATTGGTCACTCAAAACCCTAAGTTTCAGTTCACATTACGTTCGTTTGATTGATCGCCATTTAATTCGAAATAGAAAAACTTTAACCGAACTAAATTCCCAAATCTAATTATATTAAAATTCTACACTCAAATAGATTTTCCAAATAGCCCTCATATTTTAATTTAATTACATTTTGGCTCCAACTAGTACCATTGTATACATATATATATACACATTTGTTCCTTTAGATTTATTTAGATTATTTTTGTATACAAATATCTTCTAATTAGATAAAATTTGTACTTAAAAATCAAACAAAAATCTTTCTCAAATCCAAGCCCACATGGCCTTCCATCCCTAGAGGATTCTTGTAGTGTTCTTGGTGAAACAATATCTATTAAATCATGGGGGGAAAAAAATATTCTAGTACTCCCAAAATTAGGAATTTTGTTTGTACCTCTAGTTTGCTTAGGTTCTAATCCTAACTAGATCATGTTTAAGATGCAATTAAGGGTCTCTAAGCATCCTATATTCTATTGAATTCAAACTAAAGCCAAACTATTCAATTCATTTCCAACCAATGGGCATTATAGACTTTTCACACCATTTTTCCTATAAATACCCCACCACCCCTTTGCATTTCTTCACAAATCAAACACCACACACTCACACACACTCCCAAAGGAAATTCTTGAGCAACATCTCACTAAGCATTCAAGTAAGCCACACCACAACCCACTCTACTATTTTTCTTATTCAAATAAATAATTTTAGAACGCACTTTAGTATCCTTTCAATTCTGAAATTTTGAATTTCATGGGTTTAAAGTTGATGAGTTGAGGTTTGATTCCTCTTCTACTTGTATTTTCTGTTAATAGGTACAAAACTATCATTTTCTATCCATATCTCACATTATTTCCAAAGGCACACAATCACTCTAAAAATATGATTTATTATTAAATTATTTAACATGTTTTCATCACAAGAGAAGTGAAAAATTTTCCTTAGTTGCCTTGTTTTCTCACCAATCTTTTTATTCTAAGTATTGTGCATGAAAAATCGATTTTTACATCCCAATTTCAAAAATTATAGAAAAGTGCAGAAAAATTTCCTTGACCTAATTTTTATATCAAAACCTTCCTTAAGTGTCATCTTTCAAGGAAAAAATATTTATCGAAAAATAGTGAGTAGTTTGAGAAAAAATCCAATTTCCGTAATAGTCGACGAATCTGGAAAAGTTATCCCACTTTCGTAAATTGATTTTGAAACCAGATGAAATTATCTACAAACCCTAAAGAGGCCGAGTTCGGGAAAACTACTAAATCATATATGGAAATTTGTAAATTTTACAAGTTTCATACTCTTATTTGTTTGGATGTACCTCTTATTGTTTGTTCAAGCTTTTGTATGACATCTATGTATGTTTTGGTTGTATCTCTTTATATATTTGTTTTCCATAAAATGCCTATACTTTATGTAGTAAATGCTATTTCGATTGTTTGTTCTAACGTTAACATAATACACCTAATATAACGGGAAACTTAATAAGGGTGGTATTGGGTTTTCGATCACTAAGATAAATTTTACGAGATAATGGCATGTTGATTCCAAGTATTGATTGGTGGGATGTGTTCCCTATTTGAGGGTGAAGTATTACCTATGTGTGTTTTCGAATCCTAACATGGCACAGGATGTATTCTGGCTGCTTAACGAAATTGGGAGGTATAAGGGTGGCAATGAGGGTCTCACACAGGAAGAGTATCCCTAGAAGCTCGTTCCTTTGGTGCAAACTGTGATGTCACAACTTGGTTATGTAACCTAGGTGCGTAGACATCATTAGTAATTGTGCTGTAAGTGACACACTGACAATTGTGCGATAAATGACGCATTGGTATTTGTTTAACCAAGGGGGAGTCAGAATTGCCTATGGCCAATGTTAGTGGTTAGGTAGGAACAACATTCTTCAGGGAGTTGCCTAGAACTAACTTGACTGACCATTATTCTTGAGAATTGAAATTTATTATAAGTTTTGCTTGATTATTGATTCTGTTACATATTATTGCCATTATTGTGTATTGGATTGGGAAAAAAGGACAGGGTGTGTGTGTGTTTATTGGGCACTCAAAACTCGTGGAGTTTCATGCCAGGTATTGAAGACTACTAGCCATTGAAGGCGGAGCTAAAGCATGGTATTGAAGACTATTAGCGTGTCGGCTAAGTCAAGCATTTGAAGACATATGGCTACCCTAGGGGAATTAGAAACTAGTTTTGTAAATATGTTTTGGGATTGTAAGTGTTAAATCTCTAATTGTATTTAAAACATGATTTTGTAATTTTATTTTGCTTATATATCTATATATACATTTTGTATTATTTATCCCTTATTTTCTCATCGACTTATGTGGACCTTGTGTTAATAACTTGTTAAGATCTGTCAAAAAAATAGCTTTGCTATCTAAAACTTGTAACGCCACCAAATTATAACAATAGATAAACCTATAACCCATTGACAGATATATGGATGCTCATCAAATTTAATCATTCATTAAGACAATATGAGTAAAATATTTCCCCATTCATTAATTTCTTTAATGTAGTATAAGATGACATCACATGCATTAATACATTATTAACCCTAAGCTACGAATCTGTAACAATTGAAGGATATTCGTACATAATTGAAGAAGAAAAGAGAAGTTTTTTCCCTAATGGCAACATATTTCCAAGACGATGCTTGGTTACAACAAAAGTGGGTCAAGCCCAATACAATAAAAGCCTGAGGCTTGTATAAAATATAATTACAACACAAAAATAAATGAGCCTTCAGCTCCAAGATCCTCCCAAGCGAAGTCCTTGGCGGAGGCATATCATCAGCACCTAAAGGTTAGTTTCCACATAGGGTGAGCTAAAGCACAGTAGAGATTAATTTAACATACAGTATGATGCTTAACAATATCATATGGTGAATGCCATTTTTATAATCAAATTCATAAATCATCACTTTTTAAATTAGAAAACAGGGGAGTGGATACACAATAATGGGAATCTCTAGGTATGTGTCGAGCTAGTAGTAGACCATACAAGCACTACCCAATCCATTTTATTGGTACTAACTGGAAGAATCGACATCTAATCGTGGGTTTCTAGACTTTCACCAAGGGCATGCATCAACATAAATAATAATCACAACCATAGCCCCTAACCAGATTCACCAAGGTATTCATCTTTTTTTTTCTTCTCAAAACAACACATTTTAATGTATAAAATATGGAACCAATGATTAAATGTGAGATGAGAGAGTGAATGGTTTTTGTTAACCTAGTTCTCATACACTTGCTACAATAATCAATGTTATTCTTCACCGATAGCCAAAACAAATATTTTATACAAAAGATAATTTAAGTAAACAAGTATAAATTTCCAAATCTCAAGATAGGAGTAACAATACATGTTCCAACTCCACTTTCCAACTCAACATTCTTATTCTCACTCAAAAATCAATAACTTCCTAGATTTTCAAAACAATATATGTTTCTTTCAATAATCCATTTTCAAGAGAGGTTTCCAAGATTTCAACCCTTCTCATCAATACACCCATAATCGCAACCTTTCAAAACAACCCATCCCAAAACTGCTCTTTTATAACTAATTTCAAACCCAAATCAAAACCAGATATCCCAAAATGCTACACTATTCAAGGAGTACATAACAGTGCTAAATATCATACAAAGAGGTTAAAGAAATTCCTACCTCAAAGAAGAAAGAGAGAGGAAAGACAACTCCAAAATCAACGGAGTCAGATCTTGAACTTTTTTGGATCAAAACGACCACCTCTTCGGGTCCTACCTTTTATCTCAAAGCATTAAGATCATGATATTCAAGGATTTGGGTATATGGGGTGATTTATGTAAGAACTAAAGAGAGAGAGAGAGAGAGAGAGAGAGAGTGAAGAAAATGGCTTAGGAGGTTTTAAAGAGAGAGAGAAAAGCAAAAAGTGAAAGAAACGATCTTTTCCTCGTACCTTTATACGCACAAATCGTTGGAGTGACCTAAACAACACTTGATCGTCAGACACAAAACGTCGCTCGTGTAACAATCCTGACTTGTGAGTAGCCTATAATCCATGATTGAGAATGTCTAATAGTAATTAAGATGAAATTCTACGTTAATTGCATGTGTTATATGGTATTTGTATTTATATCTGTCTATTGTAGAAAGATCTGTTTGTATTTCTAATTCGATATGTGAATTGAAGGCCTTATCGGCATCCGATCACGAAATTGACTTGGTTTGTGTGTTATTTCGAATTTTTAGAACATTATGATAGGATTAATTGGAATTTGATTCAGAATCAAATAATTAGAATAAAATAATGCTCATTTGATTAGTGGTATGCCTAGTTTAATTAAGCCCACTAACCAAGCCTACATAAGGCTTATATACATGTTAGAACTCTCTAGGTTCATCATTTTTTGAGGAGAAAAAGTGAGAGAGAGAGGGAGAAGGAAGAAATTGAGATCAAAGCTAGAGAAGGGAGATTAACTAGGAATCTTGGAGGAGCTAGCTTGGAGACTTTGAGAATTGGTCATTTATAGCCCAATTGAACACTTAAGGTAAGAATTTTAGACAATTGACTTACTTTTGGGACTTGATTTTGAAAAATGATCCTTAATTCTTGAAGTTTTACAAGTTTAGCCATGTTTTCTCAAATTTTGGGCCCAAAGGATGTGTTTTAAAGCTTTGAAATTGAGTTTTGCATCTTAAACATCAACTGAAATTTCGATTTTCAGATCATCGCCGTTTACGTAACCTACACTTGAGCGACCACTCTTTGTTTTGCACTTTCGCTCGAGCAACTAAAAGTTGGCTCGAGCGTAAAATTCATGCTCCTAGTACTTTTGCAGACATAAGCCTCCACTCGAGTGAGGGAATCTACGCTCGAGCAATCGCATCTATTTTTGAACCTTGGCTTGAGCAACCAGAAGTTGCGCTCGAGCATAAAATGAGAGCACTCATAAATTTTACAGAATTTTGCAGTGCGCTCGAGCGACCAAAGTTGTGCTCGAGCGAAGACCCTATTTTCAGAAATTTGACTAGGAGTTACAACACGTATTTTTGCATCCTCATTGTATCTTAGGCATTCCTAAGCCTTAATTAAGACATAATAATGAGGATAAAGATTAGAAACACACCAAGATAAAAAAGAAACAAGCTAAGTGTTTTCAAAATGTGTGTTTCAATGTGTATCTGCTATGTGTTTCTGTTGGTCACGTGCCTTAGTCGCTTGGTTGTTTGATTCATCTGATCTGCTATCGGAGCCATCTGTGAGTAATGACTCCATAAAGTTATATTTAACTTTAATTATTTTATGATGATATGTAATGATCGATTTTTAGAAATGCAATGTTTTGTATCAATGAATGATTGTCCAAGTTTCTGAAATGTATTCGTGGCATCCTTAGCATCATATGATATGCGTCCCTTTCTGGGTCATCAGAATGCCTTTATCGCCGTCTCTTTATGGGTCATCGGAAATGCCTCTATGCACATGAGTCATCGAATGCCTTTTATGGCCGTCCCTTTTATGGGTCATTAGAATGCCTTTATGGCCGTCCCTTTATGGGTTATCGGATTTGTTAGTGCTAATGGATGTACCACATATGATCATATGAAATATGTAAACTTTGAATACAAATATGAATATAAATACGGATTTGTTTCTAATCTGAAGTTCGATTTGAATTTGTTATGGACATCATTCATTAAAACCTTTACTCTGTTATTATTCACTAGGCTCTAGCTCACCGTATTACTTACGTATGTAGGCGATCAGGCACGTGATCAGGCCTAAGTTTCTGTCTGGATTCTTTTGTATCGGCCAACCAGAATGCCTCCTTTGGAGGTTCCCATTTTGATGTGGTCGTGTTCTGTTATCAAGTTTTGAGTTTTTGTTTTCTTCTTTTTGACTGAACAAGTTTTTGTAAGTTGTATTTATGTGGGTTTCGGTGGCATAAGACTAATATAAATATGACGTCATTAATATGTAGATAAATTTTTAAATTTTCTGTCCCATGTATATGTACACAACTCTATGGACGTTATGGGCTTGTTTGGTTTGTTTTTGGGAGAGTTGTTTTTGAAAAAAAAATTGGAGAGAGAGTTTAGAAATTTTTTTGGTTTGTTTGGTTGTATATTTTGGAAGAGTTATTTTTTTAAGAGTTTGGGATGATTTGATATTTTGAGAGAATTTTAGTAGAAGTGTGTGAGAGAAAAAGTGATTGAGAATGAGAGAGGAGAGAGAAAAAGTGATTGATTGATGTGTAAGAGAGAGAAAGTGATTTTGAAATTTTTTTGAGAAAAACTCAAACCAAACAATTTTTTAGAAATTTTTTTCTAAAACTCATCTCCCAAATGCAAACCAAGCATACCCTATATGTTTGTGTTTGCTTCCGCTAGCCCCTGTATTTTGTTTAATTCGTTTAGAGGCCTTTGGTAATTCTTGGATTACTGGCCAATTACGACACTAAACCTATAGAAATGGGTTTTGGTCGTGATAGAGTGGTATCAGAGCACGTGTTCAACCGCACACACGAGTCCATATGAGCTATAGGATGTCCTAAAAAGAATTAGGGACATTACATCTGAATGTGTGAGTGTGTGTGAAGTATATGAACATATCTGAACCAATATACATTGACACTGAAATGAAATGAACTGAAATTGAACACTGTGAAAAGAATTATTTGCCTATGTTTATTAGTGCTCTGTTTACCTATAGCAAATGAAAAATACAAGAAATAATGGTACAGCTGAATCTTCTGAGACTCGGATGAATTGAATGGAAAGAATGCTTGAAGCTTTGACAGAAACAATAATGCAACAACAAAGCCCCCTCCGGTCCAAGCAGAATTGATAAACAATGACATCATCAGTTTGACTCAAAAATTTAATAAGATGAAGCCACCGAATTTCTTAGTTTGAATTAAACCTTTAAAGGCTGAAACATGGATGCTAGAAACTGAAAAATTGTTTGAGGTGTTTCCGTGCTCCGAAACTCAAAAAGTATTGTTGGCTACTTATACTTTAAAGGAAGAAGCTCGTCGTTGGTGGATGCTTATCCGCAATGACAATGGGGCCATGACCTGGGATTAATTCAAAGAGATTTTCTATGAAAAGTACTTTCCCCAGTCCAAATTCCAAGAACTCAAGCAAGGCAATATGTCAATGGCCAAGTATGAGGCCAAGTTCACTGAATTAGCCCGTTTTTCCCCACACATGGTAGACATAGATTATAAGAAAGCTCAAAAATTTGAAGGAGGGCTGGATCTAGACATGTTTGATCGGGTCGGTGTCTTGAAACTGCCCAAATATGTGGATGTGATTAATAAAGCTCTAATGGCTGAAGCTAACCTAGCTGCAATAAAACAGACTAAAGCCCCAATAACTGAATGGAGGGGTAAGAGATCAGGTTTTAAGTTTAAAAAGGGTCGTTCATTTATAATGAATGAGAAGCAAAACACGGGGTCTACTGGCAGCTCAAGTCAAAGCAGTGGATTTGTACCCACTTGTTCTGAATGTGGAAGAAAACATAAGGGTATTTGTTATCTCACAACGGGTGCCTGTTTTAAGTGTGGTAAAACTGGCCACATGATGAGAGATTGTCCTGTCAGGTCCGAAAATGCCAACCGTCCAGTAGCAAGTTCAGCTGGATTTGCTTCTGCATCAAGAACTAATACAAGTGCTAACACTAGGAGAGAAACCTTAAGGCAGGGACGAGTATTTGCACTTGTTCCTGGTGATGTGTAGAACACCGAATCAGTGGTGTCAGGTATACTCCCTATTTGTGCTCAAAACGCATATGTGTTGATAGATTCAAGATCCAGTCATTCATTTGTATCATATGCTTTTTCCCAAAAGTTGATTAGATCTTTAGAATCTCTGAATTATTTGTCATCAGATTCACACCATCTAGAGGTTTTATGTTATGTGCTTATGTGTATCCTGCATGTGACATCATGATTGGAAATGCATTATTATATGTTGATTTGCTGCCCTTGGACATTACTCACTTTGATTGTATTTTGGGTATGGATTGGTTGACCAAGTATTGTGCTACCATTGATTGTGTGAATAAATCCGTTGTATTTCGACCACCCGGTTTGTTTGAGTTTATGTTTTGTGGGAATGGTATAATCCCTCCTCCATATTTGATTTCTTCTATGAAGGATAATAAATTGTTGAGAAAGGGTTGCCAAGGTTATTTGTGTTATGTTTTGAATATGACTACTGATAATGCTAATGTCAAGAACATCCCTATAGTCAATGAATTTTCTGATGTATTCTCTAATGATTTGCCCAGAGATCTGATAGATAGGGAAATTGAATTCACCATCGATGTAGTGCTTAGGACACAACCTATTTCCAAAACGCCATACAGAATGCCAACCTCTGAATTAAAAGAACTGAAAGTCCAACTTCAAGAATTGTTAGACAAGCAATTTATTCATCCGAATACTGCACCTTGGGGTGCTCTAGTTCTGTTTGTTAAGAAGAAAGACGGGTCTTTGAGGCTATGTATTGACTATCGGGAATTGAATAAAGTAATCGTCAAGAACATATATTCTCTACCCCAAATAGATGATCTATTTGACCAACTTCAAGGAGCCCAAGTGTTTTCCAAAATTGACCTTAGATCTGGATACCACCAATTAAAAGTTAAAACAGAAGACATAGATAAAACCACTTTCCGTACTAGATATGGGCACTATCAGTTTTTGGTAATGCCATTTGGAGCAACAAATGCACCAGCTGCCTTCATGGACCAAATGAATTGGGTGTTCAAACAATTTCTTAATGAGTTTGTTGTTTTTTTTATTGATGATACATTGATTTATTCTAAAAGCTGGGAAGAACAGGAAAAACATCTAAGAATTGTGCTACAGATCCTGAGAGAAAAGAAACTGTATGTAAAATTCTCCAAATGCAAATTCTGGCTTGATTGTGTGACTTTTCTGGGGCATGTAATAAATAAAGATGGCATATCAGTTGAACCACAGAAGATTGAAGCTATTGTAGACTGGCCAAGACCGACAAATGTATCTGAAGTTAGAAGTTTTTTGGGGATTGCTGGCTATTACAGAAGATTTGTAAAAGACTTCTCCAAACTTGCCATGCCATTGACATAGTTAACACAGAAAATGTATCATTTGATTGGAATGATCAACGAGAGTCAGCCTTCCAAGAATTGAAGACTAGATTGGTAACCACACCGATTCTAACCTTGTCTAACGGTACAGACGGATTTCAGATTTACAATAATTCATCATACAAAGGCTTGGGATATATGTTAATGCAAAATGGTAAAGTGATTGCTTATGTTTCTCGTCAACTCCGACCACATGAGAAGAATTATCAGACCCATGACCTTTATATAGAGTGACTTATGAGGTGTATAGAGACCACAAAAGTTTGAAATATTTTTTTCACTAAAAAAGAACTGAACATGAGACAGAAAAGATGGTTAAAGTTGATTAAAGATTATGACTTGCAGATTTTGTAGCATTCGAGAAAGGCAAATACAGTTGCAGATGCTTTGAGTCGAAAGTCTATTAGGAATTTGTCATGTTTGCTCACTGGCCATAAAGAATTGTTGTGTGATCTGGAAAGAAATGAAATTGAAGTGGTTTTGTGTGAACAGGGTGGAGTTCTAGTTGCCATTTCTACACAACCGGCCATAGTTGAAGAAGTTAAAGAAAAACAATTATAAGATGATTTTCTGAAAAAGACTGTTGATGAGAATGGTTCAAAACCAAGACCCGAATTTGTGTTCGAAGACAATGTCCTAAAATTTCAAGGAAGACTTTGTGTACCGGAGTGTTCTGAATTGAAAAAGTGTATCATGACCGAAGCTCATAACTCCAAATTTGTTATGCATCCGGGGAACACAAAAATGTACAAAGATTTGAAACAGTACTTCTGGTGGCCTGGCATGAAAAAGTGTATTGCTGATTTTATAGCTAGATGTTTGCATTGCCAACAAGTGAAAGCCGAACATCAATGACCCGCTAGATTACTTCAATTGTTTCCAATATCGGAATGGAAATGAGAGCACATTACGATGGACTTTATTATTAGATTGTCTTACTCCTCCCAAGGTATGGATTATATTTGGGTAATTGCTAATCGTTTAGCTAAGTCGGCACACTTTCAGCCTATGAAGACTGTTATAATGTAGACAAGTTAGTTGACATTTATGTGAATAAGATTGTAAGATTGCACGGTGTGCCAAGATTCATTGTATCCGACAGAGATCCTAAGTTCACTTCAAGATTCTAGCGGAGTTTGCAACAAGCTTTAGGGACTGAATTGAGATTGAGTAGTGTTTATCACTAGCAAACAGATCGCCAATTAGAAAGAATGATACAGACCTTGGAAGATATGCTCAGAATGTGTGTATTGGATTTCCAAGAAAATTGAAAAACCTATTTGCCTTTGGCTGAGTTTGTGTACAACAACAACTATCACTCAAGTATTGGAATGGCTCCTTACGAAGCGTTGTATGGTAGAAAATGTCGATCTTCGATTTAATGGGCCAAAGTAGGTGATAGACCGTTATTGGGACTGGAGTTTGTGTAAGAAACAACTAATAAAGTGAAACTGATTCAACAACATTTGAAAACCGCCCAAAGTAGCCAAAAGAGTTATGAGGATGTTTGGAGAAGAGAGAGGGAATATGAAATCGGTGACCATGTGTTTATCAAAGTGACTCCAATAAAAGGGCAAACTCGATTTGGGGTTAAAGGAAAGTTAGCACCACGATACATTGGGCCGTTTGAAATTATTGAGAAAATCAATTCTGTGACGTACCAAGTGGATTTACCTTCGATTACGGAGAACATGCATAATGTTTTTTATGTTTCGATGCTACGGGAATATTTACGAGATCTGCACCATGTTATTGAGCCAACACATGTGCTTCTGAAGGATGACTATACATATGAAGAGAGGCCAATTCAATTTGTGAATCGCCAAATCAAAAGATTGAGGAACAAAGAAATTATGTTGGTGAAAGTAGATTGGCAAAATCATGGAGGGACATATGCAACATGGGAAACGGAAGAGGATATGATAAAGAGATACCCTGATTTGTTCCCTTTGGACCCGATATTCTTCTAAAACAAAGGTAATTCGAATTTGGAGGACCAAACTCTATAAAGGGGGAAGGCTGTAACAACCTCAACCTGTGATTAGTCTGTAATCCATGATTGAGAATGTCTAATAAGTAATTAAGATGAAATGCTACGTTAATTGCATGTGTTAAATGGTATTTGCATTTATATCTATCTATTGTAGAAAGACCAGTCTGTATTTCAGATTCGATATGCGAATTGAAGGCCTTATCGGCATCCAATCACGAAATTGACTTGGTTTGTGCGTTACTTGGAATTTTTAGAACATTATGGTAGGATTAATTGGAATTCGATTTAGAATCAAATAATTAGAATAAAATAATGCCTATTTGATTAGTTGTAAGCCTAGTTTAATTAAGCCCACTAACCAAGCCTACATAAGGCTTATATACATGTTAGAACTCTCTTGGTTCATCATCTTTTGAGGAGAAAAACGTAAGAAAGAGAGTGAGAAGAAAGAAATTGAGATCAAAGCTAGAGAAGGGAGATTAACTAGGAATCTTGGAGGAACTAGCTTGGAGACTTTGAGAATTGGTCATTTAGAGTCCAATTGAACACTTAAGGTAAGAATTCAAACCTTTAGGTTGTACTTGAGTTGGTTAATGCATGAATTCAAGAGAATTGAGCTAAGAGATGCAAGAATTAAGCTATAGAAGTAGAATTGAGACCATATCAAGTATGCATGCACATATCATGGTATTTTGAAGTTGTTTACCCAAAAATTTTCACATGCATGACCTTACCTTGCCTATGTTTTGAGAATTCAACATGTTTTTGTACCAAACATCTCCATTGATCATGGTTTGGATGAAGCTCATATAATTATATGCATGTTATGTTTTGGAAGTTTCAAGTTGAATTTTGGACAATTGACTTACTTTTGGGACTTGATTTTGCAAAATGATCCTTAATTCTTGATGTTTTACAAGTTTATCCATGTTTTCTCAAGTTTTGGGCCCAAAGGATGTGTTTTAAAGCTTTGAAATTGAGTTTTGCATCTTGAACATCAATCTGGAAATTCCAGAATTCTGCATCATCGCTCGAGTGACAGAACCTGCGCTTGAGCGACCATTATTTGTTTTGCACTTTCGCTCGAGCGACTAAAAGTTGGCTCGAGTGTAAAATTCATGCTTCCAGTACTTTTGCAGACATAAGCCTCTACTCAAGCGAGGGAACCTGCGCTCAAGCAACCGCACCTATTTTTGAACCTTGGCTCGAGCAACCAGAAGTTGCGCTCGAGCGTAAAATGAGACCACCTAGAAGTTTTACAGAATTTTGCAGTTCGCTTTAGCGAAGACCCAATTTTCAGAAATCTGACTAAGTGTTACAACACGTATTTTGGCATCCTCATTGCATCTTAGGCATTCCTAAGCCTTAATTAAGACATAATAATGAGGATAAGGATTAGAAACACACCAAGATAAAAAAGAAACAAGTTAAGTGTTTTCAGAATATTCGTTTCAATGTGTATCCACGTTATGTTTGTGTAGGTCACACATCTTAGATGCTTGGTTATTTGATTCGTCTGATTTGCTATTGGAGCCATCTATGAGTAATTACTGTGTATAGTTGTAGACACCCCATTTTTGACTGCCCTTAAGATTTGGGCGCCACTGATTGATCACTCGATGATGAAAATTGTGTTGTGCAAACGTTCAATTTTTTTAGCAAGAAGAGCTTCTAAATCCCAACCTTACCCCATTTTGGACCAAAACTATTTTTGACCAAAATTATTTTAGACCTTAAAACCCTCCCTTTCAAAATATTTTTGAAAATGGTTCTACGATGTTCCAAGGCTCGCATTTCGTTAAAATTGCACTTTTCGGTAAACCGAGCAAGGATAAAGTGGAAATAAATGGAAGAGAGGTGAACTCTTTGAAATTTTTTTAAAAACATCTTATTTAAAGGTTTAGAGTTGAAGAAAATTGGAGGAGAGGGAGGAAAACTAGTTAGGGAGAAGTTAGGCATCAATCCGATTAAGACAAAACTAAGCAACCTTCACTAAAATAGGCATATCTCTTTGCACACTTAGAATTTAGATATGAGGCTGTCACCATTGGAAAGTATACTTCCGGGGCTTCAATTTAGACTCAAGAATGACCTAAAACCGAGTTTAGATAAAGGCGTTATGCCCATTTGAAGTCAGGCCTAAAAACAAATTTTTTGTGGCCGGCCACTGGTGCAACTTTTGGCCATTTTGAGTGTTTTGCCGGCCACCAGTGATGGCCGGCCGGCCACTAGTGTCAAAAAGCAAATTTTTTACAGATATTTTCCTCCAGTTATTTTCACACTGCTCCAGCTGTTTCTGAATAGATATTTTCGACCTAAGGCTCATGTTTTCTATATATACATGACCTATCTCTCATATTTCAAGGTTAGAAAAACTTTGGGAGAAAAAATATCCTCTCTCTCTCTCTTGCAAGTTTGTGCACTGCATACACTACACTTTTGCCTACACCTCCTTAATCAAAGTTGATAAACTTTGGACTGAGGTTTCTTAAGGCCTTCTTAGAGCTCTTGAAGTTGGTTTTGGCTTGAATTGTTGCCTAAAATTGATCTTTGCTTCAAGAGGTATAATACTTGCCTTTTAAACTTGCTTTGCATACTTGTTTTTATTATCTTTTTCCACTAATTTTGGGTTGTTTTTGAGCTATAAAAACTCTATTTTTGTGGGCTGAAATTGGTGGTTTTAGGCCATTTAAAGGTAGGGGGTGGTTCAGCCTTCTTTCTTCCTTGTTTGTAAAGCCTTTCCACCTTTGTTTCCCACTTCAAACCAACTTTTTTTGGACTTTTGAAAACTGAATTTCAAAGTAATTTCAGTGGTGAAAATCATGTTTTGAAATCCAAATTTGGAGAGGTTAGCCTTCCCTCCTTTTGTTTGCTAGGCTAGTTAGCTCTATGTATTAGCTAATTTTTCTAGCCTTTTGTAGCTTAATTCTAGCATGTTTTAGGCAATATTTTAGACTGTTTTGCCTTGGTTTTTGGCTGGTTGTTGCATTTGGGTCTTGTTTTGCATGCTTCTAATGTAAGTATCCTCACAAGCTTGGTGATTTAGGTCTTTAGACACCACTTGTTTGAGTTGATTGCATTGTTTTAGTGCTTTTCTCACTTAATTTCAGCACTCATAATCTCTGCAACCTCCCTCACTTCTTGACTCTTTATTTGCTTTGAGGGTTGTTTCAACTTTGAGATTGTTTAAGCTTGAGATTGAGGTCCATGCTTAATGGTTTAATCCTCTTTTGAGGGTTCATTATCAATGGCATGACATCTCTCTTGTGCCTTAAACTACTCCTTGTTTGACATTTCCTTCTCTTTTAGAGGACTTAACTCACCAATGGACTTTGTGGAGAAGTGGTTTGGAAATACTCGTTGGATCCAATAGGACACTCATGATCCTCAGCTAGTCACCTGAAAAATAATGAACACTCTGGTCGGGGGTGCCGGAATTAGCACTCCGACGGACAAGTCATTGTATACTCTCTTGGTTGCTTATATCTTAAGTTAATCTCACTAGTTCTCACATACATTTCTTTCACTGATGTTCCTCTATTTATATTTTTCTTTTGGGCCTCAGGATCGGGCCCACCCTTAGTCCATTGCAAGTTTCTATATTCGGCCTCAGTTTGACTTGTTCCTTGGCCGATTAATATATTCGGCTTTGGCTTCATCCTGGATGAAGCCGAGTACAAATCCCATCCGTGACTGTCCTCATACCTTTATTTGGCATTATTGCCCCCATAATATCCGGCTCCCACAATTGCCTCCCAAACATCCTATTAACGCCAGTTAGTCGGCATGTTTGGTTTTGAACTTGAAAAGTCAAGGAATGAACGGCGGTTAACCTCATTCCAACGCATGTCAGAACACGCTTCTCAGGCATCATTACATCTTCCCGCCTCTTTGTATGCTTCCTTCATTTAATGCAATTTGAAACTATGTTGTCCCTTCGAGTGTAAGTTTTTTGAATACTCTAAGCTTCTGGTTTGCCTCTCTATATACTTCCATTCCGCGACCTCTACAACTTCCTCTTGTTTCTCACCGTCTCTTCTGTTTTTTGTAAGTTCTCTTCTTCTTCATTTCGAATCCCATTTCCTTGTTTATTTTTGGTTCTGCATAATCCTTAGGTTGGTTAGGATGGCAAAACACTTGAAAGAACTCCTTTCGTCGAAACGAATTTTCGATTTTCAATGCCATTATTCCATCCCCGACGATGTCCATCTGTCACTCGTGGCAGACAGCACCACTGATATGCAGAGGACTGATGAAAGTACAATCATCTTTCCTCTCTTATCAATTGCTGAGGGCGGGGTCCGTTTTCCCCTTCACCCATTTTTGAGGGTCGTCCTTCGATATTGGGGTCTAATCCCTTCCCAGCCTAATGTAAATTCCTTCCGAATCATAATGGGGATTATAGAGTTGAATCGACGCCTTAGGATTAGTCTTGGTATACCTGCAATTCGGCATTGTTATGCCTTAGCCACTACTGGCCGACTGGGATACTATTTTCTCAGGGCCAATGATACCGATCATCACTTAGTGACCATGCTTGCTAGCTCTGGCAAGCGTGTTGACAATGTCATGGTCATTGTTCGAGGCAACTGGGAATTCGACGAGGGTGAAGATCGCCTAGATCCCGTGCCAAGGCGAAAAGGCGAACTAGGTGGCCGTATAGCTCATTTTTTTTATTTTTTATTGTTATATATTTATTCAGTTTTCCTTCTATGTATTTATCGTTTTGTTTATGCAGGAAACGATTTGAAGAAAGTTTTGGTTTTAGCCGACGACGCCGTACTTGCAGAAATTAAAACCGCGCTACAATTCTTTAGCTATTCGAATCTTCAGAAGCAAGGCAGGGCGGTGCACATACTTTTAAGATACGAGCCGACCTACTCTACGTTTTCGGCTGCAGATAACATTCCAATTCTAAGAGGTGAGCAGCAGCTTACAGTGCTTATTTTTCTGAATTTCAAGAATCTAAGGCAAATCGGTCTTGAAGCTTCAGATTCAGAGCCAACAGCTGAGCAAGTAGCCGAAGTTACTAAGAAGCCAAATCAGCCCTCGGATAGTTCCGAAAGATTAGAGTTTGACGCGGCACTGAATCCAGCTTTCTAGGAAGCCGGCCTCAACCCTCCAACTTCGAGCCAACCAGACGTCTCCTCTGAAAATATTTTCACTGACTTAGGGGACCTATCCAGCTCATATCCTGATAACATGGCTGGTGAGTCGCTTACCTAGTTGGCTAGGAAGAAAAATGCTGAAAGGATGACTGCATGCAAGAAAGCCGAAGCCGAACGATCTCAGCTTCCACCCCCTCCACCTAAAGTTAGGACTGAGTCTATACCACCTGCTCTTGTTGAGGAGACGACTCATGCTGATACGGCTGAAACTGAGCTTCTTGTCAGTCAACCAGAGAGCCAGGTGTCAGAGCAACGAGGGAAAAAGCGTCCAGCCGAGACCGAAGATTATTCGAAAAACCTGGTTAACAAACGGCCACGCGTAAAAGAATCAGACCTGGTTTTGCCATTTACAATACAACCTAGGGTAAGGAACGTGCCGATTGCTTCCGATGCATCGGCCGTGAAAGATGCTGCGGTGGCCTTGAGCTTGGCCTCCTCAGTTATGTTGCCGGTTGACAGGGCGACCTTTCGGGCAGAGCCTGATCTATTGTCCATAGCATTAGCCGGTCAATCGGCAATATTAGTATGTGTCTTAATCCTTGGCTCTGTATCAAAAACTAAAGAATTTTGTATATCACCTATCTTATTGGTTCATTGGTTTGTAGGCGGCGGGGAGGATAGCAGAGATTGGTCGTCGCCAACATGACACAATCGAGCAGATCGGTCGTCTGGCAGCCGAAGTGGAAGTTGAAAAGAACAATGTAGCAGAGGCCTCTCGCCGAGCGGCGAAAAAAAAAGCGAGGGCCGATGCCGAAGCTAACAAGGCCAAGAACTTTGATCAATTGAGATTGGTCACTGAAGGAAGAGCAAACACGAGCGAAGAAGAGCTCAACTTGGCCAACGAGAGGATATCCAAGCTGAAGGCCGACTTGGAAGATTTGAAGAAGGCAAAGGAAGAAGCCGAATCTGAGACATCCAAGGCCTTCCAAGCCGGTAGGGACGCAACCTTAGAGAGCTATGTCGAAGAAGTGCCTAAATTCGAAAATAGGGGCTTCAAACACGGCTGGCTCAAAGCCTTAGCTGCTGTTAACATGATATCGGAACAGCCAATTTTGTACGAGCAAGTAGACATTGAGCTGCTGGAGTCTAACCTTGAAAACTAAGCTAGGCCCAGTGATTTTCGTTTCGTTTTGATATCCATTTTTGGTTAGAAGTTTTAGGGTAGCTTTCATGTGTAAATTGACTTCTGTTTGTACTCAATTTATGAATGAAAATTGCCTTTGCTTTTCAGCTTATTGAATGTACGTGTTAACAGCCAAGTAAAATGTAAAATCATGAAATAAGTTTTAACGAAACTATTAAATTAATTCGGCGATAAATTAACTACTTAGCTTCCAACCTATCTTTTCAACAGAAAGGATTGATGTTGGGCCGAATATATTAATTGATCTGCCCTTGCTCCAACGGATTGAACGTGGCCAACGATAATCGGCCATTCATGGATTGGCTGGGGTAGCCTATCTTTTCGGCACAAAGGATTGATGTTAGGCCGAATAGATTAGTTAATCTGTCCTTGCCCCAGCGAATTAGTGAATGTGGCCAACGATAATCGGCCATTTATGGATTGGCTGGGGCAGCTTATCTTTTCGGCACAAAGAATTGATATTAGGCCGAATAGATTAGTTAATCTGCCCTTGCCCCAACGGATTAGTGAACGTGGCCAACGATAATCGGCCATTCATGGATTGGCTGGGGCAGCCTATCTTTTTGGCACAAAGGATTGATGTTAGGCCAAATAGAGTAGTTAATCTGCCCTTGCCTCAGTGGATTAGTGAACGTGGCCAACGATAATTGGCCATTCATGGATTGGCTGGGGCAGCCTATCTTTTCGACATAAAGGATTGATGTTAGGCCGAATAGATTAGTTAATCTGCCCTTGCCCCAGCGGATTAGTGAACGTGGCCACCGATTAGCAGCCATTTATGAATTAGCTAGGGCAGCATTGAAGAGATCGCTTTGGGGGCGATGCACCCGCAAGTAATAAAAATGGTGGTTGCTTCATGCGCGTAGGTCCTATTAGTGTGTTTAAACTCAACTCAAACCAGTTTGTCGAAGAAGGTTAGATAAGTGTGAATGTCAAGTAGACTATTCTTCAAGAGTAGAGGAAAAGGTAGGACATTGGCTGAGCTAAATGCAGCGATGAATCGAGGTGGGGAACCTTCACGAACGGGAAGTAGGACGTCTGGGGAGCAGGAGAGGCGTCACTCTCCACGTCGTCGAAGTAAGTCACCTAGGAGGGGGAAGCGACAGCGGGGGAGCTTCCCTCATTCACGAAGTGAGGCCAGTAAGCCACTGCGCCCGTTGAGTTTTTCGGTCTTTATCGGGAACAAACCGATGACGGAAGCAGATTCGATCATCTGAGATCCAAGCGCGGCAGTTGAATTTGCAAGACAGATTTTTTCTCAAGAAGTCCAACAGTTAATGATCGGTCGACCAGATTTCGAAGTGTTTCGAGAGGGTGTTCACGGAGCGGTGAAATGACTATACACCGCCTATGAGATCGGCATGCGCCTTTGCGCCGCGCGGTGGGAGATCGAACAAAGAGATGAACGCATTCGTAATTTAGAAGCTCGTGTGGAGAAAGTTAAGTAGGAGTTAAGAAAAGTCAAAACCGCCGGGACTCAGTCGGCCGGTCGAGCTAACCTGATTGTGGAGGAAAGGGTGACCCAACGGCTCATAAGTCACGCGATTGCCGATCTAGATACGGCAAGCATGTTTGCAATAAAGGCTGCAAAGGCCAGGGCTTATGAACAAGGCTTCCATAAGGGCCGAAAAGTTAGAATAGCGAAGACGAAGGAAAATCTTGCTGAGAAGGTCTGTCGATGTGAGAATCGTGGATTCAAGCATGGATGGGTCAAGGCTCTCCATGCCGCGGAGGCTCTCCGGGCAGTAGGCGTTGACTCGGCATCCCCGTTATATCAGGGTCATCATTTTTCCTTCACGACTTTCGAAGTCGAGAAGAGCGACGATGAGGGTGATACCGAACAAAACTAAATGTATTGTACTGCTTTAAAATAAATTGGAAGCGAACAATGTACTCTCTATTAAATTAATGAAACATTATTTTAGATGTTTGCATGTTATTTCAATCTATGTTTATAGATTCAGCAATAATCATCTCCCATTTTATATCAACTGTGTTTAAGCGTGTTAATCACAATATCCATAAAAAGGACTCCGAATTCGGATGCCCTTTCGCGCCAACCACACATTCCACGAAGGGCGCTTCAAATCCAGGGGCTCAATAAGCCCAAATGTGTCAGGCATTGATGGGGCTTTGAATTTGGAGGCTTCTTGGCCAGTCGTGATATCTACGCAAGGCGCTCCGAATTCGGAGGCTTATTCGGCCCAAACGTGGCATGCACGGATGGGGTTCTGAATTCGGAGGCTTCTTATCTTGGCCAATCATGATATCCACGAAAGGGCGCTCCGAATCAGGAGGCTCATTCGGCCCAAACATGTCATGTACGGATGGGGCTCTGAATTCGGAGGTTTCTTATCTTGGCCAATCATGATATCCACGAAGGGCGCTCCGAATCCGGAGGCTTAGTCAGCCCAAACGTGTCATGCACGAATGAGGCTTCGAATTCGGAGGCTTTTTATCTTGGCCAATCGTGATATCCACGAAGGGCATTTTGAATCCAGAGGCTTAGTCGGCCCAAACGTGTCATGCACGGATGGGGCTCCGAATTCGGAGGCTTCTTATCTTGGCCAATCGTGATATCGACGAAGGGTGCTCCGAATCCGAAGGCTTAGTTGGCCCAAACGTGTCATGCACGGATGGGGCTCTGAATTCGGAGGCTTCTTATCTTGGCCAATCGTGATATCCATGAAGGGCGCTCTGAATTTGGAGGCTTACTCGGCCCAAACGTGTCATGCACAAATGGAGCTCTGAATTCGAAGGCTTCTTATCTTAGCCAATCGTGATATCCACGAAGGGTGCTCTGAATCCGGAGGCTCATTCGGCCCAAACGTGTCATGCACGGATGGGGCTCCGAATTCGGAGGCTTCTTATCTTGGCCAATCGTGATATCCACGAAGGGCGCTCCGAATCCGGAGGCTCATTCTGCCCAAACGTGTCATGCATGGATGGGAACGTGTCATGCATGGATGGGGCTCTGAATTCAGAGGCTTTTTATCTTGGCCAATCGTGATATCCATGAAAGGGCGCTCCGAATCCAAAGGCTTATTTGGCCCAAACGTGTCATGCACGGATGGGGTTCCGAATTCGGAGGTTTTTTATCTTGGCCAATCGTGATATCCACGAGGGGCGCTCCAAATCCGAAGACTTAGTCGGCCTAAACGTGTTATGCACTAATGGGGCTCCGAATTCGAAGGCTTCTTATCTTAGCCAATCGTGATATCCACGAAGGGCGCTCTGAATCCGGAGTCTCATTCGGCCCAAACGTGTCATGCACGAATGGGGCTCTGAATTCGGAGGCTTCTTATCTTGGCCAATCGTGATATCCACTAAGGGCGCTTCGAATCCAGAGGCTTAGTCATCCCAAAAGTGTCATGCACGGATGGGGCTCCGAATTCGGAGGCTTCTTATCTTGGCCAATCGTGATATCCACGAAGGGCGCGCCGAATACGGAGGCTCATTCGGCTCAAATGTGTCATGCACGGATGGTGCTCCGAATTCGGAGGCCTTTTATCTTGGCAAATCATGATATCCACGAAGGGCGCTCCGAATTCGGAGGCTTAGTAGGCCCAAACGTGTCATGCACGGATGAGGCTTCGAATTCGGAAGCTTTTTATCTTGGCCAATCGTGATATCCACGAAGGGCACTTTGAATCCGGAGGCTTAGTCGGCCCAAACGTGTCATGCACGGATGGGGCTCCGAATTCGGAGGCTTCTTATCTTGGCCAATCGTGATATCTACGAAGGGCGCTTCGAATCCGGAGGCTTAGTCGGTCCAAAAGTGTCATGCACGGATGGGGCTCCGAATTCGGAGGCTTCTTATCTTAGCCAATCGTGATATCCACGAAGGGTGCTCTGAATCAGAAGGCTCATTCGGCCCAAACGTGTCATGCATGAATGGGGCTCCGAATTCGAAGGCTTTTTATCTTGGCCAATCATGATATCTACGAAGGGCACTCCGAATTCGAAGGCTCAGTAGATCCAAATGTGTCATGCACGGATGGGGCTCCGAATTCGGAGGCTTCTTATCTTAGCCAATCGTGATATCCACGAAGGGTGCTCTGAATCAGAAGGCTCATTCGGCCCAAACATGTCATGCATGAATGGGGCTCCGAATTCGGAGACTTTTTATCTTGGCCAATCATGATATCTACGAAGGGCACTCCGAGTTCGGAGGCTCAGTAGGTCCAAACGTGTCATGCACGGATGGGGCTCCGAATTTGGAGGCTTTTTATCTTGGCCAATCGTGATATCCACGAAGGACGCTCCAAATCCGAAGGCTTAGTCGGCCCAAATGTGTCATGCACGGATGGGGCTTCGAATTCGGAGGCTTTTATTTTAATGAACCAAATTTCGTATAGTAAGGAAACAAGAAACCTTGCATTGTAAAAGTGAAATTTGTACATGGTGAACATTCAAAATAGGTATCATACCCCACAAGTCGGGTTAATGATAGAATTTACGCAAATGCGTGGAATTCCAAGGACGTGGCAGACTTTTCCCAAACATGTCTTTGAGCCGATATGCCCTTGTGCCGACGATCGACTCAATTTGATAGGGGTCGTCCCAGTTGGGACCTAGCTTTCCGTCAGCAGGGCTTCTAGTAGCGGAAAGAACTTTCTTCAAGACCAATTCTCCGGGAATATAACGTCGCAGCCGCACACGCTGATTATACGATTTAGCGAGCTGCTGCTGATACCACACCATAGACGCAAGGGCTCGGTCTCGACGTTCTTCAAAAAAAGTTAGGTCCAGAGCTAACATCATGTCATTACAGCCCAAGTCGAAGACCTTTGTTTTCAGAGTGGGTAAGCCAATCTCCAGGGGGTTAATTGCCTGAGTTCCAAAACAAAAGGCGAACGGTGTTTCCCCAGTGAACCGCTTTGGTGTAGTGCTATGATCCCACAACACACTGGGGAGCTCCTCAACCCATCTGCCTTTAGCTTTCTACAACCGTTTCTTGATGCCGTCCAAAATGGATTTTTTGGAGGCTTTAGCTTGGCCATTGCTCTATGGATAAGCCGAGGTGGAGAAATAGGGCCGAATACCATATATGCTGCACAACTCTCGGTAGACGCCACAATCAAACTGGGTGCCGTTGTCTGAAATAAGTGCCCTTGGAATGCCGAATCGCATTATGATATTTCTCCATACAAAACACTTAACATCAGTATCTCGAATGTGCATTAGTGCCTCCGCTTCGACCCATTTTGTGAAGTAATCTGTCGCGACAATCAAAAATCGCTTGTTTCCCGAGGCACGAGGTAATGGTCCGACGATATCAAGTCCCCGTTGGGCAAACGGCCAAGGACTGGTGATAGAGCTTAACTCTTCAGCAGGCAAATGGGTTAAAGGGGAAAACTTCTGGCACTATACACATTTCTTGACGTAACACTCGGCATCAGCTCTCATTGTCGGCCAATAATACCTCGCGGTCACAAACCGATGAGCCAAGGAGCGCACGTCGAAATGGGCACCACAAGTACCTTCACGTATTTTAGTCAAGATTTCCTCGACTTTATCCGGATGAACGTATTCTAGATATGGACCAGAAAAGGATTTTTTGTAAAGCTTTCCTTGCGGATCTAAGTAATATCGCAGGGCTTTGTTTCGCAGTTTGTGTGCTTCTTTCTTGTTCGTCGGGAGCTGTTCAGAAGATAGAAATGCTGTGATAGGGTCCATCCAACTTGGACCTGATTCTATGATATTGATCTGACTTAACTCCGAGGGGGCAATGCTCGGCTCAGGGATGAATCCTACTTCAATTGTCCGTTTAATTTCTGAGTTAATGGCGGAGGCTAGGCAAGCCGTATGCCGGCGTGTGTGTTCGATCTCGTTATTTTATTTAGTCCATGATGGTCAAATTTTGCCAGCAAAGAATTCATCGTTTTCATGTAAGCTGCCATACAGCCATTTTTGGCTGCGTATTCCCCTTTCAATTGGTTGATGACTAAATTTGAGTCGCAGAAGATAAGCAGTCGCCGAGCACCAAGGAGATGTGCATTCCATAAGCCGGTTAACAATGCTTCGTATTCGGCCTCATTGTTCGATGCTTCAAAGCCTAGTTTGACAACCTGCTCGATTATTGCCCCGTCAGGAGCCATGATCACTACGCCCGCCCCATTGCCACGTTGGTTGGATGATCTGTCACAATACAACTGCCAAATGTCCCCAACATAAATTCTCTAGTTCGACTTAGGTTGAATTTGATCAGACTTAAAGTCAGCGAGGCCTCCAGTGAATTTGGCCATAAAGTGGGTGAGCACTTGCCCCTTAATTGAGGTCCTAGGCAGAAATTGAATATCATACTGGCCAAGTTCAAGAGTCCACTTTGAAACGCGCCCTGAAGCTTCCGCACTACGAAGTACTGACCGAAGGGGGTAGTCCGTTAGTACCCCAACAGTATGCCCCTGGAAGTAATGCATCAGTTTTCTTGCTGCCATGACCAGAGCCAGGATGAGTTTTTCCAATGAAAGGTAGTGTGTTTCGGCGTCAACCATTGCTTTGCTCACATAATAAATCGGTCACTGCTCCCCAAGTTCTTCCATTAACTGTATGGCGCTGATGGCCCGATCGGAAACAGCCAGATATAAAATGAGCGGATCACCTGCCGAAGGTGTTGTCAAGAGTGGAACTGATCGGAGGTAAGTCTTCAAACCGTTCAAAGAGGCTTCGCACTCGGAGGTCCATTCAAAAGCTTTACCCTGCCAAAGGGTATGAAAGAATTATCGGCAACGATCTGTAAAACGACTGATGAACCTGTTAAGTGCGGCGGCCATCCCCATTAGCTTTTGAACCTCCTTGACCGACCAAGGAGAGCTGTGTTCTAGAATTGCTATGATTTGCCTCGAGTTGGCTTCGATTCCGTAGTGGTTGACAATGTAGCCAAGGAATTTGCCGAACCCAATCCCAAATGCACATTTGGAAGCGTTCAGCTTCATTTTGTACTTGCGTAGAATGCCGAATGTCTCTTCCAGATCGGCTAGATGAGTTTGCTCTTCTTTGGACTTGACCACCATATCGTCAATGTACACTTCCATAGTGCGGCCAAGTTGCTCCTTGAACATGGCAGTGACTAGTCTTTGGTAAGTTGCCCCCACATTCTTCAGCCCGAAAGGCATAACCTTATAGTAATACGTTCCTCTTGGGGTGAGGAATACAGTTTTGTCTTGGTCCTCCGAATGCATGGTAATTTGATGGTAGCCTCTGTAGGCATCCAGGAAGCTCATACGTTGATGATGTACCGTGGCATCCACAAGTTGGTCTATTCTGGGGAGGGGAAAGCAATCATTAGGGCAAGCTTTGTTTAAGTCCATGAAATTTACACAAACACGCCGAGTCCCATTTTTCTTCTTTACAACCACAGTATTCGACAGGCATGTAGAATAGGTCACTTCCTAGATTGCCCCGGCATCAAGCAACCAGTCAACTTCTTCAACAATGGCAAAGAGTGTTCTCATGGGTCGATCGTCGACTTTTCTGAATAATCGGCTTACATTTGGGGTCAACGTTTAAACGATGCTGAGAGACAGATGGATCCACCCCCGGCATCTCATATGGTGACCACGCAAATACAGCGAGATTGCTAAGTAAGAAGGAAATTAGCTGCTCCATGTCGACTTTATTCAGGGAATCGCCGACCATGAAGAACCTGTCAGGATTCCCGTCTATTTCAACTCGATCCAGGGTTCACTTGGGAACCGCCCAACATCATCAAGGCTCTCTCGATCTGTCACCTCGATAGAATTCACTTCAAGCTTTCTTGGTGTCTTTGCGACAAGAAGATAACATGCTTGTGCCGACTTTTAGGAACCACGAATTTGTTCAATGCCGCATTCAGTCGGGAAGCAAAGTAGTTGATGATAGGTGCTTGGCACGGCCCGCATGGTATGCAACCAAGTTCGTCCCATGATGAGATTATACGGCGAAGGAAGCTTGACAACCAAAAATTCCACACATCCACTGATCGGGAGCCCACTCGAACTGGTAACGTGATTTTGCCCAACAGATATTCCGGATTAGCATTGAAGTCGAATAACGGGTAATGGGCTGGAGACAAGTCTGACTCAGTGAAGCCGAGTTTGATGAAGGTCTTGTAGTACATAACTTCCGAAGTACTCCCCTGGTCAATGAGAACACGTTCAACGGTGAATCGGTTTACACGTAGGTCGATGACCAAGGGATCAATGTAGGGGAGCGTTACGCCGACCAAATCAAAATCATCGAAAGTAATACTCACAGCCTCATGGGGCCGTTTCGCCAGTGTGATTTTCTTTTGGAGGTTAGGATGCGACTGAATTGTATGTATCGCGGATGCCATCGGCAAGCTATATATCATATGAATTACGCCGAGTGGAGGTGAATCCTGCCGTAAAGCAACTGTTTTGGCTAAGTTGCTCTTTCAGACATGTTGCTTAAGCCGACCATCTTGTACCAACTCCTCAAGGTGATCCTTCAACGCATAACCACTGTCGGTATCATGACCGTGGTCCTTGTGGTATTTGCACCGCCTATCCCGTCTCCTTGTGTCGGGAGGTCCTACCATTTTGGGTGGCCATTTGAAGAATGTAGGTGTTGAACTTAGACATAACCATGCCGATCGGCTCGGCTAACCCATATATTTCTTGTCGCGTGCCTTGTGCTACGCTTATCCACTTGAAGTTGTTCATTAGCTCGGTGGGAACATTGGTCATTTGATCGGCATTTAATCTCGTCTTTTGTGTCATTTAGCCCGATTTCGTGGTTCAGGGCTCCGTGATGGTACAGAACTTATCAGCTGAACGATTTCAGATGGGGCCGTCTTGTTGGCCTTGTGCCCAGCTTTGACCCACAGGGCGTAATTTTCCACTTTGCAGTATTCCTCGACTTTCTTCATTAACGACCAGACTGTTTTGGGAGGCCTTCTGGTCAAGGAACTGCGGAGGGCACTATCAGGATGCAACCCCATTTTAAAGGCGGTGATGGCCATAGAGTCATTGCAGGCATCATCTACGAGATTAAAGCATTCTCAATAGCACACCAAATACGCATGTAAGGTTTCCCCTTGTTGGATTTGCACTGCCCAGAGAGAATCGGCTTGCTTCGGCTGGACCTCATTGGTGATGAACCTTGCCCTGAAGGATTTTTGGAGTTAATGGAAGCTCTTAATCGATGTCGGTTCCAATTTATAATACCATCTGATGGCCAATAGTCCCAAATCGCCGGAAATATTCGCATATGAGAGCCTCATCGCTTGCATGCATGCAACATGGCTTGCATATAATGACAGATGTGATCAGTGGGGTCTGCATTTCCATCATACAGGGTGAATGATAGCGCTTTAAACTTTTTGGGTAGCACTGCCCTTGCGATCTGTCGCACAAAGGGTTCATGTTGATCCTCTTCACCTAAATCATTTCTTCTTCGTTTATTCTGTACACGCAGACTTCCTTCAAAAGAGCTAGAGATTTCGACTCATCCCTTCTTTGTAGATTCTGGGGATGATGAATCGGAATCACTGCCACTATCATGTCTCTGAATTCGAGGTCGTCGACCATCCTTTCTTAGAGGTCGTCCCGAGTCGTGGCGCGTGGCTTGTTGGGATTTTGCCACCTCCAAGGCCAAATCCTGTCGAAGGTGCTCGTTCTCAGCCATCATGTTTTCCAACCTCTGTTCGTTTTGCTTCGCTTGATCCATAATCGCTTGCATTGTCTCATGTGCTGATGTCGAGGGTGAGTCAAGTTCAAGGCTATTCTTGCGGTAATATTCTCGCCTAAGCATGTTGCTTGGAGTGGTTTCATCTTGTATGAGGGAGTATTCACACAGATAGCGCCAATTGAGGAGAAGTGGTTTGGAAATACTCGTTGGATCCAATAGGACGCTGGTGATCCTCAGCTAGTCACCTGAAAAAAAATGAACACTCCGGTCGGGGGTGCCGAAATTAGCACTCCGACGGACAAGTCAGTGTATACTTTTTTGGTTGCTTATATCTTAAGTTAATCTCACTAGTTCTCACATACCTTTCTTTGGCTAATGTTCCTCTATTTATATTTTTCTTTTGGGCCTCAGGATCGGGCCCACCCTTAGTCCATTGCAAGTTTATGTATTTGCCCTCAGTTTGACTTGTTCCTTGACCGATTAATATATTCAACTTTGGCTTCATCCTGGATGAAGCCGAGTACAAATCCCATCCATAACTGTCCTCATACCTTTATTCGGCTTTATGGCCCCCATAATATCCGACTCCCACAGACTTAATTGGTTAAAGAATGGAAGGGTAATTAAAATAAAAGTTGAAACTAAAACTGTGCAAAGATAAGAATTTGGTTGTGTTTTGGTGTATTCAATCAGACGTTAATTGAACACAAGGAAAATTGGGGCATTTCATACTCAAAGTGATAAAATGTGCCAAGTTTCCTAAGTCTCCATTGCCCTTGATCATGCATGATAAGGTAATAGCTTTTGGTCTTATTTGTGCATTTATTAAACTTGTACATCTTAGTACCTTAGCCATCATCCAATTATCCACAGAGCAATGGCCAAGCTAAAATATTTAGGTGGCAACTCTGTATCAGGAAAAGCAGTTCATTTTTGGAATTTTTTATTCAAAATCGATTTTTCAAAAAGATTTGCCGCATTTGGACTCTTTGGTGTTTATCAATTTCACAATGCACTTGTGAGTTTAGATTCAAAACCGCGGGAGTCTGAACTATAGGGCTTCTTGTTCTTTCGAAAGGGGGTGTGAAAAAGTTGAGCTACAATAGTTATATTTAACTTTAATTATTTTTTGATGATATGTAATGATCGGTTTTCGAAAATGCTATGTTTATTATGAATGAATGGTTATCCAAGTTTCTGAAATGTATTCATGGCATCCTTAGCGTCATATGATATGCGTCCCTTTCTGGGTCATCAGAATGCCTTTATGGCCGTCTCTTTATGGGTCATTGGAAATGTCTCTGTGTATATGAGTCATCGGAATGACTTTATAGTTGTCTCTTTTATGGGTCATCGGAATGCCTTTATGACAGTCCCTTTATGGGTCATCGGATTTGTTAGCGCTAATGGATGTACTACGTATGATCATATGGAATATGTGAACTTTGAATACGAATATGAATATGAATATGGATTTGTTTCTGATCTGACTTTTTATTTTTGAATTTGTTATGGATATCATTCATTAAAACCTTTAGTCTGTTATTATTCACTGAGCTCCACCATCAGATTATTTATGTGTGTAGGTGATTAGGCGCATGATCAGGCCTAAGCTGCTTCCCTGGATTCTTTTGTGTTGGCTAGCCACTATGCCTCCCAAGGAGATTCCCATTTTGATATGGTCATATTCTATTATCAAGTTTTGAGATTTTGTAAGTTGTATTTATGTGGGTTTTGGTGGCATAAGACTAATGTAAATATGACGTCACTGATATGTATATAAAGTTTTAATTTTTCTGTCTCATGTATGTCTACACAACTCTATGGATGTTATATGTTTGTATTTGCTTCCGCTAGCCATTGTATTTTGTTTAATTCGTTCAGAGGCCTTTGGTAATCTAAGGATTACTGGCTGGTTGCGTCACTAAACCTATAGGGGCGGGTTTGGGTCGTGACAGCTCGAGTAACCAAACTATGGCTTGAGTGAAGAAACCAAATTCCCAGAACCTTAACCCTACAGAGCGTATTTCAAGTTTAAAGATGACCCTCTTAGAATTTCAAACCTGCAAAGAGACCGTTTGAGCGAAGGAAAGACTGCTCAAGTGAAGAACACCCCATTCCTAGACGTTCAGACTATAAACACATAATCTGAGAGAAACAAAAGACTGCTTAAGTGAACTCAACAACAAATAGATAGAATTTGCTTTGAAACACTAACTCCCAACATGTTCAATGCAAAATCCAACAACTCCAAACAACCAATTTCAATTAACAACAAGACAACAAGGAGTATAAACAACAACAATGAGCACCGGATCCCGAATCGAATAGTACAAAAGGGTTGGGTCTTAAACTGGGCCGCTATAATCTCATCACCTTAGGAAATTTCCTCCCCAAAATTGAACCAAGATAACAATAACAAAACAATCCGTCAACAACAACAATAGTTCATGCTCCGCAGTATAAAAGACATAACATTTCAACTTAACACATATTGATCTCCAAAATACTTCCATATTACAACAACCACAAAAGGGTCAAACATTAACAAACAAGGCCAGATATTTCTCTTGGACGTCAACCTGACGCTCTTAAGTCGTTTCCTCGACCCTATAGTATCGCCACAGCACCTTAACCAATGGACTAGTCTTGCCTTTCAAGACTTGATATCGAGTATCTAACACCTAAACTGGTCTTTCCTTATACGAGATATCCTCGTCTACCTCTAAATCGGTCCAATCTAACACATACGAAGGATTAGGCTTGTACTTTCGAAACATACAGATATGAAACACGTCATGAACCCTAAAAAGTTGGAACGGTAAGGCTAAACGATAAGCTACCTCCCCGATTTGCTTTAGAATCTCAAAAGGCTCAATGAATCTTGGAAACAACTTCCCACTCTTTTCAAATCTCATCAAACCCCACCTTGGCAAGATTTTAAGAAGCACGTGATCCCCCACCTCAAAACACAAGGGTCTCCTCCTCTGGTAAGCGTAGCTCTTCGGATGACTCTAAGCCGAAACCAACCTCTTACAGATGAGTGCAACCTTCTTCATCATTTTCGGACTAATTCTGGACATAACACAAGTACATCACGCTCATTGGCCCAACACATAGGTGATCTACACGATCAGCCATACAAGGCCTAAAAAATTGCCATTCTAATACTTGCCTAAAAGCTATTATTATAGGCAAACTTTACTACAGGAAAATGCCTCTCCCACAATCTCTTAAAATCGAGAACACAAGCTCGAAGCATGTCCTTTAGAGTTTCAACAGTGCACTCAGACTGCTCATCAATCTGAGAATGATAGATTGTACTAAAAGTCAACTTGGTGCCCAAAGCACTCTATAGGCTCTACCACAACCGAGCTGTGAAACGCGGATCCCCATCTAAAACAATAGTCATGGGGACCCCGTGAAGTCGCACTATGTCTCTAATATATAGCTCGACAAGAAAGTCCATTGAGTCACTCGTGTGCATAGGTATAAAGTGCGCAGGCTTGGTTAATCAGTCGACAACTACCCACACGACATTATTACCCCCATTGAGTCCTCAGAAGACCTACAACAAAATCCATCGTGACATGCTCCCATTTCCATTCGGCTACAGGTAAGGATTGTAACAAATCCGCTGGCCGTTAGTGCTCGGCATTCATTTGTTGACAACCAAGGCAGCTCGAAACAAACAAAGCCATATCTCTATTCATCCCATTCCACCAAAACTAGAGACAATGATCGTGGTACATCTTCGTGCCTCCTAGGTTTACTGCAAGACGTGAATGATGGAACTCTCAGAGTACCTCATTTCTACAAGACTTTGGCACAGAAAGGCAATCTAAATATCTCACACTCAAGTCCGAATGGACATTCAAACCTTTCTACTTCCCCATTGAGATCTTTCCGATAGTCTCTACCTTGTGATCATGCTATTGTGTCTCCATAACCCTACTAACCAAGGTAGGTTGTGCAATCGCGTAAATAAAATGACCAACTCAATGGACTCGCTAAGATGCAAGTCAAACTCGCCGAGGACACACGTGCTAGCATAATAAACCACAACCACACTCCCTAACTAGATTCACCAAGGCATACACCTATTTTTCTCAAAATAATACAATTTCAATATTTAAGTATGAAACAATACTCAATGTAAGATGTATGAGTAATTAGTTTCAATTAACCTAATCCTCATACAATTTATACGACAATCAAAGCTATCTTCTACTGATAGCTCAAAATAGATATTTTTACTCAACAGATAATTTTTCGCAATAGATATAATCTGATAAATTTCAAAATAGGAGCGATAATATATATCCAACTCCACTCTTATCATCAACATTTACATACTTCTTATCTTTTCAAACCCAACATCTTTTCCCTTTCTTTCATAAATCAAATATCAATGATTTTTCAAACAAAACCTCCTTTACTTTCAAAATCATATTTAAGGAAGGAAATTCTAATATTTCAACACAACCCAGCAATATACACACTCCCACAACCTTTCTTAAGAATTTATTTGGAAAACCCCCTTTTTTACATTTCAAAATCAAACCCTAAACCTTTTCAAAGAGAAATTAATTAAGTTAAGAATCATACCAAATGTTGAAGAAATCTCTACCTTAAGAGTAGAAGAGGAAAAGAGCAAGGGTAGAAGTTTGACAAAGCCAAAAACAAGATCTTCTTCGATTAAAACGAAACTTTCGACAAGCTCTACCTTTTTCTCCGAGGAACTATGATGGAGAAATCAATGGATTAGGGAGTATTTGAGGTATTTTGAAAAGAACTAGAGAGAGAGAGAGATAATTAGGGTTAGGATTGTTTTATAGAGAGAGAAGAAGTGAAATAGTGACAAAAATCCCTTTTTTCGATCTCGACATATAAACAAACCGCCAAGCGCCAAACACAATAGGTGACACCGCTGAGTGACCAAAACACCGCCAAACGCCCAATGACCTCCTCCTAGAAGTTCAAACCTACAAAAGACCGCTTGAGCGAAGATCACCCTATTTCCAAAAGTTTTTCAGAACTGCAAAAATACTGAGAGATCTCAAAGATTGCTCGAGCAACCAAAACATCACCCGAGCGAACTAGAAGTGAAATAGACATCAACTCTATTGAAAAACTAACTCTTAGCCCGTTTCAAACACAACCAACAAGTCTAACAACCAAACTCAACTAACAACAAAAGGATAAGGGTATAAACAACAATTAAAGGTACAAAATCCCAGATCTAAGAGCATGTAAAGGGTCGGATCTAAACCGGAACCGTTATAAGAGGGGTCAGTGTAATCTACCAATTTCAATAAGGGCAAAAAGGAAAAAATAACACATTCCCAACAAGCTTCTAAGGCTCTGTTTGTTTTAAGAGGTAGCAGTTTGGGATTGGATTATTAGTGAGTTAGGAGTGCTAAAATCATATTTGTTTGAAAAGTGGAGCTTGGGAGTGGTAGTCTATTGGGACTAGCATAGGCCTTGGAAGAGGGGATTAGCAAAGGCCTCTAAGGGTTGGGTTTCAAAATTAGGGAGGGAATTAACTTAGAAAAAGACTATTTTCCCGAGGTGTGTGTTTGTGTGTGTGAGGGAGGGGGAGGGTTTATGTCATGTTATATATATGTACATATATTAAAATAATATAGTTGTAGACGTCCCCGAACGTCCCGGGAAGGAAATCCCGTTTTGTTCATTGGGCTCACTACAGTTTGGACTCAAATTGTCACGGTTCTTAATCTGAACCAAAGAGTCCAAATCCGGCAAATCATTTTGGAAAACAGATTTTTGTAAAGAAGTGCCAAACATGGACTGCTTTGCCAAATACAGAGTCGTCATCTAAATATTTTATTTTGGGAAATTTAGGAAACCCTGACTCGTTTGCCTAAGGCCACGTGTCTGTCATCACCAAAGTTGCCTCGACTCGGGAACTTGGGTACGATTGGGGAAGGTCAGCTAAGAGCACCCCCTCTCACCCGATCTGAAGATCGGTCTCTACTAATCATGATATCTTATTTTGAAAACGTTATGTGCTCTTATTCCGGTTATTAGCCTAGATTTACTATGTGATGCGTACAACACAAAAGTATAGACTAGATTGCCTAATTTGGAACAAAGCATTGCATATCCGCTCGTTTGAAAGATGGTTTGAAATTTGCTACTCGTAAGTAGGCTAAAACATGAATTTCAACGAGTTGTTCCAACTCAAACAATCCAACCTTCACCCATAAGCATTCAGGCAGTTATATCATTTAAGCACATAGCCTCATGGTAAAGCTCGCTAACATGGCAACACTCACACGCATGCAAGGATGCTAAAGCATAAAAGCTATCGAGTACTCCGGGCCAAAACAGAAACTAGTTACTAATCATATGTATAATCCTAGTTCATGTTGAGGTGGCTAATGCAACACATGCAAGATGCAACTACCATAGGCTCGGCTATTCTAAGATGGCATATGATGATACTACAGTTAACACGTGTTCAACTTAGAATTGAAATACAAATGCAGTTAGTATGATGCGCTGAGCCCGGTGCGTGCAGTATGAATGAATGTATGCAAACATGCTATCATAAGTATGCTAATAGAAACATGCCCTAAACTAACCATCGAAAGCTAGTAAATAAAAGGGAAGAAAGACGTGGGGTTGGAAGACATACACACACTCACGCACACTTATTACACAATTGTGCCCTCTCGACGGAGGGCCCGAATAAATATTACAAAACAAATAAATAATGGACTATTCTAGCTAATTAAATATTACAAAAAACTTCTAATTAATTAACAAATTAATTACAGAAGAAGGTGGTCGCAATTTCGCCTAATGCATGAATGATGCATGCTTGACTCGTCTTGCTCAGAAACCCATACCATGCCAATGTTGCCTCTGTTTACACTGCCTTGCTCCTCTGAAAATTATGAAAGTTTCCAAAACTGCCTTGAACTTCATCCTAAGTGTTTTGGAGTTCCACCGGCCAGAACAAGAGGTCACCAGCCATGGGAAAGGGGTTATCGGCCAAATCTTGTATCATCGGCTGGACACTGATGGCCGGTCGGCACTGTAAGTGGCCGGTCGGCCATTTCTTCCTGCAAAGCCCTGTTTTGACAGCAGCAGAGGACAAGCAGTGCATGGTATGGAATTTTCAAAGCAATGTGTGCATGGCCACTCTCCCAATCATGCTATAGACTCAAGGGAGTATGGCCCTTGGTACTCGAGCCATCAATCACACATTTCGATGCATGATAGCCAAAGACACCAAGTTTGCAACTCAATGTAAATGCATGCAACAAAACAAATGAGTGCTAACGCCCTATCATGTTGAGATCAAGGGCATCGGCGACCAAGGGTTGAGACGTGTTTCGTCACTTTGAGTACGAACACACCTCACCCCTCAAGTTTGGTTTGACACCCCAAACCAAACAAGATGCAATGCGCGTGTGCCATATACAATGTAAAGTGATGCAACTCATGCAATGCAATATGAGCACGCTAAGCTAATGCAACATGACATTACCTAATCATGCAAGCTAAACCAATGCAATATTAACATGTGAAGCATACAACGAGACCGTGTATTGCAACTAGCTATGCATCATGCAAACATGCTAATATTATACAATGTAAGCAAGCAACCAATGCAATGCAAGATGTCAAACATGCAAAGTATGCAAAGATGGACTTATACTAAAATGAGAAGGCCTCACCACCCCAAAACAAAGGGCCAAAGTTCATGGAAGTGATGGACTAAACACCTTCAAATGTACACATATGGAAGTCTAACACTTAGGCATGCAAGAAGTCAACTCTCAAGCGCATTAAGAAGAGACAAACATGGACAAATCACCAAAGATAACGAGCTCTAAAAACATGTGAAAGACAATGCCAACCACTATGTTATGCAAGCAAGGCATGCAACAATGACTAAAACTTGAAGCCAACAAAAGGGTCCAAACCATGGCTATATCAACCAAACCCCAAAGGGTCAAAATGACCTAGAACAGTCCTAAAACACTCCAAAACAAGACTAAATCATGCATGGACTATGGTCAAAACATGCCAAGAAAAGGGGCCAAATCAAAGGGCATTCAAAGCCACAAAATGGAGTATTACTCTACACCTACCCCAACCACTCATGGCATGGATTATGCAACCCAAAACAGAGTTTTGATGCATCAAAATACACCCAAAAACCCTCTAATATGGCAGCCCAAATGACTTAAACAAAAGGCATGCACTATGACTTAAACATGGAGCATAAGATCATATTTCTTCAAGGCATTGAAAGGATAACAAATGCAAGCATGTAAGCACAAATATTGACTGAAATGACATAATAAGTGATTCCAAATCACTGAAATAGCCAAGATAATGCATGCTAATGACTCACACCCGATGCCAACATGCTAGAATGCAAAGGGACTATACAAAGCATGAAAGGTGTGATCAAATCAACACCCAACAGACCTCAAGCATGATGAAACATGACCAAAAGCTTCACAAAGCTAGGCAAAAATATGCAAGCATGGTGGTCTAATGGCAAGATGCCTTTCTAGGCAAAATGAAGGAATACAAGGCAAGTATATAATGCATGAAAGGGGCCATTAATCTGACCAAAAACAGAGGCATATTATGACCTAATAACACCCAAAAACCTCTTAAATGGAGCCAAAGACAACTAATCATGCATGCTATGCTTATGAGCCAAAAACATGAACAAAGGAGAGACAAAGGGAGGGGGGGTCCCTCCCCTATGCAAGACCTCAAAACCTCTTCTTCACCACTAAAAATCTCCTGGATTTCAGTGGTGAGAAGGCCAATACACTAAGATTCCCGAAGCTCAACAAAGAAAGCACAAAAGGGGCCAAACAAGGCCTAAGAGGGGGAGGTCGACCCCCAACACCAAAGTGACCTTAATGAAGTATCTTAAGCATGCAAATACAAGACTTTTTTCAGTTATACACAAAGTCTAAAACAGCATGCAAAGTGGGTTAAAAACTAGTGCAAGAATGGAGAATATAAAGTAAATAGTGTTACCCTTGAAGAACACTTGAAGAGCAGCAACCTCAGCCCCCTCCTTATGATAAAAACCAGCTCAAAACTTCAAGAACAAACCCTCAACACCTCCAAGGTCGAAGTATGGTGTAATGCTAGGTGACTTAGTGCAAAACTAAGACCAAAACACACTTTTTGGCTCTCTAACACACACAAATGAAGAGAGATAGAGAGATATAGAGAGAGAACGTGTATATATCAGATATATATCTATTAGGTCTGGTTTTTTACTTAACCCCCTCAAAGGAGGAGGAAGGCCTCCTTAAATAGACAAACAAAGGTGCTAAGCTTCCAAGAGAAGCTAAATGAAAAGGGTCAAGGCTTCTTAAAGAAACTAAGGCAAAGGGGCCAAGGCTTCCTGAGGAAGCTGAGACAGGGGTTCAAGCTTCTTGAGGAAGCTAAGACAAAGGTCCAAGCTTCCTCAAGAAGCTAGACCAAAAGGGTGCAAAGGGTGCAACTCCTCCATACACGTGTATGGAGGACAAGTCCATGCCCTCCAGCTGACACAGCTGGCATGCACCATGCCTGAAAAAGGCAAAAAGGAGGTATCGGCCAGCAAAGGAGTCCATCGGCCAAATAAATGGTCGGCTGACCACACAAAGAGCCGACCGGCCATCACCAATGGCCGGTGGGAAGAAAACAAGGCCGGTGGCCCTAAGCCATGGCCGGTGGGTTTTAGGGATGGCTGATAAGCCACCTCCTACCCTCAGGAGCACAAAACACAAGCCCTTGGTGCAAAACCAAGCACAAAATAGGCAAGTTAAGAGATCCTGAGGCAAGGCGCGTAGCCGAGACCTCCGAGAACTCAAAACGAACACAAACATGGATGATCACCAAGTGTTCAAACGGTGACGTCCAAGTCTTGAGGACGGTCAAAAATGGGGTGTCTGCAGTTGCCTCTCTTTTACAGAACTCGAAAGTCATAACAATGATGGGAGTGAGTGTCAAAGCCTAGAGACGACCCATTTTTGACAAGGCTGAAGACTTAGACAAAGCATGCAAGACAATAAAGATATGCGCCCAAAGGCGGGGACAAAATGCAATTGACAATGCAAAAAGCCGAACATAACTTATGATCATGCAAAGAAAACTGTAACGAAGCATGACAATGCAACAATTTTAAGCGAGCAAACACAAATCCGACTACATTATAATGCAGAAAGGATGTAAGAGAATTATGTAATTCTCACTACGTTTCACGCGGAGAATACAATACCAGGCGCCTGCCCGGTCGCGTACTTCAAATAAACCGAACATACAATATCGTGCCTGTAAAAAAGAGAAACTTAATAGGTACAATGTTGTTAGCAACATGCATAACAATGCAATTGAAAGCGCATGACAACGCCAGTGAAGGGGTGCATGACAATGCGGATGAAAGGGGTGCATAACAACACAACCCGAGTGTGTGCATAACAATGCATGGAGGGCATGCGTGACAACGCAATGCCGAGTGGTGCATAACAATGCGATTTGAAATGTAAGCGCATATAAATAAAGCACACGCGACAACGCATGCAATGTGTGAAAAAGGAACTTGAACACATATAAGTAAAGCATAACGCGACAACGCATGCAATGTGTATAGAAACTTGAACACATATAAGTAAAGCATAACGCGACAACACATGCAATGTGTATAGAAACTTGAACACATATAAGTAAAGCATAACGCGACAACGCATGCAATGTGTATAGAAACTTGAACACATATAAGTAAAGCATAACGCGACAACGCATGCAATGTGTATAAAAACTTGAACACGTATAAGTAAAGCATAACGCGACAACGCATGCAATGTGTATAGGAACTTGAACACATATAAGTAAAGCATAACGCGACAACGCATGCAATGTGTATAGGAACTTGAACACATATAAGTAAAGCATAGCGCGACAACGCATGCAATGTGTATACGAACTTGAACACGTATAAATAAAGCATAGTGCGACAACGCATGCAATGTGTATACGAACTTGAACACGTATAAATAAAGCATAGCGCGACAACGCATGCAATGTGTATAGGAACTTGAACACATATAAGTAAAGCATAACGCGACAACGCATGCAATGTGTATAAAAACTTGAACACATATAAGTAAAGTATAACGCGACAACGCGTGCAATGTGTATAAAAACTTGAACATATATAAGTAAAGCATAACGCGACAACGCATGCAATGTGTATAAAAACTTGAACACATATAAGTAAAGCATAATGCGACAACGCATGCAATGTGTATAGGAACTTGAACACATATAAGTAAAGCATAACGCGATAACGCATGCAATGTGTATAAAAACTTGAACACATATAAGTAAAGCATAACGCGACAACGCATGCAATGTGTATAGGAACTTGAACACATATAAGTAAAGCATAACGCGACAACGCATGCAATGTATATAAAAACTTGAACACATATAAGTAAAGCATAACGCGACAACGCATGCAATGTGTATAGGAACTTAAACACATATAAGTAAAGCATAACGCGACAACGCATGCAATGTGTATAGAAAAAAGGAGGCATATTCAACTGAAGCATGGTAAAGGCAAATTATCCATGATATTGAGATGCAGATTCAGAACAAGACGAAGCATTGTGTAATGCGAGACACGTGACGAGCGTGCTTTTAAAGCCAAAACGAAACAACGTAATACGACATGTTTGAAACGATTCGTGGAATCCACAATATACAAAAGGGATACGGGAAGAGATGCTCCTCGCACGCATCAAGCATCGCTCATAGAAGACGTAGCTGGAGGTCAACTCGAAGGTCTACTAATGTTTCGAGGGTGCGCTTCCTCGCACTGTCTTGAGTGATGAAGATGCCAAACCACATCGTTGACTTGAATAAGGGTGCGGGATACATCGACCGCAAGAGGAGGTTACCGGTATCAATCTCGATACTCTACTGCCCTGCTCTCCTTTTTCTTTACTTTTCTTTTTACTGGTAGTTTAAGCACATTGCACTGCCTCAGGCAGGTTTTACTTTTCAAGACTGTGTATTTTTACAAAAGACATGATAGAAATGAAACAGCTATTTCAAAAAAAAAAAGGTGTTACGTTTGTACTTTTCTCGCATCGCGTCTCACGGCATCTCATAACAATGTGAATGAAATTGAACTCTGTTTGAAAATTAAACACTTGCCTCATAATAATCAGGTAGTGAGCTGACTAACAACTCGATAAGCAAACAAAGAAACTTGATGAGCTAACCAAGTGCAAGTACAACTCGATAAGCAAAACAAAGACTCGAAGAAATGAAATACAACTCGATAAGCAAATGTACAACAACTCGATAAGCAAATGGGCGTCACTCTTCAAAAATCATCATCGGAGGGCATTGGAAGTGGTGCCAGTCCCCAAATCCTTAGCATGTTCAACACATAAACAGCTCAGGGGATAAGAAGGAAGACCACCGGCCACAAGAAAAAGCCATCGACCAAAAGTGATGGCCAGTCGGCATTATTTTTGGTGGCCGGCCATGGATGGAAAGAACCACCAGAATGCTGACAGCTGTCCCCCACTCACACCTTATCCCCTACAAAAGCCTCAACTTCATAGTTTTCTTCAATTCAACACTGATTTGCTCCAAATGGAAGAGTTCCTTGCCCAAAATCTCATAGCTTGGATTGCCAACTGGGATGGCTTGGAAATGTTGAATTTCCGGGGCTTCAGCATAAATGCACTATTCACTCTGAGTCAGACTCAGCACTTTCCGTTCCTCCATGCCGCGGCAAGGTTTTGGAACCCGGTAACACATGTCTTTAGCTTTGGCAGCAAGAGGTATGTCCTACCTTCGAAGATTTCCAAGCTTTGATGGAATCTGAGCACAACAAAGAAATCTTGCCCCAACTTTGCTTCGGCCACGCCCAAGCTTTAGGGCGAATGTGTGGGCTCACGATGTGTGACACTCGATCTTTGATTGGTGACGGAATGCTGGATATTCCGAGTTTGATTTGCCAGTTTTCTAACGCCGGTGACCGCGGCGACCATCATTGGCAGGGTTTTCGGCAACACGCCCTCTGTTTGTGCATACTATCTCGTTTCTTGCTTGCCTCAAGCTCCGGAGGATCTAGCATCCGGTTGATCGAGGTTGCCCAAGGTTTGAAGGAGGGCAAAAGTTGTATTGCCATGACATTGGCCGAGACATTGATGGGTTTGGACGCTTTCATCGCCGAGAGATGACCAGATTTGCGGGGAGTCCACTATTGCTGCAGGTAATGTTTCCCGCCCAATCTTACATATATATTGCTCACATCACTCGACTCTCGGGTTCAATTTTCTCACAAAACCCTTTTCTCACTTTTCTCTCATCGTACATCTCTTTATTCTTTAATCTCTCATTTTCCATTCCTCCCCAGGTGTGGTTGATGGACAAGTTGCAGGTTGTGGACTCTTGCCCAGTATATTCAGCTCGCGATTATTTCTTCCGACAACGTCTGGTCGATGCCCTGGATGAGGGGTGGTGGTTTGACTGGATGTGCAATTTGTCTGCAGACCGCATTGCTTGGCGCTGTCCTTGGCTTAATCTACCGGCAATGAGCTATAGCATGTCCTGGCGGACCGGGATTCAGTTGATTGGCCTGACACACTGCATGTTCTACTTTCCGTTTCAATTCTAGCGCCAGTTTGGCCATGATCAAGCTTGTCCGCCAGAGGGGATAGAGTACCCTGCTGCATTCCCAGTCTGAGGCGCGCAGCTTGCTCGGTATGCCACAACATGGAGGACTAGAGAGCTCCTGGCCCCTGCTCCCACTTTCAGTTGCACTTTGTCTGATAAGTGCATAGATTGGCTCAATGAAGAGGCACAGATTGGGCCCATTTTGGCATCAAAGGCTTCGACCAGCTCTAGAAGGGGGCGCAGGAACACCTAACTTAGCTATGCCCCGGATTTATTGCTTTATTAGTACTTTCAAGTTTTTTTTTTTTTTTTTATGAATGTAACCAAAAGCAACTTCAATTTGTATGCAAGAGCAGGAGGACTTTGTATTGAAATAAATAAAATTGAAGGTTGTGGGTACTGAAAGTTTTCCGCTTTGGTCCAAAAATGGTCTAAGTTGTAAAAAGATTAATTTGAACAAAGTCAGCTTTTATTAAAACTTTTCAAAACCATTTTCGGTATGGATCAAAATTGGACACGCCTGAAATCTATCACTGAGATGCACAACCTCGATCCCAAAGAATCGAAAGTTGCCCCTAGTCTCATTAAGATCTTGCAAGACAAAGAATGTAAAGTTGCCCCTAGTCTGAAAAGCACTGCACCGGAGATTATAACCGAACTCTGGAATGCTGATAGACAAAGATGGCCGAGATGATCAAATGGACAAAGTTAATCGGGGAAAAGTTCATGGCTAAACTTCAGGATGAAGTTGCCTACGTATCCCAAAAATAGGAATCAAGCCTTACGTAGTTCAGGCTAGGGTTCACTCGAGTATTTTCACTCTCCTTTGGCGCCTAACTTTTGCCAAGGTCGCCTTTGCGGGTTTTCAACCTATGAGCTCGCTTTTATAATTTTCAATTTTCTATGCTCTAACTTTTGCCTAGGTCACCCTTTTGGGTTTCGCCTAGCGAGCCTCTCAGGGTAATATTTCTTCAATTTGTCCATATTGATCGGTTGGGAGAACTCTAGGCCATCTAGGTCCATCGTAACCACGCCCACCGACCAGATAGCTTTAATGATGTAAGGACCGGCAATAATTGGGTCCGAACTTGCCCTTTGGGTCGTGGATGGGAGCTCGATTATCCTTGAGCACCAAATCTCCTTCTTTTAGATTCTCGACTTAACTTTCTTGTTGAAAGCCCTAGCAATTCTACCGATAACCTTGAACATGGCATGTGCTTTCATCAAGGCCACAAAGAGCATGAGTTCTCAACCGCTCATACTAACTGCTTCATTATCCGACACTCACCAAGATTTCAAAACGGAACCTCAATTTTAATAGGTAGAACGGCCACCATCCCATAAACTAATGAATACGGAGTCGCCCCAGTAGAAGTTCTAATTGAAGTCTGGTAGCCCCACAGAGCAAATGGCAGCTTATCTGGCCAATCCCGATAAGTTTCCACCATCTTCTGCAGTATGTGTTTGATATTTTTGTTGGGGGCCTCGACCCGCCCGTTGGTTTGCGGCCGATAGGTGGATGACTTATGAAAAGCCACATTGTATTTCTTCAACAAGTCAATCACTTCTTTCTTGAAGTGGGAACCATTATCTGAGATGATCTCGTTCGGGACCCCGTAGCGACAAATGATGTTGTTTCTGATGAATTTCGCGACATGTGAAGCTTTCAACACCGCATAAGATTGGGCCTCAACCCACTTTGTGAAATAATCTATCGCGACCAAGATGAACTCATGCCCATTCGACTTCTTCTGAGTGATGTTTCAATTACATCGATTTCAAACCGAAAATGGTCACGGCAAAGTCATATTGTATGGCTTCGACGGCAGAATGTTCATGCGGTTTGTGTGGATTTGACATTTGTGGCATCGCCAAACAAAGCCGATACAATCTTCTTCCATGGTGGACCAGTAGTAACCTTGTCTGAGGATCTTTCGCGCTAGCATTACCCCGTTCATATGCGCACCGTATTCCCCTCCATGGATGGCCTCCATCAGGCGTCTTGATTCTTCAGCTTCAACGCACAGCTTATACATTCCCAGATGACCTCTCTTATACAATTTACCTCTGCAGATGATGAACTGAACAACCATTCTTCTGATTGCCCTCTTATCTTTGGCATTTACCCCTGGTGGATATGCTTCTTTCTCCAAGAAATTCCAAATATCATAATACCAAGGATTCTCATCTTGAACCTCATCTATAGCAGCAATCGACTTGTAAGCCGGCACAAATTTTTGGTCGATAATGACTGGACGCATCTGAACTCCAAACGGGATGTCTATCATGGAAGATAAAGTTGCTAGTGAATCTGCGAACCTGTTGTTCTCCCTTAATAGATGAGTAAAGTTTAGCTTCTCAAACCAAGGAATTAACAAGTCCAAGGTCTGGTGATACATAATCATCTTTTCTTCTTTGACTTTCCAATCTCCTTTTGCTTGAGATACAACAAGGTTCGAGTCCCCGATGACGTCCAACCGTTTTGTCCCTAGTTCCAGGGCTGCTTCTAGACCGGTAATGCATGCCTCATATTCTGCTTTGTTGTTCGAGACTTTGAACCGGAGTTTGAAGGCTAGAGGGATGCGGGAATTGTCGGGTGCTATCAGCAACACCCCTATTCTCAGACCCATACCGGGTTTGACACTCACAAAGTACATAGTCCAAGTTTCATCGTCGATATGCAAATGGTCTCATTTGGGAATAAGTACTCAATTACTTCACCCCTTCCACCGGATGATCGCCTAAGAATTGCCATCGCTTCTTCCTTGACCGACTTGGCGCGTCACATATTTCAGATCGAATTCAAAGCAACAAAGAACCAACGAGCTAGCCTACCCGTAAGTGCTTGCCGAAAAGATATTTGATGAGATCCAAATGTGAAACCAACATTATGGAGTGAGCTAACAGTAGTGCCGCAGCCTTCTGGTAGCCCATACTAAGGCTAAGCAAGCCTTTTCCAATGGTGTGTAGCGAGTCTCATACTCCAAAGATCTTCTTGCTCAGATAGTAGATGGCTCTCTCTACCTTGTCCTCTAATTCTTACGCGAGCATTCAGCCCATTGTAGTCTCAGTTACCGAAAGATACAATATCAACGGTTTCCCCAGTTCAGGCGGTGACAACACGGGTGGGTTCTGTAAGTATTCCTTGATTTGTTCAAAAACAGCTTGGCATCGGCCGTCCTATTGGAATTTCTTCATTTCTTCAGGAGACCAAAGAGTGGTTCACAAGTCAAGGTTAATTTTGAGATAAACCATCTTATGAATTGCACTTTACCCAGAAAGCCTCGCACCTCCTTTTCAGTCCTTGGTGGTGGCATTTCTAAGATAGCCTTGATTTTAGAAGGGTCGACTTTGATACCTCTCTGTGTAATCAGAAACCCTAGCATTTTTCCCGCTGTAACACCAAACATACACTTCTGAGGATTCAGCCGCAACCGAAATTCTCTGATCCTTTGAAAGAACTTTTGCAAGGCGGTGTAGTGGCCCTCTCTTTCTTTGGACTTGACAATCATGTCGTCCACATACACCTCAACCGCTTTGTGGATCATCTCATGCAATATCGTGGTTGTGGCCTGTTGATATGTAGCTCCAGCGTTCTTCAGCCCAAACGGCATCACTCTGTAGCAAGATGTCCCCATGGGATGGTGAAAGCGCCTTTCTGCCTTCGTGCCATTACTATTTGATTGTAGCCTGTGAAGCCATCCATAAACGAAAGCAAAGCATGCCCCCCTGTGAAGACCACTAACTCATCAATATGCGGCAGGGAAAGTCGCCCTTCTGATCGCTCATTAAATCTCGAATCCATGCATACCGGATCCGCCATCCTTCTTCGACATCGAACAATGTTGGCCAACCAAGTCGTATTCAGATACCAGAGAACCCCGATCAATTTGCTTGGTAACCTCTTCCTTAATCTTGAAGGATCGTCCGCGATCCTTTAAGTTTCGCTGATGGGTCGGGCCTCGGTCAAGAGGATTCTGGTCAGTACAATCTAAGGATCGATCCTGCATGTCTTCGTGAGGACCACGCAAAACATCTTTGAAATCTTTTAATAAAGCGACTAAGTGCTCGCGTTCCTCGAAGACAACGTGGACCCGATCTGGACCAGCCTCCTCAGTACCAGTATTCACGGTAGTGATTTCATCAACTAAAGGTTTAACAAATCTTTCCTGCTCTTGATCAATTAATCGTTGCAAAACCGGAGGAATTTCTTCCTCGTCATTTTTGTCAAAATTTTGAAAGTCCTGATTCAAGCAATAAATCAAAGGCATAGAAAAGTACTCAGAAACCACATCCACATCATTCTCATTAACCACATCCAAACCATCTGATTCTTCTGTTACAACAGACTCAAAAGAGAAAGAAAAAGATGACCTGGACAGGACTGTGGCATCTGGGTTATCACCCCCAGGAATGCTGGACTCAGACTTAGTCGAGCTGGAACCTGATTTTGACTCAACAGATTCGGAGGAATCAGATTCTGGCTCACTACCTGACCCGGTGCTGCTTGACAAAACCTCCTTTACTTTCAAAATCACATTTGTGGTGAATGTGGTTTGGAAATACTCTTCAGATCCTGGAAGACGCCAACGATCCTCTGCTAGTCACCTGCAAAAATACAAACTCCGGTCGGGGGTGCCGGAATTAGCACTCCGACGGACAAGTCCGCCTCCGTAAAGCTTGCTTCGAAGTTCATAGAAGTGTTTTTTTTTTTACATACCTTTATAAATCTGAAGCTCTTATATTTATAGTCATTTTTCAGCCTCGGGGCCAGAGTCTACTTTTTTCTTTTGTTTATGTATTCTTTCATTTATCCTGACACGCTTTTTCCAGTATATTCGGCCCAAAGATCCTACTCGGCGTCTTGGCAGAGCAGAAGGGAGCCGTTCAATACCCGGCTCCCTGTGCGTATCAGACTTCGTCCCTTTGATTACTCGGCTCCCACAATTGCCCCCCAAGCATCTTGTCAACGGCAGTTGGACGAGGTGCTTGGCTCTGATTTTCAAATACTACAAACCGAAGTTCTTTGGGGCTTCGACTTATTACGCGGTTGTTTAATTACTCCCCCTTGAATCGTCGCCTCAGACTCCCGTCCCTTCGTGCACGCCTATTCATTATGACTTGGAGCCTGGTGTCCCTTCGAATTCATGTTCTATGACGCTGGCCGCTAGACTGCTCTTCGAATCATTCTTGCACCCCTTCCATCTGCGATACTCTTCACTTTTGTAAGTTTTCCCCTTCTCAACTCTGAAGCTTTTCCTAATTTGTTTACTCCGTCGCGTATTCTTATAATCAATAGATTATGGCAAAGTATTTAAGAGACCTTCTTTCTCCGGGTCGAGTTGTTGATTTTAGACGTCATTTCTCCATTCCTGACGATGTCCACCTATCGTTAGTGGCGGACCGCACTCTCGACATGGAGAGGAAGAAACCTCGATTGTCTTTCCTTTTGTCGATCGCAGAGGGGGAGTTCGCTTTCCTTCACCGCTTCGAGGGTCGTTTCTTCGCCATTGGGATTTGATCCTTCCCAAATAATGTAAATTTCTTTAGAATTATAATGGGGGTCGTAGCGTTGAACCGTCGCCTTGGTATTAATCTCGGCATCCCTGCCATTCGGCACTGTTATGCTCTGGCCAGATCCTCTGGCCGGCACGGACGTTACTTCCTCAGAGCTAAGGACACAGATCATCAGTTGATCACTATGCTTTCCAGCTCTGGAAAACGAGTCGATGACGTCATGGTCGTTGTCCGTGGCAACTGGGAATTCGGCGAGGGGGAGGATCGCGTCGATCCTATTCCTAGACGTAGGGGCGAACCAGGTCGCCGAATGCCCTTTTGCTGATATTGAACATTTGTATCTGCCATACCCTATTTTCTTGAATCTCACGGCTTATCTTATGCAGGGAACGAGTTGAAAAAAGTCCTAGCTTCAACTGACGACGTCGTTCTTTCGGACATCAGGATTGCTCTTAATTATTTCGGCCGTCGCAGTCTTTATAAGCAGGGAAGGGCGGCTCACGTTCTGCTTTGCTACGAGCCTACGTATACGACCTTTTCGGCTGCGGAAAATATACCGATTCCGAAAGGGGAAGATTTTCTCGTCGCTCGTATTTTGTCCGACTTCAAAAATTTGAGGCAGATAGGATTTGAAGGGTCCGATTCGGAGAATACGGAAGTACCCGAAACTGCCGCATCAGATCACTCGGAGGCCGAATCTGAGGAGGTATTGGATTGACGATCGTCCTTCATGGTGCGGGAACGTTCATTGACGACGCTCTTCAACGTCTGAATAACCCTCCGTCTCAGCTCTGCTGGCATGGTTAAGCGACAAAGCTTGCTAAGAAGCGAATGCGGAGAGGTTGGCGCAAGGAGAAGAGCGGAGGGCCTTTCAACCGAACCGCCCCTTTGAATCTCGGCGTTCCTCGATTCTTGAATCGAAATCCTTGCAAATTGTTGAGGAGGCAGCACCGAGTAAGGGTGCCGAATCCACGCTAGTTGGGGAAGCCGTTCAGGAAGTTGAGGGGTCGTCGGAGAAACGCTCTAGAGATCATGTGGTCGGTTTAGGAGATCGGTCGCAAACGCCCTCGAGCGGTGGGATCGGTGGTCGTGCCCTTTGTGATTCGACCGATGGTGAAATATGCGGTTCCATCGGATGCCTCGGCATAATGACCCGAGGTTTCGTCGGCGTGTAACGCGTCTTTGTCATTACCGTCGTCACGGAGGCTTTCCTACCGAGCCGGATTTGAATGCGACAATGTTAGCCGCAGAGTCGGCCCTTTTGTGTGTATTCGATTTTTCCTTTATTCAAACGTTGTTCGCGTTATGCTTGTTTTGAGTTGTTCTTTTGCGGGCCGTTGGTAGGATAGCGATGTGGGCGCCGCCATCTCGACGCCATCAAGGAGATTAGTCGCTTGCGAGAGCAGGCGGAGGGCCGGAGGAAAAAAGCCGAGGACGAGTTTTTAAGAGCGAAGCTTCTCGGGCAGAGGCTGCGGTGGAGAAAGCTCGTGATGCGGATAGGTTGAGCGGAGGCGAGAAGAAGGCCGACGACTTGGAAGCCGTGACTTTGCTCATCCAAAAAGCCGTTCTTGGCTGGAGGCCGAGTTGGCGAAGGTGAAAGCGGCGAAAGAGTGCCGAGTCAAAAGTTTTCAAGCCGGGAAGAAATTTGGGCTCGCCGAGTATGTGGACCAGGTCTCGGTTTGAGAATCGGGATTCAAACATGGTTGTACAGGGCCCTTCTTTGCGGTGGCGTTTATTGAATGTGCTAATACCGTATGAGCAAGTAGACATCGATCCATTGGAGATTCGGAGGATTGATGGTTATGATACACAAAGTACTTTCATCGGGTGGTTTTTGGTATTTTGTGTTTATGATACAAAGAATGGGCGTTGATACCTTTTGTAATTATAAAATGTTAGCAATTTATGCGCAATGTGATGATGTTTCCGTAGTTTTATGGTGACGTTTTATTTTTGTAATTATACAATGTAAAATCAATTCAAACCAAATATGCGGTTCCTTGGATGGCTCGGCTCGGCGTGAAAGGTCTAGTTCACACGGGCTAGATCGCCCTTGCGTTGGCGAGCGCGGCGTTAAAAAGCGAATAGTTCACGCCGAGGGTCGGCGTCGTCGGCCGAATATTTCGCCGATTAGATTAATAACTGCCCTTGCGTTGGGCGGTGCTCGGCGTTAAAAGCGAATAGTTCACACTCGAGGGTGGCGAGGCATCGTTGAATATTTCGCCGATTAGATTAATAATCGCCTTGCGTTGGGCGGTGCTCGGCGTTAAAAGCGAATAGTTCACACTCGGGCTGGCCGAGGCATCGTTGAATATTTCACGATTAGATTAATAACCGCCCTTGCGTTGGGCGGTGCTCGGCGTTAAAAGCGAATAGTTCACACCGAGGGTGGCCGAGGCATTGTTGAATATTTCGCCGAATAGATTAATAAATCTGCCCTTGCGTTGGACAGTGCTCGAGCGTTAAAAGCCGAATAGTTCACACTCGAGGGCTGGCCGAGGCATTGTTGAATATATCGCCGAATAGATTAATAAATCTGCCCTTGCGTTGGACAGTGCTCGAGCGTTAAAAGCCGAATAGATTAATAAATCTGCCCTTGCGTTGGACAGTGCTCGAGCGTTAAAAGCCGAATAGATTAATAAATCTGCCCTTGCGTTGCCAGGGCTCGAGCGTGTCGATACATTTTATTGTAATATTTAGGCACTTATTAGAATATTTTGCACCACGTGGTATAAACGTTCAGAAATGCCCCAAAGCGCGATTTAGTCAAAGGTGTCAAGCACCAAAGGGGGCCCGGTATCCGGAGACTTATTCGGCCCTAAGGTGTCATGCACCAAAGGGGCTCCGAATCCGGAGACTTATTCTGGCCAATCGTGACATCCACGAAGGGCGCTCCGAATCCGGAGACTTATTCGGCCCTAAGGTGTCATGCACCAAAGGGGCTCCGAATCCGGAGACTTATTCTGGCCAATCGTGACATCCACGGCGCGCCCGAATCCGGAGACTTATTCGCCCTAAGGTGTCATGCACCAAAGGGGCTCGAATCCGGAGACTTATTCTCGCCAATCGTGACATCCACGAAGGCGCCCGAATCCGGACACTTGTTCGCCCCAAGGTGTCATGCACCAAAGGGGCTCCGAATCCGGAGACTTATTCTGGCCAATCGTGACATCCACGAAGTGCGCTCCGAATCCGGAGACTTATTCGGCCCTAAGGTGTCATGCACCAAAGGGGCTCCGAATCCGGAGACTTATTCTGGCCAATCGTGACATCCACGAAGGGCGCTCCGAATCCGGAGACTTGTTCGGCCCTAAGGTGTCATGCACCAAAGGGGCTCCGAATCCGGAGACTTATTCTAGCCAATCGTGACATCCACGAAGGGCGCTCCGAATCCGGAGACTTATTCGGCCCTAAGGTGTCATGCACCAAAGGGGCTCCGAATCCGGAGACTTATTCTGGCCAATCGTGACATCCACGAAGGGCGCTCCGAATCCGGAGACTTGTTCGGCCCTAAGGTGTCATGCACCAAAGGGGCTCCGAATCCGGAGACTTATTCTAGCCAATCGTGACATCCACGAAGGGCGCTCCGAATCCGGAGACTTGTTCGGCCCAAAGGGTCATGCACCAAAGGGGCTCCGAATCCGGAGACTTATTCTGGCCAATCGTGACATCCACGAAGGGCGCTCCGAATCCGGAGACTTGTTCGGCCCTAAGGCGTCATGCACCAAAGGGGCTCCGAATCCGGAGACTTATTCTGGCCAATCGTGACATCCACGAAGGGCGCTCCGAATCCGGAGACTTGTTCGGCCCTAAGGTTTCATGCACCAAAGGGGCTCCGAATCCGGAGACTTATTCTGGCCAATCGTGACATCCACGAAGGGCGCTCCGAATCCGGAGACTTGTTCGGCCCAAAGGGTCATGCACCAAAGGGGCTCCGAATCCGGAGACTTATTCTGGCCGATCGTGACATCCACGAAGGGCGCTCCGAATCCGGAGACTTGTTCGGCCCTAAGGTGTCATGCACCAAAGGGGCTCCGAATCCGGAGACTTATTCTGGCCAATCGTGACATCCACGAAGGGCGCTCCGAATCCGGAGACTTGTTCGGCCCTAAGGTGTCATGCACCAAAGGGGCTCCGAATCCGGAGACTTATTGGACTTTGAAGTGTTGAGCTTAAACATGTGAAAACGCGAGATCTTGGATTCTGAGGATATTGTGTACAAATATCAAGCCCACAGGTCGGGTCATTGATAAAATTTTCGTAGATGTGTTGAATTCCACGACCGTGGCAGGTTTCTCCCTGACATGTCTGACAACCGATATGCCCCTGTTCCTGCAACGGAATCTATTTGATAGGGGCCGTCCCAGTTCGGACCAAGCTTTCCATCGGTCGGCCTCCGATCGGCCGGTAGCACCTTCTTCAGGACCAGTTCTCCTGGATTGTAGCGGCGCAGCTGGACTCGCCGATTGTATGACTTGGCGAGCTGCTGCTGATAGCGAGCCATGGACGCCAAGGCACGATCTCTTCGTTCTTCAATCAGAACCAGGTCCAAAGCAAGCATCATGTCATTTCGACCCGTGTCGAAGGCTTGCGATCTGAGGGTTGGTAGGCCGATCTCTGGGGGTAAGATTGCCTGGGTTCCGAAGCACAAGGCAAACGGTGTTTCTCCGGTGGATCGTCTTGGTGTTGTTCGATGGGCCCATAGTACACTTGGCAACTCTTCGACCCACCTGCCCTTGGCACTTTCCAGCCTCTTTTTGATGCCGTCCAAGATGGATTTGTTCGAAGCTTCCGCCTGACCGTTACTTTGGGGTAAGCGGCGAGAAAAGTAAGGTACAATCTGGTATTTGCCGCCTGACTCTCGGTACCAAACCGAAAAGCCATTATCCGAGATCAATGCTCTTGGAATGCGAATCGTGTAATGATGTTCCTCCACACAAAACGCTTAATGTCGGGTCTCAGATATGGGTTAGAGCCTCTGCTTCGACCCACTTTGTGAAATAATCTGTTGCTACGATTAGAAATCGCTTGTTCCCTGGGGCCCTGGGCAGTGGTCCTACAATATCAAGTCCCCACTGAGCAAACGGCCAGGGGCTAGTGATTGAATTCAAAGCTTCTGCCGGCTGATGGGTTAGTGGGGAAAACTTTTGGCATTGTTCGCATTTCTTGACATAATTTTGTGTCGGCTCTCATAGTCGACAAGAATATCCTGTGTTATCGCCCGATGGGCAAGGGAGCGCCCCCCTGAGTGTGCACCACAGCTGCCTTCATGTATCTCAGTGAGCAGCTCCTCTACTCTGTCCGGGTGCACGCACTCCAGGTATGGGCCAGAGAGGGATTTTTTGTAAAGTCCCCATTGTGGATCAAGGTAGTATCGCAGAGCCTTGTTTCGCAGCTTGTGTGCTTCTTTTTTATCCTCTGGGAGTTGCTCAGAAGAAAGGAATGCAGCAATGGGGTCCTTCCAACTTGGAGCGGATTCTACGATATTGATGTGGGTCTCCTCCGGAGGGCCGATACTTGGTTTGGGGACGAAGCCCACCTCGATGGTACGCTTGAGCTCGGAGTTGATGGCGGAGGCCAAGCAAGCCAGGGCATCCGCGTGTGTATTTTGATCGCGTGTTATTTGGTTTAGTTCGTGATGGTCGAATTTCGCCAGCAACGAGTTAGCCGTTTTCATATAGGCCGCCATACGCTCATCTCTCGCCGCATACTCCCCCTTCAGCTGGTTGATTACCAATTTTGAGTCACAAAACACCAACAGTCGCCGTGCGCCGAGAACATGTGCGTTCCGCAGTCCGGCTAAAAGGGCTTCATATTCGGCCTCGTTATTTGATGCTTCGAAGCCGAGCTTGACGGCCTGTTCAATGATCGCGCCGTCTAGGGACATAATTACGACGCTTGCCACGCCTGCTGGTTAGACGATCCATCGCGATATAATTGCGGATGTCCCCAACGTAGACTCTCCAACTGCTTTGACCTAACCGGCCTGTGGCTGGAGGTCCCCAGGCTTGAGGTCGGCAAGCCCCCCTGTGAATTCGGCCACAAAGTCGGCCAGCACCTGCCCCTTGATTGCAGTTTTGGGTGGAAACTGAATGTCATATTGGCCGAGTTCGAGGGCCCATTTCAAACATACGATGCTTCGCATTCTGAGAATCGATCGAAGGGAAATCTGCTAGCACCTTGATCTTTGTGTGCTTGGAAGTAGTGCATCGCTTTTCTTCTTGCTGCCATGACCAGGGCTAGGACGAGTTTTTCTAGCGGTAGGTAGCGTGTTTCGGCGTCCACCATCGCCTTGCTCACATAGTACACTGGCTGTTGCTGCCCTTCCTCCTCTTTTAACAATACGGCGCTGACGGCCCTGTCAGAGACAGCCAGATATAAAATGAGGGGGTCACCGGTGGCGGGTGTTGTTAGAAGAGGTACTGTCCGGAGGTAGGTCTTGAGCCCGTTAAAAGCTGCCTCGCATTCGACGGACCATTCAAAGCTCGCCTGGCGTAATGTCCGAAAGAATTATGCGCAACGGTCGTAGATCTACCGATGAACTGTTGAGTCGTGCCATTCCCATCGACTTTTGGACTTCTTTGGTGAGCAGGGAACGGAAGTTCCAAAATTGCTGTGACTTGCCTCGGGTTGGCTTCGATTCCTCGATGGTTGACGATGTAGCCCAGGAATTTGCCAGAGCCGATCCCGAATGCACATTTGGAAGCATTCAGCTTCATTCTCAGACTTCGTGGGGTGTTGAATGTCTTTTCGGATCGGCTATATGGTTTTGTTGTTCTTTAGATTTGACCACCATGTCGCCGATGTATACTTCCATAGTCTTGAGTTGTTCTTTGAACATCGTGGTGACGATCTTTAGTAAGTCTGCATTCTTTAGTCCAAAAGGCATAACCTGTAGCGATGGGTTCCTCTTGGAGTGAAGAATGCGTTTGTCTGATCATCTGGATTCATGGCGTCGATGGTAGCCTCTATAGGCGTCGAGGAAACTCATGCGGCGGTGGCGTCTTGCGTCGCATCGACAGAGTTGGTCAATTCTAGGCAAGGCGATCTTTGGGGCAAGCTTTGTTGATTCGTGAAATCGACACACACTCGCCAGTGCCATTCTTCTTTTTCACCACCTTGTGTTGGAGAGCCACGTGGGATAGGTGACTTCTCCGATTGCCGGCGTCAAGCAATTTGTCAACTTCCTCGACAACGCGGCGGTATGTTCTGCGGAGGATCGCCGCCTTTCAATGATCGGCTTGCGAGGGTCGACATTGAGGTGATGCTGCGAGACCGCTGGGTCTATTCCCGGCATTTCATACGGGGTCCACGCGAAGACGTCGAGGTTGCCGAGTAAGAAAGTGATCAGTTGCTGCTTGTCGACCTGGCTCAGAGAGGCGCCGATCATAAAAAACTTTTCCGGGCTTCCATCGATGTCAACCCGGTCTAAACCTTCCGTGGCCTTTTCGTTTGGTTGACGCCCGCGTCTTCCGTGATTTCTCATTGGGCACCTCGACGGAGTTTACTTGCAGTTCCTTCGGCGTCCTGGCGGCGAGAAGGTAACATGCTTGGGCTGACCGCTGGGAGCCACGGATCTGCTCAACGCCATGCTCTGTTGGGAAGCGTAGCAGCTGGTGGTAGGTGCTTGGGACGGCCTGCAGGGTATGTAACCACGATCGCCCCATGATGAGATTGTATGGCGATGGTAGCCTGACGACCAAGAATTCCGCGACCACCGTTCTCGAGCCGTAGCGAGCAGGTGGTGATTTTTCCCAATGGGTACTCGGGTTGGCGTTGAAGCCGAATAGTGGATAGGGAGCCGGAGTTAGATCCGAATCGTTGAACCCGAGTTTGATGAAGGTTCGATAGTACATAATCTCTGAAGTACTTCCCTGATCGATAAGGACGCGTTCTACGGTAAACCTATGTACGCGTAGCGTAACAACCAGAGGATCTACGTGAGGGAGTGTGACACCGCTCAAATCAGAGTCGTCGAAGGTGATGCTTGCCGCCTCTCGGGGGTCGCTTTCTTTGGTGGTGGTCGCTTTTGAGGGCTTGAAGTGATTGGATGTATGTCTGATCGGGGCTATCGGAGGTCAGATATCATATGGACGGTGTCAAGCGGGGCGCCTCTTAGACGACATCGTCCTCTGTCACTTCCTCAACGTAATCCTTTGATGCCGGCGGCCGGTATTCTTGTTGGTCGCGAGGTCGCCGAGACCCGCCTTTGGGGATCGCCGAAAACCTTGAGTCTTGCTGGTGGGACTTTGCTTTCTCTAAGGCCGGTCATGGCGGCGTTCGTTCTCAGCCGATGATCTTGTCCAAACTCTGTTTGGTGCATGCGCCTGCTCCATGGTCGCTTGCATCGTCTCTGTGTTAGAATCGTTGGTGAGCTAGAGTGCGGGCGTGTCGGACATGACGGTTGCCTCTCCGAGTGTAAATGCCGGAGTGAAGTCGTCTCTCCGTCCGGTCTCGTCGGTGGCTATCGGGGGATCTTTAGTCACGTCTTTCATGGATATATTTGAGTATTCCCACAGACGGCGTCAATTGTGGTGAATGTGGTTTGGAAATACTCTTCAGATCCTGGAAGACGCCAACGATCCTCTGCTAGTCACCTGCAAAAATACAAACTCCGGTCGGGGGTGCCGGAATTAGCACTCCGACGGACAAATCAGTTCCCCTCCAGAAAGCTTGCTTACTGAGTTCATAGAAGTGTTTTTTTTTTTACATACCTTTATAAATCTGAAGCTCTTGTATTTATAGTCATTTTTCAGCCTCGGGGCCAGAGTCTACTTTTTTCTTTTGTTTATGTATTCTTTCATTTATCCTGACACGCTTTTTCCAGTATATTCGGCCCAAAGATCCTACTCGGCGTCTTGGCAGAGCAGAAGGGAGCCGTTCAATACCCGGCTCCCTGTGCGTATCAGACTTCGTCCCTTTGATTACTCGGCTCCCACAACATTTAAGGAAGGAAATTCTAATATTTTAACACAACCCAGCAATATACACACTCCCACAACTTTTCTTAAGAATTTATTTGAAAAACCCCCTTTTTTACATTTCAAAATCAAACCCCAAACCTTTTCAAAGAGAAATTAATTAAGTTAAGAATCATATCCAAGGTTGAAGAAATCTCTACCTTAAGAGTAGAAGAGGAAAAGAGCAAGGGTAGAAGTTTGACAAAGCCAAAAACAAGATCTTCTTCGATTAAAACGAAACTTTCGACGAGCTCTACCTTTTTCTGCAAGGAACTATGGTGGAGAAATCAATGGATTAGGGAGTATTTGAGGTATTTTGAAAAGAACTAGAGAGAGAGAGAGAGAGAGATAATTAGGGTTAGGATTGTTTTATAGAGAGAGAAGAAGTGAAATAATGACAAAATCCCTTTTTTTCGATCTGACATATGCACAGACCGCTCAAGCGTCAAACACAATAGGTGACACCGCTTGAGTGACCAAAACACTGCACCAACATCCAATGCCCTCCTCCAAGAAGTTCAGACCTGCAAAAGACCGCTTGAGCAAAGATCACCCTATTTCCAAAAGTTTTTCAGAACTGCAAAAATACTGAGAGATCTCAAAGATTGCTCGAGCGACCAAAACATCGCCCGAGCAAACTAGAAGTGAAATAGACAACAACTCTATTGAAAAACTAACTCTTAGCCCGTTTCAAACACAACCAACAAGTCTAACAACCAAACTCAACTAACAACAAGAGGATAAGGGTATAAACAACAATTAAAGGTACAGAATCCCAGATCTAAGAGCATGTAAAGGGTCGGTCTAAAGGAACCGTTATAAGAGGGGTCAGTGTAATCTACCAATTTCAATAAGGGCAAAAAGGAAAAAATAACACATTCCCAGCAAGCTTCTAAGGCTCTGTTTGTTTTAAGAGGTAGCAGTTTCGGATTGGATTATTAGTGAGTTAGGAGTGCTAAAATCATATTTGTTTGAAAAGTGGAGCTTGGGAGTGGTAGTCTATTGGGACTAGCATAGGCCTTGGAAGAGGGGATTAGCAAAGGCCTCTAAGGGTTGGGTTTCAAAATTAGGGAGGGAATTAACTTAGAAAAAGACTATTTTCCCATAGTGTGTATTTGTGTGTGTGGGAGAGGTGGAGAGGAGGGGGAGGGTTTACGTCATGTTATATATATGTACATATATTAAAATAATATAGTACAAAAAAATATTTATAAAATATAATTTTTAATATTAAAATATATCAAAACACCAAAAGGTATTTATGGTATTTCATATAGTTAATTCTCTCACTAAAATATATCACAAGCAAACACAATTTTTTTAGTTCCCTCACTAACAATCTCCTTACTAACATTACCATCCAACCTAACTCTGAAAACAAAAGAACAACACTCATCTAAGTTAAACAAAAGAGTCACAATGTTAAAGTTACCTAAAGTTGTGACATTCTAGTATCATGCATTTGAATATGTGAGCCATGGTCCATTTGTTTTTTTTTTTGTTTTTTTGAACATTAAGGTAGCGTTTGGTAACGTTTACATTTTTTGTTTATGTTTACAAAAATTTTATAAATTGGTTTTTGTTTATTTTTAGAAAAACATAAACTACAAATGTGTTTGATTTGAACAAAATGTTTGAAAAATTTTAAAAATATAAACTAAAAAATATGTTTGTTCAATCCTAAAATACGTATATTTATTTTTTATTATTTATGACAATGTAATCATACACATTATAATTGAAAAAATCAAATTTTAAAATTTTTATTTAAAAACCAACGTAAACTCATTTTTTGAGTATGGGGTTTACTTTTTTTCCTTAAATTTACAAACTGTGACCAATGTTTTCAAACCCGGATCGGACCGGCTGGTCGAACCGGTTGGACCAGGAACCGGGCCTAGTTCCGGTCCGGTCAACCCCTTGAAACCGGATTGGGGCCAAAACCGGGAAAACCCGGCGACCCACTAGTCGAACCGGTAAAACCGGTGACCCAGTGGTCGAACCGGCCAAAACCGGTCAGGTTTTTTTTTTTTTTTTTTTCAGTTTTTCTTTTTTTTTTAAAAAAATTTCTTTCTTTCTTTTCTTTCTTTCTTTCTTATATATTTATATTTATATATATATTGCAAAATTTTGACTAAAAATTCTTATTTCAAGAGTCTCTTCTCATAAGGAAGAGTCTCATTGAAAACTTGAGAACAATATGAAAGTCTATTCCTATTTATAGGAAAAGATTTTTCAAAGAGAACCTACAAAATTCTATGTGAGATTCAATCAAATAATTTGAAACATATTGATTGGAGGGAGAGTTGAAAATTTCATTTCCCTTCAAAATTAAATCTAGCATTCAATCAATTTATTTGGAGGGAATGTTTAAAAAATTTAATTTCTTTAAAATAAGTGACTTTTTTTTATCAATTAAGACTTTATAAAACATTATTAATAAATATTATGCAACAATTTTTATTTTTATTTGATTATTTATATATATTTTTATTTATTTATAATTTATAATTATATTTTTTAATTATATAATATTAATTATGACGTCACGGTTCGACCGCTTTGACCCGGCGATTGAACCGGTGACCCATCCACCCGGTCCCTTTTCCGATTCATTCACCGGTCCGGGTTTGAAAACATTGACTGAGACAATCATTTATAAACCAAAAAAATTATCAAACAAGTTTCTATAACTGTTTCTAAAATTTTTGTAAATATAAACTAAAAACTAAAAACGAAATAGTTTCCAAACAAATCCTAATTATTTACTTTCGCGGCTAAAATGCAATAATATAAGACATTACATTTTTCGCAACGCAACAAAATATGTTGCTAAAAGGGAAAAATTGTCATTAAAATGTTTCGCCGACACACAAAGCTACGTCGACAACCCGTGAGTAAAAGTGAGTAGGCAAAACTTTTTGCCGACAAAAATATCATTGTGTTGGTAAAAGTAAAGTTTTTAGCAACAAACATAGTCGTCGGTAAAAGCCTTCATCCATCGTCGGCAATTTACCTTGCATCGGTAAAAGTAGTTCAAACATGATGATTGTGTGGCACTTGTCCCAACACAAATTTGTGTCGGCAAAAAAAACTTTTGGCAACACATTTATGCGGGTAAATGTTGACATTTGCCGACGATTTGTTTGTCGAGAAAACTTTACTTTTGGCAACGACAAATTTGCATTGCCAAAAAATACACTTCTAGCGACACAATATGAATCGACAAAAGTAAACTATTGACGACACATTTACCGACAAATTGTTTGTCGAGAAAACTTTACTTTTTGGCAACGATAAATTTGCACAAAAATAATTGAAAATCATTTATAATTTTTATAAGATTTACAAATTTACAAGAGACATCCTCAAGCACAGTAGTTTATAACATACATTTTGGACTAAACATAAAGCCAACCTCAGCTTTCCGAATTAGCAAACTTTATACTAATACACTTTTGAATTTAAGACTCATCAAATAACATACAACAGATGAAGCTGCTCAAGTTTTCCATTTGTCTAAATATTCTTATCAAGGAGCTCATTAAGAGAAATTGACATCTGCAAAAGGAGTTCTATTATTAGGTGATGCTCCGAGACACGGCCCTTGTTGATGTTGGATCTTGCTTTTGGTACAGCCCAAATTTGGTCTGGTAAAATTCACCATAAGATCTCCAACTGCAGGTGTTCTCATCTCCTCGATGGATGCCAATCTAGGCGCTGCTATTATCTTCAACTTTAGAGTTGTACTAGTATGCTGATCAACCTGTGCAGAATTACACTATTTAATAACGCTGCCTTTTCCCACTGCTGCCCAGAGTAATTGACCATATTTGTGCTGCAAATTCAAACGAAGACAATTACGTGACAGCATTACTAAATGCACTCAAATGTAATGAATAACTTACAACTTTAGTCCAAAGCCTTAGGTCATGCAATACTCAGGGTGCTAGAAATACTTTTTTTTATATAAAAAAAATAAATAAATAAATAAAAATCCTATCCATCTGTAATGTAATTTGAAATGTTTTCAAAGGCCCATAAAAGCAACTGCTTTTGCAATGTTACCATAAACCATTATACATTCCATACATAACTTTTCTCGGGAAAAAAAAACTTCGTGAAAGCTAAAGAAGCCTAACGAAATATAACTTAATTTTTTAGTGAAAAAAAAAAAAGAGAAAGAACGTAATCTTGAATGCCTCACCCAAATCACATAAAACCCATTTTGATTTAGAAACCCATGCTGCATTCACTAATACTCTTCATTCACTACAGACTGGTTAGAATACATGAGGTGAAATTTGACACTAATCACTGCTGCCATGTAAACAATTTCCTCTATAGCTCACATGGTTCTTACATGTCAAGCAAACAATTCTACCTACTAATTTTGGCAAGAAATGTAGTTAAAAAAGACTCACCATAGCTGTTTTCTTAGCTGTAAGAGATACTAACATTGCCGCAATTTTTTCCATTGCCTGCTTCTCTTCTCTAGCAGCCTCTTCCTGTTTAACAGCAAAGAAAAAAACAAACAAACTCAATATACTTCAATCCCAGAAAATGCTTTAGACCCCTAAAACATCATCCCTAAATTTAGTTTATGAATCAACCAAATAAGATCCACATCAGTATGAGAAAATGATGTAAGATTAACAAAATTAACATACAAGTTTAACATATGAAAGAGACATAAGCTTTCAGTTCATACGTCATATTTACTAGCAAGAAATTAAGAGACATGTTCCTCCATGCATCTCACTTGTTGCTGTTGCTGAGAAACTGACCCCAAGATGGTCTTGTGCAGGTCTTTTAATGACAGAGAACCACAACAATGGAGAGAGAGAGTTCAACGGTAGGAGTGATGACTTTGACCAAAACAAACTGATGAGCTAAAATTACCAAGAAGTGGCATAGAATTATGTATAGAAGCATGGACTATAATAACAATTAAAGATTTCTTCTTTTCCCATTCAAGAAGTGTGTTTAAGCAAAAATACAAAAGAATTAAGTTCCAACATTTCAATTGACGATGATGAGGGGCGAAAAAACTTAAAATTAAGAGAGAGAGCCAAATTTACCTGTCCGGAAAAGCAGCAGAGTTGAAAAGGCACATATGACTGACTTCTTTCAAATTTAAATTGCTGTAGAGTAATTTCTTGTTACTACTATAAATGACAGTTGGCCTATCTGATGCAGCAAATACATGTGTTGTATTGCAAAGAAAGTAAAGTCAAATGGCAGATCTGGAATCAAGAGTGAGTTATATGTTAAGCTAGATAACGTCTCTAAATGAACTATATGCTAGTTTTTAATACACACAAAGCGGGTTCAATGGTAAATGTGCCCACGAAGCTGCAAGTATAAACACTAAGAACATAGAGCTTGAAATAAAATTTCCATTGAAGAGATTTAACTTTTTGTCTCCAAAATGAAGAGAGTGCTGCCACTGTACATGTCAAGTCCAGTTTGAAGAATTTTAACGTCACACCCCAAGTAACCTACTTGCCAAACAAATTGAACAGAGTGGATATACCAAGTTACCAACATGGCCCAAAAGCTTAAGCCCAAGTAATATACCAAATTAAGGTTTCATATTATAAAGAGGAAGAAGAAGAAGAAGCGACAGAGAAAAGCCGAAAAGAAAGAAAACGGTATGCCGATGTATCTTTCCAAAAAGATAGTTGGGCAACAATCCCCCACTCGTTAATCTTGAAAACGACAATGACTGAAGGCGTATTAAAAAATTCAACAGAAGACGAGGCTCTGTGAAACACATCCAGTGCAACAAAAACAATCGGGTTAAGGTTTGAGATTATGTTTGGAAGCAAAGATCAACACTGAACAGCTACATTTTAAAAGTTAAAAGTAAAAGCTTACCACCTTCAATAACAGTAGATCCACTATTTTTGACGAGTTCAGAATTTTATGAACCTTCAACCACTTGAAAAGTAGAAAAAATATTTTATCACGCTACAGAGAGTTCAATAGGCTTTGCTTATAAACATGTATTTTTGTCATAATTTACTTCTTTGCCATAATTTTTGGGTGATATTCTAGAAGCATACAACTCAACATCTTATTATAAACTTTGAAACGAAACAAAGGTACAAGTAATGCCAAACAAGCTGATAATTCATAATTCAAAATCAATGACTACCTCCTGACAGCAAATGTAAGAATCCGTTGCCGAGACCGAGCCTCCTCATCAGTGCCAGTCACACTATTGGTCAATTCCATGGAAGCATTGTTCTGGGCTACATGTTGTTGTTGTTGTGTACTCTCTCGACTGGAACAATTCAAATGCATGAAAATGAAATGATAAGCATCTGTTTATGAGATAGCCACATTCACTAAAAAGCACGGGCATGAACACAAACACTGATAACACTACTTTAACATGAAAAAAAGACCCAGATTTTACGTCCCAAGAACTAAGTATGAACAAGCATATATGAGGGGAAAAAATAAGTATGAACTAAACAGGGGTCAGATTAAAGACACAAGAAGTGAACAGGATGAAATGCCCAGCCTTATGATCATTCTCTTCTTTTCTTTTCCTTTTTTCATATCCCACCCACTTGTTTTCAAATTAGTGCATCACTCTACCAAACCACCTTTCTAGAATTATAATAAATCCCAAAACATGTCCTGTGGTGTGTCCAGAAATAGGACATGTGTAACGACGTGTCCACTAAAAAAATTAATATAAATGCCAAATGGCATGTCCGACACATATCTGAATGGTGTCTTGTCTGACATGTGTTGCACACTACTACAACAAAAATGGAGTGTTTCATACCATAGCATATAGAAATGAGAGCACATTATAGTGGGTTATTTTTAATATAAATTATAGACGACAGAAAACACCTCTTCAAAGCTATTTGCGAGTGTATATGTTAGGATATATACATGGGTATTACCAATACATGAATGAGAGTATTACTGAACAAGGTATATAAAATATTGCAACAAAAGAAAAAAAGCAACTTGACAGAATACTAATTGTTTGCAATCAATGCGACTTGAGTTTTTACTTTCTTGACACCAAAATAATTTTTCAAGGAAAAATAAATCCAAGTCGGCATGAAAAACAAATTAATGCAGATGAAACAGAGGCAGAGCATCTTAGTTGAAGAAAGCCACGAGAATGATCATAATGCAGGACATTTCATCTTTGATGAGAAAGTGCGGAGTGTTATAGGCGGGGTCCCAAGGGACACCTTTTTCCTATCTGTCAACTCCCCAGTGCTCATGTTCAATAAAAAGTGACGACCATCTCCAAGGGCACATAGCAAATAAGATATCTGAAAAGAAATCAACCATTGGGGGCATGAAGTAAGGATAAACTGCGTAGATATATAGACTTTTTAAGGTGAGAAATCATATAGCACTATGATTCTAGAACTCCTAGAACTCCTCCCATCCAACACAACAACACTGATTTTATCCACAAAAGTGTACCAAAAAAATTAAAACTGTTCTACCCCCTATCTGACACCAACAGCACTATGATTCTATTCATGAAAAAACCAAGAGGGTATACAAAAGGGTATACCCCTCTCTGACATCTACAAACTCAAATAGCACTATGATTCTGTTTTACTCAGTGTATACAAATTCTAGTTCTAGAAAACAAAAACAAAAAAAACGTCAGTCTTATATTCAACATCTCTGTAACTTTCAGCATATTGTAGCCAACAACAGTAATCAAGTAAGAAAACTATCCCCAAATAAAACTGATATGGAAAGGGTATTGTACTTACATGCCCAATCGGGCCTCTTTAAAATGTTCTTCAGATGATGAGAGCCGTATGAGAGAAAAGAACCAAGAGGGTCTCAACCTTTACAATAAATAACAATAACCCAGAACAGTTTTCAAGTTTCTTGACACAAACAGCAGTTACAGAACGAGTAGATAGAGACAGTAGTAGAAGAAGTGAAAATAGACAAACATAGATTCGAAACAGAAATTGAGAGACAGAAGTAGGGAACAAACCTATGCGGGTGTGCGATTGTGAGGGGGAGAGAACCACGAATTGTGAGAGAATTTTGGGGGGAAAAAAATGAGGGAATTTTGGGAGGGAAATTTCCACCGCCTCATATGTTTGTAGAGGCAGATCAAAAATAAATAAATAAACAATTTAAAATAGTTTTTAGGCAATCAAAAGGGCCAGGTTATCAAAAAATAAAATAATATATATATATATATAGTATAACTTAGGCAAGTTTCTTCGTTTTTTATTGCCTTTCTCAAATTCTCAGTAGTCATGGAAACAAAAGTCAAAATTCAAATCAACCTTCTGATTTTATTTTATTTTTAATGAAATTAATTTCAAAAAATACAATGATTCTCTATTATATAATATCTTTCTATTTAAAATTCTCACATTCTTTATCAAACAGGACCTCTATAAATAGGCCTTGATTGCCCTAATATTGTTTGTCAATGAGAGTTGTTTCAATCCAACTCGTGTGAGATCAATGGGGTCTCATTTTTCTAAACAAAAGGTTCTTTATATATATTTGCTCTCTCCTTATTTAATTTGCGGTGTTTATTTGCAACTGTGTACAAGATTATACACTTAGACCACATAGTTTTTTAATCACTAGCTTTTGTTTCATTCTTATTTTCAATCTCCTCATTTTATTGTATTGTTTTGTTTGGTTGTATTTTTGTTTCTTTCTATTTTTCTTTTCATTTTCAAAAAGCACAAGAAATATGTTTCATGAATCGTTTTCAAGAACTGTTTTCAAAAATAATTTAAAACAATCCACTTTTAAGAAACACTAAAAAGTTTTTTACGTAATTTTCAAAATTATCTTTGCACATAATTACAAACTTTGATGAATGTTTACAAAATCTTATTGGTTTTGTTTCTAAAAACACAACAAAACCAAAAGCAGAAAAAAATATATATATATATGAAAATCCAACCAAGCGGTACATTAACAATAATTCTTTACATTACGTTTCTTTTCTTTTCTTTTCTCTTTATTATCTTTGAAACTTTCTTGACATAACAATCACTTTTGATTTGTCAAAACCTCTTTCGGAGATCATCAAGAAAACCAAAATACCGAAATCTTTGGTGTTCCAAAGCGACCCGATAAGGCATAGCATTGGGGACCAAAGCAGTTCGAGCGATGATGTCAACCACTACTATGGCATTGATCATGCAAATCCAAGAAACAACCACAACTATGGTGTTCATACAAACCATAGAAACAATGGTGTTCATGCAAACCCCAATACCAATACTGAAAGAACACATAGCTTTGGCATCCAAGCCAACTCATCTGATGATGATGAGCCTCCTCAAAATTATGGTGGAAACTACTATGAGCCTCCTCAAAATGAGCCTTCTCAAAATTATGGTGGAAACTATTATGAGCCTCCTCAAAATTGGGCATGGACTGGCTATCATGATAATAACTATGGAAGTTATTGTTATGATCATAATATGAATCATCAAAGTTCAATGGTTCGTGCTCTTGATGACCCTTTGAACTATGAACGTCAAAGTCATGGCCAAAATGAGGGAGTCTCATGGGGTGAAAGTTTTGCAAAGGATGTAACGGATCAAATTTTTGGTGGAGTCGATCCTTACTCTGAAGTTGGAAGATATTAGAGAGAGAGAGAGAGAGAGGGTGTTTCTTAGCTTTGTTAATGATTTGGATTTAGTAAGCATTGATATTGTAGGGTTCATAATTTTTTTGTTTTTTTCTTTTTTTTTTTGGAAGAAGGGTTCATAATAGTTTTAGATGTGGAGATCTTTGAATTTTGGTTTGGGTGTTCTTGATAGGTAGCATATCCTTTATATTCAAGTATTGTGAAGTTGGGTAATATTAATACATAAAAGATTTTTAGACAAATTATACCCGTAGCTTTTATATTTTGATGTTTGTATCATTTGGTTTCTATCGTTTTAGTTTTTTATTTTAGATTTTATATCAATTTAGTTCAATTGATAATACTATTAGATTTTTTATGAGAAATAATCATTGAGTTAGTTCAAATTGAGTCACTCAATTAATTAAATTTATAATTTTATTTCTAAAAGCATGACACATGCTCATGTGTGCTTTTTTCATTAAAAAAAATATATACATACAATGGAAATTAATTAGACCAATTTGAGACAGAGTCAAAAATTCATGATTAAAATTGAACTAGTAATTCAAATTACAGTGACTAACATGACATAAGGGTTAAAATACCAAGACTAGCGGTACAATTTACCCAAGTTTTATTTTTATTTATCAAATTTTCTTATTACTAACACAAAAATTATAAATTTATGTTAATAAATATATGTGAAATTCATTGTCCTTGTCTCTATTGATAAGAAAGTTTAGTTAAAAAATCATTTATGGGCAGCATTTTCTTATGGTGTTTAAATCTAGGGGGTTGTTTTGGAGTTGATTTTTTGACATTTTATAAATAGATAAATGTGTAAAAAAATAATTTAACAACTTATAATAATTTTTGTAACTATTTGAACCCCTCTTCAAACGTCCACAAATACGGATAAAAGCTCTATCAAATCCTAATGATTCTCTTGCTCCATTCAATTTTAAACCTTTTTACATTGTTATTATGATGGACTAAAAAAAAAATGGATATGAGATCAATCAATATATTAGCCCATTTTAACATGGTTAAACCCCCCTAAGAAATCTTCCTTGATTTGCTTTTCCTTAAACCACCCCAAGTGACACTCTTCCAATACTGAATATTTTCTACATATCAAACTTGTCTTAGGTGATATTTGATAAAACTAAATATTAAAAATTAAAGGTTATTTGATAATGTACTAAATTCAATCAAATTGACTGATTTATATAATTGATTAATTTATATAAACAGCAGAAGTGGTTAAATTTTTAATTTTACCCTTTTTACTTTTTACATTTAAATATTTTATTAAATATTTTTCTCACTAATATAACTAGAAAAAACAATATTGTAATCACGATCCTAAATCTAACCACTGAAAAAGTTTAGTACTTACTTTGTATGGTATTTCAAGAAAAAAAGTCATCTCCAAAGTCTCTCCAAGATGTGTTGGAACTCAAGCTCCCCATACCTCACCATACACAGAAGTTTATGCTTAGATTTAACTTGTGTACTTGTAAAAAGTGTTCTGGTACTGTTACAATGCTAGTGTCTTCATCTAGCCTATAGTACACCCTCACTGTTAGCATATTGGTTGCCCCCTCTAAGGCTTGAATCATTAAACAGTAATTCATATGATCCTATACTCGACATGGTAGCCAAATTTTATGCCAAATAATAAAAATCCGTAAGTAGAATTAACCCTTGAAAACTAGCTTGCAAGGAGAGGATACCGAAGAGCTTATATTCACATGATCAAACCAACTGTTAAGGGATGTAGGATCATAACACTCAGCCTCTTAAAATCAACCAATATATGCGATAAATATATTACTTTGAGTGTACTTCTAGGAAATATGCTTCAAATTACAAGCAACCATAATTCATAACATGCTTCCACTTATAAATTTGGCCTGATAATATTTTCACCATGCCGTGTGTGTGTGTGTTTGTGTGTGTGTGTGTGTGTGTGAGAGAGAGAGAGAGAGAGAGAGAGAGAGGAAGAATGTCAACATGATTTCAGCATAGTCCACTTCATTGTTAGGTTACAATCAAAAAGGTAAAATTGCAGCTTTGAAAAAGCTTTATAATGACATCCAAAAAGAGAGGAAAATGTCCAAGGAACAAAGAAACTCAAAGTGAGACAGCTACTGAAGAAATGATCATGTAATGCCACAATGGCATATGGTTGTAAACCTGAATTCAAAATAAAAATAAAAGAAGAACAAGAAGAAGTTGCTTCAATATCCAATTCTCTACTTCAGCTCCACCTTCTCCAATCCTCTTCCTCATCTACTGGAGTATACCAAGATTGTCGCCGCTTTGAGTTGCTTAACCTGTGGTTCAAGAGCACCTCTTCATCACAAAGTGGCCTAGTGGCCACAAGGACAAGACCTTAAGAACCAGAACATCTGATTCACCGTTGCTAGATCCCCAACATTTAAACCAAAAACTTCCAAACCTCTTCATCTTCGCTTCCTCTCCACTTCCAAACTTATGTTTGGTATATAGGTTCTCATATCCTTCTCGGTTAACGGAAAATCATAAGGGCAAACCATTACATTTGGGACCATCTCTTTTGCAGGGTGGTTCGCAAAATGGGCAAAAGCTAGTGGGTTTATTGAGCATCTTCCAAATTTGGTCAGAACCTTTATTATTAGCATCATCTTTCACATTTGGCCTAGATTTAATAACACTCAAGAGGTCCCACACTTCACAGATTTCACCCCAACACCCCAAGGCTGTGCATTGATAACAGTTCCGTCGTACCTTGTGATCAAGTCCGGGTTGTGTGTATCGACTCTTGGATATCTAGGAATATAACGGTAGTAAGCTGGAGAGTAAATTATTCCAGGATAGAATGCTATTACAGTACCAACATCGGCTTGACCATCTATGAATAAACCTTGGCTAGTGTCCTTATGCGGAATTTGAGATGGTTTGAGCTCAAGATTGTAGCCTATGAGATTCTTCAGACTCTAAGACAACTCAGCAGGTTTTAACAGTTTTGTATCAGGTACAGCTGTGCAGAAAATTCATGACAATCAGATTCCAGCATTAAAAGTTACTCAAAATCATTGGGAGTTCCACACCAAATAATATAGGTATAAATTCACCAAATGACCAAGCTAGGTACAGACTACAGTGATTAAAATTTGACACAGGCACACAAACAGATACAATTATGTAATCTTCTGTTATTTCCATTGAATGCAATCAAGATAAATTCAGAGAACCAAGTGGCAATTTAGTTATTTTAGTACTAGAACGTTTAAACCACAGATAAAATTTTGTCAGACAGTTTTAGTGGGGGGGGAAAAACAAAGCATTGGTTGATCATCAATAGATCTTAATAACTTCAATGCTCCAAGAGGTCCTGGAAACCTCATTAAAAGAAAAAACAATATAACAATAATTTCGTATGGATGGTTAATCATCAATAACATGTCACATAAAAGGACAGAACAACATCATTATCATTAATTGGGAAAGAATCTGCGGATTCGTATATCATATCGAAATGACTAAACCACAATATAAAGAAATTAGCATATAATGAAACAACCAAGTTATGCATAAAAGATGACTAAATGCTCATTAAAAAATAAAGTTTGTAAGATCGTACAATGCTAACATCCCAACTATTTATTTCAGATGCACAAGCACACATACACACACAAACACACAAGGGGTCACATCAAATGGAAAAATGAGTTCTGAGTCGCCTTATGAGGCTCTTTGATACCACTATCCTTCTTTCCTAGTTCCCACATACCTCGAATCATTTTCAGTCACTAACTTGTTCTCTTTTTCTTTTTCTTTTTCTTTTTTTCCCCTTGAAAATAGTCATGATTGATATAGAGAAAATACAAGGAAAGAGATGTTATCTGAGATGTGTGATTGTTATAGTATTGCTGGGAACAGCAGAGGTGAAAGCCAGATTGGAGGCCTTGCTTTTGATAGTGCCAAATGTCAATGGTAATGGGGAAGTGAGATGGGATTAGGCATTAAGCACAAGTCAAGATCTTTTGTCAACAAGCTTAGATTTCTAAGAATGATCTCATAGTTTTGCCATAGTTGACTACTAGGATTCACATACCTAGACCTGTCAAGCTCTTCCATATCAAGTTACTTATGCAACAAGACCATAGTTATTGTTCATAATAACTATGTTATTATGTACTACCTATATTGCCCATAATAAGATGATTTTTCAAAACCTGCCACCATATAGTTTCGGCAAGGAGCACTTAAAGGAACCAATTTAATCGCAGTTCACTCACTTTTTTTTTCCAGGCGTAAATAAATTCAATTTAAATCAATAACACAAAGCTATGAAAGAAAAATAACAAATAAAAAAAAAAAAAACAATGTCTTAGATGGTTTCAGTAAACTATCTATTCCTTCTAGAAGATAACAATAAATATTCTAAGATAAATTTTACAAATCAGGAAGTGGGTAAATTTAAGCAAACTCAGTGTTAGCTCAAATAGAGTAAAAATCTGTAGTAATTCCAAACACTAATAAAGGGAAATTTAAAATGTCGGAGTTGATAAAACAAATTTCTGACAGTTTGAAATAAAGATGCAGATAAATACTCACCAGGACTTTTATTTTGTGGGCTCATCCTTCCAACAGCAAGGCCAAGGCCACTCTGGTCACAGCAGTATTCCTTTGTGAAGTTGATTCAGATGATTCATTTATGCTCTTTGAATCAGGAAGAAGAATTTCATCCATTGATGCACAGAAGGATTTAATTTGAGAATGAATGTTTTCTTGAACCTGTTTCTGTTGATCAGCAAGGGAGGCCTTAGCAGCCATATCAATGATCGCCTCTGCATCTGATTCATCAGCATTCCTTCCTAAACGATTATAGCTGGAATAGGAAGGTTTTCCCTAAGGAATTAAGACTAGCATGGCGAAAAGAAAAGAAGGCAACTATATGGCAACAAAGGCTGCATCGTGTTCACATGAAAGCACATGGTAGATTAGAGCATCAATACATGACATGCAGAATATTAATCATGATGTCTGTCTCAATCTTCCAACACTATGAAAGTGAATTACCTCATCAAAGCTCAACAATCATCTATGTTACATGGACTCGGGTGAGGGTGTGTATCTAAGGGTCGGATACTTCAAAACTAAAAATTAAGGACACGTGGATATGGATCCTAATTTGAATCTGTGCGAGGATACATTAAATAGTTATTTTTTAAATATATTTATTATATGAAGATGAGTTAAATAGTTAATTTTTAAATATATTTATTATTTTTTTTATCTTATGTATTATTTTTATTAATAATATTTTTAATTTGTTTTATTTTTAATTGATATATATATATTATAAATAAATATATATATAACAAATAAAGAATAACAAATTATGTTAAGATAAATAAAAAATAAAAAATGGATGATTTGTTTTATAGATTTTATTAGATTTTTTTTATTATGTATGATTTAATTGAATTTCTTTTGAGAGAAACAGAAAAGAGATTGATATTCACCGACATAGAGAGGAGAAGAGAGAACAAAGAAGAGAAAAGCGATCGACAAAGAGAAGAGAGAGAAAACAAAGATCGACATATATATATATAGAGAGAGAGAGAGAGAGACGAAGACAAAGATCGTCTATAGTGGTGCTTGTTGAAGGAGAAGGAGAAGTTAAAGCCAGCGAGGCAGATTGAAGGGGCCACACTTGTTGAAGTCGTCAAGCAGGAGGATCGAAGCCAGCGATAGGTTCTCTCCTTGCTCTCTCTTTCGTTCTTTACGCATTTAGGGCAAAATAGAGTCGTATCCACTTGTAAAGAGCCATATCGGCCGTATCCGCAAGTACTAGCGTCGTATAGTGTCGTGTCGACACAAGTACCTCTCAAATTTCAAAGAGTCTGTGTAACGTAGACAATCATAAATACTTGTACACTTATGCCTAGTTTTTTTAAAGGCGCACCTAGACCTAAGTCCCATCCAGGTCCAAGGCTTGCGCCTTGTAGTGTTGAGCCGATTGACCGATAAGGCGCCTAACTGGTCCAAGGCACAATAAGGTCCAAGGCTTGTGTCTTAGGGATTTTTTTTAGTATTGCTTCAATTAATTTTTTTTTAAATCTGACCATTCCTTTAATATGGTGCAACTACAAAAGATCCCTACTCTTATTATAGATGCCAATACATTGGGCATTCAACCCCAAATCAATGATAAAAGAAAAATTACCCTAATTCCTAATCTCCGAAGAACACTAAATGTTAACATTTCATTTTATTTATATTGAACCCTATTATTTACTTATATTAATTTTTTATTTTTATTTTTCCGTACAAGGTGTGCCTCACTTCAATGGGGCCTGCTGAGGCTTGTGCCTTGAGCCTAGGCCCCACGAGACTTTGGCGCCTTGGTGCACCTATCGCCTTTAATAACACTGCTTATGCCAAGTATTGCTATTCTATTATTGGAATCATACGGTTCGCAATTCGAATCGTACAATTCGATTCAATTCAATTCAGTCAGTAATCGATACGAACATGTTGCATAAATCACAAATAGTTGTGAACCGTGAGTGAATCGGTGAATCGATTGATTCACTTTTGATTCGCTGAAATCAATTTTTGACTTCTTTTTTGCTTTTTTATTTTTGAAAAAGAGTGCACACAATTTTCTAAGGTCTTTACGATTACTATATGCTATCCTTTGACTTTCTCCCTCCCTATTTACTCTCAAAGACTCAAACCTTGAACGAAAAAGGAAAAAAAAATAAAATGTTCTCTCTATGTAATATTTTAGGTTTTGATAATCAACTTTATCCAAGTGTTTACAGTTATAAAAGGAATCTTTTAAAGGCATCTAGTGAGAATGGTTGATAACAAATATTTAAAAGGAAAAAAGGTAAGGTGGAGATCTTATATTGGAACATGTGTTAACATCTTATCTATTAGACTACTTGATCATTATTCAAAACAACATTTTAAGGAGTTTGAGTCTAAATATTTCATATTATGAGATATATTTAATCCCTAAGTAAGTGCATAGATATATTTTTCTATATAATAAAAAAAAAAAAAGTGACCGAACCTTTACAATTCACAATTCAATTTTATTCGCGATTCGATACAATGCCACTTTGATTCACAATTTGAATCCCGAAAGTTTCAAATCATCACTAGAAGTCGAGCTACTTCCTCCAAGTTGAATAAGGGGAAAAATAATAATGATGTAAACCAAAAGTTGTTCAAGGTCAACTAGATCTCTTAACTCCTGCTAGTCAAGATCTCTTTGTCATTTAAGCCAAGTTCATTAAGTATTTAATAAGTTAATATTGTCCCATTGGGTAGATTTTTATCTTGAAAGGCATTATGTTAAGAATTTACAAAACAGAATGCATACCCTAATTACAAATTCATAGCCTTACTACTAGATTTCTAGGTAGAAACAAAAATTATATATTGCTCAAATTGAAATACCATAAGATTATTGTCGATAATAGATACTTCAGGAATTCAAGATGAATTTGCCTCTTATTATGACCTTTCCAGAATACATGACACCATTTTCAATACATTAACAATTGTTAAAATTTCTTCATTTTCAAGGCCACAAAACTCAGGTCAATCAAGCATTAATGCATTCATAACTTTAAAGCACGAAACACAGGTGTTGTGAAAGGCAAAAGCAGGCTCGGGACAAGAGTAACATGAACAATGGTTAACTCAATAACCAAATGATATGAACCTGGTGTAAAGAAAGAGGCAATTTATATCAGCCTCAAATTGAATGTGCCTTGGATTTCTAGCAAATGTGGGACTTTTTGCAAGAATTCTCACAGCCTGATAGCACAATGAAGAAACAGAAAAACCTTATTAAGAAGATGATGGAAAGAATGAACAGCAGCAATGTTTAGGACTAAAGCAGGGGGGCCACATTTATCCCAAATTGGATGCAGATGCCATGTTGTAATTTTGTGGCCAACCCAATGGGGTCATTGATATTGTAAATACATATTTGGAATAAGGAGGTGAAATCTGTTAGTTGGTAGGAAAACTCCCAAAACATGCCTAAATATCACACAAGTATTCAAAATCTTGACATGAAGACATCTAAAGCAGTTGTATTGAGCATACTCTATATAACTCTTTGTCCCACATGTAACCATAAATTTATATTAAAAAATAAATAAATAAATAACATTGGAGATAAAGGTGCAACAATGAGTAAGGTTAATTGACAGTGGCGGGAAGTGAATAAGAGGTAGTGACAAATTAAAGTATGGAAGCTCAAGCTGCTCCACTATTTATGTATCATCTCAAATATGGATTCTTCGAAAAAAACCACCCACTTCTAATGAGTAAAACCCCCTTGAATGTAATGAAGACAATTGATTCAAGTTAACAAACCAAGTGGATAGTGTGGCTGCTTCCACAAAAGAACCTTTAATAAAAAGGTGCATGTGCGATTAAAATATATAAACTCCTTCTCTTTAGAATCTTTTGGTGCAAAACATATCACGTTAAAAACCTAGCCAAAGGTTAAACAACATGGCTCTAAATTGTGGTACTAGGAGACATAACTGTAAGGGTCACAGTGAAACAGTATCAAGTATCAAGTGATACACAAGCTGCTGCTGGACTGAAAAACAAAATCAAAAATGAAGAAAAACTACTCATCATATTTTGATTGGCCAAAGCTAATTTCATTTCCTCGACAAATAATAAATAAATAAATTTTGCAAATTTATTACATTTTGTGTGTGTGTGTGTGTGTTTTTCTCACATAATAGTTTCCTATGTACATAAGGTTGTTATCGCATCAATAGAACATAGTTTATTTCTCTTTTTCCTTTTCACATAAGCTGTTCAAGTGACCTAACATGTTCCCCCATTACGTACTTGTCCCACCAATTACAAAACCTTTGTGCTCTTATCATTTCCTATACAAATTCTAACTAGTGACAATTGTCCATAAGATTACGGGTGGCCCTCACTTTAGATTGCCCAACCCATCTAGTGGTCTTATGTATACATCAATCTTCTAGTGGTCTTATGTATACATCAATCTTACACATCTACATCAATCATACTATTCATTATTTTTCTCCCTAACCAATTTTATTTTTTAAAAGCAAGTAAAAATCTTTATTTTTTACCACAAACTTATAAAATTTTCGGTAAATATATCCACCCAGGTTTTTGAAATATACAATTGATTCCCTCACAATTTGAAAATTACATTCCGCTCTTTAAGGTTCCAAATCTCATTACAATACCCCCATTAACCATAATCAACTAACGAATTTTGATGACATCATCATCAAAATTTCAAAATACCAATTTTAACCATAACCCAAACCCAAACCTAAACCTAATCCCCAACCTAAAAAATAATGAGATGTGTTATGATGGAAGAAAACAAAAGAAGCGAAAGAGGGGTGAGGCCAGCAATGGTTTGCAATGTTGTTGGGTGGAGGTGTATTGGTTGCTACAATTGAGGATTCTGCGTTGTTGTGCTAGGGCTTGTGTCTCTCTGGAAGGGTTTGTTGATCAATTTTTATTTGTTAAAACTTGTGGTTGTTTGTAGGATGGCTACAATGGTGAATGTAGTGGTTTGATGATCGATTCAGTGTTGGTTGAGGGTGGAATGGGAGTAGGGATCACAAGGAGGATGGATGAGTGATGGTAGAGGATAGGGGTTGGGGAGAGTGGAAGAGGATTGGGGGTGGGGGAGGGTGAATGAAGGACGAGGGGTGGTATAGAAAGGTGGGAGTTAACAGTTACGGGTTGGAGGGGAGGACGGTGGCAACCCTTGTCACAAATCTTACTCACAAATACTTACAAGTTGTTTGAAACTTTGATGTAATGCTTCAGTGATGTAAGATTTGCTATGTTTAAAGTTGGATTATTGGGCCACCACTTTCCCTCACACGATACAGCATGCTCACATCCTCAAATTCCTCTTCTACCTCAATCAATTTGGGGATTTCTTTGGTAATGATAGGAATTGGGGGTAGCCATAGGTTTCACACAATTTCCACTAACAACGGTGTTGCGTTGTCGTGGAATTTGTTGGTGGATGATGGCAGTGTTGTGACAATGGGTGTTGGCAATGGCACTGTTAGCCATGGATAATGAATAGCAGTTGGAGGTGGTTGGGTGCAGTGGATGGGGAAGTAATGAAAAATGGTTGGAGGTGGTTTGGTGGCACTGTTAATCGTAATGTCAACCAACTTATAGTTGCCTCTAGTTTTCCTCAAAACAAAACCATTTTAATCTACTTACCCCAAATAAATTTTAACAAATTGAAGCAAAGAAAATACTAACCTTACTTTTCCACTCAATGCACACCACCATAGGCACATATAAAAAGCAAGGGACCTCAATCCAAAGAGTTTAAAACCATGAAATACAGCATAATAACTAGTCACTCTTTCTATTGTACTTGGGTTAAAAAAAAATTGAGAAATTAGCTTAAAAAGCTCCGCAGAAATATTTTTGTACGAAAATAAAAGTAGTAAATTTGTAAGTACATTCGTTCATTTGCCGCAAACAAATTGGGGGGTCGGTAAATATTAATAAACCCTTAATCAACCAAGCAGAAAGAGAAAGAGAAAGAGAAATGAATTGGAAGCAATTTCAATCAATTGCAAGCATTGTCCAGAAAGAATCATAGATATATACCAATAATCAAATAAAATTAACAACAAATTTGTAAAGCATTCATATATATATATATATATATAGAGAGAGAGAGAGAGAGTACCTCTTGAAATTTCGGGAAAAGAAAAGCCATGAGATGTGTGTTTTCGTTCTCCCTGTATCCCACGGAACTGAAGCTGGGGGTTTGGGTTTTAGAGGCACCAAACCAAACCTTGTTCGGATCGGAGCCCCAAACCAACGCCACGCATCGGATTCGGGTTGATCCGAGGTTCCACTGGATTTGGGTTGGTACAATCCAAATCTACTAGCATTGTTTGAGAAAAACAAGCAGAACTGCGTTGAGTGGCTTAGAGCACAGATCAGTACCAACAAACATAGATTCTGGTTAAACACAGTTAATAAATTATAAAAGTATTATTGTATTAGTCTTTACAAATTATTTTAAACTAATTTTTGATTAATTTTTATTCTGAGGACAACATTACATATAGCGATATATTATTCTGATTATACAATGTTTTATTATTTATTCTTAAGGGTGACGTCACATCTTGTTAGGCGACCGGTTGTTGCACATTTTTTTCTTTTTTTATAGGAATATATAATTGCATAGATATATCCTATGTACTTTACTGTCGACACCAAGCGCTATTAGGCACAAATTTATTTATTTTTTAAATATAAAACTGCACATATATAACAATATAAAATTAACTTCTCTTATACTACTTTGTCTACTTCTTAACAATACAAAATAAATATTTTACAAAATTTAATTTTAAAATAGAGAGTCTAATATCTTGTGTATATACCAAAAATACCAAAAATACTTTTGTTGGGAAGAATTTTTTAACTTGATCATTAGTTTTTTTACTATTTTAGCATAGTCAAAAAGTTTAGTTTGAAATGAATTTTTGACTTTTTTATAGTTTTGTAAAAGAAAAAATAAAATAATTATAATCTTGATGTGACATTTTATCTTATTAACTTTTTAACTTATTTTATCTTTTTAGTTTCAACCATCTTACCAAACAAAACTTAAAATTTATCAATTTACCTATAACCCGCTTACATAAATGCAAAATTATTTTATACTGAGCTTTTTAAAATTCTAATGCGAGTAGTCGGGTGGCACCTATAATTTTCATTGTATGATTTTTCTTAATTTGATTATTTTGCTTATTACTTTGTAAAATATAATTTTGAATATTATTGTATATTCGATTAATTTGTGAGTTTTTTTTTTTTTTTTTTGTCAATATTTAGAATAAATCATAATTTTTAAAAGAAAACACAAAAACAAAAATGAAAAAACCAAGGTTGTATAAGTGACTTTTTATTTATTTATTTTGTATTTCTACTTGTCCAACTTACTCAAACTATTGGCTTAAAATAGTCAAAATATTCAACTAACTTGTCAATTTTAAGAATAAATTGGTGTCGGATTGAAAAATTCTCAATATGTCAAAATTAAATTTGTTTATGAATTTTTCACAAAACCAACGAAATCAACCTGCGCACCCTTATTTGTGGGACAAAAGTCAATAAAAATAAATATAAAAAAATGAGAAAATATCATATAAATACTTGTAAATTAGTGGAGTTTAAGTGAGTTGTGTTTCTAGTGCAACTAACTGCAAAATTTCTACTAATTTGAAATTAATTTTTCAATTTTCATTTATCTATATTTCCCTACAAAAAAGGTAAAATAATAAATTATTTTGAACAAAGAGTAAAGTAGAAATAATCTTTCCAAAATTTTAACAACATATGAAGTTAAATTTTCTTTCCATATGCATGGAGATGATGATATTATTACTGAAAATTATGAATAACCACTCTATAAGTTTTTGTTAGAGTTCTAGTACACAAAAGTTCACTTACCTCTCTCTCTCTCTCTCTCTCTCACATGTCATCTTAGATTTTGAGCGACACTACCATTGGCAAATCACAACCACCATTGTCATTATCACCGATTTCTTCATCGATTGTTTATGCACCATCACCTTAAGCTTGACTTCAATGACCTCATACAAGCGACTCTTGCCTTACGACATTGTTCATATAATCTCTACCACCTTTATTTCAAACATTCTACCACCAATGCCACTTTATTGCTTCTTAAATGCTTCTATAGTCAGTTGTATTGGTTTCTCTTTATCTTTTCTTTCTTTATTTCTCTCTCATTCATTTCTTTGTTAAAAAATATGTAAATTCAAAGTCACAAAGTGAAATACAAATATAATAAAATACATAATTAAATTTTTCATTGCACAATGAAATTGCACTATGTCTCGATGAATTTTCACTATGCGAGTTAATAAAATTTGGCTTTTACCCAATGATATTTTAACTAAATATCAAAAATTGTTAAAAAGGAAAAGAAATGCAAAAATGTGTTTTTAGAGGTAATATCATTTTGCTCCCTAAATTTTCATGTATTTTTCCATTTGACCCTCAAATTTCGATTAATATCAATTTTTACATAAACTTTCAAAATTTTGATCAATTTGGCCCTTGTCACATTACATCTATAATTAGGCGAAAGAAAATTGTTTCATAGCTTGAAATTTGAGGCTCGAGTGCCGAATGCCAAAATAGCGTCGTTTTGCGTTTTGGGCATTTTTCTCCCTCTATTTTCTCTTTAAAGCAGAGACAAGAAAAGAAAAGAGGAGGAACAAAGAGAAGATGGAGGAAGAGAAAAAAAGAAGAGAAGAAAAGAGAGAGAAAGATATATACAAATCTATGTGTGTATATCTGAGATCTCGTATACACATAGAAAATAGTGCATAATAGGCGGCGGTGATAATAGCGTTGGTGGGTTGAGATATTTGCTTGAACATTGATGGCGATGGCGACAATGATGGCATGCTAGTGGGTGGAAGGTTTGTGTAAGGTCTGGTGTCCCCATCGAGAATGGAGGGAGTTCTAGGTTATAAAGTAAAAATCTGAACCCTTATATAGTATCGAGGCATTTTCTGGGTGGTGAAATCCTAGTAGAACTCCCCAATTAAGCGTGTTTAGGTTGGAATAGTTCTAGGATGGGTGACCCACTAGGAAGAACAAATCCATGAGCGTGGCCCAAAGCGGACAACATTGATGACATGTGAAAGGTTGGGCGTTACAAATGGTATCAGCGGAGCTCTCCAGTCTGAGTATGGGCTCCTAATGTCTCTTGGTACATGTGGGCGGGCTTGTGGTGGCAAGCTCTTGCTGGGACTTGCATCCTAAGGGTGGTGGATTGTGAGGTCCGGTGTCCCACATCGGGGAATGGAAAAAGGAGTTCCTAGGCTATAAAAGTAAAATCTGAACCCTTATATAATATCGAGGCCTTTTCTCGGGTGGTGAAATCTCTAATAGAACTCTCAATTAAGCATGCTTAGGTGGAGTAGTTAGGATGTGTGACCTTTGGAAAAAACAAATCCGTGCTGGCGTGGCTCAAAGCGGACAATATCGATGACATGTTAAAGGTTGGGGAGTTACAATTTGCAAAGGTGATGGCGGCTCTCTCTTTCTCTATCTCTCTCTCTCTCTCTCTTTGTTCCTTCCTCTTCTCTCTCTCTATTTCCCCCATCTCTTCTCTCTCTCTCTGATCCCCCTCCATCTTCTCTCTTCCTCCATCTTTTATCCTTCTCTGTTCTTCCTCCTCTCATTCTTTTCTCCTTCTTCTTTCTATTTGAGAGAAAATAGATAGAAAAGTAGGGAAAGAAGAAAAAGAAAAAAAAAAATGTGCCAAAATAGCGTCGTTTTGGCACCTCAAGCTCATTCGAGCCATAAGTTATTCGAGTTACCTAGTGGGACTCTTGGGCCGAAATGTCTTGACGTGATACCAAAATTCATTTGAAATTTTATTTTACCCCCAAACTATAAATTAAAATCCATTTGTCCCTCAAATTAAAAATCAATTTGCCTTCCAAACTATACCTTAAAAATCAATTCGCCCTTCACGTCAGCACATTCCATCCAATTGTAGACGAAATGTGACGGCAATGGCCAATTTGATCAAAATTTCAAAAGTTTGGGTATAAAATTGATATTAATCGAAATCTGCGAATCAAATTAAAAAATGCATAAACGTATGAGGAGCGAAATGATATTTTCTCGTGTTTTTGGTGTCTCCATGTGCACTAATAGAATATGATATAAAAATCTCAACAAAATATGTATGGATGCTTCATTTCAAGACCCTTTTGAAGCAATAAGTCCCACAAAATAGTTAATCCTAATCCTAAAGGAAATCTACTATAAAAATAATTCTGATTTAAAAATTTAGGGTAAATTACAAATACACCCCTTAATTTTACTTAAAATACGAAATGCTCCCTGTGGTTTGAAAAATTACAAATACCTCTCTATCATAATTTTTTATTTAACAAAATAATTGAAAAAGTGAAATTTCTAACTATTCATCTATACAATAATAAAATTATCTGAATTATTAATTGAAATAAAATTTTAACATTATTAAAAGCAGTTAATTAACTTAACTTAATGATTTATTAATAAATGGACCTATTTGTTATAAATTAGAAACCTTAGGGAGCATAATGTAATTTCTAAAATCACAGGGGATAATTTGTAATTTAAGTATAGCTCATTGCTGCAAAAAGGTCATTATTTATTCTAAAGGCGTACGACTTGACCTCAATCCTATTGAACTTTATCCCTTCCTAATGAGATTTGGGTTAATCCTGGGCTAAGGTGTTGAAGCTTGGCCTGCAAGCCCAGCAAAAATATAAAAATAAAGAAAAAAGTAAAAGTTCAAAAGCACGAATATCGGCTCATTGTGCTTAGGATCGAGGCGGCTCATTAGCTGTTTGGGTAGACTTGTTGGATGAGGTTTTATATGTTTTTAGTACTAAGTTGGCTCGATTCGGCATGTTAAAAGAAATCCATTGAACTTAGCTCCACAGATGAGTTTGGGCGCGATTCGCATGACCCAACAGCCTGTAAAGTGCCCAACAATTTGTTCTTTGAAAGTTTGCCTAGTTTCCATACCATTTTCAATTATTAATAAGTGGCTAAATTTTTTACTACCAAAATTTCTTAATCTTTGTGTTCCAATTTTAGTTTCTCATTTATGACTCACTTTATGTGTGCATCTGATTTTTGCATTAAGATTACAACTTTCACACTATTAAAACTCACAATTGTCTAAAAGAAATATTTAATAATCAGTCCTAGTTATGGTAAGGTATTGCAATGCTCCAACTAGGCTGTGATAGAGAGATGGTTGAGAAAAGGAGATGAGTATCTCATAAGGAGGTGAAGAATTGGAAGCCATGAGAGAAGAGTAAGATTCACAGTTGGACATTCTTGCCTTAGCGAAAATTTCTAAAGCATACTTATGTTGAGACAGAAATAAGAAATATTTCATAACTCTTTCATGGAGAAAATAGAGTGCATATGCTTAATAAGAGTTGCAATTTGAGCTAAATCATTGCCAAAAATAAAAATCTCATCCATATAGACTAGCAATAGTGTGATACGATGAATAAACAAGGAAAAATCACGGTGGTTATTTGTAAAACCAGTGGACAGAATAAAGGAGGAGAAGGTTGCATACCAGGCCCTTGGAGCCAATTTAAGACCATACAGGGCTTTTTACAACTTGCATCTATAAGAAAGATGAACAAAGTCTCCAAAACCTTGAGGGTGAACCATCTCTTCTTAAAAAACACCATGAAAAAAGGCATTGGAAATGTCCAATTATTTGATTTGCCAATTTTCATGAAGAGCAAGACTAAGAAACACTCTAATGGTGGGATGCTTAGCCATTGGGTTGAATGTTTCATGATATGCCTTCCTTTTGCAAATAACCCTTAGCAACAAGACAAGCCTTATGATGAGTACTTGAACCATCAGAATTCTTCTTAAGACGAAACACCCACTTACAACCAATGGCTTGCTTATCGGATAGAAAAGGAACTAAAATCCAAGTCTTTTGCTTTTGTAAAGCTTGATATTCCTCATTCATGGTTGTAGACCAAGCTGGAGTTTTAATATCCTCATAGAAGGAATTGGATTCCACCATAGCAAGATCAAGAGAAGAGGAAGAAGAATGAGAAGGAGTATGAGCAGCCATAAGAGACTGCATTTAAATCTAGTGATCATAGGATTATTATTGCAGTTAAAGCATAGGAAAAATAAAAAGAATTGAGATCAATACCTGGAGATATAAAAGGAATTCCAAAACTTGAGAAGAATTGACTAGTAAAATATATGGTAATGGGACTAGAGATGAATTAGGAGATAGAATAGTAGAAAGGGCTATAGTTGGGCTACAATAGTTGGCCTAGAGGAGTGAAAATGATTGGAACAAGTGAAACAAGTGAATTAGGTGGTGAAGCTATGGGTCTAGGACAAGAAGATTGTCATATGTGGTCTTAGATGAAAAAAAGAAGGATTTGACCAAAAGAATGAATGAAGCTAAGGAAGAGTAGGAGTAGGCAAGGCGAAATAGAAGGTTGAGGAACTAAGGAAACAAAGTTTCATAAAAAACAACATAGTCACGACAAATAGAGTTTACTTGTCGGAGGATCAAGACATTTGTAGCCTTTAGCAGATGGATGATAGCCAATGAAAACACAAGGTAAGGAACTAGGTTGAAGCTTATGAGAATTATAGGGCTTAATCCAAGGAAAACAACTATAACCAAAACTTTTAAGAAAATGAAAATCGGGGATAAATGAAACAATATTTCAAAGGGGTTTTATTTTGCAACTTGGAACTAGGCAATCTAATTATCAAAAATACAAAGGTAACTAATGCATCAAACTAGTAAGAGAAAACAAGAGCTAATTGGTGGAGAAGAGCAATGGTAGTAGTGATAAGATGCCTATGCTTTCTTCGACAAACTCCATTTTAAGAAGGTGTATGAAAACATGGCGATGCCAAATGCCATGCTTCTTAAGATACAACTCAAACTAATTTATTGTGAGCTCACTACTACCATCGGTACAAAAATCTTAAGCCTTGTTTCGAGTTGATTTTCAACAAACATTATGAATTCTTGAAATTGAGAGAAAACTTCACTCTTACAAATCCAAATGAACTTTAGTCATCTATAGAAGAACATAGTATTTAAGCCAAAACTAAATGAAGAAAATGGTCCCCAAACATCACTACAAATGAGGGACAACGATTTATTCTTGTAGAATTAGACAAATTGAAAGAAAGTCGTGGCTTTTGGCCATAGGACAATGGCTGCACAAATGCACATTTATAATAGAAGAAGTAAATAAATCAACATTCTTAAGGAAAAATTTTAATTCTGTATTAAGGGATGACCTAGCATGTGGTGCCATGTGTTAGTAGAAATGAAAGCAGCAAGTTATGCAATTAGAGAAGTCAAAAAAGATTGCTAAGTTGGTTTATTAGAACATAGGAATTTGAAGGTAATTGGTAGAGACCTTGAGTATGAACACCTTTATAAAGAGATGTCTTGATACTCTTGTCCTAGATAACAAAACACTTATCATCAAATATGATAGTACAATTATTATCAGAGGCTAGTTAATGAACAGAAAGTAGATTGGAAGAAATAGAGGGCACATGAAGAATATTGTTAAGCTTGAAAGCAAAAGGAGTAAGAAGAATACCTTGGCATGTTTGTTTAATAGGAATTGAACTACCATTACCAACAATTGACACTTCCTTTTTAGAGACTTAACTCACCAATGGACTTAATTGGTTAAAGAATGCAAGGGTAATTAAAATGAGTAACTAAAAGTTGAAACTAAAATTATGCAAAGAAGAATTTGGTTATGTTTTGGTGTGTTCAATGGACGTTAATTGAACACAAGGAAAATTAGGACATTTCATACTCAGCGTGATGAAATGTACCAAGTTTCTAAGTCTCCATGCCCTTGATCATGCATGATAGGGTAATGGTTTTTGGTCTTGTTTGTGCATTTATTAAACTTGTACATCTTAGTACCTTAGCCATCATGCAATGAAGTTGCTTGAATTGATGGTTTACTCCTTTGAGATGTTTTGATGATAAGGAGGGATACACCGTACAACAACCTGTGAGAATACCATTTATTTGCCCTGTTTTTCCTCTGTTGCAGCAAGGAATGGTGCATCATCAGTGGCCGGTCGGGCACTATTTCTGGCTGCAGGCCATCAATGTTGGACGACAACCCCCTATTGGTCACCGGTGGCAGCACTTACAGCCTCGGCGGCCAGTGAATTTTGAGCAAAATGTTTGTAAAAGCAAAGTAGAGTTGATGCGGAAAAAGGAAAAACCGATCTAAGGATTGTGTAACAAAGGCTTTTGGGAGCAAATAATGGACATTCTTCGGGTGAAAACCAAGCACGAATGGGCCTCCCTCGCTTCCTGAGACTTGTTAATTAGTTTAACTAGCAATTAGTCATTTATTTGTTGTACTTAATTAGTTATAGCTAATTAGTAAAGTGTTGTACTTAGTATCCATGTTGTAATTAATTAGTTGTAGCTAATTAGTTTCTTTTGTGCTTATTTAATTAGTTTAGATTGTTTAATTAAATTAGTTTATGTTGTAAATATTTAATTAGCTTAGCCTAGTTAAATTATTTAATTGTTGTACTTAAATAATTAGCTTAGGGTAGTTAATTATTCAAGTTTTGTAATAATTAGTTAAGTAGTTTAGGTTAGCTAGTTTATTCATGCGAACCCTCCTACGCAAGGGCATTAATGTTGTAATAATGTGTATGTCTCCTAACTCCACATCTTGCGCCCTTTTATTTATCCGCTTTTAATGGTTAGATTAGGGGCATCCCGTTTCAATTAGCATATCGGATGTTTGCATCCATTCATTTATATTGCATGCATTGAGGCTCGGTTCATCATTCAAACTTGCATTGTCGTTTATTACCTCGTTGAATATGTGTTTAAACGCATGCTATGAAATTGTTGCAAATAACATGTTAAGTAGTCGAGTCTATTTTAGTTGCATTAGCCATCTTGTATAGTTAGCTATCATGCATATTTTTCTAACTCTTTTGTTTTATCTTAGCTTGGAGTACTAGGTGAGTTTTTAGTGCTTTAACATACTTGCATGAGTGTGAGTGACTGCCATGACTAGCATGCTTGCCATAAGGCTAAGTGCTTACCTGTTAAATTGCTTGAATGCACGTGGATGAAAGCTTGTTGTGAATTGGAATGATTCAATGAATGCGTTTAAGCCCACTTTGTTAAGTGGTAAATTCACAAACTTTAAGCCCACTTTGTTAAGTAGCAAATTCTCAAGCTTTAAGCCCACTTTGTCAAGTGACAAATTCAAGCCATTTAGAAAAACAAACATGAAATTGAATTGTTCCAATTTGAGCAAACTAGTCTATACTTGTGTGTGCGCATCACATAGTAAATGCTAGCCTAATAAACTGGAACAGGAGCATATAATGTACATAAGAATCATATCATGATTAGTAGAGGCTGATCTTTGATCGGGCGAGCGAGAGTGATCAATTCATGATCTTCCTCTCTCGTACCTAAGTTCCTAAGCCGAGACAACCTTGGTGATGACGGACACGTGGCCTTTGGCACGAGTCATGGGTTTCCTAAATTTTTCCAAAATAAAATATTTAGGTGGCGACTCTGTATCTGGCAAACAAGTCTATTTTTGGTATTTTTTATTCAAAATCGATTTTCTAAAAAGATTTGTCGCATTTGGACTCTTTGGTGTTTATCAATTTCACATTGCACTTGTGAGATTAGATTCAGAACATGAGTCGGCTGTAAGGCTTCTTGTTCTTCCGAAAGGGGGTGCGAAAAAGTCGAGCTACAATAGTTATATTTAACTTTAAGTATTTTCTGATGATATGTAATGATCGGTTTTCGGAAATGCTATGTTTTGTATGAATGAATGATTATCCAAGTTTCTGAAATGTATTCATCACATCCTTAGCATCATATGATCTGCGTCCCTTTCTGGGTCATCAGAATGCCTTTATGGCCGTCTCTTTATGGGTCATCGGAAACGTCTTTGTGTACATGAGTCATTGGAATGCCTTTATGGTCGTCCCTTTTATGGGTCATCGGAATGCCTTTATAACCGTCCCTTTATGGGTCATCGAATTTGTTAGCACTAATGAATGTACCACGTATGATCATATGGAATATGTGAACTTTGAATACGAATATGGATTTGTTTCTGATCTGAATTTTGATTTTTGAATTTGTTATGGACATCATTCATTAAAACCTTTACTCTGTTATTATTCACTAGGCTCCGACTCCTTTGCATTATTTATGTGTGTAGGTGATTAGGCGCATGATCGAGCCTAAGGCGCTTCTTGGATTCTTTTACATTGGCGACCACTATGCCTCCAGGAGATTCCCATTTTGATGTGGTTGTATTCTATTATCAAGTTTTGAGTTTTTGTTTTCTTTTGTTTGATTGAACAAGTTTTTTAAGTTGTATTTATGTGGGTTTTGGTGGCGTAAGACTAATGTAAATATAGCGTCAGCGATATGTATATAAAGTTTTAGTTTTTACGTCTTATGTATGTCTACACACTCTATGGGCGTTATATGCTCGTATTTGCTTCCGCTAGCCCTTGTATTTTGTTTAATTTGTTCAGAGGCCTTTGGTAATCTAAGGATTCTTGGTGGTTGAGAACTAAACCTATAGGCGGGTTTGGGTTGTGACAGTTTGAGTAGCAAACCATGGCTTGAATGAAGAAACCAAATTCCCGAACCTTAACCTATAGATGATTTCTTAAGCGAAGAATGACTCCCTCTTAAATTTCAGACCTACAAAGAGACCGTTTGAGCAGCGAAAAATTGCTCAAGTGAAGAACACCCCATTTCTAGAAGTTAGGACTACAAACACATAATCTGAGAGAATCGAAAGACTGCTCAAGCGAACTCAACAACAAATAGACAGAATTTGCATTGAAACCCTAACACCCAACATATTCAATACAAAATCCCACAACTCCAAACAACCAGTTTCAATTAATAACAAGACAACAAGGAGTATAAACAGCAACAATGAGCCTTTGGATCCCCAAATCGAATAGTACAAAAGAAATTTGGGTCTTAAACCAGGCCGCTATAATCTCATCTCCTTAGGAAATTTGCTCCCCAAAATTGAACCAAGATAACGATAACAAAACAATTCGTCAACAACAACAATAGTTCATGCTCCGCAGTATAAAAGAATAACATTTCAACTCAACACATATTGATCTCCAAAATACTCCCATATTGCAACAAGTACAAAAGGGCCAAACATTAACAAACAAGGCTAGATATTTCTCTTGGACGTCAGTCTGACGCTCTTTAAGTCGTTTCCTCGACCCTATAGTGTCGCCACAACACCTTAACCAATGGACTAGTCTTGCCTTTCAAGACTTGATCTCGAGTATCTAACACCTGAACTGGTCTTTCCTCATATGAGATATCCTCATCTATCTCTAAATCGGTCCAATCTAACATATACGAAGGATTAAGTTTGGTACTTTTGAAACATCTGAGATATGAAACCGTCATGAACCTAAAAAGTTGGAACAATAAGGCTAAGCGATAAGCTACCTCTCAGATTAAGCTTTAGAATCTCAAAAGACCCAATGAATCTTGGAGACAACTTCCCACTCTTTTTAAATCTCATCAAACCCCACCTTGGCAAGAGTTTAAGAAACACATGATCCCCCACCTCAAAACACAAGGGTCTCCTCTTTTGGTAAGCGTAGCTCTTCTAATGACTCTAAGCCGAAACCAACCTCTTATGGATAAGTGCAATCTTCTTCATCGTTTTCGAACTAATTCCAGACATAACACAAGTATGTCACGCTCATTGGCCCAACACGTAGGTGATCTACACGATCAGCCATACAGGGCTTAAAAAATTGCCATTCTAATACTTGCCTAAAAGCTATTATTATAGGCAAACTTTACTATAGGAAAATGCCTCTCCTACGATCTCTTAAAATCAAAAACGCAAGCACGAAGCATGTCCTCTAGAGTTTCAACAGTGCGCTCATACTGCTCGTCAGTCTGAGGATGATAGATTGTACTAAAAGTCAACTTGGCGCCCAAAGCACTCTATAGGGTCTACCACAACCGAGCTGTGAAATGCGAATCCCTATCTAAAAAAATAGTCATGGGGACCCCGTGAAGTCGCACTATGTCTCTAATACATAGCTCGACAAGAAATTCCATTGAGTCACTCGCGTGCATAGGTATGAAGTGCGTAGGCTTGGTTAATCGGTCGACAACTACCCATACGACATTATTACCCCCATTGAGTCCTCAGAAGACCTACAACAAAATTCATCGTAACATACTCCCATTTATATTGGGCTACAAGTAAGGATTGTAACAAATCCATTTGGTCGTTAGTGCTTTCGGCGTTCATTTGTTGACAAACAAGACGCCGAAACAAACAAAGCCATATCTCTATTCATCCCCTTCCATCAAAACTAGCGACAATGATCGTGGTACATCTTCGTGCCTCTTAGGTTTACTGCAAGACGTGAATGATGGAACTCTCAGAGTACCTCATTTCTACAAGACTTTGGCACAAAAAGGCAATCTAAATATCTCACACTCAAGTCTGAATGAACATTCAAACCTTTCTCTACTTCCCCATTGGAGATCTTTCCCCGGATAGTCTCTACCTCGTAATCATGCTATTGTGTCTCCATAACCCTACTAACTAAGGTAGGTTGTGCAATCACGTAAATAAAATGACCAACTCAATGGACTCGCTAAGATGCAAGTCAAACTTCTGAGGACACACATGCTAACATAATAAACCACAACCACACTCCTAACTAAATGCACCAAGGTATATACCTATGTTTCTCAAAATAATACAATTTCAATGTTTATGTATGAAACAATGCTCAATGTAAGATGTATGAGTAATTAGTTACAATGAACTTAATCCTTACATAATTTATCGACAATCAAAGCTATCTTCTCTTGATAGCCCAAAATAGATATTTCTACTCAAGATAATTTTTACTTAATAAATATAATCGATAAATTTCAAAATGGAGCGATAAAATATATCCAACTCCACTCTCATCATCAACATTTAAATACTTCTTATCTTTTCAAACCAACATATTTTCCTTTCTTTCATAGATCAAACATCAATGATTTTTCAAACAAAACCTCCTTTACTTTCAAAATCACATTTAAGGAAGGAAATTCTAATATTTCAACACAACCCGACAATATCGCCTCCCACAACCTTTCTTAAGAATTTATTTGAAAAACCCCTTTTTACATTTCAAATCAAACCCTAAACCTTTCAAAGAGAAATTAATTAAGTTAATAATCATACCAAGGTTGAAGAAATATCTACTTTAAGAGTAGAAGGAAAAACAAGGGTAAAAGTTTGTGAGCCAAAAATAAGATCTTCTTTGATTAAAAGCGAAACTTTTCGAGCTCTACCTTTTTCTCTAAGGAACTATGGTAGAAAAAATCAATGGATTAGGGAGTATTTGAGGTATTTTGAAAAGCCCTAGAAAGAGAGAGAGATCGAGGGGTTAGGATTGTTTCATAGAGAGAAGTGAAATAGTGACAAAAATCCCTTTTTCCCGATCGATATATCTGTGAGACCACTCAAGCGTCGGACACAATAGGTGACACAGCAGAGTGACCAAAACACCGCTTCAACGTCAATGACCTCCTCCCGAAGTTCGGACACGCAAAAGACCATGGCGAAGATCACCCTATTTCCAAAAGTTTTTCAAAAGCGCAAAAATATTAAAAGTTCTACAAGATTGCACGAGTGACCAAAACATAGCCTGAGCGAACTAGAAGTAAAATACACAACAACTCTATTGAAAAACTAACTCTCAACCCATTTCAAACACAACAAACAAGTCTAACAACTAAACTCAACTAACAACAAGAGGATAAGGGTATAAACAACAATTAAAGGTACAAAATCTCGGATCTAAGAGCATGTAAAGGTCGGGTCTAAGCGGAACCGTTATAAGAGGGGTCAGTGTAATCTACCAATTTCAATAAGGGCAAAAAGGAAAAAATAACACATTCCCAACAAGCTTCTAAGGCTTTATTTGTTTTAAGAGGTAGTAGTTTGGGATTGGATTATTAATGAGCAGAGTGCTAAAAGCATATTTGTTTGAAAAAGTGAAGCTTGGGAGTCGTAGTCTATTGGGACTAGCATGTCGCCTTGGAAGGGATTAGCAAAGGCCTCTAAGGGTTGGGTTTCAAAATTAGGAGAATTAACTTAGAAAAAGACTATTTTCCCATGGTGTGTGTTTGTGTGTGTGGGGAAGGAGGAGGAGAAGGAGAAGGAGGAAGGGTTTCGTCATGTTATATATATATACATATATTAAAATAATATAGTACAAAAAAATATTTATAAAATATAATTTTTAATATTAAAATATATCAAAACACCAAAAGGTATTTATGGTATTTCATATAGTTAATTCCCTCACTAAAATATATCACAAGCAAACACAATTTTTTTAGTTCTCTCACTAACAATCTCCTTACTAACATTACCATCCAACTTAACTTTGAAAACAAACGGACAACACTCATCTAAGTTAAACAAAAGAGTCACAATGTTAAAGTTACCTAAAGTTGTGACATTCTAGTATCATGCATTTGAATATGTGAGCCATGGTCCATTTGTTTTTTGTTTTTTAACATTAAGGTAGCGTTTAGTAGCGTTTATATTTTGGTTTATGTTTTCAAAAATTTTATAAATTGGTTTTTGTTTATTTTTAGAAAAACATAAACTACAAATGCATTTAATTTGAACAAAATGTTTGAAAAATTTTAAAAATATAAACTAAAAAATATGTTTGTTCAATCCTAAAATATGTATATTCATTTTTTATTATTTATGACAATGTGATCATACACATTATAATTGAAAAAAAAATTTATTTGAAAAAAAAATTAATTGAAATAAAAAATTTTGTTAGTTAAAATTTTAAATTTCTATTTAAAACCAACGTAAACTCATTTTTGAGCATGAGTTCGTTTTTCATAAATTTACAAGCTGGGACAACAATTTATAAGCGAAAAAGTTATCAAACAAGTTTGTATGACCGTTTTAAAATTTTTGTAAATATAAATTAAAAACTAAAAGCGAAATAGTTCCCAAAGCAGATCCTAATTATTTACTTCGCGGCTAAAATGCAATAATATAAGAAATTATATTTTTACTTAGCATAACAAAATCTGTTGCTAAAGGGAAAAATCATCGTTAAAATGTTTGCCGACACACAAAGCTCGTCGGCAACCGTTAGTAAAAATGAGTCGGCAAACCTTTTTGCCCGAAATTATCATGTATTGGTAAAAGTGAAGTCTTTAGCGACAAACATAGTCGTCGGTAATAGCATTCATTCATCGTCGACAATTTACCTTGCGTCGGTAAAAATAGTTCAAACATGATGATTGTGTGACACTTTTCCCGATACAAATTTGTGTTGGCAAAAGTAAACTTTTGGTGACACATTTACACCGATGAATATTGACATTTGCGGACAATTTGTTTGTCGAAAAATTTTAATTTTGACACCGATAAATTTGCATTGCCAAAAATACACTTCTAACAACACAATATGAATCGGCAAAAGTAAACTATTGACAACACATTTCTTGACAAATTGTTTGTAGAAAACTTTATTTTTTGTAGCGATAAATTTGCATAAAAATAATTGAAAATCATTTATAATTTTATAAGATTCTGATTTACAAGAGACATCTCTCGAGCACGATGGTTTATAAGATACATTTTGGACTAAACATAAAGCCAACCTCGACTTTCGAATTGGCAAACTTTATACTAATACACTTTTGAATTTAAGGCTCATCCAATAACATACAACAGATGAAGCTGCTAAAGTTTTCATTTGTCTAAATATTCTTATCAAGGAGTTCATTAAGAGAAATTGACATCTGCAAAAGGAGTTCTATTATTAGGTGATGCTTGAGACCGGCCCTTGTTGATGTTGTTGGATCTTGTTTTCAGTACAATCAAATTTGGTCTGGTAAAATTTGCCATAAGATCTCCAACTGCAGGTGTTCTCATCTACTCGATGGATGCCAATCTAGGCGCTGCTATTATCTTCAACCGGAGTTGTACTAGTGCTAATCAACTTGTGCAGAATTACACTATTTAATAACGTTGCCTTTTCCACTACTGCCCACAGTAATTGACCATATTTGTCTGCAAATTCAAGCGAAGACAATTACGTGACAGAATTTCTAAATGCACTCAAATGTAATGAATAACTTGCAACTTTAGTCCAAAGCCTTGGGTCATGCAATACTCAGGGTACTAGAAATACTTTTTTTTTATATAAAATAATTAAATAAAAACCCTATCCATCTGTAATGTAATTTGAAATGTTTTCAAATGCCCATAAAAGCAACTGCTTTTGCTATGTTACCATTATACATTCCATACATAACTTCTCTCAGGAAAAAAAACTCCATGAAAGCTAAAGACACCTAACAAAATATAACTTAATTTTTTAGAGAAGAAAAAAAAAAAAGAAAAAAAAAAAGAACATAATCTTGAATGCCTCACCCAAATCACATAAAACCCATTTTGATTTAGAAACCCATGTTGCATTTACTAATAATCTTCAAACAATTCTACCTATTAATTTTGGCAAGAAATGTAGTTAAAAAGACTCACCATAGCTGTTTTCTTAGCTGTAAGAATCTGAACATTACGCAATTTTTTCCATTGCCTGCTTCTCTTCTCTAGCAGCCTCTTCCTGTTTAACAGCAAAAGAAAAAACAAACAAACTCAATATACTTCAATCCCAGAAAATGCTTTAGACCCTAAAACATCATCCTAAATTTGGTTTATGAATCAACCAAATAGGATCCACATCAGTGTGAGAAAATGATGTAAGATTAACAAAATTAACACAAGTTTAACATATGAAAGAGACATCAGCTTTCAGTTCATCGTCATATTTACTAACAAGAAATAAAGGCGTGTTCCTCCATGCATCTCAATTGTTGCTATTTGAAAACTGACCCCAAGATGGTCTTGTGCAGGTCTTTTAATGACAGAAAACCACAACAATGGAGTGATGAGTTTGACCAAAACAAACTGATGTGCTAAAATTACCAAGAAGTGGCGTAGAATTACCTATAGAAGCATGGACTATAATAACAATTAAAGATTTCTCCTTTTCCCATTCAAGAAGTGTGTTAAGCAAAAATACAAAAGAATCAAGTTCAACATTTCAATTGGCGATGATGAGGGAAAAAAACTTAAAATTAAGAGAGAAAAATTTACCTATCTGGATAAGCAGCAGAGTTGAAAAGGCACATATGATGACCTCTTTCAAATTTAATTTGCAGTAGAGTAATTTCTTGTTACTACTATAAATGACAGTTGGCCTATCTGATGCAGCAAATACATGTGTTGTATTGCAAAGAAAGTAAAGTCAAATGGCAGATCTGGAATCAAGAGTGACTTATATGTTAAGCTAGATCCGATCTCTAAGCGAACTATATGCTAGTTTCTAATACACACAAAGCGAGTTCAATGGTAAATGTGCCCACACTGTAAGTATAAACACTAAGAACATAGAGCTTGAAATAAAAGTAATTTATTAGTCAATACTGCCATTGAAGAGATTCAACTTTTGTCTCCAAAATGAAGAGAGTCTTGCCACTGTACATGTCAAGTCCAGTTTGAAGAATTTTAATGTCACACCCCAAGTAACCTCTTGGCCAAACAAATTGAGCAGAGTGGGTATACCAAGTTACCAACATATTTAAAAGCTTAAGCCCAAGTAATATACCAAATTAAGGTTTCATATTATAAAGAGGAAGAAAGAAGAAGTGACAGAGAAAAGCCGAATAGAAAGAAAAGCGGTAGGCTGATGTATCTTTCCAAAAAGATAGTTGGGCAACAATCCCCACTAGTCAATCTTGAAAAGCGACAATGACTGAAGGCGTATTAAAAGTAATAAATGATAACTAGTATCCATGTTAAGCTAGATTACCTCTCCTTAAATAGAAAAACCTTGGTCAGCATCTTGATTGGATTTTAGCATAGTTGGCTCTCCGGTCAAGTAGGAGACTACAGTTAACAAAGGAAAAAATAATAATAATTAGCGAGATATAAGTGAAAAGAAAAGGTTGAGAACTAGAGACATTAACAACCCTTAACCCAACAAGTGATGATCACGAGACAAAAATTAAATCATATGCAGAGATAACAAAAATAATATTTTTGATAATAAGATGCCAAGACAGTTACAATCTTCCCATGCCTTTGTTTCAATTTTACTACTCTATATGCTTTGCCTACTTAAACATGGGAAGATAGAAAGAAAGGGGAAGTTTTACGGATGATTTATTTAATTATAAACCTCGTTTAACTCGTAGACAAGGATTAAACGAACCTCTCGCATTTCAAATCTTATTAACAATTTGTAACAACATACAACATTCTTTGAAATTTATATCCCAAATTGAGTTTCATCATCAAAACCACCCAGCACAATAACATTCACACAACCAGGATTTGTGTCTTCCTTGGACCTTACTTCAGCACAATTTGAGTAAAATTAAGGCCTTATAGGTTACTAACTAGAGGGACTCGTAATCTCACTTGGCCAAGTTTTTGGATTTTAGCCTTCAAACTTAAAATTCATAAGCACTTCATGAATATTTACATTATTTATATAGTTCAAAACCAAGATTGGATATAGCAATGAATAAGAATATTATCATTCTCAAATCTTGTAACATATTATTCATAAAATTCTACATAGTGAAAAGACTTTTTAAGGTGAAAAAGCGTCGGTCTTATATTCAACATCGATTCTGAGCGAGTAGATAGAGACAACATATTGTAGCCAACAACAGTAATCAAGTAAGAGAAAACTATACCCAAATAAAACTGATATGGAAAGGATATTGTACTTACATACCCAATCGGGCCTCTTTAAAATGTTCTTAGGATGATGAGAACCGTATGAGAGAAAAGAACAGAGGGTCTCAACCTTTACAATAAATAACAATAACCCTTGGAGCAGTTTTCAAGTTTCTTGACACAAGCAGCGATTCTGAGCAGTAGATAGAGGCAGTAGTAGAAGAAGTGAAAATAGACAAACATAGATTGAAGCAGAAATTGAGAGGCAGTAGAGAACAAACCTATGCGGGTGTGCGATTGTGAGGGAAGAACCACGAATTGTGAGAGAATTTTGGGGGAAAAAAATGGGGAATTTTGGGAGGAAATTTCCACCGCCTCATATGTTTGTAGAAGCGAGATCAAAAATAAATAAATAAACAATTTAAAATAGTTTTTAGGCAATCAAAAGGGGCAGGTTATCAAAAATAAAATAATATATATATATATATATAGTATAACAAAGAGCAAGTTTCTTAGTTTTTTATTGCCTTTCTCAAATTCTCAGTAGTCATGGAAACAAAAGTCAAAATTCAAATCAACCTTGATTTTATTTTATTTTTAATGAAATTAATTTCAAAAATACAATGATTCTCTATTATATAATATCTTTCTATTTAAAATTCTCATTCTTTATCAAGCAGGACCTCTATAAATAGGCCTTGATTGCCTAATATTGTTTGTCAATGAGAGTTGTTTCAATCCAACTCGTGTGAGATCAATGGGGTCTCATTTTCTAAACAAAAGGTTCTTTATATATATTTGCTCTCTCCTTATTTAATTTGCGGTGTTTATTTGCAGCTATGTACAAGATTATACACTTAGACTACATAGTTTTTTTAATCACTAGCTTTGTTTCATTCTTATTTTCAATCTCCTCATTTTATTGTATTGTTTTGTTTGGTTGTATTTTTGTTTCTTTCTATTTTTTTCTTTTCATTTTCAAAAAGCACAAGAAATATGTTTCATGAATGGTTTTCAGAAGCTGTTTTCAAAAATAATTTACGAAAAACAATCCACTTTTTAAGAAACACTAAAAAAGTTTTTTCTGTAATTTTCAAAATTATCTTTGCACATAATTACGAACTTTGATGAATGTTTACAAAATCTTATTGGTTTTTGTTTCTAAAAACACAACAAAACCAAAAACAGAAAAAAAAAATATATATATATGAAAATCCAACCAAGAATTTGTTAACAATAATTCTTTACCATTACCCATTTCTTTTCTTTTCTTTTCTCTTTATTATGCTGAAACTTTGCAGCATAACAATCACTTTTTGATTTGTCAAAACCTCTTTCAGGGAGATCATCAAGAAAACCAAAATACCGAAATGCTGGTGTTCCAAGCATTTCGATAAAGGCATAGCATTGGGGACCAAACCAGATTTCCGAGGCGATGATGTCAACCACTACTATGGCATTGATCATGCAAATCCAAGAAACAACCCACAACTATGGTGTTCATACAAACCATAGAAACAATGGTGTTCATGCAAACCCCAATACCAATCTTGACGAAGAAGAACATAGCTTTGGCATCAAGCCAACTCATCGATGATGATGAGCCTCCTCAAAATTATGGTGGAAACTACTATGAGCCTCCTCAAAATGAGCCTCCTCAAAATTATGGTGAAACTATTAGGCCTCCTCAAAATTGGGCATGGGTGGCTATCATGATAATAACTATGGAAGTTATTGTTATGATCATAATATGAATCATCAAAGTTCAATGGTTACGTGCTCTTGATGACCCTTTGAGACTATGAGCGTCAAAGTCATGGCCAAAATGAGAAGTCTCATGGGGTGAAAGTTTTACAAAGGATATCTTGGATCAAATTTTGGTGGAGTCGATCCTTACTCTGAAGTTGGAAGATATTAGAGAGAGAGAGGTGTTTCTTAGCTTTGTTAATGATTTGGATTTAGTAAGCATTGATATTGTAGGGTTCATAATTTTTTGTTTTCTTTTTTTTTGGAAGAAGGGTTCATAACTAGTTTTAGATGTGGAGATCTTTTGAATTTTGGTTTGGGTGTTCTTGATAGGTAGCATATCCTTTATATTCAAGTATTGTGAAGTTGGGTAATATTAATACATAAAGATTTTTTGACAAATTATACCCGTAGCTTTTTATATTTTGATGTTTGTATCATTTGGTTTCTATCGTTTTAGTTTTTTAATTTTAGATTTTATATCAATTTAGTTCAATTGATAATACTATTAGATTTTTATGAGAAATAATCATTGAGTTAGTTCAAATTGAGTCACTCAATTAATTAAATTTATAATTTTATTTCTAAAAGCATGACACATGCTCATGTATGCTTTTTTCATTAAAAAAATATATACATACAATGGAAATTAATTAGACCAATTTGAGGCGAAGTCAAAAATTCATGATTAAAATTGAACTAGTAATTCAAATTACGTTGACTAACATGACATAAGGGTTAAAATACCAAGACTAAGCGGTACAATTTACCCAAGTTTTTTTTTATTTATTTATCAAATTTTCTTATTACTAACACAAAATTATAAATTTATGTTAATAAATATATGTGAAATTCATTGTCCTTGTCTCTATTGATAAGAAAGTTTAGTTAAAAAATCATTTATAGGCAGCATTTTCTTGTAATGGTGTTTAAATCTAGGGTTGTTTTGGAGTTGATTTTTGACATTTTATAAATAGATAAATGTGTAAAAAATAATTTAACAACTTATAATAATTTTTGTAACTATTTGAACCCCTCTTCAAACGTCCACAAATACGGATAAAAGCTCTATCAAATCCTAATGATTCTCTTGTTCCATTCAATTTTAAACCTTTTTACATTGTTATTATGATGGACTAAAAAAAAAATGGATATGAGATCAATCAATATATTAGCCCATTTTAACATGGTTAAACCCCCCTAAGAAATCTTCCTTGATTTGCTTTTCCTTAAACCACCCCAAGTGACACTCTTCCAATACTGAATATTTTCTACATATCAAACTTGTCTTAGGTGATATTTGATAAAACTAAATATTAAAAATTAAAGGTTATTTCATAATGTACTAAATTCAATCAAATTAGTGATTTATATAATTGATTAATTTATATAAGCGGCATAAGTGGTTAAATTTTTAATTTTACCCTTTTTACTTTTACATTTAAATATTTTATTAAATATTTTCTCACTAATATAACTAGAAAAACAATATTGTAATCACGATCCTAAATCTAACTTTTGAAAAAAGTTTAGTACTTACTTTGTATGGTATTTCAAGAAAAAAGTCATCTCCAAAGTCTCTCCAAGATGTGTTGGAACTCAAGCTCCTCATACCTCACCATACCACGATGGTTTATGTAGATTTAACTTGTGTACTTGTAAAAAGTGTTACGGTATTACAATGCTAGTGTCTTCATCTAGCCTATAGTACACCCTCCTTTGTTAGCATATAGGTTGCCCGGCTTGAATCATTAAGCAGTAACTCATATGATCCTATACTACGACATGGTAGCCAAATTTTATACCAAATAATAAAAATCCATAAGTAAATTAACCCTTGAAAACTAGCTTGCAAGGAGAGGATACCGAAGAGCTTATATTCACATGATCAAACCAAGCTGTTAAGGGTTGTTCAAAAAAATAAAACCAAGCTGTTAAGGGATATAAGATCATATCTTGAGCCTTTTAAAATCAACCAATATATCGATAAATATATTACTTTGAGTTTACTTCTAGGAAATATGCTTCAAATTACAAGCAACCATAATTGAGAACATGCTTCCACTTATAAATTTGGCACGATAATATTTTCAACATGCCATGTGTGTGTGTGTGAGAGAGAGAGAGAAGAATGTCAACATGATGATTTTAGCATAGTCCACTTCATTGTTGGGTTACAATCAAAAGGTAAAATGCAGCTTTGAAAAAGCTTTATAATGACATCCAAAAAGAGGAAAATGTCCAGGAACAAAAGAAACTCAAGTGAGGCTGACTACTAAAGAAATGATCATGTAATGCCACAATGGCATATGGTTGTAAACACAATTCAAAATACAAATAAAAGAAGAAACGAGAGGAAGTTGCTTGATATCAATTCTCTAATTAAACTCCACCTTCTCAATCCTCTTCCTCATCTCTGGAGTATACCAAGATTGTCATGGCGTTGAGTTGCATAACACAGTAGTTCAAGAGCACCTCTTCATCACAAAGTGGCCCTGGCGACCACAAGGACAAACCTTAAGAACGAGAACATCTGATTCACCGTTGCTAGATCCCCAACATTTAAACCAAAAACTTCCAAACCTCTTCATCTTTGCTTCCTCTCACTTCCAAACTTTATGTTTGGTATATAAATTCTCATATCCTTCTCAGTTAACGGAAAATCATAAGGGCAAACCATTACATTTGGGACCATCTCTTTGCAGGGTGGTTGAAAAATGGGCAAAAGCTAGTGGGTGTCTCGGCTCCAACACATCGCCTGGCCACTCGTGTGGCTTACAAAAGTTTATTGAGCATCTTCCAAATTTGGTCAGAACCTTTATTATTAGCATCATCTTTCACATTTGGCCTAGATTTAATAACACTCGAGAGGTCCACACTTCACAGTTTCACCCCAACACAAGTGTGCGTGATACTTGATTTAGTCGTACCTTGTGATCAAGTCCGGGTTGTATGTATCGACTCTTGGATATCGAGAATATAACGGTAGTAAATTTGGAAAGTAAATTATTCGAGGATAGAATGCTATTCTGATTACCAACATCGGCTTGACCATCTATGAATAAACCTTGGCTAAGCGTCCTTATGCGGAATTTGAGATGGTTTGAGCTCAAGAGTGTAGCCTATGAGATTCTTGGGACTCTAAGACAACTTCGTGAGGTTTTAACGGTTTTATGCTCAGTCAATTGTCTTTGAAATTCATGATAATCAGATTCGGCATTAAAAGTTACTCAAAATCATTGGGAGTTCCACACCAAATAATATAGGTATAAATTCACCGGATGACCAAGCTAAGTCTGAGACTTCGATTGATTAAAATTTGATCTGAGGCACACTGGCAGATACAATTATGTAATCTACTGTTATTTCCATTGAATGCAATCAAGATAAATTCAGGAGAACCAAGTAGCAATATAGTTATTTTAGTACTAGAAGCGTTTAAACCACAGATAAAATTTTGTCGAACCCAGTTTTAGTGGGGGAAAAAACAAAAGCATTGGTTGATCATCAATAGATCTTAATAACTTCAATGCTCCAAGAGGTCCTGGAAACCTCATTAAAAGAAAAACAATATAACAATAATTTCATATGGATGGTTAATCATCAATAACATGCCACATAAAGAACAGAACAACATCATTATCATTAATTGGGAAAGAATCTGCGGATTAAGTATATCATATTGAAATGACTAAACCACAATATAAAAGAAATTAGCATATAATAAAACAACCAAGTTATGCATAAAAGATGACTAAATGCTCATTAAAAAATAAAGTTTGTAAGATCGTACAATGCTAACATCCCAACTATTTATTTAGGATACACTGCACATACACACACAAACACACAAGGGGTCACATCAAATGAAAAAATGAGTTCTGTAAGCCTTATGAGGCTCTTTGATACCACTATCCTTCTTTCCTAGTTCCCACATACCTCGAATCATTTTTAGTCACTTACTTGTTCTCTTTTCTTTTTCTTTTCTTTTTCCTTGAAACTAGTCATGATTGATATAGAGAAAATACAAGGAAAGAGATGTTATACGAGATGTGTGATTGTTATAGTATTAGTGGGAACACAATGAAAGCCAGATTGGAAGCCTTGCATTTGATAGTGCCAAATGCCAATGGTAATGGGGAAGTGAGATGGGATAAGGCATCAAGCACAAGTCAAGATCTTTTTGTCAACAAGCTTAGATTTCTAAAAAATGATCTCATAGTTTGCCATAATTGACTACTAGATTCACATACCTAGACCTTTCAAGCTCTTCCATGTCAAGTTACTTATGCAACAAGGCGATGGTCATTGTTCATAATAACTATATTATTATGCATTGTTATTAATACTACCTATATTGCCCATAATAAGATGATTTTCAAGACACCGCCACTATAAACTTGACAAGGAGCATAAAGGAACCAATTTATTCGGAGTTCACTCACTTTTTTTCGAGATGTAAATAAATTCAATTTAAATCAATAACACAAAGCTATGAAGAAAAAATAACAAATAAAAAAAAATAAACAATGTCTTAGATGTTTGATAAACTACTCTATTAGATTCTATATAGTAACAATAAATATTCTAAGATAAATTTACAAATAAGGAAGTGGGTAAATTTAAGCAAACTGGATGTTAGCTCAAATAGAGTAAAAAAGGCGTAGTAATTCCAAACACTAATAAAGTGCAATTTAAAATGTCACAGGTTGATAAAACAAATTCACAGTTTGAAATAAAGAATCTGGAATAAATACTCACGAGGACTTTTATTTTGTGGGCTCATCTTTCCCCAGCAAGGCAAAAAGCCACTATGGGTCACAGCCGTATTCCTTTGTAAGTTGATTGGATGATTCATTTATGCTCTGAATCGGAAGAAGAATTTCATCCATTGATTTTTTAGCCTGAAGGTTTTAATTTGAGAATGAATGTTTTCTTGAAGCTGTTTACGTTGATCAACAAGGAGGCCTTACCAACCATATCAATGATCGCCTCGCATCGATTCATCGGCATTCCTTCTAAACGATTATAGCTGGATATGCAAGGTTTTCCATAAGGAATTAAGACTAGCTTGACAAAAAGAAAGAGGCAACTATCACGACAACAAAAGGTGCATCATGTTCACATGAAGGCACATAGTAGATTAGAGCATCAACACATGACATCAGAATATTAATCATGATGTTTGTCTCAATCTTCCAACACTATGAAGTGAATTACCTCATCAAAGCTCAACAATCATCTATATTACATGGACTCGGGTGAGGTGTGTATCTAAGAATTGAGGATACTTCAAAACTAAAATTAAGGACACGTGGATATTACATAGGAGATCCAAATTTGAATCTGTCGAGGATACATTAAATAGTTATTTTTAAATATATTTATTTTTTGAAGATGAGTTAAATAGTTAATTTTAAATATATTTATTATTTTTTTTATCTTATGTATTATTTTTTTATTAATAATATTTTAATTTGTTTTATTTTAATTGATATATATATATATATATATATATATTATAAATAAAAAATATATATATATAACAAATAAAGAATAACAAATTATATTAAGAGAAATAAAAAATAAAATGGATGATCTGTTTTATAGATTTTATTAGATTTTTATTATATATGATTTAATTGAATTTCTTTTGAGAGAGCAGAAAAGAGATTGATATTCAGACATAGAGAGGAGAAGAAACGAGAGAGAAAAGCGATCAACAAAGAAGAAAACAAAGATGCGACATATATATAGAGAGAGAGAGAGACGAAGACAAGATGGGTCTATAGTGGGTGCTTGTGTCGAGGCTTGTCGAAGTTGAAGGAGAAGTCAAAGCCAGCGACCACGGAGTTGAAAGGCCACACTTGTTGAAGTCGTCGAGCAGGAGGATGAAGCCAAAGATAGGTTCTCTCCTTGCTCTCTCTTTAGTTTCTGCATTTAGGGCAAAATAAGTCGTATCCACTTGTGAAGCCATATCATATCCGCTTTTCGCGTCGTCGCGTTGCGATTAGCGGTGTCGTGTGACCGCAGGTACCTCTCAAATTTCAAAGAATCAAATTATAACGTGACAATCATAAATACTTGTACACTGCTGCCGGTGTTAGTAAAAGGCAATGTTGAAACGGACGGACGGACGGTGAACCCGGTTGGACGGGGAACCGGGCCTTATTCTGATCACAGTCAACCGGCACGTACTAAATTGCAAACCGGCTTAAATACAGCCAAAACCGCGGACCCATGAACGGGAAAAGCCCGATTGACACGGATACCGGTTTGGTGGTTGGGCCAGAGATTTTTCCTTTTTTTAATTTTCTTTCTTTCTTTTTCTTTTCTTACTTATATTAATTTTTTTTTATTTTTTTTCTGTACAAGGTGCGCCTCACTTCAATGGAGCCTGCTGAGGCTTGCACCTTGAGCCTAGGCCCCATGAGACCTTGGCACCGTGGTGCACCTATCACCTTTAATAACACTGCTTATGCCAAGTATTGCTATTCTATTATTGGAATCATACGGTTCGATTCAAATCGTCGTACAATTGATTCAATTCAACTCGATCAATAATCGTCTGAACATGTTGCATAAATCACAAATAGGTGAGTGAACCGGTGAATCGATTGATTCACTTTTGATTTGCTAAAATCAATTTTTGACTTCTTTTTTTGCTTTTTTATTTTTGAAAAAGAGTTCACAAAATTTTTCTAAGGTCTTTACGATTACTATATGCTATTATTTGACTTTCTCCCTCCCTATTTACTCTCAAAGACTCAAACCTTGAATGAAAAAGGAAAAAAAAATAGAATCTTCTCTCTATATAATATTCTAGGTTTTGATAATCAACTTTATCCAAGTGTTTACAGTTACAAAAGGAATCTTTTAAAGGTATCTGGTGAGCATGGTTGATAACAAATATTTAAAAGGAAAAAGGTAAGGTGGAGATCTTATATTGGAGCATGTGTTAACTTCTTATCTATTAGACTACTTGATCATTATTCAAAACAACACTTTTAGGAGTTTGAGTCTAAATATTTCATATTATGAGATATATTTAATCCCTAAGTAAGTGTATAGATATATTTTTCTATATAATCAAAAAAAAAAAAAAAAAGTGACCGAACCTTTACAATTCACAATTCGATTTTATTCTCAATTTGATAAAGTGCCACTTTGATTCATAATTTGAATCCTGAAAGTTTCAAATCATCACTAGAAGTCAAACTACTTCCTCCAAGTTGAATAAGGGAAAATAATAATGATGTAAACCAAAAGTTGTTAAGTTAATATTGTCCCATTGGGTAGATTTTTATCTTGAAAGGCATTATGTTAAGAATTTACAAAATAGAATGCATACCCTAATTACAAATTCAAAGCCTTACAACTAGATTTCTAGGTAGAAACAAAAATCATATATTGCTCAAATTGAAATACCATAAGATTATTGTCGATAATAGATACTTGAGAATTCAAGATGAATTTGCCTCTTATTATGACCTTTCTAGAATACATGACACCATTTTCAATACATTAACAATTGTTAAAATTTCTTCTTTCTCAAGGCCACAAAACTCAGGTCAATCAAGCATAAATGCATTCATAACTTTAAAGCACGAAACACAGGTGTTGTGAAAGGCAAAAGCAAGCTCGGGACAAGAGTAACATGAACAATGGTTAACTCAATAACCAAATGATATGAACTTGTAAAGAAAGAGGCAATTTATATCGACTTCAAATTGAATGTGCCTTGGATTTCTAACAAATGTGGGACTTTTGCAAGAATTCTCACAGACTGATAGCAAAATGAAGAAGCAGAAAAACCTTACTAAGAAGATGATCGAAAGATTGAGCAGCCATGTTTAGGACTAAAACAAGGGGCCACATTTAACAAATGGGGAATCTATCAACTAACAAATTCTGTGATCTTGTAACAAGACCAATTATCCCAATTTGGATGCATATGCCATGTTGTAATTTTGTGGCCAACCCAATGGGGTCATTGATATTGTAAATACATATTTGGAATAAGGAGGTGAAATCTGTTAGTTGGTAGGAAAACTCCCAAAACATGCCTAAATATAACACAAGTATTCAAAATCTTGACTTGAAGACACCTAAAAGCAGTTGTATTGAGCATACTCTATATAACTCTTTGTCCCACATGTAACCATAAATTTATATTAAAAAATAAATAAATAAATAACTTTGGAGATAAAGGTGCAACAATGAGTAAGGTTAATTGACAGTGGCGGGAAGTGAATAAGAGGTAGTGACAAATTAAAGTATGGAAGCTCAAGCTGCTCTACTATTTATGTATCATCTCAAATATGGATTCTTCGAAAAAACCACCCACTTCTAATGAGTAAAACCCCCTTGAATGTAATGAAGACAATTGATTCAGGTCAACAAACCAAGTGGATAGTGTGGTCTGCTTCCACAAAAGAACCTTTAATAAAAAGGTGCATGTGCGATTAAAATATATAAACTCCTTCTCTTTAGAATCTTTTGGTGCAAAACATATCACGTTAAAAACATAGCCAAAGGTTAAACAACACGGCTCTAAATTGTGGTACTAGGAGACATAACTGTAAGGGTCACAGTGTGACAGCATCAAGTATCAAGCGATACACAAGCTGCAGTTGGACAGAAAAACAAAATCAAAAAATGAAGAAAAACTACTCATCATATTTTGATTGGCGAAAGCTAATTTCATTTCCCCAGCAAATAATAAATAAATAATTTTTGCAAATTTATTACATTTTTTTTGTGTGTGTGTGTGTTTTTCTCACATAATAGTTTCCTATGTACGTGAGGTTGTTATCCGCATGAATAGGACAGAGTTTATTTCTCTTTTTCCCTTTTCACATAAATGTTCAAGTGACCTAACATGTTCCCCCCACACTGTACTTGTCTCACCAATTACAAAACCTTTGTGCTCTTATCATTTCCTATACAAATTCTAACTAGTGACAATTGTCCGTAAGATTACGGGTGGCCCTCGCTTTAGATTGCCCAACCCATCTAGTGGTCTTATGTATACATCAATCTTACACATCTACATCAATCATACTATTCATTATTTTTCTCCCTAGCCAATTTTATTTTTCAAAAGCAAGTAAAAATCTTCATTTTTTACCATATACTTAAAAATTTCATAAATATATCCACCTAGGTTTATGAAATATACAAGATTCTCTCACATTTTGAAAATTACATTCCATTGTTTAAGGTTCCAAATCTCATTACAATACCCCTATTAACCCACAATCAACTAACGATTTTGATGACATCATCATCAAAAATTTCAAAATACCAATTTTAACCTTAACCCAAACCCAAACCCAAAGCCAAACCTAAACATAATTCCCATCCCTAAAAATAATGAGGCGTGTTATGATGGAAGAAAACAAAGAAGCGAAAAGAGGGGTGAGGCCGGCGATGGTTTGCAATGTTGTTGGGTGGAGGTGTATTGGTTGCTACGATTGAGGATTCTTTGCGTTGTTGTGCTAGGGGTTGTGTCTCTGGAATGGTTTGTTGATCAATTTTTTATCTGTTAAAACTTGTGGTTGTTTGTAGGATGGCTCCAATGGTGAATGTAGTGGTTTGATGATCGATTTAGTGTCGGTTGAGGGTAAAATGGGGGTGGGAATCGCAAGGGAGGATGGATGAGTGATGGTAGAGGATAGGGGTTGCGGGGAGAGTGGAAGAGGATTGGGGTGGCGGGGAGGGTGAATGAAGGATGAGGGGTGGTGTGGACAGATGGGAGTTAGCGATTAAGGGTTGGAGGGAGCACGATCGGCATGCTCACATCCTCAAATTCCTCTTCTACCTCAGTCAATTTGGGGATTTCTCTGGTAATGCTAGGAATTGGGGGTAGCCATAGGATTCACACAATTTCCACTAACAACGGCGATGCGTTCTTGGGGTTGTTGGCGTGGGAGTTGGTGGTAGATGATGGCGATGTTGCGACAATGGGTGTTGGCAATGGCAATGTTAGCCATGGATAATGAATAGCAGTTGGAGGTGGTTGGGTGCGATGGATGGGGAAGTAATGAAAAATGGTTGGAGGTGGTTTGGTGGCACTAATCGTAATGTTTATATAATTTTGAGAAATTGGCTTAAAATGCTCCGAAAATATTTTTGTCTGAAAATAAAAGTAGTAAATTTGTAAGTACATTCGTTCATTTGCCAGGCCAAAGTCCAATCCTTGTCGCAAACAAATAGGGGGGTCGGTAAATATCCGATTTACATTACGAACAAATATAATAATAAACCCTTAATTTGGATGTTCATAGTTATGTGTGGGTATGCCAATTAAACTAGTTTTGAATGTAAAATGAGTAGTTCAACCAAACAGATTTTGGTTAAATATAATTAATAAATTATAAAATTTTTATTGTATTAGTCTTAACAAATTATTTTAAACTAATTTTTGATTAATTTTGCTACAGGACATTATATTATTTACAGGTTATAACAATGTTTTATTATTTATTTTTAAGGGTGACGTCACATCCTATTAGACGTCCGGTTGTTGCACATTTTTTTTTTCTATTTTTTTTTAGGAATATAAAATTGCATAGATATATCCTATGTACTTTGGATGTCTAGCCAGACAACCGCTATTGGGCACAAATTTATTTTTTTTTAAATATAAAACTGCACATATATTACAATATAAAATTAACTTCTCCTATACTACTTTGTCTACTTTTTAACAATACAAAATAAATATTTTACAAAATTTAATTTTAAAATAGAGAGTCTAATATACTGTGTATATACCAAAAATACTAGCTAAAATAGAAATGTAACTTTTTAGTTATAATTTAACTCAAAATTTGTTGAGATTGGTGTGGATAAACATTGGCAAATTGATTAAGCCTTCGCTTGGGAAGAATTTTTTTAACCTGATTTGTTAGTTTTTTTTACTATTTTAGCTAGTCAAAAAAGTTTCGTTTGAAATGAACTTTTGACTTTTTTTTTTTATAGTTTTGTAAGAGAAAAAATGAAATAATTATAGCCTGAATGTGACATTTTATCTTATTAACTTTTTAACTTATTTTATCTTTTTAGTTTCAACCATTTTACCAAACAAAACTTAAAATTTATCAATTTACCTATAATCCGCTTACATAAATGCAAAATTATTTTATACTGAGCTTTTTAAAATTCTAATGCTAGTAGTCAGGTGGCACCTATCATTTTCATTGTATAATTTTTCTTAATTTGATTATTTTGCTTATTACTTTGTAAAATATAATTTTGAATAATATCGTATCTTTGATTAATTTGTGAGTTTTTTTTTTTTTTTGTCAATATTTAGAATAAATCATAATTTTTAAAAGAAAACACAAAAACAAAAATGAAAAAACCAAGGTTGTATTAGTGACTTTTTTTTATTTATTTTGTATTTCTACTTGTCCAACTTACTCAAACTATTGGCTTAAAATAGTCAAAATATTCAACTAACTTGTCAATTTTAAGAATAAGTTGGTGCCGGATTGAAAAATTCTCAATATGTCAAAATTAAATTTGTTTATGAATTTTTCACAAAACCAACCGAAATCAACTTGTGCGCACCCTTATTTGTGGGACAAAAGTCCAATAAAAATAAATATATAAAAAAAATGAGAAAATATCATATAAATACTTATAAACTAGTGGAGTTTAAGTGAGTTGTGTTTCTAGTGCAACTAACTGCAAAATTTCTACTAATTTGAAATTAATTTTTCAATTTTCATTTATCTATATTTCCTACAAAAAGGTAAAATAATAAATTATTTTGAACAAAGAGTAAAGTAGAAATAATCTTTCCAAAATTTTAACAATATTTGAAGTAAAATTTTCTATCCATATGCATGGAGATGATGATATTATGACTGAAAATTATGAATAACCACTCTATAAGTTTTTGTTAGAATTCTAGTACACAAAAAGTTAAACACCCCTCTCTCTCTCTCTCTCTCTCTCCCATATGTCATCTTAGATTTTGAACGACGCTACCATTGGCAAATCACAACCACCATTGTCATTATCACCAATTTCTTCATCAAATTGTTTATGCACCATCACCTTCGCTTGACTTCAATGAAATCATACATCGACTACTGCCTTACGACATTGTTCACGTATAATCTCTACCACCTTTATTTCAAACATTCTACCACCAACGCCACCTTATTGCTTCTTCGTCTGCTTCTATAGTCCAGATTTGCATTGGTTTCTCTTTATCTTTTTCTTTCTTTATTTCTCTCTCATTCATTTCTTTGTTAAAAAATATGTAAATTCAAAGTCACATAGTGAAATACAAACATAATAAAATACACAATAAAATTTTTCATTGCACAATGAAATTGCACTGTGTCTCAATGAATTTTCACTGTGCGAGTTAATAAAATTTGGCTTTATGCACCCAATGATATTTTAACTAAATATCAAAAATTGTTAAAAGGAAAAGAAATGCAAAAATGTGTTTTTTAGAGGTAATATCATTTTGCTCCCTAAATTTTCATGTATTTTTCCATTTGACTCTCAAATTTCGATTAATATCAATTTTCACATAAACTTTTCAAAATTTTGATCAATTTGGCCATTGCCGTCACATTCTGTCTATAATTAGACGAAAGAAAATTGTTTCATAGCTCGAAATTTCAGAGGCTCGAGTGTCCCGAATGCCAAAACGACGTCGTTTTGCATTTTTGGCATTTTGTTCTCTCTATTTTCTCTTTAAAACAGAGAGGTGAGAAAAGAAAGAGAGGAGGAACAAAGAGAAGATGGAGGAAGAAAGAAAAAGAAAAGAATAGAGGGGAAATAGAGAGAGAGAGAGATATACAAATCTATGTGTGTATACACAGATCTATGTATACACATAGAGAATGGTCGCAATGGACGACGGTGATGGCAGCGTTGGTAGGTTGAGATATTTGCAACAGTGTTGGCGATAAGCGACAGTGATAGTTGCGCTGGTAGGTGGAAGGTTTGTGGAAGGTTTGTGTAAGGTCCCGGTGTCCCACATCGAGAATGGAGGGGGAGTTCCTAGGTTATAAAAGTAAAAATCTGCACCCTTATATAGTCTCGAGGCCTTTTCCTAGGTGGTGAAATCCCTAGTAGAACTCCCCAATTAAGCGTGTTTAGGCTGGAGTAGTTTTGGGATGGGTGACCCACTAGGAAGAACAAATCCGTGCGGGCGTGGCCCAAAGCGGACAATATCGATGACATGTGAAGGGTTGGGGCGTTACAAATGGTATCAGAGCCGACTCTCCGGAGTACCGAGTGTGGGCCCCTAATGTCTCTTGGTACATGTGGGCAGGCTTGTAAGCTAGCAAGCTACTGCACAAGGACTTGCAGCCCTAAGGGCGGTGGATTGTAAGGTTCCGGTGTCCCACATCGGGAATGAAAAGCGAGTTCCAAGGCTATAAAAGTAAAAATCTGAACCCTTAGATAATATCGAGGCCTTTTCTCGGGTGGTGAAATACCTAATAGAACTCCTAATTAAGCATGCTTAGGCTGGAGTAGTTCTGGGATGGGTGACCCACTGGAAAAAATAAATCCGTGCAGGCGTGGCTCAAAGCGGACAATATTGATGACATGTGAAAGGTTAGGGCGTTACAGTTTGCACAGGTGATGGCGGCGCTGATGAGTAGGAATTCCGGCTCTCTCTCTCTCTCTCTCTCTCTCTCTTTGTTCCTTCCTCTTCTCTCTCTCTCTCTCTATTCCCCCCTCTCTTCTCTCTCTCTCTCTGATCCCCCTCCCTCTTTTATCCTTCTTTGTTCTTCCTCCTCTCCTTCTTTTCTCCTTCTTCTTTCTATTTCAGAGAGAAAATAGATAGAAAAGTAGGGAAAGACGAAGAAAAGAAAAAAAAAAAGGGCCAAAATAGCGTCGTTTTGGCACCTCGAGCCATTCGAGCCACAAGTTATTCGAGTTACCTAGTGGGACTATTGGATGAAAATGTCGACGTGACACCAAAATTCATTTGAAATTTTATTTTACCCTAAACTATAAATTAAAAATCCATTTGTCCTGAAATTAAAAATCAATTTGCCTTCCAAACTATACCTTAAAAATCAATTCGCCCTCCACGTCAGCACATTCCATCCAATTGTAGACGAAATGTGACGGGAATGGCCAATTTGATCAAAATTTCAGAAGTATGGGTATAAAATTGATATTAATCGAAATCAAGGGTCAAATTAAAAATACATAAACATATGAGGGGCGAAATGATGTTTTCTCATGTTTTGGTGTCTCCATGTGCACTGATAGGATATGATATAAAAATCTCAACAAAATATGTATGGATGCTTCATTTCAAGACCCTTTTGAAGCAATAAGTCCCACAAAATAGTTAATCCTAATCCTAAAGGAAATCTACTATAAAAATAATTACAGATTTAAAAAATTTAGGGTAAATTACAAATACACCTCTTAATTTTACTTAAAATACAATTGCTCACTGTGGTTTGAAAAATTACAAATACCTCCTATCATAATTTTTTATTTAACAGAATAATTGAAAAAGTGAAATTTCTAACTGTTCACCAATACAATAATCAAATTATCTGAATTTTTAATTGAAATAAAACTTTAACATTATTAAAAGCTGTTAATTAACTTAACTTAATGATTTATTAATAAAAGAACCTATTTGTTATAAATTAGAAACCTTAGGGAGCATAATGTAATTTCTAAAATCACAGGGGATAATTTGTAATTTAAGTAAACCTCATTGCTGCAAAAAGGTCATTATTTATTCTAAAGGCTTACGACTTGACCTCAATCCTATTGAACTTTTGCCCTTCCTAATAAGATTTGGGTTAAACCTGGGCTAAGGTGTTGAAGCTTGGCCTGCAAGCCCAACAAAAAATATAAAAAATAAAGAAAAAAAATAAAAGTTCAAAAGCCTGAATATCGGCTCATTGCGCTTAGGATGCAAGCCAGCTCATTAGCCTGTTTGGGTAGACCCGTTGGATGAGGTTTTATATGTTTTTAGTACAGGGGTTGTTTGGGGTGTCCTAAATAAGTGCACTTTTTGTCTTTTTGGACTAAAAAGTTGAGGGAAAAAATATGGATGTTTGGATTAACTTTTTAACTTTTCATGAAAAAATGTGTAATAAAAAATTGTAAAAATTGGTTTGTAGAGAAAAATTAGGATTGGGAGTTGTGCAGCCGTAATTGTTGACTTTTGATGAATAGTGTTAACTTTTTAACTTTTTGAGTAACTTTTTAGCTTTTTAACTTTTTTTAAATACCCCAAACTTGGCCTAAGTTGGCTCGATTCGGCATGTTAAAAGAAATCCATTGAACTTAGCTCACAGATGAGTTTGGGCACGATTTCACATGACCCAACTTGGCCCTGTAAAGTGCCTAACAATTTGTTGCTGAAAGTTTGCCTAGTTTCCATACCATTTTCAATTATTAATAAGTGGCTAAATTTTTTCCTACCAAAATTTCTTAATCTTTGTGTTCCAATTTTAGTTTCTCATTTGTGACTCACTTTATATTTCAATATTTAACCCAAACATTTTAATAACTGATTTCGATGATATAACCAATATACAATAGATATGAGACAAATGATTTGTGCTACTCATTTATCATTGTGTTAATACATGTTAGCTAATGTGAACTTGATAACTACTAAACATTATTAATTAACCAATAATATATATAGTTCTAATATTATGAGACTGTGCTCCTCATTTATCTTTGTTTTAATACATGTTGGATAGTGTCGATCTTAATATTACTTATATATGGTTGGGATAACTATCTTTTTATCTCGTTTATAAATCTTTTTTATTATAATATAACATGAATGACAGTGGACATAAATTTTACTTTTGGAATAAATCTCATATCTTTATGTGTGTATCTGATTTTTGCATTAAGATTACAACTTTCACACTGTTAAAACTCACAATTGTCAAAAAGAAATATTTAATAATCAGTCCTAGTTATGGTAAGGTATTGCAAAGCTCCCACTAGGCTGTGATAGAGAGATGGTTGAGAAAAGGTGATGAGTATCTCATAAAGAGGTGAAGAATTGGAAGCCATGGGAGAAGAGTAAGATTCACAGTTGGACATTCTTGCTTTAGCAAAAATTTCTAAAGCATACTTATGTTGAGACAGAAATAAGAAATATTTCATAACTCTTTCATGGAGAAAACAGAGCGCATATGCTTAATAAGAGTTGCAATTTGAGCTAAATCATTGCCAAAAATAAAAATCTCATCCATATAGACTAGCAATAGTGTGATACGATGAATAAACAAGGAAAAATCACGGTGGTTATTTGTAAAACCAGTGGACAAAATGAATGAGGAGAAGGTTGAATACCAGGCCCTTGGAGCCAATTTAAGACCATACATGGCTTTTTACAACTTGCATCTATGAGAAAGATGAACAAAGTCTCCAAAACCTTGAGGGTGAACCATCTCTTCTTCAAAAACACCATGAAAAAAGGCATTGGAAATGTCTAATTATTTTATTTGCCAATTTTAATGAAGAGCAAGACTAAGAAACACTCTAATGGTGGGATGCTTAGCCATTGGGTTGAATGTTTCATGATATGCCTTCCTTTTGCAAATAACCCTTAGCAACAAGACAAGCCTTATGATGAGTACTTGAACCATTAGAATTCTTTTTAAGACGAAACACCCACTTACAACCAATGGCTTGCTTATCGGATAGAAAAGGAACTAAAATCCAAGTCTTTTGCTTTTGTAAAGCTTGATATTCCTTATTCATGGCTGCAGACCAAGCTGGAGTTTTAATATCCTCATAGAAGGAATTGGATTCCACCAGAGCAAGATCAAGAGAAGAAGAAGAAGAATGAGAAAGAGTATGAGTAGCCACAAGAGACTACATTTGAATCTAGTGATCATAGGATGATTATTGCAATTAAAGCATAGGGAAAATAAAAAGAATTGAGATCAATAACTAGAGATTAAAAGGGAATTCCAAAACTTGAGAAGAATTGACTAGTAAAATATATGGTAATGGGACTAGAGATGAAATAGGAGATAGAATAGTAGAAAGGGCTATAGTAGGAGCTACAGTAGTAGGCCTATAGGAGTGAAAACGATTGGAACAGGTGAAACAAGTGAATTAGGAGGAGAAGCTATGGGACTAGGACAAGAAGATTGACATATGAGGGCTTAGATGAAAAAAGTAGGATTTGACCAAAAGAATGAATGAAGCTAAGGAAGAGTAGGAGTAGGCAAGGGCGAAATAGAAGGTTGAGGAACTAAGGGAAACAAAGTTTCATAAAAAACAACATAGTGCGACAAATAGAGTTTACTTGTCAGAGGATCAAGACATTTGTAGCCTTTAACAGATGGATGATAGCCAATGAAAACACAAGGTAAGGAACTAGGTTGAAGCTTATGAGAATTATAGGGCTTAATCCAAGGAAAACAACTATAACCAAAACTTTTAAGAAAATGAAAATCAGGGGATAGCTGAAATAATATTTCAAAGGGACTTTTATTTTGCAACTTGGAACTAGGCAATCTAATTATCAAAAATACAAAGGTAACTAATGCATCAAACTAGTAAGAGAAAACAAGAGCTAATTGGTGGAGAAGAGCAATGGTAGTAGTGATAAGATGCCTATGCTTTCTTTCAACAAACTTCATTTTAAGAAGGTATATGAGAACATGAAAACTGATGCCAAATGCCATGCTTCTTAAGATACAACTCAAACTAATTTATTGTTAGCTCACTACTACCATCAGTACAAAAAATCTTAAGCCTTGTTTCCAGTTGATTTTCAACAAACACTACGAATTCTTGAAACTGAGAGAAAACTTCACTCTTACAAATCCAAATGAACTTTAGTCATGTATAAAGAGAACATAGTATTTAAAGCCAAAACTAAATAAAGAAAATGGTCCCCAAACATCACTACAAATGAGGGACAACGATTTATTTACTGTAGAATTAGACAAATTGAAAGGAAGTCTGTGGCTTTTGGCCATAGCACAATGAGTGCACAGATGCATATTACTAGTAGTAGAAGTAGGTAAATTAAAATTCTTCAGGAAAAATTAAAACTTTTGTATTAAGGGATGACCTAGCATGTGGTGCCATGTGTTAGTAGAAATGGGAGCAGCAAGTTATGCAGTTAGAGAAGTCAAAAAAGACTGCTGAGTTGGTTTATTAGAACATAGGGCTGAAGGTAATTGGTAGAAACGTTGAGTATGAACGCCTTTATAAAGCGGTGTCTTGATACTCTTGTCCTAGATAACAAAATGTTGGAAATGGTTATAAATTCTGGGTAAAACCAGAATTTTTTTCTAAGTTTGGTCTAATTTTTAGGTGGGCCCCGTGCATCGATTTACACGGGTCAAAGTGGTAACGCGTTCTATGCCGCGTTATGATTCATGTGGTATATTTGGTTGCTCAAAACCATTACCGAGTGAATGAAAAATTGAAGCCAAAGTATGCTCCATGGAAATGGGGTTTTGGTGGAAATTCCTTAAAGGTTTGAATATAGCTTGTCCTACATTGATTTGGTGGAAGGTTTTGAAAGGGTTTATAAGGCATGGGTTTGGTACTTGGGGTGTGCCCCAAGGGGTACCCAAGTGTTTTAGAGGGAGAGGTTATGGGCAAAATGGGCTAGACCCATTGGACCCAAAAATCACTTGGGCTGGGCTGGGCCTGGGCTTGGGCGCGGGTGCGTGGTGTGAGGTTGGGCTTGTTCGGCCCAATACTAATCTTTTTGGGCCAAAAACATTTGAATTTAATTCAAATAAACTGATTTGGATTTACTGTTCATCCAAACAGGGCCCTTCCCGGAAATAAACTAGTTTGGTATTAACGCACACCCAAACAGGGCCCTTTCCGTTTTTTGCTATCTGTTTGAATTGTAAACAGATTCAAATTCAAAACCAACAGGTATCATACCTGTTCAATTCAAAACCAAAAGTCACCTTCAACATCTATAAATAGGACCACCCTCATTTGATGTAATTCATTCAGAAATTTCGTATTTCACCTATGTTAATTCTATTCTTCATCTTGCTGCATTTTATTTTCTGAAAGAAAGAGTGTAAACACTTAGTGTGTTCGTAAGGCAAACAATTTGTAGTGCTGCTATTGTTTGTGGTAAGATCATTTCATCCTGGGAGATAGACGTCCAAATTCTGAAAGCACCGTGGAGAGGACGAATCTGTCTTAAGGACACAGTGTTAAACGCTAGACTTGATTAGAAAAGTAATTCAAAGAAATTAACCAAGTAAGTTGTTTAATTTTATTCTGTTTTTAATTTGTTTATTTAATCAGATTTTAATTTTGTTTTTGTAACAAAATAAAATCTATTATTTATTTATTTATTTTTATTTCGAGTTTGATTTTTGTAATCAAACATATTCTCTCTTTTTCTTTATTCCTTTAATTCTAATTGTTGTTTTGTACACAATAGAATTAATATCTTTTAAATACAGTGAAGATTGCCCAACAATCTTAAGACATATTCCTTTTTGGTATCTTCATTGTATTTAATTTTCTGGTTTTCAAAGTAATATTCTGGTTGGAAAAACAAATGGTGATTTATGCTATTTGACAGATAGTAGTAATATACTGTCTCTTTTCTTTGACAACTAGTAGTATGATACTGGTGTCATTAACAATTTTAGAATATTATTTGGTATTACAGAAAATTCTTTTGGTATTTTATTTTTCCTGTTTTAGTAACAAGGAAAATAAAATTATTTTGTGTTATAATTTATTTTCTGGTTTTAGTAACTAGAAAATTAATTTTTTTTTAATTTTTTCTGATTTTTGTAATCAGAGATTATGGCTACTACAACTGAAGCGCATCGGCGTTGGTACTCTATTATTGTTACACCAACATCGGTCCCTATCGAACCATGTTCATGTACCTATCAATCATGGGAAAAAACCGGAAAAATTTAATCTGATCGAAGTTTAAGAGATGGCGTGAGAAGATCTCGTTCTATCTTACAACTCTTAATTTGGCTCGGTTTCTCCATGAAGAGGCTCCAAGACTTAAAGAGGGTGAAAGTGATAGGCAAGTTGTTGTCATTGTAGATGCTTGGAAACATTGATTTTACGTGCGTAAACTACATCCTCAATGGCCTTGACAATATGCTGTATAATGTATACAGTCCTCTAAAGTTAGCAAAAGAATTGTGGGATTCTTTGGAGAAGAAATACAAGACAGAGGATGCCGGCACAAAGAAATTTGTCGTCGGTAAATTTCTAGATTTTGTAATGGTCGACTCCCAAACAGTAATATCTCAAGTTCAAAATTTTCAGATAATTTTGTATGATATTCATTCAGAAGGTATGTCTCTTAGCGAATCTTTCCAAGTCGCTGCTTTGGTGGAAAAGTTACCACCGGCTTGGAAAGATTTCAAAAATTATTTAAAACATAAACGCAAAGAGATGACCATAGATGAGTTAATTGTAAGATTAAGAATTGAGGAAGATAACCGTAAGGCTGACAAGAGGCATGGGAAAAATCCCATTGAGTCCAAGGCTAATGTGGTTGAACAAGTTCAAAAACCATATAACAAAAAGAGGAAGTTTACTGGAGATGGTCCTAAACAAGGCAACAACAATGGCAACAAGAAGTTCAAAGGAAAATGCTATAACTGTGGCAAGACTGGACATCGAGCTTCTGACTGCCGCCGTCCTAAGAAGGATCATGGAAGTACAAGTAAGAAGACCACTAATCAGGCCAATGTAACAGAATTGGATTACATCTCTGATGGAGTAAATGACATCAACCTCTCTGCTGTGGTGTCTGAGGCTAACTTGGTTGGAAATCCCAAAGAGTGGTGGGTTGACACTGGAGCAACTCGTCACATTTGTGCAGACAAGAAGATGTTCACTACCTACAATGAGGCTGCAAATGGTGAGCAACTTTTTATGGGAAATTCTTCTACTTCTACTGTGGCTGGACAAGGAAAAGTGATCTTGAAGATAACATCAGGAAAAGAACTAACCCTCAACAATGTACTGCATGTACCTGACATTCGGAAGAATTTAGTTTCTGGTTCTTTGTTAAGTAAAAATGGTTTTAGGCTTGTTTTTGAGTCTGATAAGTTTGTATTAACAAAGAGTGGTATGTATGTTGGTAAGGGATACATGAGTGATGGTCTCTTTAAACTTAATGTAATGACAGTTGTACCAAAAGTTGCTAAAGTTGCTATGAATGAGAATAACACATCTTTTGCTTATATTCTTGAGTCAAACTTATGGCATGGTAGATTAAGACATGTAAATTTTGATGCTTTGCGTAGATTAATTGGTTTAGATTATATACCAAAGTTTGAAATTAATCCTAATCATAAATGTGAAGTTTGTGTAGAAGCAAAACTAACTAAGGCTCCATTTAAAACAGTTGAAAGGAAAACTGAACCTCTAGAATTAATTCATACTGATGTATGTGATCTAAAATTTATTCAAACTAGAGGAGGCAAAAAGTATTTCATAACATTTATCGATGATTGCACAAGATATTGTTATGTTTATTTACTTAGAAGTAAAGATGAAGCCTTAGAGATGTTTAAACTCTACAAAACAGAAGTTGAAAATCAACTTAGTAAAACCATTAAAATGGTTAGAAGTGACAGGGGTGGTGAATATGATGCACCATTAAATGAATTTTGTGCACAACATGACATTATTCACCAAACTACAGCCCCTTATTCTCCACAGCAAAATGGAATTGCTGAAAGGAAGAATAGAACCCTAAAAGAAATGATGAATGCCATGTTACTAAGTTCAGGCTTACCACAGAACTTGTGGGGGGAAGCAATATTGTCTGCAAATTATGTTCTTAATAAAATACCCCACAAGAAAACTAAAAGCATTCCTTATGAATTGTGGAAAGGTCGACCACCTTCCTACAAATACTTGAAAGTGTAAGGGTGTTTGGCAAAAGTTGAAGTTCCTATTCCTAAAAAGACTAAGATTGGACCAAAAACAGTAGATTGTGTGTTTATTGGTTATGCTCAGAATAGTAGTGCATATCGGTTTCTGACTTATAAATCAGAAATACCTGATATAAATGTGAACACTATTATAAAGTCAAGGAATGTTGTGTTTTTTGAACATGTCTTTCCTTACAAAGAAGGACAGGAATTAAGTTCACAGAAAAGAACTTATGATTGTACACAAAGTCAAGAGACTAATGACAATCAAACACAAGAGACTAGTAATGGTCTCAACCAACAGGATTTAACTGATGATGAACCAAGAAGAAGTAAGAGAGCAAGAACATCAAAATCCTTTGGTCCAGATTTTCTGACATACTTGTTAGAAAATGAACCTCAAAGCTTTAAGGCAGCAATGACAGGTCCTGAAACACCTTTGTGGAAAGAGGTTGTTAATGATGAAATTGAATCCATTATGCAAAATCATACTTGGGAATTGGTGGATCTTCCACCAGGTTCTAAACCTCTTGGATATAAATGGATATTCAAGAGAAAAATGAAAGCAGATGGTTCAATTGACAAGTATAAAGCAAGACTTGTAGTTAAAGGTTACAGACAAAAGGAAGGTCTGGATTATTTTGACACATATTCCCCTGTGACAAGAATAACATCCATTCGTATGCTTATTGCTATAGCAGCGTTGTTTAATTTAGAAATACATCAAATGGATGTTAAGACAACTTTCTTAAACGGTGATTTAAATGAAGAGATCTATATGGAACAACCCGAAGGGTTTGTAGTATCAGGGCAAGAAAAGAAAGTTTGTCGACTTGTAAAATCCCTTTATAAATTAAAACAAGCACCTAAGCAATGGCATGAAAAATTTGATCATGCAATGCTTACTAATGGGTTTAAGATAAACGAATGTGACAAATGCGTCTATGTTAAAAACACTGACCAAGGATATGTCATAGTTTGTCTTTATGTGGATGGCATGCTCATCATTGGAAGTAGTCAAAACATGATCAAATCAACTAAGCAAATGCTTAACAAAAGATTTGATATGAAAGATATGGGGTCATGAGATGTTATATTATGAATGAAAATAACTAAAACATCTGACGGATATGCATTATCTCAATCTCATTATATTGAGAAAATTCTTGATAAATTTATCAAGGATGATTTGAATTTAGCTAGAACACCTGTAGACATCAGTCTTTATTTATTGAAAAATAAAGGTGATGCAGTGTCTCAGTTAAAATACTCCCAAATCATTGGAAGCCTAATGTACCTAATGAATTGTACTCGTCCTGATATAGCTTATGCTATCAGTAAATTGAGTAGGTACACTAGTAACCCCGGAGAAGACCATTGGAAAGCGATCATTCAAGTTCTTAGATATCTAAGATCTACTCGTGATCATGGTTTGAACTTTACTCGATATCCAGCAGTACTCGAAGGTTATTGTGATGCCAATTGGATATCGGATACTAAAGATTCAAAATCCACTAGTGGATATGTCTTTACTCTAGGACGGGCTCTTGAATCATGGAAGTCCACGTAACAAACTTGCATCGCACGATTTACAATGGAATCGAGTTCATTGCTTTAGACAAAGCAGAGAAGAAGCGAGAATAAGCCGTCACTTCTTAGAAGACATTCCAATGTGACCAAAACACATGCGACTATTTGCATTCATTGTGATAGTCAATACGCAATAGGCGAGGCACAGAATCATATGTATAACGGTAAGTCACGACATATTCGGTAAATCGACATAATACCGTTAGGCGCTTGTTGTCAAACGGAATAATCTCAATAGATTATATAAAATCTAAAGAGAATATTGCGGATCCATTAACAAAAGGTTTGACAAAAGAGCTAGTGTATAGTTCATCGAAGGGAATGGGATTAAAGCCTATTACATAAGAGTCGTCATAATGGTAACCCTACTTATATGACTGGAGATCCCAAGAACTAAGTTCAAAGGGACAACTAAGTTATGTATGGCTCGCCAGAAATCACCAAGGGATTAAAATTCCCTACTCATTTCTATGGTGAGAGTGATATCTGCAACATATGTTGTCTGCAAGGGCATAAGGATAAGCTTTGCTTTTAATGATTACTTATATCTTGATTAAGGCATAAAATCAAGACGAGTATAAGAAGATACTCACAATAAGATTCACCTATATGAGTGTTGAACTGGGGCCGGTTCTATGAGAATGAAAGAGGCTACATTTTCTAGAAACACTCATGAAAACCAGGAGCGTTCAAGGCCAAAATGAACACAACAGTGAGAACCACGACGTGTTAGAAGATATTTTGTGTGAAATCTATTGTCTTGGCTTACACAAAAGGCTGAACAATTCAAGGCATTGCGTCCATTGGTTAGCTAATAAGTCCGATAGGTTATCACTAGGGAAGGTTCAAGGCCGAAAACTACCTATCCTGATGCAAGATATTTTCAACTTATACTCTTTCGTTAAGTCTGCATATTGTTGCATTTCCGTTGTCATCAAATTCCATTCATGTGGGGGATTGTTGGAAATGGTTATAAATTCTGGGTAAAACCAGAATTTTTTCCTAAGTTTGGTCTAATTTTTAGGTGGGCCCCGTGCATCGATTTACACGGGTCAAAGTGGTAACGCGTTCTATGCCGCGTTGTGATTCACGTGGTATATTTGGTTGCTCAAAACCATTACCGAGTGAATGGGAAATTGAAGCCAAAGTATGCTCCATGGAAATGGAGTTTTGGTGGAAATTCCTTAAAGGTTTGAATATAGCTTATCCCACATTGATTTGGTGGGAGGTTTTGAAAGGGTTTATAAGGTATGGGTTTGGTACTTGGGGTGTACCCCAAGGGGTACCCAAGTGTTTTAGAGGGAGAGGTTATGGGCAAAATGGGCTAGACCCATTGGACCCAAAAATCACTACACGTGCCGCCGCGTCCGTCGGCTTGGCATTTGGTGAATGGGCTGGTCTTGGTCGTGGTGTGAGGTTGGGTTTGTTCGGTCCAATACTAATCTTTTTGAGCCAAAAACATTTGAATTTAATTCAAATAAACTGATTTGGATTTAGTGTTTATCCAAACAGGGCCCTTCCCGGTTTCAAACGGAAATAAACTAGTTTGGTATTAACGCACACCCAAACAGGGCCCTTCCCGTTTTTTGCTATCTGTTTGAATTATAAACAGATTCAAATTCAAAACCAACAGGTATCATACCTGTTCAATTCAAAACCAAGAGTCACCTTCAACATCTATAAATAGGACCACTCTCATTTGATGTAATTCATTCAGAAATTTCGTATTTCACCTCTGCTAATTCTATTCTTCATCTTGCTACATTTTATTTTCTGAAAGAAAGAGTGTAAACACTTAGTGTGTTCGTAAGGCAAACAATTTGTAGTGCTGCTATTGTTTGTGGTAAGATCATTTCATCCTGGGAGATAGACGTCCAAATTCTGAAGCACCGTAGAGAGGACGAATCTGTCTTAAGGACACAGTGTTAAACGCTGGACTTGATCAGAAAAGTAATTCAAAGAAATTAACCAAGTAAGTTGTTTAATTTTATTCTGTTTTTAATTTGTTTATTTAATCAGATTTTAATTTTGTTTTTGTAACAAAATAAAATCATTATTTATTTATTTATTTTTATTTCGAGTTTGATTTTTGTAATCAAACATATTCTCTCTTTTCTTTATTTCTTTAATTCTAATTGTTGTTTTGTACACAATAGAATTAATATCTTTAAATCTGATGAAGATTGCCCAACACAAAACACTTATCATCAAATGTGATAGTACAATTATTATCAAAGGCTAGTTAATGAACAGAAAGTAGATTGGAAGAAATAGAGGGCACATGAAGAATGTTGTTAAGCTTGAAAGCAAAAGGAGTAAGAAGAATACCTTGGCATGTTTGTTGAATAGGAATTGAACTACCATTACCAACAATTGACACTTCCTTCTCTTTTAGAAGACTTAACTCACCAATGGACTTAATTGGTTAAAGAATGCAAGGGTAATTAAAATGAGTAACTAAAAGTTGAAACTAAAATTGTGCAAAGATAAGAATTTGGTTGTGTTTTGGTGTGTTCAATCGGACGTTAATTGAACACAAGGAAAATTGGGACATTTCATACTTAAAGTGATGAAATGTGCCAAGTTTCCTAAGTCTCCATTGCCCTTGATCATGCATGATAGGGTAATGGTTTTTGGTCTTGTTTGTGCATTTATTAAACTTGTACATCTTTTAGTACCTTAGCCATCATGCAATGAAGTTGCTTGAATTGATGGTTTGAGGACCAAGTGTATCACTCCTTTGAGATGTTTTGATGATAAGGAGGGATACACCGTACAACAACCTGTGAGAATACCATTTCTTTGCCCTGTTTTCTCTCTGTTGCAGCAAGGAATGGCATATCATCAATGGCCAGCCGGGAACTATTTCTGGCTGCAGGCCATCAATGTTGGACGGCAACCCCCTATTGGTCGCCGGCTGGCCACCACTTCTGGCCTACCAGCCACCAGTGAATTTTGAGCAGAATGTTTGTAAAGCAGAGTAGAGTTGATCTGGAAAAGGAAAAACCAGTCCAAGAATTGTGCAACAAAGGCTTTTGGGAGCAAATAGTGGACATTCTTCGGGTGAAAACCGAGCACGCATGGGCCTCCCTCGCTTCTCGGGACTAGTTAATTAGTTTAACTAGCAATTAGTCATTTATTTGTTGTACTCAATTAGTTATAGCTAATTAGTAAAGTGTTGTACTTAGTATCCATGTTGTAATTAATTAGTTGTAGCTAATTAGTTTGTTTTGTGCTTATTTAATTAGTTTAGATTGTTTAATTAAATTAGTTTATGTTGTAAATATTTAATTAGCTTAACCTAGTTAAATTATTTAATTGTTGTACTTAAATAATTAGCTTAGGGTAGTTAATTATTCAAGTTTTGTAATAATTAGTTAAGTAGTTTAGCTTAGCTAGTTTATTCTTTCGGACCCTTCTGCGCGGGGGCATCAATGTTGTAATAATGTATATGTCTCCCAACTCCACATCTTTCGCCCTTTTATTTATCCGCTTTTGATGGTTAGATTAGGGGCATCACGTTTCAATTAGCATATCAGATGTTTACATCTATTCATTTGTATTGCATGCATTGAGGCTCGGTTCATCATTCAAACTTGCATTGTCGTTTATTACCTCGTTGAATATGTGTTTAAATGCATGCTATGAAATTGTTGCAAATAACATGTTAAGTAGTCAAGTCTAGTTTAGTTGCATTATTGCATGCGTTGCATTAGCCATCTTGTATAATTAGGTATCATGCATATTTTTCTAACTCTTTTGTTTTATCTTAGCTTGGAGTACTAGGTGAGTTTTTAGTGCTTTAGCATACTTGCATGAGTGTGAGTGATTGCCATGACTAGTATGCTTGCCATGAGGCTAAGTGCTTACCTGTTAAATTGCTTGAATGCTTGTGGATAAAGGCTTGTTGCTTGAATTGAAACGATTCAATGAATGTACGTTTAAGCCCACTTTGTTAAGTGGTAAGTTCACAAACTTTAAGCCCAGTTTGTCAAGTAACAAATTCTCAAGCTTTAAGCCCACTTTGTCAAGTGACAAATTCAAACCCTTTTCGAAAAACAAACATGAAATTGAATTGTTCTAATTTGAGCAAACTAGTCTATACTTGTGAGTGCGCATCACATAGTAAATGCTAGTCTAATAAACCGGAACAAGAGCATATAATGTACATAACAATCATATCATGATTAGTAGAGGCTGATTTTTGATCGGGCAAGCGGGGGTGATCAATTCATGACCTTCCTCTCTCGTACCTAAGTTCCCGAGCTGAGACAACCTTGGTGATAATGATGACGAACACGTGGCCTTTGGCACGAGTCATGGGTTTCTTAAATTTTCCCAAAATAAAATATTTAAGTGGCGACTCTGTATCTGGCAAACCAGTCCATTTTTGGCATTTTTTATTCAAAATCGATTTTCCAAAAAGATTTGCCGCATTTGGACTCTTTGGTGTTTATCAATTTCACATTGCACTTGTGAGATTAGATTCAGAACCGTGGGAGTACGAACTATAAGGCTTCTTGTTCTTCCAAAAGGGGGTGCAAAAAAGTCGAGCTACAATAGTTATATTTAACTTTAAGTATTTTATGATGATATGTAATGATCGGTTTTCGGAAATGTTATGTTTTGTATGAATGAATGATTATCCAAGTTTCTGAAATGTATTCGTCGCATCCTTAGCATCATATGATCTGCGTCCCTTTCTGGGTCATCAGAATGCCTTTATGGCCGTCTCTTTATGGTTCATCGGAAACATCTTTGTGTACATGAGTCATCGGAATGCCTTTATGGTCGTCCCTTTTATGGGTCATCGGAATGCCTTTATAACCGTCCCTTTATGGGTCATCGAATTTGTTAGCGCTAATGGATGTACCACGTATGATCATATGGAATATGCGAACTTTGAATACGAATATGGATTTGTTTCTGATCTGAATTTTGATTTTTTAATTTGTTATGGGCATCATTCATTAAAACCTTTACTCTGTTATTATTCCCTGAGCTCGAGCTCACTGTATTATTTATATGTGTAGGTGATTAGGCGCATGATCAGGCCTAAGCTGCTTCTTGGATTCTTTTGTGTTGGCCAGCCGCTATGCCTCCCGAGGAGATTCCCATTTTGATGTGGTTGTATTCTATTATCAAGTTTTGAGTTTTTGTTTTCTTCTGTTTGATTGAACAAGTTTTTTTAAGTTGTATTTATGTGGGTTTTGGTGGCGTAAGACTAATGTAAATATGACGTCACCGATATGTATATAAAGTTTTAGTTTTTCTGTCTCATGTATGTCTACACAGCGCTATGGACGTTATATGTTCGTATTTTCTTCTGCTAGCCCTTGTATTTTGTTTAATTTGTTCAGAGGCCTTTGGTAATCTAAGGATTACTAGCTGGTTGCGACACTAAATCTATAGGGGCAGGTTTGGGTCGTGACAGCTTGAAAAACCAAACCATGGCTTGAGTGAAGAAACCAAATTCCCAGAACCTTAACCCCGTAGAGTAGATTTCTTAAGCAAAGAATAACCCGCTCTTAGAATTTCAGACCTGCAAAGAGACCGTTTGAGCAAAGGAAAGACTGCTCAAGTGAAGAACACCCCATTTCTAGAAGTTTAGACTACAAACACATAATCTGAGAGAAACGAAAGACCGCTCAAGCGAGCTCAACAACAAAAAGACAGAATTTTCTTTGAAACACTAACTCCCAACCTGTTCAACACAAAATCCAACAACTCCAAACAACCAATTTCAATTAACAACAAGACAACAAGGAGTATAAACAACAACAATGAGCACCGGATCCAAAATCGAATAGTACAAAAGGGCTGGGTCTTAAACTGGGCCGCTATAATCTCATCTCCTTAGGAAATTTCGTCCCCAAAATTGAACCAAGATAACGATATCAAAACAATCCGTCAACAACAACAATAGTTCATGCTCCGCAGTATAAAAGACATAACATTTCAACTCAACACATATTGACCTTCAAAATACTCCTATATTACAACAAGTACAAAAGGGCCAAACATTAACAAACAAGGCTAGATATTTCTCTTGGACGTCAGTCTGACGCTCTTAAGTCGTTTCCTCGACCCTATAGTGTCGCCACAACACCTTAACCAATGGACTAGTTTTGCCTTTCAAGACTTAACCAATGCACAGACCACTCAAGCATCAGACACAATAGGTGACACCGCTTGAGTGACCAAAACACCGTTCCAACGTCCAATGACCTCCTCCCAGAAGTTCAGACCTGCAAAAGACCGCTTGAGCAAAGATCACCCTATTTCCAAAAGTTTTTCAGAACTACAAAAATACTGAGAGATCTCAAAGATTGCTCGAGTGACCAAAACATCACCCGAGCGAACTAGAAGTGAAATAGACAACAACTCTATTGAAAAACTAACTCTCAACCCATTTCAAACACAACAAACAAGTCTAACAACTAAACTCAACTAACAACAAGAGGATAAGGGTATAAACAACAATTAAAGGTACAAAATCTCGAATCTAAGAGCATGTAAAGGGTCAGATCTAAACCGGAACCGTTATAAGAGGGGTCAGTGTAATCTACCAATTTCAATAAGGGCAAAAAGGAAAAAATAACACATTCCCAACAAGCTTCTAAGGCTCTGTTTGTTTTAAGAGGTAGCAGTTTGGGATTGGATTATTAATGAGCCAGGAGTGCTAAAATCATATTTGTTTGAAAAGTGGAGCTTGGGAGTGGTAGTCTATTGGGACTAGCATGGGCCTTGGAAGAGGGGATTAGCAAAGGCCTCTAAGGGTTGGGTTTCAAAATTAGGGAGGGAATTAACTTAGAAAAAGACTATTTTCCCATGGTGTGTGTTTGTGTGTGTGGGGGAGGGGAGAAGGAGGAGGAGGAGGAGAAGGGGGGGAAGGGTTTACGTCATGTTATATATATATGTACATATATTAAAATAATATAGTACAAAAAATATTTATAAAATATAATTTTTAATATTAAAATATATCAAAACACCAAAAGGTATTTATGGTATTTCATATAGTTAATTCCCTCACTAAAATATATCACAAGCAAACACAATTTTTTTAGTCCCTCACTAACAATCTCCTTACTAACATTACCATCCAACTTAACTCTGAAAACAAACAAACAACACTCATCTAAGTTAAACAAAAGAGTCACAATGTTAAAGTTACCTAAAGTTGTGACATTCTAGTATCATACATTTGAATATGTGAGCCATGGTCCATTTGTTTTTTGTTTTTTTTTTAACATTAAGGTAGCGTTTGGTAACGTTTATATTTTTTGTTTATGTTTACAAAAATTTTATAAATTAGTTTTTGTTTATTTTTAGAAAAACATAAACTACAAATGTGTTTGATTTGAACAAAATGTTTGAAAAATTTTAAAAATATAAACTAAAAAATATGTTTGTTCAATCCTAAAATATGTATATTCATTTTTTATTATTTATGACAATGTGATCATACACATTATAATTGAAAAAAAAAATTAATGGAAAAAAAAAATTTATTTGAAAAAAAAAATTAATTGAAATAAAAATATTTGAAAAAAAATAATTGAAAAAAAAATTAATTGAAATAAAAAATTTTGTTAGTCAAAATTTTAAATTTCTATTTAAAAATCAACGTAAATTCATTTTTTGAGTATGAGTTTACGTTTTTTCCTTAAATTTACAAACTGGAACAACAATTTATAAACCGAAAAAGTTATCAAACAAGTTTCTATGACTGTTTTTAAAATTTTTGTAAATATAAACTAAAAACAAATAGTTCCCAAACAGATCCTAATTATTTACTTCCCGGCTAAAATGCAATAATACAAGAAATTACATTTTTCGCAACGCAACAAAATATGTTGCTAAAAGGGAAAAATCGTTTTTAAAATGTTTCGTCGACACAAAGTTACGTCATCAACCCGTGAGTAAAAGTGAGTCGACAAAACTTTTTGCCGACGAAATTATCATTATATTGGTAAAAGTGAAGTTTTTAGCGACAAACATAGTCGTCGGTAAAAGCCTTCATCCATCGTTGGCAATTTACCTTACGTCGATAAAAATAGTTCAAACGTTAATGATTGTGTGGTACTTTTCCTGACACAAATTTAAACTTTTGGCGACACATTTATGCCCGTGAATGTTGACATTTGCTGACGATTTATTTGTCGAGAAAATTTTACTTTTGACACCAACAAATTTGCATTGCCAAAAAATACACTTGTAGCGACACAATATAAATCAGCAAAAGTAAACTATTGACAACACATTTACCAACAAATTGTTTGTCGAGAAAACTTTACTTTTTGGCAACGATAAATTTGCACAAAAATAATTGAAAATCCTTTATAATTTTTATAAGATTTACAGATTTACAAGAGACATTCCTTCGGCACAGTAGTTTATAACATACATTTTGGACTAAACATAAAGCCAACCTCAGCTTTCCGAATTGGCAAACTTTATACTATACACTTTTGAATTTAAGACTCATCCAATAACATACAACAGATGAAGCTGCTCAAGTTTTTCATTTGTCTAAATATTCTTATCAAGGAGTTCTACTATTAGGTGATGCTCCGAGACACGGCCCTTGTTGATGTTGTTGGATCTTGCTTTCAGTACAGCCCAAATTTGGTCTGGTAAAATTTGCCATAAGATCTCCAACTGCAGGTGTTCTCATCTCCTCGATGGATGCCAATCTAGGCGCTGCTATTATCTTCAACTTCGGAGTTGTACTAGCATGTTGATCAACCTGTGCAGAATTACACTATTTAATAACGCTGCCTTTTCCCACTGCTGCCCAGAGTAATTGACCATATTTGTGCTGCAAATTCAAACGAAGACAATTACGTGACAGAATTACTAAATGCACTCAAATGTAATGAATAACTTGTAACTTTAGTCCAAAGCCTTAGGTCATGCAATACTCAAGGTGCTAGAAATACTTTTTTTTATATATAAAATAAATAAATAAAATCCCTATCCATCAGTAATGTAATTTGAAATGTTTTCAAATGCCCATAAAAGCAACTGCTTTTGCAATGTTACCATAAACCACTGTACATTCCATACATAACTTTTCTCAGGAAAAAAAACTCCTTGAAAGCTAAAGAAGCCTAACGAAATATAACTTAAGTTTTTAGAGGGACAAAAAAAAAAAAAAAAGAAAAGAACGTAATCTTGAATGCCTCACCCAAATCACATAAAACCCATTTTGATTTAGAAACCCATGTTGCATTTACTAATAATCTTCATTCACTACAGACTGGTTAGAATACATGAGGTGAAATTTGACACTAATCACTGCTGCCATGTTAACAATTTCCTATATAGCTCACATGGTTCTTACGTGTCAAGCAAACAATTCTACCTATTAATTTTGGCAAGAAATGTAGTTAAAAAGACTCACCGTAGCTGTTTTCTTAGCTGTAAGAGATGCTAATATTGCAATTTTTTCCATTGCCTCCTGCTCTTCTCTAGCAGCCTCTTCCTGTTTAACAGCAAAAACAAACAAACAAACAAACAAACTCAATATACTTCAATCCCAGAAAATGCTTTAGACCCCTAAAACATCATCCCTAAATTTAGTTTATGAATCAACCAAATAAGATCCACATCAGTGTGAGAAAATGATGTAAGATTAACAAAATTAACTTACAAGTTTAACATATGAAAGAGACATCAGCTTTCAGTTCATACGTCATATTTACTAACAAGAAATAAAGAGACGTGTTCCTCCATGCATCTCAATTGTTGCTGTTGCTGAGAAACTGACCCCAAGATGGTCTTGTGCAGGTCTTTTAATGACAGAAAACCACAACAATGGAGTGATGAGTTTGACCAAAACAAACTGATGAGCTAAAATTACCAAGAAGTGGCGTAGAATTACCTATAGAAGCATGGACTATAATAACAATTAAAGATTTCTCCTTTTCCCATTCAAGAAGTGTGTTAAGCAAAAATACAAAAGAATCAAGTTCCAACATTTCAATTGACGATGATGAGGGGGAAAAAAACTTAAAATTAAGAGAGAGAAAAATTTACCTATCTGGATAAGCAGCAGAGTTGAAAAGGCACATATGACTGACCTCTTTCAAATTTAAATTGCTGTAGAGTAATTTCTTGTTACTACTATAAATGACAGTTGGCCTATCTGATGCAGCAAATACATGTGTTGTATTGCAAAGAAAGTAAAGTCAAATGGCAGATCTGGAATCAAGAGTGACTTATATGTTAAGCTAGATCCCGTCTCTAAACGAACTATATGCTAGTTTCTAATACACACAAAGCGAGTTCAATGGTAAATGTGCCCACGAAGCTGTAAGTATAAACACTAAGAACATAGAGCTTGAAATAAAAGTAATTTATTAGTCAATATTGCCATTGAAGAGATTCAACTTTTTGTCTCCAAAATGAAGAGAGTGCTGCCACTGTACATGTCAAGTCCAGTTTGAAGAATTTTAATGTCACACCCCAAGTAACCTACTGGCCAAACAAATTGAACAGAGTGGGTATACCAAGTTACCAACATGGCCCAAAAGCTTAAGCCCAAGTAATATACCAAATTAAGGTTTCATATTATAAAGAGGAAGAAGAAGAAGTGACAGAGAAAAGCCGAAAAGAAAGAAAACGGTAGGCTGATGTATCTTTCCAAAAAGATAGTTGGGCAACAATCCCCCACTAGTCAATCTTGAAAACGACAATGACTGAAGGCGTATTAAAAGTAATAAATGATAACTAGTATCCATGTTAAGCTAGATTACCTCTCCTTAAATGAGAAAAACCTTGGTCAGCATCTTCAGTGGATTTTAGCATAGTTGGCTCTCCAGTCAAGTAGGAGACTACAGTTAACAAAGGAAAAAATAATAATAACTAGCAGATATAAGTGAAAAGAAAAGGTTGAGAACTAGAGACATTAACAACCCTTAACCCAACAAGTGATGATGCGAGACAAAATTAAATCATATGCAGAGATAACAAAAATAATATTTTTGATAATAAGATGCCAAGACAGTTACAATCTTCCCATGCCTTTGTTTCAATTTTACTACTCTATATGCTTTGCCTACTTAAACATGGGAAGATAGAGAAAGAGAAAGGGGGGAAGTTTTCTGGATGATTTACTTAATTATAAACCTCGTTTAACTACGTAGACAAGGATTAAACGAACCTCTCGCATTTCCAAATCTTATTCCCAATTTGTAACGCCCTACACCATTCTTTGAAATTTATATCCCAAATTGAGTTTCATCATCAAAACCACCCAGCACAATAACATTCACACAACCAGGATTTGTGTCTTCCTTGGACCTTACTTCAGCACAATTTGAGTAAAATTCTGGCCTTATAGGTTACTAACTAGAGAAAAGAACCAAGAGGGTCTCAATCTTTACAATAAATAACAATAACCCAGAACAGTTTTCAAGTTTCTTGACACAAACAGCAGTTACAGAACGAGTAGATAGAGACAGTAGTAGAAGAAGTGAAAATAGACAAACATAGATTCGAAACAGAAATTGAGAGACAGAAGTAGGAAACAAACCTATGCGGGTGTGCGATTGTGAGGGGGAGAGAACCACGAATTGTGTGAAAATCGTGCAAATTGATGATAGGGAATTTTGGGGGGAAAAAAAAGAGGGAATTTTGGGAGGGAAATTTCCACCGCCTCATATGTCTGTAGAGGCAGATCAAAAATAAATAAATAAACAATTTAAAATAGTTTTAGGCAATCAAGAGGGCCAGGTTACCAAAAATATACATATATATATATAGTATAACTTAGGCAAGTTTCTTCATTTTTTATTGCCTTTCTCAAATTCTCAACAGTCATCGGAACAAAAGTCAAAATTCAAATCAACCTTCTGATTTTATTTTATTTTTAATGGAATTAATTTTCAAAAATACAATGATTCTCTGTTAGTATAATATTTTTCTATTTAGAATTCTCACCTTCTTTATCAAACAGGACTTCTATAAATAGGCCTTGATTGCCCTAATATTGTTTGTCAATGAGAGTTGTTTCAATTCAACTCGTGTGAGATCAATGGGATCTGATTTTTCTAAACAAAAAGGTTCTTTATATATATTTGTTCTCTCCTTATTTAATTTGCAGTGTTTATTTGCAACTATGTACAAGATTATACACTTGGACTACATAGTTTTTTTAATCACTAGCTTTTGTTTCATTCTTATTTTCAATCTCCTCATTTTATTGTATTGTTTTGTTTGTTTGGTTGTATTTTTGTTTCTTTCTATTTTTTGTTTTCATTTTTCGAGCACAAGGAATATGTTTCATGAATCGTTTTCAAAGCTGTTTTCAAAAATAATTTAAAAACAATCCACTTTTTAAGAAACACTAAAAAAGTTTTTTGTGTAATTTTCAAAATTATTTTTGCACGGAATTACGAACTTTGATGAATGTTTACAAAATTATTTTCAAAATTATTGTTTTTTCTATTAACAATAATTCTTTCTGTTCTTTTCTTTTCTTTTCGTTTCTCTTTATTATGCTAAAACTTTGCAGCGTAACAATCACTTTTTGATTTGTCAAAACCTCTTTCAGGGAGATTATCAAGAAAACCAAAATACCGAAATGCTGGTGTTCCAAACGACTCGATAAGGCATAGCATTGGGGACCAAACAGATTTCCAAGCCGATGATGTCAACCACTACTATGGCATTGATCATGCAAATCCAAGAAACAACCACAACTATGGTGTTCCTACAAACCATAGAAACAATGGTGTTCATGCAAACCCCAACTCATCTGATGATGATGATGATGTTGACGATGAAGAGGATCGCGAACCGAGCTTCCCTCAAGGATACACAAGTCTTTGAGATAGAAAAGGAATAGCCATGGATGATGGATTTTCAGAGTCTTCTTCTCAGTATCCTCCAATTTATGACTCCGATAGGTCTGGACCGTCGTGTTATCGTCCATTTTACCATGGTCAAGAGCTTGAAAATGTGTACCAAAATTGGCAAAGAATGGAAGAGGAGGTTCCACGTTGTGGAGGGTACTATGATCATGAAATGCCTAGTGGGTATTATGGTGGAAACTATTATGAGCCTCCTCAAAATTGGGCATGGACTGGCTATCATGATAATAACTATGGAAGTTATTGTTATGATCATAATATGAATCATCAAAGTTCAATGGTTCGTGCTCTTGATGACCCTTTGAACTATGAACGTCAAAGTCATGGCCAAAATGAGGGAGTCTCATGGAGTGAAAGTTTTGCAAAGGATGTAACGGATCAAATTTTTGGTGGAGTCGATCCTTACTCTGAAGTTGGAAGATATTAGAGAGAGAGAGAGAGAGGGTGTTTCTTAGCTTTGTTAATGATTTGGATTTAGTAAGCATTGATATTGTAGGGTTCATAATTTTTTTGTTTTTTTCTTTTTTTTTTGGAAGAAGGGTTCATAATAGTTTTAGATGTGGAGATCTTTGAATTTTGGTTTGGGTGTTCTTGATAGGTAGCATATCCTTTATATTCAAGTATTGTGAAGTTGGGTAATATTAATACATAAAAGATTTTTAGACAAATTATACCCGTAGCTTTTATATTTTGATGTTTGTATCATTTGGTTTCTATCGTTTTAGTTTTTAATTTTAGATTTTATATCAATTTAGTTCAATTGATAATACTATTAGATTTTTATGAGAAATAATCATTGAGTTAGTTCAAATTGAGTCACTCAATCAATTAAATTTATAATTTTATTTCTAAAAGCATGACACATGCTCATGTGTGCTTTTTTCATTAAAAAAAAATATATACTTACAATGGAAATTAATTAGACCAATTTGAAACAGGGTAAAAAATTCATGATTAAAATTGAACTAGTAATTCAAATTACAGTGACTAACATGACATAAGGGTTAAAATACCAAGACTAGCGGTACAATTTACCCAAGTTTTTTTTTTTTTTTTATTTATCAAATTTTCTTATTACTAACACAAAAATTATAAATTTATGTTAATAAATATATGTGAAATTCATTGTCCTTGTCTCTATTGATAAGAAAGTTTAGTTAAAAAATCATTTATGGGCAGCATTTTCTTATGGTGTTTAAATCTAGGGGGTTGTTTTGGAGTTGATTTTTTGACATTTTATAAATAGATAAATGTGTAAAAAAATAATTTAACAACTTATAATAATTTTTGTCACTATTTGAACTCCTCTTCAAACGGGCCTAAATATGGATAAAAGCTCTATCAAATCCTAATGATTCTCTTGTTCTATTCAATTTTAAACCTTTTTACATTGTTATTATGATGGACTTAAAAAAAAAATGGATATGAGATCAAACAATATATTAGCCCATTTTGACATGGTTAAACCCCCCTAAGAAATCTTGCTTGATTTGCTTTTCCTTAAAACCACCCAAGTGACACTATTCCAATACTGAATATTTTCTACATATCAAACTTGTCTTAGGTGATATTTGATAAAACTAAATATTAAAAATTAAAGGTTATTTGATAATGTACTGAATTCAATCAAATTGACTGATTTATATAACTGATTGATTTATATAAGCAGCAGAAGTGGTTAAATTTTTAATTTTACCTTTTTTACTTTTTACATTTAAATATTTTATTAAATATTTTTCTCACTAATATAACTAGAAAAAAGAATATTGTAATTACTATCATAAATCTAACCAGTGAAAAAGTTTAGTACTTACTTTGTATGGTATTTCAAGAAAAAAAAGTCATCTCCAAAGTCTCTCCAAGATGTGTTGGAACTCAAGCTCCTCATACCTCACCATACACAGTAGTTTATGCTTAGATTTAACTTGTGTACTTGTAAAAAGTGTTCTGGTACTGTTACAATGCTAGTGTCTTCATCTAGCCTATAGTACACCCTCACTGTTAGCATATAGGTTGCCCCCTGGCTTGAATCATTAAACAGTAACTCATATGATCCTATACTCGACATGGTCGCCAAATTTTATACCAAATAATAAAAATCCATAAGTAGAATTAACCCTTGAAAACTAGCTTGCAAGGAGAGGATACCGAAGAGCTTATATTCACATGATCAAACCAACTGTTAAGGGTTGTTCAAAAAAAATAGAAACCAACTGTTAAGGGATATAAGATCATAATACTCAGCCTTTTAAAATCAACCAATATATGCGATAAATATATTACTTTGAGTTTACTTCTAGGAAATATGCTTCAAATTACAAGCAACCATAATTCAGAACATGCTTCCACTTATAAATTTGGCCTGATAATATTTTCGCCATGCCATGTGTGTGTGTGAGAGAGAGAGAGAGAAGAATGTCAACATGATGATTTTAGCATAGTCCACTTCATTGTTGGGTTACAATCAAAAAGGTAAAATTGCAGCTTTGAAAAAGCTTTATAATGACATCCAACAAGAGAGGAAAATGTCCAAGGAACAAAGAAACTCAAGTGAGACAGCTACTAAAGAAATGATCATGTAATGCCACAATGGCATATGGTTGTAAACCTGAATTCAAAATACAAATAAAAGAAGAACGAGAGGAAGTTGCTTCAATATCCAATTCTCTAATTCAGCTCCACCTTCTCCAATCCTCTTCCTCATCTACTGGAGTATACCAAGATTGTCGCCGCGTTGAGTTGCTTAACCTGTAGTTCAAGAGCACCTCTTCATCACAAAGTGGCCTAGTGGCCACAAGGACAAGAGCCTTAAGAACCAGAACATCTGATTCACCGTTGCTAGATCCCCAAGATTTAAACCAAAAACTTCCAAACCTCTTCATCTTCGCTTCCTCTCCACTTCCAAACTTTATGTTTGGTATATAGGTTCTCATATCCTTCTCAGTTAACGGAAAATCATAAGGGCAAACCATTACATTTGGGACCATCTCTTTTGCAGGGTGGTTCGCAAAATGGGCAAAAGCTATTGGGTTTCTCCGCTCCAACACATCGCCACTACTGGCCACTCGCGTGGCTTGCAAAAGTTTACTGAGCATCTTCCAAATTTGGTCAGAACCTTTATTATTAGCATCATCTTTCACATTTGGCCTAGATTTAATAACACCCGAGAGGTCCCACACTTCACGGATTTAACCCCCAACACCCCAAGGCTGTGCATTGATAACAGTTCCGTCGTACCTTGTGATCAAGTCCGGGTTGTGTGTATCGACTCTTGGATATCCAGGAATATAACGGTAGTAAGCTGGAGAGTAAATTATTCCAGGGTAGAATGCTATTACAGTACCAACATCGGCTTGACCATCTATGAATAAACCTTGGCTAGCGTCCTTATGCGGAATTTGAGATGGTTTGAGCTCAAGAGTGTAGCCTATGAGATTCTTCAGACTCTAAGACAACTCAGCAGGTTTTAACAGTTTTGTATCAGGTACAGCTGTGCTGAAAATTCATGATAATCAGATTCCAGCATTAAAAGTTACTCAAAATCATTGGGAGTTCCACACCAAATAATATAGGTATAAATTCACCAGATGACCAAGATAGGTACAGACTACAGTGATTAAAATTTGATACAGGCGCACAAACAGATACTATTATGTAATCTTCTGTTATTTTCATTGAATGCAATCAAGATAAATTCAGAGAACCAAGTGGCAATATAGTTATTTTAGTACTAGAACGTTTAAACCACAGATAAAATTTTGTCAGACAGTTTTAGTGGGGGGGAAAAAACAAAGCATTGGTTGATCATCAATAGATCTTAATAACTTCAATGCTCCAAGAGGTCCTGGAAACCTCATTAAAAGAAAAAACAATATAACAATAATTTCATATGGATGGTTAATCATCAATAACATATCACATAAAAGGACAGAACAACATCATTATCATTAATTGGGAAAGAATCTGCGGATTCGTATATCATATCGAAATGACTAAACCACAATATAAAGAAATTAGCGTATAATAAAACAACCAAGTTATGCATAAAAGATGACTAAATGCTCATTAAAAAATAAAGTTTGTAAGATCGTACAATACTAACATCCCAACTATTTATTTCAGAAGCACACGCACACATACACACACAAACACACAAGGGGTCACATCAAATGAAAAAATGAGTTCTGATCGCCTTATGAGGCTCTTTGATACCACTATCCTTCTTTCCTAGTTCCCACATACCTCTAATCATTTTTCAGTCACTAACTTGTTCTCTTTTTCTTTTTCTTTTCTTTTTTTTCCCCTTGAAAATAGTCATGATTGATATAGAGAAAATACAAGGAAAGAGATGTTATCTGAGATGTGTGATTGTTATAGTATTGCTGGGAACAGCAGAGGTGAAAGCCAGATTGGAGGCCTTGCTTTTGATAGTGCCAAATGTCAATGGTAATGGGGAAGTGAGATGGGATAAGGCATTAAGCACAAGTCAAGATATTTTGTCAACAAGCTTAGATTTCTAAGAATGATCTCATAGTTTTGCCATAGTTGACTACTAGGATTCACATACCTAGACCTGTCAAGCTCTTCCATATCAAGTTACTTATGCAACAAGACCATAGTTATTGTTCATAATAACTATGTTATTATGCATTGTGTACTACCTATATCGCCCATAATAAGATGATTTTTCAAAACCTGCCACTATATAGTTTCGGCAAGGAGCACTTAAAGGAACCAATTTAATCGCAGTTCACTCACTTTTTTTTTCTTTCCAGACGAAAAAAATAAATTCAATTTAAATCAATAAAACAAAGCTATGAAAGAAAAATAACAAATAAAAAATAAATAAACAATGTCTTAGATGGTTTCAGTAAACTATCTATTCGTTCTATAAGATAACAATAAATATTCTAAGATAAATTTTACAAATCAGGAAGTGGGTAAATTTAAGCAAACTCAGTGTTAAATAGAGTAAAAATCTGTAGTAATTCCAAACATTAATAAAGGGAAATTTAAAATGTCCTGGAGTTGATAAAAACAAATTTCTGACAGTTTGAAATAAAGATGCAGATAAATACTCACCAGGACTTTTATTTTGTGGGCTCATCCTTCCAACAGCAAGGCCAAGGCCACTACGGGTCACAGCAGTATTCCTTTGTGAAGTTGATTCAGATGATTCATTTATGCTCTTTGAATCAGGAAGAAGAATTTCATCCATTGATGCACAGAAGGTTTTAATTTGAGAATGAATGTTTTCTTGAACCTGTTTCCGTTGATCAGCAAGGGAGGCCTTACCAGCCATATCAATGATCGCCTCTGCATTTGATTCATCAGCATTCCTTCCTAAACGATTATAGCTGGATATGCAAGGTTTTCCATAAGGAATTAAGACTAGCATGACAAAAAGAAAAGAAGGCAACTATATGGCAACAAAGGCTGCATCATGTTCACATGAAAGGACATGGTAGATTAGATCATCAATACATGACATGCAGAATATTAATCATGATGTCTGTCTCAATCTTCCAACACTATGAAAGTGAATTACCTCATCAAAGCTCAACAATCATCTATGTTACATGGACTCGGGTGAGGGTGTGTATCTAAGGGTCGGATACTTCAAAACTAAAAATTAAGGATACGTCGATATGGATCCAAATTTGAATACAGGTACGAGGATACATTAAATAGTTATTTTTTAAATATATTTATTATATGAAAATGAGTTAAATAGTAAATTTTAAATATATTTATTATTTTTTATCTTATGTATTATTTTTATTAATAATATTTTTAATTTGTTTTATTTTTAATTGATATATATATATTATAAATAAAAATATACATATAACAAATTATGATAAGATAAATAAAAATAAAAATTGATGATTTGTTTTATAGATTTTATTAGATTTTTTTTATTATGTATGATTTAATTGAATTTCTTTTGAGAGAGACAGAAAAGTGATTGATATTCACCGTCATAGAGAGGAGAAGAGAGAACAGAGGAGAAAAGCGATCGACAAAGAGAAGAGAGAGAAAACAAAGATCGACATATATATATAGAGAGAGAGAGACGAAGACAAAGATCGTCTATAGTGGTGCTTGTCGAAGGAGAAGGAGAAGTTAAAGCCAACGAGACAGGATTGAAGGGGCCACACTTGTTGAAGTCGTCAAACAGAGGATCGAAGCCAGCGATAGGTTCTCTCCTTGCTCTCTCTTTCGTTCTTTTTGCATTTAGGGCAAAATAGAGTCGTATCCACTTGTAAAGAGCCATATCCCGGCCGTGTCTCGCACCCGTACTAGCGTCGTATAGTGTCTTGTCGACATAGGTACCTCTCAAATTTCAAAGAGTCCGTGTAACGTAGACAATCATAAATACTTGTACACTTATGCCCAGTGTTATTAAAGGCGCACCTAGACCTAAGTCTCATCCAGGTCCAAGGTTTGCGCCTTGTAGTGTTTCAGGCTAGTCGATTTCAATAAGGCGCCTAACTGGTCCAAGGCTTGTGTCTTAGGGATTTTTTTAGTATTGCTTCAATTAATTTTTTTAAAATCTGACCGTTGCTTTAATATGGTGCAGCTACAAAAGATCCCTACTCTTATTATAGATGCCAATACATTGGGCATTCAATCCCAAATCAATGATAACAGAAAAATTACCCTAATTCCTAATCTCTGAAGAACACTAAATGTTAACATTTCATTTTATTGATATTGAACCCTATTATTTACTTATATTAATTTTTTATTTTTATTTTTCCGTACAAGGTGCGCCTCACTTCAATGGAGCCTACTCCTCTTGCGCCTTGAGCCTAGGCCCCACGAGCCTTTGGCGCCTTGGTGCACCTATCGCCTTTAATAACACTGCTTATGCCAAGTATTGCTATTCTATTATTGGAATCATACGGTTCGTGATTCAATCGCATAATTCGATTCAATTCAATTCATCAAGAATCGATATTTAACATGTTGCATAAATCACAAATAGTTGTAAACCGTGAGTGAATCGGTGAATCGATTGATTCACTTTTGATTCGCTGAAATCAATTTTTGACTTCTTTTGCTTTTTTATTTTTGAAAAAGAGTGCACACAATTTTGCTAAGGTATTTACGATTACTATATGCTATCTTTTGACTTTCTCCTCCCTATTTACTCTCAAAGACTCAAACCTTGAACGAAAAGGAAAAAAAATAAAATCTTCTCTATATAATATTCTAGGTTTTGATAATCAACTTTATCCAAGTGTTTACAGTTATAAAAGGAATCTTTTAAAGGCATCTAGTGAGAATGGTTGATAACAAATATTTAAAAGGAAAAAGGTAAGGTGAAGATCTTATATTGGAACATGTGTTAACTTCTTATCTATTAGACTACTTGATCATTATTCAAAACAACATTTTAAGGAGTTTGAGTCTAAATATTTCATATTATGAGATATATTTAATCCCTAAGTAAGTGTATGGATATGTTTTTCTATATATTAATAAATAATTATAAAGTGACCGAACCTTTACAATTCACAATTCGATTTTATTCGCGATTCGATACAATGCCACTTTGATTCACAATTTGAATCCCGAAAGTTTCAAATCATCACTAGACGTCAAGCTACTTCCTCCAAGTTGAATAAGGGAAAAAATAATAATGATGTAAACCAAAAGTTGTTCAAGGTCAACTAGATCTCTTAACTCCTGCTAGTCAAGCTCTTTTTGTAATTTAAGCCAAGTTCATTAAGTATTTAATAAGTTAATATTGTCCCATTGGGTAGATTTTTATCTTGAAAGGCATTATGTTAAGAATTTACAAAATAGAATGCATACCCTAATTACAAATTCAAAGCCTTACTACTAGATTTTTAGGTAGAAACAAAAATTATATATTGCTCAAATTGAAATACCATAAGATTATTGTCAATAATAGATACTTCAGGAATTCAAGATGAATTTGCCTCTTATTATGACCTTTCCAGAATACATGACACCATTTTCAATACATTAACAATTGTTAAAATTTTTTCTTTTTCAAGGCCACAAAACTCAGGTCAATCAAGCATTAATGCATTCATAACTTTAAAGCACGAAACACAGGTGTTGTGAAAGGCAAAAGCAGACTCAGGACAAGAGTAACATGAACAATGGTTAACTCAATAACCAAACGATATGAACCTGGTGTAAAGAAAGAAGCAATTTATATCAGCCTCAAATTGAATGTGCCTTGGATTTCTAGCAAATGTGGGACTTTTTACAAGAATTCTCACAACCTAATAGCAAAATGAAGAAACAGAAAAACCTTATTAAGAAGATGATGGAAAGAATGAACAGCAGCAATGTTTAGGACTAAAGCAGGGGGGCCACATTTAACATATGGGGGAATCTATCAACTAACAAATTCTGCAGTACTGTAACAAGATAAATTATCCCAAATTGGATGCAGATGCCATGTAGTAATTTTGTGGCCAACCCAATGGGGTCATTGATATTGTAAATACATATTTGCAATAAGGAGGTGAAATCTGTTAGTTGGTAGGAAAACTCCCAAAACATGCCTAAATATAACAGAAGTATTCAAAATCTTGACAAGAAGACATCTAAAGCAGTTGTATTGAGTATATATAACTCTTTGTCCCACATGTAACCATAAATTTATATTAAAAAATAAATAAATAAATAACATTGGAGATAAAGGTGCAACAATGAGTAAGGTTAATTGACAGTGGCGGGAAGTGAATAAGAGGTAGTGACAAATTAAAGTATGGAAGCTCAAGCTGCTCTACTATTTATGTATCATCTCAAATATGGATTCTTCAAAAAAACCACCCACTTCTAATGAGTAAAACCCCCTTGAATGTAATGAAGACAATTGATTCAAGTTAACAAACCAAGTGGATAGTGTGGTCTGCTTCCACAAAAGAACCTTTAATAAAAAGGTGCATGTGCGATTAAAATATATAAACTCCTTCTCTTTAGAATCTTTTGGTGCAAAACATATCACGTTAAAAACCTAGCCAAAGGTTAAACAACACGGCTCTAAATTGTGGTACTAGGTGACATAACTGTAAGGGTCACAGTGTAATAAAGATCAAGTATCAAGTGATACACAAGCTGCTGTTGGACTGAAAAACAAAATCAAAAAATGAAGAAAAACTACTCATCATATTTTGATTGGCCAAAGCTAATTTCATTTCCTCAGCAAATAATAAATGAATAAATTTTGCAAATTTATTACATTTTGTGTGTGTGTGTGTGTGTGTTTTTCTCACATAATAGTTTCCTATGTACATGAGGTTGTTATCCGCATCAATAGAACATAGTTTATTTCTCTTTTTCCCTTTTCACATAAATGTTCAAGTGACCTAACATGTTCCCCCCATTCTGTACTTGTCCCACCAATTACAAAACCTTTGTGCTCTTATCATTTCCTATACAAATTCTAACTAGTGACAATTGTCCATAAGATTACAGGTGGCCCTCACTTTAGATTGCCCAACCCATCTAGTGGTCTTATGTATACATCAATCTTCTAGTGGTCTTATGTATACATCAATCTTACACATCTACATCAATCATACTATTCATTATTTTTCTCCCTAACCAATTTTATTTTTCAAAAGCAAGTAAAAATCTTTATTTTTTTACCATAAACTTATAAAATTTGCAGTAAATATATCCACCCAGGTTTATGAAATATACAATTGATTCCCTCACATTTTGAAAATTACATTCCGCTCTTTAAGGTTCCAAATCTCATTACAATACCCCCTATTAACCCGCAATCAACTAACGAATTTTGATGACATTATCATCAAAAATTTCAAAAATACCAATTTTAACCTTAATAACCCAAACCCAAACCCAAACCTAAACCTAATCCCCAACCCTAAAAATAATGAGATGTGTTATGATGGAAGAAAACAAAGAACGAAAAGAGGGGTGAGGCCAGCAATGGTTTGCAATGTTGTTGGGTGGAGGTGTATTGGTTGCTACAATTGACGGATTGCTACGTTGTTGTGCTAGGGGTTGTGTGTCTCTGGAATGGTTTGTTGATCAATTTTTTATCTGTTAAAACTTGTGGTTGTTTGTAGGATGGCTACAATGGTGAATGTAGTGGTTTGATGATCGATTCAGTGTTGGTTGAGGGTGGAATGGGGGTGGGGATCGCAAGGGAGGATGGATGAGTGATGGTAGAGGATAGGGGTTGCGGGGAGAGTGGAAGAGGATTGGGGGTGGCAAGGGAGGGTGAATGAAGGATGAGGGGTGGTATGGAAAGGTGGGAGTTAGCAGTTAAGGGTTGGAGGGGAGGACGGTGGCAACCCCTTGTCACAAATCTTACTCACAAATACTTACAAGTTGTTTGAAACTTTGATGTAATGCTTCAGTGATGTAAGATTTGCTATGTTTAAAGTTGAATTATTGGGCCACCACTTTCCCTCACACGATACAGCATGCTCACATCCTCAAATTCCTCTTCTACCTCAATCAATTTGGGGATTTCTTTGGTAATGATAGGAATTGCGGGTAGCCATAGGTTTCACACAATTTCCACTAACAACGGTGTTGCGTTGTCGTGGAATTTGTTGGTGGATGATGGCAGTGTTGTGACAATGGGTGTTGGCAATGGCACTGTTAGCCATGGATAATGAATAGCAGTCGGAGGTGGTTGGGTGCAGTGGATGGGGAAGTAATGAAAAATGGTTGGAGGTGGTTTGGTGGCACTGTTAATCGTAATGTTATATAATTTTGAAGTAACAGCAGTTCAACCAACTTATAGTTTTCCTCAAAACAAAACCATTTTAATCTACTTACCCCAAATAAATTTTAACAAATTGAAGCAAAGAAAATACTAACCTTACTTTTCCACTCAATGCACACTACCATAGGCACATATAAAAAGCAAGGGACCTCAATCCAAAGAGATTAAAACCATGAAATACAGCATAATAACTAATCACTCTTTCTATTGTACTTGGGTTAAAAAAAAATTGAGAAATTAGCTTAAAAAGCTCCGCAGAAATATTTTTTTACGAAAATAAAAGTAGTAAATTTGTAAGTACATTCGTTCATTTGCCAGGCCCAAAGTCAAATCCTTGTCGCAAACAAATTGGGGGGTCGGTAAATATCCGATTTACATTACGAACAAATATAATAATAAACCCTTAATTTGGATGTTCATGGGTATGCCAATTAAACTAGTTTTGAATGTAAAATGAGTATTTCAACCAAGCAGAAAGAGAGAGAGAGAGAGAGAGAGAGAGAGTACCTCTTGAAATTTCTGGCAAAGAAAAGTCGTTTGTTCTCTCTGTATCTCTCGGAACTGAAGCTGGGGGTTTGGGTTTTAGAGGCACCAAACCAAACCTTGTTCGGATCGGAGCCCCAAACCAACGCCACGCATCGGATTCGGGTTGATCCGAGGTTTTACTGGATTTGGGTTGATTTGGGTTGGTTCAATCCAAATCTACTAGCATTGTTCGAGAAAAACTAGTTGAATTGTATTGAGTTGAGTTGAGTTTAGTTGAGTGACTTCGGTACCAACAAACATAGATTTTGGTTAAATATAGTTAATAAATTATAAAATTCTTATTGTATTAGTCTTAACAAATTATTTAAAACTAAATTTTGATTAATTTTGCTGCAGGACATCATTACATATAGTGATATATTATTTACAGGTTATACAATGTTTTATTATTTATTCTTAAGGGTGATGTCACATCTTGTTAAACGACTGATTCTTGCACATTTTTTTTTTCTATTTTTTTTAGGAATATAAAATTGCATAGATATATCCTATGTACTTTGGATGTCCGGCCACACAACTGCTATTGGGCACAAATTTATTTATTTTTTAAATATAAAACTGCACATATATAACAATACAAAATTAACTTCTCCTATATTACTTTGTCTACTTTTTAACAATACAAAATAAATATTTTACAAAATTTAATTTTAAAATAGAGAGTCTAATATACTGTGTATATACCAAAAATACTAGCTAAAATAGAAAAGTAGCTTTTTAGTTATAATTTAACTCAAAATTTGTTGAGATCAGTGTGAATAAACATTGGCAAATTGATTAAGCCTTCGCTTGGGAAGAATTTTTTTAACATGATTTGTTAGTTTTTTTACTATTTTAGCATAGTCAAAAAAGTTTCATTTGAAATGAACTTTTGTTTTTTTTTTTTTTTTATAGTTTTGTGAAAAAAAAAATGAAATAATTATAGTCTTGATGTGACATTTTATCTTATTAATTTTTTAACTTATTTTATCTTTTTAGTTTCAACCATCTTACCAAACAAAACTTAAAATTTATCAATTTACTTATAACCCGCTTACATAAATGCAAAATTATTTTATACTGAGCTTTTTAAAATTCTAATGCTAGTAGGCGGGTGGCACATATCATTTTCATTGTATAATTTTTCTTAATTTGATTATTTTGCTTATTACTTTGTAAAATATAATTTTGAATAATATCGTATATTCGATTCATTTGTGAGTTTTTTTTTTTTGTCAATATTTAGAATAAATCATAATTTTTAAAAGAAAACACAAAGACAAAAATGAAAAAACCAAGGTTGTATATTAAGTGACTTTTTTTTATTTATTTTGTATTTCTACTTGTCCAACTTAATCAAACTATTGGCTTAAAATAGTCAAAATATTCAACTAACTTGTCAATTTTAAGAATAAGTTGGTGCCGGATTGAAAAATTCTCAATATGTCAAAATTAAATTTGTTTATGAATTTTTCACAAAACCAATCGAAGTCAACTTGTGCGTACCCTTATTTGTGGGACAAAAGTCCAATAAAAATAAATATATAAAAAAAATGAGAAAATATCATATAAATACTTGTAAATTAGTGGAGTTTAAGTGAGTTGTGTTTCTAGTTCAACTAACTGCAAAATTTCTACTAATTTGAAATTAATTTTTCAATTTTCATTTATCTATATCTCCCTACAAAAAAGGTAAAATAATAAATTATTTTGAACAAAGCGTAAAGTAGAAATAATCTTTCCCCAAATTTTAACAACATATGAAGTTAAATTTTCTATACATATGCATGGAGATGATGATATTATTACTGAAAATTATGAATAACCACTCTATAAGTTGTTGATAGAGTTCTAGTACACAAAAAGTTTGCTTACCCCCTCTCTCTCTCTCTCTCCCACATGTCATCTTAGATTTTGAACGACACTACCATTGGCAAATCACAACCACCGTTGTCATTATCACCGATTTCTTCATCATATTGTTTATGCACCGTCACCTTCACTTGACTTCAATGACCTCATACAACGACTATTGCCTTACGACATTGTTCACATATAATCTCTACCACCTTCATTTCAAACATTCTACTACCAATGCCACCTTATTGCTTCTTCGTCTGCTTCTATGGTCCAGATTTGTATTGGTTTCTCTTTATCTTTTTCTTTCTTTATTTCTCTCTCATTCATTTCTTTGTTAAAAAATATGTAAATTCAAAGTCACATAGTGAAATACAAACATAATAAAATACACAATGAAATTTTTCATTACACAATGAAATTGCACTGTGTCTCAGTGAATTTTCACTGTGCAAGTTAATGAAATTTGGCTTTCTGCACCCAATGATATTTTAACTAAATATAAAAAATTGTTAAAAGGAAAAGAAATGCAAAAATGTGTTTTTTGGAGGTAATATCATTTTGCTCCCTAAATTTTCATGTATTTTTCAATTTGACCCTCAAATTTCGATTAATATCAATTTTCACATAAACTTTTCAAAATTTTGATCAATTAGGCCCTTGCCGTCACATTTTGTCTATAATTAGACGAAAGAAAATTGTTTCATAGCTCGAAATTTCAGAGGCTCGAGTGCCCCGAATGCCAAAACGATGTCGTTTTGCGTTTTGGGCATTTTTTCCCCTCTATTTTCTCTTTAAAACAGAGAGGCGAGAAAAGAAAGAGAGGAGGAACAAAAAGAAGAGGGAAGAAGAGAGAAAAAGAAAAGAAGAGAGGGGAAACAAAGAAAGAGAGAGATATATATATGCAAATCTATGTGTGTATACACAGATCTATGTATACACAGAGAAGGGTCGCAATGGATGACGGTGATGGCAGTGTCGGTGGGTTGAGATATTTGCAACAGTGATGGCGATGAGCGACAGTGATGGCTACGTTGGTGGGTGGAAGGTTTGTATAAGGTCCCGGTGTCCAACATCGAGAATGGAGGGGGAGTTCCTAGGTTATAAAAGTAAAAATCTGAACCCTTATATAGTATCGAGGCCTTTTCCTAGGTGGAGAAATCCCTAGTAGAACTCCTCAATTAAGCGTGTTTAGGTTGGAGTAGTTCTAGGATAGGTGACCCACTAGAAAGAACAAATCCGTGGTGTGGCCCAAATCGGACAATATCGATGACATGTGAAGGGTTGTGGCGTTACAAATGGTATCAGAGCCGACTCTCCGAAGTACCGAGTGTGGGCCCCTAATGTCTCTTGGTACATGTGGGCGGGCTTGTGAGCTGGCAGGCTACTGCACAAGGACCTGCAGCCCTAAGGGCGGTGGATTGTAAGGTTTCGGTGTCCCACATCGGGAATGGAAGGGGAGCTTCTAGGCTATAAAATTAAAAGTCTGAACCCTTATATAATATCGAGGCCTTTTTCTCGGGTAGTGAAATCCCTAATAGGACTCCCAATTAAGCATGCTTAGGTTGTAATAGTTCTGGGATGGGTGACCCATTGGAAAAAAACAAATCCGTGTGGGCGTGGCCCACTGGGAAAAACAAATCCGTGCAGGCGTGGCCCAAAGCGAACAATATCAATGACATGTGAAAGGTTGGGGCGTTATAGTTTGCAAAAGGTAATGGCGGCGCCGGTGGGTGGGAATTCCGGCTCTCTCTCTCTCTATTCCACCTCTTTGTTCTCTCTTCCTCGCTCTTTTATCCTTCTCTATTCTTCCCCCCTCCTTATTTTCTCCTTCTTCTTTCTATTTCAGAGAGAAAACATATAGAAAAGTAGGGAAAGAAGAAGAAAATAAAATAAAAAATGTGCCAAAATGACATCGTTTTGGCACCTCGAGTCATTTGAGCCACAAGTTATTCGAGTTACCTAGCGGGACTATTGGACGAAATGTGCTGACGCGACACCAAAATTCATTTGAAATTTTATTTTACTCCCAAACTATAAATTAAAAATCAAATTTTCCCTCAAATTAAAAATCAACTTGCCTTCCAAACTATACCTTAAAAATCAATTCGCCCTCCACGTCAGCACATTCCGTCCAATTGTAGATGAAATGTGACAGCAATGGCCAATTTGATCAAAATTTCAGAAGTTTGGGTATAAAATTGATATTAATAGAAATTTGAGGATCAAATTAAAAAATACATAAACGTAGGAGGGGCGAAATGATATTTTCTCGTGTTTTTGGTGTCTCCATGTGCACTGATAGGATATGATATAAAAATCTCAACAAAATATGTATGGATGCTTCATTTCAAGACCCTTTTGAAGCAATAAGTCCCACAAAATAGTTAATCCTAATCCTAAAGGAAATCTACTATAAAAGTAATTACAGATTTAAAAAAAATCAGGGTAAATTACAAATACACCCCTTAATTTTACTTAAAATACGAATTGCTCCCTATGGTTTGAAAGATTACAAATACCTCCCTATCATAATTTTTTACTTAACAAAATTAATTAAAAAAGTGAAATTTCTAACTGTTCACCTATACAATAATAAAATTATCTGAATTATTAATTGAAATAAAATTTTAACATTATTAAAAGCTGTTAATTAACTTAACTTAATGATTTATTAATAAAAGGACCTATTTGTTATAAATTAGAAACCTTAGGGAGCATAATGTAATTTCTAAAATCACAGGAAATAATTTGTAATTTTAGTGAACCTCATTGCTGCGAAATGGTCATTATTTATTCTAAAGGCTTACGACTTGACCTCAATCCTATTGAACTTTTGCCCTTCCTAATAAGATTTGGGTTAAACCTAGGCTAAGGTGTTGAAGCTTGGACTGCAAGCCCAACAAAAAATATAAAAAATAAAGAAAAAAAGTAAAAGTTCAAAAGCCTGAATATCGGCTCATTGCGCTTAGGATGCGAGCCAGCTCATTAGCCTGTTTGGGTAAACCCGTTGGATGAGGTTTTATATGTTTTTAGTACTAAGTTGGTTCGATTCGCCATGTTAAAAGAAATCCATTGAACTTAGCTCACAGATGAGTTTGGGCACAATTTCACATGACCCAACTTGGCCTTGTAAAGTGCCCAACAATTTGTTGCTGAAAGTTTGCCTAGTTTCCACACAATTTTCAATTATTAATAAGTGGCTAAATTTTTTACTACCAAAATTTCTTAATCTTTGTGTTCCAATTTTAGTTTCTCATTTATGACTCACTTTATATTTCAATATTTAACCCATACTTTTTAATAACTGATTTCGATGATATAACCAATATACAATAGATATGAGACAAAAGATGACAAATGATTTGTGCTACTCATTTATCAATGTGTTAATACATGTTAGCTAATGTGAACCTGATAACTACTGAACATTATTAATTAACCAATAATATATAGTTCTAATATTATGAGACTGTGCTCCTCATTTATCTTTGTTTTAATACATGTTGGGTAGTGTCGATCTTAATATTACTTATATATGGTTGGGACAACTATTTTTTTATCTCGTTTATAAATCTTTTTTATTATAATATAACATGAATGACTATGGACATAAATTTTACTTTTGGAATAAATCTCATATCTTTATGTGTGTATCTGATTTTTGCATTAAGATTACAACTTTCACATTGTTAAAACTCACAATTGTCTAAAAAAAATATTTAATAATCAGTCCTAGTTATGGTAAGGTATTGCAAAGCTCCAACTAGGTTGTGATAGAGAGATGGTTGAGAAAATGAGATGAGTATCTCAGAAGGAGGTGAAGAATTGGAAGCCATGAGAGAAGAGTAAGATTCATAGTTGGACATTCTTGCTTTAGCAAAAATTTCTAAAGCATACTCATGTTGAGACAGAAACAAGAAATATTTCATAACTCTTTCATGGAGAAAACAGAGCGCATATGCTTAATAAGAGTTGCAATTTGAGCTAAATCATTGCCAAAAATAAAAATCTCATCCATATAGACTAGCAATAGTGTGATACGATGAATAAACAAGGAAAAATCACGGTGCTTATTTGTAAAACCAGTGGACAGAATAAATGTGGAGAAGGTCGAATACCAGGCCCTTAGAGCCAATTTAAGACCATACAGGGCTTTTTACAACTTGCACCTATGAGAAAGATGAACAAAGTCTTCAAAACCTTGAGAGTGAACCATCTCTTCTTCAAAAACACCATGAAAAAAGGCATTGGAAATGTCCAATTATTTTATTTGCCAATTTTAATGAAGAGCAAGACTAAGAAACACTCTAATGGTGGGATGCTTAGCCATTGGGTTGAATGTTTCATGATATGCCTTCCTTTTGCAAATAACCCACTACAAGAATTAACACTTTTGCCGACCAAAAAATTGGTCGCTAAAAGCCCATTTTTGGTCGGCAAAAATAATCCGCGACCAATTTTTTTGGTCGCTACTTTGGTCGCCAATTGAGAGTCGGCAAAAGTAATTCGGGACCAAAATTTTGGTTGGTCGCGAATAGTCGGATTTGCCGACTAAATTTTCGGTCGCTAAATATATCATTACCGCGACTAATTCATTTAGTCGCTAAAACACTTTGGTCGCGAAAATTGATATTTTCCCGACCAAATATCTTAGTTGCCAATTTACACATTTCGCAACCAAAAAGTTTGGTTGCCAATTATTACATTCAACGATGAAAAAGTTTGGTCGCCAATTGTAACATTCCACGACCAAAAAATTTGGTCGCCAATAGTCAAGGAATCGCCGACCAACAATTTAGTCGCCAAAAGGTAAGGAATTGCCGACCAATAATTTCAGTCGCAAAAGTGTAGAATTTGCCGACCAATTTTTTAGTCGCCAAATCTCTTTTTTTTTTTTTTTTTTTTTTAGAACATTCAATTTTTGTTTTAAACATTCAATCCAATATCGAACAAAATTCATTCAACCCAACCACAATTAAGGAACAATAACATGTAAAAAATTAAAAATTGCTCACAGTTTCGGTACCACAATTAAGGAACAAAATTCATGACACACAACCAAAAAATTTAACTAAGAAGAAAACTTGAGAATTTAACTTGTATACAAGAGCAATACACTACTAAAAAAAGTAGTTTTTGCGACCGTCACAAGCCGTCGCAAATAATAAAAATACAGTCGCAAAAGACCTTTTGCGACGGCCCATGCGACGGCAAATGGGGGTCGCGAATGTGGGGGTGGCAAATACTTTTTGCGACGGCAAACAACGTCGCAAAATGATTTGCGATCGCCTAAACTACTTATGGCGACGCTATTTTGCCGTCAAAAAACAAAAACAATGCTAACATGTTTTTGGCGGCAATCTTGTTACCGTCGCCAAAAAAAAAAAAAAAAAAAAAAAAAAAAAAGTGTGTAACATTAAACACTCAAAATTGAAGCCATTGCATTTGAGTCTCAAAATTGAAGCCATATGTGAAAATTATTACAACTAGAAATAGAAAAAAATTCTTTTAGACACCATTATTAGCATGTCAAAATTAGGAAAACACAGGAGGCCACACAAACCCTAACGCAACAATCTAAATTTCAGATGAAATCTTTCTTAAATCTAACAAAACTACAAGATACCACAACATTGCTCAAACAATCTAGAGTACCATTCCAATACTTCCAACAAAACTACCAAAAGACAGAAATAGACAATCTCCTCGCACAAAACTAAGACCTTGGTTTCTCTTTACGTCCAAATCCAGCAATCAACACCTCATCCTACAACAAGAAATGTTTTAAGGTTAAGTCACCAATGATGACTGCAAAATGATCATCCCAAGCTTTTGAAGAATACTTACATTCTCTTCAATGTAGTTTAAGCAACCGTCGATTGGGACAAATGCTGCAATCTTCTTCCCATTTCTAATCAGTTGAACCCTAGCACATTTTCGGATAGCAGAGTTTGGCTATTTAGCCTCAATACCACTGTAAATGTCAGTTGGCCATTAGTCAGGTTTGATACTAAATGCAATAACCACAAATGAACATTTAATAAAAAGGAGGTAAATGAAAGCATATTAGAAAAGGCATACATCTTCTCGAGGTGACATGGATATTTTGATTTAATACAATATTCACATGCGATTAGTTTAAAAGCATTGACAAGTCTTAGGCAACCACATACCATGAACCAAGGTGATCCGGTGTCATTGGGCATCTCAAACTGAAGCTTCATATATCGATTGCTTCTTGTAATTGAGTACTTTGAATGAGTAAACATAAAGAAATACACAAATACAAAACAAGATGTAATTTTCAGGAACCAATATTTTAAGTTCACAAACCACAAATCAAAAATCCCTATGAAATTGTTATCAAAGGAAAAACTCACAAGTTGGGAGGGTGAACTTCAATTGTCATGTCGAGAACTTCCATGGCTTGTCCACATGTCGCTGGAATTCCGCTTTGATCCACTCAGCTCATCCAACATCGACTCCGGCAGCTATTAAATCTGCAATCATGATAGCAGCGGAAATCACAGACCATTCAGGAAGGCCAATAATGTCTAGACCAGAGAGTTGACTGCCAGATCCCTAAGGAAAACAACTTAATGATAATGACAAAAGGCAAAGACAGAAATTAAAAACACAATGGACACCAATCCCTCTGCATTCATACTTAATATTCAAATAAATTACTTACAGATGGTTTGCTGCACTGTTTGCAATAATAGTACAGCATTCCCTTGCTATCAAGGACAAAAAACCTTCTTTTCCAGTCACCTCTCAAGTTTGAGGAACGTTTTGAAAGATAACCTTGTCGAATAGTTTGAACCTGAATAATCATCGTGGTTTTAGATGTAGATATTAGACGCAGAAGTTTAGGAAAAATCATTCAGACAACAAAGGTGATGAAAATAAAGGTGAACACATTATAGAGTTCCTCATTAACTCAGAATAATCATTTAACCTTTCCCTTTGCGTGATTGCATGACCGCTTCTATCATTTTATGTGAACTTCTACCAATTGCTTGTATACCATCTCCATTAGGAGATCCATTAGAACCATTTGAAGACCTTTGCTTTCTTGATCAATCTGCCTTTTGTACTCTTGCATTCTTTCATTAAGAGCTGCCTGCTCATAGTTGGATCTTTCTCTTGATTGTTGTGCATATGTCAGGACCTGTGATTAACACGTGGTTACTTCAATAGTTCCCAATTATGATTAGCAATAAATGAGCTCTGAAACTTGAGAATCCTCAATGCATTAACTTAACTCAATGAACCTTTTACTAACTATATTGGGTAGGCCAAAGTTATCCTCTTTGACACCGAGCTGAAATTTTTCTGTCTCCTTCCTTTTTTTAATTCTTTTTTCTATTTCAAGGTTGAAGGTTCTGGTCTAGACACTTTAAATTGTGGTGGTGGTGGGTGGGGTTGGCACCCATCCCCCACTCATAAACCTCCAACAAATGACCAGAACTGAGATTTTTATGTAAAAAAAAAATAAAAATCAAGTTCAAAAAAGTGTTAAAGCACCACATGTGGTTAAGATCAAGGCCAAGTGTAAGAACAAACCTAATTGATATATGGCTCCATCCGATTCAATTTCATAGCCCTACAAATAAAAATAAAAAAGTTCTCATGATTACCTAGATATATGGCTCCATCCGATTCAACAAAGAAAAAAATAAAAAGTTCAACCAAACCATTTACTGTTTGAAATAACGGAGATGAGCATCCATCGTATCACTAATCGCTTCCAAAAATTCAAACCTCTTTTTTTGCTTCAACATTTGAAAGAGCGATTATATAGGCGCAGATCCAAATTGTAAAAACTAGATCGCTAGTATAGTATGTATATCGGAATTTTGTTACACAACCGTTATGGTCATAAATGCAAAGAATGTACCCACCAGTTAAAGCGATCTGCTCAAAAGCGAGACCTTGCATTGTGAAGCTCTGGAATATTTCCAAAATATATTAAAATTTAAAGAACAAAAGATGTCCACAACAAAATTTGTCTATTATATGCATATACATATGTCGACATCATTTTAGGCCGATGTTGAACAATACCTCCTCGAATTGTAGCTATATCATTCTTTGTACCTTTCCTCGATGTGAAACTTCTCACAAGCTGCAAAGAATGTACTCAAGAACTAAATAGAAATTCAACATCAAATTTATCAATCTAATTTTGTCTATACTTCATAAAATTGCTCTGCAAAACCACTGCAGGATATCCAAACCACGGTCAATTACATGGTAACAATACAACTGTTGTAGGCTCTTTCTTGCCATAATAACATCTAAATGAGGCAAAGAAATGCCAAATCCCATTTTGTGGAGGGGATTTGCCCACAGTAAAAGCTGAGCCAGCAACACAGGTATCCACACTTTCATTCCTTCCATCAAGAGTTTTCAGAGCAACATTAACGAGATGAATGTAAATTTGCTCAAAATGCTCCTTATCTGCCAATTGTCCAGTAAGTGTTATCACCAATAGAGATCACAACATGATAAAATAGTATTGATATATTAGAGAAAGAGAATCTAGGTTAGACAGGCAAAGTGGGTCAGATTTTCCAGCTTCAATTTTCTATGGTCCCTAGAACCAACTAATCGGGAGGAGGGAAGGAGCCACTGGAAACATATCAAATTGAACTGTAGCAATTTGATCATTTCAACTACTAATTTGAAATGCTACTAATTTGGAATGATGAGAAATGACAGCGAAATGAATCAAATAATCATGTATTGTTCTATTACTTCAACTTTATGTTACCATATAATTTGACAATCCATGTTAGAAGTATAAATTAGTTGATCATTTCAACTTTCTGTTACTTCAATAATGTCAATTGTTACACAGTGTGAAATGCCAATGGGCAGTGGTCACTTTTTGTTTTGATGCATTTCAAATTTGACAATTTATTTAGCACAAGCCTTTCTATAATTTGACAACAGATCTTTGAAGTACTAGAATGAAAACAAATAATCAGCAACAATGACAGCTAAAAGAAGTTCAGTTAACATGGATTGCTCCACCAATAGCAAGAAATGACAGCGAAAGTTGAACTCCTAATCATGTGTCATATGGAACATTTCAAAACTAATCACATTTTTCTCTAGTCTCTACTATAGGAGATACCTAATCTATAAGCATTTCATGGTGAATGATTGCAACGTTTAGCTTTAGAATCTTAGTCCAAGTGAGATGAATCAGTCCAATAGTTTTATCCGTGGGAGAAAAAAATACAAACCTAATTTCAAAATCTTTGATCATATAATATACATAATTATGCAGAGTACTAGAAATATGAATCAAATATTTAGTGAAAGGTTTAAAACTTGAAGCAAGAGTGTTTTACATGTTTATGAGTTCATAGCCCACGAGGTTAATCAATCTGTTGCAGACTAGTGAACTAAGGTCTGTTTTGGTGAGTATACAAACATATATATATATATATCATTTTTTTTTCTTAGTGGGCTCGTTAATCAAGCATCAATTCAATCATCATAAAGGAACTAAGTAGTGATGCAGAGTGATATCAAATTGAATGAATTGAATTAGGTGTTTCAAGTTTCTGTTAGGGCATTTCATTTTTAATAGGGATTATTAAAATTTACACTTAAGTGAATGGCCATTTAATTGCACTTAAGTCAATTAAAAGCTTAAAATTAGTTTAAGGTCATCCTATTATGAATATATATATATATATATATATATTTTTGGTATGTGAGAATTCATTAAAAGAAACAAAGAATACAAAAATCAAGGGAGGCATACCTTTCAAATACCAAAATCAAGAAAAACACGAACACTAGACTAATGAGGAGCCAAAATTCTCTTAGAAATCTACCAGTTTTTACACAATAGCAGATTAGAGTAAGGTTGCTTAATAGATGCAAACTGAGAACATTTAACTCTAATATCAAAATTAATCTGATTCACCAAATATGTAGGCCTATGACATCCTTTGAAAGCCCATGATTTCTCTCTTACCAGATTTAGTATACCGTTGCAGCCTAAGCAATTTTCCTCACTATATGGAAAAAAAAATTCCCACTAAATTGGTTAGCAATCCATGATATCTAATTATCCCTAGAATGTTCAGCCTTAGAAAAGCAACAAATCTGCTCCCAAATTGCTCTAGAGAAGGAACAACTAAAGAAATATGAGAAAGAGACTCATCGTCTTTGTGGACAAACGAGACAAGTAGTGAATCAATCTCCCCCCAATCTTTGAGCCTGCCTTAGTCCTAAGCCTTCCTCTAATAGCCATCCAAAAACAAAGCCCTGTCTGGGAATGTACTTAGGAAACCAAATAATCTCATGCCAAATCACAGAAAGGGAATGAGGCTTGGTAGCATCCCAAGTGTTGTTTAGAGTAAATGACTCAAATATGCCTGAGGAAATAAGCATGGTTCCAATCTAGAAGCTTTCTTATGCCAAGACCTCCTTCTGTTTTGGGCAAGCAAAAAGTCCCTCAAGCGAATTTATTAGAATGAAGGTAAGAGTTGGTCCCTATCCACAAAAATCCTGAGCAACTGCTCTATATGCAAGCATATTGACTTGAGGAGGATAAAGTGCATAGACCAAAAAACTTGCTGAAGAGAATAGGCTAGATAATGTGAACTCTACCAGTGTAGGAAAGAAACTAATTTTATCAATGAGGCCTTTACAATTATCAACTGAGAGCTAACTAGAAATAAGGGGCACCCCTAAGTATTTGACCGGAAGGGAACCAAGTTGAACCCGAATTAAATTGCAAAAAACTATCTTAGATTGATCATCAATACCAATAATGTAAATCTTGCTTTTGCTCTTTTTTGGCGGAAGGCCAGAAAATTTATTGAATTTAAGAAGAGCATTAAAAACTATTTAAAAGGACTGATCATTAGGATAACAAAGAACAAAGAGGTCATCTGCAAAGCAAATGTGCCTAATGTTCAATTCATGAATCATGACACTTTGGATGAGACGAAAACAAGCCAGAACTGATATGGTTATGAAAGATTATGTAAAAAACTCCATAACAAGGATAACTTCAATATATTATGAATTTATTTACAAAGAAGTTAAAAGTTTTTATTTTGCTTAGTCATTTTTAAGCTTTGTGGAAATGTTCCACAAATAAAAAGGTTGTGCAGAGTTGAAGTAGCTGAGGCTAAAATAACAACACATTTTAACATCTCCATTGGAACACCCATATAAACTACTTCATGAACAATCGCTTAACACACAAAATTGGACTCCACTTTTTGTCATATAATACACTTTAACAAACATTTTTAACATTTCCACTAGCCTTCTTAGTTAATATGGAAGAATGCATTATCAGAATAATGCATTGTGATAAAAAAAAATAATAATAATAATAAACAGGGAGCTGAAACAGAAATATTTGTGATAAAAAAATATCAGGGAAAAAAAATTCAGATGTGAATTTTAAAAGAGTCTGCCACATAGGACCAAAATCAATCCTCTATAGCGAACACTAAAGCAAAATAGAGGAGTCATAAAATCAACATCTCCATCAATCAAATATAACTCGAATCTTCTGAATATTTCATAGGTATATACATATAAAACTCAAATTTCAGATTCTACATGAACATGGATCTCAGAATAGCACAATTCGACTAACACAAAAAACAATTGAACAGTACTAATTTCACATTTAAAAAAAAAAATTAGAAATTGACAAACTCAAATCCATCTAAAACAATTCCACAACCTTGAGTAATTAGATTCAATTTTCAAAATCCAATTCACAAAAACCTCAATCAATTTCACCGAAACACATTTCTATCAACATCAACCCAATCTTTGCCGACTAAAATTTAAACTTCACACTATACAATATAAGTCATACTTCATAGATACATGTAAATATGTATGTATAGGCGCAGAGAGAGAGATTGAGAGAGATAGAAATTAGGAGAGAGGAGGAGAGAGAGGAAGAGAGAGAGATTCATACTGCCGGATATCGCAGACGACAATGGTGAGTGAAAGAGCGAGCGAGAGAGCAGAACTATACAGGTCTGTGATGCGTGAGAGAGAGAGAGAGAGAGAGAGAGAGAGATCAGTGTTCGAATTTTTCTAGAACTAGGGCAAATATAAGGAAAACGGGTAAAAGGGTAAAAAAAATAAAAAAATAAGAAGGAATGAATTGGTTATTTGCGACGGGTAATCAAATGGTCGCAATTATATAGTAGCAAAAAGTCACTTTTCTAGTAGTGATAGTACGTACAATCTGTAATTTGGCAAAAAAAAACACTAAAAATTCAATCTCAAACTACACTTTGCTCTCACCAAAAATTATAAGAACAAAGAAATCAAAGAAAATAACAAGGTATGAGACTATTGGAGCAGTTCTTGACTCTTCGTAGTATGCTCATACCACAATGACATCCTATTGCAATTTCATCCAACTGGATGGGCATACTTAGGATTCAAGCCCAACAACTTGCGGTCTTCATCACTTATACACTTCAAGACATTTAAAACACTAAAAATGTCATATAATGCTCGCTTTGTAAGTCTTGATCACTAGAAATTGACAAGAACAAAACATACACGCAGAATTTGAGAGTAAAATGCATTCTGTTAGTTACCCGAGCAACACACTTCTTCCCCAAAGACCTTACCACAAAGTAGGCTAAGAGAAATATTTTAGCGATCGGCGATTATGATTCTTTTATTGATTTGCATGAAGATCCTCCTTACGAATGCTCCACTTCATAGATAATATATAATACCAATGTCATGGACATAAGAAGAAGAATAAGAAGAAAAAGGTCTTGATAGAGGTCTAAGCGCATTCTTGTGACCATAGAGGTCTAACCGTAAAGCATCGATCCTTTCAAGTGGGCTCAATGTTTCATAAATCAAAACAAATTGGCTCACAGAAGTTCACAAATTGACATCAATAAAATTTTAGTTTGCCTTTTGGCAATTAAGATTTGATAAAATAAAAATAATAATAATATTAATATTAATAAAAATTAGCTATTCATTTCGATTGGGCATTATTACTTAGAATAAACAAAGATTAATATGGGATTACAATTATGTTGAGTTGGATTCCATACCATACCCTTTACTTCTTTCCTACTCTTCTCCGAGTAAATACAAGAGCTTCACAGACAATACCCTTATTATTAACAGTGCAATCATTGCACTAACTATAGGATCTGGAAGAACTTACATAGAAAGGAATATAAGTTTGTCGCCATTAACAAGCCCACTTGTGTAGCCTGTGTACCCTACCATAGCTCCTTGAATGACACTCGAGCAATGAGTGTACAATACACATTGTCAACTGCATTGCTGGAATAGCTGAATCATGTATGTAGGATTTGTCGGAAAAATTGATCAGTCCAAATCTTGTTATTTCCCTTCATAGCACTCTTGATAATTTCTCCAAGTTCAGTTCAAGAAGAAACATAAGACAAACAAGAGCGGGAAGTGAGAGGTTCTTGACCTATATATTTAAGAGTAAGAACCATCTTATTTTGTTTTGCAAAATGTTCCTACAAAACAGGAAAAGAACCAATGGCGACAAAGACGAACACATTATATTATCACTTGGGAATGCTCATCTTATAGAAAACAAAGAGATCACAAAATATCATAAAACTAAATTCATCAATGAATTATCCATTTCCATTAGATAGCCATATTGTAATCACGATCATAAATCTAACCTTTGAAAAAGTTTAGTACTTACTTTGTATAGTATTTCAAGAAAAAAGTCATTTCCAAAGTCTCTCCAAGATGTGTTGGAACTCAAGCTCCCCATACCTCACCATACACGAAGTTTATGCTTAGATTTAGCTTGTGTACTTGTAAAAAGTGTTCGATCTTGTTACAATGCTAGTGTCTTCATCTAGCCTATAGTACACCCTCTAAGGCTTGAATCATTAAAAGTAACTCATATGATCCTATACCGACATGGTAGCCAAATTTTATATACCAAATAATAAAAATCCACAAGTAGAATTAACCCTTGAAAACTAGCTTGCAAGGAGAGGATACCTAAGAGCTTATATTCACATGATCAAACCAACTCTTAAGGGATGTAGGATCATAACACTCAAATTTTTAAAATCAACCAATATATGCGATAAATATATTACTTTGAGTTTACTTCTAGAAATATGCTTCAAATTACAAGCACCCATAATTGAACATGCTTCCACTTATAAATTTGACCGATAATATTTTCACCATGCCGTTACGTGTTTGTGTGTGTGTGTGTGAGAGAGAGAGAGAGAGAGGAAGAATGTCAACATGATTTCAGCATAGTCCACTTCATTGTTAGGTTACAACCAAAAGGTAAAATTGCACTTTGAAAAAGCTTTATCTTGACATCCAAAAAGAGAGGAAAATGTCCAAGGAACAAAGAAACTCAAGTGAGACTGACTACTAAAGAAGAACAAGAAGTTGCTTCAATATCCAATCCTCTAATTCAGCTCCACCTTCTCCAATCCTCTTCCTCATCCTTTGGAGTATACCAAGGCTGTCGCCGCTTTGAGTTGCTTAACTCGTAGTTCAAGAGCACCTCTTCATCACAAAGTGGCCTAGTGGCCACAAGGACAAGAGCCTTAAGAACCGAACATCCGATTCACCGTTGCTAGATCCCCAAGATTTAAACCAAAAACTTCCAAACCTCTTCATCTTCGCTTCTCTCCACTTCCAAACTTTATGTTTGGTATATAGGTTCTCATATCCTTCTCGTTAACGGAAAATCATAAGGGCAAACCATTACATTTGGGACCATCTCTTTGCGGGGTGGTTCGCAAAATGGGCAAAAGCTAGTGGGTTTCTCCGCCCAACACATCGCCACTCATCGCCACTCGTGTGGCTTGCAAAGGTTTATTGAGCATCTTCCAAATTTGGTCGAACCTTTATTATTAGGATCATCTTTCACATTTGGCCTAGATTTAATAACACTCGAGAGGTCCCACACTTCACGGATTTCAACCCCAACACCCCAAGGTTGTGTATTGATAATGATTCCGTCGTACCTTGTGATCAAGTCCGGGTTGTGTGTATCGACTCTTGGATATCCAGGAATATAACGGTAGTAAGTGGAGAGTAAATTATTCCAGGTAGAATGCTATTACTGTACCAACTTCGCTTGCCCATCTATGAATAAACCTTGGCTAGCGTCCTTATGCGGAATTTGAGATGGTTTGAGCTCAAGAGTGTAGCCTATGAGATTCTTGACTCTAAGACAACTCAGAGGTTTTAACAGTTTTGTATCGGTACAATTGTCTTTGAAAAATTCATGATAATCGATTCCACATTAAAAGTCACTCAAAATCATTGGGAGTTCCACACCAAATAATATAGGTATAAATTCACCAGATGACCAAGCTAGGTACAGACTACTGATGATAAAAATTTGATCTGAGCACACAAGCAGATACAATCAAGACAAATTCAGAGAACCAAGTGGCAATATAGTTATTTTAGTACCGTAACGTTTAAACCACGATAAAATTTTGTCGAACGGTTTTAGTGGGAAAAAACAAAGCATTGGTTGATCATCAATAGATCTTAATAACTTCAATGCTCCAAGAGGTCCTGAAACCTCATTAAAAGAAAAAACAATATAACAATAATTTCATATGGATGGTTAATCATCAATAACATGTCACATAAAAGGGAGAACAACATCATTATCATTAATTGGGAAAGATTCTGCGGATTCGTATATCATATTGAAATGAGTAAACCACAATATAAAGAAATTAGCATATAATAAAACAACCAAGTTATGCATAAAAGATGACTAAATGCTCATTAAAAAATAAAGTTTGTAAGATCGTACAATGCTAACATCCCCACTATTTATTTCAGATGCACACGCACACATACACACACAAACACACAAGGGGTCACATCAAATGAAAAAAAGAGTTCTGAGTCGCCTTATGAGGCTCTTTGATACCACTATCCTTCTTTCCTAGTTCCCACATACCTCTAATCATTTTTCAGTCACTAACTTGTTCTCTTTTTCTTTTTTTTTTTCCCCTTGAAAATAGTCATGATTGATATAGAGAAAATACAAGGAAAGAGATGTTATCCGAGATGTGTGATTGTTATAGTATTCTTTGGGAACAGCAGAGGTGAAAGCCAGATTGGAGGCCTTGCTTTTGATAGTGCCAAATGTCAATGGTAATGGGGAAGTGAGATGGGATAAGGCATGAAGCACAAGTCAAGATCTTTTGTCAACAAGCTTAGATGTCTAAGAATGATCTCATAGTTTTGCCATAGTTGACTACTAGGATTCACATACCTAGACCTGTCACGCTCTTCCATATCAAGTTACTTATGCAACAAGACCATAGTTATTGTTCATAATAACTATGTTATTATGCATTGTGTACTACCTATATTGCCCATAATAAGATGATTTTTCAAAACGTACCACTATATAGTTTCGGCAAGGAGCACTTAAAGGAACCAATTTAATCGCAGTTCACTCACTTTTTTTTTTTCCAGACGCCAAATAAATTCAATTTAAATCAATAACACAAAGCTATGAAAGAAAAATAACAAATAAAAAAAAAAATAAACAATGTCTTAGATGGTTTCGGTAAACTATCTATTCGTTCTATAAGATAACAATAAATATTCTAAGATAAATTTTACAAATCAGGAAATGGGTAAATTTAAGCAAACTCAGTGTTAGCTCAAATAGAGTAAAAATCTGTAGTAATTCCAAGCACTAATAAAGGGAAATTTAAAATGTCCCGGAGTTGATAAAAACAAATTTCTGACAGTTTGAAATAAAGATGCAGATAAATACTCACCAGAACTTTTATTTTGTGGGCTCATCCTTCCAACAGCAAGGCCAAGGCCACTATGGGTCACAAAGAAGTATTCCTTTGTGAAGTTGATTCAGATGATTCATTTATGCTCTTTGAATCGGAAGAAGAATTTCATCCATTGATGCATATAAGGTTTTAATTTGAGAATGAATGTTTTCTTGAACTGTTTACGTTGATCGAAGGAGGCCTTACACCATATCAATGATCGCCTCTGATCGATTCATCGGCATTCCTTCCTAAACAATTATAGCTGGATATGCAAGGTTTTCCATAAGGAATTAAGACTAGCATGACAAAAAGAAAAGAAGGCAACTATATGGCAACAAAGGCTGCATCGTGTTCACATGAAAGCACATGGTAGATTAAAGCATCAATACATGACATGCAGAATATTAATCATGATGTCTGTCTCAATCTTCCAACACTATGAAAGTGAATTACCTCATCAAAGCTCAACAATCATCTATGTTACATGGACTCGGGTGAGGGTGTGTATCTAAGGGTCGGATACTTCAAAACTACAAATTAAGGATACATTACGTGGATATGGATTCAAATTTGAATACAGGTACGAGGATACATTAAATAGTTATTTTTTAAATATATTTATTATATGAAGATTAGTTAAATAGTTACTTTTTAAATATATTTATTATTTTTTTATCTTCTGTATTATTTTTATTAATAATATTTTTAATTTGTTTTATTTTTAATTGATATATATATATTATAACTAAAAATATATGTATAACAAATTATGTTAAGATAAATAAAAAATAAAAAATGGATGATTTGTTTTATAGATTTTATTAGATTTTTTTTATTATGTACGATTTAATTGAATTTCTTTTGAGAGAGACAGAAAAGAGATTGATATTCACCGACATAGAGAGGAGAAGAGAGGACAAAGAAGAGAAAAGCGATTGACAAAGAGAAGAGAGAGAAAACAAAGATCGACATATATATATAGAGAGAGAGAGATGAAGACAAAGATCGTCTATAGTGGTGCTTATCGAAGGAGAAGGAAAAGTTTAAGCCAACGAGACAGGATTGAAGGGACCACACTTGTTGAAGTCGTCGAACGGCGGATCGAAGCCAGCGATAGGTTCTCTCCTTGCTCTCTCTTTCGTTCTTTCTGCATTTAGGGCAACATAGAGTCATATCCACTTGTAAAGAGCCATATCCTGGCCGTATCCCGCACCCGTACTAGCGTCGTATAGTGTCGTGTCGACACAGGTACCTCTCAAATTTCAAAGAGTCCGTGTAAGGTAGAGAATCATAAATACTTGTACACTTATGCCCAGTGTTATTAAAGGCGCACCTAGACCTAAGTCCCATCCAGGTCCAAGGTTTGCGCCTTGTAGATTTTCAGGCCAGTCAACTTCGATAAGGCGCCTAACTGGTCCAAGGCACAATAAGGTCCAAGGCTTGTGTCTTAGGGATTTATTTTAGTATTGCTTCAATTAATTTTTTTTAAAATTTGACCATTGCTTTAATATGGTGCAGCTATAGAAGATCCCTACTCGTATTATAGATGCCAATACATTGGGCATTCAACCCCAAATCAATGATAAAAGAAAAATTACCCTAATTCCTAATCTCCGAAGAACACTAAATGTTAACATTTCATTTTATTTATATTGAACTCTATTATTTACTTATATTAATTTTTTATTTTCATTTTTCCGTACAAGGTGCGCCTCACTTCAATGGAGCCTACTCCTCGGCTTGCCTTGAGCCTAGGCCTCACGAGACTTTGGCGCCTTGGTGCACCTATCGCCTTTAATAACACTGCTTATGCCAAGTATTGCTATTCTATTATTGGAATCATACGGTTCGCGATTCGAATCGTACAATTCGATTCAATTCAATTCATCGATGTCGTCTGAACATGTTGCATAAATCACAAATAGTTGTGAACCGAGAGTGAATCGGTGAATCGATTGATTCACTTTTGATTATTTGAAATCAATTTTGACTTCTTTTTGCTTTTTTATTTTTGAAAAGAGTGCACACAACTTTTCTAAGGTCTTTACGATTACTATATGCTATCGTTTGACTTTCTCCCTCCTTATTTACTCTCAAAGACTCAAACCTTGAACGAAAAAGGAAAAAAAAAATAAAATCTTCTCTCTATATAATATTCTAGGTTATGATAATCAACTTTAACCAAGTGTTTAGTCATAAAAGGAATCTTTTAAAGGCATCTAGTGAGAATGGTTGATAACAAATATTTAAAAGGAAAAAGGTAAGGTGGAGATCTTGTATTGGAACATGTGTTAACTTCTTATCTATTAGACTACTTGATCATTATTCAAAACAACATTTTAAGGAGTTTGAGTCTAAATATTTCATATTATGAGATATATTTAATCCCTAAGTAAGTGTATAGATATATTTTTCTATCTAATAATAAAAAAAAGTGACCGAACCTTTACAATTCACAATTCGATTTTATTCGCGATTCGATACAATGCCACTTTGATTCACAATTTGAATCCTGAAAGTTTCAAATCATCACTAGAAGTCAAGCTACTTCCTCCAAGTTGAATAAGGGAAAAAATAATAATGATGTAAACCAAAAGTTGTTCAAGGTCAACTAGATCTCTTAACTGCTGCTAGTCAAGATCTTTTTGTCATTTAAGCCAAGTTCATTAAGTATTTAATAAGTTAATATTGTCCCATTGGGTAGATTTTTATCTTGAAAGGCATTATGTTAAGAATTTACAAAATAGAATGCATACCCTAATTACAAATTCAAAGCCTTACTACTAGATTTCTAGGTAGAAACAAAAATTATATATTGCTCAAATTGAAATACCATAAGATTATTGTCGATAATAGATACTTGAGAATTCAAGATGAATTTGCCTCTTATTATGACCTTTCGAATACGACACCATTTTCAATACATTAACAATTGTTAAAATTTCTTCATTTTCAAGGCCACAAAACTCAGGTCAATCAAGCATTAATGCATTCATAACTTTAAAGCACGAAACACAGTGTTGTGAAAGGCAAAAGGTGCTCGGGACAAGAGTAACATGAACAATGGTTAACTCAATTACCAAATGATATGAACTGGTGTAAAGAAAGAGGCAATTTATATCACCTCAAATTGAATGTGCCTTGGATTTCTAGCAAATGTGGGACTTTTGCAAGAATTCTCACACTGATAGCAAAATGAAGAAACAGAAAAACCTTATTAAGAAGATGATGGAAAGAATGAACAATGACAATGTTTAGGACTAAAGCGGTCACATTTAACATATGGGGAATCTATCAACTAACAAATTCTGCAAAGATCAGTAACAAGATAAATTATCCCAAATTGGATGCAGATGCCATGTTGTAATTTTGTGGCCAACCCAATGGGGTCATTGATATTGTAAATACATATTTGGAATAAGGAGGTGAAATCATAGTTGGTAGGAAAACTCTCAAAACATGCCTAAATATAACACGAGTATTCAAAATCTTGACATGAAGACATCTAAAGCAGTTGTATTGAGCATACTCTATATAACTCTTTGTCCCACATGTAACCATCAATTTATATTGAAAAATAAATAAATAAATAACATTGGAGATAAAGGTGCAACAATGAGTAAGGTTAATTGACAGTGGCGGGAAGTGAATAAGAGGTAGTGACAAATTAAGGTATGGAAGCTCAAGCTGCTCCACTATTTATGTATCATCTCAAATATGGATTCTTCGAAAAAAACCACCCACTTCTAATGAGTAAAACCCCGTTGAATGTAATGAAGACAATTGATTCAAGTTAACAAACCAAGTGGATAGTGTGGTCTGCTTCCACAAAAGAACCTTTAATAAAAAGGTGCGTGTGCGATTAAAATATATAAACTCCTCTTTAGAATCTTTTGGTGCAAAACATATCACGTTAAAAACCTAGCCAAAGGTTAAACAACATGGCTCTAAATTGTGGTACTAGGAGACATAACTGTAAGGGTCACAATGTAACAGTATCAAGTACCAAGTGATAGACAAGTCATTGTTGAAAAACAAAATCAAAAAATGAAGAAAAACTACTCATCATATTTTGATTAGCCAAAGCTAATTTCATTTCCTTAGCAAATAATAAATAATTAAATTTTGCAAATTTATTACATTTTGTGTGTGTGTGTGTGTTTTTCTCAGATAATAGTTTCCTATGTACATGAGGTTGTTATCAGCATCAATAGAACATAGTTTATTTCTCTTATTCCCTTTTCACATAAATGTTCAAGTGACCTAACATGTTCCCCCCATTCTGTATTTGTCCCACCAATCACAAAACCTTTGTGCTCTTATCATTTCCTATACAAATTCTAACTAGTGACAATTGTCCATAAGATTACAGGTGGCCCTCACTTTAGATTGCCCAACCCATCTAGTGGTCTTATGTATACATCAATCTTCTAGTGGTCTTATGCATACATCAATCTTACACATCTACATCAATCATACTATTCATTATTTTTCTCCCTAACCAATTTTATTTTTCAAAAGCAAGTAAAAATCTTTATTTTTTACCATAAACTTATAAAATTTTCGGTAAATATATCCACCCAGGTTTATGAAATATACAATTGATTCCCTCACATTTTAAAAATTACATTCCGCTCTTTAAGGTTCCAAATCTCATTACAATACTCCCTATTAACCCACAATCAGCTAACGAATGTTGATGACATCATCATCAAAAATTTCAAAAATACCAATTTTAACCTTAACCCAAACCCAAACCTAAACCTAATCCCCAACCCTAAAAATAATGAGATGTGTTATGATGGAAGAAAACAAAGAACGAAAAGAGGGGTGAGGCCAGCAATGGTTTGCAATGTTGTTGGGTGGAGGTGTATTGGTTGCTACAATTGAGGGATTGCTGCGTTGTTGTGCTAGGGGTTGTGTCTCTCTGGGATGGTTTGTTAATCAATTTTTTATCTGTTAAAACTTGTGGTTGTTTGTAGGATGGCTACAATGGTGAATGTAGTAGTTTGATGATCAATTCAGTGTTGGTTGAGGGTGGAATGGGGGTGGGGATCGCAAGGGAGGATGGATGAGTGATGGTAGAGGATACGGGTTGCGGGGAGAGTGGAAGAGGATTGGGGGTGGCAGAGGAGGGTGAATGAAGGACAAGGGGTGGTATGGAAAGGTGGGAGTTAACAGTTACGGGTTGGAGGGGAGGACGGTGGCAACCCCTTGTCGCAAATCTTACTCACAAATACTTACAAGTTGTTTGAAACTTTGATGTAATGCTTCAATGATGTAAGATTTGCTATGTTTAACGTTGAATTATTGGGCCACCACTTTCCCTCACACGATACAGCATGCTCACATCCTCAAATTCCTCTTCTACCTCAATCAATTTGGGGATTTCATTGGTAATGATAGGAATTGGGGGTAGCCATAGGTTTCACACAATTTCCACTAACAATGGTGTTGCATTGTTGGGGTTGTTGTCGTGGAATTTGTTGGTGGATGATGGCAGTGTTGTGACAATGGGTGTTGGCAATGGCACTGTTAGCCATGGATGATGAATAGCAGTTGGAGGTGGTTGGGTGCAGTGGACGGGGAAGTAATGAAAAATGGTTGGAGGTGGTTAAGGTTGCACATTTTTTTTTCTATATTTTTTTAGGAATATAAAATTGCATAGATATATTCTATGTACTTTGGATGTCTGGCCAGACAACCGCTATTGGGCACAAATTTATTTATTTTTAAATATAAAGCTACACATATATAACAAAATTAACTTCTCCTATACTACTTTGTCTACTTTTTAACAATACAAAATAAATACTTTACAAAATTTAATTTTAAAATAGAGAGTCTAATATACTGTGTATATACCAAAAATACTAGCTAAAATAGAAAAGTAACTTTTTAGTTATAATTTAACACAAAATTTATTGAGACTGGTGTGGATAAACATTGGCAAATTAATTAAGCCTTCGCTTGGGAAGAATTTTTTTAACCTGATTTGTTAGTTTTTTTTACTATTTTAGCATAGTCAAAAAAGTTTCGTTTGAAATGAACTTTTGACTTTTTTTTTTTATATTTTTGTAAAAGAAAAAATGAAATAATTGTAGTCTTAATGTGACATTTTATCTTATTAACTTTTTAACTTATTTTGTCTTCTTAGTTTCAACCATCTTACCAAACAAAACTTAAAATTTATCAATTTACCTATAACCCGCTTACATAAATGCAAAATTATTTTATACTGAGCTTTTTAAAATTCCAATGCTAGTAGTCGGGTGGCAACTATCATTTTCATTGTATAATTTTTCTTAATTTGATTATTTTGCTTATTACTTTGTAAAATATAATTTTGAATAATATCGTATATACGATTCATTTGTGAGTTTTTTTTTTTTGTCAATATTTAGAATAAATCATAATTTTTAAAAGAAAACACAAAAACAAAAATGAAAAAACCAAGGTTGTATATTAAGTGACTTTTTTTTATTTATTTTGTATTTCTACTTGTCCAACTTACTCAAACTATTGGCTTAAAATAGTCAAAATATTTAACTAACTTGTCAATTTTAAGAATAAGTTGGTGCCGGATTGAAAAATTCTCAATATGTCAAAATTAAATTTGTTAATGAATTTTTCACAAAACCAACCAAAATCAACTTGTGCGCACCCTTATTTGTGGGACAAAAGTTCAATAAAAATAAATATATAAAAAAAATGAGAAAATATCATATAAATACTTGTAAATTAGTGGAGTTTAAGTGAGTTGTGTTTCTAGTTCAACTAACTGCAAAATTTCTACTAATTTGAAATTAATTTTTCCATTTTCATTTATCTATATTTCCCTACAAAAAAGGTAAAATAATAAATTATTTTGAACAAAGAGTAAAGTAGAGATAATCTTTCCAAAATTTTAACAACATATGAAGTTAAATTTTCTATACATATGCATGGAGATGATGATATTATTACTGAAAATTATGAATAACCACTCTATAAGTTTTTGTTAGAGTTCTAGTACACAAAAAGTTCACTTACCCCCCCTCTCTCTCTCTCTCTCTCTCTCTCTCTCCCACATGTCATCTTAGATTTTGAACGACATTACCATTGGCAAATCACAACCATCGTTGTCATTATCACCGATTTCTTCATCAAATTGTTTATGCACCGTCACATTCACTTGACTTCAATGACCTCATACAACGACTATTGCCTTACGACATTGTTCACGTATTATCTCTACCACCTGAATTCATTTCAAACATTCTACCACCAACGCCACCTTATTGCTTCTTCGTCTGCTTCTATGGTCCAAATTTGTATTGGTTTCTCTTTATCTTTTTCTTTCTTTATTTCTCTTTCATTCATTTCTTTGTTAAAAAATATGTAAATTCAAAGTCACATAGTGAAATACAAACATAATAAAATACACAATGAAATTTTTCATTACACAATGAAATTGCATTGTGTCTCAGTGAATTTTCACTGTGTGAGTTAATGAAATTTGGCTTTCTGCACCCAATGATATTTTAACTAAATATAAAAAATTGTTAAAAGGAAAAGAAATGCAAAAATGTGTTTTTTAGAGGTAATATCATTTTGCTCCCTAAATTTTCATGTATTTTTCAATTTGACCCTCAAATTTCGATTAATATCAATTTTCACATAAACTTTTCAAAATTTTGATTAATTTGGCCCTTGCCGTCACATTTTGTCTATATTAGACGAAAGAAAATTGTTTCATAGCTCAAAATTTCAGAGGCTCGAGTGCCCCGAATGCCAAAACGATGTCATTTTGCGTTTTGGGCATTTTTTCCCCTCTATTTTCTCTTTAAAACAGAGAGGCGAGAAAAGAAAGAGAGGAGGAACAAAGAGAAGAGAGAGGAAGAGAGAAAAAGAAAAGAAGAGAGGGGAAACAGAGAGAGAGAGAGAGAGATATACAAATCTATGTGTGTATACACAGATCTATGTATACACAGAAAAGGGTCGCAATGGATGACGGTGATGGCAGCGTCGATGGGTTGAGATATTTGCAATAGTGATGGCGATGAGCGACAGTGATGGCTACGCTGGTGGGTGGAAGGTTTGTGTAAGGTCCCGGTGTCCCACATCGAGAATGGAGGGGGAGTTCCTAGGTTATAAAAGTAAAAATCTAAACCCTTATATAGTATCGAGGCCTTTTCCTAGATAGTGAAATCCCTAGTAAAACTCCCCAATTAAGCGTGTTTAGGCTGGAGTGGTTCTGGGATGGGTGACCCACTAGGAAGAACAAATCCGTGCGGGCGTGGCCCAAAGCGGACAATGTCGATGACATGTGAAGGGTTGGGGCGTTACAAATGGTATCAAAGCCGACTCTCCAGAGTACGGAGTGTGCGCCCCTAATGTCTCTTGGTACATGTGGGCGGGCTTGTAAGTTGGCAGGCTACTGCACAAGGACCTGCAGCCCTAAGGGTGGTGGATTGTAAGGTCCCGGTGCCCCACATCGGGAATGGAAGGGGAGTTCCTAGGCTATAAAAGTAAAAGTCTAAACCCTTATATAATATCAAGCCCTTTTCTCGGGTGATGAAATCCATAATAGAACTCCCAATTAACCATGCTTAGGCTGGAGTAGTTCTGGGATGGGTGACCCACTAGAAAAAAATAAATCCGTGCGGGCGTGGCGCACTGGGAAAAACAAATCCGTGCAGGCGTGGCCCAAAGCGAACAATATCAATGACATGTAAAAGGTTGAGGCGTTACAGTTTGCAAAAGGTGATAGCGGCGCCGGTGGATGGGAATTCTGACTCTCTCTCTCTCTATTCCTCATCTCTCTTCTCTCTCTCTCTCTGATCCCCTTCCCTCTTCTCTCTTCTTCCTTCTTTTATCCTTCTCTATTCTTCCTTCTCTCCTTCTTTTCTCCTTCTTCTTTCTATTTCAGAGAGAAAACAGATTGAAAAGTAAGGGAAGAAGAATAAAAGCAAAAAAAAAGTGCCAAAATGACATCGTTTTGGCACCTCAAGCCATTCGAGTTACCTAGCGGGACTATTGGACGAAATGTGCTGACGCGACACTAAAATTCATTTGAAATTTTATTTTATCCCCAAACTATAAATTAAAAATCAATTTTTCCCTCAAATTAAAAATTAATTTGCCTTCCAAACTATACCTTAAAAATCAATTCGCTCTCTACGTCAGCACATTCTGTCCAATTGTAGACGAAATGTGACGGCAATGGCCAATTTGATTAAAATTTCAGAAGTTTGGGTATAAAACTAATATTAATCGAAATTTGCGGATTAAATTAAAAAATACATAAACGTATGAGGGGCGAAATGATATTTTCTCGTGTTTTTAGTGTCTCTATGTGCACTGATAGGATATGATATAAAAATCTCAACAAAATATGTATGGATGCTTCATTTCAAGACCCTTTTGAAGCAATAAGTCCCACAAAATAGTTAATCCTAATACTAAAGGAAATCTACTATAAAAATAATTACAGATTTAAAAAAATTAGGGTAAATTACAAATGCACCCCTTAATTTTACTTAAAATACGAATTGCTCCCTGTGGTTTGAAAAATTACAAATACTTCTCTATCATAATTTTTTATTTAACAGAATTAATTGAAAAAGTGAAATTTCTAACTGTTCACCTATACAATAATAAAATTATTTAAATTATTAATTGAAATAAAATTTTAACATTATTAAAAGATGTTAATTAACTTAACTTAATGATTTATTAATAAAAGGACCTATTTGTTATAAATTAGAAATCTTAGGGAGCATAATGTAATTTCTAAAATCACAGGGGATAATTTGTAATTTAAGTGAACCTCATTGCTGCGAAAAGGTCATTATTTATTCTAAAGGCTTACGACTTGACCTCATTCCTATTGAACTTTTGCCCTTCCTAATAAGATTTGGGTTAAACTTGGGCTAAGGTGTTGAAGCTTGGCCTGCAAGCCCAACAAAAAATATAAAAAATAAAGAAAAAAAATAAAAGTTCAAAAGCCTGAATATCGGCTCATTGCGCTTAGGATGCGAGCCGGCTCATTAGCCTGTTTAGGTAGACCTATTGGATGAGGTTTTATATGTTTTTAGTACTAAGTTGGCTCGATTGGGCATGTTAAAAAAAATCCACTGAACTTAGCTCACAGATGAGTTTGGGCACCATTTTGCATGACCGAACTTGGTCCTATAAAGTGCCCAACAATTTGTTGCTGAAAGTTTGCCTAGTTTCCATACAATTTTAAATTATTAATAAGTGGCTAAATTTTTTACTACCAAAATTTCTTAATCTTTGTGTTCCAATTTTAGTTTCTCATTTATGACTCACTTTATATTTCAATATTTAACCCATACTTTTTAATAACTGATTTCAATGATATAACCAATATACAATAGATATGAGACAAAAGATGACAAATGATTTGTGCTACTCATTTATCATTGTGTTAATATATGTTAGCTAATGTGAACCTGATAACTACTAAACATTATTAATTAACCAATAATATATATAGTTCTAATATTATGAGACAGTGCTCCTCATTTATCTTTGTTTTAATACATGTTGGATAGTGTCGATCTTAATATTACTTATATATGGTTGGGACAACTATCTTTTTATCTCATTTATAAATCTTTTTTATTATAATATAACATCAATGACTGTGGACATAAATTTTACTTTTGGAATAAATCTCATATCTTTATGTGTGCATCTGATTTGTGCATTAAGATTACAACTTTCTCACTGTTAAAACTCACAATTGTCTAAAAGAAATATTTAATAATCAGTCCTATTTATGGTAAGGTATTGCAAAGCTCCAACTAGGCTGTGATAGAGAGATGGTTGAGAAAAGGAGATGAGTATCTCAGAAGGAGGTGAAGAATTGGAAGCCATGGGAGAAGAGTAAGATTCACAGTTGGACATTCTTACTTTAGCAAAAATTTCTAAAGCATACTTATGTTGAGATAGAAATAAGAAAAATTTCATAACTCTTTCATGGAAAAAACAAAGCGCATATGCTTAATAAGAGTTGCAATTTGAGCAAAATCATTGCCAAAAATAAAAATCTCATGCGTATAGACTAGCAATAGTGTGATACGATGAATAAACAAAGGAAAAATCACAGTGGTTATTTGTAAAACCAGTGGACAGGATGAATAAGGAGAAGGTTGAATACCAGGCCCTTGGAGCCAATTTAAGACCATATAGGGCTTTTTACAACTTGCATCTATGAGAAAGATGAACAAAGTCTTCAAAACCTTGAGGGTGAACCATCTCTTCTTCAAAAACACCATGAAAAAAGGCATTGGAAATGTCCAATTATTTGATTTGCCAATTTTAATGAAGAGCAAGACTAAGAAACACTCTAATGGTGGGATGCTTAGCCATTGGGTTGAATGTTCCATGATATGCCTTCCTTTTGCAAATAACCCTTAGCAACAAGACAAGCCTTATGATGAGTACTTGAACCATCAGAATTCTTCTTAAGATGAAACACCCACTTACAACCGATGGCTTGCTTATCGGATAGAAAATGAACTAAAATCCAAGTCTTTTGCTTTTGTAAAGCTTGATATTCCTCATTCATGGCTGCAAACCAAGCGGGAGTTTTGATATCCTCATAGAAGGAATTGGATTCCACTAGAGCAAGATTAAGAGAAGAAGAAGAAGAAGAAGAATGAGAAAGAGTATGAGCAGCCATAAGAGACTACATTTAAATCTAGTGATCATAGGATGATTATTGCATTTAAAGCATAGGGAAAATAAAAAGAATTGAGATCAATAACTAGAGATTAAAAGGGAATTCAAAAACTTGAGAAGAATTGACTAGTAAAATATATGGTAATGGGACTAGAGATGAAATAGGAGATAGAATATTAGAAAGGGCCATAGTAGGAGCTACAATAGTAGGCCTAGAGGAGTGGAAACGATTGGAACAAGTGAAACAAGTGAATTAGGAGGAGAAGCTATGGGACTAGGACAAGAAGATTGACATATGAGGGCTTAGATGAAAAAAGAAGGATTTGACCAAAAGAATTAATGAAGCTAAGGAAGAGTAGGAATAGGCAAGGGCGAAATAGAAGGCTGAGGAACTAAGGGAAACAAAGTTTCATAAAAAACAACATAGTGCGACAAATAGAGTTTACTTGTTAGAGGATCAAGACATTTGTAGCCTTTAATGATGGATGATAGCCAATGAAAACACCAGGTAAGGAACTAGGGTGAAACTTATGAGAATTATAGGGCTTAATCCAAGGAAAACAACTATAACCAAAACTTTTAAGAAAATGAAAATCAGGGGATAGGTGAAACAATATTTCAAAGGAGTTTTATTTTGCAACTTGGAATTAGGCAATCTAATTATCAAAAATACAAAGGTAACTAATGCATCAAACTAGTAAGAGAAAACAAGAGCTAATTGGTGGAGAAGTGCAATGGTAGTAATGATAAGATGCCTATGCTTTCTTTCAGCAACTCCATTTTAAGAAGGTATATGAGAACATGAAAACCGATGCCAAATGCCATGCTTAAGATACAACTCAAACTAATTTATTGTGAACTCATTACTACCATCAAGACAAAAAATCTTAAGCCTTTTTTTCCGCTTGATTTTCAACAAACACTACTAATTCTTGAAACGAGAGAAAACTTCACTCTTACAAATCCAAATGAACTTTAGTCATCTATAGAGAGAACATAGTATTTAAAGCCAAATCTAAATGAAGGTAACTCGAGTTTAGAGGACTAAACTCTTTTAGGAGGAGAGTCTGTAACAACCCTCACCTTTGCTACCGATTAACTACGATTACTATTAAACCGAGACCGATTATGATAAGTAATTGAATCGACTAAAATATCGAATCGATCGACTAAAAGCCGAATTGATTGAGTATATTAGTTAAATTGCAATTCTATCTGTTTGATTGCCAAATTATCTGTTCATGTCTTTGTGTTTAAGCTGCTAATTGAAGGCCTTATCGGCGGCCGAACCATAAATTAGTTGATGATTTATAATCATTGGAATTTATATGATTTTATGGCATATTCATTTAAGATGTGATTTGGTATGATTAAATTAGATTAAAATAAGCTAATTACATAGTTTGACTTATTTACCTTAATGCCATTGTGAGTGGCCACTACATGAACTATATTTGAGCCTTATTATACACTTAGGCACACATTTGTTCAGCCATTCTTGAGCACAACCGACCTTAGAGAGAGAGAGAACTTAGAGATTTGGTTTCATCTTGTGAATTGCTTGGTGATCTTGAAGAAATTGTAGGAGATTTGCCTTCTTGAGCTTCCATATCCTAGATACAAGACTAAGGTAAGAAATTCAACCTTTTATTGATGCATTTGAGATTGATTCTTGCATGGTTTAGAGCAAAGTTGAAGTCTAGAGCCAATTTATGGCTCAAATTGTTGTGTTGAACTTAATTATTGCATGCATGTATATATATTGAAGTTTTAAGGTTGTAATTCATAATTCCTCACATGCATGTCCATGTTTTGAGAGTAGACCATGATTTCATCTTGCTTTTGTATGAATTGGCTCATTAGAGCAAATGTTGGAAGCTTTGAATTGGTTTTAAACTTATGCATGTCATGTTTGAGTTATGTTCATGAAATTGGTTTGAAAATCATGTTGAATTGATCTTCCCTTGGGCTTTGATTTTTACAATCGAGCTTTGAATCATGATAAACTATGAGTTTTGAAGAGTTTTCTGGAAAATTAGCCCAAGAGGATTGGTTTTGATGCATTGGAACTTGATTTGAGCTTGGAAGTTCAAATCTGGAAATTCCATATTTTGAAATCCCGCTCGAGCAGGGAAAGTGGCGCTCGAGCGGGAAATTCGTGCTCCTAGTACTTTGCACTGTTTTGACGTCCGCTCGAGCGGAATAATTGACGCTCAAGCGGGACCTTGTGTCTTACGCTTGAGCGGCTATCGAGCGCCCGTCGAGCGTAAATTTCAAGCATCTAGCACTTTTGCCCTGTTTTGCAGAACGCCCGAGCGGGAAAGTATACACTCGAGCGGGTACCTTTGTCTGCATGTCCGCTTGAGCGGGAAAACCCACGCTTGAGCGGGAACTCTGCTTTTTGAAAATTCTGAAAATGCTTTTTAAGTGCATCTTTGCATCCTCATTCCATCCTAGGCTTCCTTAGGCCTATTTTAAGGCATCTTAATGAGGATATAGATATAGAACCATACTGAGGCAAATTAGAGATTAAGTTATTATTTTTCCTAACTGTGTAGCTTAGTGTGTGTTCAATCAGAATCGTGTAGGGTTGGCATCTGGGACGCGCTCTAGCTTAATCAGAGCTCTGTGAGTATAACATCGTAAAGATATGTTCAAAGATGAATATTTTCTGACTATTAACTGAACTGTTTTCTGAACTGTTACTCTTAACTGAATGAATGTATGTCCTCTATTCTGAACTATATTGTGGCATCCATAGCAACTACTGTTACTGTTACTGCTACTGTTACAGAGATCTCTGTCGGTTCCCATGTTGGAATGACTACTGTTTACTGATATGATGGCCATCATTTACTGTTCGGTCTTTTAAGACCTAATGTTTACTGTACTGAATGCTAACGGATGTACCACATATGACTGTTATGATTGAATGACTGATATACTGAATCAACTGACTGTGTTCAATACTAAAAGGACATTCATTCTTAACCTCTTTACGCATTATGTTATTCACTGGGCTTTAGCTCACTGTTTATATATATATATGTAGGTGTACAGGCACCAGACCGGAGCTAGGAACGTGGGTTAGACTCCCTTTTTTGTCGAGCCAACCTATGTGCCTCACTGCAAGGTTCCAAGCCTGCCAAGCTATGGCTTAGGGGCGTTTTAATTTCCCCCGTCTGTCTTTGTAACTGTTTTGTAATAACTGTATAGATAATGCATCTTTATCATCGTTTAATAGGGATTAGGTCCTGCTGGATCATTGTAAATGTTGTACATACTGTTCTATACTGTTCATGTATATATGTATGAAAAATCATTTTGCATACAGACTCACAGCTCATTGGAAATTATTTATTTACTGTTTTGTCTTCCGCCATGCCTGCACTCAGTATTCTTTATCATATGTGCCTTCGATAATCTCGGATTATTGGCCGGTTACGGTGCTAAACCCATAGGGGCGGGTTTGGGTCGTGACAGTATGGATGCTTCATTTCAACACCCTTTTAAATCAATAAGTCCCACAAAATAGTTAATCCTAATCCTAATGGAAATCTACTATAAAAATAATTACAGATTTAAAAATTTTATGGTAAATTACAAATACACCCCTTAATTTTACTTAAAATACGAATTGCTCCATGTGGTTTGAAAAATTACAAATACCTCCTGTCATAATTTTTCATTTAACAGAATTAATTGAAAAAGTGAAATTTCTAACTGTTCACCTATACAATAATAAAATTATATAAATTATTAATTGAAATAAAATTTTAACATTATTAAAAGCTGTTAATTAACTTAATGATTTATTAATAAAAGGACCTATTTGTTATAAATTATAAACCTTAGGGAGCATAATGTAATTTCTAAAATCACAGGGGATAATTTATAATTTAAGTAAACCTCATTGCTACAAAAAGGTCATTATTTATTCTAAAGGCTTACGACTTGACCCCAATCCTATTGAACTTTTGCCCTTCCTAATAAGATTTGGGTTAAACTTGGGCTAAGGTGTTGAAGCTTGGCCTGCAAGCCCAACAAAAAATATAAAAAATAAAGAAAAAAAATAAAGGTACAAAAGCCTGAATATCAGCTCATTGCGCTTAGGATGCGAGTCGGCTCATTAGCCTGTTTATGTAAACCCGTTGGATGAGGTTTTATATGTTTTTAGTACTAAGTTGGCTCGATTGGGCATGTTAAAAGAAATCCATTGAACTTAGCTCACAGATGAGTTTAGGCACCATTTCGGATGACCCAACTTGGCCCTGTAAAGTGCCCAGTAGTTTGTTGCTGAAAGTTTGCCTAGTTTCCACACAATTTTCAATTATTAATAAATGGCTAAATTTTTTACTACCAAAATTTCTTAATCTTTGTGTTCCAATTTTAGTTTCTCATTTATGACTCACTTTATATTTCAAAGTTTAATCCATACTTTTTAATAACTGATTTTGATGATATAACCAATATACAATAGATATGAGACAAAAGATGACAAATGATTTGTGCTACTCATTTATCATTGTGTTAATACATGTTAGCTAATGTGAACCTGATAACTACTGAACATTATTAATTAACCAATAATATATATAGTTCTAATATTATGAGACTGTGCTCCTCATTTAGCTTTGTTTTAATACATGTTGGATAGTGTCGATCTTAATATTACTTATATATGGTTGGGACAACTATCTTTTTCTCTCGTTTATAAATCTTTTTTATTATAATAATATAACATCAATGTCTGTGGACATAAATTTTACTTTTGGAATAAATCTCATATCTTTATGTGTGCATCTGATTTGTGCATTAAGATTACAACTTTCACACTGTTAAAACTCACAATTATCTGAAAAAAATATTTAATAATCAGTCCTAGTTATGGTAAGGTATTGCAAAGTTCCAACTAGGCTGTGATAGAGAGATGGTTGAGAAAAGGAGATGAGTATCTCATAAGGAGGTGAAGAATTGGAAGCCATGAGAGAAGAGTAAGATTCACAGTTGGACATTCAAGAGAAGAAGAAGAAGAATGATGAGGAGTATGAGCAGCCATAAGAGACTGCATTTAAAGCATAGGGAAAATAAAAAGAATTGAGATCAATAACTAGAGATTCAAAGGGAATTCCAAAACTTGAGAAGAATTGACTAGTAAAATATATGGTAATGGGACTAGAGATGAAATAGGAGATAGAATAGTAGAAAGGGCTATAGTACGAGCTATAGTAGTAGGCCCAGAGGAGTGGAACGATTGGAACAAGTGAAACAAGTGAATTAGGAGGAGAAGCTATGGGACTAGGACAAGAAGATTGACATATGAGGGCTTAGATGAAAAAAGAAGGATTTGACCAAAAGAATGAATGAAGCTAAGGAAGAGTAGGAATAGGCAAGGGCGAAATAGAAGGTTGAGGAACTAAGGGAAACAAAGTTTCATAAAAAACAACATAGTGCGACAAATAGAGTTTACTTGTTAGAGGATCAAGACATTTGTAGCCTTTAACAGATGGATGATAGCCAATGAAAACACAAGGTAAGGAACTAGGTTGAAGCTTATGAGAATTGTAAGGCTTAATCCAAGGAAAACAACTATAACCCAAACTTTTAAGAAAATGAAAATCAGGGGATAGGTGAAACAATATTTCAAAGGGAGTTTTATTTTGCAACTTGGAACTAGGCAATCTAATTATCAAAAATACAAAGGTAACTAATGCATCAAACTAGTAAGAGAAAACAAGAGCTAATTAATGGAGAATAGCAATGGTAGTAGTGATAAGGTGCCTATGCTTTCTTTCATCAAACTCCATTTTAAGAAGGTGTATGAGAACATGAAAACTGATGCCAAATGCCATGCTTCTTAAGATACAACTCAAACTAATTTATTGTGAACTCACTACTACCATCAGTACAAAAAATCTTAAGCCTTTTTTCCAGTTGATTTTCAACAAACACTACGAATTCTTGAAACTGAGAGAAAACTTCACTCTTACAAATCCAAATGAACTTTAGTCATCTATAGAGAGAACATAGTATTTAAAGCCAAAACTAAATGAAGAAAATGGTCCCCAAACATCACTACAAATGAGGGACAACGATTTATTTACTGTAGAATTAGACAAATTGAAAGGAAGTCTGTGGTGCCATGTGTTAGTAGAAATGAGAGCAACAAGTTATGCAGTTAGAGAAGTCAAAAAAGATTGATGAGTTGGTTCATTAGAACATAGGGCTAAAGGTAGCTGGTAGAGACCTTGAGTATGAATACCTTTATAAAGAGGTGTCTTGATACTCTTGTCTTAGATAACAAAACACTTATCATCAAATGTGCTAGTACAATTATTATCAAAGGCAAGTTAATGAACAGAAAGTAGATTGGAAGAAATAGAGGGCACATGAAGAATGTTGTTAAGCTCGAAAGCAAAAGGAATAAGAAGAATACCTTGGCATGTGTGTTGAATAGGAATTGAACTACCATTACCAACAATTGACACTTCCTTCTCTTTTAGAGGACTTAACTCACCAATAGACTTAGTTGGTTAAAGAATGGAAGGGTAATTAAAATGAGTAACTAAAAGTTAAAACAAAAATTGTGCAAAGATAAGAATTTGGTTGTATTTTGGTGTGTTTAATTGGACGTTAATTGAACACAAGGAAAATTGGGGCATTTCATACTCAAAGTAATGAAATGTGCCAAGTTTCCTAAGTCTCCGTTGCCCTTGATCATGCATGATAGGGTGATGGTTTTTGGTCTTATTTGTGCATTTATTAAACTTGTACATCTTAGTACCTTAGCCATTATGCAATGAAGTTGCTTGAATTGATGGTTTGAGGACCAAGTGTATCACTCCTTTGAGATGTTTTGATGATAAGGAGGGATACACAGTACAACAACATGTGAGAATTCCATTTCTTTGCCCTGTTTTCTCTCTGTTGCAACAAGGAATGGTGCATCATCAGTGGCCGGTCGGGCACTATTTCTGGCTGCAGGCCAACAATGTTGGACGGCAACCCCCTATTGGTGGCTGGCTGGCCACCACTTCTGGCCTACCGGGCACCAGTGAATTTTGGGCATATTGTTTGTAAAGTAGAGCAAAGTTGATCTGGAAAAGGAAAAACCAGTCCAAGGATTGTGCAACAAAGGCTTTCGGGAGCAAACAGTGGACATTCTTCGGGTGGAAACTGAGCACGCATGGGCCTCCCTCACTTCCCGGGACTAGTTAATTAGTTTAATTAGCAATTAGTCATTTATTTGTTGTATTTAATTAGTTATTGCTAATTAGTAAAGTGTTGTACTTAGTATCCATGTTGTAATTAACTAGTTGTAGCTAATTAGTTTGTTTTGTGCTTATTTAATTAGTTTAGATTGTTTAATTAAATTAGTTTATGTTGTAAATATTTAATTAGCTTAGCCTAGTTAAATTATTTGATTGTTGTACTTAAATAATTAGCTTAGGGTAGTTAATTATTCATGTTTTGTAATAATTAGTTAAGTAGTTTAGCTTAGCTAGTTTATTCATTCGGACCCTTCTGCGCGGGGCATCGACGTTGTAATAATGTGCATGTCTCACAACTCTACATCTTTCTCCCTTTTATTTATCCGCTTTTGATGGTTAGATTAGGGGCATCACGTTTCAATTAGCATATCAGATGTTTGCATCCATTCATTTGTATTGCATACATTGAGGCTTGGTTCATCATTTAAACTTGCATTGTCATTTATTACCTCGTTGAATATGTGTTTAAACGCATGCTATGAAATTGTTGCAAATAATATGTTAAGTAGTCGAGTCTATTTTAGTTGCATTATTGCATGCGTTGCATTAGCCATCTTGTATAGTTAGGTATCATGCATATTTTTCTAACTCTTTTGTTTTATCTTAGCTTGGAGTACTAGGTGAGTTTTTAATACTTTAGCATACTTGCCTGAGTGTGAGCGACTGCCATGACTAGCATGCTTGCCATGAGGCTAAGTGCTTAACTATTAAATTGCTTGAATGCCTGTGGATGAAGGCTTGATGCTTGAATTGGAACGATTCAATGAATGTACGTTTAAACCCACTTTGTTAAATGGCAAATTCACAAAATTTAAGCCCACATTGTCAAGTGGCAAATTCTAAAGCTTTAAACCCACTTTGTCAAGTGACAAATTCAAAGCCTTTTCGAAAAACAAACATGAAATTGAATTGTTCCAATTTGAGCAAACTAGTCTATACTTGTGCGTGCGCATCACATAATAAATGCTAGCCTAGTTAATCGGAACAAGAGCATATAATGTACAAAAGAATCATACCATGATTAGTAGAGGCTGATCTTTGATCGGGCGAGCGGGGGTGCTCAATTCATGACCTTCCCCTCTCGTACCTAAGTTCCCGAGCCGAGACAACCTTGGTGATGACAGACACGTGGCCTTTGGCACGAGTTATGGTTTCCTAAATTTTCCCAAAATAAAATATTTAGGTGGCGACTCTACATCTGGCAAAATAGTCCATTTTTGACATTTTTGATTCAAAATCGATTTTCCAAAAAGATTTGCCGCATTTGGACTCTTTGGTGTTTATCAATTTCGCATTGCACTTGTGAGTTTAGATTCAGAACCGCGGGAGTTCGAACTGTTGGGCTTCTTGTTCTTCCGAAAAGGGATGTGAAAAAGTCGAGCTACAATAGTTATATTTAACTTTAATTATTTTCTGATGATATGTAATTATCGGTTTCCGAAAATGCTATGTTTTGTATGAATGAATGATTATCGAAGTTTCTGAAATGTATTCGTGACATCCTTAGCATCATATGATATGCGTCCCTTTTTTGGGTTATCAGAATACCTTTATAGCCGTCTCTTTATGGGTCATTGGAAACGTCTCTGTGTATATGAGTCATCGGAATGCCTTTATGGTCGTCCCTTTTATGGATCATCAAAATGCCTTTATGATCGTCCCTTTATGCGTCATCGAATTTGTTAGCGTTAATGGATGTACCACGTATGATCATATGGAATATGTGAACTTTGAATACGAATATGAATATGGATTTGTTTCTGATCTGAATTTTGATTTTTGAATTTGTTATGGACATAATTCATTAAAACCTTTACTCTATTATTATTCATTAGGCTCCAGCTCACTGTATTATTTTTGTGTGTAGGTGATTAGGCGCATGATCAGGCCTAAACTGCTTCCTGGATTCTTTTGTGTTGGCTAGCCACTATGCCTCCCGAGGAGATTCCCATTTTGATGTGGTCGTATTCTATTATCAAGTTTTGAGTTTTTGTTTTCTTCTGTTTGATTGAACAAGTTTTTGTAAGTTGTATTTATGTGGGTTTTGGTGGCATAAGACTAATGTAAATATGACGTCACTAATATGTATATAAAGTTTTAATTTTTCTGTCTCATGTATGTCTACACAGCTCTATGGACGTTATATGTTTGTTTTTGCTTCCACTAGCCCTTGTATTTTGTTTAATTCGTTCAGAGGCCTTTGGTAATCTAAGGATTACTGACTGGTTGCGGCACTAAACATATAGGGGCGGGTTTGGGTTTTGATAGCTCGAGTAACCAAACCATGGCTTGAGTGAAGAAACCAAATTCCCAGAACCTTAACCCTACAGAGCAGATTTCTTAAGCGAAGAATGGCCCCCTCCTAGAATTTCAGACCTGCAAAGAGACCGTTTGAGCGAAGGAAAGACTGCTCAAGTGAAGAACACCCCATTCTTAGAAGTTCAGACTACAAACACATAATCTGAGAGAAACGAAAGACCGCTTATGCAAACTCAACAACAAATAGACAAAATTTGCTTTGAAACACTAACTCCTAACCTGTTCAATACAAAATCCAACAACTCCAAACAACCAATTTCAATTAACAACAAGACAACAAGGAGTATAAACAACAACAATGAGCACTGGATCCCGAATCGAATAGTACAAAAGGGATGGGTCTTAAACTGGGCCGCTATAATCTCATCTCCTTAGGAAATTTTGTCCCCAAAATTGAACCAAGATAACAAAAACAAAACAATACATTAACAACAACAACAGTTCATGCACCGCAGTATAAAAGACATAACATTTCAACTCAACACATATTGATCTCCAAAATACTCCCATATTACAACAAGTACAAAAGGGTCAAACATTAACAAACAAGGCCGGATATTTCTCTTGGATGTCAGCCTGATGCTCTTAAGTGGTTTCCTCGACCCTATAGTGTCGCCGCAACACCTTAACCAATGGACTAGTCTCGCCTTTCAAGACTTGATCTCGAGTATCTAACACCTGAACTGGTCTTTCCTCATACGAGATATCCTCGCCTACTTCTAAATCGGTCCAATCTAACACATGCGAAGGATTAGGCTGGTACTTTTGAAACATACAGATATGAAACACGTCATGAACCCTAAAAAGTTGGAACGGTAAGGCTAAACGATAAGCTACCTCTCCGATTCGCTTTAGAATCTCAAAAGGCCTAATGAATCTTGGAGACAACTTCCCACTCTTTTCAAATCTCATCAAACCCCACTTTGGCAAGATTTTAAGAAACACATGATCCCCCACCTCAAAACACAAGGGTCTCCTCATCTGGTAAGTGTAGCTCTTCTAATGACTCTAAGCCGAAACCAACCTCTTATGGATAAGTGCAACCTTATTCATCGTTTTCGGACTAATTCCGGACATAACACAAGTACGTCACGCACATTGGCCCAACACGTAGGTGATCTACACGATCAGCCATACAGGGCCTAAAAAATTGCCATTCTAATACTTGCCTAAAAGCTATTATTATAGGCAAACTTTACTACAGGAAAATGCCTCTCCTACGATCTCTTAAAATCGAGAACGCAAGCTCGAAGCATGTCCTTTAGAGTTTGAACAGTGCGCTCAGACTGCTCGTCAGTTTGAGGATGATAGATTGTACTAAAAGTCAACTTAGTGCCCAAAACACTCTATAGGCTCTACCATAACCGAGCTGTGAAACGCGGATCCTTATCTAAAACAATAGTCATGGGGACCCCGTGAAGTCGCACTATGTCTCTAATATATAGCTCGACAAGAAAGTCCATTGAGTCACTCGTGTGCATAGGTATGAAGTGCACACGCTTGGTTAATCGATCGACAACTACCCACACGACATTATTACCCCCATTGAGTCCTCAGAAGACCTTCAACAAAATCCATCGTGACATGCTTCCATTTCCATTTGGCTACAAGTAAGGATTGTAACAAATCCGCTGGTTGTTAGTGCTCGGCGTTCATTTGTTGATAAGCAAGGCACCTTGAAACAAACAAAGCCATATCTCTATTCATCCCCTTCCACCAAAACTAGCGACAATGATTGTGGTACATCTTCGTGCCTCCTAGGTTTACTGCAAGACGTGAATGATGGAACTCTCAGAGTACCTCCTTTCTACAAGACTTTGGCACAGAAAGGCAATCTAAATATCTCACACTCAAGAATGAACATTCAAACCTTTCTCTACTTCCCCATTGGAGATCTTTCTCCTGATAGTCTCTACCTCGTAATCATGCTATTGTGTCTCCATAACCCTACTAACCAAGGTAGGTTGTGCAATCACATAAATAAAATGACCAACTCAATGGACTCGCTAAAATGCAAGTTAAACTCGCCAAGGACACACATGCTAACATAATAAACCACAACCACACTCCCTAACTAGATTCACCAAGATATACACCTATTTTTCTCAAAATAATACAATTTCAATATTTAAGTATGAAACAATGCTCAATGTAAGATGTATGAGTAATTAGTTTCAATTAACCTAATCCTCATGCAATTTATACGACAATCAAAACTATCTTCTACTAATAGCCCAAAATAGATATTTCTACTCAACAGATAATTTTTTACAATAGATATAATCTAATAAATTTCAAAATGGGAGCGATAATATATATCCAACTCCATTCTCATCATCAACATTTACATACTTCTTATCTTTTCAAACCCACCATCTTTTCCCTTTCTTTCATAAATCAAACATCAATGATTTTTCAAACAAAACCTCGTTTACTTTCAAAATCACATTTAAGGAAGGAAATTCTAATATTTCAACACAACCTAGCAATATACACACTTCCACAACCTTTCTTAAGAATTTATTTGAAAAACCCCCTTTTTTGCATTTCCAAATCAAACCCTAAACCTTTTCAAAGAGAAATTAATTAAGTTAAGAATCATACCAAAGGTTGAAGAAATCTCTTCCTTAAGAGTAGAAGAGGAAAAGAGCAAGGGTAGAAGTTTGACAGAGCCAAAAACAAGATCTTCGATTAAAACGAAACTTTCGACGAGCTCTACCTTTTTCCCTAAGGAACTATGGTGGAGAAATCAATGGATTATGGAGTATTTGAGGTATTTTGAAAAGAACTAGAGAGAGAGAGAGAAAGAGAGAGAGAGAATTAGGGTTAGGATTGTTTTATAGAGAGAGAAGAAGTGAAATAGTGACAAAAATCCATTTTTTTCGATCTGATATATACACAGACCGCTCAAGCGTTAGACACAATAGGTGACACCACTTGAGTGACCAAAACACCGCTCCAACGTTAGACACAATAGGTGACACCACTTGAGTGACCAAAACACCGCTCCAACGTCGAATGACTTCCTCCCAGAAGTTCAGACCTGCAAAAGACTGCTTGAGCGAAGATCACCCTATTTCCAAAAGTTTTTCAGAGCTGCAAAAACACTAAGAGATCTCAAAGATTGCTCGAGCGACCAAAACATCGCCCGAGCGAACTAGAAGTGAAATAGACAACAACTCTATTGAAAAACTAACTCTCAGCCCGTTTCAAACACAACCAACAAGTCTAACAACCAAACTCAACTAACAACAAGAGGATAAGGGTATAAACAACAATTAAAGGTACAGAATCCCGGATCTAAGAGCATGTAAAGGGTCGGGTCTAAACCGGAACTGTTATAAGAGGGGTCAGTGTAATCTACCAATTTCAATAAGGGCAAAAAGGAAAAAATAACACATTCCCAACAAGCTTCTAAGGCTCTGTTTGTTTTAAGAGGTAGCAGTTTGGGATTGGATTATTAGTGAGTTAGGAGTGCTAAAATCATATTTGTTTGAAAAGTGGAGCTTGGGAGTTGTAGTCTATTGGGACTAGCATGGGCCTTGGAAGGGGATTAGCAAAGGCTTCTAAGGGTTGGGTTTCAAAATTAAGGAGGAATTAACTTAGAAAAAGACTATTTTCCCATAGTGTGTGTTTGTGTGTGAAGTGGTGGGAGAGGGGGAGGGGGGAGGGTTTACATCATGTTATATATATGTACAGATATTAAAATAATATAGTACAAAAAAATATTTATAAAATATAATTTTTAATATTAAAATATATCAAAACACCAAAAGGTATTTATGGTATTTCATATAGTTAATTCCCTCACTAAAATATATCATAAGCAAACAGAATTTTTTTAGTCCCCTCACAAACAATCTCCTTACTAACATTACCATCCAACCTAACTCTGAAAACAAACGGACAACACTCATCTAAGTTAAACAAAAGAGTCACAATGTTAAAGTTATCTAAAGTTGTGACATTCTAGTATCATGCATTTGAATATGTAAGCCATGGTCCATTTGTTTTTTTTTTTTTTTTTGAACATTAAGGTAGCATTTGGTAACGTTTACATTTTTTGTTTATGTTTACAAAAATTTTATAAACTGGTTTTGTTTATTTTTAGAAGAACATAAATTACAAATGCATTTGGTTTGAACAAAATATTTGAAATTTTTTTAAATATAAACTAAAAAATATGTTTATTCAATTCAAAAATATGTATATTTATTTTTTATTATTTATGACAATGTGATCATACACATTATAATGGGAAAAAAAAATTAATTGAAATAAAAATATTTGAAAAAAAATAATTGAAAAAAAAATTGTTTGAAAAAAAATTTAATTGAAATAAAAAATTTTGTTAATCAAATTTTTAAATTTTTATTTAAAAACCAACGTATACTCATTTTTTGAGTATGAGTTTATGTTTTTTCCTTAAATTTACAAACTGGAACAACTATTTATAAACAAAAAAAAATTATCAAACAAATTTTTATAACTGTTTTTAAAACTTTTGTAAATATAAACTAAAAACTAAAAACTAAAAATGAAATTGTTCCCAAACAGATCCTAATTATTTACTTTCGCGGCTAAAATGCAATAATACAATAAATTACATTTTTCGCAACGCAATAAAATATGTTGCTAAAAAGAAAAAATCGTCGTTAAAATGTTTTGCCGACACACACAACTACATCGGCAACCCGTGAGTAAAAGTGAGTCGGCAAAACTTTTTACCGACAAAATTATCGTTGTGTTGGTAAAAGTAAAGTCTTCAGTGACAAACTTAGTCGTCGATAAAAGCCTTCATCCATTGTCAGCAATTTACCTTGCGTCGGTAAAAGTAGTTCAAATATGATGATTGTGTGGCACTTTTCCCGACACAAATTTGTGTCGGCAAAAAAAAACTTTTGGCGACACATTTATGCTGGTAAATGTTGACATTTGCCAACAATTTGTTTGTCGAGAAAACTTTACTTTTGGCCACGACAAATTTAGATTACCAAAAAATACACTTCTAGCGACACAATATGAGTCGGCAAAAGTAAACTATTGACAACACATTTACCGACCGATTGTTTGCCAAGAAAGCTTTACTTTTTAGCAACGATAAATTTGCACAAAAATAATTGAAAATCATTTATAATTTTTATAAGATTTACAGATTTACACGAGACATCCTCAACACAGTAGTTTATAACATACATTTTGGACTAAACATAAAGCCAACCTCAGGTTTCCGAGTTGGCAAACTTTATACTAATACACTTTTGAATTTAAGACTCATCCAATAACATACAACAGATGAAGCTGCTCAAGTTTTCCATTTGTCTAAATATTCTTGTCAAGGAGCTTATTAAGAGAAATTGACATCTGCAAAAGGAGTTCTATTATTAGGTGATGCTCCGAGACACGGCCCTTGTTGATGTTGTTGGATCTTGCTTTCAGTACAGCCCAAATTTGGTCTGGTAAAATTCGCCATAAGATCTCCAACTGCAGGTGTTCTCATCTCCTTGATGGATGCCAATCTGGGTGCTGCTATTATCTTCGACTTCGGAGTTGTACTAGTATGCTGATCAACCTGTGCAGAATTACACTAATTAATAACGCTGCCTTTTCCCACTGCTGCCCAGAGTAATTGACCATATTTGTGCTGCAAATTCAAACGAAGACAATTATGTGGTAGAACTACTAAATGCACTCAAATGTAATGAATAACTTGCAACTTTAGTCCAAAGCCTTAGATCATGCAATACTCAGGATGCTAGAAATACTTTTTTTTATATAAAAAAATAAAAAAATAAAAAAAAATCCTATCCATCTGTAACATAATTTGAAATGTTTTCAAATGCCCATAAAAGCAACTTCTTTTGCAATGTTACCATAAACTATTATACATTCCATACAGAACTTTTCTCAGGAAAAAAAACTCCTTGAAAGCTAAAGAAGCCTAACGAAATATAACTTAATTTTTTAAAGAAAAAAAGAAAAAAAAGAAAAGAAAAAAAGAACGTAATCTTGAATGCCTCACCCAAATCACATAAAACCCATTTTGATTTAGAAACCCATGTTGCATTTACTAATAATCTTCATTCACTACAGACTGGTTAGAATACATGAGGTGAAATTTGACACTAATCACTGCTGCCATGTTAACAATTTCCTCTATAGCTCACATGGTTCTTACATGTCAAGCAAACAATTCTACCAACTAATTTTGGCAAGAAATGTAGTTAAAAAAGACTCACCATAGCTGTTTTCTTAGCTGTAAGAGATGCTAATATTGCCGCAATTTTTTCCATTGCCTGCTTCTCTTCTCTAGCAGCCTCTTCCTGTTTAACAGCAAAGAAAAAAACAAACAAACTCAATATACTTCAATCCCAGAAAATGCTTTAGACCCCTAAAACATCATCCCTAAATTTAGTTTATGAACCAACCAAATAAGATCCACATCAGTATGAGAAAATGATGTAAGATTAAAAAAATTAACATACAAGTTTAACATATGAAAGAGACATAAGCTTTCAGTTCATACGTCATATTTACTAGCAAGAAATGAAGAGACATGTTCCTCCATGCATCTCAATTGTTGCTGTTGCTGAGAAACTGACCCCAAGATGGTCTTGTGCAGGTCTTTTAATGACAGAAAACCACAACAATGGAGAAAGAGAGTTCAACGGTAGGAGTGATGACTTTGACCAAAACAAACTGACGAGCTAAAATTACCAAGAAGTGGCATAGAATTACCTATAGAAGCATGGACTATAATAACAATTAAAGATTTCTCCTTTTCCCATTCAAGAAGTGTGTTAAGCAAAAATACAAAAGAATCAAGTTCCAACATTTCAATTGACGATGATGAGGGGGAAAAAAACTTAAAATTAAGAGAGAGAAAAATTTACCTATCTGGATAAGCAGCAGAGTTGAAAAGGCACATATGACTGACCTCTTTCAAATTTAAATTGCTGTAGAGTAATTTCTTGTTACTACTATAAATGACAGTTGGCCTATCTGATGCAGCAAATACATGTGTTGTATTGCAAAGAAAGTAAAGTCAAATGGCAGATCTGGAATCAAGAGTGACTTATATGTTAAGCTAGATCCCGTCTCTAAACGAACTATATGCTAGTTTCTAATACACACAAAGCAAATTCAATGGTAAATGTGCCCACGAAGCTGTAAGTATAAACACTAAGAACATAGAGCTTGAAATAAAAGTAATTTATTAGTCAATATTGCCATTGAAGAGATTTATTAGTCAAAGTGACCGAACCTTTACAATTCACAATTCGATTTTATTCGCGATTCGATAAAGTGCCACTTTGATTCAGAATTTGAATCCCGAAAGTTTCAAATCATCACTAGAAGTCAAACTACTTCCTCCAAGTTGAATAAGGGAAAAAATAATAATGATGTAAACCAAAAGTTGTTAAGTTAATATTGTCCCATTGGGTAGATTTTTATCTTGAAAGGCATTATGTTAAGAATTTACAAAATAGAATGCATACCCTAATTACAAATTCAAAGCCTTACAACTAGATTTCTAGGTAGAAACAAAAATTATATATTGCTCAAATTGAAATACCATAAGATTATTGGCAATAATAGATACTTCAGGAATTCAAGATGAATTTGCCTCTTATTATGACCTTTCTAGAATACATGACACCATTTTCAATACATTAACAATTGTTAAAATTTCTTCTTTCTCAAGGCCACAAAACTCAGGTCAATCAAGCATAAATGCATTCATAACTTTAAAGCACGAAACACAGGTGTTGTGAAAGGCAAAAGCAGGCTCGGGACAAGAGTAACATGAACAATGGTTAACTCAATAACCAAATGATATAACCTGGTGTAAAGAAAGAGGTAATTTATATCAGCTTCAAATTGAATGTGCCTTGGATTTCTAGCAAATGTGGGACTTTTTGCAAGAATTCTCACAGCCTGATAGCAAAATGAAGAAACAGAAAAACCTTACTAAGAAGATGATGGAAAGATTGAACAGCAGCCATGTTTAGGACTAAAACAAGGGGGCCACATTTAACAAATGGGGGAATCTATCAACTAACAAATTCTGCAGTACTGTAACAAGACAAATTATCCCAAATTGGATGCATATGCCATGTTGTAATTTTGTGGCCAACCCAATGGGGTCATTGATATTGTAAATACATATTTGGAATAAGGAGGTGAAATCTGTTAGTTGGTAGGAAAACTCCCAAAACATGCCTAAATATAACACAAGTATTCAAAATCTTGACTTGAAGACATCTAAAACAGTTGTATTGAGCATACTCTATATAACTCTTTGTCCCACATGTAACCATAAATTTATATTAAAAAATAAATAAATAAATAACATTGGAGATAAAGGTGCGACAATGAGTAAGGTTAATTGACAGTGGCGGAAGGTGAATAAGAGGTAGTGACAAATTAAAGTATGGAAGCTCAAGCTGCTCTACTATTTATGTATCATCTCAAATATGGATTCTTCAAAAAAACCACCCACTTCTAATGAGTAAAACCCCCTTGAATGTAATGAAGACAATTGATTCAAGTTAACAAACCAAGTGGATAGTGTGGTCTGCTTCCACAAAAGAACCTTTAATAAAAAGGTGCATGTGCGATTAAAATATATAAACTCCTTCTCTTTAGAATCTTTTGGTGCAAAACATATCACGTTAAAAACCTAGCCAAAGGTTAAACAACACGGCTCTAAATTGTGGTACTTGGGGACATAACTGTAAGGGTCACAAGTAAAAGATCAAGTATCAAGCGATTCACAAGCTGCAGTTGGACTGAAAAACAAAATCAAAAAATGAAGAAAAACTACTCATCATATTTTGATTGGCCAAAGCTAATTTCATTTCCCCAGCAAATAATAAATAAATAATTTTTGCAAATTTATTACAAATTTTTTTTTTTTTTGTGTGTGTGTGTGTTTTTGTCACATAATAGTTTCCTATGTACGTGAGGTTGTTATCCGCATCAATAGAACATAGTTTATTTCTCTTTTTCCCTTTTCACATAAATGTTCAAGTGACCTAACATGTTCCCCCCACACTGTACTTGTCCCACCAATTACAAAACCTTTGTGCTCTTATCATTTCCTATACAAATTCTAACTAGTGACAATTGTCCATAAGATTACGGGTGGCCCTCGCTTTAGATTGCCCAACCCATCTAGTGGTCTTATGTATACATCAATGTTACACATCTACATCAATCATACTATTCATTATTTTTCTACCTAACCAATTTTATTTTTCAAAAGCAAGTAAAAATCTTCATTTTTTACCATATACTTATAAAATTTTCGGTAAATATATCCACCTAGGTTTATGAAATATACAATTGATTCTCTCACATTTTGAAAATTACATTCCGCTTTTTAAGGTTCCAAATCTCATTACAATACCCCCTATTAACCCACAATCAACTAACGGATTTTGATGATCGATTTAGTGTTGGTTGAGGGTAAAATGGGGGTGGGGATCGCAAGGGAGGATGGATGAGTGATGGTAGAGGATAGGCGTAGCGGGGAGAGTGGAAGAGGATTGGGGGTGGCAGGGGAGGGTGAATGAAGGATGAGGGGTGGTATGGAAAGGTGGGAGTTAGCAGTTAAGGGTTGGAGGGGAGCACGATACAGCATGCTCACATCCTCAAATTCCTCTTCTACCTCAATCAATTTGGGGATTTCTCTGGTAATGATAGGAATTGGGGGTAGCCATAGGTTTCACACAATTGAAGCAAAGAAATTTTAACAAATTGAAGCAAAGAAAATACTAAAATTACTTTTCCACTCAATGCACACCACCATAGGCACATATAAAAAGGAAGGGACCTCAATCCAAAGAGATTAAAACCATGAAATACAGCATAATAACTAGTCACTCTTTCTATTGTACTTGGGTTTAAAAAAATTGAGAAATTAGCTTAAAAAGCTCCGCAGAAATATTTTTGTACGAAAATAAAAGTAGTAAATTTGTAAGTACATTCGTTCATTTGCCAGGCCCAAAGTCCAATCCTTGTCGCAAACAAATAGGGGGGTCGGTAAATATCCGATTTACATTACGAACAAATATAATAATAAACCCTTAATTTGGATGTTCATAGTTATGTGAATCATAGATATATACCAATAATCAATTGGAAGCAATTTCAATCAATTGCAAGCATTGTCCAGAAAGAATCATAGATATATACCAATAATCAAATAAAATTAACAACAAATTTGTAAAGCATTCATATATATATATATATATATAGAGAGAGAGAGAGAGAGAGAGAGAGAGAGAGAGAGCGAGAGTACCTCTTGAAATTTCTGGAAAAGAAAAGCCATGAGAACCAAACCAAACCTTGTTCTCTCTGTATCTCTGGGAACTGAAGCTGGGGGTTTGGGTTTTAGAGGCACCAAACCAAACCTTGTTCGGATCGGAACCCCAAACCGACGCCACGCATCGGATTCGGGTTGATCCGAGGTTCCACTGTTCCACTGGATTTGGGTTGGTTCAATCCAAATCTACTAGCATTGTTTGAGAAAAACGAGTTCAATTGCCTTGAGTTGGGTTGAATTGAGTTGAATTGCATTGAGTGGCTTAGAGCACCAGTATCAACAAACATAGATTTTGGTTAAACATAGATTATTTTAAACTAATTTTTGATTAATTTTGCTACAGGACATCATTACATATAGCGATATATTATTTACAGGTTATACAATGTTTTATTATTTATTTTTAAGGGTGACGTCACATCTTGTCAGACGACCGGTTGTTGCACATTTTTTTTTTTCTATTTTTTTTTGGAATCTAAAATTGCATAGATATATATTCTATGTACTTTGGATGTCCGGCCACACAACCGCTATTGGGCAAAAATTTATTTATTTTTTAAATATAAAACTGCACATATATAACAATACAAAATTAACTTCTCCTATACTACTTTGTCTACTTTTTAACAATACAAAATAAATATTTTACAAAATTTAATTTTAAAATAGAGAGTCTAATATACTGTGTATATACCAAAAATACTAGCTAAAATAGAAAAGTAGCTTTTTAGTTATAATTTAACTTAAAATTTGTTGAGAATGGTGTGGATAAACATTGGCAAATTGATTAAGCCTTCGCTTGGGAAGAATTTTTTTAACCTGATTTGTTAGTTTTTTTACTATTTTAGCATAGTAAAAAAAGTTTCATTTGAAATGAACTTTTGACGTTTTTTTTATATTTTTGTAAAAGAAAAAATGAAATAATTGTAGTCTTGATGTGACATTTTATCTTATTAACTTTTTAACTTATTTTGTCTTTTTAGTTTCAACCATCTTACCAAACAAAACTTAAAATTTATCAATTTACCTATAACCCGCTTACATAAATGCAAAATTATTTTATACTGAGCTTTTTAAAATTCCAATGCTAGTAGTCGGGTGGCACCTATCATTTTCATTGTATAATTTTTCTTAATTTGATTATTTTTCTTATTACTTCGTAAAATATAATTTTGAATAATATCGTATATTCGATTCATTTGTGAGTTTTTTTTTTTTGTTGTTAATATTTAGAATAAATCATAATTTTTAAAAGAAAACACAAAAACAAAAATGAAAAAACCAAGGTTGTATATTAAGTGACTTTTTTTTATTTATTTTGTATTTCTACTTGTCCAACTTACTCAAACTATTGGCTTAAAATAGTCAAAATATTTAACTAACTTTTCAATTTTAAGAATAAGTCGGTGCCAGATTGAAAAATTCTCAATATGTCAAAATTAAATTTGTTTATGAATTTTTCACAAAACCAACCGAAATCAACTTGTGCGCACCCTTATTTGTGGGACAAAAGTTCAATAAAAATAAATATATAAAAAAATGAGAAAATATCATATAAATACTTGTAAATTAGTGGAGTTTAAGTGAGTTGTGTTTCTAGTTCAACTAACTGCAAAATTTCTACTAATTTGAAATTAATTTTTCAATTTTCATTTATCTATATTTCCCTACAAAAAAGGTAAAATAATAAATTATTTTGAACAAAGAGTAAAGTAGAAATAATCTTTCCAAAATTTTAACAACATATGAAGTTAAATTTTCTATACATGTGCATGGAGATGATGATATTATTACTGAAAATTATGAATAACCACTATATAAGTTTTTGTTAGAGTTCTAGTACACAAAAAGTTCACTTACCCTCTCTCTCTCTCTCTCTCCCACATGTCATCTTAGATTTTGAACGACATTACCATTGGCAAATCACAACCATCGTTGTCATTATCACCGATTTCTTCATCAAATTGTTTATGCACCGTCACCTTCACTTGACTTCAATGACCTCATACAACGACTATTGCCTTACGACATTGTTCACGTATACTCTCTACCTCCTTCATTTCAAACATTCTACCACCAACGCCACCTTATTGCTTCTTCGTCTGCTTCTATGGTCCAAATTTGTATTGGTTTCTCTTTATCTTTTTCTTTCTTTATTTCTCTTTCATTCATTTCTTTGTTAAAAAATATGTAAATTCAAAGTCACAAAGTGAAATACAAACATAATAAAATACACAATGAAATTGCACTGTGTCTCAATGAATTTTCACTGTGCGAGTTAATGAAATTTGGCTTTCTGCACCCAATGATATTTTAACTAAATATCAAAAATTGTTAAAAGGAAAAGAAATGCGAAAATGTGTTTTTTAGAGGTAATATCATTTTGCTCCCTAAATTTTCATGTATTTTTCAATTTGACCCTCAAATTTCGATTAATATCAATTTTCACATAAACTTTTCAAAATTTTGATCAATTTGGCCTTTGCCATCACATTTTGTCTATATTAGACGAAAGAAAATTGTTTCATAGCTCAAAATTTCAGAGGCTCGAGTGCCCCGAATGCCAAAACGATGTCGTTTTGCGTTTTGGGCATTTTTTCCCCTCTATTTTCTCTTTAAAATAGAGAGGCAAGAAAAGAAAGAGAGGAGGAACAAAGAGAAGATGGAGGAAGAGAGAAAAAGAAAAGAAGAGAGGGGAAACAGAGAGAGAGAGAGATATATACAAATCGATGTGTGTATACACAGATCTATGTATACGCAGAGAAGGGTCGCAATGGACGACGGTGATGGCAGCGTCGGTAGGTTGAGATATTTACCTTGATGATGGCGATGAGCGACAGTGATGGCTATGCTGGTGGATGGAAGGTTTGTGTAAGGTCCCGGTGTCCCACATCGAGAATGGAGGGGGAGTTCCTAGGTTATAAAAGTAAAAATCTGAACCCTTATATAGTATCGAGGCCTTTTCCTAGGTGGTGAAATCCCTAGTTAAACTCCCCAATTAAGCGTGTTTAGGCTGGAGTAGTTCTGGGATGGGTGACCCACTAGGAAGAACAAATCCGTGCGGGCGTGGCCCAAAGCAGACAATATCAATGACATGTGAAGGGTTGGGGCGTTACAAATGGTATCAGAGCCGACTCTCCGGAGTACCAAGTGTGGGCCCTTAATGTCTCTTGGTACATGTGGGCAGGCTTGTGAGCTAGCAAGCTACTACACAAGGACCTGCAGCCCTAAGGGCGGTGGATTGTAAGGTCCCGGTGTCCCACATCGAGAATGGAGGGGGAGTTCCTAGGCTATAAAAGTAAAAGTCTGAACCCTTATATAATATCGAGGCCTTTTCTCGGGTGGTGAAATCCATAATAGAACTCCCCATTAAGCATGCTTAGGTTGGAGTAGTTCTGAGATGGGTGACCCACTGTAAAAAAACAAATCCGTGCGGGCGTAGCGCACTGGGAAAAACAAATCCGTGCAGGCGTGGCCCAAAGCAGACAATATCAATGACATGTGAAAGGTTGGGGTGTTACAGTTTGCAAAAGGTGATGGAGGCGCAGGTGGATGGGAATTCCTCCTCTCTCTCTCTCTCTCTATTCCTCCTCTCTCTTCTCTCTCTCTCTGATCCCCTTCCTCTTCTCTCTTCCTCCCTCTTTTATCCTTCTCTATTCTTCTTCTTCTCCTTCTTTTCTCGTTCTTCTTTCTATTTCAGAGAGAAAACAGATAGAAAAGTAGGAAAAGAAGAAGAAAAGGAAAAAAAAAGGTGCCAAAATGACATCGTTTTGGCACCTCAAGCCATTCGAGTTACTTAGCGGGACTGTTGGACGAAATGTGCTGACGCGACACTAAAATTCATTTGTAATTTTATTTTATCCCCAAACTATAAATTAAAAATCAATTTTTCCCTCAAATTAAAAATCAATTTTTCCCTCAAATTAAAAATCAATTTGCCTTCCAAACTATACCTTAAAAATCAATTCGCCCTCCACGTCAGCACATTCCGTCCAATTGTAGACGAAATGTGACGGCAATGGCCAATTTGATTAAAATTTCAGAAGTTTGGGTATAAAATTGATATTAATCGAAATCTGCGGATTAAATTAAAAAATACATAAACGTATGAGGGGCGAAATGATATTTTCTCGTGTTTTTGGTGTCTCCATGTGCACTGATAGGATATGATATAAAAATCTCAACAAAATATGTATGGATGCTTCATTTCAAGACCCTTTTGAAGCAATAAGTCCCACAAAATAGTTAATCCTAATCCTAAAGGAAATCTACTATAAAAATAATTACAGATTTAAAAAAATTAGGATAAATTACAAATACACCCCTTAATTTTACTTAAAATACGAATTGCTCCCTGTGGTTTGAAAAATTACAAATACCTCCCTATCATAATTTTTTATTTAACAGAATTAATTGAAAAAGTGAAATTTCTAACTGTTCACCTATACAATAATAAAATTTTCTGAATTATTAATTGAAATAAAATTTAACATTATTAAAAGATGTTAATTAACTTAACTTAATGATTTATTAATAAAAGGACCTATTTGTTATAAATTAGAAATCTTAGGGAGCATAATGTAATTTCTAAAATCACAGGGGATAATTTGTAATTTAAGTGAACCTCATTGCTGCGAAAAGGTCATTATTTATTCTAAAGGCTTATGACTGGACCTCAATTCTATTGAACTTTTGCCCTTCCTAATAAGATTTGGGTTAAACCTGGGCTAAGGTGTTGAAGCTTGGCCTACAAGCCCAACAAAAAGTATAAAAAATAAAGAAGAAAAATAAAAGTTCAAAAGCCTGAATATCGGCTCATTGCGCTTAGGATGCGAGCCAGCTCATTAGCTTGTTTGGGTAGACCCGTTGGATGAGGTTTTATATGTTTTTAGTACTAAGTTGGCTCGATTCGGCATGTTAAAAGAAATCCACTGAACTTAGCTCACAGATGAGTTTGGGCACCATTTTGCATGACCCAACTTGGCCCTGTAAAGTGCCCAACAATTTGTTGCTGAAAGTTTGCCTAGTTTCCATACAATTTTAAATTATTAATAAGTGGCTAAATTTTTTACTACCAAAATTTCTTAATCTTTGTGTTCCAATTTTAGCTTCTCATTTATGACTCACTTTATATTTCAAAATTTAACCCATACTTTTTAATAACTGATTTCGATGATATAACCAATATACAATAGATATGAGACAAAAGATGACAAATGATTTGTGCTAGTCATTTATCATTGTGTTAATACATGTTAGCTAATGTGAACCTGATAACTACTAAACATTATTAATTAACCAATAATATATATAGTTCTAATATTATGAGACAGTGCTCCTCATTTAGCTTTGTTTTAATACATGTCGGATAGTGTCGATCTTAATATTACTTATATATGGTTGGGACAACTATCTTTTTATCTCGTTTATAAATCTTTTTTATTATAATATAACATCAATGACTGTGGACATAAATTTTACTTTTGGAATAAATCTCATATCTTTACGTGTGCATCTGATTTTTGCATTAAGATTACAACTTTCTCACTGTTAAAACTCACAATTGTCTAAAAGAAATATTTAATAATCAGTCCTAGTTATGGTAAGGTTTTGCAAAGCTCTAACTAGGCTGTGATAGAGAGATGGTTGAGAAAAAGAGATGAGTATCTTAGAAGGAGGTGAAGAATTGGAAGCCATGGGAGAAGAGTAAGATTCACAGTTAGACATTCTTGCTTTAGCAAAAAATTCTAAAGCATACTTATGTTGAGATAGAAATAAGAAAAATTTCATAACTCTTTCATGGAAAAAACAGGGCGCATATGCTTAATAAGAGTTGCAATTTGAGCTAAATCATTGCCAAAAATAAAAATCTCATGCATATAGACTAGCAATAGTGTGATATGATGAATAAACAAAGGAAAAATCACAGTGGTTATTTGTAAAACCAGTGGACAGAATGAATAAGGAGAAGGTTGAACAAAGTCTCATAATATGACCATACAGGGCTTTTTACAACTTGCATCTATGAGAAAGATGAACAAAGTCTTCAAAACCTTGAGGGTGAACCATCTCTTCTTCAAAAACACCATGAAAAAGGCATTGGAAATGTCCAATTATTTTATTTGCCAATTTTAATGAAGAGCAAGACTAAGAAACACTCTAATGGTGGGATGCTTAGCCATTGGGTTGAATGTTTCATGATATGCCTTCCTTTTGCAAATAACCCTTAGCAACAAGACAAGCCTTATGATGAGTACTTGAACCATCAAAATTCTTCTTAAGATGAAACACCCACTTACAACCAATGGCTTGCTTATCGGATAGAAAATGAACTAAAATCCAAGTCTTTTGCTTTTGTAAAGCTTGATATTCCTCATTCATGGCTGCAAACCAAGCGGGAGTTTTAATATCCTCATAGAAGGAATTGGATTCCACCAGAGCAAGATCAAGAGAAGAAGAAAAAGAATGAGAAAGAGTATGAGCAGCCATAAGAGACTGCATTTAAATCTAGTGATCATAGGATGATTATTGCAGTTAAAGCATAGGGAAAATAAAAAGAATTGAGATCAATAACTAGAGATTAAAAGGGAATTCCAAAACTTGAGAAGAATTGACTAGTAAAATATATGGTAATGGGACTAGAGATGAAATAGGAGATAGAATAGTAGAAAGGGCTATAGTAGGAGCTACAATAGTAGGCCTAGAGGAGTGGAAACGATTGGAACAAGTGAAACAAGTGAATTAGGAGGAGAAGCTATGGGACTAGGACAAGAAGATTGACATATGAGGGCTTAGATGAAAAAAGAAGGATTTGACCAAAAGAATTAATGAAGCTAAGGAAGAGTAGGAGTAGGCAAGGGCGAAATAGAAGGTTGAGGAACTAAGGAAACAAAGTTTCATAAAAACCAACATAGTGCGACAAATAGAGTTTACTTGTCAGAGGATCAAGACATTTGTAGCCTTTAACAGATGGATGATAGCCAATGAAAACACAAGGTAAGGAACTAGGTTGAAGCTTATGAGAATTATAGGGCTTAATCCAAGGAAAACAACTATAACCAAAACTTTTAAGAAAATGAAAATCAGGGGATATGTGAAACAATATTTCAAAGGGAGTTTTATTTTGCAACTTGGAATTAGGCAATCTAATTATCAAAAATACAAAGGTAACTAATGCATCAAACTAGTAAGAGAAAACAAGAGCTAATTGGTGGAGAAGTGCAATGGTAGTAATGATAAGATGCCTATGCTTTCTTTCAGCAACTCCATTTTAAGAAGGTATATGAGAACATGAAAACTGATGCCAAATGCCATGCTTCTTAAGATACAACTCAAACTAATTTATTGTGAACTCACTACTACCATCAGTACAAAAAATCTTAAGCCTTTTTTCCAGTTGATTTTCAACAAACACTACGAATTCTTGAAACTGAGAGAAAACTTCACTCTTACAAATCCAAATAAACTTTAGTCATCTTTAGAGAGAACATAGTATTTAAAGCCAAAACTAAATGAAGGTAACTCGAGTTTAGAGGACTAAACTCTTTTTAAGGAGGGGAGACTGTAACAACCTTCACTACTGTTTACCGATTAACTACTGATTACTGTTAAACTGAGACTGATTATGATAAGTAATTGAATCGATCAAATATCGAACTAATCGATCAAAATCGGCCGAATTGATTGAGTATATTAGTTAAATTGCAATTCTATCTGTTTGATTGCCAAATTATCTGTTCATGTCTTTGTGTTTAAGCTGCTAATTGAAGGCCTTATCGGCGGCCGAACCTGAAATTAGTTGATGATTTATGATCATTGGAATTTATATGATTTTATGGCATATTCATTTAAAATGTGATTTGGTATGATTAAATTAGATTAAAATAAGCTAATTACATAGTTTGACTTCTTTACCTTAATGCCATTGTGAGTGGCCACTACATGAACTATATTTGAGCCTTATTATACACTTAGGCACACATTTGTTCAGCCATTCTTGAGCACAACCGACCTTAGAGAGAGGGAGAGAACCTGGAGATTTGGTTTCATCTTGTGAATTGCTTGGTGGTCTTGAAGAAATTGTAGAAGATTTGCCTTCTTGAGCTTCCATATCTTAGATACAAGACTAATGTAGGAAATTCAACCTTTTATTGATGTATTTGAGATTGATTCTTGCATGGTTTAGAGAAAAGTTGAAGTCTAGAGCCAATTTATGGCTCAAATTGTTGTGTTGAACTTAATTATTGCATGCATGTATATATATTGAAGTTTTGAGGTTGTAATTCATAATTCCTCACATGCATGTCCATGTTTTGAGAGTAGACCATGATTTCATCTTGCTTTTGTATGAATTGGCTCATTAGAGCAAATGTTGAAAGCTTTGAATTGGTTTTAAACTCATGCATGTCAAGTTTGAGTTATGTTCATGAAATTGGTTTGAAAATCATGTTGAATTGATCTTCCCTTGGGCTTTGATTTTTACAATTGAGCTTTGAATCATGATAAACTATAAGTTTTGAAGAGTTTTTTGGAAAATTAGCCCAAGGGGATTGGTTTTGATGCATTGGAACTTGATTTGAGCTTGGAAGTTCAAATCTGGAAATTCCAGATTTTGAACTCCCGCTCAAGCGGGGAAAGTGCGCTCGAGCGGGAAATTCGTGCTCCTAGTACTTTGCACTGTTTTGACGTCCGCTCGAGCGGAATAATTAACGCTCGAGCGGGACCTTGTGTCTTACGCTCAAGCGGCTATCGAGCGCCCGTCGAGCGTAAATTTTGAGCATCCAAAGACTTTTGCCTGCTTTTGCGTAACGCCGAGCGGATACCTTTATGCAGATGTCCGCCGAAAGGTGGAAACCCACGCCGAAGTGAACTCTGTCAAAATTCTGAAAATGCTTTTTAAGTGCACCTTTGCATCCTCATTCCATACTAGGCATCCTTAGGCTTAGTTTAAGGCATCTTGATGAGGATATAAATGTAGAACCACACCGAGGCAAATTAGGGATTAAGTTATTATTCTTCCTAATTGTGTAGCTTAGTGTGTGTTCAATCTGTAACTGTGTAGGGTTGGCATCCGGGACGCCGCTCTAGCTTAATCAGAGCCTGTAACTCGTGAGTAACAACCGTAAAGATATGTTCAAAGATGAATATTTTCGATCGTTAACTGCTTTCTAAAGTATCATTCTTTAATCAATGAATGTATGTCCTCTATTCTGAACTATATTGTGGCATCCATAGCAACTATTGTTACTATTACTGCTACTGTTACAGAGATCTCATTCGGTTCCCATGTTGGAACCACTACTATTTACTGATATGATGGCCATCATTTACTGTTCGGTCTTCTAAGACCTACTGTTTACTGTACTGCTATGCTAACGGATGTACCACATATGACTGTTATGACTGAATGCCTGATATACTGAATCAACTGACTGTCTTCAATACTGAAAAGACATTCATTCTTAACCTCTTTATGCATTATGTTATTCACTGGGCTTTAGCTCACTATTTATATATATATGTAGGTGTACAGGCACCAGACCGAAGCTAGGAACGTGGGTTAGACTCCCCTTTTTGTCGAGCCAACCTATGTGCCTCACTGCGAGGTTTCGAGCCTGCCAAGCTTTGGCTTAGGGGCGTTTTAATTTCCCCCGTCGTCTCAGAATCGCTTTTGTAATAATCAGATAGACCGATAGCATCAGATCTTGTTTAATAGGGATTAGGTCCCTATTCTGATCGACTGTAAATGTTGTACATATTGTTCTGTACTGTTCATGTATATATTTATGAAAAATCTTTTTGCATACAGACTCACAGCTCATTGGACATTGTTTATTTACTGTTTTGGCTTCCGCCATGCCCTCAGATCTGTACAGCTTTATTATCTTGGGCCTTGGTAATCTCGGATTATTGGCGATTCTGATGCTAAACCCATAGGGGCGGGTTTGGGTCGTGACAGTATGGATGCTTCATTTCAACACCCTTTTGAAGCAATAAGTCCCACAAAATAGTTAATCCTAATCCTAATGGAAATCTATTATAAAAATAATTACAGATTTAAAAATTTTAGGGTAAATTACAAATACACCCCTTAATTTTACTAAAAATACGAATTGCTCCCTATGGTTTGAAAGATTACAAATACCTCCCTATCATAATTTTTTACCTAACAAAATTAATTAAAAAAGTGAAATTTCTAACTGTTCACCTATACAATAATAAAATTATCTGAATTATTAATTGAAATAAAATTTTAACATTATTAAAAGCTGTTAATTAACTTAACTTAATGATTTATTAATAAAAGGACCTATTTGTTATAAATTAGAAACCTTAGGGAGCATAATGTAATTTCTAAAATCACAGGAGATAATTTGTAATTTTAGTGAACCTCATTGCTGCGAAAAGGTCATTATTTATTCTAAAGGCTTACGACTTGACCTCAATCCTATTGAACTTTTGCCCTTCCTAATAAGATTTGGGTTAAACCTAGGCTAAGGTGTTGAAGCTTGGACTGCAAGCCCAACAAAAAATATAAAAAATAAAGAAAAAAAAATAAAAGTTCAAAAGCCTGAATATCGGCTCATTGCGCTTAGGATGCGAGCCGGCTTATTAGCCTGTTTGGGTAGACCCGTTGGATGAGGTTTTATATGTTTTTAGTACTAAGTTGGCTCGATTGGGCATGTTAAAAGAAATCCATTGAACCTAGCTCACAGATGAGTTTGGGCACCATTTCGCATGACCCAACTTGGCCCTGTAAAGTGCCCAACAATTTGTTGTTGAAAGTTTGCCTAGTTTCCACACAATTTTCAATTATTAATAAATGGCTAAATTTTTTACTACCAAAATTTCTTAATCTTTATGTTCCAATTTTAGTTTCTCATTTATGACTCACTTTATATTTCAAAATTTAACCCATACTTTTTAATAACTGATTTTGATGATATAACCAATATACAATAGATATGAGACAAAAGATGACAAATGATTTGTGCTACTCATTTATCATTGTGTTAATACATGTTAGCTAATGTGAACCTGATAACTACTGAACATTATTAATTAACCAATAATATATATAGTTCTAATATTATGAGACTGTGCTCCTCATTTAGCTTTGTTTTAATACATGTTGGATAGTGTCGATCTTAATATTACTTATATATGGTTGGGACAACTATCTTTTTCTCTCGTTTATAAATCTTTTTTATTATAATATAACATCAATGTCTGTGGACATAAATTTTACTTTTGGAATAAATCTCATATCTTTATGTGTGCATCTGATTTGTGCATTAAGATTACAACTTTCACACTGTTAAAACTCACAATTGTCTAAAAAAAATATTTAATAATCAGTCCTAGTTATGGTAAGGTATTGCAAAGCTCCAACTAGGTTGTGATAGAGAGATGGTTGAGAAAAGGAGATGAGTATCTCAGAAGGAGGTGAAGAATTGGAAGCCATGAGAGAAGAGTAAGATTCACAGTTGGACATTCAAGAGAAGAAGAAGAAGAATGATGAGTAAGAATGGCAACGGGGCGGGACGGGACGGGGCGGGGCCGGGGATCACCCTTCCCGTCCCCGATCCCCGATGGTAGAACTCCCCGTCTGCCCCCATCCTCGACAGGGAACCCACCACCACCCCCTACGGGGATCGGGTTTCCCCGACCCCGAAAATCCCCGGCCAAAACAACAACATCAACATCTCAGTGAGCTCAAAAAGCAACATTAAGAAGATCAAAAAAAAAAAAAAAAAAAAAATCTGTCATAGATATATATATATAACAATCATCAAAAAAAATTAATCATATATATATATACAACAATCAGATCTGTTCTTCTTCATCAGATATATATACAAATCTGTTCTTCTTCTTCAGATTTTCAGATCTTCAGATTTAATAACAAATAAAAAATACCTAAACACACCTAGATCTTCAGATTTAATACCAAAAAAGAGCTTCAGATTTAATACCAAATACCAACACCCAGATTCAACAACACACCCAGATCTGATCAACAACACACCCCGTGAGCGAGGAGTGACGCCGTGAGGAAGAGAGGAGGAGCGACCGACGCCATCGCCGTGAGCATCGCAGCAGACAGAGGGAGAGAGGCCGAGAGAAGAGAGGGAGGAGTGACGCCGTGAGGGAGAGAGGAGGAGTGGCCGACGCCGACGCCGACGCCATCGCCGTGAGCATCGCAGCAGAGAGAGGGAGAGCATCGCCTAGAGAAGAGAGTGTGAGTGGGAGAGAGTGAAATAACCTAAACACATATATTATATATATTTGGGGATATATACGGGGCGTAGTCGGGCCGGGGCGGGGCCGGGCTGGGGTTCGGAAATCTATCCCCGTCCCCGGCTCGAAAATGATCGGGGGTTTATTTTTTAATACCATCCTCGGCCCGTGGGGAGTTTTTTTCGGGAAAAAACAATCTTATTCGGGGTCGGGGGGTCGGGTCCCCGTCGGGCCGATTTTAAATTGCCATCCCTAATGATGAGGAGTATGACCAGCCATAAGAGACTACATTTAAATCTAGTGATCATAGGATGATTATTGCAATTAAAGCATAGAGAAAATAAAAAGAATTGAGGTCAATAACTAGAGATTCAAAGGGAATTCCAAAACTTGAGAAGAATTGACTAGTAAAATATATGGTAATGGGACTAGAGATGAAATAAGAGATAGAATAGTAGAAAGGGCTATAGTACGAGCTATAGTAGTAGGCCTAGAGGAGTGGAAACGATTGGAACAAGTGAAACAAGTGAATTAGGAGGAGAAGCTATGGGACTAGGACAAGAAGATTGACATATGAAGGCTTAGACGAAAAAAGAAGGATTTGACCAAAAGAATGAATGAAGCTAAGGAGGAGTAGAAGTAGGCAAGGGCGAAATAGAAGGTTGAGGAACTAAGGGAAACAAAGTTTCATAAAAAACAACATAGTGCGACAAATAGAGTTTACTTGTCAGAGGATCAAGACATTTGTAGCCTTTAACAGATGGATGATAGCCAATGAAAACACAAGGTAAGGAACTAGGTTGAAGCTCATGAGAATTGTAAGGCTTAATACAAGGAAAACAACTATAACCCAAACTTTTAAGAAAATGAAAATCAGGGGATAGGTGAAACAATATTTCAAAGGGAGTTTTATTTTGCAACTTGGAACTGGGCAATCTAATTATCAAAAATACAAAGGTAACTAATGCATCAAACTAGTAAGAGAAAACAAGAGCTAATTGGTGGAGAAGAGCAATGGTAGTAGTGATAAGATGCCTATGCTTTCTTTCAGCAAACTCCATTTTAAAAGGTGTATGAGAACATGAAAACTGATGCCAAATGCCATGCTTCTTAAGATACAACTCAAACTAATTTATTGTGAACTCAATACTACCATCAGTACAAAAAATCTTAAGCCTTTTTTCCAGTTGATTTTCAACAAACACTACGAATTCTTGAAACTGAGAGAAAACTTCACTCTTACAAATCCAAATGAACTTTAGTCATCTATAGAGAGAACATAGTATTTAAAGCCAAAACTAAATGAAGAAAATGGTCCCCAAACATCACTACAAATGAGGGACAACGATTTATTTACTGTAGAATTAGACAAATTGAAAGGAAGTCTGTGGTGCCATGTGTTAGTAGAAATGAGAGCAACAAGTTATGCAGTTAGAGAAGTCAAAAAAGATTGATGAGTTGGTTCATTAGAACATAGGGCTAAAGGTAATTGGTAGAGACCTTGATTATGAACATCTTTATAAAGAGGTGTCTTGATACTCTTGTCTTAGATAACAAAACACTTATCATTAAATGTGATAGTACAATTATTATCAAAGGCTAGTTAATGAATAGAAAGAAGATTGGAAGAAATAGAGGGCACATGAAGAATGTTGTTAAGCTCGAAAGCAAAAGGAATAAGAAGAATACCTTGGCATGTGTGTTGAATAGGAATTGAACTACCATTACCAACAATTGACACTTCCTTCTCTTTTAGAGGACTTAACTCACCAATGGACTTAGTTGGTTAAAGAATGGAAGGTTAATTAAAATGAGTAACTAAAAGTTGAAACAAAAATTGTGCAAAGATAAGAATTTGGTTGTGTTTTGGTGTGTTCAATCAGACGTTAATTGAACACAAGGAAAATTGGGACATTTCATACTCAAAGTAATGAAATGTGCCAAGTTTCCTAAGTCTCCATTGCCCTTGATCATGCATGATAGGGTGATGGTTTTTGGTCTTGTTTGTGCATTTATTAAACTTGTATATCTTAGTACCTTAGCCATCATGCAATGAAGTTGCTTGAATTGACGGTTTGAGGACCAAGTGTATCACTCCTTAGAGATGTTTTGATGATAAGGAGGGATACACAGTACAACAACCTGTGAGAATACCATTTCTTTGCCTTGCTTTCTCTCTGTTGCAACAAGGAATGGTGCATCATCAGTGGCCGGTCGGGCACTATTTCTGGCTGCAGGCCAACAATGTTGGACGGCAACCCCCTATTGGTGGCCGGCTGGCCACCACTTCTGGCCTACCGGCCACTAGTGAATTTTGAGCAGAATGTTTGTAAAACAGAGCAGAGTTGATTTGGAAAAGGAAAAACCAGTCCAAGGATTGTGCAACAAAGGCTTTCGGGAGCAAACAGTGAACATTCTTCGGGTGGAAACCGAGCACGCATGGGCCTCCCTCATTTCCCAGGACTAGTTAATTAGTTTAATTAGCAATTAGTCATTTATTTGTTGTATTTAATTAGTTATTGCTAATTAGTAAAGTGTTGTACTTAGTATCCATGTTATAATTAATTAGTTGTAGCTAATTAGTTTGTTTTGTGCTTATTTAATTAGTTTAGATTGTTTAATTAAATTAGTTTATGTTGTAAATATTTAATTAGCTTAGCCTAGTTAAATTATTTAATTGTTGTACTTAAATAATTAGCTTAGGGTAGTTAATTATTCAAGTTTTGTAATAATTAGTTAAGTAGTTTAGCTTAGCTAGTTTATTCATTCGGACCCTTCTACGCGGGGCATCGACGTTGTAATAATGTGCATGTCTCACAACTCTACATCTTTCTCCCTTTTATTTATCCACTTTTGATGGTTAGATTAGGGGCATCACGTTTCAATTAGCATATCAGATGTTTGCATTCATTCATTTGTATTGCATGCATTGAGGCTTGGTTCATCATTCAAACTTGCATTGTCGTTTATTATCTCGTTGAATATGTGTTTAAACGCATGCTATGAAATTGTTGCAAATAATATGTTAAGTAGTCGACTCTATTTTAGTTGCATTATTGCATGCGTTGCATTAGCCATCTTGTATAGTTAGGTATCATGCATATTTTTCTAACTCTTTTGTTTTATCTTAGCTTGGAGTACTAGGTGAATTTTTAGTGCTGTAGCATACTTGCTTGAGTGTGAGTGATTGCCATGACTAGCATGCTTGCCATGAGGCTAAGTGCTTACCTGTTAAATTGCTTGAATGCCTGTGGATGAAGGCTTGATGCTTGAATTGGAACGATTCAATGAATGTACGTTTAAACCCACTTTGTTAAGTGGCAAATTCACAAAATTTAAACCTACTTTGTCAAGTGGCAAATTCTAAAGCTTTAAGCCCACTTTGTCAAGTGACAAATTCAAACCCTTTTCGAAAAACAAACATGAAATTGAATTGTTTCAATTTGAGCAAACTAGTCTATACTTGTGTGTGCGCATCACATAGTAAATGCTAGCCTAGTAAATCGGAACAAGAGCATATAATGTACAAAAGAATCATACCATGATTAGTAGAGGCCGATCTTTGATCGGGTGAGCGGGGGTGCTCAATTCATGACCTTCCCCTCTCGTACCTAAGTTCCTGAGCCGAGACAACCTTGGTGATGACAGACACGTGGCCTTTGGCACGAGTTATGGTTTCTTAGATTTCCCCAAAATAAAATATTTAGGTGGCAACTCTATATCTGGCAAAATAGTCCATTTTTGACATTTTTGATTCAAAATCGATTTTCCAAAAAGATTTGCCGCATTTGGACTCTTTGGTGTTTATCAATTTCACATTGCACTTGTGAGTTTAGATTCAGAACCGCGGGAGTCCGAACTGTTGGGCTTCTTGTTCTTCCGAAAGGGGATGCGAAAAAGTCGAGCTACAATAGTTATATTTAACTTTAATTATTTTCTGATGATATGTAATTATCGGTTTTCGAAAATGCTATGTTTTGTATGAATGAATGATTATCGAAGTTTCTGAAATGTATTCGTGGCATCCTTAGCATCATATGATATGCGTCCCTTTTTGGGTCATCAGAATACCTTTATGGCCGTCTCTTTATGGGTTATCGGAAACGTCTCTGTGTACATGAGTCATCGGAATGCCTTTAAGGTCGTCCCTTTTATGGGTCATCGGAATGCCTTTATGACCATCCCTTTATGGGTCATCGAATTTGTTAGCGCTAATGGATGTACCACGTATGATCATATGGAATATGTGAACTTTGAATATGAATACGAATATGAATATGGATTTGTTTCTGATCTGAATTTTGATTTTTGAATTTGTTATGGACATAATTCATTAAAACCTTTACTCTGTTATTATTCATTAGGCTCCAGCTCACTGTATTATTTTTGTGTGTAGGTTATTAGGCGCATGATCAGGCCTAAACTGCTTCCTGGATTCTTTTGTGTTGGCCAGCCACTATGCCTCCCGAGGAGATTCCCATTTTGATGTGGTCGTATTCTATTATCAAGTTTTGAGTTTTTGTTTTCTTCTGTTTGATTGAACAAGTTTTTGTAAGTTGTATTTATGTGGGTTTTGGTGGCATAAGACTAATGTAAATATGACGTCACTGATATGTATATAAAGTTTTAATTTTTCTGTCTCATGTATTTCTACACAGCTCTATGGACGTTATATGTTTGTTTTTGCTTCCACTAGCCCTTGTATTTTGTTTAATTCGTTCAGAGGCCTTTGGTAATCTAAGGATTACTGGTTGGTTGCGGCACTAAACCTATAGGGGCGGGTTTGGGTCGTGACAGCTCGAGTAACCAAACCATGGCTTGAGTGAAGAAACCAAATTCCCAGAACCTTAACCCTACAGAGCAGATTTCTTAAGCGAAGAATGACCCCCTTTTAGAATTTCAAACCTGCAAATAGACCGTTTGAGCGAAGGAAAGACTGCTCAAGTGAAGAACACCCCATTCTTAGAAGTTCAAACTACAAACACATAATCTGAGAGAAACGAAAGACCGCTTATGCAAACTCAACATCAAATAGACAGAATTTGCTTTGAAACACTAACTCCCAACCTATTCAATACAAAATCCAACAACTCCAAACAACCAATTTCAATTAACAACAAGACAACAAGGAGTATAAACAACAACAATGAGCACCGGATCCCGAATCGAATAGTACAAAAGGGCTGGGTCTTAAATTGGGCCGCTATAATCTCATCTCCTTAGGAAATTTCGTCCCCAAAATTGAACCAAGATAACAATAACAAAACAATCCGTTAACAACAACAATAGTTCATGCTCCGCAGTATAAAAGACATAACATTTCAACTCAACACATATTGATCTCCAAAATACTCCCATATTACAACAAGTACAAAAGGGTCAAACATTAACAAACAAGGCCAGATATTTCTCTTGGATGTCAGCCTGATGCTCTTAAGTGGTTTCCTCGACCTTGTAGTGTCACCGCAACACCTTAACCAATGGACTAGTCTCACCTTTCAAGACTTGATCTCGAGTATCTAACACCTGAACTGGTCTTTCCTCATACGAGATATCCTTGCCTACTTCTAAATCGGTCCAATCTAACACATATGAAGGATTAGGTTGGTACTTTTGAAACATACAGATATGAAACACGTCATGAACCCTAAAAAGTTGAAACGGTAAGGCTAAACGATAAGCTACCTCTCCGATTCGCTTTAGAATCTCAAAAGGCCCAATGAATCTTGGAGACAACTTCCCACTCTTTTCAAATCTCATCAAACCCCATTTTGGCAAGATTTTAAGAAACACATGATCCCCCACCTCAAAACACAAGGGTCTCCTTATCTGGTAAGCGTAGCTCTTCTAATGACTTTAAGCCGAAACCAACCTCTTATGGATAAGTGCAACCTTATTCATCGTTTTCGGACTAATTCCGAACATAACACAAGTACGTCACGCACATTGGCCCAACACGTAGGTGATCTACACGATCAGCCATACAGGGCCTAAAAAATTGCCATTCTAATACTTGCCTAAAAGCTATTATTATAGGCAAACTTTACTACAGGAAAATGCCTCTCCTACGATCTCTTAAAATCGAGAACGCAAGCTCGAAGCATGTCCTTTAGAGTTTGAACAGTGCGCTCAGCATCGCTTTCGGTTTGAGGATGATAGATTGTACTAAAAGTCAACTTAGTGCCCAAAACACTCTATAGGCTCTACCATAACCGAGCTGTAAAACGCGGATCCCTATCTAAAACAATAGTCATGGGGACCCCGTGAAGTCGCACTATGTCTCTAATATATAGCTCGACAAGAAAGTCCATTGAGTCACTCGTGTGCATAGGTATGAAGTGCGCAGGCTTGGTTAATCGGTCGACAACTACCCACACGACATTATTACCCCCATTGAGTCCTCAAAAGACCTACAACAAAATCCATCGTGATATGCTCCCATTCCCATTCAGCTATAGGTAAGGATTGTAACAAATCCGCTGGTCGTTAGTGCTCGGCGTTTATTTGTTGACAAGCAAGGCACCTCGAAACAAACAAAGCCATATCGCTGTTCATCCCCTTCCACCAAAACTAGCGACAATGATCGTGGTACATCTTCGTACCTCCTAGGTTTACTACAAGACGTGAATGATGGAACTCTCAGAGTACCTCCTTTCTACAAGACTTTGGCACAGAAAGGCAATCTAAATATCTCACACTCAAGAATGAACATTCAAACCTTTCTCTACTTCCCCACTGGAGATCTTTCTCCTGATAGTCTCTACCTCGTGATCATGCTATTGTGTCTCCATAACCCTACTAACCAAGGTAGGTTGTGCAATCGCATAAATAAAATGACCAACTCAATGGACTCGCTAAAATGCAAGTCAAACTCGCTGAGGACACACATGCTAACATAATCAACCACAACCACACTCCCTAACTAGATTCATCAAGGTATACACCTATTTTTCTCAAAATAATACAATTTCAATATTTAAGTATGAAACAATGCTCAATGTAAGATGTATGAGTAATTAGTTTCAATTAACCTAATCCTCATGCAATTTATACGACAATCAAAGCTATCTTCTACTGATAGCCCAAAATAGATATTTCTACTCAACAGATAATTTTTCGTAATAGATATAATCTAATAAATTTCAAAATGGGAGCGATAATATATATCCAACTCCATTCTCATCATCAACATTTACATACTTCTTATCTTTTCAAACCCACCATCTTTTCCCTTTCTTTCATAAATCAAATATCAATGATTTTTCAAACAAAACCTCGTTTACTTTCAAAATCACATTTAAGGAAGGAAATTATAATATTTCAACACAACCCAGCAATATACACACTCCCACAACCTTTCTTAAGAATTTATTTGAAAAACCCCCTTTTTTGCATTTCAAAATCAAACCCTAAACCTTTTCAAAGAGAAATTAATTAAGTTAAGAATCATACCAAAGGTTAAAGAAATCTCTACTTTAAGAGTAGAAGAGGAAAAGAGCAAGGGTAGAAGTTTGATAGAGCCAAAAACAAGATCTTCGATTAAAACGAATTTCGACGAGCTCTACCTTTTTCCCCAAGGAACTATGGTGGAGAAATCAATGGATTATGGAGTATTTGAGGTATTTTGAAAAGAACTAGAGATAGAGAGAGAATTAGGGTTAGGATTGTTTTATAGAGAGAGAAGAAGTGAAATAGTGACAAAAATCCCTTTTTTTCGATCTGATATATGCACAGACAGCTCAAGCGTTAGACATAATAGGCGACACCACTTGAGTGACCAAAACACCGCTCCAACGTCCAATGACCTCCTCCCAGAAGTTCAAACCTGCAAAAGACCGCTTGAGCGAAGATCACCCTATTTCCAAAAGTTTTTCAGAGTTGCAAAAATACTGAGAGATCTCAAACTAGAAGTGAAATAGACAACAACTTTATTGAAAAACTAACTCTCAGCCCGTTTCAAACACAACCAACAAGTCTAACAACCAAACTCAACTAACAACAAGAGGATAAGGGTATAAACAACAATTAAAGGTACAGAATCCCAGATCTAAGAGCATGTAAAGGGTCGGGTCTAAACCGGAACTGTTATGAGAGAGGTCAGTGTAATCTACCAATTTCAATAAGGGCAAAAAGGAAAAAATAACACATTCCCAACAAGCTTCTAAGGCTCTGTTTGTTTTAAGAGGTAGCAGTTTTGGATTGGATTATTAGTGAGTTAGGAGTGCTAAAATCATATTTGTTTGAAAAGTGGAGCTTGGGAGTGGTAGTCTATTGGGACTAGCATGGGCCTTGGAAGAGGGGATTAGCAAAGGCCTCTAAGGGTTGGGTTTCAAAATTAAGGAGGGAATTAACTTAGAAAAAGACTATTTTCCCATAGTGTGTGTTTGTGTGTGAGGGGGAGGGGGAGGGGGAGGGGGGAGGGTTTACGTCATGTTATATATATGTACGTATATTAAAATAATATAGTACAAAAAAATATTTATAAAATATAATTTTTAATGTTAAAATATATCAAAACACCAAAAGGTATTTATGGTATTTCATATAGTTAATTCCCTCACTAAAATATATCATAAGCAAACACAATTTTTTTAGTCCCCTCACAAACAATCTCCTTACTAACATTACCATCCAACCTAACTCTGAAAACAAACGGACAACACTCATCTAAGTTAAACAAAAGAGTCACAATGTTAAAGTTACCTAAAGTTGTGACATTCTAGTATCATGCATTTGAATATGTAAGCCATGGTCCATTTGTTTTTTTTTTTTTTTGAACATTAAGGTAGCGTTTGGTAACGTTTACATTTTTGTTTATGTTTACAAAAATTTTATAAAGGTTTTTGTTTATTTTAGAAAAACATAAATTACAAATGCATTTGGTTTGAACAAAATATTTGAAAAATTTTAAAAATATAAACTAAAAATATGTTTGTTCAATTCAAAATATGTATATTTATTTTTATTATTAATGACAATGTGATCATACACATTATAATGGGAAAAAAAATTAATTGAAATAAAAATATTTGAAAAAGAATTTAATTGAAAAAAAAATTGTTTGAAAAAAAATTTAATTGAAATAAAAAATTTTGTTAATCAAAATTTTAAATTTTTATTTAAAAACCAACGTAAACTCATTTTTTGAGTATGAGTTTACGTTTTTTCCTTAAATTTACAAACTGGAACAACCATTTATAAACCAAAAAAATTATCAAATAAGTTTTTATGACCGTTTTTAAAACTTTTGTAAATATAAACTAAAAACTAAAAACTAAAAATGAAATAGTTCCCAAATAGATCCTAATTATTTACTTTCGCGGCTAAAATGCAATAATACAAGAAATTACATTTTTCGCAACGCAACAAAATATGTTGCTAAAAGGAAAAAATCGTCATTAAAATGTTTAGCCGACACACAAAGCTACATCGGCAACCCGTGAGTAAAAGTGAGTCGGCAAAACTTTTTACCGACGAAATTATCATTGTGTTGGTAAAAGTAAAGTCTTCAGTGACAAACATAGTCATTGATAAAAGCCTTCATCCATTGTCAGCAATTTACCTTGCGTCGGTAAAAGTATTTCAAACATGATGATTGTGTGGCACTTTTCCTGACACAAATTTGTGTTAGCAAAAAAAAACTTTTGGCGACACATTTATGTCTGTAAATGTTGACATTTGCCAACAATTTGTTTGTCGAGATAACTTTACTTTTGGCAACAACAAATTTGCATTGCCAAAAAATACACTTCTAGCGACACAATATGAGTCGGCAAAAGTAAACTATTGACAACACATTTATTGACAAATTGTTTGTTGAGAAAGCTTTGTTTTTTGGCAATGATAAATTTGCACAAAAATAATTGAAAATCATTTATAATTTTTATAAGATTTACAGATTTACAAGAGACATCCCTCAGGCACAGTAGTTTATAACATACATTTTGGACTAAACATAAAGCCAACCTCAGCTTTCCGAATTGGCAAACTTTATACTAATACACTTTTGAATTTAAAACTCATCCAATAACATACAACAGATGAAGCTGCTCAAGTTTTCCATTTGTCTAAATATTCTTATCAAGGAGCTCATTAAGAGAAATTGACATCTGCAAAAGGAGTTCTATTATTAGGTGATGCTCCGAGACGCCTTTGTTGATATTGTCGGATCTTGCTTTCAAAGATAGTCCAAATTTGGTGCAGTAAAATTCGCCATAAGATCTCCAAGCGCAAGTGTTCTCATCTCCTTGATGGATGCCAATCTAGCTGCTATTATCTTCAACTTCGGAGTTGTACTAGTATCTTGATCAACTGCATGTAATTACACTAATTAATAACGCGCCTTTTCCCACCGCCGCCCGAGTAATTGACCATATTTGTCCGCAAGTTCAAACGAAGACAATTATGTGGTAGAACTACTAAATGCACTCAAATGTAATGAATAACTTGCAACTTTAGTCCAAAGCCTTAGATCATGCAATACTCAGGATGCTAGAAATACTTTTTTTTATATTAAAAAAAAAAAAAAAAAAAATCCTATCCATCTGTAACATAATTTGAAATGTTTTCAAATGCCCATAAAAGCAACTTCTTTTGCAATGTTACCATAAACTATTATACATTCCATACAGAACTTTTCTCGGGGAAAAAAAACTCCTTGAAAGCTAAAGAAGCCTAACGAAATATGACTTAATTTTTTAGAGAGAGAGAGAGAGAGAGAAAAAAAAAAAAAAAGAAAAAAAAAAAAAAGAAGAAGAAGAAGAACGTAGTCTTGAATGCCTCACCCAAATCACATAAAACCCATTTTGATTTAGAAACCCATGTTGCCTTTACTAATAATCTTCATTCACTACAGACTGGTTAGAATACATGAGGTGAAATTTGACACTAATCACTGCTGCCATGTTAACAATTTCCTCTATAGCTCACATGGTTCTTACATGTCAAGCAAACAATTCTACCTATTAATTTTGGCAAGAAATGTAGTTAAAAAAGACTCACCATAGCTGTTTTCTTAGCTGTAAGAGATGCTAATATTGCCGCAATTTTTTCCATTGCCTGCTTCTCTCCTCTAGCACCCTCTTCCTGTTTAACAGCAAAGAAAAAAACAAACAAACTCAATGTACTTCAATCCCAGAAAATGCTTTAGACCCCTAAAACATCATCCCTAAATTTAGTTTATGAATCAACCAAATAAGATCCACATCAGTATGAGAAAATGATGTAAGATTAACAAAATTAACATACAAGTTTAACGTATGAAAGAGACATAAGCTTTCAGTTCATACGTCATATTTACTAGCAAGAAATGAAGAGACATGTTCCTCCATGCATCTCACTTGTTGCTGTTGCTGAGAAACTGACCCCAAGATGGTCTTGTGCAGGTCTTTTAATGACAGAAAACCACAACAATGGAGAGAGAGAGTTCAAAGGTAGGAGTGATGACTTTGACCAAAACAAACTGATGAGCTAAAATTACCAAGAAGTGGCATAGAATTATCTATAGAAGCATGGACTATAATAACAATTAAAGATTTCTTCTTTTCCCATTCAAGAAGTGTGTTTAAGCAAAAATACAAAAGAATCAAGTTCCAACATTTCAATTGACGATGATGAGGGGGGAAAAAACTTAAAATTAAGAGAGAGAGCCAAATTTACCTGTCCGGAAAAGCAGCAGAGTTGAAAAGGCACATATGACTGACCTCTTTCAAATTTAAATTGCTGTAGAGTAATTTCTTGTTACTACTATAAATGACAGTTGGCCTATCTGATGCAGCAAATGCATGTGTTGTATTGCAAAGAAAGTAAAGTCAAATGGCAGATCTGGAATCAAGAATGAGTTATATGTTAAGCTAGATAACGTCTCTAAACGAACTATATGCTAGTTTCTAATACACACAAAGCGAGTTCAATGGTAAATGTGCCCGCGAAGCTGTAAGTATAAACACTAAGAACATAGAGCTTGAAATAAAAGTAATCTATTAGTCAATATTGCCATTGAAGAGATTGAACTTTTTGTCTCCAAAATGAAGAGAGTGCTGCCACTGTACATGTCAAGTCCAGTTTGAAGAATTTTAATGTCACACCCCAAGTAACCTACTGGCCAAACAAATTGAACAGAGTGGGTATACCAAGTTACCAACATGGCCCAAAAGCTTAAGCCCAAGTAATATACCAAATTAAGGTTTCATATTATAAAGGGGAAGAAGAAGAAGAAGCGACAGAGAAAAGCCGAAAAGAAAGAAAACGGTATGCCGATGTATCTTTCCAAAAAGATAGTTGGGCAACAATCCCCCACACGTTAATCTTGAAAACGACAATGACTGAAGGCGTATTAAAAAATTCAACAGGAGACGAGGCTCTGTGAAACACATCCAGTGCAACAAAAACAATCGGGTTAAGGTTTGAGATTATGTTTGGAAGCAAAGATCAACACTGAACAGCTACATTTTAAAAGTTAAAAGTAAAAAGCTTACCACCTTCAATAACAGTAGATCCACTATGTTTAACGAGTTCAGAATTTTATGAACCTTCAACCACTTGAAAAGTAGAAAAAATATTTTATCACGGCACAGAGAGTTCAATAGGCTTTGCTTATAAACATGTATTTTTGTCATAATTTACTTCTTTGCCATAATTTTTGTGTGATATTCTAGAAGCATACAACTCAACATCTTATTATAAAATTTGAAAAGAAACAAAGGTACAAGTAATGCCAAACAAGCTGATAATTCATAATTCAAAATCAATGACTACCTCTTGGCAGCAAATGTAAGAATCCGTTGCCAAGACCGACCCTCCTCATCAGTGCCAGTCACACTAATGATCAATTCCATGGAAGCATTGTTCTGGTCTACATGTTGCTGTTGTTGTGTACTCTCTCGACTGGAACAATTCAAATGCATGAAAATGAAATGATAAGCATTTGTTTATGAGATAACCACATTGACTAAAAAGTACGGGCACAAACACAAACACTGATAACACTACTTTAACATGAAAAAAACACCCAGATTTTACGTCTCAAGAACTAAGTATGAACAAGCATATATGAGGGGAAAAAATAAGTATGAACTAAACAGGGGTCAGATTAAAGACACAAGAAGTGAACAGGATGAAATGCCTAGCCATATGATCATTCTCTTCTTTTCTTTTCCTTTTTTCATATCCCACCCACTTGTTTTCAAATTAGCACATCACTCTACCAAACCACCTTTCCAGAATTATAATAAAACCCAAAACATGTCCTGTGGTGTGTCCAAAAATAAGACATGTGTCCTCGATGTGTCCTCCAACATGTCCACTAAAAAAATTAATATAAATGCCACATGGCATGTCCGACACATATCTGAGTGGTGTCTTGTCCGACATGTGTTGCACACTACTACGGCAACAAAAATGGAATGTTTCATAGCATATAGAAATGAGAGCACACTATAGTGGGTTATTTTAATATAAATTATAGACGACAGAAAACACCTCTTCTAAGCTATTTGCGAGTGTATATGTTAGGATATATACATGAGTATTACCAATACATGAATGAGAGTATTACTGAACAAGGTATACAAAATATGGCAACAAAAGAAAAAAAGCAACTTGACAGAATACTAATTGTTTGCAATCAATGCAACTTGAGTTTTTACTTTCTTGACACCAAAATAAATTTTCAAGGAAAAATAAATCCAAGTCAGCATGAAAAACAGATTAATGCAGATGAAACAAAGGCAGAGCATCTTGGTTGAAGAAAGCCACGAGAATGATCATAATGCAGGACATTTCATCTTTGATGAGAAAGTGCGGAGTGTTATAGGCAGGGTCCCAAGGGACACCTTTTTCCTATCATCAACTCCCTGCTCATGTTCAATAAAAAGTGATGACCATCTCCAAGGGCACATAGCAAATAAGATATCTGAAAAGAAATCAAGCATTGGGAGCATGAAGTAAGGATAAACTGCGTAGATATATTTTACAATTAACATGTGAACGAAAGTGGCACACGCTAAGTTCGAAAGCCATCCCAGCTTCATTTTTTAGGAATCTAAATGCCAAATTGGTCCACATTATTATGGTTCAAAACAATGCTAAAACAAAAGGGATCAAAGATCCAAAAATTTAAGTGGTTTATAATGGAAGACCGAGTCTAGAACGTGTGCCATTTGCATATATTGCAGTTGTAGAGCATTCGAATCTATAATAGAAAATCCCACATTCCCTAACACGAACAATCTGCATGCATGCAGATCAAGATAAATACAGAACACAGAGGCCCATAAAGCTTACGAATAAAACATACCCCTTCAAACGAACATAAAAGAAAAGAGCGTGGTATAATCTCACCCCCCAAATTTTCACTTGGCCAAGTTTTTGAATTTTCGCCTTCAAACTTAAAATTCATAAGCACTTCATGAATATTTACATTATTTATATAGCGCAAAACCAAGATTGGATATAGCAATGAATAAGACTATTATCATTCTCAAATCCTGTGCAAGAGTGAAAATCGTGCAAATTGATGATAGGGAATTTTGGGGGGGAAAAAAACAGAGGGAATTTTGGGAGGGAAATTTCCACCGCCTCATATGTTTGTAGAGGCAGATCAAAAATAAATAAATAAATAAACAATTTAAAATAGTTTTTAGGCAATCAAAACGGCCAGGTTATCAAAAAATATATATATAGTATAACTTAGGCAAGTTTCTTCATTTTTTATTGCCTTTCTCAAATTCTCAATAGTCATGGAAACAAAAGTCAAAATTCAAATCAACCTTCTGATTTTATTTTATTTTTAATGGAATTAATTTCAAAAAATACAATAATTCTCTGTTATATAATATCTTTCTATTTAAAATTCTCACATTCTTTATCAAACAGGACTTCTATAAATAGGCCTTGATTGCCCTAATATTGTCTGTCAATGAGACTTGTTTCAATCCAACTCGTGTGAGATCAATGGGGTCTAATTTTTCTAAACAAAAAGGTTCTTTATATATATTTGCTCTCTCCTATTTAATTTGCAGTGTTTATTTGCAACTGTTTACAAGATTATGCACTTGGACTACATAGTTTTTTTAATCACTAGCTTTTGTTTCATTCTTATTTTCAATCTCCTCATTTTATTGTATTGTTTTGTTTGGCTATATTTTTGTTTCTTTCTATTTTTTCTTTTCATTTTTCAGAAAGCACAAGAAATATGTTTCATGAATCGTTTTCAAGAACTGTTTTCAAAAATAATTTCTGAAAACAATCCACTTTTTAAGAAACACTAAAAAAGTTTTTCTGTAATTTTCAAAATTATTTTTGCACGGAATTAGGAACTTTGATGAATGTTTACAAAATTATTTTCTGTTAACAATAATTCTTCCTGTTCTTTTCTTTTCTTTTCTCTTTATTATGCTGAAACTTTGCAGCGTAACAATCACTTTTTGATTTGTCAAAACCTCTTTCAGGGAGGTCATCAAGAAAACCAAAATACCGAAATCTTTGGTGTTCCAAACGACTCGATAAGGCATAGCATTGGGGACCAAACAGATTTCCAAGCCGATGATGTCAACCACTACTATGGCATTGATCATGCAAATCCAAGAAACAACCACAACTATGGTGTTCATACAAACCATAGAAACAATGGTGTTCATGCAAACCCCAATACCAATACTGAAAGAACACGTAGCTTTGGCATCCAAGCCAACTCATCTGATGATGATGATGATGTTGACGATGAAGAGGATCACGAACCGAGCTTCCCTCAAGGATACACAAGTGGTGAGAAAGAAACAGGAATAGCCATGGATGATGGATTTTCAGAGTCTTCTTCTCAGTATCCTCCAATTTATGACTCCGATAGGTCTGGACCGTCGTGTTATCGTCCATTTTACCATGGTCAAGAGCCTGAAAATGTGTACCAAAATTGGCAAAGAATGGAAGAGGAGGTTCCACGTTGTGGAGGGTATGATCATGAAATGCCTAGTGGGTATTATGGTGGAAACTATTATGAGCCTTCTCAAAATTGGGCATGGACTGGCTATCATGATAATAACTATGGAAGTTATTGTTATGATCATAATATGAATCATCAAAGTTCAATGGTTCGTGCTCTTGATGACCCTTTGAACTATGAACGTCAAAGTCATGGCCAAAATGAGGGAGTCTCATGGGGTGAAAGTTTTGCAAAGGATGTAACGGATCAAATTTTTGGTGGAGTCGATCCTTACTCTGAAGTTGGAAGATATTAGAGAGAGAGAGAGAGGGTGTTTCTTAGCTTTGTTAATGATTTAGTAAGCATTGATATTGTAGGGTTCATAATTTTTTTGTTTTTTTCTTTTTTTTTTTTTTGGAAGAAGGGTTCATAATAGTTTTAGATGCGGAGATCTTTGAATTTTGGTTTGGGTGTTCTTGATAGGTAGCATATCCTTTATATTCAAGTATTGTGAAGTTGGGTAATATTAATACATAAAAGATTTTTAGACAAATTATACCCGTAGCTTTTATATTTTGATGTTTGTATCATTTGGTTTCTATCGTTTTAGTTTTTAATTTTAGATTTTATATCAATTTAGTTCAATTGATAATACTATTAGATTTTTTATGAGAAATAATCATTGAGTTAGTTCAAATTGAGTCACTCAATTAATTAAATTTATAATTTTATTTCTAAAAGCATGACACATGCTCATGTGTGCTTTTTTCATTAAAAAAAAATATATACATACAATGAAAATTAATTAGACCAATTTGAGACAAAGTCAAAAATTCATGATTAAAATTGAACTAGTAATTCAAATTACAGTGACTAACATGACATAAGGGTTAAAATACCAAGACTAGCGGTACAATTTACCCAAGTTTTTTTTTTTTTTTATTTATCAAATTTTCTTATTACTAACACAAAAATTATAAATTTATGTTAATAAATATATGTGAAATTCATTGTCCTTGTCTCTATTGATAAGAAAGTTTAGTTAAAAAATCATTTATGGGCAGCATTTTCTTATGGTGTTTAAATCTAGGGGGTTGTTTTGGAGTTGATTTTTTGACATTTTATAAATAGATAAACGTGTAAAAAAATAATTTAACAACTTATAATAATTTTTGTAACTATTTGAACCCCTCTTCAAACGGGCACAAATCCTAATGATTCTCTTGTTCCATTCAATTTTAAACCTTTTTACATTGTTATTATGATGGACTAAAAAAAAAAATGGATATGAGATCAATCAATATATTAGCCCATTTTAACATGGTTAAACCCCCTTAAGAAATCTTCCTTGATTTGCTTTTCCTTAAACCACCCCAAGTGACACTCTTCCAATACTGAATATTTTCTACATATCAAACTTGTCTTAGGTGATATTTGATAAAACTAAATATTAAAAATTAAAGGTTATTTGATAACGTACTAAATTCAATCAAATTGACTGATTTATATAATTGATTAATTTATATAAACAGCAGAAGTGGTTAAATTTTTAATTTTACTCTTTTTACTTTTTACATTTAAATATTTTATTAAATATTTTTCTCACTAATATAACCAGAAAAAACAATCTTGTAATCACGATCCTAAATCTAACCACTGAAAAAGTTTAGTACTTACTTTGTATGGTATTTCAAGAAAAAAAGTCATCTTCAAAGTCTCTCCAAGATGTGTTGGAACTCAAGCTCCCCATACCTCACCATACACAGAAGTTTATGCTTAGATTTAACTTGTGTACTTGTAAAAAGTGTTCTGGTACTGTTACAATGCTAGTGTCTTCATCTAGCCTACAGTACACCCTCATTGTTAGCATATTGGTTGCCCCCTCTAAGGCTTGAATCATTAAACAGTAATTCATATGATCCTATACTCGACATGGTAGCCAAATTTTATGCCAAATAATAAAAATCCATAAGTAGAATTAACCCTTGAAAACTAGCTTGCAAGGAGAGGATACCGAAGAGCTTATATTCACATGATCAAACCAACTGTTAAGGGATGTAGGATCATAACACTCAGCCTCTTAAAATCAACCAATATATGCGATAAATATATTACTTTGAGTGTACTTCTAGGAAATATGCTTCAAATTACAAGCAACCATAATTCAGAACATGCTTCCACTTATAAATTTGGCCTGATAATATTTTCACCATGCCGTGTGTGTGTGTGTTTGTGTGTGTGTGTGTGTGTGTGTGTGTGAGAGAGAGAGAGAGAGAGAGAGAGAGAGAGAGAGAGAGAGAGAGAGGAAGAATGTCAACATGATTTCAGCAGAGTCCACTTCATTGTTAGGTTACAATCAAAAAGGTAAAATTGCAGCTTTGAAAAAGCTTTATAATGACATCCAAAAAGAGAGGAAATGTCCAAGGAACAAAGAAACTCAAGTGAGACAGCTACTAAAGAAATGATCATGTAATGCCACAATGGCATATGGTTGTAAACCTGAATTCAAAATAAAAATAAAAGAAGAAGAAGAAGAAGTTGCTTCAATATCCAATTCTCTACTTCAGCTCCACCTTCTCCAATCCTCTTCCTCATCTACTGGAGTATACCAAGATTGTCGCCGCTTTGAGTTGCTTAACCTGTGGTTCAAGAGCACCTCTTCATCACAAAGTGGCCTAGTGGCCACAAGGACAAGAGCCTTAAGAACCAGAACATCTGATTCACCGTTGCTAGATCCCCAAGATTTAAACCAAAAACTTCCAAACCTCTTCATCTTCGCTTCCTCTCCACTTCCAAACTTTATGTTTGGTATATAGGTTCTCATATCCTTCTCAGTTAACGGAAAATCATAAGGGCAAACCATTACATTTGGGACCATCTCTTTTGCAGGGTGGTTCGCAAAATGGGCAAAAGCTAGTGGGTTTATTGAGCATCTTCCAAATTTGGTCAGAACCTTTATTATTAGCATCATCTTTCACATTTGGCCTAGATTTAATAACACTCGAGAGGTCCCACACTTCACGGATTTCACCCCCAACACCCCAAGGCTGTGCATTGATAACAGTTCCGTCGTACCTTGTGATCAAGTCCGGGTTGTGTGTATCGACTCTTGGATATCTAGGAATATAACAGTAGTAAGCTGGAGAGTAAATTATTCCAGGATAGAATGCTATTACAGTACCAACATCGGCTTGACCATCTATGAATAAACCTTGGCTAGCGTCCTTATGCGGAATTTGAGATGGTTTGAGCTCAAGAGTGTAGCCTATGAGATTCTTCAGACTCTAAGACAACTCAGCAGGTTTTAACAGTTTTGTATCAGGTACAGCTGTGCTGAAAATTCATGATAATCAGATTCCAGCATTAAAAGTTATTCAAAATCATTGGGAGTTCCACACCAAATAATATAGGTATAAATTCACCAGATGACCAAGCTAGGTACAGACTACAGTGATTAAAATTTGACACAGGCACACAAACAGATACAATTATGTAATCTTCTGTTATTTCCATTGAATGCAATCAAGATAAATTCAGAGAACCAAGTGGCAATTTAGTTATTTTAGTACTAGAACGTTTAAACAACAGATAAAATTTTGTCAGACAGTTTTAGTGGGGGGGAAAAAACAAAGCATTGGTTGATCATCAATAGATCTTAATAACTTCAATGCTCCAAGAGGTCCTGGAAACCTCATTAAAAGAAAAAACAATATAACAATAATTTCGTATGGATGGTTAATCATCAATAACATGTCACATAAAAGGACAGAACAACATCATTATCATTAATTGGGAAAGAATCTGCGGATTCGTATATCATATCGAAATGACTAAACCACAATATAAAGAAATTAGCATATAATAAAACAAACAAGTTATGCATAAAAGATGACTAAATGCTCATTAAAAAATAAAGTTTGTAAGATCGTACAATGCTAACATCCCAACTATTTATTTCAGATGCACAAGCACACATACACACACAAACACACAAGGGGTCACATCAAATGAAAAAATGAGTTCTGAGTCGCCTTATGAGGCTCTTTGATACCACTATCCTTCTTTCCTAGTTCCCACATACCTCGAATCATTTTTCAGTCACTAACTTGTTCTCTTTTTCTTTTTCTTTTTCTTTTTCTTTTTTTCCCCTTGAAAATAGTCATGATTGATATAGAGAAAATACAAGGAAAGAGATGTTATCTGAGATGTGTGATTGTTATAGTATTGCTGGGAACAGCAGAGGTGAAAGCCAGATTGGAGGCCTTGCTTTTGATAGTGCCAAATGTCAATGGTAATGGGGAAGTGAGATGGGATAAGGCATTAAGCACAAGTCAAGATCTTTTGTCAACAAGCTTAGATTTCTAAGAATGATCTCATAGTTTTGCCATAGTTGACTACTAGGATTCACATACCTAGACCTGTCAAGCTCTTCCATATCAAGTTACTTATGCAACAAGACCATAGTTATTGTTCATAATAACTATGTTATTATGTACTACCTATATTGCCCATAATAAGATGATTTTTCAAAACCTGCCACCATATAGTTTCGGCAAGGAGCACTTAAAGGAACCAATTTAATCGCAGTTCACTCACTTTTTTTTTTCCAGACGCCAAATAAATTCAATTTAAATCAATAACACAAAGCTATGAAAGAAAAATAACAAATAATAAAAAAAAAACAATCTCTTAGATGGTTTCAGTAAACTATCTATTCCTTCTAGAAGATAACAATAAATATTCTAAGATAAATTTTACAAATCAGGAAGTGGGTAAATTTAAGCAAACTCAGTGTTAGCTCAAATAGAGTAAAAATCTGTAGTAATTCCAAACACTAATAAAGGGAAATTTAAAATGTCCCGGAGTTGATAAAAACAAATTTCTGACAGTTTGAAATAAAGATGCAGATAAATACTCACCAGGACTTTTATTTTGTGGGCTCATCCTTCCAACAGCAAGGCCAAGGCCACTACGGGTCACAGCGGTATCCTTTGTGAAGTTGATTCAGATGATTCATTTATGCTCTTTGAATCAGGAAGAAGAATTTCATCCATTGATGCACAGAAGGTTTTAATTTGAGAATGAATGTTTTCTTGAACCTGTTTCTGTTGATCAGCAAGGGAGGCCTTACCAGCCATATCAATGATCGCCTCTGCATCTGATTCATCAGCATTCCTTCCTAAACAATTATAGCTGGATATGCAAGGTTTTCCATAAGGAATTAAGACTAGCATGACGAAAAGAAAAGAAGGCAACTATATGGCAACAAAGGCTGCATCGTGTTCACATGAAAGCACATGGTAGATTAGAGCATCAATACATGACATGCAGAATATTAATCATGATGTCTGTCTCAATCTTCCAACACTATGAAAGTGAATTACCTCATCAAAGCTCAACAATCATCTATGTTACATGGACTCCGGTGAGGGTGTGTATCTAAGGGTCGGATACTTTAAAACTAAAAATTAAGGATACGTGGATATGGATCCAAATTTGAATACAGGTACGAGAATACATTAAATAGTTATTTTTTAAATATATTTATTATATGAAGATGAGTTAAATAATTAATTTTTAAATATATTTATTATTTTTTTTATCTTATGTATTATTTTTATTAATAATATTTTTAATTTGTTTTATTTTTAATTGATATATATATATATTATAAATAAAAAAATATATATATAACAAATAAAGAATAACAAATTATGTTAAGATAAATAAAAAATAAAAAATGGATGACTTGTTTTATAGATTTTATTAGATTTTTTTTATTATGTATGATTTAATTGAATTTCTTTTGAGAGAAATAGAAAAGAGATTGATATTCACCGACATAGAGAGGAGAAAAGAGAACAGAGAAGAGAAAAGCGATCGACAAAGAGAAGAGAGAGAAAACAAAGATCGACATATATATATAGAGAGAGAGAGAGACGAAGACAAAGATCGTCTATAGTGGTGCTTGTTGAAGGAGAAGGAGAAGTTAAAGCCAACGAGACAGGATTGAAGGGGCCACACTTGTTGAAGTCGTCAAACAGAGGATCAAAGCCAGCGATAGGTTCTCTCCTTGCTCTCTCTTTCGTTCTTTCTGCATTTAGGGCAAAATAGAGTCGTATCCACTTGTAAAGAGCCATATCCTGGCCGTATCCCGCACCCGTACTAGCGTCGTATAGTATCGTGTCGACACAAGTACCTCTCAAATTTCAAAGAGTCCGTGTAACGTAGACAATCATAAATACATGTACACTTATGCCTAGTGTTTTTAAAGGCGCACCTAGACCTAAGTCCCATCCAGGTCCAAGGCTTGCGCCTTGTAGTGTTTCAGGCCAATCGACTTCAATAAGGCGCCTAACTGGTCCAAGGCACAATAAGGTCCAAGGCTTGTGTCTTAGGGATTTTTTTTAGTATTGCTTCAATTAATTTTTTTTTAAATCTGACCATTCCTTTAATATGGTGCAACTACAAAAGATCCCTACTCTTATTATAGATGCCAATACATTGGGCATTCAACCCCAAATCAATGATAAAAGAAAAATTACCCTCATTCCTAATCTCCGAAGAACACTAAATGTTAACATTTCATTTTATTTATATTGAACCCTATTATTTACTTATATTAATGTTTTATTTTTATTTTTCCGTACAAGGTGCGCCTCATTTCAATGGGGCCTGTTGAGGCTTGTGCCTTGAGCCTAGGCCCCACGAGGCTTTGGCGCCTTGGTGCACCTATCGCCTTTAATAACACTGCTTATGCCAAGTATTGCTATTCTATTATTGGAATCATACGGTTCGCAATTCGAATCGTACAATTCGATTCAATTCAATTCAACAAGAATCGATGTCGTCTGAACATGTTGCATAAATCACAAATAGTTGTGAACCGTGAGTGAATCGGTGAATCGATTGATTCACTTTTGATTCGCTGAAATAAATTTTTGACTTCTTTTTTGCTTTTTTATTTTTGAAAAAGAGTGCACACAATTTTCTAAGGTCTTTACGATTACTATATGCTATCCTTTGACTTTCTCCCTCCCTATTTACTCTCAAAGACTCAAACCTTGAACGAAAAAGGAAAAAAAAAAAAAATGTTCTCTCTATGTAATATTTTAGGTTTTGATAATCAACTTTATCCAAGTGTTTACAGTTATAAATGGAATCTTTTAAAGGCATCTAGTGAGAATGGTTGATAACAAATATTTAAAAGGAAAAAGGTAAGGTGGAGATCTTATATTGGAACATGTGTTAACATCTTATCTATTAGACTACTTGATCATTATTCAAAACAACATTTTAAGGAGTTTGAGTCTAAATATGTCACATTATGAGATATATTTAATCCCTAAGTAAGTGCATAGATATATTTTTCTATATAATAATAAAAAAAAAAGTGACCAAACCTTTACAATTCACAATTCAATTTTATTCGCGATTCGATACAATGCCACTTTGATTCACAATTTGAATCCCGAAAGTTTCAAATCATCACTAGAAGTCGAGCTACTTCCTCCAAGTTGAATAAGGGAAAAAATAATAATGATGTAAACCAAAAGTTGTTCAAGGTCAACTAGATCTCTTAACTCCTGCTAGTCAAGATCTCTTTGTCATTTAAGCCAAGTTCATTAAGTATTTAATAAGTTAGTATTGTCCCATTGGGTAGATTTTTATCTTGAAAGGCATTATGTTAAGAATTTACAAAATAGAATGCATACCCTAATTACAAATTCAAAGCCTTACTACTAGATTTCTAGGTAGAAACAAAAATTATATATTGCTCAAATTGAAATACCATAAGATTATTGTCGATAATAGATACTTCAGGAATTCAAGATGAATTTGCCTCTTATTATGACCTTTCCAGAATACATGACACCATCTTCAATACATTAACAATTGTTAAAATTTCTTCTTTTTCAAGGCCACAAAACTCAGGTCAATCAAGCAATAATGCATTCATAACTTTAAAGCACGAAACACAGGTGTTGTGAAAGGCAAAAGCAGGCTCGGGACAAGAGTAACATGAACAATGGTTAACTCAATAACCAAATGATATGAACCTGGTGTAAAGAAAGAGGCAATTTATATCAGCCTCAAATTGAATGTGCCTTGGATTTCTAGCAAATGTGGGACTTTTTGCAAGAATTCTCACAGCCTGATAGCACAATGAAGAAACAGAAAAACCTTATTAAGAAGATGATGGAAAGAATGAACAGCAGCAATGTTTAGGACTAAAGCAGGGGGGCCACATTTATCCCAAATTGGATGCAGATGCCATGTTGTAATTTTGTGGCCAACCCAATGGGGTCATTGATATTGTAAATACATATTTGGAATAAGGAGGTGAAATCTGTTAGTTGGTAGGAAAACTCCCAAAACATGCCTAAATATAACACAAGTATTCAAAATCTTGACATGAAGACATCTAAAGCAGTTGTATTGAGCATACTCTATATAACTCTTTGTCCCACATGTAACCATAAATTTATATTAAAAAAAAAATAAATAAATAACATTGGAGATAAAGGTGCAACAATGAGTAAGGTTAATTGACAGTGGCGGGAAGTGAATAAGAGGTAGTGACAAATTAAAGTATGGAAGCTCAAGCTGCTCCACTATTTATGTATCATCTCAAATATGGATTCTTCGAAAAAAACCACCCACTTCTAATGAGTAAAACCCCCTTGAATGTAATGAAGACAATTGATTCAAGTTAACAAACCAAGTGGATAGTGTGGCTGCTTCCACAAAAGAACCTTTAATAAAAAGGTGCATGTGCGATTAAAATATATAAACTCCTCCTCTTTAGAATCTTTTGGTGCAAAACATATCACGTTAAAAACCTAGCCAAAGGTTAAACAACATGGCTCTAAATTGTGGTACTAGGAGACATAACTGTAAGGGTCACAGTGTAACAGTATCAAGTATCAAGTGATACACAAGCTGCTGCTGGACTGAAAAACAAAATCAAAAAATGAAGAAAAACTACTCATCATATTTTGATTGGCCAAAGCTAATTTCATTTCCTCAGCAAATAATAAATAAATAAATTTTGCAAATTTATTACATTTTGTGTGTGTGTGTGTGTGTTTTTCTCACATAATAGTTTCCTATGTACATGAGGTTGTTATCCGCATCAATAGAACATAGTTTATTTCTCTTTTTCCTTTTCACATAACTGTTCAAGTGACCTAACATGTTCCCCCCATTCTGTACTTGTCCCACCAATTACAAAACCTTTGTGCTCTTATCATTTCCTATAAAAATTCTAACTAGTGACAATTGTCCATAAGATTACGGGTGGCCCTCACTTTAGATTGCCCAACCCATCTAGTGGTCTTATGTATACATCAATCTTCTAGTGGTCTTATGTATACATCAATCTTACACATCTACATCAATCATAGTATTCATTATTTTTCTCCCTAACCAATTTTATTTTTCAAAAGCAAGTAAAAATCTTTATTTTTTACCACAAACTTATAAAATTTTCGGTAAATATATCCACCCAGGTTTTTGAAATATACAATTGATTCCCTCACAATTTGAAAATTACATTCCGCTCTTTAAGGTTCCAAATCTCATTACAATACCCCCCATTAACCGCAATCAACTAGCTAATTTTGATGACATCATCATCAAAAATTTCAAAAATACCAATTTTAACCTTAATAACCCAAACCCAAACCTAAACCTAATCCCCAACCCTAAAAATAATGAGATGTGTTATGATGGAAGAAAACAAAGAACGAAAAGAGGGGTGAGGCCAGCAATGGTTTGCAATGTTGTTGGGTGGAGGTGTATTGGTTGCTACAATCAGTGTTATTAAAAGCGATAAGCGCACCAAGGCGCCAAGGTCTCTTGAGGCCTTAGGCTAAGCATAAGCGCAGCTTTATCAGTAAAAGCGCACCATGACAAGTTAAAATAATATAATTTAATACGAGACATATTGAACATTTAAGATGCCATCTAAATCATAGAAGTAGAGGATTCAGAATTAAAAAAATTAATTTTAGTATATTTTAGTTGAACTTGAACCATAAACAGAGCACAACTAGGAATTAAATTAAATTCTGAACCATAAACAGAGCACAACCATAAACAGAATTAAAAAAATTAATTTTAGTATATTTTAGTTGAACCATTAATTTTAGTATATTTTAGTTGAACCATAAAAAATTAATCATAGAAGTAAAGAAATTAAAATAAAAATCAGTAAAATAATAAATATGTTAAAAAACATTAAAATAATAAAATAATGATTTATTATAAATCTTATTATATATTTTTTTTATTATATTTGATTTAATTAGATTTATTATATTATTATATAACAAATTATATTATTTATATAACAAATTATATTATATTATTATATTATTATATTATAACAAATTATATTATTTATTATATATTAGAAACGGAGGGGAAAGGCAGCACAGAGCTCGAACAAGAGAGAGAGAGAGAGAGAGAAAGAAGAAGAAGACGCAGATCGAAGGCGATGGCCATGGCGATCGGCAATGACAATGAAGAGTAGATCGCGAGCAGATCGCGACGCGAGGGCACGACATACTGGAGTCGAAGGTTTGTCTTCTCACTCTCTTCCTTCACTGTCTCTCTCCTCTGTCTCTCTCCTAGGGTTTTTGTTCTTCACCAACGATCCCATCGCGATTCCTACATGTTTCTTCCTAAGAAACGCGAAGATTCGTCTCCATGTAGGACGATTCCTGCAACTAAACCCTGAAATCTTGGTGGTCCAATCTACATGAAAAAAAAAAAAAAAAAAAAGCCCTCAAGGCCTGCGCCTTGGGCTTAACTGAGCGTAGCTCGAAGCGTGCGCTTTAATCGCGCCTTAGTGACATCGCCTCGCCTTGACCACTGCAAGGCGCAAGGGTGGGGCATGGCTGGGCTTTGCGCCTAGGCGCGCGCCTAGGCGCGCTTTTAATAACACTGGCTACAATTGAGGGATTGCTGCGTTGTTGTGCTAGGGCTTGTGTCTCTCTGGAATGGTTTGTTCAATTTTTTATTTGTTAAAACTTGTGGTTGTTTGTAGGATGGCTACAATGGTGAATGTAGTGGTTTGATGATCGATTCAGTGTTGGTTGAGGGTGGAATGGGAGTAGGGATCACAAGGGAGGATGGATGAGTGATGGTAGAGGATAGGGGTTGCGGGGAGAGTGGAAGAGGATTGGGGGTGGCAGGGGAGGGTGAATGAAGGATGAGGGGTGGTATGGAAAGGTGGGAGTTAGCAGTTAAGGGTTGGAGGGGAGGACGGTGGCAACCCCTTGTCACAAATCTTACTCACAAATACTTACAAGTTGTTTGAAACTTTGATGTAATGCTTCAGTGATGTAAGATTTGCTATGTTTAAAGTTGAATTATTGGGCCACCACTTTCCCTCACACGATACAGCATGCTCACATCCTCAAATTCCTCTTCTACCTCAATCAATTTGGGGATTTCTTTGGTAATGATAGGAATTGGGGGTAGCCATAGGTTTCACACAATTTCCACTAACAACGGTGTTGCGTTGTCGTGGAATTTGTTGGTGGATGATGGCAGTGTTGTGACAATGGGTGTTGGCAATGGCACTGTTAGCCATGGATAATGAATAGCAGTTGGAGGTGGTTGGGTGCAGTGGATGGGGAAGTAATGAAAAATGGTTGGAGGTGGTTTGGTGGCACTGTTAATCGTAATGTCAACCAACTTATAGTTGCCTCTAGTTTTCCTCAAAACAAAACCATTTTAATCTACTTACCCCAAATAAATTTTAACAAATTGAAGCAAAGAAAATACTAACCTTACTTTTCCACTCAATGCACACCACCATAGGCACATATAAAAAGCAAGGGACCTCAATCCAAAGAGTTTAAAACCATGAAATACAGCATAATAACTAGTCACTCTTTCTATTGTACTTGGGTTAAAAAAAATTGAGAAATTAGCCAGGCCCAAAGTCCAATCCTTGTCACAAACAAATTGTAAGTACATTCGTTCATTTGCCAGGCCCAAAGTCCAATCCTTGTCACAAACAAATTGGGGGTTCGGTAAATATTAATAAACCCTTAATTTGGATGGTCATGGGTATGCCAATTAAACTAGTTTTGAATGTAAAATGAGTATTTCAACCAAACAGAAAGAGAAAGAGAAATGAATTGGAAGCAATTTCAATCAATTGCAAGCATTGTCCAGAAAGAATCATAGATATATACCAATAATCAAATCAAATTAACAACAAATTTGTAAAGCATTCATATATATATATATATATAGAGAGAGAGAGAGAGAGAGAGAGAGAGTACCTCTTGAAATTTCTGGAAAAGAAAAGCCACGAGATGTGTGTTTTTGTTCTCTGTATCGCTCGGAACTGAAGCTGGGGGTTTGGGTTTTAGAGGCACCAAACCAAACCTTGTTCGGATCGGAGCCCCAAACCGACGCCAAGCATCGGATTCGGGTTGATCCGAGGTTCCACTGGATTTGGGTTGAGTTGAATTGCGTTGAATTGCGTTGAGTGGCTTAGAACACACATCAGTATCAACAAATATAGATTTTGGTTAAATATAGTTAATAAATTATAAAATTCTTATTGTATTAGTCTTAACAAATTATTTTAAACTAATTTTTGATTAATTTTGCTGCAGGACATCGTTGCATATAGCAATATACTGTTTATAGGTTATACAATGTTTTATTATTTATTCTTAAGGGTGATGTCACATTCTGTCAGATGATCAATTGCTGTACATTTTTTTTTCTATTTTTTTTAGGAATATAAAATTTCATAGATATATCTAGGTACTTTGGATGTCCAGCTAGACAACTGCTGTTGGGCACAAATTTTATTTTATTTTTTTTAAATATAAAACTGCACATATATAACAATACAAAATTGACTTCTCCAATACTACTTTGTCTGCTTTTTAACAATACAAAATAAAAATTTTACAAAATTTAATTTTAAAATAGAGAGTCTAATATACTGTTTATATACCAAAAATACTAGCTCAAATAAAAAAGTAACTTTTTAGTAATAATTTAACTCAAAATTTGTTGAGACTGGTGTGGATAAACATTGGCAAATTGATTAAGCCTTCGCTTGGGAAGAATTTTTTTAAACCTGATTTGTTAGTATTTTTACTATTTTAGCATAGTTAAAAAAGTTTTGTTTGAAATGAACTTTTGACTTTTTTTTTTAATAGTTTCGTAAGAAAAAAATGAAATAATTATAATCTGAACGTGACATTTTATCGTATTAACTTCTTAACTTATTTTATCGTTTTAGTTTCAACCATCTTACCAAACAAAACTTAAAATTTATCAATTTACCTATAACCCGCTTACATAAATGCAAAATTATTTTATACTGAGCTTTTTAAAATTCTAAATACCAGTAGTCAAGTGGCACCTATCATTTTTATTGTATAATTTTTCTTAATTCGATTATTTTGCTTATTACTTTGTAAAATATAATTTTGAATAATATCGTATATTCGATTAATTTGTGAGGGTTTTTTTTTTTGTCAATATTTATAATAAATCATAATTTTTAAAAGAAAACACAAAAACAAAAATGAAAAAAACAAGGTTGTATATTAAGTGACTTTTCTTTATTTATTTTGTATTTCTACTCGTCCAACTTACTCAAACTATTGGTTTAAAATAGTCAAAATATTTAACTAACTTGTCAATTTTAAGAATAAGTTGGTGCCAGATTGAAAAATTCTCAATACGTCAAAATTAAATTTGTTTATGAACTTTCACAAAACCAACCCAAATCAACTTGTGCGCACCCTTATTTGTGGGACAAAAGTCCAATAAAAATAAATATATAAAAAAAATAAATGAGAAAATATCATATAAATACTTGTAAGTTAGTGGAGTTTAAGTGAGTTATGTTTCTAGTGCAACTAACTGCAAAATTTCTACTAATTTGAAATTAATTTTTCCATTTTCATTTATCTATATTTCCCTACATAAAAGGTAAAATCATAAATTATTTTGAACAAAGTGTAAAGTACAAATAATCTTTCCAAAATTTTAACAACATATTAATGAAGTCAAAATTTCTATTCATATGCATGGAGATGACGATATTATAATTGAAAATTATGAATAACCACTCTAAAAGTTTTTGTTAGAGTTCTAGTGCACAAAAAGTTCGCTCTCTCTCTCTCTCTCTCTCTCTCTTTCTCACCTGTCATCTTAGAATTTGAACGACACTACCATTGGCAAATCACAACCACCGTTGTCATTATCACTGATTTCTTCATCAGATTGTTTATGCACCGTCACCTTCACTTAATTTCAATGACCTCATACAACGAATACTGCCTTACGACATTGTTCACGTATAATCTCTACCACCTTCATTTCAAACATTCTACCACCAACACCACCTTATTGCTTCTTCGTCTGCTTCTATGGTCTAGATTTGTATTGGTTTCTCTTTATCTTTTTCTTTCTTTATTCTCTCTTATTCTTGTTTTTGTTTCCATTTATTCTCTTTTATTCATTTCTTTGTTAAAAATATGTAAATTCAAAGTCACACAGTGAAATACAAACATAATAAAATACACAGTGAAATTTTTCATTGCACGATGAAATTGCACTGTGTCTCAGTGAATTTTCACTATGCGAGTTAATGAAATTTGGCTTTCTGCACCCAATGATATTTTAACTAAATATTAAAAATTGTTAAAAGGAAAAGAAAATGCAAAAATGTGTTTTTTATTGTGTTTTTTAGAGGTAATATCATTTTGCTCCCTAAATTCTCATGTATTTTTCAATTTAACCCTCAAATTTCGATTAATATCAATTTTCACATAAACTTTTCACAATTTTGATCAATTTGGCCCCTGCCGTCACATTCTCTCTATAATTAGACAAAAGAAAATTACTTCATAGCTCGAAATTTCAGAGGCTTGAGTGGCCCGAATGCCAAAACGACGCCATTTTGCGTTTTGGGCATTTTTTTTCCTTTTATTTTCTCTTTGAAACAGAGAGGCGAGAAAAGAAAGAGAGGAGGAACAGAGAGAAGAGAGGGGGAACAGAGAGATATATATATATATACAAATCTACGTGTGTATACACAGATCTGTGTATACACACAGAGAACGGTCGCAATGGATGATGGTGATGACAACGTCGGTGGATAGAGATGTTTGCAACAGTAATGGTGATGAGCGACGGTGATGGCTGCGCTGGTAGGTGGAGGGTTTGTATAAGGTCCCGGTGTCCCACATCGGGAATGGAGGGGGAGTTCCTAGGTTATAAAAGTAAAAATTTGAACCCTTATATAATATCGAGGCCTTTTCCCAGGTGGTAAAATCCCAAGTAGAACTCTCCAGTTAAGCGTGTTTAGGCTGGAGTAGTTTTGGGATGGGTGACCCACTAAGAAGAACAAATTCGAGCGGGCGTGGCCCAAAGCGGACAATATCGATGACATGTGAAGGGTTGGGGCATTACAAATAGTATCAGAGCCGACTCTCTAGAGTACCGAATGTGGGCCCCTAATGTCTCTTGGTGCATGTAGACGGGCTTGTGAGCTGGCAGGCTACTGTACAGGGACCTGCAGCCCTAAGAGCGGTAGATTGTAAAGTCCTGGTGTCCCACATCGGGAATGGAGGGGGAGTTCCTAGGCTATAAAAATAAAAATTTGAACCCTTATATAATATCGAGGCCTTTTCTCGGGTGGTGAAATCCCTAGTAGAACTCTCAATTAAGCATGTTTAAGCTAGAGTAGTTCTGGGATGGGTGACCCACTGGAAAAAAACAAATCCGTGTAGTGATAAGATGCCAATGAAAACAAATCCAGTTCTGGGATGGGTGCCAATGAAAACACAAGGTAAGGAACTAGGTTGAAGCTTATGAGAATTATAGGGCTTAATCCAAGGAAAACAACTATAACCAAATCTTTTAAGAAAATGAAAATCAGGGGATAGGTGAAACAATATTTCAAAGGGAGTTTTATTTTGCAACTTGGAACTAGGCAATCTAATTATCAAAAATACAAAGATAACTAATGCATCAAACTAGTAACAGAAAACTAGAGCTAATTGGTAGAGAAGAGCAATGGTAGTAGTGATAAGATGTCTATGCTTTCTTTCAGCAACTCCATTTTAAGAAGGCGTATGAGAACATGAAAACTGATGCCAAATGCCATGCATCTTAAGATACAACTCAAACTGATTTATTGTGAACTCACTACTACCATCAGTACAAAAAATCTTAAGCCTTGTTTCCAGTTGATTTTCAACAAACACTACGAATTCTTGAAACTAAGAGAAAACTTCACTCTTACAAATCCAAATGAACTTTAGTCATCTATAAAGAGAACATAGTATTTAAAGCCAAAACTAAATGAGGAAAATGGTCCCCAAACATGACTACAAATGAAGGACAACGATTTATTTACTGTAGAATTAGACAAATTGAAAGGAAGTCTGTGGCTTTTGGCCATAGCACAATGAGTGCACAGATGTATATTACTAGTAGCAGAAGTAGGTAAATGAAAATTCTTTAGGAAAAATTGAAACTTCTGTATTAAGGGATAACCTAGCATGTGGTGCCATGTGTTAGTAGAAATGGAAACAGCAAGTTATGCAGTTAGAGAAGTTAAAAAAGACTGCTGAGTTGGTTTATTAGAACATAGGGCTGAAGGTAATTGGTAGAGACATTGAGTATGAACACCTTTATAAAGAGGTGTCTTGATACTCTTGTCCTAGATAACAAAACACTTATCATCAAATGTGATAGTACAATTATTATCAAAGGCTAGTTAATGACTAGAAAGTAGATTGAAAGAAATAGAAGGCACATGAAGAATGTTGTTAAACTTGAAAGCAAAAGGAGTAAGAAGAATACCTTGGCATGTGTGTTGAATAGAAATTGAACTACCATTACCAACAATTACCTGGTCATTACCATGATATGGATAAAACTACTGCAGATTGTTCAAATCATGAGTAACAAGTATGGTAGCAGCTGAATCAACATACTAATTGGCGAGTACAGAAGAAGGAGTAGAAGCAACAAAAGTTGTTTTGGATTGTGAAAATGAAGGTTGATAGGAAAAATCCATCCTATACCAATAATTCAGGGCAGTGTGATTAGGCTTTCCACAAATCTGACAAAATAGAGATGAATATGAAGATGGAGAATGTTGTTGTCTTCTTCCACCACCTCATCTACTATTAAAAGAACCTGATGAAAGTATTTGCCTTCTTTGTTAGAAGTGCCTCATTTATGATATTGAGATCAAAACCCTCGAAACTAGATTGATGTTGAAATTTGTTGGAACTTTGATCTTTTGTAATTGTATAAGCAACTATAAGATCTGACGAAGAAGAAGACTTGTTCTTAGATTCAACATACAATGCTTTAGAACAGAGAAAAGATGAGAGATCCTCCATAGTAATAGGCTCAGATCGTGCCCTTATAGTTGTAACAACCGCATCCTTAATTAAGCAAATTAATTAAAATGCTTATATGTTTAATGCTAATTATATGATTATATGTTATTAAGTGTTGTTGTTATGCCATGAGATTATTTAAATTGCGTTATTGTGGACAAATAAGTTAGAGTGAAATTAAACCTGTCTGATTCGTTAATTTTAACAATTAGAATTAAGCGAATTTGAGCCTAATTCACATTAGTATAATTTAATTTAGTGTAATTAAGCTTTTAAGATGATGAGATTGATTAAGTTAAGTCAAATTGATTTTAATTAATTTTTTAGCCTTAGGTGATTTTACTTAAATTATTAGTTTAACTAATTTGAGTCTAGTGTTTTACATGCTCATCAATTGAACTAGAATAAAAGAGTGTAGTGGTTTTCTTGCACCTAGAGAGATATACACGTAGAGAGAGAAGAGGGAGAGACCTTGAGAATTCAACAAGATTGCAAGAGAGGAAGAAAAGAAAGAAGCTATAAAGAAATTGCCTTAGATTCTCATAAATCAACAAGTAATTTTCTTTTTAAATTCTTGATATAGAGACTTGTTATCCATCATCTTTAAGGATCAAAGCTTAATTGAGGATGAATTGAAGTCCAAGTAAAAGATTTGTTCATGATATGAAGTGTTTGAGTCATGCATGTTTTGGTATGGAAGAATTCATCAAATTAACTTCATATAGTTGCATGCATGGCATGATTCATGGATAATTGGTTTCATTCATTTGAATTCTTGCTTGGTTCTTCATTTATGAGGACATTCCATGGAAGTTTGAGTTTAAAAGTTTACACTTGCATGTTTTATGCAATTACATACCAAAGTGAGGATTTAATTTCTTTCCAAGCAATTTGGTTATTGTTTACAAGTTTTGATTTGTGTTCCATGGTCAAGGTTCAAGTCCAACATGTATCTATGAATTTTGGTAATGAATTGTTTGAGAATGAACTTGAGTTTTTGCAAGAAACACACTGCTCAAACAGAGCAATTTTCGAACTGTTATTGAACACTACCACACGTGTAGCCTGGAGCCCTACACATGCGGAAAACAAGGAAAATTTTGCTATGCATTTTGAAATATATGCACCTGCGGGAGCAAGTGCAGTGAAGGTCCCGCACGTGTGGTTGGGACCCCTGCATGTACGGCCCTGTTTGGGCGGACCCGACTTGTTTTTCGCTTCTCTTTTCCACTTTCTGAGCTTCCAATTTCATGGTTTTAAAATGTTTTCATGATCATTGACATCTCACAAGTGCATTAGAGTGCATAAATAAAAACTAGAACCGAATTAGTAAAGACAAATAATTATTGAATAAGTAACAACCGAATCGAATAAACTTGGCTAGCGATATGAATGTTATTGAATTAGTGAGCTTGAATTTGTTTGTTTAGGTCGGACACCAAACCAAAAGTACATGTATTGAGAAGCCCACTATGAGTAATAATGTTGTAAAGATATGTTCAAATTATATTTATTTTCTTAACGTTAAATTATGTTGTTTTTAAATGGTTACTTTCTATCGATTGAATGATGATCCTCTTTTGAATTGTAGTCGTGGCATCCATAGCGTATTGTTGTTGATATCGCTATTGTTACAGAGATCTCTATCAGTTCTAAATCTTGAAACTATTGTTATTGTATGATGGCATTCAATCGATTGTTCGGTCTTTAAGACCTATTGTATTGTATTGTTGCTATTGAATGTACCACGTATGACCTATATGAATATGAATATGAATATGAATATAAATATGATTGTGTAGCTTGCCTTTTTCGCGCCCCCTTTCGGGAACTCAAAATAAGCCCTACAGTTCAGACTGCCGCAGTTTTGAATCTAACCTCACAAGTGCAATGTGAAATAGATAAACACCAAATAGTCAAAATTCGGCAAATCATTTGGAAAATTGATTTTGAATCAAAAATGCTAAAATTGGACTGTTTTGCCAGATACAGAGTCGCCACCTAAATATTTTATTTTAGGAAAATTTAGAAAATCCATGACTCGTGCCAAAGGCCACGTGTCTGTCGTCACCAAGATTATCTCGGCTCGAGAATTTAGGCACGGGGGGGAAGGTCATGAATACATTTGAGCACCCCCACTCGCCTGATCAAAGATCACCTTTTACTAATTATGATATGATTCTTATCTACGTTAGATGCTCTTGTTCCAGTTTATTAAGCTAGCATTACTATGTGATGTGCACACACTCAAGTATAGACTAACTTGCAAAAATTGGAACACCTTGAGTCATGTTTGTTTTGAAAGTTGTTTCGAATATGTACCACTTGAAAGAGTGATCGCATATGAACATTACTCAAATTATTCCAATTCAAGTAAATAGCCTTCATCCACAGGCATTCAAGTAGTTATAGCACGTAAGCACTTAGCCTCATGGCAAGCATGCTAAACATGGCAACACTAACATACTATGCTATATGCTAAAGCGAGTAAAGGCTCACCTAGTACTCCAAGTCAAAATGAACAAAAGAGTTAGAAAAAAATGCATAATTCCTAACTTATACAAGATGACTAATGCAATACATGCAATATGCAATTACTCGGCTCGGCTATTAATATGGCATATGAAACAAGTAAATAGCATGCGGTGTAAGCACGTATTCAAAGAAGTATTGAAACTAACAATACAGTTAGAATGATGAACCGAGCTTTGATGCATGTAATACAAATGGATGCAAACATGCGATATGCTAATTGAAACGTGATGTCCCTAATCTAACCATCATAAGCTGGTAAATAAAAGGGAGAAAGGCGTGGGGTTGGAAAACATACACATTATTATAACATTGCATTCTCACGAAGGAGAGTCCGAATGAATTAAGCTAACTAGCAAACTAAACTAAGCGAATTAAGTTAATTATTACAACACTTGAATTAATTAACTAGTTAACTAACTAATTAAATAATTACAAAGCAGATGCAATTAATGATTAAACTAAACAACTAACTACTACGCCTCAGGAAACAAGGGATGTGCATGTGCATGCTCAGTTTCCACCCGACAAGACCACTGTTTTGCTTCCAAATGCCTCTGTTTGCACAATTGAACACCAACACTGCTGCTTACTCTACTCTGCCTTACCAAAACTCTGCTGAGTTTTGCATCAACGATTGGCTGACCACTAATAAAGGTTGCCGGCCATGGATGGTGGTCTACCGACCATGGAAAGTGGCCTGCTGGCCACTGATGCACAGGTTCATCTTGCTGCAACAGAGGATAAACAGAGCATATACAGGGTATTTCAAGAGTTTGTTTGCATAACCTACCCCTCATTTTCATGGAAAAATCAAAGGAGTAGCAAGCTTTGGTTCACAAACCATCAATGGATGCAATTTCATTGCATGATGGCTTGTGAAACCAAGTGTGCAAGTTCAATAAATATAAAACAAGACACAAGCCTCCTCCCTTTCATGAATGATCAAGGGAAGAAGTTGACCTTGGAGACTTGAATCATTTCATCACTAGCAAGTATGAAATGGTATAAGCTTCCATGTGTTTAATTAACATCCGATTGAACACAACCAAATATTATCTTGCTTGCTTTTAGTCCCAAGTTTTAGTTACTCATTTTAATTTATCAACCATTCTTTAATTCAATTAAGTCCAATGATGAATTAAAGTTCTCTAATGAAAAGAGGGTTCAAAACACAAGTTGCTTTGGGCATGAAAGAAGTATCATACTGTTGGTAATGAACCCTCTACGGGATTAAACCATTAAGTATGAAACCTCAATCTCATACTTGGGCAAGCAAGTGACTTGAAACCATTTTCAACGCAAAATTAAAAGCCAAGAAAGGAGGGAGGTTGCAGAGATTATTAATGCTGAAATGAAGTATGAAAAGCCAAAAATAAGTGCTATCAACTCAAATAAGTGATGTCTAAGACCTAAAACATCAAGCTTATGAGGACTATTACACTAGAAACATGCAAAACAAAGCTCAAATGCAAACCATAACCCAAAACAGTGCTAAAGTAAGCTAAAATATGTCCTAAAACATGCTAGAATTGAGCTAAAAAAAGCTAGATTAAAATGCTAAAACATGGCACAACCTAGGCTAGTAAGCAAGACACAAGGAGGGTAGGCTAACCCCTCCAAATTTGGACTTCAAAGTATGATTTTGGCCACTGAAATAGCTCTGAAAATCAGTTTTTAAAAACTTGGAAAAAGATAGTAAAAGGGTGGGAAACACAAGGGCAAAGGTCTTCAAAACAAGGTATAAATAAGGGTTATTAACCCCTCAACCTTTAATGGCCTTAAACCCAAGCTTCAGCCCAAAAAAACACAAAGTTTTGACAAAACAATGGAAAAAATAATAGGAATAGAAGCACATAAAACAAAACTACAAGCAAAGTCTTATACCTTTGAAGAGAAGAGCAACTCCAAGCAACAAAACCAAGCAAACAACACCCTTTAGAGCTCAAACCAAGCTCAAAAATACCTCAGCTCAAGGATGGTGAGATTTGGTTAAGGGTGTATAGGCAAATGTTAAGGAATTGTAGTCAAAAGTATAGAGAATTTAGAGAGAGAGAGAGAGAGGGTCCCTATATATATATAGAAAACATGAAATTCCCTCAAGGAGATCCAGCCTTGTACGTGGGTGAAAATGCATGCATCTATGCAAACAGCTAGTATGGTTGGCATAAAATATCTGCAAAATACACTGGTGGCCGGCAAGCCACATCAATGGTCGGCAGTAGGCCGGCAACCAAGAAGTGATGGCCGGTAGGCCACCAGAGACTGCAGGCTCGAAAACCAAAGGTTAGTCTAAGAATGAGGCAACATGTGTACAAAGTTTGAAAAGGCTCAAAGTTGTGGCATTTCGTTGAGGGCTTCGAGCACTTGGCGAGCATGTAATCTCATCATCGGGTGTGCATGCAATGGTGTCCAAGTCGTAAGGGCTGTCAAAAATGAGGTGTCTACAGATTGAAAATGATTGATTGAATTGAATGATTAAACAATTGATTGACGAAAGATATTGATTGAAATCGATTATTTCAAAGACCGTAAGGGCATCATTCTTCACCTCTTTACACATTTGTTATTCACTGAGCTTTAGCTTATAGTTTATTTTATATGTAGGTGACCGAGCACCGGACCAAAGCTAGTGGCGCCGACCTGAATCCTTGTTTGGTCAAGCCAGCTATTGTGCCTTATAGCAAGGTTCCAAACCCGGTTGTGTCAAGGCTTTTTGGGTGGTTCAAATTCATCCTTTTGAGTTTGTTTAGTGAAAAGAATGTTTAAGACTATTGTTAATAGTATTTTTGATGATGGGGTTAATTCCCTAACTTGTGTTTTGTTTTTATATATGTGTTTATGGGCATAAATGGTTTTGAATATGGCTATGTAAATGAAAATTTATTTGAATTCAGGTCCTCATAGCTCATTGGACATTCTTTTATTTATTTATTTATTTATAATTTATTGGTTAGCTTTCGCCAGCCCCTTTATATTGTATTATTGTCATTAAGCAAGCATTTGGTAATCGCGGATTACTGGCTGGTTATGGCACTAAATCTATAGGGGCAGGTTTGGGTCGTGACAATAATGGTCTTCAAGGCATTATATTCTGTTGGAAGATCATTTAAGGCAACAAGAACAAGATCTTCTACATCAATAGGAGAGGCTGCAAGAGCCAACTGATCTGTAATAGTCTTGATCTGATGCAAGTACTTAGCCATTGAAGAAGATTTCTTTGAAATGCTGTTAAGCCTGTTCTTAAGCTGATAAATGTGAGATCTTGAAAGAGAGGTGAACCATTTGGCCAGAAGAGACCATACTTCACTACAAGTTGAACAACAAAAAACTGATGTAAACACAAATGGTGTTAAAGTTGCTGTAATACAACTTAACGGATGAGAGTCGAATTGCTTCCAATTGAAGAAATCAAGATTATCTACATCCTTTCCACTTGAATCTCTAATTGTTGCAAATTGATAAATAGAGGATCCATCAACATAACTCAGCAAATTTGTAGCTCTGAATATGTTTTGAAACTGATTTTTTTCATACAATATAGTCAGTTGGATTTAACTTGACTGTAACAAATGAGTTTGATTGGAGATGAAAAGAGTGACATTGGATGGAAGAGTTGAGGAAGAAACCACCATTGACGCCAGTGAAGAACCTTTAAAGAACCTTGACTCATTTGAGCAAGTGCTCTGATACCATGAAGAACTTTGGAGAAGTGTAAAAATATCTTAATTGACTATATTGGTACACAGTTGTTTTATTCCTTATATACAAGAGAATGATAGTGTATCTCTAACTATACTAACTAACTAACACTATGTTTGGATTGAGTGATTCGGAGAGAAAAGAAAAGAAAAGAAAAGAAATAGAGAGATATCTATTTATCTTACTTGTTTGGATAACTTAAGTGAAGAGAAATGGGGAGAAACGAAAAGAAGCCTTTTTCTCTTATAACTCTCTTTTTTCAATCTTTCCAAAAGTAGAGAGATTGGGAGAGAAAATAAATTAACAGATTCTTATATTTTCATAGTACCAATTTTGTCCCTGTAAAAATAAAAGAAATAAAATAATTGACAAAATATAAAAAAGTTATTTTGGTAATATAACATAGAATAGTTTCTTTTCTTTTCTCTTATGAAATCTAACTAAACAAGAAAGAGAGAAATCACAATTATTTCTTTTCTTTTCTCTTATTACTTAAGTAATCATTTTTTTTATTTTCACTCCTAAATTCCCAAACATAGTGTAAAACCATTACAACAACTTGTTGTGAGGATAGAATAGCTACAGTTGATCCTCGTGTATTTAGCTGCAGCTCTTGATTACTAGTGTACTGTGCTCTGCTGAATCTCTTGATAAGTTGCACTTGATTGATCTCTTAATCATATGTGTGCTTGATTGCTTGATAATCTCATCATATACTTCATATTTTATTGCTTAGATCCCATTTTAAACCCACAATGATATTTTGAACCATTTCAACTCTTAAATCTTGCAGTGAAAACTGTCTATACAAAAAGACTAATTTCATTAAATATTGATGAATAAATAAATAAATTACATTTTATTTATTTAAAATGGATGCTTTAAGTTTAAATTCATTGTTGCTAAATATATAATTCTTGTTTACGTGCAGTGAAAATTGTCTATACAAAAAAACTAATTTCATTAAATATTGATGAATAGATAAATAAATTACATTTTATTTATTTAAAATGGATGCTTTAAGTTTAAATTTGTTAATACAATGAGTCCTCGTGGATGGACTGGACCGATCCAAGCTCCTCGAGCCCACTGGATAACCTGCAAACAAGTTCAATCGGGGAACGGGGTAGTCCCCGGCGAACCCTCCGGTGTAGGAATTAGAGGAGGTGATAACGTAGAAGAAATGTAGAGAGAGAGATAGGAGATAGAAAACTTAACCTTCTTCTTTTCCTTGAGTTTAGCTTATATCCAACTGTAATCATTTCGCTGTCTCTGTCGTTCGATTGTCCCGTAAAGCTTGGCGTGGTTCGCTGTTGAGGCGAGGGTGTGATTCGGTGAGAGGTGTTGTCGCAATAAATCTTTGTGATGGGTTTGCATTAATGGTGATGTCTTTGTGGCAATAACTGCAGATCTTTGTCTGTGGCGTGTCTGCTCTGCGCTGCCACTTGTCCGAGCATCATTGGTCTTTCTGTCTAGTTGGACTCAGTGTGTTGGGTTTGGCCAACGGGTTGTATAATGGGGTTTGAATGGTGGGCGTGGGCTCTATGGGCCTATCCTGTCGATAGTCCCCCATTCAGAGTCGACTTTAGTCCAACGAAGGGAATAATAATAGTAATGAGGGTAAGTCTGGCCGTGCCGGTGGCCGAAACGACCGTGGGGGTGGGTGACCGTGAGGAGACCGACCGTGAGGGTGGCCGGCGGGTGGGGCCGACCGTGAGGGTGGCAGTGGGAGGCCGAGTGGGGTGGCCGAAATTTGGAGAGGCCGGCCGTGAGGGTGGTCGGCCGGGAGGGGCCGACCGTGAGGGTGACCGAATGGAAGGGCCGGCAAGTGAGGGTGGCCGAGTGGGAGCCGGCCGAGTGAGGTGGCCGAGCGGGAAGAAGCCGGCCGTGAGGGTCGTGATGACTTGAAGTGGAAAAGACGGGGTGAGGAGAGTTCGGTGCATCTGGACCGCATACGTGGGGGATGTGGAGCGTCAACCGTTGGATCGAGAGTGAAACGTCGGGGTATTATTATGGGCATTGATGGGACGGTTTGGCGGAAGATTTGAAAAAGTTTTCAAATGGCGAAAATTAATTGGGATCCTTGGAATCTGGCAAACCGTGGGCTTTTGGTGTCATCTGATTCACCTACTTGTTTACAAAACTCAAAATATCCAAAGTATCAATTCCTTCGTTGCTCACGATACCCCATTAAAATATACTGCGATTTCACGGAACTCGCATCAAAGCTATTCGCAATCTGGGTTTAGCAATGGCGCAGAAGGACCGGAATGTGAGGATGGATCCGCTAGGAGAGGACGATCTTTGTGGAAGTGGCGCTTGATATAGATCGATGAGGTGGAGGTGCCGGTGCGGAGCGATCGGCCAGTGGAACGGATCACCGCACTCGAGGGCCGATAGGTCCATTATAGGCGGCGGAGTTGGAGGCTATCCGCGAGAGGTACCAGATTCCGGCGGAAGTGGAGTTGGTGGTGCCAAAGTCCTGCAGACCGCCATCGGACGTGAGGTCGGAGTTCTCTCTCGAGGCGAAGGGTGGCTGCGATTCTATTGCCGCCATGATTGTGGTGGATGTGCTTAACCGTTTAGACATGGCACGGGGCGATTGATGCCCAATTCATGGAAGATTTTGTTGTCGTGTGCAAGCGCCTGGCCGAAGGCAATGGAGGGGGGGGCCATGACAGTGGACGAATTCTTTTGCTGCTACAAAGCGTCGAGGCGAGAGACTTGGGTAACCCTCTGCCGTAAGGTGAAGGGCTTGGTGGCGGGGTTACCAACCTCGATTAAGGGTTGGAGGCATAGGTGGTTCTATGTGTCTAACTCTGGAGGCTGGGCACGCAAGGCGTGGAAGGTGCCAACCAAGTTTGTGGAGTCGAAGGGGAGTGCGGTGATGGAGGAGAGGGTAAAAAAGGTGAAGGAGTGGAGGGAGAGGGAGAAGGTTAGGTGGGACGAGCTGGTGCAGCCATCTGCCCTGTTTGAGGCGGGGTTGGGACCACAACCGGTCGGGGGGGATCTCGACCGAGCGGAGTTGGAGGCCAAGAGAAAGGCACAGGAGGAGGAGGATCGAGCTATGCTACTTAGGGCTCGAGAATTCACGGAGGCTCAAGCCGACCTCCTCGGCCGGTGGTGAGGAGAGGATTCGCCCGACCAAAAGCGTTGGGAGAGAAAGGATTGGAGAGTCTGCTCCTGTTGCTTCAAAAGACCCTCTGAAGGAGAGGTCATTTGAAGGAGATGGAGGCACTGGGGTGGGGGAAGAAGAAAAAGAGGTTGAGGCGAGGTGGGGAGGAGCCGGCCAGAAAAGAGGAAGGAGGTAAGGGAAGAAGAGGCCGGCTGGCCAGCGAGTGGAGGGTGGGAGGTGGAGCAGCCCCGAAGGGGCGTCGTCTCAGTGAGGGAGAAGTCCTTGTGACAAAGGATACCCCGAAATGGCGATAACCAGATCCGACAGATGGGCGTGGGAGAAAGGCCCCGTGAGAACAAGTAGAAAATTTGGGTTGGCTAGGGTGACCCAAGTGTGAGGTTGGGGAAGACCTCAGTCTTTATGAAGTTAGGTTGGTTGGGGTTGAGCCCAAGTGAGAAGGAGCAGACTCAAAGGGCTCTACACATGAGAAAGGAGCTAGTCTGGGGGCCACGACTTACCATGCTCGTGCAGTAGCTGGGAAACTGGAGGGAGATGGAGGCCCAGCGAGGTCGGGGGCAGACCGCTTAGTCAAGATTGTAGACGAAACGGCTCTGCGCTCAGCCTGTATGTTCAACGAGGCCGACTTGTTCAGGGGGTTATGCTCCGCCCAAATGGAGGTAACTACCCTAGCAGGCTCTCTGAGGAAAATTTGAAATGCTAAGGTGAAGACCGTCAAAGCCAAAGGCGGTAGCTAAATTGAAGATGGAGAGTCTGAGTGGAAAATTGCCCACGCCGAGTCAAAGTGGATCTGGAAGACACGCCGTCGGGTGGTGTCATTTGGAATTCAATTGTCTGGAGAGCAAAGAAAGTGGAGGAGGCCCACAGGCGTGTGCCATTCTTGGTCGGCGGCATGAGGAGGCCATGAGCGACAACGAAAAGCTCGTCGAGACGGAAGGATGATGCAGATCACGAAGGTTGAGGCTCTGCAAAAGAGGTGGGGATGAGCGCTAGAGCATTTGGGCGGAAGGAGAACTGTTGAAAGCAGTTTGAGGTAGAAAGGAGAGAGTTGATCGCAGAAATTTGGAGGTGGGAGAGCCAAAGCTGCGGTGACAAGGAGGCCCTACAAAAAGATGCTTAACGAGGAGAAGCGAAGCGGCCTCGAAAGGCGGCTACCTACGACCTTTGTGTTGCAGTTACTCAATTCAAAGGGTCTCTGAGTTCAGTGGCGATTGATCTGTGATTCTTTGCCGACTTGAGGATGAATGCAGTGGTCTTTGGGTCATCAAGGACGAGATCTTTGGGCGAGGCAGTCTGAAATCATTAGCGATTTCAGCAATCGACTACTATAAGCACGAAATGGTGAAATCTTGGGACGATGGTTGGAAGATGTTCAAGCACAAGGCGGAGGAGCTGTTCGAGACTTAGACTGAGTGGTGTGGTGATTGGGGAAGATGACGTAGCCAGACCCCTTTGGACGAGGGTTGAAGAAGTGACCTCATCTCAAGCGAGGAGGAGTGACTTGCATGATCGAGAGACTTAGGAGTCTTTGTTTTCTCTTTGTATACATTTTTGTTTCGTTTTGTTTTGGAAGTATTGTAATAAATGGATGTGTACATGTTTTGAATGAATAAAATGGTTCTAGTCGATGAATAAATTGTGAATTGACTTTGTGTAATAAATTGTGTTTCGTCTCTGTTTGAGTTGATTTGGTCTTGATTGAAGGCTTGTATCTTAACAACATGACTTAGTGTCGAATTACCTTAAAAAGGTAGGCGGGATGTGAAGTTGAAGATGTGATTTGCAAATGAAATGTAGGCGAGACATCTTTAAAATATGGACTAAGTGTCAAAATCCGTGAAAGGGTGGATTGAAATGTGATGTTTGAACATGTGATTCGGAAATGAGGCGTGGGCAAACCTCTTTAAAATAAGACTAAGTGTCGAATTGCCTTAAAAAGTATTTGAAATGTAGTGTTGAAGATGTGATTTGCAAATGAAATATAGAATATGACTAAGTGTCAAAATATGTTGAAATTGTGGTTAAGGGTCGGACCATGGTGAGTGCGTTGTTTTATGAGCCTTCATTCATAGGTCTGACCGGGTTTGTGACAATGCTTAGGTTGGGTGAGGTCTTTGAGCGTGCTTGGTCAGGGCCGAGGCCGGTGCTCGACCGAGGCTTCGAAAGTGCTCAGTCGGATGAGGCTTCGAGAGTGCTCAAATCTGGTGAGGCTTTGAAGGTGCTCGGATCGGTGAGGCTTTTGAAAGTGCTCGAGGACCGAGGCTTCGAGAGTGCTCAAATCTGGTGAGGCTTTTGAAGGTGCTCGGATCGGTGAGGCTTTGAAAGTGCTCAGTCGGTGACCGAGGCTTCGAAGTGCTTTCAGATCTGGTGAGGCTTTGAAGGTGCTCGGATCGGTGAGGCTTTTGAAAGTGCTCAGTCGGACCGAGGCTTCGAAGTGCTCGGATCCGGCCGAGGCTTTTGAAGGTGCTCGATCGGCCGAGATCTGGTGAGGCTTTTGAAAGTCTTTCGGTCTGGCCGAGGCTTTTGAAAGTCTTTCAGATCTGGCCGAGGCTTTTGAAGATGCTCGGATCGGTGAGGCTTTTGAAAGTGCTTTCGGACTGAGGCTTTTGAAAGTGCTCGGTCTGGCCGAGGCTTTTGAAAGTGCTTGGTCTGGCCGAGGCTTCTGCAAGTGCTCAGATTGGACTGAGGCTTTTGAAAGTGCTCAGGTCGGACTGAGGCTTCTGAAAGTGCTCAGATCTGGCTGAGGCTTTTGAAGGTGCTCAGATTGGACTGAGGCTTTGATGCTCCTGCAAATAAAAGTTTTATGGAAGCTACATTCAGACATGAATTGTAGAAGGTGGGAGCATGTCGATACTTGTATTATGTACTGAAAAAGGGAAATACAATAATTTTGCCAATACAAAAATAAGGATTCATTGATAGTAACGCTTCAGATGTTCAGCATTCCAGGGATGGGGAAGGTCTCGGCCATCCATGTCTTGAAGTCGGTAAGTGCCTGGCCGCGGTCGGGCCTTCACCACATAGGGCCCCTCCCATTTGGCTGCCAATTTGCCCTCGGTTGGATTTTTTGTGGCAAGAGTTGCCTCTCTCAAGACAAGGTCACCAATAGAGAACTCCCGCGGTCGGACTCTGCGGTTGTAGTGTGTCCTCATTTTCTGCTGGTAGGAGGCCAATCTGACAGCAGCAGTCTCTCTGAGCTCCTCAATGAGATCCAGGTCTGCTCGACGGAGTTCTTCAGCTGAGGCGAGATCTGGATGTAAGACCCTGGGGGTGGGCAGACCGACTTCTACAGGAATGACCGCCTCAGCGCCATATGCTAAGCGAAAAGGGGTCTCCCCAGTAGGAGTTCGAGCAGTAGTTCGATAAGCCCAGAGTACATGTGGTAGTTCCTCAGCCCAAAGGCCTTTGGCAGCCTCAAGCTTAGTTTTGATGATCTTTAGGAGAGAGCGGTTGGTGACCTCAACTTGACCGCTTAGCAGGGATGACCGGGGGAAGAGAAGCATGGTTGAATTTGGAGGTCTGTACAAAATTTCCTGTATTTGGCATTGTCGAACTGTTTGCCGTTGTCGGTGACGATGGCCTGAGGGATACCGAATCTGCAGACGATCGATTGCCAGATAAACTTGGTGGTGTTCCGCTCGGTGATTGTGGCAAGGGTTACGCCGACCCACTTGGTGAAGTAATCAATAGCAACAATTGCGAACTTGGTCTGGCCTCGACCAGTAGGAAGTGGACCAACCAAGTCGATACCCCATTTGGCGAACGGGTAAGGGCTGCAAAGAGTGATCAACTCGGCGGGGGGAGCATGGGGGATGTTGGCGAAGCGCTGGCACTTGTCGCATTTCAGGACGAAATCAGAGGCATCTTTGTTGAGGGTCGGCCAGAAGTAGCCTGTGCGGAGCACTTTTTGTGCGAGAGACCTGCCACCCGAATGATTCCCACAGATCCCTTCGTGGATTTCCTGCATTACATAGGTTGCTTGCGGGCCGAGACATCGCAGTATGGTCGTGAACGCCGACTGTCGACGAGTGTAGTTGGTCGACTGCTCGACCTTGGCGACTTTGTTGGTCATCCGGGAGTTCGCCGATGGTCAAGAAAAGGAGGATGTCGGATGCCCAAGGTATGGGTTCTGCTGGAGGACTTGCACTTCTTGCAGTCGGGTGAGATGGTGGTGAGTCAGTACTGAGGCGGACTCCATGGTGAGGCCGGATTGGTCGGCAGGTTGAGCCATCTCATCCGCTGGAGTTTTCCGCCCTAGGTATGTGTCCGATCCGAAGGTGTTGAAGAGGCGGACAAGAGGGAGTGCCATGTCCTCAGAGTCCGCATCGTGGTATCCTTGGCATCGAATTCACCCGTGATCTGGCCGACGATAAGTTGGGAGTCACTGAACACTCTGATGTGGCTAACACCAATGTCTTTGGCTAGACGAAGTCCGGCTATCAATGCTTCGTACTCGGCCTCATTGTTGCTGGCTGCAAACAAGAAGCGGAGGGCACATTTGAAATAACCCCCTTCGGGGGATGTGAGGATCAGGCCAGCCCCGCTTCCCTCTCTGCGAGACGAGCCATCAACATTGAGTGTCCAACAATGCGGATCTTCAGGTTCTGGTGGAGTCGGTGCGGGTGGAAGGTTAGCGGTTGGGGCTGGATTGGTAAATTCCAAGATGAAGTCGGCTACGGCTTGCCCCTTGATCGCTGTCCGGGCGAAGAGATGTCGAATCGACTCGGCTTCATCGACCAACGCATTAGTCTTCCTGAGACCCCGGGTTGCTGCATGACCTTCTTCAGGGGCTGGTCGGTGAGAACAACTATGGAGTGGGCTTGGAAGTAGGGGCGGAGTCGTCTGGAGGCAGTAACCAAGGCCAGAGACAGCTTTTTCTAATAGGGTAGTTCTCGCTCCGCCTCTCGAGAGCCTTGGTGATGTAGTAGACCGGCACAGACCGAGCCGCCCTTCGATGAGTCTCAGACCGATTGCAGGCTTGATATCGCTAAGTAGAGAAAAGGGCTCGCCAAATGATTGCTGTGAGAGAAGGGGGTTGGCCATGCCTTGCTTTCAACCGTTGAAAGGCTTCCTCCGATTCTACCGTCCATTCAAAAGTTTGCCGCAGACTCTGAAGAATGGGAGGCACTTATCCGTTCGGAGATGAAGCGGTTAAGAGTACGCCACTCGCCTGCGTGAGCCTTTGGACCTCCTTAACGGTTTTAGGTGACTGCATCTCAATCAAGGCCTTGATTTTCTCAGGGTTGGCCTCGATGCCGCGCTGACTGACCATGAAACCCAGGAACTTGCCAGATCCCACACCAAAAGCGCACTTCTCAGGATTGAGCTTCATCTGATATTTGCGAAGTGTGGCAAAAGTCTCTCGCAGGTCGGTGAGGTGGTCAGCGGAGAGTTTGCTCTTGACCAGCATGTCGTCCACATACACTTCCATGTTCCGTCCGATCTGATGGTGGAAGACTGTGTTGACCAAACGTTGGTAGGTGGCCCCAGCATTCTTTAGTCCGAACGGCATGACACGGTAGTGGTAGGTGCCCGGATCGGTTATGAAAGATGTGTGTTCCTGGTCGGATGAGTGCATCACGATTTGGTTGTACCCTGAAAAAGCGTCCATGAAGCTGAGCATCTGATGACCGGCCGTGGCGTCGACCAGTAGATCAATGCGGGGGAGAGGATAGCTATCTTTGGGACAAGCTCGCTCAGTCGGAGTAGTCGACGCAGAGACCACTTGCCATTGTTTTTGCGACCAGACCACGTTGGATGTACCACTTGGGATAATCCACATTTCGGATAAACCGGGCCTCGAAGTTTGTCAACCTCTGCAGCTATGAGATTGTTGCGCTCTGGATGGAAGATACGCCGCCGGTAAGAAGGTCGGAAGTGAGGCTCGACATCTTGAGACGGTGGGTTATGAAAGAGGGTCGATGCAGCATGTCTGCATGGGTCCAGCGAAGACATCTCTGTGTTCGGTCAGAGAGCGTGAGGTCGGCCTTGGCTTGGGAAGGCGATTGGTCGCCGATTTTAGCGATCTTGAGTGGATTGGTGGGATCGATGTTAACTTCGACGAGTTCCTCCACAGTTCACCTTCGATCGGTTCGTCTCATCTCGGACGTCAAGTCCTTCTATGATCATCGCCTTCGCTTTGACCTCTTTGAGCGAGGCAACATAACATTCTCTGGCGACGGTCTGTTTCTCCTCTCACCGTTCGACCCCAAAATCGAGGGAACTTGAGGGCAAGGTGGTAGGTGGAGGTGATGGCTTGAAGGCGTTGAGGCGGTGCCGAGGATGATGTTGTGCCGAGGCGATGACAACAAGGAAAGTAAGCGACTGTGGTTCCGCTGTGGGTACTCTCCGATGGTAATGGGGAGATCAATGGAGCCGATAGAGGTCACCCGTCACCAATGAATCCAACCAGAGGAGTTTGGAGGGGGCTAGGCTTTTCCCCGATCTTCGATTGGCGGAAGCGATTAAGGAAAATGATGTCGACGAGCCGCCATTGTCGATGAGGACTCGTCGACCTTATAATTGGAGAGGACGGTGGAGATGACAAGGATCATCGTGAGGATAGCGGATGCTGCCGGGCCGGCGTCCGTGAAGGTAATGGGCTCCGCCCATCGCTTGGGTTGCTTGGGGGGGCGGTTGACCGTGGCAATCGCTCTTGTCCGAGCCTCGTCAGATCTTTCTAAGCTCTGCCTCTGAAATTGGCGATGGTCCCCCGCAAGCAAGACCACCTGAAATAACTCTGATTTCTCCAACTGGTGGAGGCGGATTACCTTGAGGCCGAGGTTGTTGGTGGGGTCGATCATTCCCCTGGTCTGGTTGAGCTGGTCGCCGTGGAGGGGTATGCCTGCGATTATCTCTGTGGGGCTCGGTCCTTTGTCTCTGCTGGGGCGTATCGTGGAATCGGCTCAGGCGCCCCTGGCGAATGAGGGTCTCTACTTGGTCTTTGAGGCTGATGCAGTCGTCGGTGTTATGGCCATGATCTTGGTGGAAGCGACAATATCTGGATTGGTCTTTGCGGGTGGAAGGGTTCCGTGGCGGAAGAGGCCACTTGAGGGGGTAGTCCCGTTGGATTTGGTGAAGAACTTGTTCCATGGGAGTGTTGAGGGGGGTATATTGCTCGAACCGACCGGGGGGTCTGGTTGGGACAGGCCGGTCGGCACGAGGGGGTCGGTCAGCATAGCGGGATGTTTGGTTATGAGGTCGGGTGTTATTGGGCTCTTGGTCTTTTCTCTTTTCTCCGGGGTCGTATTTGGTCAGGAGTCTGCCGAGCGCTAGAGAGTCCCGGCGTTCATGTACTTTTGGGCTTTGGAGAGCAAGGCGCCATGGATGTCGGGGGTTCTTGGAGAGGAGAAGAGGAAATCGGATGATCGCAGCCGCCCATGAAGGCCGTGAGAATGACCTTATCGTCATTTTCAAAGAACTTGTAAGGCTTTGTTGAAGCGGGTGACAAAGTCGCGTAGTGATTCCCCTCGGTCCCGACGGATGTTGAGGAGTTGGTCACGGTCGTCGCCGGGCGTTGGGCTCCAATGAAGTGGCTCAGAAAGAGTCACCGAGGTGTTGAAAAGTGGAGACCGAATCTGGCAATCGGTTGAACCATAGCCGAGCCGATCCCTTTAGGGTCACGGGAAGGCTCGGCACATGATTTCGTCGGGAAAGCATGGAGGATCATGAGTGTCTGAGAGGTTTCAGTGTGATCGACGGGTCGGTGGTTCCGTCGAAGGGATCGATGGTAGGCATTTTGAACTTGGGGGTAGGGGTTTGTCGGATGGAGGCGACGGGGAGTTTGTGGTGGAGGGCTTGTGTTGGATGTTTTGCATGACCCCTTGAGCCGGAGTTTCATGGCTCGGAGTTCTCAAGGCCCCAAAGAGGAATGTTGTCTCTCCAGAGGGATAGATGTTGAACGCCGGCTTCTCCTCGAGCCGGGCTATGACCGAGGGACGTGGGTGGAGGAGGAGGATGTATATGTGGGTGAGGGCTGCAAGCCCCGTGAGTTAGGAGGATTGGGTTCTTGGACAAGATGGCTCGGGACTTGTTCTGGATGGGAGTTAATATCCGGAGGTGGTGGGGAATAGGGAGGTTCCGTTGGAGCAGGGCGTTGATTAAGGCTGGTTTTGTTCACCATACGGTTGATCTTGCAGTGAGCTCGATGAAGTATTGTGGTGGGTTGTTCGGATTGGGAGGGTCGGTCGGTGATCCGCAGATTGTGGTGGGAAGCCATGGATCTGGTCGTTACCATGCACGTGACGGATGAGGTGAAAAAGGTTGTCGGAAAAGGGTCTCGTGGCAATGAACACAATCAAGACGGATAAAACCAATTCCCACAGACGGCGCCAATCGTTAATACAATGAGTCCTCGTGGATGGATCGACCGATCCAAGCTCGAGCCCACCGGATAACTCGCAAACAAGTTCAATCGGGAACGGGTAGTCCCACGAACCCTCCTGTAGGAATTAGAGGAGGTGATAACGTAGAAGAAATGTAGAGAGAGAGATAGGAGATAGAAAACTTAACCTTCTTCTTTTCCTTGAGTTTAGCTTATATCCAACTGTAATCATTTCATTTGTCTCTGCGTTCTCGATTGTCCCCGCCAAAGCTTGAGGCGTGGTTCGCCTTTGTTCAGGCAGGGGGTGTGATTCCTACCGAGAGGTGTTGTCGCAATAAATCTTGTGATGGGTTTGCATTAATGGTGATGTCTCAGGGCAATAACTTTTGATCTTTGTCTGCTGACGTGGTCTGCTCTGCGCCTGCCACTTGTCCGAGCATCATTGGTCTTTCCTGTCTAGTTGGACTCCAGCTGTGTTGGGTTTGGCCAACCGGGTTGTATAATGGGGTTTGAATGGTGGGCCGTGGGCTCTATGGGCCTATCCCTGTCAAAATTCATTGTTGCTAAATATATAATTCTTGTTTACGTGTGTAGTAATATCTGATGAAATTTATTTTTTGATCAACATTCTTATTACTAAGCCTATACAAGATGATCGATTCAAATCATTGTTATGGACTTAGGATGAGACTAACAAAAAAGAGTACCAAAATAATATAAAGGATAGTGGTATGGATTAAAGACATTTCCTTAATTTATTATTATTATTATTATTTTGTTTTGATCGGTAAAATAAATTTTTTTATCAAAAATATGAAATTTTAAAGATACAAGAAAAAAAATGCATTGAGAGAGTTTCAAATAGTGCAAACCCTCTTACTATTGCAACTCGCATCCTTACAACCAATCCCTTGATCTCACAAATTTTTTTTTTCTTTTTAAAAGATCGAAACTACAAATTAAACTATTGAAACCCACCCACACCCAACAACACCGATACCACACTGAAACAATTCCTAGGACTGCATACATCCCAAATAACACTGCACGTCCCCAAACACACTACCTAAAACATTGTTCCACAACCCCCAATAACATCCCATGCCGAAGAGCAACCCATCCTACTGTTCCACATCCGCATGCACCTCCCAGGCCTGATCCGCTTCCCATTCCCACTACCTCATGTCCATGTTGTCTCACCCAACCACCACTGCGAACGTCACCGCGAGCACCCACTGTGCTTCACCTTTGCTAACCACCATCCATTGAAGAAGATCCACCACCCACAAGGAAAACCCACCGCCGGAAACATGAAACTCCCCTCTGAGCAAAGAAACTGCTTGTACCATGCCCATTAAAGACCCAACTTCGCTATTGAGGATCCAACTCCATCACTCTAAAGCGACCCATTGAAGACCAATGCTTCACTAAACACCCACAAAGAAAATGTTGAAAGATAATTTGTAATTTCTAAGAAGATAATTTGATGAATATTCTAGAAGTCTACTCTTTGGAAATATTTGCCAAGGAGAATTAATAAGTTCTAGGTGTTGGTTCATCTCCCTAGAGCTTGGAAGAAGGCAAAAGTTAACGAGCAGAATTTTCTGAAGCCTTTACTTGAAAGTATAAAATAGTGGTGTTGATCTTCCTGTAGTTTAAGCCATCAGAAAAACATCCCAAAGTTCTCAAACAATCCTTTGTGCAGCAGCAAAAAGTGTAGCAACAGAAACAGAGTTGGAAAAGAACCTGAGGCACCAGCAACGTTTTGAATCAAATCAGGGGAGTTTATATATATGTTTTTCAAGTATTTTTCTAATCTGTAATTTAGCCCCTTATTTAATGAAAATCTACAGCACTTCAATATAGTTTTTCACTCTTGCTTTCATCCACAACCTTTTTGATTTATATCTTAATCCATTCACACTTCCGTTGTTCCAACAAATTTGGTGTCAAAGCATTCATTTCCAACCATTCTTTTTAATCCTATTCATTTCCAAAATATCTCCAAATCAATTCAAATGGCAGTCTTATATGTTCCAACTGTATTTGCATACTCTCCAAACCAAATTCCCATCTTTGGAGGAGAACATTATGACTATTGGAGCAGCCAAATGAAGACAATTTTCATCTCTCAAGATCTTTGGGAAGTAGTCGAGAGCACTTATTTAGAACAACCTCCAGCTGGGAGTTCGTTTAATTGGAGTGATGCACAACAGAAGCTATACAAACAAAATGTCAATAAAGATGCAAGTGCACTTCGGTATATTCAACAAGGGGTAAGCAAATCCATTTACCCTCGAATCTTTGGTGCTGATAAATCAAAACAAGCTTGGGATATCTTGAAGAATGAATTTCAACAGAATGACAAAGTAATTTCTATAAAGCTGCAATTTCTTTGGAGGGAATTTGATAACATGGTTATGAAAGAAAGTGAGTCCATCCAAGAATTTCTCTCCAAAGTTGTTGAAGTTGTTAATCAAATTCAGAGCTATGGAGATACCATTGAAGACAAGAAGATAGTTCAAAAGGTTCTCCAAAGTCTACCTCAAAAATTTGATTTTGTTATTGCATCTATGGAGGAATCTAAAGATCTTTCATCTTATACTTTGCATAAGCTAATGAGTTCTCTTCAGGCACATGAGTAAAGAATAAATAGATCACCAAGCCAACCTTTGGACCAAGCATTCCAATCCAAACTCAACTTCTCCAACAAGAAGACAAATAAATCGGAGCAATGGAAAATGGGGGCTCATTCCGAAAGAAAGGAAAAGGCCAGTACAATAAAAATGAAGGTAATGGAAAGCAAAAGAAAGAGGAGAAAATTCCCAGCATCAAACTAGTAACTTTATCTCTCGCTGCCGTATTTGCAAAAAGTCTTATCATGAAACAAAAGACTGTCGATTGAAGTGCAAGAAATGCAGAAATCCTAACCATTCTCAAAGGGATTGTTGGTTTCAAAAGAAGAAGGAAAATGACAAAGCAAAATTTTCAAAAGATGAGCCTGACCACCTGTTCTCTTGCATGACTGTTCAACATGAATCTCAACAAGTTTGGTACTTGGACAGTGGTTGTAGTAACCATATGACATGATATCTTTGTGGAGCTTGACCAAAATATCACTTCACAAGTAAAACTTGGACATGGAAAGCTTCAAAGTATTGAAGGCAAAGGAGTCATTGTTGTCAACACAAAGGAAGGTAACAAAAAACTCATTGGTGATGTTCTTTGTGTTCCAAATCTTACTCAAAATCTCTTAAGTGTTGGACAACTCTTGCAAAAAGGCTATTCAGTGTTTTTTGAAGATGGAAAATGCAAAATAGTAGACAAGAAAAACAATCTCACAGTGGCAATCATTGAAATGAGCCGAAGCAAAGTTTTTCCTCTTGTTATGCCACTAGTCAAGAAAGTTGCTTTCAAAAGTGAAAGTCTTGACAAAACCTTCTTGTGGCACTTAAGATATGGCCACCTGAATTATAGAGGGTTGCAATTGCTCAAGCAAAGGAACATGGTGATTGGACTCCCTCCAATTGAAAAGAGAAATCAAGTCTGTGAAGGTTGCATATATGAGAAGAAGCATAGACTTCCATTTCCCAAGACTTCATAGAGAGAAAAGCTCCATTAGAGCTAGTGCATGTTGATATTTGTGGTCCTACAAGGACTTCATCACTGGGCAATAAAAGATATTTCATTCTCTTTGTTGATGAGTACACAAGAATGATGTGGATTTTCTTTCTTGCTCAAAAGTCTGAGGCATATTCTGCTTTTCTATATGTCAAAGCTTTTGCAGAAAAACAGAGTGGGCATGAAATAAAGACTCTACGAACAGATCGTGGAGGAGAGTTTATCTACATTCCATGCATGGATTATTGTAAGAAAAATGGAATTCAAAGGCAACTCACTATTAGAAGTCCGCAGCAAAATGGCATTGCAGAAAGAAAAAATCGTACCATTGTAGAGATGGCTCGAAGTATACTAAAGGGCAAAGGTCTCCCCCAACAAGTTTTGAGCTAAAGCTGTTAGTTCAACAATCTATATTCTCAATCAATAGCCCATAAAAGTTGTTCGCAACGAAACACCTTTTGAAGCATGGAACAAAAGGAAGCCGGCGGTGATTGATCATTTAAAAGTCTTCGGCTGCATAGCGTATTCCTTAATTTCTTCTCAAGATAGAGACAAATTTGATGAAAAGGAGAAAAACTCATTTTCATTAGCTATAGCGATGAGTTCAAAGGATACCGTTTGTTTGATCCAAAGACAAACAAGCTGATAGTCTCAAGAGATGTCGTGTTTAATGAAATGGTTACTTGGAGTTGGGAGGAAAGTTCATCTCAAACACCAATGACATATGAGTTTTTGGAACTAGCAACAAGCCAAGAAGAAGAACCTCATCACACTCCAACTCCAAATTCAAGTCTAGCTAGATCATTGGCCCTAAGTTCCTCAAATGAAGAAAGTTCAGAATCACCACCAAGAAAGGTGCGTTCTTTAAGTGACATTTATGAATCATGTGATGTTGCTTTCTTTACTTGTGAACCAAACAATTTTACGAAGCCACTAAGGAAAATGTATGGAGAAAGGCGATGGATGATGGGATTGCCACCATAGAAAAGAACAAAACTTGGGAGCTTGTGGACTTGCCAAATGGAAAAGATGTTATAGGATTGAAGTGGATTTACAAGACTAAATTCAAGGAAGATGGATCCATTCAAAAGCACAAAGAAAGGCTTGTAGCAAAGGGCTATTCTCAACAGCCTGGAATTGACTTCAATGAAACGTTTGCGCCAGTTGCTTGCATAGAAACTATTCAGACTGTTCTTGCATTAGCAACCTAATTGGAACTAAATGTGTACCAACTGGATGTTAAATCAACTTTCCTTAATGAAGAGCTTGAAGAAGAAGTATATGTAGAGCAGCCACAAGGCTGTGAAGTACAAGGAAAAGAAGACAAAGTATACTGACTTCGGAAGACACTCTATGTCTATGGCTTGAAACAAGCACCTAGAGCTTGGAATAGCAAGATTGATGGGTATTTCTACCAAAAAGGTTTTCAAAGAAACCCAAGTGAACCTTCACTCTATGTGAAGAGTGAGAGTAAGAGAGACTTTCTGATAATTTGTTTATATGTTGATGACTTAATTTATTTGGGCACAAACACAAAGATGGTTGAAGATTTCAAAAAGAGTATAATAGAAGAATTTGAGATGACTGACTTAGGTCTTATGAAGTATTTTCTTGGGATCCAAGTGAAGCGATCTAGGGAAGAGATTCATCTATTAGGAAAAGTACATTGAAGACATGTTGAAAAAATTTCAAATGGACAAGTGCAAACCAGTGACGACTCCAATGGCCTTGAATGAAAAGTTACAACAAAATGATGGTGCTAAAAAGGTAGACGCAAAATCTTTTAGAAGCCTTGTTGGTTCACTGATTTATCTTACCCACACAAGGTCGGATATCATGCATTCGGTAAGCTTAATTTCTAGATTTATGAATGAACCAAGCAAGCTTCATTATGCAGCAGCTAAAAGAGTGCTAAGTTATCTTTAAGGGACTAAGAAGCATGGCCTCTTATATGAAAAAGAGGATGACATCAAACTAGTTGGGTTTTCTGACAGTGATTGGACTGGTTCATTGGATGAAGAAAAAGTACATCAGGATATTTGTTTTGTCTTGGGACAAAGGTAATTTCTTGGAGCTTAAAGAAGCAAAAGACTGTTGGCTTATCCTCTGTTGAAGCCGAGTACATCGCAACAACAGATGCAACATGTGAAGCAGTTTGGCTAAGGAAAATGCTCTCAGATTTGAAACAACTGCAGCAGCAGCCAGCTATTATTCATTGTGACAATATGTCCGCAATTGCTATGACAAAAAATCTTGTGTTTTATGCACGGACAAAGCACATTGAGTTGCGACATCATTTCATCAGAGATTTGGTGAGCAAAGGTAAAATTTGTTTAGAGTTCGTAAGCACTAATGAACAGCCAGCTGACATCCTCACAAAAGCTGTTACTTCTGAAAAATTAGAGAAGTTCAAGAAGCAACTAAAAATTACAAATTAAGAGGAGGCGTTGAAAGATAATTTGTAATTTCTAAGAAGATAATTTGATGAATATTCTGGAAGTCTACTCTTTGGAAATATATGCCAAGGAGAATTAATAAGTTTTAGGTGTTGGTTCATTTCCCTAGAGCTTGGAAGAGGGCAAAATTTAATGAGCAGAATTTTCTAAAGCATTTACTTGCAAGTATAAAATAGTGGTGTTGATCTTCCTGCAATTTAAGCCATCAGAAAAACATCCCAAAGATCTCAAACAATCCTTTATGCAGCAGCAAAAGGTGTAGCAGCAGAAACAGAGTTGGAAAAGAACTTGGGGCACCAGTAACCTTTTGAATCAAATTAGGGGAGTTTATATGTATGTTTTTCAAGTATTTTGATTTATATCGTAATCCACAACCTTTTTGATTCATATCGTAATCCATTCACACTTCCGTTGTCCTAACAAAAACCCCCTTCCAACTCCCCCTTTATATCGACCACCCATCAAACCTCTATATCCAAAGAAAACGTCCATATTCGAGCACCAAAACCCACTGAATGGAGACCCAACATGCTTTGAGACCACCGAAGATGATAGATCTGATACCACCCATGAAACACCAAACTGAAAACCCTAAAGAACATCCACAATTGAGCATCCGATACTAGGCCTCGTTTGTCAATTATATATTTTAGTCAAAAAGTCAGTTGTCATATCACTCTGTACTTTGCAACACATCTTTTTGTAAAAAATCAAAAAGTTACTAAAATAATCTATTATCAAACGAGGCCTAAAACTAAAGAACAAAAATCACATCCCAAGCAATCTAGAGATTAGATCTGAAAAGGAGATGGTGGAAAACTATGGGGGGTTCAAGTTTATTAAGAGTAAAAACATGTACACACATAAGAAGCTAGGCCAGCTGACTGTCATGGCCATTAGTGGCAGTCGGTCGGTCATTTGTAAGTCCTGAGGTGGATGTAACCAACTGCAATAAATAAGAGTTTTAAGGATCAAATTTTTTTATTTCCAAAAGTAAAAATTTTGTTACAAAAAATATTTAAAGACCAATTTCTGTCATCACGAGTATAATAATTAAAAGATTATTCTGAAAAGTCAAAAAAACATCTTTTAGTAACAAAGTTTTGAAAATATTACTAATAAATATATTTTTAAGGACAAAATAATTTAGTCCAAAAAAGATTTTATTTTTTAGAAAAAAAGTTAGCACCAAAAATATAGAAATTAGGGCTGAGCAAGGAATTCGTGAAATTTGTAATCTGATCCGATCTAGTCCAATCCGGTAGGTTTGGATTGATTTTTTGAATTTGTGGTTTGGTTCTGGATTAAAAAATTAAAAATCCATAATTCACGGATCGGTCCCATATTGAACCTCACGATTCCGGATTAGAATCGATCCGCACCATATACAAATAGCCTATACTTGTATCATACACCCTTTCACATACTATATTCTCTTATTCCATATAAAACCTAAACCTAAACCCAAACCCAAACCTAAACCCGCATAGTATCTTCTTTTATTGCTTTTGTTTGTTAGTTTTTAGTTTTAATTTGTGGTCTAAATACTTATAGTAGAAGCAGTTTTCTTATGGTTGTTTAAATTCTAGAGCAGTATATTGCTATTATGGAAAGACATGTTGCTATTATAGAACTAATATGATGCTATGTTTATATTTTTATGAAATTAAAATGTTCTATATATATATATTTTGTTATTTAATTATATGAATCTGTGATACTAAACAGATTCAATCCGTATTTAAATGGATTGGTTCGGATTGGTTCCACGATTTAAATGGATTTGATCAATTTTTTAATAACCGTAGATAACGGATTGGTCCTGGTTTTACCTCACTCCGAACCAATCCGAAGCATGCTCACCCCTAATAGGAATTCATCACTAAGGTAGCGTTTGGTAACGTTTACGTTTTTGGTTATGCTTACAAAAATTTTATAAACTGGTTTTTGTTTATTTTTAGAAAAACATAAACTATAAATTCGTTTGGTTTGAACAAAATGTTTGAAAAATTTAAAAAATATAAACTAAAAAATATGTTTTTTCAGGCTAAAAATATTTATATTTATTTTTTATTATTTATGACAATGGGATCATACACATTATAATTGAAAAAAAAAAAAATAAAAAAAAATATTTGGAAAAAAATAATTGAAAAAAAATTAATTGAATTTTTTTTATTAGTCAATTTTTAAAATTTTTATTTAAAAACCAACGTAAACTCATTTTTTGAGTTAATTTTTTTTTTTCTTAAATTTACAAACTGAAACAACTATTTATAAACTAAAAAAATTATCAAACAAATTTTTATGATAAATTTTTAAATTTTTATAAATATAAACTGAAAACTAAAAATGAAATAGTTACCAAAGATATCCTAAGCAAACTTTTCTTCAACTTTCATCAACTTGATTTTGAATATAATTAGCAGTGTTTTTTTGCTGTGACAGAGTTGTAGACTTATTTGTCTTCTACTTTTCATTACATGAGATCACAGATGCTCTTTCTTTTACACACACAACAATACAATACTTTTGACCAAACTACTTGCCACTAATATATGTATATATACACACACAATTCTACAAGAGAAACAGCGTACATACAGGGAATGTTATGAAGTAAAAAGGCCCCAAATTTATTTCTGTATTGCTTCGTTTAATTGGTTTAAATTTTTTATTCGACAATGCTACGTAACTCAAATTTTGTGGCTCAAAAGTGGTTTAAATGGCTAAAACGACGTCGTTTTGAGTACAGAACAACATAAAAATAGTCAAAACGGTCGTTTTGGCCATTTGAGCCACTTTTGAACCACAAAATTTGAGTTATTTTAAGGGAATGATGGCGCACTTTCTAAGTCAGGACTCATTGTTTAGAGTTCAACAATCAAGTAGTTTTTTGAATAAAAATAAAAATAAAAATAAAAATCAAGAAGTTTTAGAAATGATTTTAAGCATTTTATTTTATTTATTTTGTATTTTTAATAAATATTAAATTATTATTATTATTATTATTTTAAAATAAAGAGTAAAGTTAGAAATCTCAAATATTTTACCAAATATCAGACATGCATGTGGGACCCATTTGGAACCCACATAATGTGGATTCCACACTTATGTAAGGTATTTTGTAGAATATTTGGTAAAATATTTAGAGCTTCTAACATTACTCTAAAATAAAGTTCATAAAGAAATATATTAAAATCAAGAAAAAAAATCAACTAAAATAAAAGTCAATTTTGGGTTTGTTTGAGATGTGGATTGGGTTTTTGTTTTTTTGGTTATTTTAGTTTTGGCTAAAAAGTTTCGTTTGTGATATGTTTTTTGGCTTTTTTGAGAAAAAAAATAAAATAATTATGGGTTGAATATGGTGTTTTATATTAATGGGCTAAAAACTATATTTTGTCTTTTTATGACTAAAATAACCAAAAAGTCCGGCATGCCAAACGAAGGCTTTGGTGGATTCTTTTGAAAAATTTATTTTCAGACAAAAAATTTTTTTTTTTTTTTCAAAGAAACAAAATTAATTGTTCCAAAACCTTTTCAATTAATTTTTTGTGAATATTATATTACACTTAAAACTATAAATTTTGAGCAAAATTGGCATTTGCACGGTTTTTATGATTTAGGGGTTACAATGTTCAATTTTAAAAATGAGAAGTGTAAGATAATATATTTAAAAATAATTGAGAGGTCTTATTGTAATTAACCTAAAAAAAAAAAAAGGCATTTGCAACGGCACCCTGCGGCCTCGACCTATTCGCAAGTAGAAATCCCAGGGGGGAACTAGGGTTTTCACAATCGGCTGCTCCAAATCTCTAAGACTTCATTGAAAATGGACGACAGAGCCACAGTCGCCATAGGCGGAGGCACGTCTTTGATAAGAAACTTGGCTTCCTGCAACAAGACCACCAGAGACAGAGCTCTGAAGCTCGTTCTCAAGACTTGGCTTCCTTCTCAGAAACCGAACCAAGTCTCCGACGACGACATGAAGAAGCTCTGGAAGGGACTCTTCTACTGCGTTTGGCACGCCGACAAGGCCCCTGTCCAGTCCGGCCTCATAGACCGACTCTCCTCTCTCCTCCTCACCCTCGATCTCCCTCTCTCTCTCCACTACCTCTCCGTCTTCTTCCTCACCATGCGTCGCGAGTGGACCGGCATCGATTCCCTCAGGTTAGACAAGTTCTATCTCTTGATTCGCCGTTTCATACACTCTTCTTTCCTTTTGTTGAAGAACAATCACTGTTGGGATTTGGAGCATTCGCGTCGATTGATGGGGGTTTTTGAAGATAAATTGTTTTTTGCTGATGATAAATTTCTTGGGAACGGTGTTAATTATCATATTGCTTCCATTTTTCTTGAAGAACTTGAGGGTTTTCTTCCAATTAGGTCAGAAACCCTTGATGTTATATTCAAACCTTTTCTTCTTGTGATGAGTAAGTGTCAGGATAAGGTGTTGTTGGGTAAAGTTAAGTGTAATATGTTTGATGAATTGTTGAAATTGGGGAGGAGTCTGTTGGAGCTCAAGAAATTGGGAGCTGCTGATTCCGGGGACGATAGAGTTGTAGCGCTTGGGACGATAGCATTGACAATGGGGTTTTCTGCAAAGTTTTATGATTTGGGTTCAGCCCCTGATTGCTTACAGCGAAACCGGAAGGTTCTGTTTGGTTTGCATGAGGTTTTCTTGAGATTGGAGAAGGATTTGGCTTTGTCTGGGATTGAGATTTCAATTCCTGATGTTGTTGTTGACGGTGAAGATGAGGTCCCAACATTGATCCCTATTGTTACTGAGACAGAATTAACTGCTTCTGAGGTTGTTTTGGAATCAACTGAAATTGCCTCTGAAGATGCGAATGGCTCTGCTAGTAAGCCTTTGAAGAAGAACAAAAAGGTGAAGAAGGCATCTGATAGAAGCAATGACAAAGCTATGAAGAAGAAAAAGAAGAAGGGGCTTTCTGAACAATGCCCAGCGGAGGTGGTGGAAGGGAGTGCAATTATTGCCAATGGGGAGAGTTTCAGCAATGGAACAGCTAGTGATGAGACTAATTTAATTTTTAATGAGTCTGTCATTTCAAATCTTCAAATGCAGTTTGAGAAGGTTGCTGCAGAAATTGCCTTGGATAAGGATGGTTTGAGTTCATATGATTCACCTGAGAATACTATTAAAACTATCATCTCTAAGAAGAGAAAGAGAGTGAAGAGTAAGGACAGACAGGACACCAGAAATCAAGGTCCAATTAGTGAAGAAAATGCTGGATGTGATGCTGCAGAGATGAGTATGGAGAAGAGTGCAAAGAAGGTAAGGTTTTCCATGAAGAATAATTTGGTGTGGAAGCCACACAATCCATTGCCTCCTCAGAGTCTGAGGTTACCACCCTCGGTTACTCCTAGAGGTAGTGCACTTAAGAAAGGAATACCTCCAGGTCCCATCAAGGAGATGCTTCCTTTGACAAAAAGGGTCAAGCAGAAGAAGAAGAAGGGCCGGAAGGGAATAAAAACAATCTCCCCTGCCATCAAACGATTGAGGAAGTTACAAACTCTTTCAATTTAAAACACATTTCAGGTTGTGGGTTTTTGTTGCTTTCATATTTGTTTTTCATTTTTGCTATGGTTGAGAATTTCATGTTCAGTACCTTTCAGCTAGCTTATTTTGGATTGTAATTCTAAACCTCATTGCAATATCATTCTCAATTCCTTTTTCAAAGTAAAAGAAAGAATATTTCGAGTCAGAGCCCATGCTTTTGAATGGATGTTGGTAATAATTGTTCTTGAAAAGTTATTTTCTTCAGAACTCAGTTGGTTTTCTTTTTATTCTGTTACTATGTCAAGTGCCCAAATTGAAAAACCTGAGCTGTGCCTCTAGTATATTGCATATTTGCATTTGATTCTGTGATTTGCTTCTTACTTGAATGTACTACTTACTTGAATCATAATTTTACCCTTTCATGTTATACATTTGGAGAGCTTGTCCTGATAAAAAAACATTATATGGCGTTCGATCCAGAACCCTTCTTGTACCCACTAAAGGCATAGTTTCTGTGTTAAGACTACTATTAGTTGATCTCTTATCAAAAAAAAAAAAAAAAAGGCATAATATTTGATCTTATTGTGGTATTTTTATGCTTACTAATGTTATAAATTGTTGCTGACCTCTGATATCTATATCTGTTGCTGTAAAACATTCTGTATACTCGTGAATCTTAAAAATAATTTCAGAAGTTCCATACTATGAAAGTGATTATGTTCGTACATTGTTTTTTTTGGTAATTAATAATTGTTGAAAAGAGGCAAACAGAATACAAGCCATAGGCATACCCCGGACCAGTTGCCAATTTACTTGGCTATTATTGACCATCCTCCAAGAGCTTATTCTAGCCCTCACATTACCTTCCCTGTTTGAACTTTCTAATGACTCATTGGCTCTTTGGTTGAAGACTCTAGAATTCCATTCAGTTCACAAATGGTAGATTGTAACATCAATAAAGAACTTATAGATTGGAATAAATGGTAGATTGTAACAAGCTCCAAGCAAAAATGGTAGATCGTAAGAACTTATAGATTGGATATGGGCAATCTATAAGTTTGGAATAAATGGAATAAATTGATGTTGAGTTTGGAATGTTTGGAATAAATGGTAGATCGTAAGAACTTATAGATTGGAATAAATGGTAGATTGGAAGCAGTGAGAAAGGTAAATGATGTTGTCCCTTGGGAAGCAGTGAGAAAGGTAATTCTCTTTAAGCTGATTACGATCTTCAGCTTTCAATCTTTTAGATATCAGAGGTACTCCTAAATATAAACCGGGAGCTTCCCTTCAGGATGCATAAGATATGCTTCCCTTTGTGGCACTTAGGATCATGTTTGTACTTGATTTGATATTCTTTATTCTTGTGAGGTTCTTATATTTTATTATGTAAAGAAGAAACTCAAAAATACAACTCCAAAATTTTGATCTGCTTGGTTGTATTTTTGTTTTCTAGAAGATACTAGTAAAACTTATTTGATATACGGTTTTTGAAATCTATTTAGGGATTTTTTTTCTTTTTTTGGTGTTAAAATAACTCACTTTTAGGAAACACTAAAGAGTCATTTTTGAATTTTTGCAAACTATTTTGCGCAAAACTGAAAATGATATGAAAGCTACCGAAAATGATGTCTGGCTCATGAGTAATATATATTGCCTTGTTTGGTCATAGAAAAATTATTAATCTACCGAATTTGAACTCGTCCGCATTGTCCGAATTACATAAGCCAGACATCCAGCTGGACGACTGCCGTCATTCTTGTTAACCACGGCTGTCATCTTTGTCAATCGCGATTATCACATTGTTAACCGTAGCTATCACCCTTACCTATTGATGCATCAACCGGCATCCTATTGGATGACTGGCCAGATAATTGACTTATACAAATTTGGATAATTCGGGCATCCGAAATTCCGTAGATGTAGCAATGCGGTTGGTCATATATAGTAATGCTGAATAAGTGATACATTTTGCCTTGTTTTATGCAGCTCTGCAGCTCCTAATAAGTTAAAATCTGATACTCTAAATGCAGAAATTAAAATATCTCGTCATAACCACCAAAACTCGGGGTGTTTTTTTTTTACCTTATAAATTATAATTATATTCTTGAAATTTGAAAGTCATGAACACTGCCCATAAGCTGCATCATGTTACATGAATGGATCGATAATGTGTACGACACTAGGCTTTGTACCTCTTCTTCAATTTACAGTCAACAGAACTGAATCATGTGTTCTGGTGTATTTTGTGAATGTTATCTTTAAATATTTTTATTCCAGTGTTATTAGCTCTTCCAAATCAAGTTCACAACTTAACCCTCTTCGTTAGGAGTACTCTAAACCCGGTTACAGCCACCGAAACAAGAACATTGAGTTGTGAAAAAATAGTGATTCAACCTTTGGAGTTGGCCTAGTTGAAGAGGCGCTCTCTCTTACCAGACATGATGTCTGCATTCGAGTTTTATTGCTACGCTATGCAACTTTGTCATAATTTATTTCTCTCCTATCCGTAGAAAAAAACAAACAAAAAATAAATAATAAAAAAATCCTAAGCATTACAACATTTGAGTAAAAAGATGCAAAGTTGAACTCAACAGTTGCACTGTTATTTAAGCTTATGAAACCCGACGTTTGTAATTTGTAAATTGTCATCCTCGTAGATGTCAAAAGTATATTCTGTTAGATCCTTAATCGCTTTTATGCTTGTCATTTTTTTTATGTCATATTATGCTTACCATCTTCAGGCCGGCCCTGGACTCAGGCTGGTGATGCCTGTACTTAGGGCCCAAAAAATTAGGCTCAAAAAAAGGTCCCAAAATTTATTAGTCTTTATTAAAAATTTAAAATGTCCCAATTCTGTTTAATCAATCTAGGCTATTTTAAAGGGGCCTCAAAAAATCTATTTGTTCCAATTGATAAAAGGCTCAATTAAAAAATATTTATAAGTGTTAGTTGTTAGTCCAATTAGAAAAATAAAATATAAAATATAGGGAAAATTATTGATAAATCCCATTTAGAAGTGTTTTAACCCAAGAAGTCCATGAAAGAATTTTTTAACCCATGTAGTCCCATGTATGTATAGTTTTATTCCATAAAGTCCTTTTTCTTGATTTACACTATTTTCTTGGACACTTATGCCCTTATATTTAATTTTGATACCCTTATAAATATTTTTTGAACGGTTAGCAATTTTATGATGTGAATATTCATATTTTAAAATTCACATTGGTAGGAATGTAAAATTGGCCCGTGGGCGGCCCGAAACCCGTCTGCGAGCCAGAGCGGGCCCGGCCCGTTGACAATGTGAATATTCACATTGACATGTTAACATTCACATTAATAGGAGTATAAAATTGGCTCGCATCCCGTGGCGGCGCGAAATCCGTCCGCGGCCCATGGGCGGCCCGAGACGGGCCCGGTCCGGGCCGTTGGCAATGTGAATATTCATGTTGACATGTTAACATTCACATTGATAAGAGTATAAAATTGGTCCGGCGGTGACGCCAAAGCCGCCATGCTCCTATGGTCCGGCCGCTGACAATGTGAATATTCATATTGACATGTTAACATTCACATTGATAAGAGTATAAAATTGACTGGCGTCCGGTAGGCGACCAAAACGCCCACGGAAGCTCCCGCGCATTTGTTGACAATGTGAATATTCACATTGACATGTTAACATTCACATTGATAGGAGTGTAAAATTAGCCCGTGTCCTATGGCTGCTCGAAACCCGCCCACGGCCCGTGAACGGCCCGACCCGTTGACAATGTCAATGTGAATATTCACATTGATAAGAGTATAAAATTGGCCCGAGTACTGCAAAAACTCACTACGTCTGCGGGCAGGCCGACACATTGACAATGTGAATATTCACATTGACATGTTAACATTCACATTGATAAGAGTATAAAATTAGCCCGCACTGCGTGGCCGAAACTCGCCTACGGCGGCAGCCCGGCCGCTTGTTGACAATGTGAATATTCACATTGACATGTTAACATTCACATTGATAAGAGTATAAAATTGGCTCATGGGCCGTAAAAAAAAAACCGGCGCAGCGGCCCGACCATGATTGACAATGTGAATATTCACATTGACATGTTAACATTCACATTGATAAGAGTGTAAAATTGGCGCGACGCGTGGGTGGTCCGGTCGACCGCGAGGCGAGCTTGTTCGACCCGTGACAATGTGAATATTCACATTGACATGTTAACATTAACATTGATAGGAGTGTAAAATTTGCCCGCTGTCTTCCGGTAGCGGCCCTACCGTTCGCTGGCAATGTGAATATTCACATTAACATGTTAACACGCACATTGATAGAATGTAGAATTGGCATGGCGATGGCTCGCTCGAAGCCCACCCACTACCGGGCAGCTCGTTGTTCGCCCGAGCATGTCCGAGACCCTAGGCTAGGCCTAGGCCATCACTTTGAAGTTACCGCCCATTGGCTCGCTTAAGGCCCATTCAAGGCTTGGTTCGAGGCCCACTACCGAAAGTGTCACGACCCAAACCCTATGGGTTTAGCATCAGAATCGCCAAGAATCCGAGATTATCAAGGCCCGCTAATAAGAGAACAAGAAAACAGAGCTCGAGAACTGCTAAGCCAATACAAGAATAAATAGTGTCCATTGAGCTGTGACAGTCTGTATGCCAAAAGGTTTTTCATGCATTTATACATCTAACAGTACAGTCTATACAACATTTACAGTCAAACAGTGTGGGAACTCAATCCCTATCATAACAGTATAGTACGGTAAACATTCAGTCTATACAAAACAGTGAGACAGTACAGAAGGGGAATGCTAAAACACCCCTAAGCCTTGACACGGGGGGCTCGGAACCTCGTAGTGAGGCACATAGGCTGGTTTGACAAAACTGGAGTCTAACCCACGCTCCTAGCTCCGATCTGGTGGCTGAGCACCTACATATACATATAAACAGTGAGCTAAAGCCTAGTGAATAACATAAAACGTAAAGAGGTTAAGAATGAAATGTCCTTACAGTAGTGAAAACAGTTCATTAAACAGTATTTCAGTCTTTCAGTCAGAGCAGTTATTCAATCATATGTGGTACATCCATTAGCATAAGAAGAAATGAGGTCTTAAAGACCTAACAAAGAATGATGGCCATCGATCAAGAATGAATGGTTCCACGAAGGAACCGACAGAGATCTCTCAGAATAAGAATACCAAGAATGAGGGTGCTAAGGATGCCACAAAGACATTCGTAAATAAAGGACATACATTCATTCAGTAAGTAATACCAGTTCAGTAAATAGTTCAGTATTCAGAAGATAATCATTTGAACATATCTTTACACAATTGTTACTCACCGAGTTCGGGCTACAATATGCTAGAGCGTGTCTCCCCAGTCGCCAACCCTACACGGTTCACAGGTTGAACACACACTAAGCTACACGGTTAGGAAATATCACAACTTAATCCCTAATTTGCCTCGGTGTGTTCTACATCAATATCCTCATTAAGATGCCTTAAACTAGGCCTAAGAATGCCTAGAATGGGATGAGGATGCAAAAAAACACTTAGAAATCATTTTTCAAAAGTTGTTGAAAACAGGGACCTCGCTCGAGCGAGCATTCCTTCGCTCGAGCGAGCTTCCAAAATCAAAGGATTCGCTCGAGCGAACAATCCTTCGCCGGCGGTCCGATGAAACAAAGAAAAGTCTTGGATGCTCGAATTTTACGCCGAGCCACCAATCCTTCGCCGGCGTAGCTCGAGTAATCGTTGGTCGCCGGCGAGAATCCTTCGCTGAGCGAAGCCAAATCTGGAATTTCCAGATTTGCCTTCCAAGCTTAAACCAAGCATTCTTTCACCCAAAACTCGACCCCTTGGGCCCAAATTCTGGAAAACACATCCAAACTCAATGTATAACGAGTTTTAAAGCTCAATTTGTGAATTCAAAACCCAAGAGTGAGTCAATTGAAACCATTTTCAAACCCATTTTTATGAACATGGAGATTATGCAACATGCATGGATTCAAACCAAATTCAACTTTCAAAGTTTGTCCAAATGGACTCATTTCTTCAAGAATGTGATGAATTCATGGACTCAAGTCTATTTATGAACATGCATGTACATTTGGCCATGAAATCAACTCAAGATGCATCAATATAAACATGCATGTATGAATTATGCTCTAATTCAACATGTATGAACTAATTCAAGTCTTAACTCTACAATGATGCATAAACCATGCAAGACTTAGCTCAAAGACAACAATAAGGAGATGAAAGTCCTACCTTAGTCTTGTATTCAAGGTTTAGGAGCTCAATATGCAAACTATTCTTCAATTCCACCAAGACCCAAGCCAAAATCCACAAGACTAAGTCAATTCCCTCACTCTCTCCTTCACTCTCTTCTTGGTCGGTTGTAGCAAGAATAAGGGCTGGAGAAATGTTTTTGATTAAGTGTATACAAGGCTCAACAATACTCATAAACAATGGCTCCACTAAATGGCATGATTGTAATTAAGGCAACTATATTAATTTGGCTTATTCTAATCTAATTTAATCATTCCTAATCACATTTTAAATAAATATACCATAAAATCAGATAAATTCTACTGATCATGAAGCACTAAACGATTTTCAATTCGGCCGCCGATAAGGCCTTCAATTTACAGTTTAAACATAAAACATGGACAGATAAACACATAAATCAAACAGATAGAAATGCAATGCAATAGATATACTTAGTCAATTCAGTCTCATTTTCAATCAAATTGCTCAAGATTTCAGTTAGTTCAATTATCAATATAAGTCATTCAATTTTAGCAAAGAATCGACGTAATTCAGTAAATTATCGATAAACGATATGGGGGTTGTTACATTGAGGCACAATGACTTTTTTGTGGAAAATAATAAAATTTTCGTAGAAAAAATTAAAAAGAATTAAAAAAGCAGTTCAAGCCCTACTTAAGCTCGAGTTTAGGGCCTAGCCCACCCTACCGACCTAAGGTTGTCGCCGTCGAGCCGCGGGCCAGTTTTACACTCCTATCAATGTGAATGTTAATATGTCAATGTGAATATTCACATTGTCCTGACTACCGGCTCGCCCGGCAAGCAAGCTTACCACGGGCCGCAGACTAATTTTACCCTCCTATCAATGTGAATGTTAATATGTCAATGTGAATGTTAATATGTCAATGTGAATATTCACATTGTCACGTCGAATTTCGGGCCACGGCTTCGGGCCGTCCTATGGACGCGAAATCAATTTACACTCTTATCAATGTGAATGTTAACATTTCAATGTAAATATTCACATTATCAACGGGCCCGCAAGAACGGGTTTCAGACATACAGTCATGAGCCAATTTCTGATCTTATCAATGTGAATATGTCAATATGAATATTCACATTGTCATGGGCCGGACCGAGCTCGTCCCGGGCCGCCCATAGGCCGCGGGCTAATTTTACACTCCTATCAATGTAAATGTCACTATGTCAATGTGAATATTCACATTGTACATGGGCCGGGACTCTACACATTGACGATATGAACATTAACATTGACGGTGTGAACATTCACATTACGGGTATTTTGGTAATTATGTCACCCATAGGACTTATTGAAACATAAGAAAATAATATGAACTAAATAGAATATAAGTAGATGAAAAGGGTATTTTGGTCTTCTTATCTCAAATAGGACCTAATAAAATAGTCAAAAAGAATATGAATTGGATGGAACATAAGTAATTAAAGATGGATTTATGGAAAAAGCTCCCTAAAATATATGTATATGTATTAGTCGTTAACCTAATTTTGTGTGGCCTATTTTTTTTTTCTCTCTTTATGGCTCAATTATGTGTTTTTTAGTATTTAAAAAAAAAAATGTTTTACTCAATTTTTTATTTTTATTTTGTAGATACATCTAATTTAGATACACTTAAAACTATAATATTTGTGTGTGTGTGGTTTTTTTTTTTTTTTTTTTTTTTTTTTAAGTTGACAAATACAAAAAATATAAAAAATACGAATTGAAAATTCAGACAATTATTTTTAAAAACTCTAAACCAAACAAAGTGATTTTTATTTTTATTTTTATAAATATCTAAAAAAGCTTCGAAAAATTACTTGGCCTTAACCCTGAAAACTGAGGGCCGGCCCTGACCATCTTAGTTGTTAACACAAGTGTAATGAGTTTATACATTCAATGCGGTGTTTACAACTAAATTAACATATTAAATGATAAGATAAGAGGATAAAAATAAGTGATTATTGTAACATTACCCTTGTCCCAAAAGTTCGTGCACGCAGAGAGAAAAAAAATTAAGTAGAACAATGTGTACTAATATGCAAGCAGAACAAAATGCACAATAACAAATATAAGATAGGAGAAAACATACCGAGCATGGTGTATCAACATGTACAAAATAAAGTGAATAATAATGGAGAAAACAAACATGGAACAAAATACACAATAATCAATATCTATCTATCTATCTATACTATTATAAAGTGAACACCCCTTATGGTATCTTGAATCCTTTGTTTCCTCTTATGGTGTCTTGAAGCCTTTGTTTCTTATGCTGCCACGTATTTAATTTTTTTTATTTCACTTGAAATAAAAAAAAAAAAAAATTAGATAGATGAGAGGAGGGGATTTGAACCTTAGACTTATGTCAAATGAATAAGACTCTTACCACTTAACTAGCACACAATATATAATAAATATTTTATTTTATTTATATTTATTTGAATTGCACACACATCGCGTGTGACAACCGCTAGTTATTATATATGTGAACACTAGATTTGGTGTCCAAACCTTCAAACTTTCTCCTCATAACCATGTGATAGATTTCTATATACTAAAATAAAAAATACATGACAGATTTTTATATGCTAAAATAAAAAAATTATTATATTACAATACAAGTAAAGTTTGAATTCAAGACTTTGGGTTTAATTAAGAACATATTTATCATTTAAGCAACTTATATATTATAATATTAATTTCTTTATTATTTATTTTTAGTTTTACTTATAGAAATTGTGCATGTATCGTTTGTGTCACCCACTAGTAGATATAAAAGGAAAGATTATAACACGAGAAGGCTACATGCAAATTAGAGTGCATAGCAACATATAAAAGTTACGACATTTGAAATAGGGTAAATTACAAATACACCCTCTGATGTTTATTTAAATTACAAATTATTTCCTGTGGTTTTAGAAATTACATGATACTGCCTAAGGTTTCTAATTTCATAATAAATAAGGTCTTTTATTAATAAATCATCAAGTTAATTAACAATTTTTAATAATGTTGAAATTTTATTTCAATTAATAATTTAGATAATTTTATTATTGTATAGGTGAACAATTAGAAATTTCACTTTTCAATTAATTCTGTTAAATAAAAAATTTTGACAGGGAGGTATTTGTAATTTTTCGAATCACAGAGGTCAATTTGTATTTTCAGTAAACCTCAGGGGATGTACTTGTAATTTACCCTTTGAAATATGAACTTTCTCACACGATAACTATTATGGGGGTGTTTAGCAAATGATTTTTTTTTTAAAAAGTTTTTTGGGATAAAATTCACAAAAAAAAAGGCTAAAATATATAGCTAATTAGATAAAATGTCATATCAAATTTATAATCGTTTCAATTTTTCTCTCACAACCATCACATTCTCAACTATAAAAAAATCTAAAATTTTTTTCAAACATAAATATTTTAACTTACTAAAATAAATAAAAATTAAAATAGTCTATTAAAATAATCAATTTGCCAAACGAAGCCTGTAATTGTTCTAAAACTTTAAACTATTAGAAAATAGGTCAACAATTTAATTCATTTTTATTTTTATTTTCCTTTGGGTGTCCCTCAACAACCCCAAAATAAATTCATTTGATTGCAGATCATCGGATCCCCATATTAAGTGGAATGGGTCATTATTGATCAACCATCTTCCTTCTTTCAAAAGCAAAGAGCATACAATTCACCAAATTATTATCCCCAACTTCCAGTCCTCGATGACTTCCACAAACTTGCTTAAATTACGGTGTTACATTAATATCAATATACACGAAGCAAAGTTAATATGAATGGAAATGACTTGTTTCCAAATTGAAATTTTAAGTAAATCAGATAGTTCAGATCTCTGACCGATAAGAGTTATTAAATAGCAAAGTTTCGACCGGTAAGAATTTTTAAAAAATTCAATTGGACTATATTTTAATAAACTCTTATTGATAAGAGTCTTCCGTTTAATAATTTTTACCATTCAAAAATCTCAATTATCTGATCCAATTCAACTTTCAGCGGGAAACAAATCAAATCTAATATGAATTATTCCCTGTCATGATAACTAGATGAAGAATTGATCAAACATTATCAATATCATTATTACACTCAAATTGACAGGAGTATTGGGACCAAATCGTTATCAAGTGCAATAATTAAAAAAAAAAAGTTTGCCCAATGAAAAATGCAAGGGGCAGTTAAGTAATTTCCCTCTACATGTCACGCCTATAAAACCCATCTAATTTCACTCCTGGCCTAGTACCAGTCAAAGCATAAGAAGAAAAAATGTCTCCAAAACTGACAGTTTTATTAGTTATTTTCTCCCTCCTTTCCCATACAACATTTGAGTCGGATCCAGACCCGGTTCAAGATTTTTGCATACCCAACACGAAATTCAACACTATTAGAACCACCCGGTATGACAATCTCCCTTGCAAAAACTCCACAGAGGTGACACCGGACGATTTCATTTTTTCTGGCATCAAATCCCCTGGAAATTTCTCTGACACGGGCCTCTCGACAATACCCGTTAACCCGACAAATCTTCCGGGTCTTAACACATTAGGGATGTCATTTGTACGTGCCGATCTCAAAGTTGGTGGGTATAATGCTCCACATTTCCACCCTAGAGCCACCGAAATTGTGTATGTGGTGCAAGGAAGAGTTTATTCGGGTTTTGTGGATTCAACAAACCGGGTTTTTGCTAAGGTGACTGAGCAAGGGGAGGTCATGGTGTTCCCTAGGGGCCTAGTACATTTTCAGATGAATGTGGGAAAATCGACGGCTACGATTTTCGGAAGCTTTAACAGCCAAAATCCAGGAATGCAGAAAATCCCTTCTGTAATTTTTGGTTCTGGAATTAATGATGAGCTTTTGGAGAAGGCATTTGGATTGAGTCCTAAACAAATTGGAATGATGAGGAGAAGGTTCATTCCGAAAAAGGTGAGGAGTTGAAGGGCATTTCTGTCAATTGCGCGAGTTATTAATACTATGTATGTCTTGTGGGTTTTATTATTTGAATAATGCTATATGTACTAATTAGTGTACTAACTAGTGTACTAATTGATGATGTGGCATAATTTAAAAGGTTTTTGGTATTTGTAATGTGATTAATGAGTGAGATCAATAATAATGTCATAACTAGTGTTGATACACTAGTTAGTACACTAATTAGTATATGTAGCACCACCGTTATTATTTACTTTCAAGAGACAATTTCATAATTTAAAGCTAGACAACAAGAATGAATTCTGAATGTAATGAAAGCTTCCTTTGGCAAGACTCCAAAAAAGATATGGTAGGAAAAGTGATATTTGATCAATTTCTTGTATATATATAGTTTTGGATGTTGGCACTCAAAGAAAATGAGATAAACAGGGGAGAAAAAAATGATACTTCTCACCAATATTAAAAAGGGAAAATTTATGATGTACACCCCTAAAAGAAAGCACATCATAAAAAAATTCAAATGTTTTGTGGTGAAATACAAATATTTGTGGTATGTTATGTCAATTTCTTTTATGCACTCAAGGAACGGAACCAAAATTTCATAATTGGGGAGACTATACTAATAGCTTCCTACTAGCCCTCCAATTCCGTCTCTGATTAGAATGGTTCCACAGCATTAGAGATTGTGCGAAATTGGGATTTAGCAGCAGTGTCCATCATCACCATCTCGACAATAATAATCACACCAGCCAGAACCTACAATCTCGATTGAATTTGTTATGGTCACAACCTTAATCATTCCATATCTATATTTACATCCACATCCATAGTCACAACCAAGGTAATCAAAGAAGAAGAAAAAAAACGGAAAATATATATTGTCGGAAGTAAAATCTGAGCTACTGTTCGCATAAGTTCAAACGAGCTTTAACGTAGTTTAAATTTAAAAAATCATATATTTAATTTATATTATTTTAATATTTGATTAGGATTATTATTTAAGATTGAGCAGGCCTGGCCCTGACCATAGGCCCATAAGGCCATAGCTTAGGATCCCTCAAAATAGGAGGTCTCTCCTATTATAAGTGAGTATAATATATTAGGTATGTTTTAAGTTTAAAAAAAATTAAAAAAAGGCCCAAACTAACTTAATTTTTTTGACCCATTAAAAGGCCAACAGTTAAGGCCCAGCCCAATAGTTTGAAAGGCCCATTTTTGTTTGATAACACACCAGCAGCCCAAGCCTTCCTCTAACCCTATCTTCTCTTAATCCAACCTTCCCTACATTTGTTTGATAGCACACACCAGCAGCCCAACCAAGCCAACAAAGTAAAGCAACGATTCAACGTACAACTGAAGACAGGCAACGGACAAGCAGAGGTAAATTTTTTTTTCTTCCTATTCAATTAATTAAATATTTATCTTGTCTTTTATACAATTAATTGCTATTATAATATTGGTATTTACATCATCAAGAAGAATTTGTTTAAGTTTAATAATTCACATCACATAATTTTAAAGTTGTGTGTTTTGTTAAGTGGTGGTGCTCTTATTTTGAATTTTGATCTAAAAAAATATTTTGATCTCAGCACAGCAAGCACAAGTAAATATTTTTTTTTCTATTCAATTAATTAAATATTTGTCTTGTCATTTGCACAATTAATTGCTATTATAATATTGGTATATATCATCAAGAAGAATTTGTTTAAGTTTAATAGTTCAGATCACATAATTTAAAAGTTTTGTGTTTTGTTAAGTGGTGGTGCTCTTGTTTTGAATTTTGATCTAAAAAAATATTGTAATTTGGTATTGTAATTTGGTACAATTTGTTGTTTCATGTGAATTTTGTTAGCAAGCTTCTTCAAAATGAAGATATGGATATAACAGTTGCTGTAAAGCAGCTAGATGGGCTTGTTAGGTATGTTGCAATGTATAGAGAAGTTGGTTTCATGGAGGCTATGGTTGAAGCTAAAGAAATGGCAAGTGAATTGGGAATTGAACCTACATTTGTTGAAAAGCGCATCATTTCTAGGAAGAAACAATTTGATGAGAATGTTAGCGAAGAGGTGACCTAGTTGGCTGAAGAATCATTTAGAGTTGGTTACTTCATTTATTTTGTTGATACAGCCTTTTGTTCACTCAAAAATATGTTTGAACAATTCAAAGTATATGAGGCAAACTTTGACTTTTTGTTTGACTTGAAAAAGTGCAGCGATGAATTGTTGAAGGCGGTGTGTGAACCTTGAAGAATTTTTAAAACATGGTGAGATTTCCGATATTGATGGAGCTAAAAGTTTTGAAAAAGAGAGTGCCAAAAGAAATCAATAAACCAATTGAAGTGCTCAATCATCTGCAGTTGATGGCAACTTGTTTCCCAAATTCATGGGTTGCTTATAGGATACTTTTGACTATTCCGGTTATAGTTACATCGGGAGAAATAAGCTTTTCAAAGGTAAAAATCATCAAAAATTACCTTCGATCAACCATGTCACCAGAAAGATTGAATAGATTAGCATTGTTATCCATTGAAAATGATTTTACAAAAAAACTAGATTATGCAATTATAATTGATTTATTTGCTTCTAAAAATGCAAGACGAGTGAGGATCAAGTGATACTTATTAGTTGTTATAATGTATTACTAAGTATTTTTTGTGATTTTAATACAAATCTTTTGTCCTTTACGTTAAAATATATATTTTTTTCATTCAATAAAAAAAAAAAAATGTGAAAGGCCCCAGAAATTTAGTAGTTGATTATCGGCTTTGGGCCTCAAAAATCTCAGGACCGGGCCTAAGATTGAGATCTTTAATTTTCTATTTATCTAGGTTTCTTATTTCACTTATTTTTTTATTCTACAATAATAGGATTGCTTATTTTAAATGAATTATTTTTATTGCTTAATATTGTATTTCCCTTTTTAGTGATAGTTAATTTAGGAATGATCTTTTATTGTATATGTTAGAAACCATGTGGTAGATATATATGGTGTGATCTCATGATACACATGGTATGGCCTAATTTTGAAGGTCACATGATACACATGGTCCATCCATATATGACGTAACCATGAAACACACGTGGTCTTGGAAACCATAAGGGATATATGGTCTTGGACATGTGGTACACATAGTGTAGCCTAACCATGAGGTACACATGGTTTGCCGCCATATATGCCTATATAAGGACTTATGCTCAACATTGTGTAGATACACCAAAAATAATAAGTTCTCTCTCTATTCATCTATCTTGGGGCTACCATCTTGAAAGTCTAGGAATTTGGAGTGTGGATAAATATTGAGAAACTTTAGTAGTTTTTCAATTGATGGGAGGTTTTCTAGACGAGGCTCATAATTCAAGCATCCGATCCAAACCGTTTCTGCATCAGGTAATATGATTACCCGTATATTTTTCCTTCATTAGTATCAGAGTTATATTGCTTGTTTTTGCCTCATATGATTTGCATGTCATCGATTAGTTTTATTCATGTTTCATTTAATGTTATTTAATATCATGGCATGTTGATAAGAATTTTTGGAAAACTCCATAAGAGCAGTTTTCTTATCTCAAAATTTTCATTTATTGTAACTGAAATTTACATATTTTGAAAGTACTCTTTGTGAGCTTTCCATCCATATAACATGAGCTTTAATTGGAGTTATATCGAAAAAGTTATTGTTTTTCAAAGATTTTTGGTCTAAATCGTTGTTTTTGGAGGAAGTTTTGGAAAGTTATTTTTTTCCTATCATATTAATTATTGTGTATAATTTCATGATTTAGACCAAATTTCCTATCATATTTTTTTCCTTTTAGTATTGTAACTTTGTTTATTATCCCTCTTCAATCTCTACTTTGCCTAAGGCAAAGAAAAGCTGAGGGGATGTTTTATCCCTGCATTACTTATGAGACCTTATGTTAATACCTCTTAAGATCTATCCAAATGATAGTTTTACTATCCAAGCTGGTTGGAGTTAAAAGGGAGGCTATATTGACTTCTCTGACTTTCCTGTGATCTTATTTGGTTATTGACCAAGGACTTTGTAGTGACATTACATTGATTTCAATTTTTTAGTAAAATTTGGGGCGTCACATTGTGGACTAGTTTTTTTCTGCACCTTGCCTTTCGGAAGGTTTGAAAAGAAGGCCTCATAGTTTAGACTCCCGCGGTTCTGAATCTAGACTCACAAGTGCAATGTGAAACTGATAAACACCAAAGAGTCCAAATTTGGCAAATCTTTTTGAAAAATCAATTTTAAATCAAATAATGTCAAAATTGGACTGCTTTGCTAGATATAGAGTTTCTACCTAAATATTTTATTTTTGGAGAAATTTAGGAAACCTTGACTCGTGCCGAAGGCCACGTGTTCGTCATCACCAAAGTTGCCTCGGCTCGGGAACTTAGGTATGAGAGGGGAAAGTCCTGAAATGAGCACCCCCGCTCGTCTGATCAAAGGATCAGCCTTTACTAATCATGATATGATATTTTATAAATATTATGTGTTCTTATTCCGGTTATTAAACTAGCTTTACTATGTGACGCTCATACGCAAGTATAGACTAGTTTGCTCAATTTGGAACAATTCAACTCATGTTTGTTTACAAAAATGGTTTGAATTTGCCACCTCAAGTGGGCTTAAAAGATGCGGATTTCCACCAAAACATAGTGGGCTTTAAAACATGATTTGCCACTCAACAAAGTGAGCTTAAAATGCACATTTGTTGAATCGTTCCAATTCAAATAATAAGCCTTCATCCACAAACATTCATGTAGTTTAGCAATTAAGTACAAAGCCTCATGGCAAGCATGTGAAACATGGCAATATGGCAATCACACTCATGCAAGTATGCTAAAGCATAAAAACTTACCGAGTACTCCGAGCCAAAACAGAAAACTAGTTAGAAAGATGCATGATCCTAACTATACAAGATGTCTAATGCAACACATGTAATATGCAATTAATAGGCTTGGCTACTAATATGGCATATGAATCGATTTGAACAACATACGATTAAACACGTATTCAAAGATGTATTGAAATGACAATGCAGTTTGAATGATGCGACAAGCTTTGGTGAATGCAAAACAAATGAATGGATGCAAGCATGCAATATGCTAATTGAATCATGTTCGTAATCTAACCATCAAAAGCGGGTAAACAAAAGGGAGAAAGACGTGAGGTTGGAAGACATACACACACACGCACACTTATTACAACATTACACCCTCTCGAAGGAGGGTCCGAATAAATAAGCTAACTAGCTATGCTAATTAAGGTGACTAATTATTACAAAACAAATTAATTAACTATTCTAGCTAACTAATTACAAAACGAAATCGAATAATTAGTTAAACTAACTAATTATTTACAACACCTAATTAGCTACAACTAATTAAACATAATGCAAATTTAAGCTAGGTATAATGCTAATAAAGCTCGGAATGCAAGGGAGGTTCATGCATGCGCCCGGTTTCCACCCGAAAAGCCGCTGTTTTGCTTCTGCAAGCCTTTGTTTGTGCATTTGGATACCAACAAAGCTGCCAATTTCCAGAACAACTTTGCTCCATCTTACCAACATACTGTGCAAAAATCATTGGTGGTTGACAGGGGGCTTATCGGCTACCAATGGTGACTGGTCGGCTGCCAGTGGTGGCTGGTCAGCCACTGATGACATGAACTCCTCTTTTTTCTACAATAGAGAGCAGTTAGAGCAAAACAGTATATTCTCATAGATTATTTGCACACTTTGCCTCTCTTTTTCATGGGGAGATCAAAGGAGGGACAAAATTTGGGTTTACAAACCATCAATCAAGCAATTTCATTGCATGATGGTTTGTAAAACCAATTGTGCAAGTTCAACGAATGCAAAATGAAATCAAAAGACCATCACCCTATCATGCATAATCAAGGGGAATGGTGACCAAGAAAAATGGCACATTTCATCACTTTTGAGTATGAAATGTCTCATTTTCTTTGTGTTCAAACTAACGTCCGATTTGAACACATGCAATGCAACACAAAAGATGCTTATCTTGCCTCTTTTACTTGTCCAATTTTGTTTACTCATTTTAATTACCAAAACCATTGTTTAGTCCATTTGTCCATTGGTGAGTGTCCTCTAATGGAAAGAGGGCTCAAATCAGAAGTTGCTTTGGACATGAAAGAGGCATTACACTGTTGGTAATGAACCCCCTAAGGGATTAAACCATCAGGTGTAGCACCTCTATTTCACACTTAGGCAAACAAGTGGTTTGAAACCACTTTCAAAGCAAACAAAAGAGTAAAGAATGGAGGGAAATTGCAGAGATTTTAAGTGCTGAAATGAAGTGCAAAACAACACTAAAACATGCTATTAACTCAAAACAACGATGATTAAAGTATTAAAACATCAAGCTAGTGAAGGAAATTACACTACAACTATGCAATACAAGCCTCAAGTGAACTAATCAGCACAAAATAGAGCCAAAATAGGTCAAAACAGAGCTTAAAACATGCTGGACTTGAGCCACAAAAAGCTAAAATAATAAGCTAACATGTGAGGCTAACTAGGCATGCAAACAAAACACAAGGAGAAGAGGTTAACCCCTCCAATTTTGGACTTCAAAACAAGGTTTTTACCATTGAAAAATCTCTGAAATTCAGTGGTTAAAAGGCCCAAAAAAGTTGATTTGAAAGTGATGAAAAATGGTTCAAAAGCTTAACAAACAAAGGAGTAAGAAGGGTGGACCACCCCCTAACTCAAAATAGCCTCAAACCACCACTTTTAAGTCACAAAAACAAAGTTTTTGACAGTTCAAAATCAGCCCAAAAGCAGTTGGAAAAGATGGCCAAACCAAGATACAAAACAAGTATGAATAAGGTAAATGCTATACCTTTGAAGCAAAGCACAAAATAACCAATAATCCAAGCTCAAACCACCTTCTAGCGCTCAAACAAGACTCTAAGTGATCTCAGCCCAAAGGTGAGAGTATTTGGTTAAGGGTTGGTATGCAAAAGCTAAGGACTTGTGAGCAAATGTACACAAAATATCAAGAGAGAGAGAGAATGCTAGAGAGAGATATTTTTGCTCTAATTTTTCTAACCCTCTAAAATGGGGGAGGAACCCCCCTATTTATAGAAAAACCACCCCTTGAGCTTAGAAACATTTCACCATACACGTGTATGGAGATGCAGCTCAGTGTACAACAGCTGGCACAGTTGTCAATAAATATCTGGAAAAAGGCACTGGTGGTTGACTAGCCACACCCATGGCTGACAGAAACATCCCATGGCCGATAGCCTTGGGTGGTGGCCGACAGGTCACCAAGAGGTCCAGACACCAAGTTTTGGCCCAAAACAAGACACATAAAGAACAAGGTTCACAAGCTCAAAGACAAGGCGTTCCGCTGAGGACTTCGGATGCTCAAAACGACCACAAACACACAATCATCGAGGGCACGAGCGATGACGTCTAAGTCTTAAGGACGGTCAAAAATGGGATGTCTACACACATATTATGCATGGTTTCATGTTGTGAATTTAGGAGATGATTTTTCCTCTTATTTAATTTTATTTAAAAATTAATTGGGCGCTATATTTTAATTCATATGGATGGAGAGGATTATGAGCTTAGCAAAATTTTCGATTTCTCTATGTAAGTGAATATATTGTAAGCCAATTGTGTTTTTGAGAATAAAATTTAAAATTAAAAAATGTGTGCTAATGTCAAACCCTGTGCAATACCATTAGTGAAATGGCCTCTAAGAATGTTGTTATTGACCTCACCAAAGGAGAAAAATTGGATGGGTCCAATTATAATATGTGGCACGGAAAAATTCAATACTTGCTTAATGAACAAGAAGTCCTAGATACTTTGACCACCCTTATGATCTGTCCTGAGGAAGCGACCACTACCCAACATCGCCACGACATGGAAAACTATGAGAAATGGGTTAGGAGAGATCGGTGCGTGCTATACTATGCTTAGCAGCATGCATAATGATCTCATTGGGGAGTTTGAGGTAAGTCCCACTGCTCATGATATCTGGAATCAACTGAAAATTACTTATGGGACCACATTTGCAACTAGGTTGTGTGCTCTAATTTTAAAATTTGAGCAATATGCTATGGATCTAAAACACTCAATGGTTGAGCATCTTAGAGCTATATCGGCCATAATACATGATTTGAAGGCTGTTGGTAATATTCTTAGAGCTATATCTCAGCAGGTTACAGTTGAGATACGTTCTTTGCCCGATTCATGGGGGCAAATGAAACTTGTGCTTACATACAATGAGAATATCAAGAATTTTACTAATATTTCTCACCGCCTTGAGCTTGAAGAGGAGCGCCTGGGGTCACATCGCAACACTGTCCTTGTCGCTTAAGATGGGCATTGTAAGGCATTCAGGCCTAAGCGCAACAAACAAGGAAGACAAGGTGGTGCAGCTGGTAACCTTGGTCCTAAGCAAGGTAATGTGATGAAGCGTCGTCGAGGCAAGCGCTCTGGAAACCAAGATAAAACCAAAGCCAAGTGCTATAACTGTGGAAAGCTAGGTCACTTTGCTTGGAAATGCCTCGACTGAGAAGGTAAACCTTTTCCTTAACGCTTTCAATAAATGTGTTTGTTCACATGTATGTGTTGTTAATTCTCTCCATGGTTGGATTGTAGACTCAGGAGCAACCTGCTACATAACTAGAGAAAGAGTTGGGTTTGTGGATTACATAAAGATACATGTTAAGAGACAGTACGTTGCCTTGGGTAATTAAACTCATGAGGATGTCCTTGGAGTTGGTTTTTATTAGCTCAACACGCGTTTGGCGCGCCCCTTACTCCTCCATGACGTGCTTTATGTGCCTGGTGTCCAATGTAATCTTTTATTAGTTATTGCTTTGTTAGTATTTGGTTTTAGTTTTCATTTTGATAGCAATCAGTTGGATTTTTATGTAAATAAAGTCTTGTATGGACATGGTTTTCTTTCCAATGGTTACTTTCTGCTAAATTTGGATTTTTCCTCATATTCTTCTGTGTCATATGAAGATGACTCATTAAATTCTGTTAATTGACATGCTAGACTTGGTTACATAAGCAAAGAAAAAATGGTTAGACTAGCTAAAGAAGGCATGTTGGGGTATCTTGATAATGTAAGTCTGCCTCTGTGTAAACATTGTTTGCCAGGAAAAGCCTGTAGAAAGCCTTTCGGAAAGGCACCTAGGGCCTTATATCCTCTAGAGTTAGTTCACCCTGACATTTGCAGGCCTATGAATGTAAAGGCACGCCATGGCGCTTCTTATTTCCTTACATTTATTGATGATTACTCACGATTCAATTATGTCTATTTGATCTCACATCACTTTGAGGCATAAGATTGCTTCCAGTGCTTTGTTACACCAATTGAGAATCAAACAGATAGGAAATTGAAAATCCTTTGAACAAATAGAGGGTGTGAATATTTATCACATTAGTTTCAGGGACTGTGTGAGGAAAAGAGGATACGCAAGCAATTAACGATTCTAGGGATTCCGCAACAAAATGATGTAACAGAGAGATGGAATCACACTATATTTGAAATGGTTAGATCGATGATGACGCAAGTCAACTTCCCTATATCTTTTTTTTGACCGGGGAGGAGGGGGGGAGAGGGGTGCTCTTTTGACTACTATCTACATCCTTAGCTGTGTGCCTTCAAACTTAGTTCCAACAACTCCATATGAATTATGGAAATGCGCAAAACTAGATTTTGAGCATTTGCAGCCTTTGGGTTATGCGGCTTTTGTGCATTGTACTTCTCATAAGCATGGGAAGTTAGGCTCTAGAGCAAATAAACAAGTGTTTGTTAGATACTTTGAATGCTCAAAGGGTTATGTGATGTATGATGAACACCCTAATGATGGAATTATCGAAAATGAGTTGTGAGATGTCAATTTCATTGAGAATGAATTTCCTAGTATTGATGAAGTAAAGAAAAGATCTTGCACTAATTGAGTTGCAGGATTCTGAGGAAATCACACCATCTTTTGGCGAGGGTGGAGAATTAGAGACTTATCATGAAATTGCCAAAGATAGTGGGAGTGATTTACCTCCTAGTGGGAATGTTCCACTAGAAAATGACTTACTAGGATCCTAGTTACGTAAAAGTGAACGTGGAACTATTCCTCGTTGTCGTTATGAGATTGAGAGGGAATTTTTCATGTGTACTCCGTTGGATCTTTATGAGCCTGCTTCCTATGAGAAAGCATTAGTTTCACCTAATACTAATGAGTGGATAGCCACTATGAAGGATGAAATGAGTTCTATGGTTCGGAATCAAGTTTAGGAGTTAGTTGACCTTCTACCTGGGTGCAAGACCATTAGTAACAAATGGGTCTTAAAAATTAAGCGTAAGGCTGATGGGTCAATCGATAAGTACAAAACCCGTCTCATGGCGAAATGCTAGACCCAAAGAGAAGGTATAGATTATGATGAGACATTTTCCTCGGTGGTGAGATTTGCTTCTATTAGCCTAATTCTAGCTATTGTCGTGCATTTGGATTTGGAACTTTTCCATATGGATATTAAAACTGCATTTCTCAATGAAGAGCTAGATTATATATGGATCAAGCAGTAAGCTTTAAGGTCAATGGACAAGAGTGCAAAGTATGCTACCTCAAACGTTCCATTTATGGCTTAAAGTAATCATTTAGACAATGGTACTTTAGATTCCATAAAACCATCATTTCAATTGGATTTGAGATGATGGAGGAAGACCATTGTGTGTATGTTGAGCGATCAAGAAAGAGTTTCTTTATCCTATTTTTGTATGTTGACGACATTTTGTTAGTTGGAAATGACATGGAAATGATTATTGCCACTCAAGAATGGTTATCCTCTACTTTTGAAATGAATGACATGGAAGAGGCAAATTATGTGCTCAGAGTTAAGATCCTGAGAGATCACTCTAATAGGCTTCTTAGTTTGTCTCAAGAGACTTACATTAAAAGGATCTTAGAATGGTTTCGTATATACTATTCCAAACCTATTGACACTCCAATTGAGAAGGGACGTAATCTGAGCATTGACTATTTCCCTAAGATAGATGAGCAAAAGAAACAAATGGAAAAAGTTCCCTATGCGAGTGTAGTTGGAAGTCTAATGTACGCTATGATGTGTACTCAACCGAACATATGTTTTGCAGTGGGATTGGTCAGTTGTTACTAGAGTAACCTAGGATTTGTTCATTGGCAAGCAGTGAAGAGGATTTTTCGCTGTCTTTGTGGGATGATGGATCTCATTCTTTGTTATCAGGGTGGAGATTTGAGATTAAAGGGATACAGTGATGCAGACTGGGCTACTGATAAAGATGAGCGCAAGTCTACCACTGGTTATTCGTTTTTACTTAGTGGAGTGGCTATTTCTTGGTGTAGTAAGAAGCAATCATGTATGGCTTTGTCCACGATGGAGTCAGAGTACGTTGCTTGTTCAGCAGCAGTACAAGAGGCTGTTTGGTTGAGGAGATTTCTTCAACACCTTAGGATTACGGCTCTTGAAGATGAAGCCATTATGATCTACGTTGACAGTATGACAACCTTGGCATATTCTAAGGATCCCAAGTATAATGGTAAAACCAAACACATCGACGCTCGATTTCACTTTATTTGAGATGTGGTTGTATGAGAAGAGGTAGTCCTACAACATATCTCCACTAGCAAGATGGTGGCGATCCACTTACTAAAGCCACTGCTAGAGATGTTTTCCAAACTCATGTTAGGAGTTTAGGACTTCGTAGGATTTGATGTTTTTGTGGATACCTCATTGAATTTGTTGGATGTTTTTAGAGTATCTTATGCATAATTATTTATTCATGTAGTTTTATAGTGTAATTGATTCTATTAGCACACATTGTATATGATGTCACCAGGCTTAGATCGGCCTTCTCACATTGGTGATCACCCTGGTGCTTTTTAGAGCAAGCAGGATGAGACATTAATTATCTTGGCACTTAGAGAGTGAGTGAGGTAAATGTTTTATAACTTGATAAGTGAACAAAACTAATTTATTATTATAAGATGTCGCCTTAGCATTAGCTAAGATGAGACTTTAAAAAAGTCAAACATAAAGTTATCCACAGTTTTATGAAGCCTGAATATAGCCGAATGTGAGGTCTTAGATAAGTTCTTGGTGAACGAATATGCTAAGAAACTCAGGTTCGGCACTTGTATAACGACTAGACTAAGATTCGTATAGCATTAGAGAGTGACAGATCCAATTTAGTGGGAACTCCGCCGTAGTATACATATCATACTGTATGTGCTACCATCGACCACTTAAGGAAGTGGCTGGATGGATCCTTGCTCTAGCACTGTGTGAGCCCTGTTAGGCCAATAATAGGCCTACTCTATACCCTTGAACCTGAAACTATGTCATGAAGTGATAACTTGATGTTGCTACTTTAGTATGTCATCCAAGGGTCATGATGAATACGATCCAGAGGACCATGTCTAGGAAAGTGTTCAAGTTTGAGTAAATTAACATGAGTTGCTAGGGAAGATTGTTAGAAATCATACTCTTGTATTGTAGGTCATTGCCTGGGCAATTGTGTCAGATTTAAGGTCATGATATAATCATGAGTACAAATACAGTGTTGAGGTCAAGCATGTTTATAAGTTATGACTCGCGAGGGGTTTTAAAATGTTTGATCTGGTGTGATCCAATGAATCTAGGGTGTAGATGAGTTATTTCAAGTGATGTGCTAGGTTAGTTTATGGTGACTTAATATAGCACTCCTACCTTATACCTTCTCGTCATGTCGCACGTTCTATTTTTCATTATGAGGGGTGGATTGAATGAGAGATTGAGAAATGATGATTAAGCATATAACACAAGATGTGGATGTGTGAATGAGTGGGAGATGTTGAAAACCATATGTTAGATACACATAGTGTGACCTGATGGTATACATGGTGTGGCCTAATCTTGAAGGCCACACGATACATATAGTCCATCCACACATGGCCTAATGACGAGGAACACATGATCTTGGAAACCATGAGAAACACATGGTCTTGGACATGTGGTACACATGGTGTGGCCTAACCATGAGGTACACATGGTTTGCCATATAGGCTCATGTAAGGGCTCATGCTCAACATTGTGTAGATACACAAAAAACAGTAAGTTCTCTCTCTGTTCATCTATTTTGAGGCTACCATCTAGAAAGCCTAGGACTTTGGAGTGTGGATAAATATTGAGAAACTCTAGTAGCTTCTTAATTGACGAGCAATTTTCTAGACGAGACTCCTAATTGAAGCATCCAATCTAAATTGTTTTCGCATCAGGTAATATGATTACTCTTATATTTTTCATTCAGTAGATAATGGTGATAAGCCTTGGGGAAATAAGTTTATAGATATTATAAACACTTTGTTGAGACAATTCTTTTCCTTTTCTTATATTTTGGTAATCTTCAGATTCAACAGATTATAAAAGAGTTGTAGCTCTCTTTGTTGCGTGTTTATACTATTATTCATGTTCTATGTTGCGTTAGTTAGTATTAGAGCTTAGGCTCGGTTCTTGATCAATCATCATGGTTCGAGGAGTTTTTGGTGGCGGTCGATAAGCCGTTGTTGAAAACATACGTGAGTGCCATGATGCTATGCGAGAAGTACAACCAGAGGCTCAGATAACACAATGTTTCATTGAGCAGATCGAAGCATTGAGAAAGCAGCTCGCTACCATGGCGGTTGTTAACAGTGCACCTCGAAACCATTTGCCAAATCAATAATATGTTAATAGGAATAGAATTGTTGGTTTTCCTAATTGCCTTTTGTTAACAAAAATGTTTGGAGAGGAACTTCTTGTTGTCAATATGATAATGATAACGAATTTGAATGTGAAGTAAAAGAATAATATGATGAAATAATTTTGGATAAAAAATCTTCATCACTGTAGTTACATATTGATTGGGATTCACCTCTGAAATATGATGAGTATTTGGAGGAAGAATGCGTTAAATTTCATGAAGACAATATTCTTGAAATGAATTTGATAGATGGAGATTGTAGACAAAATATTTGTTATGAAATATCATATTGACGATTTTATGGATAAAGAAAAGATCCACTCCATCAAGTTGGGAATGTGAAAGGTCAAATTAATGAGGCACTATTAATTAGGCATAAAATGAATGATAGGGTGAGGTGCTACTATCAAAGAGTTTTAAAATTGGTTTTTGGAGGGGATAGTGTTCTCAAGATTAATTACATACTAGGTGTGAGGGTGATTGGGTTGGACGCTGTAGATTTTGGCAGATTCACAACAAGCAAAGGGTATCAAATTAGTGAGTCATTAAAGTTGATAATGTGCACTTTTCAAGTAATTTGAGAGAGATTTTATGGGCTCAAGGTATATTGGAACAAATCAATTTAAAATATAAGGCGAATGAGAACAAATGAAGATGACCCAAGTTATTTCAAGCCATGGAAACTCGATGATGAGTTTAATCAAGCAGGGAAGAATGATAAAGATTGAATTTAAAAAATTTTATATTTAATTGATATTATTTTAGTATTTGATTATGATTGTTATTTAAGACTAAGATCTTTAATTTCTTGTTTATTTAGGGTTTGTATTTGTGGTTTATTTTCTTATTTTACAAGAATATGATTACTTGCTTTATAAGAATTATTTTTATTTTTCAATACTGTATTTTTTCTTTCAGTGATAGGAATTATCTTTTATTATAAATAATGGTGTAAGTCCTAGGGCAATAATTTTTTTTTGTTGATATTATAAACATTTCATTGAGAGAATTTTGTATCCCCCCCCCCCATATTTCTAGTTTACAACTTTCTTTTGCGGTACAATTCTGTTACTATTCACGTTCTACGATGTGTCAAGCTTTGAGAAAGGCCATAAAGTTGAGTTAGGATAGAGCAAGTCAAAATGATCGAGCTAGAGTACTTCAAAAGATGAGCAAGACCATAATTTAGCTCCAAACACCGAACTAATAATGGGCTTGGATTGGATAATCCAAACAACCAGACCAGGTCAATCTATGTTCTACTAAATAAGGACCAATCCACTCTTAGAAATTCATGAACATGAGACGATCTCACACAAAGCTAAACAGTGAAGATGAGTGGTAGGGATCTCTCAACTACCTAAAATAGTCATATGTAAAGCCTATGTAAGCATAGTGGATCATTCCACAAAAGGTACAAAACAACTTACACTCTTATTCATACTTTTTGTTCTTATTCACTTACTAACTTAGGTATTGGAGAGTCCTCTGATTGACCACTAGTGGGAGTTCTTATTTTGACTGTTTTCAGGCAAACCATCATTCGACTTCAATCAAATTCAACGTTTCTACAAATCGTGGTAAGTTTTCCCCACACAATTTGGCGTTATCTGTGGGAGAAATATGAAAAGCCTTTTTTGTGCTCAATTCCAACTTTTTTCTTTAATTCCAACTCTTTTCTTTTCAATTGCAATGGCTACGAAGAACATTACCGATGAAGAACACGAAGTATCAAGGTCACCATATCAACAAAGGCGACCAGTGGATGTGCAAACTGCACATGAGCAAGAAATTCATAACCTGCCTACTATAGATCAATCCAAAAGTAGTTTCTGGTTAAATGAGCTTTCCCAGAGGGACAAGGTCATTGACATAATGAACCTACGAATCAACGACTTGTTCGAACAAGTCAAGGCATTGAAGTAGGGCCAATCCTAGATAAGGGAGGTGACAGTGTCATTTTAATATTATATAGGGGTGTTAGTGTAATTTACCCTTTAAAATTTTTTTCCTACTGTTTAAATACCTTAATTAAAAATAAAAGTATTTCAATATTAATTAAGCTCAAAAATTGTCATAAGTGCTGAATCAAAGTATATAAAAATTCACATATTTACACTGTATGTTAAACTGTTCTTGTAGATTAGGAAAAGTTAAAAAGTTATACACAACAAGTCAAAAATTTATTTTCCTTCTTTCTACTTTTTACATGTCATATTGTAAAACATTAAAAAGTCATTCCTATACAAATTTATTTCACTTCATATTTTAGTCAAAAATCTAAAAAGTTACTAAAATAGCTACTTCCTAAACTACACACTACAAAGCACTGATAACTTTTTTTTTAAAAAATGTAAACATATAGAAAGGTTTTTGTGTTGATGATTTTTCTAACATGTAGGGGTATTGTTTTAATAATTGGTGTGAAACACTCCAAATCAAACAATAACTTTTGTCAAAACATTAAAACATATTATTACAATATTAAATTTTAATCACAAGTGCATTAAATCATTCAACATTTTTACTCCTGCATAATTGTATTTCTAGAATTTATTCTTCTAATCCAATAAAATACATAATAATTATATCTACTAAAAGCATGAATCATCATAGTTCTTATAAACTGATTTGATATTATATCTGTGCTGGGACGAAAAATATGCTCTTTCTTTCACTCGAAACTAATGAAGATCAATAGGTTTGTTCAACCTGCATAACATAGAAGACACTTGAGTCTGAACGTGGGTTTCATCGAGTAAGCACTCTGATGATCATGTTAGTGACTTATGAGAGAATTCTTGATATCTTCTTGAGTGCTTAGATATTACATGATCGGAGTTGAAATGTTACACTTTGAGGCTCCCTATCTTATGTTTTTAGTCTTTTAGCTTATGATATTTGATATAATAAAGTGCTTTTATTCCTTTTCAGGTTAATATCACTCTGGAGACAAAAAGATCTTAAAAAGAGACAAAAAGAGCGAAAAATCCGTAATTGAGTGAATCCGCACGAGCGGATTTCCTTGACCATTTTTCGTCTCTGAGTTGATCTGCACTAGCGGATTTTTCAATCCATACGAGCATGCTTGCCTCGATATTTGTGCGCGTGTTTTTGACTCAGAATTGACTGGAGGCTATGAAAAGACATTTTGGGGACCTGTTTTGGTATTTAAAACCTTAGAGAAGATGGCTAGAAGCTAGAGAAGAAGAGCAAATCATCAATCCATGGCTTTCTCTTCAACATTCGAAATGTTTAACCTCACCATGAGCGGCTAAGTATTCTTCTTAGGATTGAGATGAAACTCTAATCAAGTATCATGTAATTTTGTATTTTAATTCTAGTTTTTCTTTGAAATGGGATAATCGTTGTATGATCATTTTTAGATCTTTTATTCAAATAATCTTTTCATTCGATTTGTGTACTCGATTTCTGTGATTGGGAGTGCATGATCATTCAACTATTTTACTTCCTTGTATATGCAAATCGTGAGACGAGTCATGCTTAAGGGAGATTAATCGTGCTGCAACCTTAGTTTAGTGTAGACGATTCGTGCCAATCGAAGATGATTCGCGCCTACGGTTTGCATATACTAATCTTCTTGACAATGATATTGGGGATTGTAGCCATGATACATCATTATTATCCTGGCCATTGATTTGCTAGAATTTGATATTTTCATTACATGATATGAGATTAGTAGTGGATTTGAAATCCCAAGTCTCTCTCCATATTCAGATTACTCTCTTTATTTGCACAATTATTTTAGTTTTAATTTAAATCTCTTTAGTAAAAATCAAATCATCTCCTCTTTTTCAAATTAAATTAGAAATTACCACTCAAATTAATACAACTCAGTCTGAAGTCCTCGTGGTACGATACCTAGACAATCTATTGTTCTACTGAATTAGTGCTTTGTTTAATTCTTTATTTTTGATTGAAAAATGATTGATCAATTTTTGGCGCTGTTGTTGGGGACTAGTAAAGTGTAAGTTGGGGGGTACGATCAGAGCCGAAATGTTACACTTTGAGGCCCCATATTTTATGTTTTTAGTATTTTAGCTTATGATATTTGATACAATAAAGTGTTTTCCCTTCTTTTCAGGGTAATATCACTCTGGAGACAAAAGGATTGCAAAAAGAGCGAAAAATTCATAACTAAGTGAATCCGCACGAGCGGAATTCACCAATCCGCATGAGTGGATTTCCCTGAGCATGTTTTGCCTCTGAGTTGATCCGTATGAACGAAATTCCCAATCTGCACAAGTGGATTTGCCTCGATATTTATGCGTATGTTTTTTACTCAAAATTGACTGAAGGCTATGAAAAGAGATTTTGGGGATCTATTTTGGTATCTAAAACCCTAAAGAAGATGGCTAGAAGCTAGAGAAGAATAGCAAATCACCAATATATGGCTTTCTCTTCAATATTCGGAGTTTTTCAACCTCTTCATTAGCAGCTAAGCTTTCTTCTTAGGATTGGGATGAAACTCTAATCAAGTATTATGTAATTTTGTATTTTAATTCTAGTTTTTCTTAGGAGTTGGATAATCATTGTATGATTGTTTTTAGATCTTTTATACAAATAATCTTTTCATTCAATTTATGTATTCAATTTCTGTGATTGAGAATGCATGATCATACAATTGTTTGACTTTCTTGTATATGCAAATCGTGAGACGAGTCATGCTTAAGGGAGACGAATCGTGCTGTAACCTTAGTTCAATGTAGATGATTTGTGCCGACTAAAGATGATTCATGCCTACGTTTTGCATATACTCATCTTCTTGACGATGATATTAGGGCCTGTAACGCCTCGAAATAAATATGATAAATCATTCCTTACAATAAGTAAACTGCAATGTGAATCAGAGTATAATAGCCTTCCATTACATAAGACTCAATTGTACAAAAGGGTGACACATGCGAATATACATTCATAAGTCCTAATCTTGAATCTATAGCATGTGTCAACAACAACAACTATGTGAAACACAAGTTAAATAGATAATAGAAATACCCTGAAGGCTACAATTTTCCAAGACTGTACTTGGTTACATCAAAATAGATTTAAATCTAATACAGATAAAGCCCTAGGCTTGTACAAAATATTAACAACGAGTAAACGAAATGAAGCTCTTACTCTAATCCTGTCAAGCTACTACCGTAGCGGAGGCATTTCATCAACACCTGAAAATGGTTTTCCCATATAGAGTGAACCAAAGCCCAGTAGAAATAATCCAACACAATATATTAATCTTAATAAAGATATAAGGATGAAATGCATATGCAATGCTTATGACCATAACGTTTTATATTTCTTTCTCAAAAATTCAGTTTATATCTCAATTCTCAAATCACGTCTTTTACAATGGAAAACAATGGGGAATTCTCAAACTGGTACAACCTTTCAAGGATATTTCATCCGCGGAAAACCATCAAACGACATGACGTAGCTTATACAAGTGCTACTATTACCATTTTACAGATATTTCGTCCACGAGAACCGACACCCATGTATACGCACATTTTTCGGGACACAAAGGCTAACTCAATTTGGTGATACACACCGTTTTCCAACGTTCACCTATTTTCTCTAATTCGTATACATTTGCAATGTATTAAATGAGTAACAATATTCAATGCACATGTATAAGAAATTAGTTTCAATTTACCTAATCCTCATGCAATTTTTATAACAATCATAGCTATCCTCCACTGATAGCCCAAAACAGATATTTCTAAACAGATGTAAAATCTCCAATACAGATAAACTTTCCAAATTTCAAGGTGAGTAATAGTACATATCAAACTCTACCATCTATATCAATATCCATCAAATTTCACATTTTCAACATCAATTCTATTTATATAAACAAAATAAATATTTGAGCCATTTAGGGTAAAACCCCATTTTCTTTCAAAATCTATTCCAAGTATCAAAATCAATAGTTTGATCACAACTCAACCTCATTTCTAACCTCACAACCATTTTCAATACATTCTTTGAAAACCGCTCTTTTGATTTAAAACCAAAACCCTAGGTTTGTTTAAAATCCTCCAAAATTACAAGATTGTTTATAAAAACAATCATAAAAGAGTGTAGAGAATCCCTACCTCAAAGCTATAAAATGATTGAGAGAGTGATGAAACTTCAATAATGCTGGAACCCAACTTTGTTCGAATTAAGAAGAAGCTCTAGGTGAGCTCTACCTTTCTAACAAAGGGAGTAGGGTAAAAAAATACCTAGAGCTAGGTGTATTTGTAAAGAGAAGATAAGTTTTAGAGAGAAAGGGTTTCAACTTAGGGTTTTGAAATGTTTTAGAGAGAGAGAGAGAGAGAGAGAGAGAGAGATGAAAAAAATGATGTAAAATGGCCTGTTTACGAATTGACATATGCACAATTCGCTCGAGTGCAAGACTTGTCACTCAAGCAACTAGACACAATAAGTTGTTTCGCTTGAGCATAGAATACAATCTCCCAGAAGTTTTACAGACAGATGACCATCACTTGAGCGCAAGAAGTCTCACTCGAGCGAATAATACTACTTCCCCGGTATCTCTGCGAGCTTGCAAAAGTACTGGGACCTCAAAAAGCTCGCTCAAGTGCAAGAAACTTCGCTTGAGTGAATAGGCCAAATTCTAAACAGCAATAGTTTGGACTAACTAGCAACCAACCTGTTTCAAACATAACCTAGACACTCCAATAATCAAACTCAATGAGAAATAAGGAGAAACACGGTATGAATATCTAAATAAGACAAATGAAACCCAGATTCAAAACATCAACAAGTTGGGTCTAAACTAGGAACGCTACAGGGCTTGTAGCCATGATACATCATTATTATTTTGGCCATTGATTTACTAGAATTGGATATTTTAATTACATGATATGAGATTAGTTGTGGATTCGAAATCCTAAGTCTCTCTCCATATTTAGATTGCTCTCTTTATTTGTGCAATTATTTTAGTTTTAATTTAAATTCTCTTTACTAAAAATCAAATCATCTTCTCTTTTTCAAATTAAATTAGAAATTACCACTCGAATTGATATAACTCAGCCTAAAGATTTTGTGGTTCGATACCTGGACAATCCACTATTCTACTGAATTAGTGATTTGTTTTGTTCTTTATTTTTGATTGAAAAGCGACCAATCATTACATATCTTCATTTGTTCTTCGTGGGAAGAAATCCCTTGGGGCATTGCCCCAGATGTGACATGTTCTCAGTTGTCCTTCTGTACTTCCTTTTAACACTTCTAGATGGCTTCATGATAGCATCTAATCCTTTTTACTTCTTGCTCCCAATTGATACGCGTCACATCAACTTTCTACTTGACAATCGAGTTTGTGTTAGGAACTAACAACGATCTATCCTTTGGGTTGGAAACATTTTACTCGACATCATCAATTATTTTTGGATTACATAACATGCGTAATGTCAAAGACTTTTAAGATGAATTAAAAAAGAAGGTTTATCTAGTAAAGTGGGACATTGTATCCAAAAGTAAGGATTTCGGTGGCCTTGGCATCATGAATATCAAGTTGATGAATGATAGCCTCCTACTCAAGTGGTGGTGGAGGTTTGGCTCTAAACAGAATGCTATTTAGAGAACCATCCTTTGTAACAAATTCAAATCTAATCTGAAAGCTTGGTTTCCTTTCAAGACAGTTTCTAATCACTCTTCTAGAATATGGAAGGATATCGTGGCAATTTAGCCGAGGTGCTCATATCTTTTTTCTTTTTTATATCTAACATTAAACTATCCATATGTGATGGCTGCCAAACTTAGTTCCAGTATGATATTTGGCTTGGATCACAACCACTAAAAGTAGCCTTTCTCCATCTTTTTCCACTTTACTTCTCAAAGAATGCTTCTATCTGTGATTTCTTTGGCCTTTCGAACAATACTATTAATTCAGAGTCTATCTTCAGATGAGCTCTTCGTGCTTGGGAACAATATTAACTCAATTTATTTTAGAACCTTCTTTCATCTGCTCCTTAGTTGCATTCTACAAGGTCAAATAGGCTGATTTGGTGTGCTCACCCCTCGAACATATTTTCAGTGCATTCTCTTTACAATGGGCTTGAACTTTCCTTTGGAACCAAAAAGGAAATTTCGACCTTAATTTGAAAAAATGCCACACCACCTCAAATTCAATTCTTTTGTTGGTTAGCATGTTAGGGTAGAGTGAAAGTGGCCTGTATCTTACATAAATTTGGAATCCTTTTAGACCCTCAACAATGTCTATGTCTCTTTTGTGGCCTAGAGAGTGAATCAGTTGATTCTCTTCTTATCTCTTGTTCCTTCTCTTGGAGAATCTGGTCAGCTTGCATTGGATGGTGAGGTTTTTCATGGGCTACACCAAATTTCATTCAAAATCTTCTATCTTGGTGGCAAGGGTCCAAAATCCACAAAAAGGACAAGCTTATAAGATAGGCAATTGCTTTCGCTACTCTTTGGTCAATTTGGAAAGCAAGGAATCTATTAGTCTTTCAGAACACTCAACCCAACTGGAACTCCCTTGCTAAAATTATCAAGCTTAGAGTTGCTTTTTGGGTTAAGAAAAAATCAAAGTATAAGGACTATATTGTCTTAGACTTTGTTCATCACCTACATCAAATTCGCTTAGACTCTACGCTATCCTAGAAGTTGCATCTGTTGCTCATCTTTTCTTTTCTATTTTGCTATTGTTATTTTGTTGGTTTCTCACCAACTTTCGGGCTGGCTCCAATACATTGTGGGATCTCTCGAAGGGTATTTGACGCGTCTGATAGTTTAAACCACTAGTCTGGTTTCATGAGTGCAATGTGAAGCAGGATGAGAGTCCAAATCTAACAAATCCATAGAAAATTCACTACTTACAAGAAACGCTAAAAATGGACTGTATCACCAGACTCAAAGTCGCAACCTAATCTTTTGGGGGAAACTAGAAAACCCTGACTTGTGCCAAAAACCATAGTCCTTCGTAACCAAAGAGTTTAGGTATGAGAGGGAAATGTCATGAATTTCCACTCACCCGATCAAAGATCAACCTCTACTAATTCTTGATATGAGAATTATTAACATAATATTATTATATAACCTTATTGTTAATGTTATCTTTACTATGTGAATGAGACAAGTATGGACCAAATCACTTACTGTAGAATGCTCTAATTTCTCTTGCCATTTTGAAAGGGTTTGAAAGTAGAAATCTCATAAAAAATCAAGATAACCGACATGCGAATAGATTGGAGTCATTCCAACTTAGGCGATAATGCTTCCATACAATAGGCAAACATAGAGATATATCATATAAGCACTTAGCCTCATGGTAGTATTCTAGACATAATAAGAAACAATCGCACACTCAAGATGCCAAGATGAAAGAAGCTTAACTAATACTCCTCTGCACCATGTCATGAGCATAAAGGGTTAAAATCAATGCATGATCCTAGATGCCAAACTAAATGTTGTGCAAAGGAAGATAAAAGCAAACTCACCGGGTACTCCAGCCAAGTGCAACAGAAAACAACTAATTAGAGATATGCATGATCCTAGATATGATAGCTAATGCAAGAGTCGTAGACAATGGGTCCTAGGTGCTCGAATACTAATAAGATGGCATGTGAATCATCGAAACTACAAACCACGTAACTACTAAAATATAATGCTCCGAGCTCAAATGCATGATTCTTGGACTAAGCATGTCAATGTTATGAATAAAGATAAAATAAGATAAAGGGAATGAGAGACGAAGAGTATAGATAGGGAGAAAAGAAACCCATTCTAACGCATACATATGTATAATAAATGAAAGCATAAAATGAAATAAAGAGAACTTCAATGAGGATAGAGAGGTTCTCATCCTCTAGCGCATAAAAATGGGTATAAACTACCCAAGTTCATGAAATATGGCGACGAGAGGGTACATTCAATCTATCCTCGAGAAGGAAGCCATGCTTGGGCTTCTATATCAACAATAATCTATAAAGCGATAAAAAAAAAAAAGCTCTAACGAGGATAGAAAGATTCTCGCTCTCTTATGCATGAAAAGGGATATAAACTACTTGGATGCATGAGATAGTGAAGAGATAGGAGATTTAATCTATTCTCGCGAAAGAAACCCTACATGGGCTTCAATATCAACAAAAATCAATAAAAATAGCAGAAAAAATAGAGACTCTAATGAGAAGAGAAGGGCTCTCCTCGTCCTACTTACGAAAATAAGTATGAGCTACTCAAATCTATATAAAATGGATTTGAGAGGAAAGAACTGATCTCTTCTTATAGAGGAAACCATGCTTGGATTTCTAACTCATAATGAATCAAGAAAAATCAATTTGAACTTGGCCAAAGTCACTATATAGGCCTCCACTAACTACATAAAAGGGGAAAGAAGAGAGAATCCAACTATATTATCAACAACAACCCAACAATGATCTCAAGATCTCAAGAAAGCTCCAAGAAGAAAGAAAATGAGATAGAAACAAGAAATTTAAAAATGGAAGTAAGGATTACCTCTAAGCTCATAGAGATAGGGCCCAAGCTAATCACAAACTACAATCCAAGCTCCTTCCAGCCAGTAGAGATCTCTATTTCAAAGTCTCCAAGCAAATGGATGAAGCGGGTAATCCAAGTGTATCAATTCCAATGTCCAAATCCCATTCAAATTAGTTAATTACCTAATCAACTAAGTCCTTATCTCAAAGGTTGAATCTCTTAGGAATTAATTTTTTTGGAACCCTTAGTCCTCTAAAGAGAGGGGGGCTTTATAGGCTTGGGAGGCTTAGAATATGCATCTAGATCCTTTAGGATACGGATGGCATATTTCAAGATCCTTGGGACATTTCACAAGAAAGATGTTTGGCTGACGTCAGAACAAGTTGCGTCGAATAAGACTTGTCTAGCTGTGGAAAAGTAATCCGGCGTATTTCCACGAAAATGATCCAATGTAGCAACAATGGTCCGGGCGTGCATTGCCAGAGTATTACGCGTGCCGCCGCATAGAAGTTGTCCAGCTCGGTCTTATTCGGTTGCTTTTCTTGAAAGGTTTCCCTATTTTCTCATTCATTTTTTCTTTCTAAGTTATCTCTTTTGAAAAGTGGATCAAACATTTTTGGAAAACATAATGCTAAGAATGGCCAAAATGAATGAAACAGTGTCAATTGCCCTGACTTGTTGCTTGAGACAATCTCTAATTTCTTTATTGGGAGCTTTTCCTAGAGCACCCAAGTCTTAAGGCCGGTCAAAAATAGAGTGTCTACACACATATTTAGCTTACCCTTCAATGCCAACCAAGTTGGGATTGTTCGATTTCGCTATGAGGTTTTTTTCACCCTCCTCCTTTCCTTTTATTGATGCTTATTTGTATGTTGTACATTAAGTTCATCAATAAAGTTCCTTTTGTTGATAATAAAAAAAAAAGAGAGAGACTTTTATAATATTACTTTTAAATTTACTTACACTAATGTAGCAAGAGGTTAGGTCTTAAATGATTAATTTCTAAATAAATCAATAATTGACATGAATAAACAGTCCATATCATTAGGAATAAATTTGAGGATAATATTTTAAGAGTTTTAAGCATTTTCCGATATTGAAAAATGATGGAATAGGACTATTAAGACTGTTTAAATCATGGATTTTAGTAGAGATTTGGAAAAAAGAAAAATATGAGAAATATTTAATTTATATTTCTATTGGCGGTATATTTTGTACAAACCAATCATAGCCTAACACGTGGTCCATAATGGGTAATTCGGGGAATCAGCAAAGCTCTCCAGTCATCAATAGACACGTGACAACTTGTATCAATGGCAATGGATCTACAAGGCATGGGAACAGTCAACATACACAAGGTGACATGGCTAAATGGTTGCTTACAATTTAAATTCAAATTCAGGAGGGAAGCCCAACCACAAGAGTGATATCGTGGAAGCAAACTGTTCAAAGCCATGCCCAGTGATCAGGGAGATCACTTCGACAGCTATCACCTACTTCGACGGTTATCAGCCACTTCGAAGGTTGTCATCAGAGCTTATAAATATAAGAGAAGGTTGATAGTGAGGGCCCCCAGAACCAGATTAGAAAATCAGTTTATTTACTTTACATTTTTCGTTCCAATCCTTTACTTTCCAGTCCTTTATTTTCCACTACTACATTTCAAATTCATAAGAGTAGTTCTAAGATAGTCTGTTGCTGTAACTCCTTTCAAAGCTATAAAAGCGCGAAGGTACAATTGTAAACTCTTGTTTACTTAATGAAATTTGATTTCTATAAATAAGAATTAATGGTTCAAATTCATTTTACCCATAGATCTCACACTTTATCAATTTAATCTCCACTATACATTATCATCCTGGTTAAATTATGAGTTCTTAATTTTGAGACCCTAACTTTTTTGTGTTTTATTAATTATGAAAGTCAAAACCCTAAGCTTTTTATTAAATTGTAATGTCACTTCATATAATGTTAAATTTAACTTGAATTACAAATATACATGGGATCCTTCTAGGGAGTGGCCCCCTTTCATATCACTATTTTATATATTCTTTTATATTCTATTTCGTGGGTCTCATTTTGAATCCACAACAATGATTTGAACCATTCACTTTGTAGGTATAGTAGTAAAGATGAGTTGTACAAAAAATCAATTTTATAGGACATCACCAGGCATGAACAAATTATATTTTTTTCTAAATGAATGATAACTATGAGATTAAACTTAAACTGTCAATTTTATAAAACAAAATGCGATTTGGTTATCTATTTATTGATATCCGATGAAATTAATTTTTGCACAAACAATCTTCACTCCAAGGTATACGAGATGAATAGTTCAAACCATCATTATGGGCCTAGAATAGGACCACAAAATAAAGTATAAAGGATAGTAGTATGGAGATGGGACATTTTTATGCTACTATTACAAGCCTAATTTTTTCTCACTATACCAACTTTAAAAAAAATAAGTTCTCATTTTATCTCTCTACATTCCCATAATCTCAAAGGTACTTCAATTCCTAACATCCCCTTCCCTCCTCTCTCTCTCTCTCTCTCTCTCTCTCACACACACACACACATATACACACACCACCATAGATGATGATAGTGGAGTGGTAATGAATCTAGGATTTCCAAGATAATAGCAACAAGGGTGGCGAATCTAGGACTTCAGAATATCTGTGGTGGAAAATCTAAAGGTTTTTGTAGGTTGAGGGTGGTAAGGCTGGGGAATAGAGTGAAGAAATGGAAAATAGTGTTAGAAAGTTCATGAAGGAAAAGGAGAGGGAGGAGTTTGGTGTTGGTGGCATCAAGTGGGAAGGATCGGGCCTGGTGAGGTAATGATGAAAAGAATATGAGGTGGTAGAAAAGGATATGGAGAATGATGGGGCTGTGATTACAAAAGTGGGTAGGTGGGAAAGGTAAATAAGGCATTACCACCAAAAAAAGACAAATTCATATAGTAGTCCTCATACTTTACCTTTTGTGTTATTTGGGTCACTATATTTTTAATTAACTTGATTTTGACCTTAAATTTTAGATTTTATTTCATTTTAGTCCAACCAACAATGCAGTTAATGTTTTTGCAAGAAAATAATATTTTTCATGGCATGTGACTATTTTTAGGAGTAAAACACACATTTCATCACACTTCTCTCTTCCTTCCATCTCCTTCTCTCTCTAATGCCAATCTTAGTCCAACATTGATGCAGAGTGTTTGGCCATAGAGTTCCTGGAACTCATGGACAAACAAGACAAAGGGCAAAAGTACGAGCTAGTATGTGCGAAATGGCATGTGTTCAAAATAGTTTGAGATTTAGTCGAGACATGAAAAATGGCGTCACGATCAATACCCATCATTTTGCCATGGTGTACAATGGATTTCGGCCAAATTACACTGTTTAGGCCTCTAAACACGCTTTTTTGTAGCTTTTGGAAAGATTTGGTTTGCTAATTATTTGGTCATGGAGAATCCGTTAGAGGCTAGAAATTTTTTTTTTCCAGAATATTTAATTTTTATTCTAGTTTCCAGATTTGAGTTTAACTCAAATCTTTCTATGATTTGATAAATTTCGTATTGTCTTTGTTTTAGGCTTGACTAGAAAGCTTTTTCTTTCCCTAGCTTGTTTCCTATTGTAATTAGGTTTAGTTCCTCTATAAACAAGAGCTATAAGCCTTGGACAAATCAGTTGAGAATTAAATTACACAAAAGAGAGTACCTACTTTTCTATCACATTCGTGGTTGTTCTTTGTGTTTAGTGTTTATCCCATTATCTCCCCTACATCAGTTGGTATTAGAGCATGATTCGATTCACACTAGAGAGCTATCCTAACCCTAACAATGGTTCATAAAGGAGTTACTGCTAAAGATCAAGGAGCCTAATATGCCACTGTTAATGAGGTGTATAAGCGAGAAGACACGGCACGAGAGGCCGAAATGGAGGAGAGGCTTCAACACATAGAGAATCGTATCAACACCTTTCTAGAGTGATTTGATGCAATGGACATTAATTAGGCCCCGACCCCACAATCGCCAACCTAACCATTATTCTATGGAGGAGGAGGTGGATTCGGAAGACGAAAATGCTGACAACCCTTTTGTTGATTACCTAGCAAGGGTTAGAAGTCAGGAAAACATGGTTCCAAACCATGAGTCTCGTCACTGGGAATCCGGTCTTAAGGTCGACCTCCATGAATTCACGGGGGTCTAGCACCGGAAGAATTCCTAGATTGGATTGCTACTGTAAAGAATCTTGAAGTTCAAAGAGGTTCTTAATTCTAAGCGGGTCCAATTGGTGGCTACCAGGTTTTGTGGTAGGGCGACTGCATGGTGGCAACAAGTCAAGTTGACTAAACAAAGGCAAGGGAAAGAGAAGATTAGTTTGTGGGAAAAGCTGACGAACCATATGCAGACAGCCTTTCTACCCCTCAATTATACACGACTAATGTAACAGAGATTGCAAAATTTGCCGTCGATGACTAACTATAGGACAGAGTTCTATCAACTCATAGCTCGAAATAAATTGACAGAGACCAACGAGCAGTTGGTCTCTCGTTACATTGGAGGATTGTGATCACAATTTTAGGACATTCTAAACATGTTCGATTTGTTCTCTGTTTCAGATGCCTACCCGCAAGCACTGCAATCGAAGAAACAATCTAGCCAGAAGTCCATAGGAAGTGCATTGAGCTATCTAACACCGCAATTATGGGCTGTTAATACCCAACCAGCTGCTAGACTGGTTGTTCGACCTATCAACAAAGCAACGGGAATAGCAGAAATTGGCCACCGCTTTGCTAATTGCCAGAAAAGGCAATTGCTCTGGAAAGGCTCTATTTTTAGAGACAAAAGAATCACTTGAGGACTAGAATGAAGATTCAGAGCACACACCAGATTATGATGGGTCTAATGTGGAGGCAGAGGAGGTTATGGGGAGATCATGGTCCCCTCTTGGTTGTTCGACGGGTTTGCCTAGCCCCTCGAGAAACTGAAGGCGATTCTTGGTTGTGCAACAATATTTTCCAATCCATTTGTACTATTGGCGGCAACGTGTGTCGGTTTGTGAGTAATTCGGGAAGTTGTGAGAACGTGGTGTCCGAGAAAGCTAGCAAAAGTTAGGGTTGAAGACAAAGCAGAACCTGAACCCCTGTAAATTAGGGTGGTTGAAGAAGGGAAACGAGGTAAAAGTGACTAAACGATGTTTAATTTTTGTTTCCATTGGTTCGAAATACAAAGATCAAGTATGGTGTGACGTAGTAACAATGGATGTTTGTCGTCTTCTGTTGAGAAAACCATGGTAGTATGATTGGCATGTCAAGCAAGATGGTCGTAACTATACTTACAACTTAGTATTTAATACCATCAAGATCGTGTTGATCCCTACCAAAGAGTAATCACCTAAACCAAAGTCTCTGGAGGGTAGCAGCCTTTTGACAAGAGCACAGTTCGAGGCAGAAATTGTAGAGACGAAGATGTTCTTCGTGTTAGCGGCAAAAGAAGGTATGACATAACTGCCTAATGGGGAGGCACTAGAACTTGCCCAGCCCTTATTGTTGGAATTTGTTGATGTGTTCCCCATAGAATTGCCCGAAGGATTACCTCATTTGCGGGATATTCAACATCAAATTAATTTGGTGCCTAGCTCTAGTTTGCCCAACATGGCCCATTATCAGAGGAGTCCAAAAGAACATAAGGAGTTGAGGTGTCAGGTTCAGGAATTTCTATCTAAGGTCTTCATCAGAGAAATCATCAATCCCTGTGAGGTTCTGGTCCTACTTACTCCTAAGAATGACAAAACCTGGCGCATATGTGTTGACAACTGTTCCATCAACAAGATTACTATAAAGTACCATTTTTCTATTCCTTGATTGGATAACTTGCTTGACCAATTGGAAGGAGCTAAGATATTTACTAAGATGGATATGAAGAGTGGATATCATCAAATTCGAATCAGGCCTGGTGATAAGTGCAAGACAGCCTTCAAGACATGGGAGGGCCTTGTTCGAGTAGTTGGTCATGCCTTTTGGACTATCTAATGTCCTTAGTATTAGATAATGTCTCAATGGGACCATATAATTAAATGTGGTGTTATCATTTATAAGAAGCCTACAATTTAAGTGATTCAATTTAGTTAATAGGTTTAAGGGTATATGTGTTATGGACCTAATATGTAGATACTAGTTGTATAATTTCTATTTTTATGAGGGGCAGAAATAGAAATTAAAACATATTGGTTAAAGTTGGTTTTCATTCCTTTTGAACTTCCACAACCTTTCGGTTTTGAAAACCAATAAATAGAAATTAAAACCAATAATGGTTAAAGTTGGTTTTCATTCCTTTTAAACTTCCACAACCTTTCAGTTTTGAAAACTAATAAATAGAAATTAAAACCAATAATGGTTAAAAGTTGGTTTTCATTCCTTTTGAACTTCCACAACCTTTCAGTTTTGAAAACTAATTACAACCTTTAAAAGGTTATGGTCCTTATTCCTTCCCAAGTGGAAAAAAGAACACTGTCATTTTTCCTAAATCCTCTCAAGGAGAAACATAAGGCACCAAAGGGGAAAGGATTAGAAGGCAATAACATAATCAATAACAAAGAGTTTATTGATAATCACGTTTCTGTTTAATCGTTCATCAATGGATTCAGGTATGTCATTTTGTCTGGATTTCTTGATAATACACATGGTAAATGATCCGAAGTGTAAGGTTTATGTTCTGAAATTTATGTTTACACTTAGCACCTTCATCTGATTAATGAACCAAATCTTATGGCCATTCATCAACAAATTTGCAATTGTTTGCTTCGATGATATCTTAATTTATAGTCCTACTCCATATTTACATGTGCAACATATTCGAGAAGTACTAATAGTATTGCTGCGGGAGAAACTTTTCAGAGTAATCAATAAGTGCAATCAATAAATGTGTGTTCCTGACAGATAAGGTTCACTTGCTTGGCTACATAGTTTCCAAGAATGGGATCTCAGTGGATGACTTTAAGATTGAGGCAATTCGAAGGTGGCCTTAACCAAAGACCTTGTTCAATGTCCATAGTTTCAATGGGCTCTCATATTTCTACCAGTGATTCATTCCTCACTTCAATAGTACCATGGCTCCAATCACATATTGTATGAAAGAAGGAAAGTTCATGTAGACACACGAAGCTAGCTAGGCTTTTGGGGTTATCAAACAAAAACTAACAAGCGCACCTGTGTTGGTTCTTTTCAAAGGTAATTGACTTCGTGTTCCAGAATCAAGTTTAAGGTTGACAATTATCAGCAAACGGCATAATGAAGGCCGCATGGGTCGGGATAAGACATATGAATTAGTGGCAACATCTTACTTTTGGCCAACAATGAGGAAGGACACCTACAAATTCATGGGAGGTTGTCACATGTGCCAAGTCTCAAAGGGGACCACCATCAAAGTGGGTCTCTACATAACCCTGCCTATTCCATCTCATCAATGGTCCGACATCAGCATGGATTTTGCCATTGGGTTACCCCAAATTTAGTGAGGTAATGATTCAATATATGTGTTGGTCGACATGTTTTGAAAAATGGTGCACTTTATTCCATGTAAAAAGACTACAAATTTAGTAATGGTGCGCAACTATATTTTCGGAAGGTTTACAAATTGCATGGTCTACCTAAATCCATTGTTTCTGATAGAGATACATGCTTTTTCAGACACTTTTGGCGCTGTCTTTGGAAGTTGGCTAACATGAAACTGGATTTTAATAGTGCTTATCATCCCCAAACATATGGGCAGACAAAAGTGGTCAACTGTTCCGTGGGAAATATGCTTCGATGTCTAGTAGAGGATCATTTGAAGTCATGGGACCAAAAATTGTGTCAAGTTGCATTTGCATTCAATCACTCTGTAAACTGCAACACTGGATTGTCTCCATTTCAGATTGTCTACGGTATCATTCTTGACTTTCTACCAGTCCCCGACATTTCAGATTGGAAAATCAACGGATGATTAAGATTGTTCTATTTTACAAGTTTGTGGCCATCGTTAATCAAGTTTTTGAAAAAATTAATCTTAAACACAAGATTGATGTAGAGAAATGCAAACGAGTCAAATTCTTTTAAGCCATGGAAACTCGAGGATGAGTTTTTTCAAGTCGAGGAAAATGATGCAGATTGAGATTTTAAAATATTATATATTTTTATTTTATATTTTAAAATTAATTTTTAATTAGGAATATTCTAATTTAGTATAAAATGATACAGATTTATTTCGTTTCACAATTTGATTTGATGCAATTTTTCTATTCCATTAGTTTTGATTTTTATTTCCTATTTTATTAGTTTTTTGTAATCCAAGAAGTAGGTTAAGTATAAATAAAGTTGTAAGCCTCAAGGCTACAGGCAGGGCCAACCCTAAGATTTAGAGGGCTAAGGCGAATTTCGAAAATTGGGGCCCCTCTTACATTGAAAAAAAAAATTATGGATAAAACAATAAATTACAACTTTTTTATTTGTTTGTAGCCACAAAAAAATTTACTTGTATATATAATCATTAAAATTATAAACAAAACAATTTAATTAAACAAAATTAGGACAAAAAAATTAAGAAAAAATTATTCAATTAAAACTGATAAAGACCTAGGCAAAAAAATTAGGGCAAAATTATTTATTCCACTAAAATCTAGTAGATAAAGAAGGTAAAAAAAATAAAAATAAAAAAATTAGGACCCATATATTGTTCTTGGGCCCAAACACTTTTTTTTTTTTATAATAAATATGGTCCAAACTATACTTATAAATAAATATGGGCTAAACCATATATGATCCAATAAAATATTTTGGAGCCCTTTAAATTGATCTAAAAAAAAATATTGGGCCTATAAACATTTTACTAAATTTGGAAGTCCTATTTTGGGGGCTAAGGCACAGGCCTTACTGGCCTTAGGCTAGGGCTAGCCTGGTTACGAGAGTTTAAGTTGATATTTGATTAATAAAAATTGAGAATTTTCTCAAAATTATTTGTTTTTAGAGAGAGTATCTCTAGTTCAGATTTATTCGTGGTTTGGTCATGTTGTTTGCTCTTCTTTTCAATACACTTCCTTGCATCAAAATGTTAAGCTTCTTGTTCCCTGTCTTGGTGATTATTCGGATGACGATGCCAAGTTGAAGGCGAATTCTTCTTAACTTGGACGGAATGATATAGAGTGGTTGGCCATAAAGTTCCTGAAACTCATGGACAATTGGGCAAAGGGAAAAAATACTAACTGACGTGAAATGGCAAACACTCAAAATAGCTTGAGATTCAATTGAGACATGAAAAATGGCGTCATGATCAATACCTATTGCTTTGCTGTAATGCACGATGAATTTCAGTCAAATTCCACTATTTAGGCCTCTAAACACCCATGTTTGCTGTTTTTGAAAAGATTTGTTTTGCTAATTACTTAGTCTTGGAGAATTTATTTGACGCTAGATTTTTCCAAAATATTTTACTTTTATTCTAGTTTCTCGATTTGAGCTTAACTAAAATTTTTCTATTTTTAGTAAATTTTATATTGTCTTTGATTTGGACTCGACAAACAAGCTTTACCTTTCCCTAGCTTGGTTAGTTCCTCTATACATAACAGTTGTAAGCCTCAAGGAAAATTAGTTTTATTATTGAGAATTAAATTATTCAATATAGAGTATCTTTTTTACTGTCAAATTCGTAGTTGTTCTTTGTGTCAAGTGTTCATCGTATTATCTTTCCTGCATCAAACATGCACCTTGTCAAAACTCACACCACTACCACTATTATACACCTCCAAAACCCACCACCCATCACCATCAAACACCACTGCCACCACTATACACCAGCACAATCTACCACCAAGTAATATCACCCATAATAAATCTAAAATCAAAACTAAAATTAGAAGAAAAATAGAAGATTTGTAGCCATCGTAAACCATCTACCATAGCGGAGAGGACAACAGTCATGCGGCAACAGTAATCAATAGATCTACATCACGCTCTCCTCTCTCTCCTTCGAAAAGTGTGTCCCACCAACTAGAAAAACCTTTCCATTTTTCTCTCATTCCCTCAATCACGATGCTCCATTTCCCCTATCCAATATGCATTGACAGTCGGCACTTCCCCTATCCAATATGCATTGACAGTCGGCACTTCCTTTAGCCCCTTCCGTATTGCCCATTCCAATTCTTCATCTAGCTCATTGTTCGTCGCCCATCTTTATATTCTTCATCATTTTCCTAACCAATCCCTTATTAATCTTGTTGATTCCCTCCATTTTTCTATTGCCCACCATAATCTCACTGCCCATCATTTTCTCTCCCTCTCAACACCCCTAGTCAATTCACTTTCCTTTCCCATCACAACCTTCCGTCACTTTCTTTCCCCTTTCTAGCTCCCTTCATCAATTTCCTTTCCTTCCTTTGGCCCCTCGTCTTCCACTATATATATTTGTACACTGTAGAGTTGTTTTTAAGAGAGTTAAATCCCTTCGAGTGAGTCAACTCTATGAGTTGGGCTAACTTTTACAATTTTGTCCCTTAAAAAATAAGATGTGTCACTCGAATAATATTAGGGATCATGAAAAAAATATTATGAAATGCTTTATTAAGATTTTTCATCCCTTGATTAGTGTGTGATGTTTTCTTGTATGTGTAATCTAACGGTAGAGAATCTTTTATGATTATTTTTATGATATTTTTTTTATGATGCGTAGCATTACTCGTGTCACTCACGTACATTACTTCATGTGCATTACTTCCATCCAAATTTCTAATCTCTATTATTAATTGTACTAAAATGAGACAAAATCTAAAATTCAAGGTTAAAATTGAACCAATTAAAAGTATAAGCACCAAAATGACAATGATGGAAAAGTATGAGGACTACTAGTGTAACTTACCTAAAAACTATTTGTGACAATTATTAGTGAACAAAGAGTGTATCAGTCGCCAAATATAACATTTACGTGATGGAATAAATTTATCTTCAAAAGTACTACATGTTTTGCGAAGAATTGATTTGTCACTGAAAACAACATTTTTAGTGAAGAATTAGAGTGGCATGTGCCATTTTGTGGACGCCAGCGCCATTCTTTGCCAAATTTCACTGTTTCTAGCCTTTGAGGACCAAAAATGGGATTTTAAGGTTTAGGAGGCAAAAATGGGTTGGAAAAGGGGTGTTCAAGCCCTTTTAAACCATTTTTCAAGCGAAATCACATTATATTAGTTATAGAAAGGTGATCTTTTGTGATCTCGTCATTGCAAGTACCACAATGATATCTAGGACTTATAGTCAGTCTAAGGCCAAGTTTGGAAATTTGTAAAAAATTCAAAAAGTCAAAAAGTTACTCAAAAAGTTAAAAAGTTAATACTATTCATCAAAAGTCAACAATTACTGCTGCACAACTCCCAATTCAAAATTTTCCCTACAAATCAATTTTTACAATTTTTTATTACACATTTTTCCATAAAAAGTCAAAAAGTTAACCCAAATATTCATATTTTTAACTTCAATTTTTTAGTCCAAAAAGACAAAAAGTACATTTATTTAGGACACCCCAAACAACCCCTAACTGAGCTACTTAAAGATAGTAGGGTGGTTGCTCTAGAGAAATAGAGGTTGCAAAGGATTCTCTTTTGCATACCAGTTTTCCTTTCCTAGGTACAAATGAAGATAAGAAAGAATAAGAAGAATAAGAGAATGCCAAAGAAGTCAAGATGGATCAGGTTACTCGAACTTAAGAAAAATATATTGAGATTGAAGAGACTATACGAAAGAATGCTACTGATACAACTCATGTTGGCAACTGACCTACCAAGTATTGCTTTAGACTAAGGCCTTCTTGTATTTTCCTTTCTTGCTTCTCTTCTTCATGGTCTTGTTCAAACCATTTTCTATTCTTGTATGGTCAGTTTGTTAGAGAAATGGTTTTTACCATTAATTTTCGATAATTTTGAGCTTTCATTAATGTAGGTCCCATACCTCGGTTTGGGTGGATCCGAGTGGCAATACGTTCCTTGCCATGTGGTGAATAAGAATATATTTCCGGGTGGTCGAAACCATTGACGAGTGAATGAGAAATTGATACCGAAGTGAGCCTTATAACTATGAAAAATGTTTGGTGTGGTTCCATGAGTTGGTATCTAAAACCTTGTCCCACATAGGAAACATAGAAGAGTTTGAATATGTTTATAAGTTCTAAGTTGGAGACCTTGGGTTGGGCCCCAAGGGGTACCCAAGTTTTGTAGGAGGAGGAGTTATGGACAAACCCAAAACTATTCCGGTCGGGGCAGACGTGGGTGTGGGTATGGGTCTAACCCATCCTTTGTTTTTTTGCTCCAAATTTTTTGAGATGTTTCAAATAAATTCTGCGGGGAAAATTCAAATACCGAAATTTTGAATTCAAAATTTTCGGTTATAATCCTTCTAGCATTTCCAACCAGGTGCGTCTATTCTTCATAACGGTTTTGGAAATGGCACTGTATTGCCTTTATTTAAAGCAATCCTTCATTCCAGATTGGCATACATATGACTCTCGTATCCAGTCCTCTCAAATCTCTGCTTCATATATTCTACTTTTTTCCATCTTCTGTGAGTTCAAAATACGCAGCCTGGTTCGCTGTACAAACTAGTTCGCAGTGCTGCGTCTGTTTGGGGTAATTGTTGAATCCTGGAGGCAGGACGTCTGTTATTCTCGAGCACCTAGGAGAGGACGAATTTCTTTCTTAAAGATACAGTGTCCATACACTGGCCTCAATCACAAATTTGTTCTAAGTTTGATTTTTTTTGCTGAAAGTTGTAAGTTCTGTCTTTAATAAATTTCTGTTCTTACTATTTGATCTGTTCTGTTTTATTATTCTGTCAAATTAATTATTATCGAAGCATTATTTTAACCAACAATTTTAAGATAGAAATTATCTCTGATTTGGTTACTGTTTTATGTTTATAATCCAGTATCTATATTCTTCGATTAAAAAAAATATACAAATTAATTTGCAGAATTGTGATGTAGTCGGTGTAGTTATAGACTAGACAGAACAATGAAATAGTCTGTGTGTTTTTTTTTTTTCTGTTAGTTTATGAGATCATATGTTGATAGGTTGTTGTATTTCATAAGTGCCGAAGCATTTTATCACATGCACTGCTGTTCGTAGAAAATGTTCACATGCACTGTTTTTGAATAAAATTCTGGTTTGATCATTTACTGGTTTGACAGAAATTCTGATTTGAATAAAATTCTTTTTAATAATAAAATATTCATATTTTGCACTACTTCTTGAATAAAATATTTTATTCTCTATTTCATGAATGCACTAGTAGTTTATCACATGCCATGTGTGTTGAATAAGTTGTTTTTTAATATATAAGCAGTATGTTCAGTTTCTGGTTTAATCGTTTTCTATATTATTAGAATACTATTTTTTTTTGTTTGTTTCCTATTTTGCGTTTAAATAAATTAATAAGTTGCTGTATGTGGTTATCCATTTATTTGGATTCATGGAGCATGATCAGTTTAGTCTTTAGGAATTTTGGACATATTGTCTTTAGCATTTACAGTGTATTAAAGTAAGTTTACATTGTGTCTAATGCTCTACGGGTTGCCTTTATCATTTGAATTCAGTTTTTTTTTTTTTTTTTTTTTTTTTTGTTCTGGTTTAAATTAGATTGTAATTTTTATTACACAGTATGACTCTTTGATTAATTACTTTGTTCTGTCATATTACTGTTGGTCATTTTAATTTGATTATTTTGATAAGTTAATTTATTTGGTCAATTGAATTTGATTCTCTTAAAACAGTTTGTTAGTTTGATTTTATATTATTTTTTGTTTGTCTTCAATAAAGATATATTCTTGATCTCCTCATATTTATTTAGTTGTTTATTTTCCTATAGAATATTTTGTTCTAGAATTTTGTTAGATTATTTATTCTATTGGTAAATAATTTCTGTTTAATTTAATTTATTTTATTAATCAGAAAGTTAAAGATGGCAACTGAGGGTACTGTTATTACTCCTAATCCCATTGTGCCTTCACCGGTGGTTTCTATTCTGGTTGTAACTCCTGCTCTGACTCATGGCTCGGGTCATGGACATGTTCCAGTGAACCATGGGGAAAAACTTGAAAAATTCAGTGGTACCGATTTTAAAAGGTGGCAACAAAAGATGTTATTTTATTTAACCACCCTGAATTTGGCAAGGTTTTTACAAGAAGATGCGCCAACTCTGAAAGAAGATGAGAGTGATGCGCAAGTTGTCGCTGCAGTAGATGCATGGAAACATGCAGACTTTCTCTGCAGGAACTATATCCTCAATGGATTGGACAACACACTTTACAATGTGTATAGTCCAATCAAGACAGCAAAAATGTTGTGGGATTCCTTGGATCGCAAATATAAGACGGAAGATGCAGGAACAAAGAAATTTGTTGTTGGCCGCTTCCTGGATTTTAAGATGGTGGATTCCAAAACGGTGATCAGTCAAGTCCAAGATCTATAACTTATCTTGCATGAAATTCATGCAGAAGGTATGTCTCTGAGTGAGTTTTTTCAGGTAGCAGTTATGATTGAAAAATTACTGCTGTCTTGGAAGGATTTCAAGAATTATTTAAAGCACAAACGCAAAGAGATGTCACTGGAGGACTTGATTGTCTGGTTGAGGATTGAAGAAGACAACCGTGGGTTTGAAAAGAAAAATGGGCGTAATCTGATGGAGGCTAAGGCTAATGTGGTGGAACAGAAGCCTAAGCACAATAGTAAGAAGAGGAAGTATCCTGGTGAGAGTTCAAAACATAGCTCTGGTTCAAAGACAAGTGAAATTCAAAACTTCACAGGTAAATGCTATGTGTGTAACAAGCAAGGACATCGTGCCAAAGATTGTTACAAGCGTCGAACTCAACGAACCTTGAAAAAGAAACCTGCTCAAGCCAACATAACAGAGGAGGAAAATCTTTGTGCAATGATTTCAGGATTACATGTGTCCGGAATGGTGTCTGAAGTGAATTTGGTAAACAACCCCAAAACATGGTGGGTGGACACAGGTGCTACACGTCACATTTGCTCTGAGAAAAAGATGTTCTCCACATATCAGGTGGTAGAAAATGAGGAACAACTTTATATAGGCAATTCTTCTACCTCCAAGGTTGAAGGCAAAGGACAAGTAGTACTCAAGATGACATCAGGCAAAGAGCTTACTTTGAAAGAAGTGCTGCATGTACGAGAAATCTGGAAGAACCTGGTATCTGGATCATTGCTGAGCAAGAATGGGTTTCGCCTTGTGTTTGAATCTGACAAATTTGTACTCACTAAAAATGGGGTGTATGTGGGGAAAGGGTACTTGAGCGATGGGCTCTTTAAACTAAATGTAATGACAGTGGTTCCTATTTCTAATAAGAATAACACATCTTCTGGTTACTTTGTTGAGTCTTTATATAGTTGGCATGGTAGATTAGGACATGTTAATTATGGTACTTTGCGTAGATTAATTAACTTAGAATATCTACCTAAATTTCATATTGATGCAAATCATAAGTGTGAAGTATGTGTTGAATCAAAATTGACTAAGGCATCTTTTAAGTCAATTGAAAGAAATACTGAACCTTTGGATCTAATCCATAGTGATATATGCGATTTGAAATTTGTTCAAACACGAGGACGGAAAAAATATTTCATCACCTTTATTGATGATAGCACTCGGTACTGCTATGTATACTTGTTACGAAGCAAAGATGAAGCCTTAGAAAAATTCAAAGAATTTAAGACTGAGGTTGAGAATCAACTTGGCAAGAAAATAAAAGCTATAAGGAGTGACAGAGGTGGTGAATATGAAGCACCATTTGGTGACTTATGTTCACAATTAGGAATAATACATCAAACCATCAAGATTTTATACACCTCAAAGAAATGGAGTTCTTTGCCGAAAAAAATCGTACTTTAAAAGAAATGATGAATGCCATGTTAACAAGTTCAGGGTTACCTCAGAACTTGTGGGGGGAAGCTATTCTTTCCGCTAATTATATTCTCAATAAAATTCCTCATAAGAAGTCTCATAAAACACCGTATGAATTGTGGAAAGGTCGAAAGCCTTCCTACAAATACTTGAAAGTGTGGGGGTGTTTGGCTAAACTGGCAGTACCAGAACCAAAAAGGGTTAAAATTGGACTCAAGACTGTTGATTGTATTTTCATAGGATATGCAAACAACAGCAGTGCCTATCGGTTTTTGGTACATAAAAGTGAGAACACAGAGATTCATGTCAATACAATTATCGAGTCTAGGAATGCATCATTCTTTGAAAAATATGTTTCCTTGTAAATTGACACAAGAGCCTAAAAGGACATATGATGCTGCTTTTGACAATGATCAAAGGCAAGTTGAGAAAAACCCAGAGGAAAAAATCGAGGAGGAACCCAGACGTAGTAAAAGAGCTAGGACAGGAAAAGCTTTCGATCCTGATTTCTTAACATACTTACTGGAAGAGGAGCCTCGAACTTTCAAAGAAGCAATGTCTACTCCTGAAGCTCCTTCCTGGAAAGAAGCTATCAATAGTGAAATTGAATCAATCCTGCAAAATCATACATGGGAATTGGTGGATCTTCCACCAGGCTGTAAGCCTCTTGGTTACAAGTGGATTTTTAAAAAGAAGATGAAACCGGATGGTTCAATTGATAAATACAAGGCAAGACTTGTAGTTAAAGGTTACAGGCAAACTGAAGGAGTAGATTATTTTGATACTTACTCACCTGTAACAAGAATAACGTCTATTCGAATGTTAATAGCTATTGCAGCTTTGTATAATCTTGAGATCCATCAAATGGATGTTAAGACTGCATTCTTGAATGGCGATTTGAATAAGGAAATTTACATGGAACAACCAGAAGGGTTCGTGGTTCCAGGGCAAGGGAAAAAAGTGTGCAAACTTGTGAAGTCTCTTTACGGTCTAAAACAAGCACCCAAACAATGACATGAAAAATTTGACAATGTAATGATGTCAAATGGATTTAAAATTAATGAATGTGATAAATGTGTTTATGTGAGAAACATAGAAAAGGGATATGTCATTGTTTGCCTATATGTAGATGACATGCTCATCCTTGGTAGTAATAATGAAATGATCAAAGCTACCAAGAAAATGTTGAACTCTAAGTTTGATATGAAAGATATGGGAATAGCAGATGTTATTCTTGGAATAAAAATTACAAAGACATCTGAAGGATATACCTTGTCTCAAGGACATTATGTTGATAAAATACTTGAGAAATTTAACAAGCATGACGATCGTCTCGCTAAGACCCCTATAGATGCTAATCTTCATTTGATGAAGAATATGGGTGAAGGTGTATCACAAGTAGAATACTCCCGGATCATCGGAAGCTTAATGTACCTCATGAACTGCACTCGTCCAGATTTAGCATATGTAGTTAGCAAATTAAGTAGGTATACAAGCAATCCAGGAACAGACCACTGGACAGCAATAGTTAGGGTACTTAGATATCTAAAGTATACTCGAAACTATGGGCTGAACTATATGAGATATCCAGCAGTATTAGAAGGTTATGGTGATGCTAATTGGATCTCAGACACTAAAGACTCTAAGTCTACTAGTGGTTATGTCTTTACCCTGGGAAGTGCAGCAGTCTCATGGAAGTCATCCAAACAGACATGCATTGCAAGGTCCACAATGGAGTCCGAATTTATTGCTTTAGATAAAGCAGGTGAAGAAGGAGAGTGGCTTCGTCAATTTTTAGAGGATATCCCAATGTGGCCAAAACCTGTGCCAGCCATTTGCATTCATTGCGATAGTCAAGCAGCAATGGCAAGAGCACAAAATAATATGTATAATGGTAAGTCTCGTCATATTCGACGTAGACATAATATCATAGGCAATCGCTTCTCAAATGGAGTTATCTCCATTGAGTACATAAGGTCAAAAGATAATATCGCGGATCCGTTAACCAAGGGTTTGACCAGAGAGCAAGTTTTAAGATCATCGAGGGGAATGGGATTAAAGCCTTTTAACTAAAGAGTCGCCTTAATGGCAACCCAACCTAGTTGACTGGAGATCCCAAAATCTAGGTTCAAAGGGACAACCGAATTATGTGTGACTCGTTAGTATCACTAAGGGAAAAATTTTCCTACCCTTTCCTATGATGACATAGTGATGTCTGCAGCGCTAATCAGGTTAAGCTTTGCTTTTAATGATATTCATATCTTGGAACTCCAAGTGGGGTATAGCAGAATACTCTTAATGAGAATCACCTATATGAGTGTGAACTGGGCCGGTTCTATGGGAATTGGAAAAAGGCTAATTCTCTAGAGCACTCAAGAAAACCAGGAATTGTCCAGGGCCAAAATGGGCACAACCGATAGAACTAGATTGTGTAAGGAAATAAAACTGTGTGATAGACTGTTGTTTCGGTTTACATCAATGGCAGAATAGTTCAAGACATCATGTTCACTAATCAGCCAATAAAACCCGATCGTCTTTTACAAGGGAAGGTTCAAAGCCACAAGCTACCTATCCTTTGCAGGATATTTTCAGTTTTGTACTCTCAGTGTCTGCATGTTGTTGCATATTCGTTTTCAATTTCATTCATGTGGGGGATTGTTAGAGAAATGGTTTTTACCATTAATTTCCGATAATTTTGAGCTTTCATTAATGTAGGTCCCATACCTCGGTTTGGGTGGGTCCGAGTGGCAATACGTTCCTTGCCATGTGGTGAACAAGAATATATACTCGGGTGGTTGAAACCATTGACGAGTGAATGAGAAATTGATACCGAAGTGAGCCTTATAAATATGAAAAATGTTTGGTGTGGTTCCATGAGTTGGTATCTAAAACCTTGTCCCACATAGGAAACATAGAAGAGTTTGAATATGTTTATAAGCTCTAAGTTGGAGACCTTGGGTTGGGCCCCAAGGGGTACCCAAGTTTTGTAGGAGGAGGAGTTATGGACAAACCCAAAACCATCACCACACGCGCGCGCCGCTGCCGCCGTCCGTCCGGCCGGGTCGGGGCAGACGCGGTGTGGGTATGGGTCTAACCCGTCCTTTGTTTTTTGCTCCAAATTTTTTGAGATGTTTCAAATAAATTCTATGGGGAAAATTCAAATACCGAAATTTTGAATTCAAAATTTTCGGTTATAATCCTTCTAGCATTTCCGACCAGGTGCGTCTATTCTTCATAACGGTTTTGGAAATGGCACTGTATTGCCTTTATTTAAAGCAATCCTTCATTCCAGATTAGCATACATATGACTCCCGTATCCAGTCCTCTCAAATCTCTGCTTCATATATTCTACATTTTTCCATCTTCTGTGAGTTCAAAATACGCAGCCTGGTTCGCTGTACAAACTAGTTCGCAGTGCTGCGTCTGTTTGGGGTGATTGTTGAATCCTGGACGCAGGACGTCTGTTATTCTCGAGCACCTAGGAGAGGACGAATTTCTTTCTTAAAGACACAGTGTCCATACACTGGCCTCAATCACAAATTTGTTCCAAGTTTGACTTTTTTTGCTGAAAGTTGTAAGTTCTGTCTTTAATAAATTTATGTTCTTACTATTTGATCTGTTCTGTTTTATTATTCTGTCAAATTAATTATTATCGAAGCATTATTTTAACCAACACAGTCAAACGACCTCTAATGTAACTTCTTTTGGTAGTGATGACATGAAGATCTTTCCTTGCTAAGAATCCATAGTATGAAACTTTTTCTCAATATAAAACTTGTAGTAAAGCATTTACTTGTCTTCGAAAAAATCTCCCGTGACTTAAACTTCTCTATTCTCGGAATCTTGGCACTCTCTCCTCACATGCAAAAGATCTTCATTTGCTCAAAGATTGTTGTTTAGGTAAAAGGACTCGATGTCCTTAAAGTAAGCATAATTGTTGGGAATTACACTCTATTTTCTTTGATTTGGACTATCGATCAACCCCTGTTCTCAAAAAGATGTTGGCTACATAGCTGACCTCTATTATCTTCCTTTGCATGGTGATTTCTCGAGCATTGTCTTGGCCTCACTTTCCGTTATGCTTAAAAATAAGCCTTCTTCGAGATGGGCACTCAATTCGCTCCGTTGATCGACCCTTGACAAGAGGTGGTGATGGCGATTTAAGTATCCTCAACTCCTTTGTCAAGAGTTCCACCTACTTAATTGTTGTCATGGTGGCTTGATCTTTTTGAGCCAAATGGATGGCCTACTGAGTTCTCTCAAATCTCTCCGCCAATGGAGGATCGTCCTTTGGCCTTCTATCCATGGCTTAAGTGTTACCGGCAACATGCCTTCTTGGTTAGTTGTGCTTCGTTCTCTATTTGGTACATTGATGTTTTCCATTGTCATTTGTTGCAAACTTGTTACTAGAACGTCTCGACTTAAGTATTTCCTACAACACCACCAAATTGTATAGGAAAACATACCACACGGTGAAGATGACAACAAAAAGAACTAAGACACCATAAAACCTTTCTTTTATTGATCTTAAAATCACGAATAGAAGACTCTTTGATTGTAGTGGTCAACTAGGGACTCTCTGTTACTTAAATCGGTGATCACATCTCACGAGGAACTCTCTAATGTCTAAGTCAGTGGTCGAAGTAGTGTATCTCTCAAAAAAGTAAGCTAGAATTCTTGAGATTGTGTGTACCTGGCTTCTAGGACTGTTGGCTTACTTAAATGTGTTGAAACTGCTGTTAAAACATCTTTTCAATTATTTTCCCTCATTTTTCTGCTTGTTGTGGAATCATGTCTCATGTTCGCGATATACTTGGAAAAGATAAGCATGATGTAGACTTACGCAAAACCTATTTTATTTATTGCTCAAGCTTGGTTGTCCGACCTTATGACGCAACTCAACCATTTGGTTGGGAACTCTGGATTAGGATCCTCTAGAGTAATAACCCTAAAGTGATGTTCTACAGTGAGAGATCCAACGGCTGAAATTAAAACTATCCAAAATGATGTCGTTTTGGTTAGTAAGTTGAAAAAAAAAAATTTTAAAAAAAAATTCAGCTTTGGTTCAAAATAACGAACAGGTCCTTGCAAATATGAAGCAATAGAGAGACACTCTCTCTTCTCCTCAGCGGCCATAAAAGTAAGTTAAACAATTGCAAAAACATTTTTACAGATTATACTCACATTACTTTATACATTTTAGATTAAAATGTAGATTGATTGGGGTATCTATTTCCATTACATTTCTGACAAAAACTGCTAGCTTATGCATTTTATAAATATCTCAGGAGCAACACCCAAATCTGTTTGAGTTGATGAATGTCAAGGATCTCACCCTAGCTCATTTTGGTTTTCTGTATAGAAATTCTATGTGAATGGTATTTTCTTGTGTTTAATAAAATACCGTTTTGAACTTATGAAATAGATTGCTCTTTCTTTTTAATTATTATGTCTTGTTTGGAGTAGGGGTTCGGCAGCGACGACAAGACGGCGACGCGACGGGACGCAGCTGGAAGGAGTGGCCTCTCTCTCTCTCTCTCTTCTTCTCTCTCTCGCACTCTGTTTTCTTTCCTTCTTCTCGCCTTCTACTGTTGCCGCTATACCTGCGGAGGGGAATTTTGAAATCAAGCTTCTTTTTTTTTTAGCAATGCTAGGTATCATGAAAAACCTTTCATGAAAATAATCATGAAAGCTTTGTGACCCTTGAATTACACTTAGAATAAAGCACCATACACTAATCAAGGGAATCCAAGGATCATAAATCTTTCATGGTCATTTTCATGAAATTTTTTTTATGATCCCTAACTTTTCTCTTTTTTTTTTTTCTTTCAACACACTACCCAAAATGACGTTGTTTTGGCTAGTTTTAATTTCAGCCGCTGAATCTCTCAATCTAGGAGATCACTTCAGGGTTATTACTTTGGAAGATCCTGATACGGGAAGTCTACTCGACTACCCTACCACGTGTCCTGCTCGACCGTTGTGTGACTAGCTCGGCTAAGCATCGTGATAGCTCAAATTTTACCTCTCATAATAAACACATGAGAAAATAGATATTAAAAAATGAGGAGGATTCCTAGTGTTGTTTGGGTTTGTGAGGCCCACCACATTTAGATGATTTAAATCGTTCATTTTGTTAGACACTTCGTATATTTCATTTATAAAAATAAATAAATAAATAAATTTGGTCAATATGATAATCATAACTTATTTAATTTACTGCGTTTGTTTTCAAAAAAATGGGTGACAATTGTGTTTGTAAAAATAAACTATCAATTTTTTTGGTAACAAACGCAATAGTTTGAATAAGTTATAATTATCAAATTAACTTAATTTTTTTCATGGATGAAATACATGAAATGCTTGACAAAATAAATAGTTCGGATCATCAAAACGAGACTTATGGTAAGTAACATGGGCCCAAACATCGTTTTCCATTCCAGATGATGGACCGAAATAAATTTGCCTCCTGTAAAAAAAAAAAAAAAAAAAAAGGATTGGGCTTTTATCAAGTCAAAATCTAAATGTGACCGTCATGTTAAGGCCCATAAGCCTACCACGGGTCCCGTTTCGATCTAAAATGTTCATTTTATAGAGCCTTCCATTTATAACATTCATGAAAATAATAAAGTCTATCTGATTATCGCAACTTTTTCATTTTATCACATTTATATGCACCAAAAAACAAAAGAAAAAAGAAAAAAGAATGAAAAATATGTTTTTCAAAATAAATCATTCATTTTTTGGAAACAAACACGATAAAATAAAAATGTTACGATTATTAGATAGACTTAATTTTTTCTATAAATGACATAACTAAAGAATTTACAAAATGAATAGTTTGAGATTCTAGTGGCCTTCACATGTCCTAACATGACAATCAAGTTCAAATTCGAAATTTAATGATGTGATTGATTCATGGATTTGTCAGGATTTTTTTTGGGGGGAGGGGGCTGTCTAAAAGTTAGATTCATTTTTCCAAATCTAATAATGTGACAATCAAATAAAATATTTAAGATAATTTTTTTTTTGACATCTTCTCTAATTATTAATCAATCATCTCTCTTACACATCATTGAATCTAAAAAATAGGTTTAAAAAATAAACTTATATATCATTTTTTTTATAAATGAAATGTACATAATTATATTTCACATATTTTTTTTCTTTCTCCTAAATCTATCACCAAATTCACGAACCAAAAAAAAGAGTGAATAATGCAGTCGAGCCAACAACAAAGACAAAGACCTCCTTCTGTGTTCATGTGGGTCCGTACCTAGGAGATACAACTTCAAAGAGACTATCTGATTTTGGTTACCATAAGTAAAAATGAAAAAAAAAATTAAACCGAGATTCAAGATGGTGAGGGAAACATTATAGTATATATATTCATATACATCTTATAATTAAATAAAAAAATATTAACATAATTTTATATTTTATAAATTATAGTTGAAAAAATAATTATGTCATAATTAAACATAACATGAGACATAACTAAATATCTCATTAATAATAATGAAAATAATGTCATAATTAAATAAGAAAATTAATCATAACTAAAAAAGAAAATGACATAACTAAAGGTGCATATGATACACTCTTTCAAGAATATGTATATTAGAATTTTTCTAATGTTGTGTTTGATTGAGAGATTTGGAAAGGAATTTGGAAAGAGACAGAGAAAATATAGGTAAAATGTAAATAAAATATATTTATATTTTATCTAATTTTACACACATTTTCTCTTTTTTTTTTTTTTCCAAATCTCTTTCTAAATCTTCCAACCAAACAAAACATAAAGAGAAAAGATGTGTAATATAAAATCTTGTTATTTTTTATTTTGGTGATATTAGTTATAATAATATTTAGCATGGATATGGTGTTAAAAACAGAAATGGAGTCGGCCGCCCATTCCTGCTCCTGTAGCACCCCCAAAACGACATTATTTTGAGGAAAATTTCAATTAAAAAAAAAGAAGAAAAAAAAGATAGAGCAGAGGCAAACCAAAGGGAGAAGAAGGAAACGGCGGTCAAACGAGGCAACCCACAATCCGAACAAGGCATCAATGAGTTCCAAACAGAGATTCTGATGCTATCGAAGCTCAGGCATCGCCATTTGGTGTCGTTGATTGGTTATTGTGATGAGAACTCAGAAATGATCTTGGTTTACGAATGGAAAGAAAATCTAGAAAAAAAAGTAGAGAGGATATATATATATATATATATTTATAAATCAAAACACACAAATATACAAACGATTTTACCAAAAAAAAATTTGAAATCATAGATGTGGGTTGCTTGAATGAGTGCTCTATTCCTCTAGAGTGCTCTATTTGCTTGAATGAATTTCACGAAGATGAGACTCTTAGATTATTGTCCAAATGTAATCATCCCTTCAGGGTGCGAAGACCACCGCTCGATTTGGAGATCTCATCCAGGGTACGAAGACCACCGCTCGATTTGGAGATCTCATCCAAGGTACGAAGACCACCGTTCGATTTGGCGACACACTCTCTCTCTTTTTGTTCGATCGGAATGATTTGGTTTTCACTCTTGACTTCATTTAATCCATAGCAGGCAAACACAGATCTGTTTCATCAAATTTGTTCCATGAATATGTTCTTCCTTCATTCTTCTCCCTCCGGTTTGCCTCTGCTCTGTCGTTTTTTTTTTTAATTGAAATTTTTTTCAAAACGACGTCGTTTGAGGGTACCGTAGGACGAGTCACAGGAATGAGCAGCCGAGGATCCAGACTTGGTAAGCTATGAGATGCCAAGGCCAAACATAGAAATCCCCGGTTATGTGTTTGTGCTGTTCAAGCAAAATCGAAGATAGACACTTAACTCACCTTCGAGAGAGAGAGAGAGACCACTTCTCCACCCGTGACTTCACCTCCCCCAACCACCTCAGCCTTTCTGTTGCCGCCGTCTTTTTCAATGCTCAAAGAGAAACTGTTCCAAGACGCCTCTGCTCTGCTCTTGTGCTTATAATAAAGCTCTTTGTTTAAGAGTTCACCATTCAAAGCAATAATGGTTCATTTCTTACTAAAACAAATAAAAATAAATAAATAATGGTCATCTCTATTATAATAACTTCAAGGGTAAGTGAGAGGCTCTCTTTCTTTCTCTCCTTTTATGCACCATCCCTATCTTTCTTTCTCATGTGTCCCAGTTAACTACTATGGCCGTTGTGGCTATGTATGACTCGTACTACTCTGGCTATGTATGAGGTGTCTTGCTCACGTTCGTTTGCTAAGAAGAAAAGCTTGGGACCCCACTGGGGAGACCCCCAGCACCCCAGTGGGTGCTGATTGGCCAGAAATTTTTTTATTTTCTTTCAATCATTAACCCTACGTATGTGTGGAGATAGTGGGGGTGGGTTTGACTAGGGGTCTGCAACATAGCTCTTTGCTAAGCTTTATTTAAGTATTAAATAACAGCAATGCTTGTTAATCCGAATTTTCATAGCGTGAATGTTCGAATGTCTCAAAACGACATCATTTTTTAATGTCTCAAAACGACGTCGTCTTAAAAAACAATGTCATTTTAAGATATTCGAATCATTCAAATCACACAAATTCGAGTTACCATGTATTTTTCATTAAATAAGGTCAAAAATAAAATATATATTTTATATATTTTTAATGAAGAATTCTACGATAGACACATTAAAAAAATGTGTGTATCATATACCTTAGTTGTAATATTTGTAATTTTTTATTATGACTTATTGCGATATTGATTATGATTCAATTATGTCTCAAATGATGTTTGGTTTTAATCTTTGGTTATGACATATTGTACTATTAGTTATAACTAAATTATGACATATTATTATGAAAAATGCTTGAGAGCTTTAAAATAAGAGCTCTAAACCATGCACTAATGACATGGAAGTGTGTGGGGTCCAGCTTGATGTGATGTTTTGGCTTAAAAATTTTTTTTTTTGGACATGCCAACTCATTAGAGCTCTTTTAGAGCTCTACTTTTAGAGGTCTATAGCATTGTTGTATTATTATTGTAATTTTAATTAGAAAAATGATTGGGAGCACTAAAAGGGAATCACTAAAGGGAGCACTAATGATATGGCAGTGGGCCCTGTCCACTTTTTATGTCTTGTTTTTATTTTTTTATTATTTTTTTTGTCATTCCCAATGTATTAGTGCTATTAGTGATGTATTTTTTAGTGGTCTAAATCATTGTTGTTTTAATTATAACCAAAAAGATTTTTGAACCATTCCAATAGTGAGCTCGCCTTTTTGTAGAAATAAGGCCTCGATATATACATATATATATATATATATATATTTGAATAAGGATCTCTGTTTGCTACTTTTACCCATTGTACTGAAGGGTGTGTTAAGGACTTGGTTACCCGTAGCTGGGTTTTTGTTTTTGTTTTTGGTTTTGGTTTTAAATGAATGTACCGTTAAAAAAAAAGGTTCCATAGTCTGTCAAGTTGATTTCTGGGTTTCTATACTCCCTCTCCTCCGCTTTCTAAAGTTGGTAGGCTGCCTAAGTTGTATTCAAGCTTTTAGAGAGAACCAGAGGTTGTCGTCGGTGGATCGCGAGAGTGAGCAATGATGCAGCAGTGGTGAGGCGACTCTCGCACTGTCTCGGATTGAAGCCGATTGCGACATTGGAGGTTCGGTTTCTGGGTATAGGAGAGTGGCTAGATTTTTGTATTGTTTGTTTAAGGGTGGTGAATCGAACTTCGAAGTCGCGAAAGGGGAAGAGAGACGAGTTGGGCAGAGAGAGAAAGGAGGGAAGAAGAGTGCTGCGAGTCGCGGAAGTCGCCGTTAGGGGAGTCGTGGGGGTGCTGCGAGGCAATCGGTTGGGCTATTGGATGTTGAGGTGATTCTGGGTTGGCTCCTCGGGTTGGGTTCTTTCCGATCGCGAATGGGTTTTGGCCTTGATTGAGGAATCTGTTCGTGGGTCGTTGACAGAGAAGGGCTGGGGTTTTGATCTGTTTGATTCAGTGGAGTTGGGTTTGTAAGGGTTATTGCTATTGGTGGAGCTTGAGAGGAGTAATCGAACCAGGAAGGGAAAGAAAGAAGGGCCGCGAACACTTCCGGAGCTCGTCGCGATTGGGGCTTCCGTGGGCTTGAAAGGTATGTGTGTTGCTCAGTTGAATTTTATATATTTATATATATATATATATAAAAGGTATGGGTTGTGATAAAAAAAAATGTTGGATAGTCTTAAAGGAGGTGAGCCACGTATAATATACATATATTAAAATAATAATAATAATTTTAAATGTAATTTTTTTTTTTTTTGTTTGATGATGACACAAATCAATAAAATGTTATTTTGGTAAAGAGTCAATCAAAAGGTTGGAAAATTTTAAAATGAATAACAAATATTGGAGAGGTGTAAGCTGAGGAAATAATAATAACCTGGTACAATAATTATTGGAGATGGTAATAAAAGGTAAATAGTAATTAATGTGTAACTATACCAAAAAAAAAAAAAAAAAAACCTCTTTTCCTCGCTAAGAGATGGTAATAAAAGGTAAATAGTAATTAACGTACCATCAATAAAATGTATTTTGTTTTATTGGCCATGTGTATATATGTAATGTTGTATAGTTACACGCTAATTACTATTTACCTTTTATTTTGTTTTAACGTGTAACTATACAACATTACATATATACACATGGCCAATAAAACAAAATACATATATACATGAACAAATATATACGAGTACCTGTACGAAATGGGGGCTTGGCTTTGATTTGATTTCTCAAACAAAACAAATCTTGAAATCTCTTCCAACCTGTGTCAAAACAAAGTGGGCTAAAGACAAGGCCCTTCCTGCCTATTTTGATACAAACAGAACAAGGCAGGAATTTACCGCCACGAAGCACATGTCCAAATCAAAAAGCAAGGCAAATAGATTAGTAGAAATGCCCACCATAGATGCAAACCACCATTCCTGACATACACTCGCATCATCCTTCATCTTCTACCATCCACCATGACTAGCCAGCAACCAACCTCTACTCAATCCGTCTGAAAATAATTGTGTGTATGAATCGACCAATTCACCTACTAATTTTTGTTTCCTTTCATCACACAATTCAAGAGAAAAGTTACCCTGGGTAGCCTATAAAAATTACAACCTTAACTCTGCCACAGATTAGTCAGTTCAGTTCACAGAATTGTGTAAAACTTTTGGTTGCCTTAACCCATTACACTGTTACAATGTCCATTAGAAGACATTACAAAACAATAAACAACAATGCAAAACAATATATCTTGAATAGTTGTTGGCAAATTTTGATTTAACACTAAGCCAACAAATTTTTAAATGCGTCAAATGGAAAGACAAAAGCTATGCAAAAATTGTTTTATTATGAATATAACATTTTATGTGCTCAATAAGCACATAAAATTCCCCTCTACAAAATGAATACAAGTCTAGTTTCAAAAATCGATCTAATTACATGTATATTCGTATATTCTACTCTGCATAACAACAACAACATATTAAACCATACATGAAAATTGATCTACCACTACCAAAAAAAAAAAAAAAAAACTCATAATCAAATCAAATCAAAACATGACGAGCATCGAAAACAAAGCATAAATCAAGAAGCAAGGATAAGCAATCAACCCATGATGCTCGTCACCACGCGATGCACCCTCGAGAAGAAGGCGGGCACAAACCGTAGTCGACCACATCACAAACACGGCCGCGAGGATGAAATTGGCCACCACAAAGCCTTGAGGGATGAACAACGACAAGGCCGAAAAGACCACGACAGGCAACAATGAGTAACCAACCAGGCTCAAAGACCTGTACAAATCCAAATTGCCATTCTTGCCTTGAAGCATGTTGAACACAACGTACAAGAAGATGGAAAACACGACAATCCAGCCCAATACGACGCCGAATTGGACCTTCCCAGCCAGCATTTGGAAAAGACAGAAGGACATGTAGTAGAGGAAGGAGCCGGAGAGATCGGCCGAGTCGTGGAGGGCGGGGTTGAGGCGGAACGGGTTTAGGAGAGAGAGGGTCTTGCGGTAGATTAGGGATGCGTCGATTTCGAGTTCTTCGAGTAAGGATGGCTCGTCGGAGACGGAGACGGGGACGGAGAAGGAGGTGGGGCCGATGTCGAAGGATAAGAAGGAGGGGATGGAAGACATGGCGGGGCGTGGTGGCTGAAATGGTGCCGTCGGGACACGGCGGTGGTGGAGGGTTCCGCCACCGCTTACGAAGGTGGTGTCGCCGGAGGGAAAGATCACCGGTGGTACCGTGAATTCCTTCTTCATTAAGTTTTTAGCGAGAGAAAATTTATCAGATTTCATGAGAGAGAGATAATGTACTTTCCTTACGATCGTTTCTTAACCGAGGGTTACGTAACCCAGGGAATTCGGAATTTAGAGGCATTATGTAGGTGTTTGCCATGTATTAAAAATTGTGTATTTTTCTTTTTCTTTGTATATATATATATATATATTTATTTGAGTTATAGTAATCAACATCTATTTACATCGGTTAACAGTTTTTCTCTATTTTGCTTTTTATTTTTTCTATTTTTTTATATATTTTTTTTATAAGAAATAAAAAAATACACTTATTTAGAACATCTCAAACTACCTTATATATGAGCACTTGTTTGTTTGTTATTTTACTTTTTTTTATGTTATTTATTTATTTATTTTTTTCTGAACTAGGGAAAGGATAGGGGTTTAAAAATAACCCAAGTTTTGTGGATGCCCCAAAGCCCGTCCGAGATCCCAGGTAGGCTAGGCCTGTTTCGGCTTGGTTAGGCTCGGGCCCGGGCCTTGCCCAGGACTTTGGGCCTAGGCCTAGGCCTTCCATTTAAAACTGTCTCGATTTAGGCCCGTTGGTCTGACCTAGAAAATTTAAGACGCTTGCTAAGCACTACTCGGCCTTCTCCCAACAGTTAAATTTCAAAAAAAAAATAAAAAATTTAATTGGCGCACCTCTGCCCCTGCTAGTGTCGCCCGCTTATCCTTTACCCCCTTATCATGCATATCACTCACATCATCATTGTAAGTTGTAATGAATGAAAACCAAATATATATATATATATATATATATATATATAATAAAATAAAATAAATAAATTATTTCTCCATCTCTACACCTACCAATGCCGCCCGCCTACCCCCTGCCCCATTGTTATGCACATCACTCACATCATCATTGCAAGTTGTAATGGATGAAAAAAAAATGTTTGCACCCCTGCAAACTTTTGAAAAAAAATAATAATAATAAAAATAATTTAACGGTTATATTACCATTTAATACAACCATGAAATTCCACCATTAATAACAAAAATGTCATATTACCGTTTCATAATAAAAAAAACGTAAGTAATATATAATTAAATTAAAATACTATCATGAAATATAACCAAACAAAACATCTCATTAATCTTAACTAAAATACTTTATTATAATTTTTCTTTTATTCTTTTATCGCTAATAAATAATCTACATAGATAATATATTTATTGTCTATTTTTTCAAATAAATAAATAAATAAATGCCCGCCTAGGCCGGCCACGGCCCGAGCCCTAAGCCCTAAGTCCTGTTTTGAGTGAGCTTGGACCCCACTTTTCGATCCAAGAGTTGGCCTAACTCGGCCCGCTAAAAAAAAAGAAGCCTGCGACAAGCCAGGCCGGGCCGAGCTATTATTACATCCCTAAAAAAGGATGCTGTTTGAGGGTATTATAACATGTGCAAGCTCTGGTCTTTGAGTAAATTGATTGATGGTTAGATTTAACTCAATTCATAGAAAGGGATTCACTATCAGGACACATAATGAATTTCATCCACCTACCATAGCTAGAGGCTGGCTCATGATTGGAGTACAATATAATAATACAAAGATATTTGGCGCTCCCAAAATCGAGTCTTGCTCTCCCATGTAAAAAGTAGGCGTGTAATCCACTTGGCCACCACCCTCGGTAGTACTGTTGTGCTCTGCATTTTCGGCATAATCAAGTGTATTTTTGACTTTTTGCAGATAGAGGTAAAGGAAGTGCAATGCGATTCGGGTGGTTTGAGAGTAAATTATAAATCAAATGATGGATTGAGTGAATTGGCAGATTGACAAATAACCAAATCACGATTTGAGCTGGATTGACAAATAACCAAATCATGGTTTGGACAGTTTGAGGCGGATTGACGAATTGAAAAATATTTTTAACTAATTATCAAGTATTTGCATAATAACACTAATTTGCATAATATGTTTTTTCACACATATAACTGTTAATTTGCAATAAATTTTACATCTTAAATCTCTTTTACACTCATTTTCATTTTGATATTTCATTAGAGGCTAATATATATATATATATATATATATATTAACTATAACGGTGCGGAGTAATTTCAAAGATGGATTATAAATTTTAAAATTTAATTATCAGTTAGCAAATAGAACGATTCGAACCAATTTAAATCAGTATGATTTTAACAAATTGAGTGATATTATACAAAGTCCTAAGATGAGTGGGAAATTATTAAGTGCATTCCAATTCGCACAAAAAAATGGTGAACTTCATTATATTGAACCAAACATATTATTTTAGAAACAAAACTTAGGGGTTGTTTAGAATGACTTAAATAAGTGCATTTTTTGTCTTTTTACGAAAAGATGTACAGAAAAATAGAGAGGTGGTGTTATAAAAAAAAAGATAAAAAAATAAAAAGATGAATTATTTTTGAATTGTCAAACTTGACGTTAACCGTGCCAACTTTTCAGGTGAAGGCCCCTCAAGGAGGGACTCAAGGAGGGAGCTCAAGGAGAGGATCCGGACTCAGCTTACGAAGTCAAAACCGTGCTACCACTGGTCGGATGACGTGTTCGCAATAGATGACTATTTTTGCCAGCATGGTGATTAAATAGGAATTAGTTATTTTAATTAATTTCTTAATTTTTTTTAATAAATGATGTATAGAAGAATAAAAAATAAATAAAAAATAAAAAGATTATGTCATTCTTTATTATGAGGTTTTTGCTAAAAATTAAAGTCTCCAAACGGGGTCTAAACATAATTTGCATTTGCATTCAGTTTCGAAAAGTTATTTATCCTATTTGGTTTGAAATTTTCAAATTTTTTTAAAGTTTTTAATTTATATTTTTGTATTTTTATTATATATATATATATATATATTTTTTTTTTTCTAGATCAATTTAATCTTGATATACTTAAATATATATATAATTCATACAAAAATCTTTAAAATACGAAAATATATTGAAATTTTATATTTTTTTTGGTATTTTTTGTATTTGGTGGATTTATTAAAAAAAAAATCATTAAATATTAGATTTTTTAAGTGTTTCTAGATTAGGTGTATCCAAAAAAATATATATAAAAAATTGTGTAAAATATTAAAAAATTCACAAAAAATAAAATACAAAATATGAAAAACAAAAAATTCAATTTTTAGAGAAACATAAATAACCAAATAAGGTGATTTTTTTTTATATATTTTTCTATTTTTAATTGTTTTTTAAATTTATGTCAAAATTTTCATCAGTCTTTTTAGTGTAGAAAACTATACCCAATAAATAAATAAATAAATAAATAATTATTGAAAAGTCCAATCTAACAATTGCGTAAGGCATTAGGTACAATGCATATTTTTTTGTTGGTAAGAGTTTACCCTTTGTGAAATAGTTTGGTGAGAAGTCCTGTTGTTACTTTGAAAGACATTTCATTTTCAATTTTATCCCTTATCTATATGTTGAATTTTTTTAACAATCTGTTTCATTTTTTTGATTATTTGTTCAAATATTATTTTACCTATTTAATTTTTTGACTATTTGTTGAATTTTTTCCCCTTATCTGTTCAAATATCTATCCAAATTTTATTATTTGTTCAATTTTTTTTACTTATATTTTGAAATCTACTTGCCCAAATTTTATTACATGTTCAATTTTTTTCTTGAATTATATTTGCTAATTTTTTTTTATTTGTTCAAATCTTGGTTATTGCAATAAACTAAGACATTATCTGTCCAAATTTTGAAAAATTCTGTTTAACAACAACAACAAATCTCTTCATTTCTATGATATGTTCAAATTCAACACATATCTGTTCAAATTCACACGCAGATCTTATCATTTTTTTTCTATGTGTTCAACAAGAACAACAACAAAGAAAAATAATTATCTATAACAAATAGAGATAATGGATGATCTGTTGGACAACAACAACAACAACAACAACAAATGTGGCACCCGAATTTTTACCGTGATTATATTAATATAAAATAATAATAATAATAATAATAATAATAATAATAATAATAAGGGGTTGTTTGGGATAAACTAAATAAGTATACTTTTTGACTTTTTATGAAATATGGATTGGGTATGGGTTGGGTTTGAAGTGATGTGGTAGAAAGGTGATGTGACTTAAATAGGATAGTGACTTTTTGACTTTTTTAAGTTATGCCAAACCAAGCCTAATTCTAAATTAAAAAAAACACACACACACACACACAATAATATAAATAAATACAATTCCTTAGTATAATATTCGAAATCTTTGCTAAAGGGATAGATTATGGGACACCGCATGTTTAATATTAAATATTTTAATAAGTGGTAAGTGAAGTTTTATAGTGTGGTGGTGAGATTTTTAGACGAGAACCTAACTTTTAATTATACGTAATTTTAGGAATCATTATGGATTACCAAAGAAGGTAATAACCCTTAAAATGGTAAAAAGGTCGAGGAGTTAGTGGCCCTTGGACAAATTTGTGAGGTAATAATACAGGTGGCATCATTGAGTAGAAACATGTTCAAGAAAGGGAGCGGCAATGGAGCTTCGGACTTGCATAGCAAGCAAGAGAATGTGGGCTATAAATAGTGAAAAACCTGTGTAGTGAGCTTCAAAAGTAAGGACAAGAAATTGGAATCCATTCGTAGTGAAGTGAGCTTCGACAAGTAAGGGAGTATAGCTGAGAGTTGTAGTAGAAAATTCAAAGTTAAGGATCAATTTTAAGGTGAGTTATATTATACCTTGAATTACCATAATATATGTTATGAATGTTTGAGTTACTATAATTTATTTTATATAATGGGTAAATTACACTGACACCCCATGAGGTTTATGTTTATTACAATTCTCCCATCACATTTTGGAAATTACATCTCCCATCTAAGGTTTAAAGTTTCATTACAGATTCTCCCCTCAGCAATTTAATTTTTTTAAATATCAATTTTGTCCTTATTGGGTAAATTACATTGACACCCCTCACATTTTAAAAATTACAATTCTCTCCTTAAGGTTTAAAGTAGCATTACCAATTGCCCCATCAGTTAGTATTAGCTGGAAAAAAAAATTAATTGAAAAAAAAATTATTTGGAAAAAAAAAAACTAATTGAAAAATTTTTGCTAGTAAAATTTTTAAATTTCTGTTTAAAAACCAACGTAAGTTCATTTTTTGAATTTATGTTTTCTTCTCAAATTTACAAAACTGAGATAACCATTTATAAACCAAAAAAATTATCAAACAAGTTTTTATGACAGTTTTTAAAATTTTTGTAAATATAGATTGAAAACTGCAAACGAAATGGTACCAAACAGGTTTCAGATGGTAAAAATGTTGTAAAATTAACAAATAATTAAATAAGTTACTAATGTAATAAATGACTTATCAAAAGATTCTTAGGCTATATATGGTTTGATTTTTAGATTTTTTTTAAAAAAATTAAAAATTAATTTGGTTAAGAAATAAAAAATAAAAAATAATTATCATTTTTATATAATTTTTATCTTTCAAGTGGTTAGAAATAATTTTTCACAAATTAAATTGAAACATGCATACTTATGTATGTAACTTGCCCAAAAGTTAAAATGATAATTATTTTTTATCCTTAAATGATAATTATTTTTTATTTTTTATTTATTAACCAAATTAATTATTAATTTTAAAAATAAAATTTCTAAAAATCAAACCATACATAGTCTAAGAATATTTTGATAAGTTATTTCTTACGTTGGTAACTTGTTTAATTATTTGTTAATTTTATGATATTTTTACTATCTGAGACCTGTTTGGTAACCATTTCGTTTTCAGTTTTCAATTTATATTTACAATAATTTAAAAAACTGTCATAAAAACTTATTTGATATTTTTTTTGGTTTATAACTAGTTGACTCAGTTTGTAAATTTGAGGAAAAAAACGTAAATTCAAAAAATGAGTTTACGTTGGTTTTTAAACAAAAATTAAAACATTTTACTAACAAATTTTTTTTTCAATTAATTTTTTTTTCCAATGAATTTTTTTTCCAACTAATACTAACCGATGTGGCAATTGGTAATGCTACTTTAAACCTTGGGGAGGGGATTGTAGTTTTTAAAATGTGAGGGGTGTCAATATAATTTACCTAATGAGGGCAAAATTGGTATTTAAAAAAGTTAAATTGCTGAGGGGGAAATCTGTAATGAAACTTTAAAACCTCATGGGGGGAGATATAATTTCCAAAAGGTGAGGGGAGAACTGTAATAAGTATAAACCTCAGGGGGTGTCAGTGTAACTTATCCTTATATAATTTATGTTTTATAGTTATATTAATGTTTCAATTACGTGGATTATTTCCTGAACTCCATTTGCTTAAATTGAAACCTATGGATATGTTTGTTTAAATTTTAGAAATTATTTGACAATAATCTTGTAAATAATTGTTTTCTGTAAGTACCACCACGGGAGTCCCATGCCTTAAGGGACTTAAAAAAAAAAAAAAATCATTGGCCCCTGTTTGGCCACTTTGTGGTCCTCTGTTTGTCATAGATCTATTGACCCCTGTTTTGATTGTCACTCCAGTGACCCCTATTCTGTTCTATTATGTACCGTGGTTATAGTTATTTACGTAATTTCTGTATTTCAGTTTCTGCCATTTAAATAATTTATTTATGCAACTTAAATTATTTTAATGTTTTAGCTTAAATAACTATCAATGGCTATTTTGTGCCCCTATACTCACAGTATAATATTTTTCACTCTGCCATGTGCTTATAACTGTTGCCTCTTTCAGGTGACGAGACTTTGCAAGATCAAGATGGGAGATAAACCACAGTGTTTTCTTTTTCTTTTCTTTTTTTTCTCTTTTTTTGTACTGTCTACATTTCTAATTGGACACCTGAAATAAAAGAAAAGCCCAAATGACTATGTTTGTTTCCTTTTAATAAATATTCGGTACCCAATTATTTTATTTTAATTTATTTAATTTATCCGCTTGCGCTACGACTACAAAATTATTTGAATTATTTTATTTTCATCTTGTTGCGACGCCGAGCCTTTGGGTATTGGGTTTGGGTCGTGACAAAAGTGGTATCAGAGTTTTTACAAAACAAAAAAAAAAAGAAGATGAAGAAGAAGAAGAAAAGAGAAACCCTGAGTGTTTATTAATAAATAAAATATATATATATATATATATTGTCATAAAATAAAAATAAAAAAATACTATATTTTGTCCAACATCATAATTGTTTAATTATATATATATATATATTGTCATAATAAAAAAAAAAAAAAAATATTGTGTCTAACATGATTTAAATAAATATGGGATAGACTAAGTTTTCCTGTGTTGTAGGACATGGCACACCAGGAAGAATTGATTTGGTTCGAGATCCAGGGAGCGCATCTAGCCCCTAACTTATTGGAGGGATGAGGGGACTCAAAAAGCACTATCGGACAGACCCACTCTGACCTTAACCGACTCATGGGGAGGTCAGTGTATTTGCGAGCCGACCCGGACGAGGACTACCTGTTTTGGAGACTTAGCTAGGCTAGCACCCGAGAGAGATACATTGGGCTAACGCACGTCGTCGGATTGGTACATCAGCATTTCTTGGTTGCTCTCTTACCCTCAGACTTTGCTGAGAGGAAAGGAAATATATACCCTAGCAGCCACATTCGCACTACTACACCTTATCCAAAGCACAGTATTTGGACCCCAGTTATGGACTACACTGACAGTACCACATACTTAGAGATACCTGTGCGGCTCACTGGGTGGTAGTTTTGGGGATATGACCACGGTGTACCGGTCTACATGGTCCATATAGTTTGGCACTGTTTTGGGATTGAGCTCAGTGGATAAGAGTTTGAGTCCCTCGTGCAGTAAGAGTTCCCATGGTTGTTCCACGGCCCAGTCTTCCATAGCCAGTTTTCGTGGGGGCTCTGTGACCTATTCTAGGAACATGACAGAGAGATGTCACCGATCTTTTTATTTTTTGGAGCTAACAATGACTAGTCTAATCCTTCTGTTTTTGTATTAATAGGATTAAACACTAATTCTTGATCGTATTTTAAGTACGTTGTACTAATATGTTTTCTTTTTCATAAGTAAAAAATGATATATGTACTGTTATAGTAACTTGTATTGTTATAGTATCTTGTGAATCATAGATATTAAATGTATACTAAGTGGTTCAAAAGAAAAGAAGGGGAGTTCACTAACTGTTTTCACCTTGTAGTAATGGCTAATGATGGAAATGGAATCGGATCATCAGTCAGTGATACTGATCCAATGGAATAAATCATGGAAATAGCAGTTACTAGTTTTCTGCGAGCCCTACAAACCAACATTAATAGCGGATTGCCTAAACGACGAGAAGAACCAACTACAATAAAATAGTTCCAGGACTTGGAAATTTACCATATTCACTGGCAGTACAAACCCATTAGTGGCAGAAGCTCGGGTCAGAGATATGGAGAAAATTTTTCACGCGCTACCTTGCACAGAAAGACAGAGAGTGACTTTCACCACATTCACCTTCAAAGATAATGCATAAGAATTGTGGCTACTTACCCTAGAGAAAGAAGATATTGTGACTTGGGCCAGATTCTTGGAGGTATTCTATGAAAAATACTTTCCAGATTCGCTGTGCGAACAAAAGGTGTCAGAATTCATACATCTAAGACAAGGAAGCATGACAGTGGTCGAATATGAGAGCAAGTTCACGTAGCTGGTTCGATTTGCGACATACGTCATCCCCACTGAAGCTCAAAAAGCCAGGAAATTTAAAGCAGGGTTGGATGCCGAAATTAAGGACATGTTGAAGGTTTTGAAACTACCAACTTATGTGACGGTGGTAGATCGAGCATACATTGCAGAAAAAAGGGATTAAAGCCTTGGGCTTCAGGGAACAAAGCCAAAGGAAGTGATTTTGGGAAAGAGATAACAGAAGATCCTGTGTCGCACCTCCCAAAAGGGTAAATATGGGTAAAACCAGTTCAAGCAATCAAGGTCTTACGAATCCCAGAGGTGGCGTCATTCCAACTTGCTCTACATGTGGAAGGGCTCATTGGGGACAATACCGTCGAGACACGGGAGCATGCTTTAGATGCGGCAAAGTTGGCCACTTACTGAGAGATTGTTCCATGCTTGCCAATCCTACAGCCAACCCCTCTGAACCAGTCCAAAAACCTGTGGTACCTAGAGAAGTGAGGAAAGACCAAATATGCCAAGGAAGAGCCTTTGTACTAGTGCCTTGAAACCCAGAAGTTACTGAGAATGTTGTGTCAAGTACACTTTTTGTTTGTGGTCACTTAGCCCATGTTCTCTTTGACTCTGGTTCAACTCATTCTTTTGTTACACCACACTTTGCTACCAAGTTGGCATCAACACCCGAACCTTTAGGATACATACTATATGTGTCTTTTCCTTCTAGAAACTCCGCCTTTAGTGCTGATGTGTACAAATCTTGTACTGTATCCTTAAAAGGGGAAACTTTATACGTAGACTTGATTCCCCTTTGCATTAGTACCTTTGATGTGATCTTAGGAATGAATTGGTTAGCTGCCAACCATTCCTCTATTGATTGTAAAGCGAAAAAGGTCTTCTTTCAGTCAGCAAACCAACTCGAGCATGTCTTTGAAGGAACTGAAGTCTCTCCCCCTCCATGTGTTATATCCTTCATGACAGCCTAACGACTTTTAAGAAAAGGTTGTTGTAGTTATATCTGTTATGTGATCAATACTCAACAAGAGGCCCCCACACTTGATGCAATCCCTATGGTTTGAGAATTCCTGGATATATTTCCTGAAGACCTACCTGGCACCTCGGTTGACCGAGAAATCGAATTCACCATTGAAGCCCAACCTGGTGCACAACCAATCTCAAAAGCCCCTTACCACATGTCCATGATAGAATTAAAAGAGCTAAAGACTTAACTTCAAGAACTATTGGACAAAGGTTTCATTCGACCAAGTACCTCACCAAGGGGAGCTCTAGTACTATTCGTAAAGAAAAAGGATAGCACGATGAGGTTATGCATTGATTATCGAGAGCTAAACAAAGTCACCATAAAAAATCGGTATCCTCTATTACAAATCGATGACTTGTTCGACCAACTACAAGGCACCCAAGTATTCTTAAAAATCAACTTGCGTACTAAAAGTCAAAATGAAAAGTATCGAGAAGACTGCCTTCAGAACTCGTTAGAAGCACTACGAGTTTCTCATCGTGCCATTTGGCGTCATAAATGCTTTAACGGCCATCATGGACCTCATGAATCGAGTGTTCAAACCCTATCTTGACGAGTTCGTCATTGTCTTCATTGACAACATTCTCATATACTCCAAATCGCCAGAAGATCATGAACACCTCTTGCGAAGAGTTCTACAGACACTACGTGATCACAAGCTTTATGTCAAGTTGAAGAAATACGACTTCTGGATTGCTAGTATACACTTCATCGGTCACGTCATTAACAAAGATGGCATCTTAGTTGACCACCAAAAGGTTGCAACAATCGTGGATTGGCCATGACCAACTAACATGTCTGAAATTTGAAGCTTCTGGGGTCTAGCCAGTTATTACCGGTGCTTTGTGCAAGATTTCTCGAAGACAGCATTATCATTGACCCATCTAACTCAGAAAAACACACCCTTTGAATAGACAGACAAGCAAGAACGTTTCTTCCAAGAATTGAAGAATAGACTCGTGACGGCTCCTACACTAGCATTCCTTGCGGAAACAAAAGGGTTCGTCATCTATAGTGATGCCTCATACAATGGTTTGGGTTGCGTTCTTATGCAAAATGGGAAGGTCATTGCATATGCCTCACATCAATTAAAGACCCACGAGAAAAACTACCTGACCCACGATCTGGAATTAGCTGCAGTAATCTTTGCCCTTAAAATCTAGCGTCATTATCTCTATGGAGTAACCTACAAAATTTACATAGATCAGAAGACAGCGACGATGGTTAGAATTTATAAAGGACTATGATATAGAAATCCATCACCACCCCGGCAAAGCTAATGTAGTAGCAGACGCATTGAGTCGAAAGACAGCCAAAAGTTTGGCTTGTACCCTCGTTTCCCCGTAAAATCAATGGACCGTTCGCCAACATAATCGTGGAACCCGAGTTGATTAAAGAAATTAGAGTCCACCAATGTGAAGACAAACTTTTGAAGAAAATGTACGAGGAGTAAAGAAGCACGCCCGATCTTGACTTTACGATAAGCAATGGGATGCTAAAATTTTGAAATCAAATTTGTGTACCCAACCTTCCAGAACTCAAGAAAAAGATATTGGTAGAAGCTCATAACTCAAAGTTTGCGATCCGCCCTGGCAATATGAAGATATATCATAATCTGAAGGAACACTTTTGGTGGACAAGAATGAAGAAAGACGTAGCAAGCCATGTTTCCAAATGCCTGCATTGTCAACAGGTTAAAGCAGAATATCAGAGACCTACAGGAATGTTACAACTACTCCCTATTCCCGAATGGAAATGGAAGCACATTACTATGGACTTCGTGGTCGGGCTACCGCAATTAGTCTCGAAGAATGATGCAATGACGAAGTCGGCGTATTTTCTACCAATCAGAATCATGTATTCCCTCTCTAAGTTCACCACTCCATACATTAAGGAAATCATTCGTTTGCGTGGCACTCCAGTTTCAATTATATCCGATAGAGACCCCCGCTTCGTGTCTCACTTCTGAAACAAATTGCAAGAAGCTTTGGGAACCATTTTGATGTTTAGCACAACTTATCACCCGCAAACCGATGGGCAATCTGAAAGAACAATCAAGACTTTGGAAGATATGTTACGTGTGTATGTGTGTGTGTTAGACCTCAAAGGTAATTGGGATGATCACCTATCTTTGGTGGAGTTCGCCTATAATAATAGCTACCATACAAGTATGGGAATGGCACCATCGAGGCACTATACGGAAGAAAATGTCGATCACCTCTGTATTGGACGGAAGTCGGAGACAGGAAACTGTTAGGCCCTGAGATCGTGCAAATAACGAGCGATAAAATTTAACTCATCCAACAACGAATTCGCACTACCCAGAGTCACGAAAAAAGCTATGCAGATACACAGAGACGGGACTTAGAATTTCAAATAAGAGATCATATGTTCCTAAAGATTTCACCAACAAGAGGGTTGTCCGATTTGGAAAATGAGGAAAGTTAAACCCATGTTACGTCGGGCCATTCGAGATACTCAAAAGTATTGGTTTTGTGGCATATTGCCTTGCGCTTCCACCCGAACTGTCCAATGTCCACAACGTATTTCACGTTTCAATGCTTCGGCGGCATCTTCGAGATTCGGTGCATGTTGTTGATTATGAGAACCTGGAAGTTCAAGAAGACCTCACTTATGAAGAACAACTAGTACAAATTCTTGATCGCCGTGATCAGGTCCTTCGAAACAAGACTATACCTCTTGTAAAAGTCTTATGGAGAAACCATCGTGTCGAAAAAGCAACGTGGGAAACTGAAAGTCAAATGCGAGCCAAATACCCACACCTCTTCAAAAACCAAGGTACATCAAGTTTGGGGACAAACTTCTTTTGAGGAGAGGAGAATTGTGGCACCCGAATTTTTACCATGATAATAATAATAATAATAATAATAATAATAATAATAATAATAATAATAATAATAATAATAATACTAAATAAAATAAAATAAAATAAAAATAAAAAAACATAAATAAATAAATACAATTCCTTAGTATAATATTCGAAATCTATGCTAAAGGGATAGATTATGGGACACTGCATGTTTAATATTAAATATTTTAGTAAGCGGTAAGTGAAGTTTTATAGTGTTGTGGTGAGGTTTTTAGACGCGAACCTAACTTTTAATTATATGTAATTTTAGGGATCACTGTGGATTACCAAAGAAGGTAATAACTCTTAGAATGATAAAAAGGTCGAGGAGTTAGTGGCCCTTGGACAAATTTGTGAGGTAATAATACAGGTGGCATCACTGAGTAGAAAGATGTTCAAGAAAGGGAGTGACGTGGCAGCCATGGAGCTTAGGACTTGCGTAGCAAGCAAAAGAATGGGGGCTATAAATAGTGAAATACCTATGCAGTGAGCTTCAGAAGTAATGACAAGAAATTGGAATCCATTCGTAGTGAGGTAAGCTTCGACAAGTGAGGGAGTATAGCTGGGAGTTGTAATAGAAAACTCAAAGTTAAGGGTCAATCTTAAGGTGAGTTATATTATACCTTGGATTACCATAATATATTTTACGAATATTTCGAGTTATCATAATTTATTTTATATAATTTATGTTTTATGGTTATGTCAATATTTCAAGTACGTGGATTATTTTCTGAACTCCATTTGTTGAAATTGAAACTCATGGATATATTTGTTTAAATTTTAGAAATTATTTGACAATAATCTTGTAAACAATTATTTTCTGTAAGTACCACCACAGGAGTGTCATGCCTTAGGAGGCTTAAAAAAAACCATTGGCCCCCTGTTTGGCCACTTTGTGGTCCTCTGTTTGTCATGGATCCATTAACCCCTGTTCTGATTGTCACTCCAGTGACCCCTGTTCTGTTCTGTTTTGTACCATGATTATAGTTATTTATGTAATTTCTATATTTCAGTTTCTGCCATTTAAATAATTTATTTATGCAACTTAAATTATGTTAATGTTTTAGTTTAAATAACTATCCATGGCTATTTTGTGCCCCTATACTCACAATATAATATTTCTCACTCTGCCATGTGCTTATAGTTGTTATCCCTTTCAGGTGACGAGACTTAGCAGGATCAAGATGGGGGATAAATTATAATGTTTTTTTTTTCCCCCTTATTTTTGTACTGTCTACATTTCTAATTAGACACCTGGAATAAAATAAAAGCCCAAATGACTATGTTTGTTTCCTTTTAATAAACATTCAGTACCCAATTATTTTATTTTAATTTATTTAATTTATTCGCTTGCGCTACGACTACAAAATTATTTGAATTATTTTATTTTCATTTTGTTGCAACGCCGAGCTTTTGGGTACTGAGTTTGGGTCGTGACAACAAAAATTACAAAATATATATGTGTAGAGACTTGGCTTTCAAATAGGTTTGATTTATAGTTAAAAAAAAAAAAAGAAATAAAAGATTTGATTTGATCTGTATGCATACACACACACACGCACGCACACACACTCATATATATATATATATGTATCTATAGATCCAATGCTACATATTTGTCTATTAGAAGTTGTAGATCTAACTTCACTTCATAATGGCCATCACCGTCAATTTGCGAAGTTGATTGGACTTCTTCGGTAGTGTTGACGGTGTGCACTGTTGGTGAGCATAATCTCAACATAGGTTTGATCATCATCATTGTTAGCAGCAGATGCGGGGGAGAGCGGCGAAGGAGGACGGCAGATGAGAGAGACAAAGAGAGCAGATGATGAGAGAGAGAGAATAAGAAAAGAGAGACAGAGACTATGGGGAGAGAGAGGGTAAAGTGGAGGACGACGAGAAGGCGATGGCGGGACGGTGGTGTTGGGACAGTGGTGGTGGTGGTGGTGGTGGTGGTGTCGGAGATGAAGAAAAAAGAGAGAAAAGAGGGTTTGATTTGGTTTTTTCATCATATAACATACATATACATGGGTAGTTTGGTCATTTTATAGGAGTTTGTCCTTATGAACAAAGTATTTTAGAATCTGAACCTTTAGACAAAGAAAATTCAAAATTGGATTTATGGACCAAGTGCCCAAAAAAAAAAAAAAAAAAATTTAACCTTTTTTTTTTTTCCCGAAGAATTTGTTTCAATTTTTTTTTAAAATTTTTAAATTTTCTAGTTGGTCTAGTTAGCTAAAACTTAAAAGTTAAAAATTTTAAAAAAAATTAAAGTTCAATAGAAATAACAAATTAACAAAGAAAGTATAAAAATAAAAATAAAAAGTCAATCCCACACACCATGTAAATTTAAGAAATATTAATAACGATAATATTAGTGCGAGAGCAGTGTTTAAAAATATATAACAACATTTAAAATTATATATCATGATCAGTCTTATTAAAATTTTTTAGTTGGATAAATTATAAATACATTTTTTAAAATTTGTTTAAAATAGAGGAAATAACTAATTAGTGTACGGTTAAAAAAAATCATATACATGGTAAAGTTTACAAATTTAATTATGAAAATCATAAATTCTTCCATGAGTAGGTAATTATTTTTTAAAACTATAACTGATTTGCAATTTCCCCTTTAAAATACATATTGACCCAATGATTCTTGAAAATTACTTCTCATTCTGTAAAATTTCTAATTGCATAACAAATAATCGCTTTCATTAATTAATCATTAAGTTAATTAATAATTTTTAGTGATGTTAGCAATATACTTCAGTTAACATTATTAAACTCAAACTTGTTATTCCATTGTTAGGTACATGTTTGGATTCTTAGATGAAAAAAAAGGATTACAAAATTTTCTCCAACTTTTTACTTTTTTTGGAGAAAATATCATTTTGCCCTCTAAACTATCACTCAAAAATCAATTTGACCCAGTATCACATCTTCGAAATCGATCGAACTTACTGTAGGTGAAAATATCATTTTGCCCTCCAAACTATCACTCAAAATATCATTTTTGTAGGTGAGACTTCTCTCTCTCTCTCTCTCTCTCTCTCGTCTCCTATTTTCTCTCATTTACTCTCTCTTTCATAGTTTTGTCATTTCATGTATATGTGTATATATAATGGGTTATTTTGAGTTTTTTCAATTCTTTTTTCCATATTTTTTTCTATTCAGTATCACATCTTCAAAATTGATCAAACTGACTGTTAAATTGAATTTTTTATTTGGTCGATTTTGAATAGTAATTTGGTTGAATATGATGACTAATTTCTAACCTGGAGGGGTTGGTTCAGCTGACGATTGAGGGGTAAACTCGAGCTGAATTGACCCGTGCACCTCTAATTTTGGAGATAACAGTGGGGACAAAATTGATGCAAAATTGAATAGTTTAAGTATAAAATTGATATTATCAAAAGGACAAGGGTTGAATTGATTTTGAAGTGATAATTTGTAGAGCAAAATGATATTTTCACTAATTTATTATTATTTAAAAAAAAAAAACAATTTCATATACATACCATATATATAAAGCGTAAATGCCTTATGAACATTAATTTTCGTTCTCTATAAAATGCCAAATATGCCCTTGTTGTGGCCTTTGCGTCTTCTTTATGTTTTGGGGTTAATAATGTAAAATCATAAACAAAATATATGTTATATATTGTTACCCGTGTTTGTCTCTCCCCTTTCCTCCTTACCTCATTTCTTCTACTTTCCTCTCATCGATCTCTCTTCGCCGCCGACGCCCTATCCATAACCTTCTCACCATCATCATCTTACCTATACCCTCTCATCATTCCTCTCTTCCTCACTGCTGTCGCATCCACCACCATCTTCTCCTTCTTCTCTTTCATCATCTCTCTCACTCTCCGCACTAATCAACCTCTCTCTACACTAACTCACCAAATGCTCCTTGTGTAGACTCATCACGATGAAATATATATAATTACCCATTCTCCACAGTTCTCTTTGCTCATTCTTTCTTTTTGGAAAGTAACTTTGCTCTTTCTTTCTCTCTCCCATAGTAGGGTTTATTCCAACAAAATTCTTTTTTATTTGATTACTGTCTGCTTTACTTTGTCTCATTTATTAATCATAATTAATGGACATGCTAATTTTGTTCATGGGTTTTTATTAGGTTCACCCCAACATATTTTTGTATGTCACTTGACTTTGATTTCCTTTGTGACTTTAACTTCTGAAGAGTCCTATGAAATTGCATGGTAACAACTTTATAATTCCCATATCTAAGTATATACATAATTGCATTCTCAAAATAACATTAGGTAAGAGACCTTGTTGGTAATGTCATGAGACAGAAAAAAGAGGCTATGGTTGGTTAATTTAGAGGTAATAAAGAATACTAAAAAAAAAATGTTGATGTTCTTTTGAATTTATAGATTATCAAACCATTTCCTTAGTGTGTTATATCTACACAGAAGACCATTCCTTAATGGTGCTATGCAAAGATGTCATTCCAAATTCCTCTCCAAATTCATAAACCAAACACAACCTAAATGGTAAGTTTTGAACCTATAGGTGCTCTATAACGATTCTGGTTTAGACTCGACCCATTTGTTACTTTTGGATTTGAGAACCCATGTACTTAGCTATTATTCATCTCATTTCCTTCATGTTGCGTGTTGAGTTTGTCAATTGAAAGTTTTGGTTGTGTTTGAAATAGGGTGGGAAGTTGGTTTTTCAAACAGTTGTTGCCCAGATTTTGGCTTGTTCGCTCGAGTGACCATTCCTGTGGTCGTGCGATCTTTTACAGTCTACAGGACTACTGAGAGTTTGATTTCTTCACTCGAGCAGTTTTTCTTCCGCTTGAGCGATCTTTTACAAGTTTGAACTATTGAGAGGGGTCATTGTGCGCTCAAGTGGTGATTTTGGTCGCTTAAGCGGTGTAACTTATTATGTTTGTCGCTCGAGCGACCATTATTGCGCTTGAGCGGTCTATGCGTATATCAGTCCGCGAGGAAGTTATTTTCAGTTACTTCTCATCTCTTTCTCTCTCTAAACATTTCAAAACCCCAAATCCTCACACACACTCTCTCTAGTTCTCATTTCAAGCCCCAAATACTCTCAATCCATTGGTTTCCTCACCCTAGTCCTTTGGAGTAAAAGATTGAGCACGTCGAGGGCTTCGTTCTAATCAGTGAAGTTTGTGTTTTTGGCTCCGTCAAGTCCTACCATTTGTTTCTCTTGTCTTCTACTTTGAGGTAGAGATTTCTTTGACTCTTTTATATGATTTTTAGCTTAGTTATTTGCTCTTTGAAAATGGTGATTCATTTGAGAAATTTTGAGAAAAACCTAGGATTTGGATTTGAAATCAAAAGAGGGATTTTCCAAATAGATTATTGAAAATGGTTGTGGGGATATATTTATGAGTGAGATATGTTATAATGGTGGATATTTCTTATTGAAATTGATTTTGTTAAAAAAAAGAAAAGAAAAAGGGGGGGGGGGGTTTGCCCTAGATTTTGGATATTTGGAATTGTGAAGGGAAATGGAAAATGATGTTGGGTTTTGTGAAATTGGAACAATGTTTATGTTAATGATGGTGGTGGAGTTGGATATGTAGTATCACTTCCTTTGTAATTGATGAAATTGTATCTTTCAATTAGAAATTATCTTTTGAATAGAAATAACTGTTTTGGCCTATCGGTGGAGGATAGTCGTGATTGTTGTAGACATTACATGAGGATTAAGTCCAATTGAAACTAATATCTCATACATTATGCATTGAGCATTATCTCATATTGAATATTGTAAATGTATTGGTTTTTGAGAAAGATGGGTGAATATCGTGGTGAATCTAGTTTGGGGGTGTGGTTTTGGTTTTATTATGTTGGTCTATGTGTCTTTAGTGAAAGTCCAAAAACTCGAGCAGTTAGATGTTCTGGTTAGTATCGGTAAAATGGCTTGGGCAGTGCTTGTATAACCTACTGGCAGACACGTACCTAGAGATTCCCAGTGTGTTGTATTCAATGCCCTATTTTCTGTTATAAAAGGATTATTTTCTGGAAAACAAGAAATGTTTGGCAAATGGCATGCATGTACATTCACCTTATAATTTTATTATGATTCATATACTGTGTTAGAGTATCTCTATTGGGCTGTGGCTCACCGTATAGCGATTCTAGTTTAGACCTAACCCGTTGATCTTTTCAATCCGAGTTTCATTGTCTTATATGGTTGTTCAAGTCTGGTTTCTCCTTATTCCTCATTGAGTTTGGTTATTGGAGTGTCTTGGTTGCATTTGGAACAGGTTAGTAGCTTGTTTTTCAAATCTGTTATTGCCTAGAATTTTGGATCTTTGCTCGAACGGCACTTCCTACGCTCGAGCGGTCTTTGTGAACTTCTAGTACTTTTGCAGGTTTGAAGAGATATTGGGAGTCAACATTATTCGCTCGAGCAATCTTTTTGTGCTTGAGTGGTGTTCATTCAAGCGGTGCATTTTGTGCCCGAGCGGTGGTCTTCTATTTTCAAAACTTCTGAGAGTTTGTATTCTACACTTGAGCGGTCACACTTTTTGTGTCTGGACGTTTGAGCGACACTTTTTGTGCTTGAGCGGTCTGCGTGTATATCAAATCGCAGAGTCACCTTTTTGAGTCATTTTTTCATTTCTCTCTCATTCTAAACATTCTAAAAACCCTAGATCTAGAGCTTCTCTCTCTAAAACTCACATTCTCTCTACAAATACACCTAGATCCGTTGATTTATTCACCCTAGTCTCTTTGACAAAAAAGTAGAGCACATCGAGAGCTTTCTTTTGATCGGAGCAAAGTTGGTTTTCAACATCCTTGAGGTTTCACCATTTTCTCTCTTTCTCTCTTTTGTATTCTCTTCACTCCAAGAGGTAGGGTCTATTAAACTCAATATAAGTTCGGTAGCATATTTGTGACTGTAGACACCCCATTTTTGACCGCCCTTAAGACTTTGGCGTCTCAAGTTGATCACTCGATAATAAAAGTTACGCTGTACAATCATTCAAATCCTTCAGCAAAAGGCTTTGATTTTTGAGTTTCTAATCCCAACCTTACACCCCATTTTGACCAAATGTTTGTATGATGTTCTAAAGATGTTTGAGATGCTTGCCATCGATGACGACAGTTTGAGGGTGACCTTGGCAGCCTTTCAGTTGAAAGGCGACATCGGTCAATGGTATAAGTGTACAAAGGGTCATATCAGGGTGACTTGGAAGGCTTTTGTTACTGCTTTCCAAGAAACGTTTTTACCACTCACTATGAGAGAGAAGCTAAGAGAGCAGTTTTTGAAGCTCAAGCAGTTGGGCACACCAATGGTTGAGTTTGAGACGACTTTCACTGGCTTTTCGAGGTTTACACCGAAACTTATGGCAATAGAGAAACACCGTTGTATTGAGTTCAAGAAAAGATTAAGGACCAGGCTCCTTTTCAAAGTGGTAAGGTCTATGATTCGGGACTATGGGCGTATTGTCAAATCAGCGACCCATTTGGAGGTGGTAATTCAGCTGAAAGAGGAACGAATGAGAGGCTCTAAGCAAAGAGGGCAAAAGTCTTAGGATGATGCGAAGGACATCAAGAGATAAAGGGATTCTACCTCACAGTAGTCCTAGGCCTTGCAGTCTAAGTCCACTTTTCCTGTGTCGTGTTTTGGTTAGGGGAGAGGCAACCAAGGTGGCCTCACGTGTTTCAAGTGTGGTCAATTGGTTGATAAGTCTCCAGCTTGCCCACATAAATAAGAAGGGCAACAGTCTGCACCATCTTCAACTCGTTCTCAAAGTCAGAGCCAAGGAGAGGGTAGCCGCCTACCTATTATTAGTGTGGACAATCTAGGCATTTGAAGAGGTTTTGCCCTTAGTCGGGTAGCACATCTGGTGCGTTTGGTTCATGGCAGACACAGACCCATTAGCTGGCTCAGTCCGTTTAGGCCTCAAAGGCCAACTAGAGAGCTACTTCAGCTCAGTCAGTTCTTCAGGCCTATGCTCCGAGGGGTGAGCAAGTTGATCAGAGGCCTTCAAGGAAGGTGTAAGTTGTTATTACATCGGAATAGTTCTCGGTACCTCTTGTTGTGAGAGTTTACTGTTTGTTATTCAATTCCTTAGCTAATGTGTTGATTGATACTGGTACATCTCATTCCTTCATTTTGTCTTTTTTTTTTTTTTTTGTATCTACTTTGGGATTGGAGTTTGATCAGTTGGAGTCTCCTATGTTTGTTAAGACACATATTGACGATAGAGTGTTATTGGGTCGAGTATGCCACTTCTATGAGATTGAGGTCGTAGATCGTCGACTCTCTTTTGATTTTGTTGTTCTTGATATGCATACTTTTGATGTGATTCTGGGTATAGATTTATTGACTTATTTTTGAGCTTCGATAAATTGCCATCATAAGAGGGTGTCGGTGTGTACCATAAAGAGAGTGTTTCTACTTTATGTGTGATTGGGGTGATAGTCTTATTCCTTTGTTATATGACCTAAAGAGTCAAGGAGAGTTGAGTTTCCTTTTTACCATCTCGGTAGCTAATAAGGGTAGTACAGTTTGAGGTGACATGCCGAGAGTAGTTCGAGAGTATCCAGATGTCTTTCTAGAGGATCTTATAGAGTTACCACCACATACGGATATTAAGTTCTCTATCGATTTGGCACCAGGAACGGCTCTAATTTCCATGGCACCATATAGGTTTGTGCTAGCCAAGTTGTGAGAGTTGAAGGTATAACTGCAAGATTTATTTGATAAGGGCTTCATCCGCCTTAGTACCTGACCCACCAACTCACTTTGCAAAGAAGAAGGATGACACATTGCAGTTGTGCATTGATTATCGTAAGTTGAACCAGGTATTTGTTAAGAACAAATACCCATTGTCACGAATAGATGGTCTATTTGATCGGTTGAAAGGATCTCATTGCTTTTCGAAGATTGATTTGAGATCAAGGCATCCCAAGTTGAGGGTGAATGATAAGGATATTTAGAAAATAGCATTTCATATGCGGTATGGCCATTACGAGTTCTTAGTAATGCCTTTTGGGCTAACCAATGCACCGGCTTCGTTTATGGATTTGATGAATTGAGTCTTTCGTGAGTTCTTAAATTTATTTGTGGTTGTCTTCATCGACAACATCTTAGTCTACTCACCCTTCGAGCAGGAATACAAAGAACACTTGCGAGTTGTACTTGAGTTGCTTAGAGCACATAGTCTGTATGCTAAGTTTGGGTAGTGTAAGTTTTGGCTCAACGAAGTTAAGTTTCTAGGCCATGTGGTGTCCAAGGAAGGGGTGACTGTAGATTCATCCAAAATAGATGCAGTACAAGATTGGGAACAACCTCAGAACGCCTTTGACATCTGGAGTGTAGTGGCCCGGGTTTGGGGCTAATCAATTTTTATTCTCTTGAGTTGGGACACAAGGTTGTCCTAGGTGGCTTTGGCCTTGTTGGTGTGGTTTAGGGCCTTAGAGTGTCTTGGGTTAGCTGTGGAATAGCAGCCTAGACTTTCTTTCTTGGATAGGTCACAACCGTGACCAAGGGATTCGCAACCGCGATGGGTTGGTGCGGAAGTCGCGCTTGTGATGGGCCGTAACCGGCCGCTACCAAACGTGGCCTTCAAGACGGTTGGCTGGAAGAGGAGTGCGTTGCCCGCGAGGTGGCCACTGTGTCAAGTTGCGACTAGAGCAGTCACGCCTACGAGGGTCTTGGTCGCGCCAGCTACCATGTATGCTAGGTGGTCTCGCACGCAGTGGTAAAGGTTGCGCCCACTATGGTAAGGGTCACGTCCGTGACCTATTAAGGTGGCAAGTATGCACCTGCGATGGTTTAGACCATGGCCATGATGAATCGTGTATATAAGTTGTCAGTGCACTAAGAAGTCATTTTTTTTGGGGTCTCCTCTCTCTCTCTCTCTCTCTTTCCGCCATTTTTGGGTTTCTTCAACCTAAACGCTTTGGTTTCATCTAGCTACACCCATTTTCTACCCCTAGTACCATAGACCAAAATGTAGAGGGTCGAGAGGGCTTCATTTTAATCTGAGCAGATCATGTTTTTGTCGTCAGTAGATTTTTCTCTTCACTTTAAGAGGTAGAGATTCTTGAGTATCTTTTCAATACCACGCTATAGATAGATCTGTGGTAATTTTATAGCATTCAAAACATATATTTTTTTTTTATAGATGATTTTGTGAAAATCATATGGCTTGGTTTGGGTTTGAGTTTATGAGCCATGTGTTGGATTGATGAAAATTATGTGTTATTAATCATGTTTGGGATGTAGGGTTGGGAAGTCTGAGCTTCTAACCAAGAAATTAAGAGAAGATAATGTGGTTTGTGTAGTGTAGTATTGGATTATGTTGAATATATCTAATTAGGGATTTTTGGTACAGAATTAAATAGGTATTGATGAGTTGGGAATGTTGGGAATTTGGAGGCGTATGAATTGGTTTTCAAAAAAAATTATTATTTTGTTAACTCGTTTATTAAATTGGGAATTGGAATTGGGTTAGTATGTATAGTTGTTTGTCATTATGTAGTTACCGTCTACAATTCTGTCCTTGGCCATCGGTGGAGGATTGTTATTGCTTATTGCTAGATAGATGCTATTGGTACTATTGTAGGATGGGCTATGTAATGTAGAGTGATGTGTTGTTGGTTGTAAATGGACATTGTGAATAGACCATTCCATTGTGTGTTATCGTGGATTATGTTGTTAGAAAGAAATTAGAATGATGTGAATGTTGTTTAGGTCATAAGATTGTCATTGGATAGATGATTTGAGTAAATAGTGGCCTTGAACTAGTTCTGGTTTTGATGATTGGTAGCTCGTATTGTATTATGTAAACATTTTTGAAATAAAGGAAAAACCCATTGTTGAATAGTGGTGCGTGGAGCACATTTGGAAAGAAATAAGTTAATATATTTAACTGATAGTGGTCGCTATTGTAGTATCGGGATTAGGTGTATGTATTACATCCGTGTACTTATCTGTGTAGTTTAGCATGTTGTGCTATTATTGGTTTTGTTGTATGGGGATCCGTTTCCCACTGTATTGAGCAGGCAAAGCATGTCACCTTGACAGAGATTTCTGCATCCCTTCCAGTTTGCACCTGGTAAAGTGTGAAAGGGGTCCGTTTCCTACCATATTTGAGCCGCAAAGCATGGCGCCTTATGATAGGTTATTCTGCCTTCCAATTTGCACCCAGTAAAGTATGACCTGAGGGGCAATCCCTTCCGGGTGAAGCCGATGAAGCGTTATGTGTTATTTGTGTTGTAGGATCTGCCATCTGTAATGTATATCGGTGGAGATTGAATTGGTAGTATGTATTACTCTCAGTTACTTATTTTTGGATGTATGTATTTCTCGGTTTCATTATGTGGTGGTCTCTTGCCCTTGGGCCTATGGCCAGGGAAGATAGTAGATGTATTGGTGCGTAGATACGCATAGTGTATTGAGATGTGAGTATTGATGCATAGAGGCATCTAGTGTATTAAGATGTGGGGTTGGGTTATGACTTGCATTTGGGGTTGTGTTTTCAGAACAGATGTTTAAGTGAGATTCTTTTATGTCAATGTGAAAGGTTTTATTAAAATAATGATGGGGTTTTGAAATGTTTTTAGAAGTAAAGCTAGAATTTGAAAGAGAAGAAATGATTTTTATACTATTTGTGTCAAGAGGATTTTTTGAAAAAAAAAAAACAAACATATTTATATGTGTATACTTTTGGATATTAACTGTCACACTACTTATATGGTATATCATGGTGCATGCATGATCATTTTTAGCTATATGTTGTGATTGGTTAGGATCTTTGGGATCTTTAATAGGCTTAGTGCTTATCCCATGTGTTGACAACTTTTCTGGTACAAGGTTGGAAGATTTTTTGGGACTTGAAGTCTTTTGTTATGTGTGGCCATGGGGCCTTTTATTTGTTGGCTGAAGCCATGTACTGTATAAGGGTAAATCCTTTTCTATTTATTGTTATTCAATGTAAGCCTAAGGGCATTGTATCGGATTTTATGTATATATTATCATCACTTTCGAAAGAGAATGTTATTGTTTATTTATTATTTGTGTTGGCTCATGTATGATATTTTTAAAATTGGTAATAATATAAAGTATTTGGTAATGGATTCGGGTAATAAAAGTCGGAGCATTACTGTAGACATCCTATTTTTGACAGCCCTTACGACTTGGACATCCTTGTAGGTACACCTGATGATAAGTCTATTTGCTTGCCAAGTGCTTGAAGTCCTCAGCGGAATGCCACAACTTTGAGCCTTTCAAACCCTGTATCTTTTTTGTCTCATTTTTGGACCATGCCTTAGTCTTTCCAGCTTGCAACCTCTGGTGGCCTACCGGCCATCCCTGGAGGCTGTCAGCCATCATTTTTGGTCTGCCAACCATTGATGTGCCTTGCCGGCCACCAATGATCCCCTGCCAGCCACCACTGATGGCCGGCCAGTCGGCCACTAGTGTTTTCTGTAGATATTTTATACCAGCTATGCCAGCTGTTTGCACAGATGCTTGCATCTGTCCACATGTAGAGGGCTGCATCTCCTTGTAGAAATTCCATATTTTCTATATATAGAGACCCATCTCTCTTGTAAGAAGGTTAGAAAATTTGGAACCAAAATCTCTCTGTCTTTCTACATTTTTCTCTCTCTTGCAAATTTGTGCATACTTGCCTACTTACACTACTCTTTTGCATATATCTCCTTAACCAAAGTTGATCATCTTTAAGCTGAGGTTCCTTGAAGCCTTCTTGGAGCTCTTGAAGGTGGTTTTGGCTTCAATTAGTGCCTAGAATTTTTCTTTGCTTCAAGAGGTACAATACTTGCCTTTTAAATTTGTTTTGCATCTTGTTTTTCTATCTCTTCCTACTGTTTTTTGGCCATAAAAAAACTCTATTTTTGTGGGCTGAAATTGGTGTTTTAGGCCATTTAAGATTAGGGGGGTATCTCATCATTCTTTATTCCTTGCTTGTAAGGCTTTTCCACCTTCATTTCCCACTTTCAAACCATCTCTTTTTAGGCTTTTGAGCACTGAATTTTAGAGTATTTTTAGCGGTAAAAATCATGTTTTGAAGTCCAAAATTAGAAGGGTTAGCCTCCCCTCCTTGTGTCTTGTTTGCTAGCCTAGTTAACTCTATGTGTTAGCTTATTTTTCTAGCATTTTGTAGCTTAATTCCAACATGTTTTAGTCTCTATTTTAGACTGTTTTAACTCTATTTTTGGCTGGTTATTGCATTTGAGTCATGTTTTATACGCCTCTATTGTAATAGTCCTCACAAGCTTGGTGTTTTAGGCCTTTAGGCACCACTTGTTTGAGTTGATTGCATGTTTTAGTGCTTTTCTTACTTCATTTTTAGAACTCATTAATCTCTCCAATCTCCCTCATTTCTTCACTTTTTATTTGCTTTGAGGGTTGTTTTAACCTTAGGATAGTTTAAGCTTGAGATTGAAGTTCATTACTTAATGGTTTAATCCTCTTTTGGGGGTTCATTACCAACGGCATGACATCTCTCTCTTGCCTTAAACTATCCCTTGTTTGACACTTCCTTCCCTTTAGAAGACTTTTCACCATTGGACTTAGTTGGTTAAAGAATGGGTTGGTAAGTTAAAATGAGTAACTAAAAATTTGAAACTAAAAGTGTTCAAGATAAGAAATTGGTTATGTTTTGATGTGTTCAATCAGACGTCAATTGAACACAAGAAAAACTGGGGCATTTCATACTCAAAGTGATGAAATGTGCCAAGTTTCCAAGGTCTCCATTGCCCTTGATTATGCATGATAGGATGATGGTCTTTTTGGTCTTATTTGTGCATTTATTAAAACTTTTACATCTTGGTTCCTTAACCATCATGCAATGAAATTGCTTGATTGATAGTTTGAGGGCCAAGTGTATCACTCATTTGAGATGTTTTGATGATAAAGAGGGATATACAGTACAAACAACCTGTGAGAATACCATCTCTTTGCCCTGTTTGCTCTTTGTTGCAGCAAAAGAAATAGTGTGTCATCAGTGGCCGGCTGGCCATTGTTACTTGCCTACCGGCCACCAGCATTGGACGGCAACCCTTCAATGGTGGCTGGTCGACCACCACTTCTGGCTTGCCGGCCACTAGTGAATTTTGGACAGTGTGCTTGTAAAGCATGGTAGAGTTGATCTGGAGAAGGAAAACAATGCAAGGGTTGTGCAACAGAGGCTTTCGAGGGCAGACAGTAGATGTTCTTCAGGGTGAAAACCGTGCATACATGGGCCTCCCTTGCTTCTTAGGACTAGTTAGCTAGTTAATTAGTTTAATTAGCAATTAATTATTTATTTGTTGTAAATTAATTAGTTGTAGCTAATCAGCTTGTGTTGTAATATTTAATTAGCTTAATTAGTTGTAGCTAATTAGTTTGGGTTGTAATATTTAATTAGCTTAGCCTAGTTAAATTCATATTTAATTAGCTTAGGCCTCGTTTGGGAACATGCTAATTTAGTAACTTTTTGGCTATTTGGCTAAAATATGAGCTAAAAAAAACTAGTATGTTTGAGATGACTTTTTGGCTTTTTACGAAAAAAATGTGCAAAAAGTAGAGAGAAAAGAGAATTTTTGACTTTTTGGTGTAGGTTGTTGGCTTTTTGGTTTTTTTAGTGACTTTTTGACTTTTGGCTAATGTTATCCCAAATAGGCAACCCAAGAGGGGGGTGAATTGGGTTATTAAAAAATTTCACAATATTAAAATTAACACAATATTTAGAATTTTAATAAATAAAAAAAACAGAATCATAATTATCAATATAAAAATAAGAGAGATAGGGAGAGAAAATCAAACACTGTTATTTATAGTGGTTCGGCACGCCAGTGTAGACACCCCATTTTTGACTACCTTTAAGACTTGGACGCGACTGATGGTTTACATGGTGAAGAAAGGTGTGCAGGGGAAAGGTTCAGTTTCTTCGGCAAGGAGAGAGTCAAGTCTCAACTTCATACCCCTTTTTTTGGACCAAAACACTCTTGATCAAAAGATTTTAGATTAAAACCCTCTCTTTCAAAACGTTTTTGAAATAAAGTTTTTACGATGTTCCGAGACTCGCATTTTGTCAAATGTTGCGCTTTTCGGTAAACTGAGCAAGGACAAAGTGGAAATGAATAAAAGGGAGATGAAATCTTTGAAAAAATCTTTCAAAACACCTTACTTAGGGGTTTGGAGTTGAAGAAAAGAGGAGAAGAGGGAAGAAATCCAGTTGGGGGAGAAAATGGGCATGAACCGTTAAGAAAGAGTCAAGCAGCCCTCGCCGAATCGGGCCTATTCATTTGCATACTTGGAATCAAACTATGAGGCCACCACCGTTGGAAATAACACTTATGGGGCTTCATTTTGCACTCAAGAATCTCCTAAATCCAATTCCGAACGGGGGAGATAGGGTTGATTGAAGTAAGGCATCATTCCAGTTGAACCGAATCTGCGCGGCTTCACCGAAACTGGCATAACTTTTTTCACAAGAGGAATTTTAATGCAAGGTTTGCGCCATTGGAAATCTAACTTTCGGGGCTTCAATTTGGACACTTGAACGACAACCATTGGACTTCCCAATCACTAGCCGGCCACCTGTCTTTCCGACAGACCCTTTTTTTGTCCTGAAAAGTAGCAGGCCGGCCAGAAAATGTAGCAGGCCGGCCACCTAGCTGGTCGGATGACCATTTTGGCCCTTTTGAGCTGGTTGGCCATTCTTGCCCTCCCAAGTGTGTTCCAGCTATGCAATTTGTTTTCCCCCAGATCCTATATCCGGGGTTTGCCCTTTTGGGAGGGAAATTTGAATTAGATTTCCCCCTCCCCTTTTCCTCCACTCCTCCTCTATAAAACCAGCACCCCCGCACCCATTTTGAAGGGTTACAAAATTGGTTTTGAGCTCTTGCTTACATCTCTCCCCTTTTCTCTACTTCAACCCTCAAAACCCTAAAAGGCTTGCACCATTTACACTACAACCTATAGCACAACACCTCCACCCTCCATTCCAACCCTTTAAAGCTGATTTACAGAGGTTGAGAGCCCCCCAAACTTGGTCCAAAGGCTGTTGAAGATTGGCTCTACAAGGGTGAGTCCCATTTTCTCTTTTTCTAGTCTTTTTTGCTCAATATATTATCTCCTCTTGCTTGCATTTTTGGGCTCTGACCCAAACTGTAAATAGTCATATTTTAAGCTCCTTTTCATGTTTGATCAAGGACCTCTTGCTGTTTGAGGTCTCCTACTATCACTTGCCTCTTTAACTCTCTTTTAGGCCTTTTTTTGCATAGTATTTTAGGCTTATTTTTGGGCTGTTTTGGACTTGGTTATAAACTATAAAATATCTTTTTTTGAGCCTCTCTTCAACATTGTTGAAGGGCCCTTCTCTGTTTGAGGCCAGCAGCAACCACTTGTCTCTTTGTCCCTCTTTTAGGCCTTTTTTTGCATGATAGTTTAGCCTCACTTGTGTTTATTTTTGTGGCTTGATGTAAACTGTAAAGTACCTTGTTTTGAGTCCCTCTTAAACTTTGTTGAAGGGCTCATTGCCATTTGGGGCCAGCTGCTGTCCCTTATCTCTTTTCCCCCTTTTAGGGCCACTTTTGCATGACAGATAAGCCATATTTGTGATCACTTTTGAGACTTGTTATAAACTGATAAAAGGATTGTTTTGACATCATTTTCATGTTTCATTAAGATCATTTTCTTATTTGAGGTCACATACCTCCTTATATGCTTGATTCCCTCTCATTTTGAGCCTTATACCCTAGCCCTTGTTGCATGCCTTATTTGACCTTCTAGCCACTGGAATCTCGTGGATTTCCAGTGGCTTTGATGCTATTTTGAGCCTCCAAATTAGAGGGGGGTGACCCCCTCTCACCTTGACTTGTTTGGTGGCCATTTTGGCCTTCCAAAGAGGCCCTATCTTGCATACTTTGTGGACTGATTTTGGGGCCAATTTGGTGAGTTTTGAGACTATCATATTTGATTTTCAAAGTTGGTTTGGGGCTGCCACATGTCTATCTTGTATATGCTTAAGAATCCCTTTGTATGCCCTCTAAAGGAACCCCTCATTTGTGCATGTGTTGGCTACATTTCCATGATTATTTGGGCATATTTTGTCATGTTTTATTCACTGATTTTTGTTTTTTTGATGAGTTCTTACTTGCTTCATACACTTGCCATGTAAACTATGTTTGCCCGTCAAAATTGCATGCTAATTTAAGCCATCTTGCTAGCACTTTTTTGCCACACTTTAAACTGGAAAAGTTCATGTTTTGGGACCGCCTTGACTCTGTCTTCATGCTTCATGTTCAAATAATGCATGCTTTGTATAGCTATAAGTCATTCCATGTGCCTAGTTTTGAGTTTCGGGTCTCATCTCATGCATCGGGTGCCATATTGCCATGCTTCGTGGCTGTTTAGCATCATGTTTTAGTGCTGAAATTTTCTTGTTTGCATATCATGTTCCATGCCTTACCATGCTTTGGTAGAGTGGCATTCGTGCCTTAGGTTCGGTCCTCGGTTTGCGTGCATGCGTGCACGCATCTCGAGTGTCTCATTTTCATCTTATGGCCTCCTATGTGAGTGTGGATGAGGTCCGCTTGTGTTGGTGTAAGTCCATTATGCATTGTGTATGCCATTTCAATTCATAGCATTGTGTATGCTAGATTGTATGTTAGCACATTGTGTATGCCACGTTACCTCGTGCATCGTGTATGTCATTTCATAGCATTGTGCATGTTAGGTTGTATCTTAGTTGCATTCATGCATGTCATGCATATTGCATTGTGTTTGGGATTGGAGTTAGCCCGAGCATAGGAAACAAGGTACGTTTCGTACTCCGAGTGACGGAACGTGTCTCAATTCCCCAGTCACCGACACTCCGGATTATCCATGATGGAGTCTCGGTCTTGTTGTGTTTATGTGTACATTCATTCCATATTGAGTCATGCAAATCGACTCCTCGGCCATCATGCATCGAGATGCGCGATTGGTGGCACGAGGATCGAGGACTACACTCCCTGAAGAGTAGTCAAGCATACATATGTGAAAATACATTGCCATGCCCCTTTCTTTCATGCATTGCGCAGAAATCAAGAATCAAGACCTTACCGGCTTGGCGCTTTCCTAGAACAATTGCAAACAGAGGCTAATTGGGGCATCGCAGTGGATTTCCGCGCAAGGGAACCCGAACATACATCATTCATCATCCGGATCAAAGTTGAGACAGTCCCTGGCTTGCATGCCAATTTATTGCTTTCCTAGTTAAGTTTGTAAATTAATTTGGATTTTGTATTTACTCAGACTGTACTATTTATTCGGGACTGTATTATTTATTCGGACCCTCTGTGCGAGGGCAATGTTGTAATAAGTATGCGTGAGTGTGATGTATGTCTTCCAACCCCACGTCTTTCTTCCCTTTTATTTACCAGCTTATGATGGTTAGATTAGGGCATGTTTCAATTAGCATACAGTATAATAGCATGTTTGCATTCATTCATCTGTTTTGCATGCACCGGGCTTGGCGCATCATACTAACTGCATTTGTATTTCAATTCCGAGTTGAATACTTGTTAGCTGTAGCATCCCATATACCATGTTTAGAGTAGCCGAGCCTGCTATAGTTGTATTATTGCATGTTTTGCATTAGGCATTTCTGTATAGTTAGGATCATGCATGATTTCTAATTAGCTTCTGTTTTGGCTTGGAGTACTATGTAAGTTTTTATGCTTTAGTATCCTTGCATGTGTGTGAGTGACTGCCATGATAGCATGCCTACCATAAGGCTATTTGCTTATGTGATATAACTGCCTGAATGCCTGTGGGTGAAGGTTGGGTTATTTGGATTGTGACAAATCATTAACTATGAGTTTTAAGCCCACTAGATAGTGGCAAAACCATCTTTTCTAAGCCCACCTGAGGGTGGCAAAATCTGCATTTTAAGCCTACCTGCGGGTAGCAAACCATCTTTCAAAAAACAAACATGAAATGTTTTGTTCCAATTCAGGTGACCCGGTCTATACTTGTATGCTGTGCGCATCACATAGTAAATCTAGGCTAATAACCGGAATAAGAACACATAACGTTTTCAAAACTAGATATCATGGTTAGTAGAGGTCGATCTTGATCGAGCGAGCGAAGGTGCTCATGAAGTGACCTTCCGCAATCGTACCCAAGTTCCCGAGCTGAGGCAACTTTGGTGATGACGGACACGTGGCCTTAGGCAAACGAGTCAGGGTTTCCTAAATTTTTCAAAAATAAAATATTTAGGTGGCGACTTTGTATCTGGCAAAGCAGTCCATGTTTGGCACTTCTTTTTTAAAAATCTGTTTTCTCAAAACGATTTGTCGGATTTGGACTCTTTGGTTCAGATTACGAACCGTGACAATATTAGAGTCCTGAACTGTAGTGAGCCCAACACGAACCGAACGAGGGGCCCAATCCCTCCCGGGTCGTTCCGGGACGTCTACAGCCAGGCCTACGTCTACTCCTCAAGGAACCTCCTTGAGAATTTCTTTACTATTAATTGTATAAATACACCACCAAGCTTGTGGATTTGGCACAGGACTTACTCTTTTCTATTGAGCCTCACTCAACAATAAATGCTTTACCCTTACAAAATCTCTCACAAAAATAAGGAATAAGAATAAATGGTACTTAAACCCTTTTTTACAATAATTCTCTCACAAAGAGTAGATATGAAAGTGTAAGAACAAAGGCTAGACTTAGATCTGAAAGTGAAAGAGCAGAATACAATATACTCAGAATTTTGGAGCTCACAGAAAATTTTCTCTTCAAGTTCTTGATTTTTCTCCACACACAAAACTTCTATTTATACACAAAAATATACCCGTTGGACGCTCCTTGCTGACGTCATGGCTTACATAAGTACGTTGCTGATGTCATGGCTTACATAAGCATGCTGCTAACGTCATGGCTTACATAAGCACGCCCCCTGATTTTAAATAGTCAGCAAATGTTAATAATTAAAAAGATAAAAGTAAAATTCTTTTCCTTTTTTGTTTTTTTAAACATGGAGCCACCGTTTTTATAGACAATTTAATACAAAGTTCACAACTTTCAAACAAGTAAATGATTTGCTCCATCTTGTTTTATTATAATATATAACTCCATCTTTTTCTTCTTGTTTTATTATAATATGATATAATCAATGTAGTGTAAAAAATTTAATTACTCACGTGATGTATTCTATTTATATTATATGCATTCTGTATAATATTCTAATCAAATATTTGCATATATAGTAAAACCCCATTAAGTAATATTAATAATAGATCTGATCATATATACTCTTTTTATGTATATGTTGTAGAGATTCTAAATTAAATATAACATTCCACTCCATTTCAATTTTGTCAAAAGAAGACAACCCATTAATACCAAATTTGTCAAAATAATATAACCAATCAATCAATATAATTAATCAATTTTAATTTTGTCAAAAAGTAAATAGTGATCAACCTAATTTTTCAAAAAGTGAATAGTAGAGTTTTCAAAAATATTTTTATTTAAATAATATTTAACAAATATTTATATTTTAAACAGATAATATTTTATGTCAAATAATATGTATATTTAAAAATCTAGATTTTTGCAAATAATATTTTAGACATCATCAAAATTAAATAATATGATTAATAGCTAAAAAAGCCACTTGCCAAACGAGGTCTTAGATAGTTAGTTAATTATCCATTCAAGTCTTGTAATAATTAGTTAAGTAGTTTAGTTTAGCTAGTTTATTCATTCGGACTCTCCTTCGTGAGAGCGTGATGTAATAATGTATATGTCTTCTAACCCCACGTCTTTCTCCTTTTTATTTACCCACTTTTGATGGTTAGATTAGGGACATGTTTCAATTAGCATACCTTATGCTTGCATCCATTTATCTTGCATTGCATGCACCGAGGCTCTGTACATCATTCAAACTGCATTGCCATTTTAATACTTCGTTGAATATGTGCCTAGACCGCATGTCTTGAATTGATTCATATGCCACATTAGTAGCCGAGCCTAGTAATTGCATATCGCATGTGTTGCATTAAACAATTGTATAGTTAGAATCATGCATTTTTTCTAACTCTTTTGTTTATCTTAGCTTGGAGTATTAGGTGAGTTTTTAACATTTTAACATACTTTCATGAGCGTGAGTGATTGCCATGTCTAACATGCTTGCCATGAGGCTAAGTGTTTACTTGATAAACTGCTTGAGTGCCTGTGGATGAAGGCTTATTGCTTGAATTGGAACAATTCAACAAATGTACGTTTAAGCCCACTTTTTCTAGTGGCTAATTCGCTAATTCGCAACTTTAAGCCCACTCGAGGTGGCAAAATTCGAACACTTTTCAAAAAACAAACATGAAATTGAATTGTTCCAATTCAGGCAAACTAGTCTATACTTGCTTGTGCGCATCACGTAGTAATGCTAGCCTAGTAAATCGGAACAAGAGCATATAATGTTAATAAAAATCATATCATGATTAGTAGAGGTCGATCTTTGATCGGGCGAGTGGGGGTGCTCAATTCATGACCTTCCCCTCTCGTACCTAAGTTCCCAAGCTGAGGCAACTTTTGGTGATAACGGATACGTGACCTTTGGCACGAGTCATGGGTTTCCTAAATTTTTCCAAAATAAAATATTTAAGTGGCGACTTTGTATCTGGCAAAGCAGTCCAATTTTGGCATTTTTTATTCAAAATCGATTTTCTAAAAGATTTGCCGGATTTGGACTCTTTGGTGTTTATCAATTTCACATTGCACTTGTGAGATTAGATTCAGAACCACAAGAGTCCGAACTATAGGGCTTATTTCGAGCTTCCGAAAGGGGGCACGAAAAAGTCGAGCTACAGTTTCTGGCGACTCCGCTGGGGATTTTAGAGAACTTGACTCGAAATTCATGATATGAAATTTTTATCTACACTTATGTGTTTCTTTCCATTGCATTTGCATTGGTGTGCCTAAGTCACTGTGTTTGCCATCTGCTATTCCTGGACAGTTTGTCGGAGGCTTGCTTGGAAAAGTCTGCTAAAAGGCTGACTGGTTATGAGCTCTACCACAATGGGAACACAACCCTTGGATCTGGACTACCGCTAAACCGTTTGATCCTCCTTTCACTTCTCGGTGTTAGGTGTGAGAGGTATATTAGGTAGTCTAGTTGAGGTACCCTTTTGACCATTTGGCCTAGTTGCATATCAAGAGCCATAGAAATTGTTCCAAACTAGGACATGTTGCTTACCCAAATGTAGGATTGTATGAAACCACTTTGCTTGAATAGTGAACCCTAGTTCCTGATGAAACTAGGACAGGATAACCCCTACCCTATCATAAGGGTGTTTTGGCTCTCATTTAATTGCTATGTGCTTTTAGAGTGAAACTTTACAGGAACATGTGTTTCAGTTGCAAGTTTGGGTATCAGTTTTGGGGGACATAAATTCAATGTTCAGTGCAGTTCTATAGCTTATGATTACAATTGTGTCTTGTTCACATCTGAACTGAGGTGCTATGCAGTTTTTTATTTTTGTTTTCCTTTTTGCTTTATTTCTTTTTGCAAGGTAGTTTATGACAATTGCTTCAGACAATTCCATTACCCCCCAAGCACTCTGGACCCGTGTAAGAAGACTTTCAGATCCTCCGATCAACTCAGAGAGCTTTGGGGATAACCTGACCGTTTCCATGATCGGGGACCAACCAGATGTGAGCCCTTCTAGCAGCATTTTGGATGCATTTGAAGCACCATCTCTCATTTGGCAGCTAGAAAAGGGCAACCTATCTAGTAGTTTTGAGTCGGGTAGTGATCCAGAATCTGATTCCACAGAGTCTATGAAGTCGAAATCAGATTCCAGTTCTTCTGAGTTTGGGTCTGGCATTCATTGGGGTGATAACCTAGATGCCAAGATCTTGTCCAAGTCGTCCTTTTCTTTTGCTTTTGAGTCAGTTATAATCGAAGAGCTGGATGACCTTGACCCTGTGAATGAGAATGCCACTACCGATTCTGAGTATTTCTATGTGCTGCTTGTTTATTGCATTGATCAAGACTTTCAAAACTTTAATGAAAACGATGAGGAAGGAATTCCTTTGGTTTTGAAAATTTTGATTAATCGAGAAGAGGAGAGGTTTGTAAAATCCCTTGCTGATGAAATCATTGCTTTTAATGTGGGTACTGAGAATGATCCACATCTGGTCCAGATCGGGTCCACGTTGTTTTCAGAGGAGTGCGAGCGCTTACTTGCTTTATTAAAAGATTTCAATGATGTTTTCGCGTGGTCCTACGAAGACATACCTGAAATCGATCCTGAGATTGTATAGCATCGGATCCCTCTTGACCCCAAGGCTCGACCCATCAAACAGAAGCTGCGGAGAATACGTTCGGATTGGGCTTTGAAGATTAAGGAGGAGCTCACCAGTATCTGAGTATCCAACTTGGTTGGCCAACATCGTCTCAATGCCGAAGAAAGATGGCAGAATTCGAGTGTGTATGGTCTTCAAAGATCTGAATAGAGCCAGTCTGAAGGACAACTTTCCCTTGCCGCACATCAATGAATTAGTGGACTTCACCACAGGTCATGCATTGTTCTCCTTTATGGACGGATTTTTCGGGTATAACTAGATTTTGATAGCACCCGAGGACAAAGACAAAACCATATTCACTACGCCGTGGGGAACCTACTGCTCTCGAGTGATGCTGTTTGGGCTAAAGAATGCCGGGGCTACCTATCAAAGGGCTGTAACCACTATTCTGCATGATATAATCCATAAGGAGGTTGAGGTGTATGTGGACGACATGTTTGTCAAGTCCAAAGAAAGAGAGGGCCACTACATCGCCTTGAAGAAATTCTTTCAACAGATCAGAGAATACAGACTGAGGTTGAATCCACAGAAATGTACTTTCAGCGTAACAGCAGGGAAAATGTTGGGTTTCTTGATCACATACAGGGGCATCGAGGTAGATCCTTCCAAAATCAAGGCCATCCTAGAAATGCCACCACCAAGGATTGAAAATGAGGTGCGAGGCTTTCTGGGTAAAGTGCAATTCATAAAACAGTTTATTTCTAAATTAACCTTGACTTGTGAACCACTATTTGGTCTCCTAAAGAAAGAAAAGAAGTTCCGATGGGATGATCGATATCAATTCGCTTTTGAGCAGATCAAGCAGTATCTTCAAAATCTGCCCGTGTTGCCGCCCCTAGAGCCGGGGAAGCCGTTGATTTTGTATCTGTCAGTAATGGACACAACGATGGGATGCATGCATGATCAGGAATCTGAGAATATGGTGGAGAAAGCCATCTATTACTTGAGCAAGAAAATGCTAGATTATGAGACCCGCTACACTTCCTTAGAGAAAGCTTGCTTAGCCTTGGTATGCGCTACCAGGAAGTTGAGGCACTACTTGTTAGCTCACTCCGTAATTCTAGTTTCGAGATTAGATCCCATCAAATATATCTTTGAGAAACTAGTGCTTACGGGTAGGCTAGCCCGTTGGTTGCTTCTTCTCTCCGAATTTGATTTGAAGTATGTCACTCATAAGTCGGTCAAGGGGAAGGCAGTAGCGGAGTTCCTAGCAGATCACCAAGTAGAAGGGAATGAAACGATAGAATACCTGTTCCTAGATGAAGCTATTTTGCAAGTTAATAAGGAGATTTGGACAATGTAATTCAACGGAGTGTCTAATTAGTATGGCTATGGGATAGATGTATTGTTGATAGCACCCAACAATTACCATATACCTTTAGCCTTCAAACTCTAGTTCAAGGTATCCAATAACGAAGCAGAATATGAGGCATGTATTGCTGGTTTGGAAGCTGCCCTGGAACTAGGGGCAAAAATATTGGATGGGATTGGGGACTCGAAGCTAGTTGTGTCTCAAGCAAAAGGAGACTGGAAGGTTGAAGAAGAAAAGATGAAGATCTATCACCAGACCTTGGACGTTCTGATTCCTAGGTTTGAGAAGCTGAATTTCACGCATCTATTAAGAGAGAACAATAGGTTCGCTGACACTTTATCAACTCTATCATTCATGATAGACATCCTGCTTAGAGTCCGGATGTGTCTGATCATCATTGAGCAGAGATATACGCCGGCCTACGAGACTATCGCCGTAATAGATGAAGCACAAGATCAAAACCCTTGGTACTATGATATCTGGAACTTCTTGGAAAATGAAGTTTATCCACCAGGGACAAATGTCAAAGATAAGAGGGCAATATGGCGGATGGCCATTCAATTTATCATATATGGAGGTAAACTGTACAAGAGAGGTCATTTGGGAATGCACAAGTTGTGTGTCGAAATAGAGGAATCAAAGCGCCTGATGGAGGCCATCCATGGAGGGGGGGAGTGCGGAGCACATATAAACGAAGTAATGTTAGCCCGGAAGATTCTCAGGCAAGGTTACTACTGGCCTATTATGGAGAAGGATTATATCAATTTTGTTTGGGAATGCCACAAATGCCAAATTCATGCCAATCGTATGAACATCCTGCCGTCGAAGCTATACAACATGACTTCACCATGGCCTTTTTCAGTTTAGGGAATCGACGTCATCGGCGCAGTCACATCGAAAGGGTCGAATGGGCATGAATATATTCTGGTGGCAATTGATTACTTCACGAAGTGGGTAGAAGCTCAGTCCTACACAGTGTTGAAAGCAGTACATGTGGCTAAGTTCATCTGAAACAACATCATTTGCCATTATGGAGTCCCGAACGAGATCATTTCAGATAATGGCTTCCATTTCAAGAAAGAAGTGATCGACTTGTTAGAGAAATACAACGTGGCTTTTCATAAGTCATCTACATATCGGCCACAAACCAACGGAGTTATTGAGGCCGCCAACAAGAACATCAAGCATATTTTGCAGAAAATGGTTGAGACCTACAGGGACTGGCCAGACAAATTGCCATTCGCACTTTGGGGTTATAGAACTTCAATCCAGACGTCTACAGGGGCAGCTCCTTACTCTCTTGTCTATGGGATGGAAGATGTTCTGCCAATCAAAATAGAAGTTCCGTCGCTGCGGGTTATGGCTGGGTATCAAATAGCAGAGGCGGACTGGCAGCATAGTAGGTTTGAAGAACTGATGTTGTTTGATGAGAGAAGGCTAAAAGTATTGTATCATGTTCAGGGTTATCAATGCAGGATTGCCAAGGCTTTTAACAAGAAGGTTAAGTCCCAGAATCTCAAAGAAGGAGATTTGGTGGTGAAAGACAACTGAGCTCCTATCTATGACCCTAGGGACAAGTTCAGACCCAATTGGACTAGTCCTTACATCATCAAAACTATCTGATCGAGTGGAGCTGTTATTCTCATGGACCTGGATGGCCTAGAATTTTCCCAACCGATTAACATGGACAAGTTGAAGAAATGCTATCCCTGAGAGGCTCGTTAGGCCGAAAACCCAGAAGGGTGACCTAGGCAAAAGTTAGAGCCCAAAAAATTAAAAATAAAGAAAAACTGAGCTCGCAAGGTTGAAAATCCTAAAGGGCAGCCTTAGCAAAAGTTAGAGCGCATAAGGAGAGTGTTAATACTCGAGTGAACTCGAGCCGAACTACGTAAGGCCTGATTTCCATCTTCGGAATACGTAGACAACTTCATCTAAAAGTCCGATCGTAAACACCTCCAAATCAACTATCCTATCCATGTGTCTGATCAGGTCATCTTTGTCTGTTCTTTACCTGAAAGTTTGGTTGTGATCTTTACTCTGAGAGAAGAGTTCGTTACAGTGCTGAGCAGTGTTATTCAGTCAATGCGCAATCTATGATCTTTGAATTTGGGGTTGTACATCTCGAGGATTGATTCCGTGTGTGTCAAGTGATGATCCTTATAAAAAATGGTTTTGAAAAGTTTTAATAAAAGTTTATTTTTGCTTAAATTTTACCTTTTACAACTTAGACCATTTTTGGACCAAAAGGAAAATTTTTAGTGTACATAGCTTTAATTTCATTGATTTCAATACAAAGTTCTCCGACTCTCGATACAAATCAAAGTTTCTTTTATTACATTCATAAAACTTGAAAAGTAAGATCAAAGTAATAAACTAGGGGCATAGATGAGTCAGGTGCTCCTGCATCCCTCGCTCGTGCTTGTGGAAGCTTCTGATGCCAAAGTGTGCCTAGTTTGTGCCTCAAGTTCGAGCCAAGTCAGGCACTTGCCAGAAAGGACGCAGCTGAAACTAGGGGCAGGAGCTGGAAGCTCTCTCATCCTCCAAGCAATGAGGTACCTAGCCAAATGTGAACCTCGAATAGGGAATGAAACCGGGTACTTTATACCCTCCTCTAGGCCGGTCTGGTCATGTCTAAACTGACGTCTAAACCTGAACGAGAAGTAGAATACACAGTGTGTAAGGCCGATCAGCTGAATGCCAAGTTGCCAAGTCATGTTGTAGCTCATTTCGGTCAAATTAAGCCAGGGGCAATGCCAAGCAATGTTAACAGTGGACCTGTTGCACATCTAGTAGCACCACCATCTCTCATTTGGGTAATCCACCAGCCGTTGGTGGAAGAAATAGCCTCGAGTTGAGTATTTAGGGTAAGAATCCACTACCTTCAGCTTGTCCATAAGCCACACCTGGGGAGGGATGAAAGAAAAGAGAGATTAAAGAATAGAGAGATGTATGTTGAGAGAAAAGTGAGAAAAAGGGCTTTGAGAGAAAAACATAGCATAAGTGTTGAGAGATGTGAGAAACACATATTAGAAAGGGTGGGAAATATTACCTAAAGAAGTAGTGGACTTCCTGCGAATTTGCTTGTCTCTCATCAATGGAAGGTATTTAAGCCCATTAAAGTCTCGGCCAATGTCAAGCCAATGCAACTCTTGCCCTCTTTCAAGCCTTGGGCCACTTCAATTAGCCGAATGCTAGACTCGCCGAAATTTGGGGCAAGAAGAAAATGAGCCAGCATACACAAGCAAAGAGCGTGTTGTGTAAAATCCCGCCAAAAGAGGTCGCCGCGGTCACCAACGGCAGAAAATTGGTGAATCAGACTGGGAATATCCAGCTCTCCGTTGTGAACTAAGGATCGAGCCTCATGTAAAGTGAGCCCACACATTCGTCCCAAAGCTTGGACATGGCTGAAACGGGGTTGAGGTATGATTTCTTCGACGCACCGGGATTCCATTAGCGCTTGAAATTCTTCAATTGTCGAGCATATCTCTTGTCGCCCGAAACTAAAGACATGTGCAATCGGATTCCAACATCCAGCCGCGACATGAAGGAACGGAAAACAAAGCGAAGAACGGCTCAATGGAAAAAGTGCATTTATGCCAAAACCCTGAAAATTCACCTTTTTTTGAGCCATCTAAAGTCGCAATCCAATTCGAGAGTTTTTGGGCGAAAAATGGCTCAATTTGTGAAGAATTTGCAATTAAAATGAAGAAATCACAAAGCTCAACATTTTGTAGAAGATAAGGCAGTGAGTGGAAGCTAGGTGTCAACAATCTGGAGGTCCTTTATACTGATGGCCAGTAGGTAGCCGGTAGGTAGCCGGCAAGCCACATTGGTGGTCGGCATGTAGCTGGCAACTCCTGTTTGTGTTCGACAATCTCTCACTTTGACCTGCTCTCCACCTTTGTGCTAAACAATGCTGGAAACATGTGTTTTGTTCTACTCTTTGTGTGTTTTAAGGTCTTGTTTTGAGTCCTTTTGGTTTTAGCAAGTTTGTCGAGTCGTGTTTGAGTTGTTTTGCTTTATTGAGTTGTTGTTTTATTTTGTTTTGTTTATCGAGTTGTATATTGCTTTTTATGTCAGTTGTTGGTCGGTTCATTACCCGATTAAGATTTTGTTTCAATCAAGAGTGTTATCTTGGCCAATTCAATTCCATGTCCATTCCATGCAATGTGGTGCTCATGATGCAAAATACAACACTTTTTCATAAACATTGGTTTTCATTCCAATCATGGTTTTTACAAACGAGGAGTACAAGTTTTTAAAGAAAATAAAACCTGTCTGAAGTTATACAATGTGCTAAAACTATAAACAAAAAGAAACTTAATAAAAATACAAAAAATCAGCGTTGGTCACCTCATGCTCTAGAGGAGAGGACTCCGGGGCACTATCTCCATCATCGCCGCTGTCTGAAGCAGACTCTAAACCAGAACCAGAACCAGAACTGGCATCGTCTCCAATCTCTACTCTGGAACCCTCCTCAGAATCGTCGCCTCCGCCCTCGGAACTTGAGCTGGCGTCATCATCTCCACTCTCATATGACTTTAAATACTGACTTGTTGCCTCATCAGAGTCGCTCGTCTCAGCGTCATCACTCAGAATGGGCTTTGAAGGGCCGCTCTCATCTCGGGTGCCCCTAGCTCTACCTTGGCTGCCCATAGCTCTACCTCAGCTACGTACTGAAGCCTGTCTCTTACTCCTCCCTGTTACTGGAGGAGGTACTTGCGAGCCTCAAAACATCGTAGAAACATTTTTAAAAATATTTTGAAAGAGTGGGTTTTAAGGTTTAAAATAGTTTTGGTCCAAAATGGGGTGTAAGGTTGGAATTTAGAAGCTCTTCTTGCTGAAGAATTTGAGCGATTGGATAGCATAACTTTCATCATCGAGTGATCAACCTAAGGCACCCAAGTCTTAAGGGCGTTCAAAAATGGGGTGTCTATAGTGATATACACAAGACAGGGCAATTGGACAACTTGACTCCCCACGTGAGTACACTTAAACCAAGACCCGACTCACTGCCCACACTCATATGCTATTTATCTCCTTCCAACATTTTCCAATCATTAACAATTTCAAGCCACAAAATATAATTAATGAATGCACATGATGCATGAGTTTACAATCTAAATTTCCTAATGCAGTTTCAATTCACAACAATCCCACAATTTAAACGTTCCTAATTAAGGTAATTTTCCAAGTCATACCCATCTTCATCTTATGGTTTTGTGATAAGAGGTTCCCAACTGTAACAACCCTCGTACTGATTACCGGATAACCACTGAATTATATACTGATTAATGCTAAACCGAACTGATAATGACTGATAAGTGAACTGGATGAACTACTGAACAGACTGAATGGAACTGAAAACGAAATTGAATGAGTTAACCTATTGAATTGCATTTCTATCTGTTTAATTGATTTATTATCTGTTTGTGTTTATGTGTTTAAACTGGTAATTGAAGGCCTTATCGGCGGCCGATTTAGGAACCGTTTAGTGTTTTGTAATCAGTGGAATATTTGTGATTTAATGATATAATTATCTGAAAATTGATTAGGAATGATTAAATTAGATTAAAAACGAGTTAATTGCAAACTTAGACTTATTTACGGAATTGCCACTTAGTGGCCACTACATCACACACACTTAGAGACTTGTTTACATTTTGATCAAAACATTTCATCAGCTCATTTGAGCTCCTAGCCGACCAACAAGAGAGAGTGAGGGAGAAGAGTGAGAGTTGGACTCAAATTGTAGATTTTGGCTTGAATTGCTTGGAATTGAAGTGTAATTGGCTAAATTAAGCTTGCTAGACTCGAAACCAACACTCTAGGTAAGGAAATTCATTGTCTTCTTGTTGTCTTGAGCCTCATTTTGCATCATTCATGTCAATTGTTGAGTTAGAGTGCTTAGAGGTTGGATTATGTTAGAATTGTTGCATGCATGTTGGAATTGTTGGTTCTTGAGGTTGAATTCATGGTCAATTGGTGCATGCAAGCTCATATTCATATTAAGTCCATGATTTCATTTCATTTGCCAACTATGGAGCTCTTTGGAGCAAAATTTAAAGCTTGAGATTGGTTTAAAGATCATGCATGTCATGTTTTGAAAGTGTTCTTGAAAATGGTTTGAAATTGAGTTTGAGTTAAACACCCTTGGGCCTTGATTTCTTAAATTGAGTTTTAAAACTTGTTATTCTATGTGTTTGAAAGAGTTTTCCAGAAAATGGGCCCAAGAGGATCGAATTTGGAGTATCAAAACTTGGTTTGAAACTCAGAGGTCGAATCTGGATTTTCCAGATTTTGACGTCCGCCGAAGCGAAGTGCCGCCGGCGGGAATTCATGCTCCCAGTATTTTCTTGCATTGTTTCTACCGCCGGCGATTTTAACGCCGGCGGAAAATCGCGATCCAAAGATTTTTGCACCTTTCATCGATGCGCTCGGCGGCGGAATGTACGCTCGAGCGTGGGCCTTTGTGTGCTTGTCCGCTCGGGGAAACTGCGCCGGCGGAGGCCCCGTTCAATCGAAAAATTTGGAATTGCTTCCTAGTGCATTTTGCATCGTCATCGCATCCTAGGCATTCTTAGGCCTAGTTTAGAGCATCTTAATGAGGATGTAGACATAGAACCACACCGAGGAATTTAGGGATTTAATTAGCATCCTTTCGATTGTAAACTTAGTGTGTGTTCTATTTTGATTGACTGTTTAGGGTTGACTCTGGGACGCTCTAGCTCTCGATAGCCCAATCCCGTGAGTAATGATTGTGTAAAGATATGTTCAAATGGTTTTATTTTGAATACCGAATCGAATGCTTTATTGAATCGATATTGTTTATTGAATGAATGTATGTCCTGTATTTCGAATCAGACAGGCATCCTTAGCACCCATGTTATTGATTCTGAGCTCTGTCGGTTTCCTTGTAGAACCATACCGATCGATGGCCATCATTATTGTTGGGTCATTAAGGCCGGTCCTTTTGGACCTACTGTTATAGGCTAATGGATGTACCACATATGGTGATTGATTGAAGTATTGATTGACCGAAATCTTGAAGATTGAAATCTCAGATAATGAATTGATTTCATTATCAGTAAGGGACATTCATTCATAACCTCTTTACATCGTATGTTATTCATCGGGCTTTAGCTCACTGTTTATATATATATGTAGGTTCTCGAACTGCATCGAGCTATGAGCGTGATTGGTCCCCGCTTTTGTCGACCACGATGTGCCTCCTTTGTGAGGTTCCGAGACGCCATGCCATGGCTTGGGGTGTTTTTGTTTCCCCTACCTGTCTCCCTACTGTTTTGTACCTTTTGTATAATTTGTTTAGACTGCTTGTTATCGAGGGATTGAGTCCGTCGCATCATTTGTGAATGATTGTATAGATCAGATATGGATTGTCTTTTTGAACTGTATGAATGCATAAAAATGTTTTTGACATTGATTTTCACTGACTCTATGGACACTAGTTGTTTATCAGATTGGCTTCCGCCAGCCCTCTACTGCTTTGTATTCTTCATCGTCAGAGGCCTTGGTAATCTCGGATTCTTGGCGATTCTGATGCTAAACCCATAGGGCCGGGTTTGGGTCGTGACACCAACATTTCATATTCCAACATAAAAATCAAGTCAATGCATCCAATTTCAAGATTAGGAAGCCAATTGAACCAAATACCCTTTTATTAATCAAATTTAAAAGTTAGGGTTTCAAGAAAAATTGGGGTTTTTCCCTTTTTAGACATTTAACGGTTAATTTTCATCACCCACAACATAATCATCAACACAAAACATAAACTCTTCAAGAAACTCACAAGAGATGACCCCTTTTTGATCAAACCTGTTAGATAACCCACCAATCTTCATACTTCTAGATATTTATATAGATATAATGAAAATACTACATATATATCCCAAATCAAAGATATAATGAGTTAAAAGTGCCCTTACCTCAAAATTGAAGACAGTGGATGGAAACCTAACTCTAGACTCCAAGAAATCGCAAAATGATTGGTAGAACTTTAGAACCAAGCTTGTTCTTCAACCCCTTAGGAAGATCTATGGTGGATCTAGGGTAAAATCAAGAGAAATCAAGTATTTTTGGGCTAGGGTTTTGGAAATGGTTTCTAGAGAGAGAAAATGTATGGAAAAAGTAAGAGAAAAAGTGTTTAGATTGACCTTTAAATGTGTTGTCCCGAACAGACCGCTCGAGCAAACTTTCCACTGCTTGAGTGAAATGCTCAATACAAGAAGACCGCTTAAGCGAACTTTTCACCGCTCGAGCGGTAAACACAAGGTCTCAGAAGTTTTGCAAATCTACAATGAAAATACTAGAAGCCTCGTTTTTACGCTCGAGCGATCACACTACCGCTCAAGCAATCTCGCCTGCAAACAAGCAAGATACTAGAAGGCCAGCATCTCTGCTCCAGCGACCGATTAACTGCTCGAGCGGTCTCTCAGAATAGATTGTTACAATCTACCCCCCTTAAAGGCCCTGTTTGGTAGAGCTGTGGGAAAGTGCTTATAGTTTATGTCTCAACAGCTTATAACTTATAACTTTCAGCTTAAGCTGATTTCCAGCTTATTCTTAAAGTATCTCCTGTCCCACTCAAAAAATAAGTTGATTTCTGACTTCCAAAAAGCTATAAGCTAAACCAAACACATCAAAGTAATTTAAATTAAGCTGAAAACTGAAATAAGCTGTAATTAAGCTCTGCCAAACAGGCACAAAGAATTTCGTCCCTGAAATTTCATGATTCCTGCCAATAACGACTCTAACAATCCCAAAAGAGAACGAATACTATAATAACAACAATCCTAATAATCACAATATCGTTAATTATGAACGAAAACAAGTCACAATTCAATTTATGATATGAAAGTTTAAGTTTCTAAGAAGGTAGCACTTTTTCATTACTTCACTTCAGGAGTCAAAATACATATCTTCTAGGCAAACAACAAATTAATAAGATTACACCTCATTAAACAAATCTGGGTATTTCTCACAGACCTTGGCTTCTCATTCCCAATTAGCTTCTTCTACCCCGTGATGATGCCACAACACCTTGACTAAAGGAATGGTTTTGCTTCTCAAAACTTGTTCCCAGGAATCTACGATCCTCACAGGTCTCTACTCATAAGAAGCATTCTCATCTACCTCTAATCTAATCTAATCTAATCTAAGACATGGGAAGGATCGGGTTCATACTTATGAAGCATTGAAACGAGAAGCACATTGTGTACTCCAGATAGTTGTGGTGGTAAGGCAAGACGATAGGCTACTTCTTCTACCCCTTCTATAATATCAAATGGACCGATGAAACCTAGGTGAAAATTTCCACTTCGCCCAAATCTCATCAAACCTTTCTTAGGGAATATCTTCAAAAATACATGATCACCCATATCAAAAGATAAAGGTGTTTTTCTCCGATGAGCATAACTCTTTTCTCGACTTTGAGCAATGATCAACCTCTTCTGAATAAGAGCCACTTTCTCGGTGGTCTCGCAAACTAACTCGGTGTCACAACCCAAACCCGCCTCTATAAATTTAGCATCTTGACCAGCCAGTAATCTTGAGATTACCTACGATTTCAATAAACAAATCAGTCTCAATATAATTTATGAGACTTAGCGGAAGCAATATGAAACATAAAGATGAACCATTAAGCTGTGCATACATGAAAAACCTCATATAATAGCTATGCAGCCATTCTTACGTAAGTACATTCATACAACAATGTAAATCTTTAGCACCTAGTACATAATTCAAACCTCCATAGTTTTAAGTTCAAAACAACCCCCAAATAACAAAACAAAAGAACAAAATAAAAGTGTATCACAATAGGGGCATTGACTTGCTTGGCTCCACTCAAGCCCGAGCTTACTCCCAACCAGAAAGCTTTTCAAAACGGCTGACACAAGGGTAGACTCCGAGGCTTCTATATTCTTGATGTTCAGTTTGCTCACCTACATATACATATAAATAGTGAGCTAGGGCCCAATGAGTAATAACAGAATAAATGAGGTAAGTTCGATAATGTTTCAATACAATCCTTATTTCAATTCAATTCACAATGATCCAATAATAGCACAATAGAAATAGTGTAGACTTGACTTTCTTCGCGCGCCCCCCTTTTGGAGAGACGCGAATTGGTACTACAGTTCGGACTCCTATCACGGTTCTGAATCTAATCTCACAAAGTGCAATGTGAGACTGATAAACACCAAAGAGTTCAATCTGGCAAATCATTATGGAAAATTGATTTTGAATCAAAAAGTGCCAAAAATGGACTGCTTTGCCAGATTACAGAGTCGCCACCTAAATATTTTATTTTTGGAAAATTTAGGAAACCCCGACTCGTGCCAAAGGCTACGTGTCCGTCATCACCAAAGTTGCCTCAGCTCGGGAACTTAGGTACGAGAGGGGAAGGTCATGAAATGAGCACCCCCGCTCGCCCGATCAAAGGATCGGTCTCTACTAAGCACGATATGTTGTTTTATAAACCTCATGTGTTTTTATCTGGTTATTAATCTAACTTTACTATGTGACGCACACAAGCAAGTATAGACTAAATCGCGAGAATTGGAACAAAATAACTCATGTTTGTTTTTGAAAATGGTTTGAAGGTGCCACTCTCAAGTGGGCTAAAGCGTGGATTTGCCACCCTCGGGTGGGTTTAAAACATGATTTTGCCACTTCGCAAAGTGGGCTTAAAACTCGCAATTATCGAATTGTTCCAATTCAAGCAACAAAGCCTTCACCCACAGGCACTCATGCAATTAGGCACTTAAGCAAATAGCCTCATGGCAAGCATGCTATCATAGAAACACTCACACTCATGCAAGTGTGCTAAAGTGTAAAACTTACAGTGTACTCCAAGCCAAAACAAAAGCTAGTTAGAAACAATACATGATCCTAACTATACAAAATGCCTAATGCAACATATGCAATAATGCAACTAAATAGGCTCGGCTACCTAAGATGGCATATGAATGCAACAATTTGATATACGTATTCAAAGAAGTATTAAGATACGATGCAGTTTGAATGATGCACCGAGCCTCGGTGTATGCAATACAAATGAATGATGCAAACATGCAAGCATAAGGTATGCTAATCTAAATGTGCCCTAAACTAACCATCGAAAGCAGTTAAGTAAAAGGGAGAAAGAAGTGGGGTTGGAAGACATGCACACACACACGCATGCTTATTACAACATTGTGCCCTCGTGAAGAAGGGTTCGAATAATTAAGGTAAGCTACACTAAGCTAAGCTAATTAATATAAACCAACTAATTAACTATTCTAGCTAATTAATTATTACAAACCGTAATTGAATAATTAACTATGCTAAGCTAATTAAAATATTACAACATTTGAATCGAATGATTAGCTATGCTAACAAATTGAAACAATTAAATGGCCTCAAGGGCGAGGGACGCATGCATGCTCGGTTGGCTTCGTTCTGAAAATCCACTGCCTTGCCTTTGGATGCCTCTGTTTACACTTTGCTTTGATCTTTGAACATTACACCAATTTCCAGACTGCTTCTGCTCCACCTCAGGAACACTTTGAACAACTTTTCCACTTATGGCCGGTCGACTACCATAGGTGGCTGTCAGCCACTGTTTGTGGCTGTTGGCCACCCTTTCCCTGGAATTCTCTCTTTTGCTGCAATAGAGAGCAAACAGAGGCAAAGCAGTGTATTCTCACACAATATATGTACTATTACCCTCCTTATCATTTCTCAAGCTCAAATGAGTGTAATTCTTGGCTCTTAAGCCATCAATCAAGCATTTTCATGCATGATGGCCAAAGAGTCAAACTTGTACAAAGTCAATGAATGCACAAATAAGACTCTAAGGACCATCACCCTATCATGCATGATCAAGGGTGATGGCGACCAAGAAACATGACACGTGTCATCACTTTGAGTATGAAACGCCCCACATTTCTTGTGTTTGGATTAACGTCCGATCCAAACACATGCAATGCAACACAAATTCTTATCTTGTTTATGTTTTACTTTGCTCATTTTGTTTACACATTTTACATTACCGATTAATCCTTCAACTGATTAAGTCCAATGTGAAAGTCCTCTAATTGGAAAGATGGTCTAAGCCACAAGTGCCTTGAGCATGAAAGAGGCCTCATGCTGTTGGTTAGGAGGAACCCTCAAGAGAAGGTTAAAACCATTAGGCATGAGAGCCTCAAGTTCACACTCAAGCCAATAAGGGGCTCAAGACCACTTTCAAAGCAAATTAAAAAAGTGAAGAATAGAGGGAGGTTGTAGACTTTTCAGTGTTGAAATGGCATGAAAAATGGCACTAAATCATGCAAGCAACACATGCACAACATGTTCAAAAGCCAAAAGCATTAAACTAGTGAAGAGCACTACACTGGAGGCATGCAATATCATGCTCAAATGACCAAGCCAGCTCAAAACAGAGCTAAAACATGCCAAATTAGAGGCTAAAATATGCTGAGATTGAAGCATAAAAGGTAAGAAAAACATGCTCGCATGTTAGCCCGCAAACAAGGCTCAAGGCACAACTCTCAAAATCAAGGAAAGAGTGAAATAAGTGAGTGTGATAGAGTTATATGCACTAAAATCACATGTAAAATAATGCTACAACATGCAATCCTTTCAAGCAAAACATGTTAGAGGCCTTAAATCACTAAGCTAGTGAAGGCATTTGCACTATAGCTATGCAATACAAGGCTCATATGACCAAGACAGCTCAAAACAGAGCTAAAGTAGGCCAAATTAGTAGCAAAAAAATGCTGAGATCAAGTCACAAAAAAGTAGAAAAACATGCTCACATGTTGGGTTATCTACACTTGCAAACAAGACATAAGGAGGGGAGGCCACCCCCTCCTATTTTGGACCTCAAAACCAAGTTTTTACCACTGAAATTCCCTTGGAATTCAGTGGTTTAAAGGGCCAAAAAGTTTGACTTTAGTATGTTAAAAGATTATGCAAGAAGCTCACAAGCAAAGGAATAAAAGAAAGAGATAATCCCCTAACTCAAAATAGGCTCAAACCAACATGTTAAGGCCTAAAAAACAGAGTTTTTTATAGTTGAAAACCAAGCCAAAAATAGTGTAAAAAGATGGCAAAGCAAGCAACTAGAACAAAGCTTACAAGGTAAAGTCTTATACTTTGAAGCACAGCAACAAATAGCAACAATTTTGAGCTAAAACCAGCCTTAAGAACTCAAATAAGGCCTCCAAGAACCTCAGCTCCAAGGTGAAGGTGTTTGGTCAACGGTCTTAGTGCAAATGTGTAGAGAATTCTCACTTTCAAGCACAAAATAGGAAGAGAGAGAGGATTCTAGAGAGAGAGAGAGAGAGAGAGGAAATTTGCTCACAAATTTTTGTAACCCCTCAAATGGGGGAGAGACCCCCCATTATATAGAAAAACAAGCCAAAGGCTTGCCTTTATCCCGCCATACACGTGTATGGAGATGAGCATCAATGATCAATAGCTGGCACAATTGGTAAATAAATATCTGAAAAAGGAGAAAAATGGCCGTCGGCCATCATTAGTGGCCAACCGGCCACAAATGTAGCCGACCGGCCATCACTGATGGCCGGCAGGCACAAGCCATGGCCGATGGACATTGGGGATGGTTGACAAGCCATCCTCTCCTCTAGAAGTGAAGCAACAAGCTCTTGGTCCACAACTAAGCACAAAACAGACAAGTTGAGAGGCTCCAAGGCAAGGTGCTCAGCCGAGACCTTCAGGGACTCAAAACGAACACGAGCATGCGAAATCATCGGGTGTTCAAACGATGATGTCCAAGTCTTAAGAACGGTAAAAAATGGGGTGTCTACAAATAGTCTTTTTAAATGATACATCTAATAGAGTAACAATATTTTAATATCAATAGGATCACAAAGGTCAATCAATGGGACCACAAGGGTCAAATCATAAGAGATCTCTATGTTTCAATTAATTCAATGGGCCACAGTATTGTTTCCCTTGGGCGAGGGCCAATGGGCCATGGTATTGTTTCCTCTAGGCAAGGGCCAATTAATCAATGTGCTATGGTATTGTTTCCCCCAAGCAAGGGCCTCACTATTGGATGCCACGAACACAATTTAAAGAAGAACTTCATTCATTAAAGGAAAACAACATTTCAATAAACCAATCATATAACAATTTCATAAGTAAATATACTTTGAACATATCTTTATAAAGTTACTACTCATAGTAGGTTAAATCAACACTAGGCCTCAAACGTCCACCTATACAAAATACATAGCAAAAATAGGTTCCAAATCGATTTAATGTTTAATTCTCAATTCAATTCGCTTCTTGAATATTTCTACATCAATTCCTTATTATTGATGTCTTAATCATTGTATAAGAATGCTCTAATAAGCATGAGGATACAATGATGCACTTATGAAAGTTGTTGAAAACGGGGTGTTCACTCGAGTGCACACTTTGTCGCTCGAGCGATCCATTAATATGCAAAGGGTTCGCTCGAGCACACACTTTGTTGCTCGAGCCGTCTACAAAGACTGCAAAAGTACTAGATGCTCGATTTTCACGCTCGACAGTCACTCTATAGTTGTTTAAGCCAAGTATTGAGTAAAAGTGGGTTCGCTTGAGAGCACATTTGGTCGCTCAAGCCATTATGCAATTGTCTGTAAAACTACTGGAAGCTTGAAATGTACACTCGAGCGACACTTCCATCGCTTGAGCGAACTACTCAAATTTTGGAATTTCTAGAATTATGTTTGAAGTTTAAACTTGCAATTTAATGGTTCAAACTTTGCATGGTTGGTACAAAAACGTGGTAAATCATTTTAGAACATGAAAACATAGTCAATTTGAAACCAATTGCTCAAAATCATGCTCCAAATTCCAAATTCAAACTTGAACCATGAAGTTGAAATCATGTATGACATGAATTGCACTCTTTCCTTTTCAAAAATCCCATGTATGAGATGAGAAGTGTTAGAACTATGAAAGATCTTCAAAAATGTCAAATATAGCTTTATGCATGTGGAAAATTTCATGGAATTCAAACTCAAGTTGGTGATTCATGCATGCATGTATACAATCATGCTCAATTCTTCCATGACTAAGATGATCTTAGGACATTCTTTCTAAATTCATGCAAATGGTCTTATAGCTTGGTTAATTCACTTCCTATATGGATTATCTACAAGAATTGAGTGTGATTTCCATACCTAGAGTTGAAGTCAAGTGCAATCCTAGCTTAATTCTTCAAGTCTTCTTCAAATTCTCTACAAATCTTCCTTCTCTCTCTATAGTTGAGTTCTCCCTCTCTTTCTCTCTATAATCTCAGCTCATTTGGTGTAGAAATGAATTCATATACTTGATTAATTCCTTATATATGAGTGGATTAGGTTAGACTAATCAAGATTGATTAAGGTCTAATTAATTCTAATTAATTATACTCAACTCTAATTAATTCTAATTAATTTATCCTAATTATTTTGATCCGAATCAATTTTCAATTAAAGTTGCTATATGATTCTAAATATTCCAATTACCCTATTAGGCTAATCAATTTTGGTTTCTAAAGCTGTTAAGGCTCTCAATTTCTGTCTCTAAGACGACAATTCTAACAGGTATTTCATAAACAAACAGATATTCACACTTAAGCATGTAATTAAGCAATTAAACTCACAAATAATATATAAAAAATAATGTATGCGTTGGGGTCGTCACACTCAGGTCCAAGCATAGGTGAATCCCCCACTTCAGTCCAATACACTGGTGATCTACACAAACGCCTATACAAGGCTTCAAAAGACGTCATCCCAGTCCTAGCCTAATGACTATTATTACAAGCAAACTTTGCTAGAGGTAAATGTCTCTCCCAAGAACTCTTGAAGTCTAAAACATAAGTTCTTAACATATATTCTTGGATTTTGATGGTGTACTCAGATTGCTCGTCAATTTGGGGGTGATAGGTGGTGTTAAAAGTCAACTGCATACCCATAAAGTTTTGCAAACTCTGCAATAACCATACGGTAAAATAAGGGCTTCTATCTGAGACCATGCTCACCAAAACCCCGTGAAGATGGACAATCTCTCGAACATAAAGATCAACTAAGAAATCCATCAAATCCCACATACAGAGAGCAAGAAAATAGGCCGACTTAGTTAGTCGATCCACAACCACCCAAACCGCATCATTACCCCTCTGCGTTCTAAGAAGAGCCAAAACAAAATCCATAGTGATGTGCTCTCACTTCCATTCAGCTATAGGCAAGGGTTGCAATAACTCGACTAGTTTTTGGTGTTTTTCTTTGACTTGTTGGTAGGTTAGACATTTAGACACAAAAAATTCCACATCTCGCTTCATACCTCTTCACCAAAACTAGCGGGTAAGACCACGGTACATTTTTGTGCCTCACAGATGCACCGCAAGGTGTGAATGGTGAAATTCCTGAAGGACTTCGTCTTTACAAGTTTCTAGCACAAAGAGGCAGTCTAGATACCGAACACTAGCATCAAAATGTACCCTCAAACCCTTCTTCTCTTTTCCTTGGGATATTTTCCCTGGATCACTCTGTTGTGCTTCTATGACCCGTGTTACGAGCTTTGGTTGTGCAAGGATAGTAAACAAGGTAGCATGTTCCGGAGACTCACTAAAGTGTAAGTCAAATTGGCCCAGGTCACCTAGTATCTCTCATTACTTCATGGCAAGACTAGTAACAGAGCTCCCAAATTTTCTGCCTAAGGCATCGGCTACCACATTGGCCTATCCTGGATGATAATGTAATTCGAAATCATAATCTTTCATGAACTCCATCCACCTCCTCTAACATGGGTTCAAATATTTTTGAGAAAATAGTACTTAAGGCTTTTATGATCTAAAAACATGTCAAATTTCTCCCCGTATAGATAGTGCCTCCAAATTTTTAAAGCAAAGATAATCGCGGCTAACCTTAAGTCGTGAGTTGGATAGTTTCTCTCATGAGTCTTTAATTGACACGAACCATATGCCACAACTTTACCCTCTTGCATTAAGATACATCCCAAAGCTTTTCTAGAATCATCATAATACACGGTGTAGCCCAACCCTCTCTCTGGAATGATTAGAATTGGTGCCGTAGTTAATCTAGTTTTGAGCTCCAAGAAAGATCACTTATAAGACTCACTCTAAATAAACTTTACCCCTTTTCGAAACTTAGTTAATGGGAAGGCTAGGGTAAAGAAGTCTTTCACAAATTGCCCATAATAGCCAGTAAGATTAAAAAAGCTACGAATTTCAAAAACATTCTTAGATTGCTCCCAATTCTACACTACCTCAATCTTTGAAAAGTTTAAAGTGACCCCATCCCCGCAAACAACGTAACCCGAAAACTTCACCTCAGAAAGACAAAACTCACATTTGTCATACTTAGTATACAACTGGTGTTCCCTAAGTAACTGAAGACAATACAGAGGTGCCCCTAATGCTCCTCCTCGGAAGGTGAATAACAAGGATGCCGTCTACAAAAACCATTACAAATTTCTCGAGATACTCTAGGAAGAATGGATTCATCAAGTCCATGAAGGTGGCAGGGGCATTGGTCAAACCAAACGACATCACAAGAAACTCATAGTGGTCATATTGCGTACAAAAGGCCGTTTTTAGTATATCATTCTCCTTCACTTGCAATTGATGATAGCTTGACCTTAAATCTATTTTAGAGAAATAGTGGAAACCTTTGAGTTGATCGAAATGGTCATCTGTTCTAGGTAATGGGTATTTGTTCTTAACTGTGACCCTATTCAACTTGCGGTAGTCAATACACAACTGTAACGAACCATCATTCTTCTTAGTGAAGACAGTCGGTGCTCCCCATGGTGAGGTACTAATTCAGCGAGATCCCTTAGAAAGACATTTGTGTATTCACAAACCACCCTAGAAAATGCACCCGAAACTATACCACTTCCATCATCTATGAAAGTCAAAAGAAGGAAGCTAAGTTCGCCTCAACCACGAGGGTTATACAATGGTGGCAACAATCTATCAGTCCTATCCCCCAAAAACGAGAAACAATCACCACCCGATGTGCACACAGTAACTCTTCTACGATAACAATTTATAATGGCATGGTAAGAGGATGAATAATCTATACCGAGGATGACATCAAAACCCAACATATCTAATAACACAAAATTGAAAGGAAGTCGACGATCAATAACTTCAATCACACAACCACGACATCCTCTATTCAAGACAACTTTTTCCCCAATAAGTGACTCTTTCATAAGTGGAAACTCTAGCAGTTCATTTTCTAACCTCAAAATGGATGCAAATGCAGAGTTCATTTTCTAAACTCTATAAATGAGAGAGATGCTCTGGTATCTATCAACATAGTGGCCCAAGTATTGAAAATAAGATAAGTACCTCTCACTACCAATGGTCTGGATAATTGCTTGGATGGAGTAATGGCATAAACTCACCCCTGTGGTCCCAGCTCTCTTCGATCACCCCTTTGAACGTAGGCTGGTTGCACTAACTGTGCAAAAGTGGCCCTATGCACCGCTCTCAATACTTGCCCAAACTGAGATGTCTGATGAGCCGGCCTCTGAGCCTGGTCTACTTGATTACTTCCTGCCTGTCAGGATCCTAAAGCATCGACCTCCCCAACTAACTGAGGGTAAGTCCTCTTCATATGCCCTGACTGTCCACAATAATAGCATGCGGGCAACTGACCCCTTCTCTCAGATTGACTTTAAGAACGAGTCGATTGTTGTTGACCCAAAACTCTATCTACACTTAGGGACCCTGTTGACCACATTTAAAACAAGTGATATAACTCAGACCCATATTTCCTAATATCTTCATAGAAACGAATCCTGAAGACTTGGCATGTTGTGGTAACACTTGAAAGGAAAAAGAAGAACCCCTCAACCGCTTGGATGACCCCGTGTCCTTGTGGGACTCCTCATACACCAACCTCTTGTGTTTCTGCCTAAACTCTTCAACCTCCAAGATGATCTCCACATGAACTACGACTTCAACAAGCCTATCATACTCCCTAAACATGTTGCCCATTATCTTTATCAAGATCTTGGGCCTCAATTGCTTTTTAAACTCCAAGCATCGACGCTCCTTGGGTGCAAAATGTGTCAAACTAGTACAAGTGGCCTCAAACTCCGTCATTGGTGTATCTAACTGCCTAAGCTCTTCAAATTGTTTCCTTAACCTCTCCCTTATAGTGGAAGGCAAAAACTTCTCCTAGAAGGTGTGAGTGAATGCCTCCCAAGTGTGCTCAACCCTGTGCTTAATAGACTTCCACCACTGACCGACTTCTCCTCTTAGTTGATAAGCCACCAACGTAACTCGAAGCTCTCCCTCATGGATATCCAAGATTTCAAAGGACTTAAGAATTTTCTCTAACCATTCATTAGCTTTCATGGGATCGAGTCCGCTACTAAACTCGACAGGATTAGAATGGAATGACTCTTTCTTCAAAAAAGAGGTCGTAGTTTTTCCCTCTACTGTTCTAGTCGCTTGCTCGGCTCGTAGTATGTCCATGGACTCCCTAAGAACCCCTGCCATTTCTGGAGCTAATGCCCCCATTGTATCTTGGGCCGAAGGTGAGGCCACATTGTTTTGTCCTACCTTCTCTTCTTGGGAAGGAAGATCTTACTGGGCCGAAATACCCCGACCACCCTGGCGAAGTCTACCACGGCCTCTGCCATGACCAAACATCCTATATGAAAGTGAAGGTAGAATAAACTTAACTCTTAATTCACGTACTCACATGCTATACCACGAATCACACCCAAATAATCTCAATTCTACTCATGTATCTATTTCACATAAAGTAAATCACATAGGCACATAAACATATAGAGCATATACGGATCACCCTCTAAAGATATCAACTCGTCCCATGACGCTCAAGGACTTCTAAGTAGAAAAGCATTAATCAGGTACATTTTCAATGGGACTTTGATGAGTGTAATGAACACAAGTCATATCTTAGAAACTTGACCACATACCTACATAGTCACACAACTACATAAACACATAGACATATAAGATGCTAATGTCCTATCCCAACATAATAAACCCATTATGGCATAAGCCACATCCCATAAGCCCCAGGTATTCAAACCTGGTTAGCTCTAATACCAATTTGTAATGCCCCAATAGTATAATCAATTCACAATGCTGATATAAGAGCATTATAACCAATGACGATAAATTAAGCATTTAATAATCTCATGCATGTTCTCAAAAGTTATCTCTTCCCCCTTGAACTATTCATGTGATTACATCATTATATTAACACATTATTGACAGAGTAAATAGTTCAAAGCACAAGAGATAATACAAAACAAAATGCCCTAAGGGCTCACATCTTTTCAAGGATTTTACTTGAAACACAAAAAAAAAAAAAAAAAAAAATGGAGTCATATCTCCAACACAAAATAGCCCATGGCTTCTGCAATCAACAATCAAAGAGCCTTCACGCTCCCAACCAAAAGTCATTCATTGCCAACTCACTTTGGCGGTGCACTTGCATTATCTCCTGGAAGTTTATTAGTTTTAGGGTGAGCAATCACCTAGTAGGAAATACAATGAACAAATTATATAATTAATTGAAATACATATGATCATGCCATGCAAGAGATGAGAAAAACCCGTGTACGTTCCTTTGTAAAACCATGATGCCAAACTGAGTAATGTCAATAACAAATTCTCATCCAAAACATGGAGTATAAATACGCTATGACGTCCCGATACAAGAGTCAAATAACACAAATACAAATATATATATATATATAACAATCCCACATTTGCCAACTCTAGAAACGGTGGGGCATTAGGCACCCAATACCTTACTCCTCCACATTTGCTGGCTCTAGAAACGGTAAGCTCGTGGACACCCAAAATAATATTTTTCACATTCATCGACTCTAAAAATAGTAGGCTCATTGACAGCCTAAAACCTTTCCCACATTCGTCCAGCAATATGCACAAGACAGAGCAATTGGGCACGTTGATTCCCCGCGCGAGTACCAAATATATGACACAACTCAAACCAAGACCCGTCACCGCCAAGATTCATACACTATTTATCCCCTCCTAATATTTTGCAATCATCAAGACCCGTCACCACCAAGATTCGTACACTATTTATCCCCTCCCAATATTTTGAAATCATTAAAAATTCCAAGCCACAAAGCATAATTAATAAATGCACATGATGCATGAGTTAGAAATCTTAATTTTCTAATGCAGTTTCAATTTCAATTCACAACAATCCCACAATTTAAACATTCCCAATTAAGGTAATTCTCTAAGTCATACCCATCTTCATCTCAAGGTTTTGTGATAAGAGGTTCCCAACATTTCATATTCCAACATAAAAATCAAGTCAATGCATCCAATTTCAAGATTAGGATGCCGATTGAACCAAATCCCCTTTTATTAATAAAATCTAAAAGTTAGGGTTTCAAGAAAAATTGGGACTTTTCCCTTTAAGACATTTATAGGTCAATTCTCATCACCCATAACATAATCATCAACGCAAAATATAAACTCTTCAAGAAACTCATAAGAGATGACCCATTTTTTATCAAACCCATTAGATAACCCACCAATCTTTATACTTCTAGATATCTATATAGATATAATGAAAATACCACATATATATCCCAAATCAAAGATATAATGAGTTAAAAGTACCCCTCCCTTAAGATTGAAGACAATGGATGAAAACCCAACTCTAGACTCCAAGAAATTGAGAAACAATAGGTAGAACTTTAGAACCAAGCTTGTTCTTTAATCCTTTAGGAAGATCTATGGTGGATCTATGGTAAAATCAAGAGAAATCAAGTATTTTTGGGCTAGGGTTTCGGAAATGGTTGCTAGAGAGAGAAAATGTATGGAAAAAGTAAGAGAAAAAGTGTTTAGATTGACTTTTAAATGTGTTGTCCCCAACAGACCGCTCGAGTGAATTTTCCACCGCTCGAGTAACAAACGCAAGGTCTCAAAAGTTTTGTAAAGCTACAATGAAAATACTGAAAGCCTCATTTCTATACTCGAGCAACTACACTATGGCTCGAGCAGTCCTGTCTGCAAACAAGCAAGATATTGGAAGCCTAGTATTTCCGCTCGAGTGACCGATTGACCGCCCGAGTGGTCTCCGAGAATAGATTATTGTAGATTATGCGACTAATTTTTATTATGCTTTGATTTCATGCATTTTTCTTTTGGAAAAACCTTTTTGTACAAACTCATAAGCATAATGATCAATTACATTCCAAAACAATCAACACAACTTCCATCTATTGGTATTCAAACAAATATCCCGTTTAAGCACTTAGCCTCATGATATAGCAACAAATATGATAAGAAACGTGCACATGCAATATGTTAAAACCAAAAATTCTCACCTAGTACTCTGGGGTGAGTCCCAAAAAGTGTTTCGATATATACATATGCATGATCCTATTATAATCAACTAATATAATACATACACAACATGCACCTAGAAGTTTGAAGACTAAAATATGACATGGATATCATCTCAAAACATGGAACAACACATGTATTCAGCTAGAAAATAATAAATTCCACAAATGTTGATGAACCGGACCCTAATGTATGAAAAATGAATGCAATATACAGGTATGATAAATAAAACATGATGCAATACGGAAAACATATAAATAAAAATGCTAGAAAGACGTGGGATTGGAAGATTATTACAACAATTTGAATGAGAAAAGAGGGGAGAGAGAGAGAGAGAGAGATTATTACATCATTCTAATAAATGATAAAAGGAAAAGAATGGGGAATTGAAGAAATTATTACACAATGAATGGATTCAACCAAACAAATGTTAAATTTAACAATTCATGTTAAATAAAATAGAATAAATCAACCAATAGCTCCAGAACCACCCTGGAGACTACCCCTTTGAAGTTATATGCTCTGTTCTTGGGGAATTTAGTCGGCTATTGGCAATAGTGACCAGCCGAATAGAATATGGGTCAGTCGAGTCTATCCTTTGGGCGGAATCTGGAGTTATACAAGGATTCCAAAATAGAAACCATGTACACTTTCAAAGGGGTATTCATCTCTTCTTTCTCTTCCACTTGCATGAGCCACTTAGGGAAGAGGTAGATGGGCTATAACCCTCAACAATGATATAAACAGATGTGTACAATAGAGATTTCACTAAAAAAAGACAAATTAAATGGATCAAATCAAGAACAAATTCAATCCCAAGAAATGAATAGGAACCTATATCTTCTCTTTGTGAATAAGGGTAAATTAACACCCAAATCCATGTTATTAAGTGGAGAGCACAGATTAATGCAAATCATTTCCTGGTGGGAGCTTTGCTTTTAAAACAAGGGATTCATCAAAGTCATTGAAAACTGCTCATCTATTCATAGAACAATGATGTTTCCACCCGTTTCTATGTTCACAAATATGTTCACAAATGATTGAGAAGGGAGATTTCAATGCCTTTTGATCCAAAATCTCTTGGTTTACTTCCAAAAACAAATAAAAAATAAGAAAAACAAGAAGAACACAACTCCTTCAACATCAAATCCCAAGAATCACTCAAGCAATCCTATGCGACAACCATTCTACTCATTATCATTGAGCATAGGTTGAAACACATAGATTGATGCACTTAAGAGATAGGATATGTGAAGATGAGGAGTGTAACAACAAGAAAAACTACTTTACTTATTGAATTAGTGAATGGATGGCTAATAGTTAATTCCAAACATATCCACAAGGGTCTAAAATAAAAAAGAACATGAGGTTAGAGCTAAAAAAAATAGGAAAATAAAGGAAAAGCTATCAACTCAATGGATGGGTGGCTAAATTTACTCTCTCCACGTCCATGAGGACTTATTACATCTTTATAGCAATTACATAATGAAAATAAAGCTTGAATTAAAGAAAGAAATGGAGAAAGATGATTAAAGATGTGAGAATATCACCTCTTAAAGAAGATAAATTCTCTTGATTTGCAAATTCCTTTTTAATTCCCTCAAGTCACTTTAGATGCATTGTTTAATGTCCAAGAGCCCTAACAAGAAGCCTAGGATCAAGCTTCAATGGACTTTAGTGTTCAAAGCTAATGGGTGCTAGGTAAGAGGTGAGGGCGAGAGAAAGAGGGGTCAAGAGGCTCTTATGGGTCTTGGGCGAAATTTTCAATCCTTTGGAATGAGCTATCAAACTCTATTTATAGTGCCCAGGGTGTAAATATCTGAGATATTTGTGGAAAGTATCCTGGACAAGCTAAAATTCCCAAAAGTGCTCTATACCCAGAACATTCAATCAGCCATTCCCTTTCATGTCCGGCCGAATGCATTTTTGACCAGCCATCATATGGTGTCTAGCCAATTAAAGAATACACCATCAGATCAACAAGGTAGGGTTAGCCCGGACTAAGAGGAGAAATAGGCATTTTAGAGGATTTCACCACTTTCATTCATTCCTACTATGTCCTTTGCTCAGTTTGTTTGAAAGAATACAACGCTTTGATTTTTGAAAATATGAGCCTCTAGAACATTATAGTAATGCCTGGAATTGCACCACTAAATTCATTTTGAAAGAAGTTCTCATTTTAGTTAAAAAAACATTTTGTCCAAAGCGAGCATTGGGGTGGTTTAAATTTGGACTCTTAGACTTCTTGCTATAGATAAGATTAACGCATCCCATCTTTATCATCAGGAACTCAAAAGAGAGCGCCAAAGTCTTAAGGCTAGTAAAAAATGGGGTGCCTATAGATAGTTAGTGTTTTCTAATTTTGCATTCTATCTAAAAATCCCACGTATTGAATGATATATATATATATATATACGAGAGAGGTCTCATTTTATCATATTTATTATTGTTTGTCATGATTATTCGACTTTATTCACTATGGGTCAGAACCTATATTTTGGGGAGATTACAGGTTAATTGGGCCTATGTGCCTTTACAGTTTTTGTCGAATTATTGTACCAATTAATTTCGAGTCTGTAACTTAAACATTTATTTTCATTATTGCATGATGTACTTCATTTTATGGGTTTGCATGCCAAGTGAGGATGTGTTTAGTATGTGAGAGAACCCTGTAGTTTTTGAATTTGAAGGGTGAATTATTTCAAAAATTATCAAACAACAAAAGTCGAATTTTATCAAAAACATTTTGGTTGCCACTGATTGGTCGTTTTTCAATCAAAAATATAGAACTAAACAAAACACTAATTCAGTAGAAAAGTGGATTGTCTAGGTATCGTACCACGAGGACTTTGGGCTGAGTTATATCAATTCGATTGGTAATTTCTAGTTTAATTTGAAAAGGAGAGGATGATTGATTTTAACTAATGAGAATTTAAATTAAAACTAAATTAATCGCACAAATAAAAATAGTTGTCCGAATATGGAGAGTGACTTAAGATCTCAAATTCACTACTAATCGTATATCATGTAATTAAAATATCCAATTCTAGTAAATCAATAACCCGGATAATAATGATATATGTTTGCTACAAACTTTGATAGCATCGCCAAGAGGATGAGCATATTCAAAACGTAGGCACAAATCATCCATACTAAACTAGGGTTGTGGCATGACTCGTCTTTTTGCAATCTTTTCGTCTCCAGAGTGATATTAACCTGAAGAGGAAGAAAAATACTTTATTATATCAAATATCATAAGCTAAACGACTAAAAACATAAGCTATGAGGCTTCAAAGTGTAACATTTTGGCTCAGATCAACCACCTAAAGTTAAGATTAAGCTCTATAAAAGAAAAATGGACATGTTTTCCAACCTCATACAATCTAATGTCATTGTACACGTTTTATGAGACATCTTAATTTTCGGAATTGAGTGAGAATTGACAGAGAAAAATGATATTGAGAATGAACAAAGTAATAAAGAGAGTCTTTACTTAAAAATCTCACACTTAGATTAATTAGTTTTCTCCTAATTGATCTTTGAAAATCGGGGCGTGACACAACCTCTAAAGAAATGAAAATAAAGGTTGTGTACATCTTTTCCTCCTCAAAATTTACTTCCTTTTTTTTCTTTTCTTTTTTTTTTCACAATCTTCAATAAAAAATTTATATATAATATCATTCATGCATTTATCTAAAAATGAACAAAAAATTAAACATGTTAAAAGGTGATAAAATATCCCCATAAGGTTTGAATTGATAGGTTGGATTTGGATTATCAATTTATAAGACAAAAAAGTGTATCGATTTAAACTAGACTGTGATTACAATTCTTCTCCAAATACATATATTTTAATTTGAATTACACTTAGGGTTGGCTCTAAGTTCTTCAAGATTATAGGCGAAATTTTAAAAATGAAGCCATTTATAGTACAAAAAAATTCCATCAATTCAGAAGAATTATAACCAAAAAAAAATTGTATAATATAAATTCAAAGATAATATGATACGTCCTAGTACATTTTCCACATAATCACGAAAAAAAACTGTGAGTAAAATGACAAATACTTATATATATACAAAATATGCTGGCATATAATCACCATAATTATATACGAAAATTTACTTTATACAGACAGATTAAGCAAGCTAATTCAAATTATAATAAGAAAAAAATTCTCAATCTATGCATTAAACAAAATTAAAAATTATAATATCAATTAAAAACTAAACCAACTATAGTAAATTATCAGTTAAATATTATTCTTTCGACATTTTTAAGTACAAAATTACTACAGTTTACGTATAATTTGTAAGAACCTTTAGTTTAGATTGTGAATTTAGATGAGTCCAATTGGGCCTTTATGTTTGGACCTACTAATAAATAAAAAAATTGGAGCATCAGTTTCGATTATATACTTTGAGTAATTGGAGTGGGCTTAAATTTTTGGACCTACCAATACTACAAGATTTAAAATGAAAAGTTGAAGTCCCAAATATTAAGGGGCACTGACTCGCAGGTTCTTTTTGCACAGTTCGAAATCCATCTAATTCTAAAATAAAATAATTGTACTAATTAGTCTTACATATTTTTAATTGCTACTAAAAATCTTCTTCTTTTTTTTTTTTTTTTAATTTAAGGATACTGCACATCTCACCACCGTCAAACCTCCGTTAGACAGTTACCAAAGGCTTGCTGGAATGTTCAACATTGCTGGAAAGTTGCCAAATAAAAATTCTTTATCATACATAGCACATAATTTTTAGAATATAAAGTTATAAAAATTTAGAGTTTGAATGTATTTCTCATCAAATTGCATAAATTTGCAGTTTCAAAACTACAAAAATTATCAGTTTGTTCGTTTGCAATTTATCAAAACACAATTTTCACATTGCGGCAATGGTGGAGATCTCAGATCAGTAGCTTCTAAGGGTTAGTTTTTCAGTTTGTCAATATTTGCTTCTTTTTTTTTTTCTTTTGTTTTTTTAATAAAGAAAAAAAAATGTTAAAGAGTCATAGAGAAAAACAAAAACATATCTTTAAATTTGTAAAATTTTCCATTTTTCACCACTTGTAACTAAAACGCGAAAAATATTTGTTCAGAACTTGAAAATTTTCTCCATTAAAATAGGCAAAGAGACATATGTAGTAGAGGTGAAAAAAAAGAAATGAAAAGGAAAACTGAGAGATCGAATAAGAGAGACAGATATAAAGATATGATTATACTCCAGCAGCCATTTTTTATTTAGATATGTCTGGATCTGATGTAGATTTACTCAGATCTACTCTAAATCTGAACATTCGGGTGAGTCTTGTTTGTGATCTTAGCCAAATCTAAGTAGATCTACATCAAGAATATTGCTGGAAACTCATCTCCTTCGCTGTTGGTGAGGGCAAAGTAAGGAGTCGATGGTTGGTGGTTACTAGTGAACCCTAATCGATGGTGGTCGCCGGGGGCCAATAATTGTATATCAGAAAGAGAAAGAGAAGAAGGAAGAAAGTCTTAGGACTTTTCAGTCTACACAAAAAGTTAGGAAACTAAATGGAGTACAACTCCTTATATCAGGACTTACGGGTAATTAACCCAGATATTAATGAAATTTGAGGGTCGAAGGTAATTGCCTTCTTTGCCTTAGGCTATGGCAGATCCTGATTACACTTTGGGTTGCTGTCACTTTACCCTCTCAATTAAAAATTACTATATTTTGTCTTTTGATTTTTTGATCTATTTCATTATCAACGTTCTGAAAATTTTTTGTTATGAAAGATGATAAAAAATGACTTACAAGTTGTATATGTAAATTTCTTGATCAAAATGGTCATTCAATTATTGGTTTATATATATATATATATATATATGTATAATGTTATACATAATCTCATCTTGTATTAATTTTCTCACTCCTTTTGTTAGGAGTTGGAAAAAGAAGTAATAAATAGGATTATATATAACATTTGGGCTTAAGGATGTGTACCATATGTAACTTATACAATTGTGAATTTGATTATTACAAATGACATAACTCAATATTATGAGAGTCATAACTTAATAAATAAATAAATAAGTTATAATCAAATATCACATGAGGTATAACCAAATAACTCTTAAATCATAACCAAAATTATAACGGTTCTGGTTTAAACCCGACCCTTTTTATGCTCTTAGATCCAAGATTTCGTACCTTTAATTGTTGTTTATACCCTTATCATATTGTTGTTAGTTGAGTTTGATTGTTTAGAGTTATTGGTTGTATTTAAAATAGGTTGAGAGTTAGTTTTTTAAAAGAGTTGATGTCCATTTCATTTCTTGTTCGCTCGAGCGGTGCTTTGGTTACTCGAGCAGTCTTTGAAATCTCTCAGTATTTTTGTAGGTCTGTAAAACTTCTAGGAATAGGGCGATCTTCGTTCGAGCAGTATTTTCTTTGCTCAAGCGATCTTTTGCAAGTCTAAACTTCTAGAATAGAGTCGTTGTGCACTTAAGCGAAGATATGATGCTTGAGCGGTGGTTTGGTAGCTTGAGCGGTCTGTGCATATATCAAATTAGGAAGAAGCCTCTTTCAGACACTTTTTCATCTCTCTCTCTCTCTCTCTCTCTCTCTCTCTCTCTCTCTCTCTCTCTCTCTCTCATTCTTGCCTAAATGCCTCAAATACACCCTAATCCGTTGATCTCACAGCCTTAGTGCTTTGGAGAAAAAGGTAGAGCTCGTTGAAAGCTTCGTTTTATTCAGAGAATATTTTGTTTTTTTGCTCCGTCAAACTTCTACTCTTGCTCTCTACTTCTTCTACTCTTTAGGTAGGGATTTCTTCAACCTTTGGTATGATTCTTAACTTGGTTATTTGTTATTTAAAAGATTTATTTGGGGATTTTGGGTTTAAATATAGGGTTTGATTTGAAATGTAAAAGAGGGATTTTTAAGATGGATTCTTGAGAAAGGTTGTGGGAGTGTGAATATTCTTAAGTTGTGTTGAAATGTTGGAAATTCCTTCCTTAAATGTGATTTTGAAAGTAAATGATGTTTTATTGGAAAATCATTGATGTTTGATTTATAAAAGAAAAGAAAAAGATGTTGGATTTGAAAAGATAAAATGAACATATCTGTTGACAATGAGAGTGAAGTTGAATATATATTATCGCTTCCATTTCAAAATTTATGATATTATCTCTATTATTGGAAAATTATCTATTGAGTAGAGATATATGTTTTGGGCTATCAGTGGAGGATAGCTTTGATTATTGTAGAAATTACTTGAGAATTAGGCTAATTGAAACTAATTACTCGTACATCTTGCATTGAGCATTGTTTTATACTTAAATATTGAAAATGGATTGTTTTGAGAAAAATGGATATATACTTTGGTGAATTTGGTTAGGGGGTGTGATTGTGGTTTATTATATTGGCCTGTGTGTCCTTGATGAAAATCAAGAAACTCCGCGCGATTAGGTGCCAATCCTTTCGATTAGTACTAGTAAAATAGCTTCGGTTGTGCTTGTATAGCTTACTAGTAGACATGTACCTAGAGATTCCTAGTGTTTTGTATCCAATGCCTTGTTTTTTGATATAAAAGTATATTTTTTTATGAATTGATATAATATTGGCATTGCATTGTTTTGAGATGGAAAAGTATAATGTTTGGCAAATGACATGCATATGCATTCATCTTATGACTCTTTTAAGCTTCATACATTGTGTTTAAGTATCTCCACTGTGTTTTAGCTCACCCTATGTGAAAAACAACTTTCAGGTGCTGATGATATGCCTCCACCAAGGACATAGCTTGGGAGGACTTAGAGCTGAGAGCTTCTTTTTGTTTTATGTAATGAATTTTGTACAAACCTTGGGCTTTATATGTATTGACTTTAACTCACTTTTGCTTTATCCAAGTATTGACTTAGAAAAATGTAGCCATTAGGGCATAAACTCATATGTACTTTCTTTTGTTCCAATTAATTTACAAATGACGTATGCTATAAATTCAGGATCTAGGATTTATGAATGTATACATGTATATGTCATCTTTTATACGATTAGAGTATCAATGAAACGTTAAATATCTCGCAAGTTATACTTTCTACAAAATATCATGTTATGGGTTGTTGTTATTATTTTGGGATGTTACAAAAATAATGTCATAACCAATATCACAATGTGTCATAACAAAAGAGACAAAGGTCGTAACCAAAGGTGCATATGATACATGCCCGTAAAATTTCCCATAATATTTTCATATATATATATATGGGTGCAGTTTCTTCTTTGGTCATAAAATTTTCATGTGCAAATATTTTTTCTTACATATTCATAAGTAGAAAAAATATATACATATCTCTCATGTATATGTAAATAAATCATCTCTTCAATGACATTTTGATCATAAAATTTGTATGTGCAAACCCTAATGCGATTTCTTCATCTTATTTCAATTCCAATGCCAACTAAAATTTGTAATATTTCAATCTTTTATTTCAATTTCAATTTCAAAAATTATTATATGCCTTTTTTTTTCCATCTTATTTCATAATGATTAGAAATAGGGTCATTTTGGGAATTAACTTTTTTAATTATTTTTTAATTTTTTATGGAAAGATTGGCATAAAAATAAAGAGAACAATTAATCTTTTTGTAGTATTTTTTAACCCCTTTTTTTTAAACTAAAATAGTAAATTGTCAAAATGGGTCATAATCCATTGTTAAGACAATAAATATAATACACTCCATTACTTTTAATGAAATAAAATATTAAAATTTATAGTTGAATGGATAAAGTGATAATAATCCATAGTTAAGACAATAAATGGATTTTATCCTATAATTTATATTAGCCATATACTAAACGAAATTTTATAACACACCTTAAAAAATGTGTGTGCTATATATAACAATTCAGGTTTAGACCCAATCCATTTCTTACTATTGGATCTAGGATTCTGTATCTTCAATTGTTGTTCATGTCATTTTCATTTTGCTGGTAATTGAGTTGAGTATTTGTTGTGTTTGAAATAGGCTAAAAGTTAGTTTTTCTAAAGTATTGTTGTCCAGTTTTCTTCTTGTTTGCTCAAGCGGTGTTTTGGTCGTTCCAGCGGTCTTTGAAATCTTCTAGTATTTTTGAAGGCTTGCAAAACTTCTAGGAGTAGGGTGATCTTCGCTCGAACGGTATTTCTTGTGCTCAAGCGGTCTTTTGTAGTCTGCAAAACTGCTAGGAGGGGTTCACTGGATCTCGAGCGGTGTTCTTAGTTGCTCGAGCGATGTCACTTATTATGTTTGACGTTCAAGCAGTGTTTTGGTCGCTTGAGTGGTCTATGTGTATATCAAAATGGAAAAAGCAAAATTTTATCAATTTTTCACTTCATCTCTCTATCTCTAAAACATTCCATACCCTAATTTCTTTACTCTGTGTGTGTGTAGTTCTTGCCTTAAAACCTCAAATACACCCTCACCCATTGATTTCTCCACCATAGCTCTTTGGAGAAAAAGTTAGAGCTCGTCAAAAGCTTCACTCTAGTCGGAGAGGATCTTGTTTTTGGCTCCGTCAAAGTTTTACCCTCGCTCTTTTCCTCTTCTACTTTTGAGGTAGGGATTTCTTCAACCTTTGGTATGATTCTTGGCCTAGTTATTTGCTCTTTGAAAAGGTTTAGTGATTTGGAAATTTTGGATTAAACCTAAGGTTTGATTTTGAAATATAAAAGAAGAATTTTCAAATGAGTTCTTGAGAAAGGTTATGGGCATGTGTTTATGGTTGAGATATGTTGAAATATTGGAAATCATTTCTTTAAAAGTATTTTTCTTGAAGAAGAGGGTATGTGATTTGAAAAATGTAAATGTTTGAATTATGAAAGAAAAATGAAAGATGTTAGGTTTTTGAAGGATGAAATGAATGTGTACGTCGATAATGAGAATGGAGTTGAATATATGTATCACTCTCATTTTGAAAATGATGAGATTATATCTATTGTTGAAAAATTATCTGTTGAATAGAAATATCTGTTTTGGGCTATCGGTGGAGGATAACTTTGGTTGTTGTAGAAATTACATGAGGATTGGGTGAATTGAAAATATTTATTCATATATCTTGCATTAAGCATTGTTTCATACTTGAGCATTAAAAATGTATTGGTTTGAGAAAAATGGGTGAATACCTTAGTAAATCTAGTTAGGAGATGTGGTTGTGGTTATTATGTTGGCATGTGTATCCTTGGTGAAAATTCAGAAACTCGCGTAGTTAGGTGCCGATCTTTCCAATTAGTACCGGTAAAATGGCTTTTGTAGTGCTCGTATAGCCTGCTAGCATATACGTACGTAGAGAGTCCCATTGTTTTGTATCCACTACCCTATTTTTTGATGTAAAAGGATATTTTTCATGCATTGACTTATAATCCTGACATTGCATTGTTTTGAGATAGAAATGCAAAACGTTTGACAAATGGCATGCATATGCATTCACCTTATGACTTCGTTAAGATTTATATATTGTATTAAAGTATCTCTATAGGGCTTTAGTTCATCCTATGTAGAAAACAAATTTCAGGTGCTGATGATATGCCTCCACTAAAGACATACCTTGGAAGGACTTGGAGCCAAGAGCTTCTTTAGTTTCTTTTGATGCAATTATTTTTGTACAAACCTTGGGATTTAACTATATTGAGTTGAACTAATTTTGGTTGTACCCAAGTATTAACTTGAAAAGGTGTAGTCATTGGAGCATAAAATTACTTGATTCTCCTTTTATGTCAATTCATGTACACATGTCATACTATAGATTCAAGATCTAGGATTCATAAATATATACACGCATATGTCATCTTTTGTATGATCAAGGAGTATAAATGGAATGTTAAATATAATGCTAGTGATCAATTCTATGGAATATTATGATATGGGTTGTTATTATTATTTAAGGGCGTTACATTATATGTTCAGGTATAACTTTTATGGTCTTTGGTTATGACCCGTGTTACAAATGACTTTATTACTCAGTGTTAGTTATGGTGTAGACACTCCATTTTTGACCATCCTTAAGACTTGGGCACCTCAGGTTGAACACTCAATGATGAAAGCTACTGTAATGACTCGGATTCTAATTCACATTGGATTGATGTAAAGTGGTGCCCGTCACCTTAAAATTTGGATGGTTTTTGAACTCTTGGTATTGATGGGTTGGCAAGTGAACTTTAAATATTATAATTGAGGACCCTTGGGTGATGTTTGGAACCTTGATTGAAGCCTTAACAAGGTATTTAGGTAAGATTAGATCAAAAGCCCAAAGTTTGAGTTTGAGGTTTTGACCAACCTTCACTCTTTTGCCATTTTCTCCTTCCTACTTTGAATTTGAATGTGAGGCTGGAGCCATTGGAAAGCTTGTTTCCGAGACTTCAATTTGGACACAAGAACGACCTAAAACAGAGTCCGACTGAGAGAGTTACACCTATTTGAATTTTGAGTTTCTGTACTAAAAGAATGCTTTGCTCGAGTGAGCTTTTCTTCGATCGAGCAAATTGCACGATTTTCAGAGATTCTGAGAGTTTTTTTTTCTACGCTTGAGCCAAGCTTCCTTCGCTCGAGCGACCAGGTCGCTAACAGACATTATAAAGTGATTTTTTTGGCCCAAAAACTTTACTTTTCTCCCTCTCTTCTCCTCCCATCTTCTAAACCTGAAAACCTAACCTTCCAAACTCTTGATTTCTCTGCTTTTTACCAAAGATTCACCCCAAATCTTTCAAGAAGGTTGAAGAACAAGCATGGATCAAGACTTTTACCGATTATTTTGTGATTTCATTGAAGTTTGAAGATGGGTCTTCACCCTTAGCTTCCAATCTTGAGGTAGGAGTCCTAGTTCTTCTTCAATACTTGCATTAATAGATAGATTTGTGATATTTTGATTATATAAATACAAAATCTACATTTTTAAGCATATAGTGTTACATCATGAGATTTGAGGGTTTAGGATTTGAAGTGTTGGGGTTCAATTGTTGGGTTAAGATTGTGGATTATGAACCTTAGGTGTATAATCAATGGGAAAATAGGAATAAAAAGTAGTGGTGTGAGAAATTTTAATTTTTCTTGAAATCCTTGATTTTTCTTGAAAACCCTAAGTTGATTCATGATGACAATTAATGATTTTGCCTAAATTGAAAGTAGAATCATAAAATTGAGGGGTTGAATTATATGTATACACTACAAAAAATTTGACGTTTTGTGACGGCAAAGTGCCATCGCAAATACTCAAAATGCCGTCTCAAAAGCTTTTTTGCGACGGCAAATGACTTTTAGCGACGGCAAGTGAGAGGTCGCTACAAAAGGCGTTGCTAAAGGTTTTAGCAATGACACAATTTCATCGCCTTTTTTTTGCGACGGAATTTTGCCGTCGCCATTAATATGTAAAAATCAGAGATTTTTTGAGACGGCACTGTGTTGCTGTCGCTAAAAGTGTTATTTGCGACAGCAAAAATGCTGTTGCGAAAGTGTTTTATTGCGACGGGTAACATGCCGTCGCTAAAAAATTATTTGAGATAGCACGATGACGCCGTCTCTAAAAGGTTATTTGCGATGGCAAATAATACCGTCGCGAAAGGTTTTTTTCAACTGTTGCCAATGTCTTTTGCGACGGCATTACTTATGTCGCAAAAACAATCTGATTCTAATGTTTTTTGAGACGGTGTGGTGCCGTCTCAAAAAATAAATAAATGCAATAAAATTATTAAAAATATGAAAATTACCTGTATTAAATGAAAAATAACGGAAAAATAAAACGATAATTACATAATAATATAAAAATTTCAGTATAAAAATAACAATTCATCAATAATAAAAATATTCTCCCATTCATAACAATACATCAGCAAAATTATCCCACTACATAATGTTGCATAATACATATACACTGTTTAAATACATAATGTTGTTCACAATTCAAAATAACGTAAATCAAAAACAAAAGTTTTCGTCCTGATTCTTCCGTAGGTAACAAAAACAAAAGTTAATCGCAATCTTCACACGCCTGCATTCCACAAGAAGTAAATTGCTACTGGAGAAATATCTGAAAAGAAAAAATAAAAATAATTAATGACAATATAATTATGTGTTAATATTTTAATTACAAAAAAATATAAAAAATTAACTACTATATAATTACAAAGATAATTAAGTAAATAATTTTGGCTAGACAGAAATCCGGTTCTAACTCCCAAACCGGGAAACTGATTCAAGCCCCGTCTTCTCCTACAAGTCTCTCGTGACTAGGCGGTCGTGTGTGCCAAATTTTGTGCTAATCCGACCCCGTTTGATGATTTTGGGGCGTCAACACCTCGAATTCAAGTTTCTTAAGGAACTAATTTGCCTAAAGTGAAATCCGACTCTAACTCCCAAACCGGGAACCCGATTGGAGTCCCGTCTTCTCCCACAAGTTTCTTGTGCCTAGGCGGTCGTGTGTTTCAAGTTTCGTGCCAAACCGACGCCGTTTGGTGATTTTGGGACGTCAACACCTCGAATTCAAGTTTCTTAAGGAACTTGTTTGCCTAGAGTGAAATCCGGCTCTAACTCCCAAACCGGAACTCGATTCGAGTCCTGTCTTCTCCCACAAGTCTCTCGTGCCTAGGCGGTCGTGTGTGCCAAGTTTTGTGCTAAACCGACGCCGTTTGGTGATTTTGGAGAATCAACATCTCGAATTCAAATTTCTTAAGGAACTAGTTTGCCTAGACCGAAATCTGGCTCTAACTCCCAAATCGGGAACTTGATTCGAGCCCTGTCTTCTCCCACAAGTCCCTTGTGCCTAGATGGTCGTGTGTACTAAGTTTCGTGCCAATCTGACCCCGTTTGGTGATTTTGGGGCATCAACACCTCGAATTCAAGTTTGTTAAGGAACTAGTTTGCCTAGAGTCTAACTCCCAAACCGGGAATCCAATTAGAGTCCCGTCTTCTCTCACAAGTCTCTCGTGCCTAACTGGTCGTGGGTGCCGAGTTTCATGCCAAACCGACACCATTTGGCGATTTTGGGCCGTCAACACCTCGAATTCAAATTTCTTAAGGAACTAGTTTGCCTAAATCGAAATTCGGCTCTAACTCCAAAATCGGGAACTCGATTTGGGCCCCGTTTTCTCCCACAAGTTTCGCGTGCCTAGGCAGTTGTGTGTGCCAAGTTTTGTGCTAATCCAACCTCGTTTGGTGATTTTAGGGCGTCAACACCTCGAATTCAAGTTTCTTAAGGAACTAGTTTGCCTAGAGTGAAATTCGGCTCTAACTCCCAAACCGGGAACCCGATTAGAGTCTCGTCTTCTCCCACAAGTTTCTCATGCCTAGGCGATCGTGTGTGCCAAGTTTCGTGCCAAACCGACCCCGTTTGGTATTTTGGGGCGTCAACACCTCGAATTCAAGTTTCTTAAAGAACTAGTTTGCCTAGAGTGAAATCCGGCTCTAACTCCCAAACCGGGAACCCAATTGGAGTCTCGTATTCTCCCACAAGTCTCTCGTGCCTAGACGGTCGTGTGTGCCAAGTTTCATGCCAAACCGACGTCGTTTGGTGATTTTGGAACATCAACACCTCGAATTCAAATTTCTTAAAGAACTAGTTTGCCTAGACCGAAATCCGGCTCTAACTGCCAAACCGGAAACTCGATTTGAGCCCCATCTTCTCCCACAAGTCTGTCGTGCCTAGGTGGTCGTGTGTACCAAGTTTCGTGCCAATCCGACCCTGTTTGGTGATTTTGGGGCGTCAACACCTCGAATTCAAGTTTCTTAAGGAACTAGTTTGCCTAGAATGAAATCCGGCTCTAACTCCCAAATTGGGAACCCGATTGGAGTCCCGTCTTCTCCCACAAGTCTCTCGTGCCTAGGCGGTCATGTGTGCCAAGTTTCGTGCCATACCAACTCCGTTTGGCAATTTTGGGGCGTCAACACCTCGAATTTAAATTTCTTAAGGAACTAGTTTACCTAGACTAAAATCCAGCTCTAACTCCCAAACCAGGAACCCGATTCGAGCCCCGTCTTCTCCCACCAATCTCTCGTGCCTAGGCGGTCGTGTGTGCCAAGTTTCGTGCTAATCCAACACCGTTTGGTGATTTTGGGGCGTCAACACCTCGAATTCAAGTTTCTTAAGGAACTAGTTTGCTTAAAGTGAAATCCGACTTTAACTCCCAAACCGAGAACCCGATTGGAGTCCCGTCTTCTCCCACAAGTCTTTCGTCTCTAGGTGGTCGTGTGTGCCAAGTTTCATGCAAAACCGACCTCGTTTGGTGATTTTGGGGCGTCAACACCTCGAATTCAAGTTTCTTAAGGAACTAGTTTTCCTAGAGTGAAATCTAACTCTAACTCCCAAACCGGGAACCCAATTCGAGCCCCGTCTTCTCCCACAAGTCTCTTGTGCCTAGGCGGTCGTGTGTGCCAAGTTTTGTGATACTCCGACCCTGTTTGATGATTTTGGGGCATCAACACCTTGAATTCAAGTTTGTTGAGGAACTAGTTAGCCTAGAGTGAAATCCGACTCTAACTCCCAAACCAGGAAACCAATTAGAGTCCCGTCTTCTCCCACAAGTCTCTCGTGCCTAGACGGTTGTGAGTGCCAAGTTGCGTGCCAAACCGGCGTCATTTGGTGATTTTGGGGCGTCAACACCTCGAATTCAAATTTCTTAAGAAACTAGTTTGCGTGGAGTGAAATCTGGCTCTAACTCCCAAATCGGGAACCCGATTAGAGTCCTGTCTTCTCCCATAAGTTTTTCGTGCCTAGGCGGTCGTGTCTGCCAAGTTTCGTGCCAAACCGACGTCGTTTGGTGATTTTGGGGCATCAATACCTCAAATTCAAATTTCTTAAGGTACTAGTTTGCCTAGACTGAAATCTGGCTCTAACTCCCAAATCAGGAACCCAATTGGAGTTCCGTTTTCTCCCACAAGTTTCTCGTGCCTAGGCGGTCGTGTGTGCCAAGTTTCGTACTAATCTGATGCCGTTTGGTGATTTTGGGGCATTAACACCTCAAATTCTAAGTTTCTTAAGAAACTAGTTCGAGTCCCGTCATAAATATAAATATAAATATAAATATAAGCAACTAAGCTTACCTCTATATAATGGTGTAGCAATAGGGCCCACCATTCTAATGCACAATATTTCAGGAAAACCTAGAACCAAAACAAAGCCAAACTCATCCAAGTACTAAAATTATTAGACACTCCCCCCCCCCCCAAAAAAAAGTATAAGCATGATTTTCCAAGATCCCCCCTACATTTCCACAAGGATTTGTAGTTTATTTTAGTATCTTTGTAATCTATGGTCAAAGAGCCAAACTTTCAAGACTATACAAGTTCATCTCACATAAATGTTCACTATGTTCTTATAAATGTTCACTATTGGGTGAACGAGATTAGGAATAATAACATAAAATGTAAAATCAAATCCCAATTTCCCCTAAACAACATAATTGTCAAATTTTGGGAGGTTTGCTAAGGAATAGCAGATATGTATACAGATATATGTTATATATATATATATATATATAGAGAGAGAGAGAGAGAGAGAACATGTTCTACTTTTCTTAAGTGTACATGGTTCCCTCTCTAAGAAGCTATTTCTCCATTCCACATCACCACCTGAAAGACAAATCAGTGTTTTTGCACCAATTCAAATCTTATAATATAATATAGCAACACAAATAATTGACAAGATTTTTAAATTTAAAGAAGAAGGAAAAATAAGGAGCAGAGCAAGTATGATCCAAATAGTATTCTAGAAAATATAGATAAGGACAGAGGTATATTCACTAATTTGTTTGGCTGCCAAGAAAACTTAAAGCTAAAGATTTTCTTTACTTTCTGGGACATTAAAGGACAAGAACCTCCACTGAGTCGAGCCAAACTGAGGGTAAGAAATGAGATTAGCAGCTTGAACAATGGAGGGCCAGGCCTTTCGGAACCCTAAATTGAATAAAAGGAAACAATTTCAAGAAACCTAGACAGAAACAAAATGTACTCACCCCCATAAACAACTTCATGATCTGCCTGAAACTCCTCAGTTTTGCTCTTGATGTTGAACCATTTCCTAACTAGTTTCTGTGACCAGGAGAGCTTTACCAAACAGAAGATAAAACATTTTAGAAGTGCATAGAGAGAGAGAGAGAGAGAGAGAGAGAGAGAGAGAGAAAATCATCATGTTATTTTCTAGGAAAATGAGGGGGGCATAGAGGGAAAAGCCTTGCTTTTCTTTGTATTCTCATCTCTCATTGTTTCACTCCATCTTCATACAGAGCTCTTCTTCTATATCCCTCTCCTCCTATTTCCACAGTTTTTGTAAATGTTCTTATAAATGTTCAAGACTATACAAGTTCCCCTCGTTTGATCACTAATTAATACATTACTAAATCAAAGATGAACTAGGTTTAAACATGGAGTTCCGCAACCATATATCTACTGTTAAATTTCTCCATCTATGCATAACACAGGACATTTTAACTACAGAGAGTTTGGATTGAGAATCTTAGAGATAAAAATAGGTGGTTATGTAATCTAACTACGATGAGAATGGACAGAAAATCTTTGAAAAAATTATATATATATATATATATAAAAGAGTAGGCAGTTATGTACAACATCATGATCTTGTGATCTTACCACATATCGGCTAACCAAAGTTGCAATCATAGCAATGAACCCTGCAGAAGACAAGTTAGAAAAATGGAAGCACGAATTAGAAATAAAAAACTAGAGATTAGGAACGAAATGAAAAATGGGTTGTTCTAGTATATGGAACGAGAACTAGAATGGGAATAGGAAAAGGAACGAGGTGGTTGCTAGGCTTTGCGGTGGAGCTGCTAGTAGTGGCGGATAAGGAGAAGGGGCGGCGCGTGTCGATGGAGTGGATTTGAAGGATGAACATTCTTAGGGTTAGGATTAATGGCCTGCATGTAGAGATTAACATTCATAGGGTGAATCGGTCAATGAACCCTTACTGCGAAGGATCTAGAAATATAATAAAATGAATCAAACAGAGGTGAATCGATGATGAGCACTTACCGCAGAGGATTGATCGATGATATCGTCGAGAGAGATACAGGGAGGAAGAGAGAGAGAGAGATGCGGGAAGGATTGATCGATGATATCGCTCAACGCCGTCGTCTGCCTTGCTCATAGTCACGAGAAAGAGAGAGAGAGATGGGGATTTTTGTGGTTCAAAAATTAGGGATTTGAGATTTGGGGTTTTTGGTTAAGCGGGAAAAATGAGCGCCAATCAGATTTTGAGGGTTTTATTTTTATTTTTTATTTATTTATTTATTTTTTTTGCGGCATCAAGTATAACCGCTACAAATGAAAATGAAAATTTAAGGTAGCGTTTGGTAATGCTTACAATTTTTGTTTATGTTTACAAAAATTTTATAAATTGGTTTTTATTTATTTTTAGAAAAACATAAATTACAAACGCGTTTGATTTGAACAAAATGTTTAAAAAAATTTAAAAACATAAACTAAAAAACATGTTTGTTTAGGCCTAAAATATTTATATTTATTTTTTATTATTTACGACAATGGGATCATACACATTATAATTGAAAAAAAAATTAATTGAAAAAAAATATATTTGAAAAGAGATAAGAAAGATAGAGAAGAGAGATGAGCAAGAGACACAGAGAGAAAGAGAGACCCATTTCATTTTTTGACTTTTTCCTCTTTCAACAACAATGGGCTTAGAGAAAAAGATGAGTGTGATTGAGAGAAATGAACGATTGAGAGAGAAGAGAGATGAGTGAGAGAGACAGACAAAAAGAAAAAAAGAGAGAGATGAACAGGATGAGGGAAAGATAGATAGATAGAGAGAGAGAGAGAGAGATAGCAAAAAGAGATGAACAAGAGATATAGAGAGAGTGAGAGGAAGAAAAAAGATAAACAAGAGAGATGAGAGAGCTAGAGAGAAGAGTAATGATTGAGAGAGAGAGAAAGGATAAAAAAGAGAAACAAGATGAGCAAGAGATAGAGATAGAGAGAGAGAGAGAGAGAGAGAGAGAGAGAGAAAGACAACAAAAAGAAATGAATAAAAGATAGAGAGAGAGAGAAGAAAGATGAACAAGAGAGATAAAGAGCGGAGAAAGATGAAAGAGCCAGAGAGAAGAGTGATGAGTGAGAGAGAGGGAAAAAAATAGGGGAAATTAAGTTTGGTCGGGCGGGTTGGGTGAGTCAGTGAAAAAAAAGGAGAAATTTGTTTCATTTTTATTTTAATGATTTTTTTTTTTATTTGGTAGAAGTAGGGGTAATATTTTAATGAAAAATATTTTCTGTTAAAATAAAGGTAATTTTTTAGGGTCAATAAAAATTATTTTTTGTGGCCCTTTTTTTTTTTTGTTACTAAAAATTAAGAGCTAATTTTTTGTGGTAGTGGTGAAGGTGGTGGATAAGAGGTGATGGTGATGGTGGTGGTGGTGGTGGTGGTGGTGGTGGTTGGGGTGATGGCGAAGGAGATTAGTGGTGAAGTTGTGGTAGTGGTAGAGGAGATGGAGTGGCGGTGGTGGAGGAAAGGTAATAGTGGTAGTAGTAGTGGTAATGATAGTGGAGTGGTAGCGATGGTGGTAGTAATGGAAGTCGTAGAGGTAGAGTGGCAACAGTGGTAATAATGGTGATAGTGGAATGACATTTGCAGTAGTGATGAAGGTGGTAGAGGAGATGAGTGGTGAGAGAGAGATGAGTGAGAAACAGATAGAAAAGAGAGATAGAAAGAGACAGAGACAAAGTGATGAGCGAGAGAGACACAAAGTGGTCGCCAAAAGTGCATTTTCTTGTAGTGGAAAACTCGGTAAATAGAGAAGAGGAGAGGGAAAGAGTGAGCAAGGTGAACACAAAAGGGGAGAGAGACAAACAGACAGACAGATAAACAGACATAGAGAGAGAAAGAGAGAGAGAAGAATGATGAGTGAGAAAGAGATAAAGAAAGAAAGAGATATATATAGAGAGAGAGACAGACAGACAGAGAGAGAACGAGATAGAGAGAGAGAGAGAGACAGATAGATAGAAAAAGAGAGAGAAACAAGAGATGAGCGAGAGATAGACAAAGAGAGAGAGAGAAAGAGAGCAAAAAGAGATGATCGAGAGAAAGACATAGAAAAGAGATCAACGAGAGAGATAGAGAAAGAAGAGAGATGAGAGAGATAGAGAGAAGCGAGATAGAGAGATGAGAGATGAGCGAAAAACAAAGAGAGAAAGAGAAAGAGAGACAGAGACAAAGACAAACAGACAGAAAAGAATGATAAGTGAGAGATAGACAAAAAGAGAAAGAGATAGAGAGTGAGAGACAGAAAAAGAGATAGAGAGAGAAGAGAGATGAATGAAAGAGACAGAAAGAGATAGAGAGAAGAGAGATGAACGAGAGAGACATAGAGAGAAGAGAAATGAACGAGAAAGACAGAGAGAGAGAGAGAGAGAAGAGAGTTGAGTGAGAGAGATAGAAAAATGAGAGATGAGAGAGAAAGAGAGATGAGCGAAAGAGACAGAAATAGAAAAAAGATGATAAAAGAGATAAATGAGTGAGAGACATATACATAGAAAGAGAGACAGATAGACAGACAGATAAAGAGAAGAGAGAAAAGTGATGAGTGAGAAAAGAGAGAGAGAGAGAGGAAGATGAAAAAATTGATGAAAAGAGATAGACAAAAAGAGAAAAAAAAAGAGTGAAAAGAGATAAACGAGAGAGAAAGAGAGAGAAAGATAAAGAAAAGAAAAGAAAAAAAAAAGAGAAATGAGAGAGATAGATGAGAGACACAAAGAGAAAGAGAGAGAGATAGACAGACAGACAGACAGACAGAGAAGAGTGATGAGTGAGAGAGAGAAAGAGAAGAGAAGAGAGACAAAGACATAGAGAGAAAGAGAGAGACAGACAGATAGAGAAGAGTGATGAGTGAAAGAGAGAAAGTGAAGAGAGACAAAGATATATAGAGAAAGAGAGAGACAGATAGACAGAGAAGAGTGATGAGTGAGAGAGAGAAAGAGAAGAGTAATGAGTGAGAGAGAGAAAGAGAAAGAGAGATAGGAAGATGAAAAAATGAGTGAAAAGAGAAATGTTCAAAAGAGTAAGATGACGTCTTTTTTTTTTTGTGACAGAAAAATACCGTTGCATTTATTTAAACCATTTTGTGAGTATATATTTATGAAGTCGTCTCAAAGCCACAATATATATATATATATTTTTTTTTTACTTTTTTTTTTTTTTTTTTTTTTGCAACGGTACCTATTACAGTCACAAAAAACTCTTTTTTTTTTTTTTTTTTTTTTTGCGACTGCAGCTAGTGCTGTTGCAAAAACTCTATTTTTTTGCAACAGCAATCTCTGCCGTCGCAAATACTCTATTTTTTTTTTGCGACAGCAATTTTTGCTGCCGCAAATACTCTATTTTTTGCGACGGCAAGTTGTGCCGTCTCAAAAAGTCACATTTTTTGCGATGGCAAGTTGTGCCGTCGCAAAAAGTCACATTTTTTACAACGGCAAGTTCTGTCATCGCAAAAAGTCATTTTTTGCGACGACAAATGTGCCGTCGTGAAATGTTTCGTCTTTTAAGCCCCCTTTTCTTGTAGTGATACAAGTTAAATTGAATTTTGGAAGTGTTAGAAAATTATGTAAAAATTAACAATTAAACCATTATTATGGACATTGTAAATCATGCTATAATATGAAATGAAATTTGGAAAAAAGATTTGTTAATAATGTGGATGACATGAGCCTTAGGATGAAATGATGAAATGGAGATTTAAGAGTTCACCTTGAATTATGTTGGATTATGTTAAAATGAATTGTGTGGAATCAAGTTGAATTGTGTTGATTATGTTGAGTTGTGTTGGGTTTTGATGAGTTGTGTTGAGTTGAGTTGTGTTGTGTTAGGTTTTGATGAGTCGTGTTGAGTTGAGTTGAGTTGAGTTGAGTTGAGTTGAGTTGTGTTGTGTTGTGTTGTGTTGGGTTATGTCGAGTTTGGTTGAGTTGTGTTGGGTGGTGTTGTTTTTGGTACCCGCGTGGGGAGTTAAAAAAGGTTTTTAGGGGCCCACGTCCTACCGTATAGTAGCCGACAAATGTGGGGGTGATTGTGAATTAAAGGTGTCCAATTGCCCTGTCTAGGCTTATTGCTGGACGAATGTGAGAAAAATGATTTTTGGGTGTTCACACAGTCACGCCAAATAGTAGCCGGCAAAAGATGGAAAGTGTTATGAATTGGGTACCCGCTATCCTGTCGTAGTAAGTCGGCAAAAGGTGGATTGTGTTGAGATGTGTGTTGAGAAGTGTGTTGAGAAGTGTTTTGAGTTGATGATGTTATTTGTGATTTGTGATGAATCTGTGAAATTGCAAATTTATGTGTAATTTGGTATAAAGAGGAAATGTACATAGACATTATTTGTAAAGAATGAAACCCAAAAATATGTAAAGGGATTATGGATTGGTGATGGTGAATATAATGAATTAGTTGTGACAATAAAGGTAACTTATGAGTGTTGTTCTGTAAATAAATAAGAGACTAAATTGAAAGGGGTTTATTAATCTTGTGTTATCTTGAAATGAAATTTGAGAGAACATGTATTATTGTATTTCTATTACTCAAGGGTAATAGATATTTAAAAAAAAAAAATGGACCTGAATTAAAGGCTTTGGTAATGTTTTTGTGTAATTAAAATTCAGGGCGTGACAGTTACGCTATACAATCGTTCAAATTCTTCAGCAAAAGGTTTTGGTTTTTAAGCTTCTAATCCCAAACCTGACACCCCATTTTGACCAAAACTATTTTCGACCTTAAAACCCTCTTTTTTCGAAATATTTTTTCAAATATTTCTACGATGTTCCGAGACTTGCATGTCATTTAAAATATTACACTTTTCAGTAAAGCAAGTAAGGACAAAGTGGAAATAAATGGAAATGAGGTGAACTCTTTGATAAATCTTTAAAAACATCTTATTTATAGGTTTGGAGTTGAAGGAAATGGGAGGGGTTGGAAGAAAACTAGTTTAGGAAAAGGTTAAGCATCAAATCGTTAAGAAAGAAATAAGCAGCATTTACTAAATTAGGCATATATCTCTTTGTGCACTTAGAATTTAGATCTGAGGCCACCACCATTTGAAAATAGTATTTTGGGACTTTAATTTAGACTCAAGAATCACCAAAAATCGAGTTCGGATGAGGGAGATATACTCGTTTGAAGTCAAGCTTGAGAGCAGTTTTTTTGGACTAGCAGGCCACTTTTTGTAGCCGGCCGTACAAGTCATTGGCTGGTGGCCAGGTGTCCCAGCAGGCAGATATTTACAACCAGCTGCCCCTCCTCATGTGCATGCCTCCCCTCATGTGCATGCCTCGCACTAGCTATCTCTATACGGATATTTCCGACATAAAAAGCTGTTTTTCTATAAATACAAGCCCACCCCTCTTGATTTTAGGTTAGAAAATTTTGCTAAGACTCCAAAACTTGCCAAGCACTCTCCCTCTCTATCTTGCAATATACATACACTATACATACAATTCCTACACCAAAAATTTGAGGCTCCTTGCTAAGGTTCTTGAGCTAAAATCTCAACCCTTGAGAGTGGATACGTTGTGGTTTGTGAACAAAAGAGTAACTCATCTTCAAGAGGTATAACTTTGGCCATCCTTACACTACTGCTTCCTTCTCTTTTCTTGCTGTTTTCATACTATTTTTAGACTGTTTTAGTAGGTTGAAACTTGTGATTTAAAGCTACCAAAGGTGGATGGATTAACCACCCTTCTTTGAACCTTATTCCATAAGCTTTTATCCATGTGTTTCCCACTTGTTTCCCAACTTTTGGTCACTATTTTTTAGAGTTTTAAGAGGCTAAAACATGTGTTTTTGAGATCCAAAAAATGGAGGGGTTAGCCACCCTTACTTAGGTTTGATTACTAGTTTTAATTCTCTCTCATTTTTGCTCACTTTTTTTAGCTTTTCAAACAAATTTCCAGCACTATTTTTGTGAGTTTAAGGATTTTTTTAGTGTGTTTATTTAGTTTATGATTTGCATAGTATGCTTGTAATGTTGTAAGTCCTCATAGGTTTGGGGGTTTAGGCCTTAGACACCAACCTATTTGAGTTGATAGCTTTTATTTCATAATTTTCATACATATACTCACACATGTAATAATCATCTCTGCAACCTCCCTCATTTCTTGGTTTTCTTTCTTTTTTTAAGAGTTGTTTCAAACAATTGATTGTTGTTTAAGACATGCGAAAGAGACCTTCCATGCTTAATGGTTTAATCTCTTCAGAGGTTCATTACCAAGGCATTACATCTCTCTCATACCAATAACAACTCCTTGTTTGACACTTTTCTTCATTAGTGGATGTAATTATTACTTTTGGATTAAATGATTAAAGAATGAAAAGATAATAAAAAGGGCTAATAAAATTGGACAAAAAAATGCACAAGATAATAAAATTGAGTTGGGTTCAATCGGACGTTAATTGAACCTATTGCATCTCGAGTCATTACATACTCATTAGTGATGTTAATGATTCAAGAAGTGATGTCTACCACTTCCCTTGATTTAACTCCACAATAGGGAGGAGGTTTTGTTGGTCTTTTTATTTCCATTTATTGAACCTTTGTCCCGTTGATTCATATAACATCACGCAATGAGTTTGCGTTAATTGATTTGTTACGAACCAATTCTACTCCTCCCTTGATTAGTTCCATGATAGGGAGAGGCAGAGAGTACAAACATTTTCCTGGAAACACTCTGTTTTTGCTATGTCTCATTTCTATATCAGCAAGGCAGACCCTCAAAACAGTGGCTGGTCAGCCACCTGTCCATCTGGCCAACCACTTTTCAAGGCCAGCCGGTGACTTTATTTTATGTAGGTAGTGTCATTTTCATGACAAAACAAAGCAAAGGCTAGGGTGAAAGCAGATTAATTTTCTAACTGCAAAACAAAACAGTTCTAGCAGCAAAACAGAGGAGTTTTTGGGCGGATATTTTTGTTCATGCATGCGCGATTTTTTCGATTCCCGTAGTCCTTTAAATAATGTTTGTGTTGAATAGTAATATGTTGTGTTTGTGGCTCTATTTGAAACTTGTAATGGCTAGTTATTTAATTTGTTAATTTAGTGTTGTAATAATTAGTTTAAATTCATTCATTCGAACCCTCTTGAATGAGGGCACACTTGTAATATTTTGTATATCTTCCAACTCCCATTCTTTCTCCCTTTTATTTACATACTTATGATGTTTGCATTCACGTTTTAGTTTCATATATCATTACAATGTATACAGTATCCATTTTTGCATACATTAGGTTCGGTTCATCATTCTAACAATGTTGTCATTTCTTACTTACTTGAATACGTGTACTACTGCATGTTTTAAGTTGATTCACATGACATGTTAAAAACCAAACCTCGTAGTTGCATTTTGTATGTGTTGCATTAGTCACTTGCATATTAGAGCATTTATTTTTCTAATTATTTTATTTCCTTTGGCTTGCCTCAGAGTACTAGGTGAGCATTTCTTGCTTTAGCATATTGCATGTGTGTTAGTGTTGCCATACCAAGCATACTTACCATGAGGCTAAGTGCTTAGTTGACATATCTCTTGAATGCGTGTGGATGGAGGCAAATTTGCTTAAATTGGGATGATTTGATCAGTGTACATATGAGTTCGCTTTTTCAAGTGGCACATATGCAAAACTATTTTCACAAACATGAAATCAAAACGTTCCAAAATGGGCGAATTAATCGATACTTGTGTGCTTTACATAGTAAGTTAGCATTAATAATCAAAACAAGAGCATATAATGTACATAAAATCACATCATGATTAGTAGAGGCCGATCTTTGAGCGGGTGAGTGGGGTGCTCAATTCATGACATTTACCTCTAATACCTCAGTTCCCGAGCCGAGACACTTTGGTGATGACGGACAAGTGGCCTTTGGCATGAGTCACAGGTTTTCTAAATTTTTCAAAAATATTTAGATGGCGACTCTCAAATCTGGCAATACTATCTATTTTTAGCATCTTTGATGATAAATGGATTTTTAGTAAGATTTTTTGAATTTGGACTCATTTGTGTTTATCTGTTTCACATTACACTTGTGAAACTAGATTCAGAACCACAGGAGTCCGAACTGTAGGGCTATCATATCCAAGGAAACTAAACCCCTCCGAGGAGCACAAAAAGCAAGCTACATATGGCATTTTTGTAATTTTTATTTTGGTTATGATCGAAAAAATCATTGACTGTACCTTAAATAGTGTTTGATTATGACCTATTGTATTTATTTATTTCTTTTTTTTTGGTCTAAAATTAATTTAATTATGATAACAAATGTCATAACTTATATTACATATCTTTAAAAAAATGTGCATTGTAAAATGACACATGTATATGTATCGATCTTCTATCTTCTATCTATCTATCAATCTTATATACTATTATTAAGTGAATGCTAGATTTGGTGTCCACGCCTTCATGTCATGCCACATGGTAGTTTTTTTTAGCCTAAAATAAATGTATATTATTCTTATCAATCTATCTATACTATACCATTATTAAGTGAAGGTAAACTACTAAAATAAAAGGTTATACTATTATTATTAAGTGAAGGTAAACTGCTAAAATAAAAATTTATAATATTATTATGGGCAAACTTCACTTTACCCCCCTCTTGGTTTGGGCCGAGTGCAGATTACCCCCCTTGACATTCGGAAATCACCACATAACCCCCTTGTGATTGGTGGACTAAAACGCATAGTAACTTCTGTTAACAGAAGTTGTAAATTGACAACTATACCCTTCTTCTTCTTCTTCTTCTTCTTCTTCTTCTTCTTCTTCTCTCTCTCTCTCTCTCTCTTCTTTTTCTTCTTCTTCCTTCTCCATACCCATTCAACAAATTGCCACTTCCATTAAAAAAAAACACTTGATTTAGCTTCATGTTACCAACTCTAACACATACACACACATATATATAAACCTGCAAATTGCATATATATAATCTATATATATGTATACACAGGTATATATATTCCTAAAATCTGTTAAGATACTTAAGATCAAACTATATTAAAAGAAATATATAAAAAAAAATATGGTTTTTATGAAGTGTATATATATGTATATATTCACTGTTATATATTTATGAGGTTTGATCTTCAATTTAAGAATGAGCTCAAGAGAGAGAGAGAGAGAGAGAGGGAAAAAAAAAACCTGCAGATCTAATGATGTAATTGATGCTAGCTTCGAAAATTAAAACCAAACGGGCCTTAGTTTGTTTATGCTATTGTTAGGAAACACAGTGATTTGAAGTTTGGCAAAATATTAAAAAGCTCTCTCTTTGTGGCATTAGGATCCCCGCTGATATAGAGACTCAGTTTCCTCAAGTTTGTAAGACGTCGTGACAATTCAGTAAGCCTGCAGACATGTTGAGCACTTTTGGTGTCACCAATGACAAATTCCTTAAGGAATTGGAGTTGGAAGAGCGAGGCAAGTTCTTGTGGCATGTGGCCTTTGAGGTAGCACTCAGACATGTCTAAGTGTGTTAGATTCTTGAGCTTTCTTATTCCATCTGGGAGTTGTTGTAAATTGTGACAGGCCCTGAGGTCCAAGACCATCATGTTGGTGACGTTGGAAAAAGAGCTTGGAAGCTCTGAAATCAGAGCGACTCCTTGTAAACTTAAATACCAAAGCTACTTCATATTACCTAAGCTTTTCAAGAACTCGATGTTTTCTACTTCAATGTAATGCTTCTTAGAGCTCTGCCAACTCCCTAGCTGAAGAACTTTGGCAGTTCTTAACTTTGAGAACCAGTGGCTTTTGAGAGAGAACCCATGGCATGCCTTTGCAAATTTAAATATGTTCAAGGGGTATTTGGTCTTAAAATGTAACTTACTCTCTGTATGGGCGTTTGAACTACACAGCCCGTTAACTTGGATGGAAAAGTGAACAGTGCGTTTTAGTCCACCAACCACAAGGAAGTTATGTGGTGATTTTCGAATGTCAGGGGGGTAATCCGCACTCGGCCCAAACCATGGGGGGTAAAATGAAGTTTGCCCTATTATTATTAACTAAAGATAAAATGCTAAAATAAAAAGTTATAAAAAGAGGTAGACTCAGTTTGAACTCAAGACCTTAAGTTTTATTAAGAATACTCTTATCATTTGGGTAATTGTAGCTCGACTTTTTCGCGCCCTCTTTCAGAGGTTTGAATGAAAGCCCTACAGTTCAAACTCCCGCAGTTCTGAATTTAATCTCACAAGTACAATGTGAAATTGATAAATACCAAAGAGTCCAAATCCGGCAAATCTTTTGAAAAATCGATTTTGAATCAAAAATGCCAAAATTAGACTGCTTTGCCAGATACAGAGTCGCCACCTAAATATTTTATTTTTGGAGAAATTTAGAAAACCCATGACTCGTGCCGAAGGCCACGTGTCCGTCATCACCAAAGTTGCATTGGCTCAGGAACTTGGGTACGGGAGGGGAAGGTCATGAATTGAGCACCCCCGCTCGCCCGATCAAAGATCGGCCTCTACTAATCATGATATGATTTTAATCAACATTATGTGTTCTTGTTCTGGTTATTAGGCTAGCATTACTATGTGATGTACACAAGCAAGTATAGACTAGTTTGCCCGAATTGGAACAACTCAATTTCATGTTTGTTTTGCGAAAAGGGTTTGAATTTGTCACCTTAAGTGGGCTTAAAGTTTGCAAATTTGTCACTCAACAAAGTGGGCTTAAACATACATTCGTTGAATCGTTCTAATTCAAGCAACAAGCCTTCATCCACAGGCATTTAAACAGTTTATCAAGTAAGCATTTAGCTTCATGGCAAGCATGCTAGTCATGGCAATCACTCACACTCATGCAAGTATGCTAAAGCACTAAAAACTCACCCAGTACTCCAAGCTAAGAAGATATGAGTTAGAAAAATATGCATGATTCCAAACTATACAAGATGTCTAATACAACACATGCGATAATGCAATTAATAGGCTCGGCTACTAATATAGCATATGAAGCAATTTCGATAACACGCAGTTAAACACGTATTCAAAGAAGTAATCGAAATGACAATGTAGTTTGAATGATGTCGAACCTCGGTGCATGCAATACAAGATGAATGGATGCAAGCATAAGGTATGCTAATTGAAACATGTCCCTAATCTAACTATCAAAAACAAGTAAATAAAAGGAAGAAAGACATGGGTTGGAAGACATACACATTATTACATTACGCTCTCACAAAGGAGAGTCCGAATGAAATAAGCTAACTAGCTAAGCTAATTTAGCAACTAATTAAGCTGATTATTACAAACCAAAATGAAATAAATAGCTAAACTAATTAACTAATTATTACAACATTTTGAACAAGCTAATAAACTAATTAAATAATTACAAGAGAATTACAACTACTATTTTTATTAAGTAAGTAGACTAAACTAATTACTACTCCGCCTCGGAAAATGAAAGCTATGCATGTGCATGCTCGGTTTCCGCAAGAAAAGACCTCCGCTTTGCTCTCGAAAGCCTCTATTTGCACATTTGAATGCTTCCAGAACAATTTTGTTGCACCTTATCAACATTCTGCTGAGGTTTGCATCAGTGGCCACAAAGCAGCAAGATCGCCGCCGATGCTACCATGGAAGTGGCTTGCCGACCATCTATGGTGCTCTATCGGCCACCTACCGGCCATGGATGGTGGCTGCCGGCCACTGATACACTGGATCATCATGCTGCAACAGAGGACAAACAGAGCAAAGAAAGGGTATTTTCAAGGATTATTTGCACAATTCACCCCTCCTTTTCATGAACAAATCCAAAGAGTTGTGAACTTAAGCCACAAACCACCAATCCAAGCAATTTCATTGCATGATGGCTTGTGATTCAAGATGTGCAAGCTCAATAAATGCAAAACAAGGCACTCGAGAACCATCACCCTATCATGCATGATCAAGGGCAATGGAGACCTAGGAAACTTGACACATTTCATCACTTTGAGTATGAAATGTCCCAATTTTCCTTGTGTTCAATTAACGTCTGATTGAACACACAACACACAAGTTATTATCTTGCTTAATTTTAGTCCCTAGTTGTTAATTACTCATTTTAACTTACCTACCATTCTTTAATCCCATTAAGTCCAAAAGGTGAATTAAAGTCCTCTAATGGAAAGAAGGCTCAAAACACAAGTTGCTTTGGGCATGAAAGAAGTCTCATACCATTGGTAATGAACCCCCTAAGGGATTAAACCATTAAGTATGAAATCTCAATTTCACACTTAGGAAAACAAATGACTTGAAACCACTTTCAAAGCAAAATGAAAAGCCAAGAAAGGAGGGAGGTTACAAAGATGATTAGTGCTGAAATGAAATGCAAAACAACATTAAAACATGCAATCAACTCAAACAAGTGATGTTTAGAGGCCTAAAACATCAAACTTGTGAGGACTATTACACTACAACCTTGCAAAACAAGACTCAACTGACCCAAACAGCCCAAAATAGAGCTAAAGTAGTCTAAAACAAAGGCAAAAACATGTTGTAATATAGCTACAAAAGGCTAGAAAATCATGCTAACATATAGAGTTAACTAGGTTAGCAAATAAGACATAAAGAGGGGAGGCTAACCCCTTCAATTTTGGACTTCAAAACATATCTTTTGCCACTGAAAATACTCTGAAATTCAATGGTTAAAAACTCAAAAAAAGTTAGTTTGAAAGTAGAAAACAAAGGTGCAAAAGCCTTTCAAATAAGAAAAAAAGAAGGGTGAAACACCCCCTAACTTAAAATGGTCTGAAACCATCACCTTTACTCCACTAAAATAGGTTTTTTTACAGTTCAAAAGTAGCCCAAAAATAGTGGAAAAAGATAGCAAAATGAGTATGCAAAACAAAGTATACAAGACAAGTGTTATATCTCTTGAAAGGAAGAGTAATTCTAGGCAACAAACCAAGCCAAAACCCACTTAAGAAGCTCCAAGATAGCTTCAAACAACCTCAACTCCAAGACAAACCACTTTGGTCAAGGGTTGATATGCAAAAGTATGATATATCTAAGCAACTAAGCACAAAATTTCAAGAGAGAGAGAGAGAGAATTTTGTTCCAAAATTTTCTAACCTCAAAACATGAGAGAGGGGGGTCCTATATATAGAAAACATGAAATCTATACAAGAAGATCCAGCTCTCCACGTGTGGACGGATGCAAGAATCTATGCAAACAACTGGCACAGCTGGCATAAAATATCTGCATAAAACACTGGTGGCCGGCAAGGCATCATTGATAGCCAGCAAGGCACATCAATGGTCGACAGACAAGAAATGATGGCCGATAACCTCCAAGGATGGCCGGCAAGCCACCAGAGATTGCAGGATGGAAAGACCAAGGCATAGTCCAAAAATGAGACAAAATGAATGCAAAGTTTGAAAGGCTCAAAGTTGTGGCGTTCCGCAAAGGACTTCGAGCGCTTGGTGAGCAAATAAACTCATTATCGGATGTACCTATAAGAACATCCAAGTCTTGAAGGGCCGTTAAAAATGAGGTGTCTACAATAATATATATATATATATATATAATGATATTAATTTCTTTATTATTTCTTTTTATTTTTATGTATTTGAATTACACATATGTGCTACCCGCTAATATATATACGTGTAAAGTGAAAAATAGTGTCTTATGCTAGATATTGTGTTGATAACCATATCCAAAAAGGATTCTTATGAAGCAACTTGATTGGAATACTGGCCGAAATTTGAAAACAATCAAGTTGAATGTGCATGCAAATTGGTCATCCTCTATGCAGCCACAGGAATTGATGGGAGTTTAAGTTTAGGGGTACACTTGTCAGTGGGAGTATCAAAAAATTATTATAAAATTATAATTTTAATTATTAATGTGTAAAAAATTTATTATTTATTTATAATTTTTTTTAAACATTTACATTGAATTAAAATTTCCCCTTTAAATTTATGCCTATTTTTCTTCTAGATTAGGTTCAATATAATTATTATTATTGTGGATTTGAGCACGAGGATATTAGTGTGATAATATTAGGTTAAAAACACAAAATAAAGCGCAAACTTCACTTTACCCCCTGTGGTTTGAGTCGAGTACGGACTACCCCTGACATTTGGAAATCACTATATAACCCCCATGTGATTTGTGGATTAAAATGCACAGTTAACATTTCCGTCCAAGATAACAGACTTTGAGAGCCATGCGCCTTTGTGGAGAGTAAGTCAATTTTTAAGACAAAAATACCCTTTTTACATCCTTAAATTTACCAAAAATGCCATTATTTTTTCGTTCCCCTTATTTCTATTGTTTCTCTCTCTACTCTTGCAATTAAATTATAGCACTCATATATATACATAGAAATTAAATGATTTCCATTAAAATCTATCTTAACTTGATATCAATGGCAACTCATCTCTTACAATTAAATGATAGCAATCATATATATATATACATACAACGGATGCAAACACAAAATGAAAGTTTTTTAAAAATAAAATAAATAAAAAAACATAACACAGATATATATATATATATATGGATAAAACATGAGCATACAATTTTATTTTATTTTTTTAATCTTCATTGTACTTCTACATATATGTGTGTGTGTGTGTGTGTGTGTGTGTGTGTGTGTGTGTGTGTGTAAGATATAATTTTGGGGATGTTGGATGAACTAGATGATTTGGTGATGTTTAATGAATCAAAAATTCAAAATTGCATTCTTTGATTCATTGTTCATATATATATATGATTTGATGATATGTTTGATAAATTGAAAATACATCAAGAAATGGGGGTTTAAAATCAAGAAGGGGGGGTTTGGTGGGAAGAGAGACAGACGAAAAGGGAGAGCTAGGCTTGCTGTCACAATCCAAACCTGCCCCTTTAGTTTTAGTGTCATAACCAGCTAGTTTTCCTGGGATTACCGAAGGCCTCAAGCCTCTAACCTGAAAATCATATAAATAGAAGGGCTGCGGAAGCAAATACAAACATACAACGTCCATAGAGCTGTGTAGACATACATGGGATTGGAATTTAAAACTTGCATATATACATGTGGCATCAAAGTCATGTATCATCACACAAATATTAACAAAAGGGACTTTGCCCAGTGTACATAGGAACAACAACAAAACAAAAACATCTTTAACATGGTTCACAAAACTTGACTTCTTCAAACGGGAACCTCCCTAAGAGGCACGATGGCTGGCTGATAAAACCAAAACTCTCCAGGCAGTAGCTTAGGCCTGGTCACGTGCCTGATCACCTACATACATAATATAAATAGAGTGAGCGAGAGCCCAATGAATAATAACAGAGTAAAAGGTTAAATGAATGATATCCTATAACAGATTCAGAAAGCAGAACAAAGTCATAATTTTTATTCTTGTCCAAAATCATATACAGAAATCAGAATTCATGCTTAATCATATATGGTACATCCATTAGGGCTAACTGATTAGATACAGAGCATTAAGGGTCATACTTGACCAGTTCCATAAAGGAACCTCCGATATCGGAAACAGATAACATGCTTAAGCCATAATATTGTTACCCTTGGACGAGGGCCATGAGACCACGGTGTTATTAACCCCGAGCAAAAGCCATGAGACCACGGTATTATTACCCCCCAAGCAAAGGCCTTGTGCTCATAAACCACGGTATTGTTACCCCTGGACAAGGGCCTTGTGTTAAGAATGCCACGAATACATTCAGAAACTTGGACAATCATTCATTGTACAGAATGTAACATTTTATAAAACAGATCTTAATTCATCATACAGAAAATAAATTAAGTTGAACATAGCTTTACTAAGTTATTACTCACAGATAGCTCCAAAGCAAACAAATCAGATAACTTGCGGCGAGTGACCCACACAAATATAGAATAGATACATATTGAAACACACGCCCGGAATTCATTAACTTAGTTCTTTCTTATTTTGGTGTGTTTCTAGTCCCTATCCTCATTATTATGTCTTAACCATGGCCTAAGAATGCCTAAGATACAATGAGAATGCCAAAATATATTGTTCAACACTTAGTCAAATTTGCTAAAAATAGGGTACTCGCTCGAGCGTAACTTTTTTCGCTCGAGCGGAGGTTCAAAAATATGAGTAGTCGCTTGAGCGCAACTTCCTTCGCTCGATCGGTCTATAAACTCTGCAAAAGTACTAGTTGTGTGAATTTTTCGCTCGACGGTCCCTCTAGCGTGAGACTGAGGTCATCATTCGAGCGCAACTCTTGTCGCTCGATCGGTCTGTAAAAATCGTAAACTTCTGGGAGCATGCATTTTACACACGAGCCAACTTTTAGTCACTCGAGCGGAACTGCAAAACAAAGGGTGGTCACTCGAAGTTTTGTCGCTCGAGCGGAGGACCAGAATTCTGAAATTTCCAAATTTGCTTCCAAGCTCAGAACTCAAATTCAAAGCTGTAAATCAAGTTTTTTTGGGCCAAAAACTTAAGACATCACTTGGAAACTTGCAAAGCATCATGAATTCAAAACCATTTAACAAAACCAAAGCCCAAAAACATGCCAATTGAGCAAAATCAAGCTTAAAATGTTGAAAACAACACGTGAATGTAATTTCTTGGCTTCAAAGCTTTTAAACCTTGTTCAAATGATGTATTTAGCATAAAACATGTTGAACTCTTAAACCAAAGACAAGGGGAGTACATGCATGTGAGAATTCTTTGCAATCAAACTCAAAATATGGTAAAATGAACATGCATGCATGATATGAGCTAAATTCTCTTACTCCTAGCTCAATTCTCATATCAATCCATCTCTTTCACTTGAATTCTTACATAAACTAGCTCAATTGCACAACTAGGAGTTTGATTTCTTACCTTAGATACTTAATTGTGTTCTAGAGGTTCAATTGCTTGAGTTCCAAGTCCAAACCTTAAATTCTCTACAATTCCTCCACCATTCCTTGAGCTCAAACTCTCTCTCTCTCTCTCTTCCCCCCATGTTTTTGCTCTCAAGGAAATGAAATGAGAGTGTAAAAAAAAACTTGTTCTAGAGCCCACTTATGCCTTATATAGACTCAATTAAGAATGCTTAATTAAACATGGCTTAAACTAAGGAAATGGATATTATTTATTCTAATTAATTCGCTCCGAATCAAATTTCAATTAAACCTACTATAAAATTCTAAATATCCCAAATAACATATATCCAAAGTCAATTTCGTGATCGGACACCGATAAGGCCTTTAATCCGCAAAACGAAACGAAAACAGAAATAGATATTTCTACGATAAACAGATAGAAGCACAAATAATGCAACACACATGCAATTAATTCAGAATTTCGTCCTAATTACTTATCAGGCATTCTTTAATCGTAGATTAAAAGTTAATCACAGGTCGGGGTTATTACACTTGCTAGCACTGGGATCACTTCAGAGCTGTGCCCATGCTCAAACATAGTCTCCAGATTGTCTCTGCCTCTTCGGGGCAAGCCACAACCACCAGGCACTCCGCAAGCGACCGATTCAGGTACCGGCACGCCGCCTCTCGCAGCGAGCCATCAGGGACACGCCGGTAGCACTCTAGCAGCGCCCTCTGTAGTCGATCGCAGCCGCCCATGCGACCTTATCTTTGTGGGTTTCGTCGGAAATGAAGGCTTGCAAAAAAAAAAAAAAAAGAGAAGAAGAAGAAGAAGATGAGGGTATAACTGTTACTTTATATCTTCTGTTAACAGAAGTTAGTGTGCACTTCAATTCAGTAACCATATGAGGGTTATGTGGCGATTTCCAAATGTCAATGGAGTAATCTACACCCAACCCAAACCATAAAGGAGTAAAATGAAATTTGTCCCAAAATAAATTGCCTTTGTTTGTCTACTAATATTGTCATATTAATTTGTTCCGAAATCTAAAAAATTACATAAAAATTCTCATTATACGAAAGTTGACTATTGCTTTTGTAAAATGAGGGTGTAAGATCTTTTCATCTTTAATCCCATGGGGAAATGACATCATTAGTGAACTCTTAATCCCATGACAATTTTTCAAAATAAACATAATGTTTGTAAGTTTCACCTTATTACTAATTTAAGTATTATTTGACATAAACTAAATAAATGTACTTATTTAAATCTAGTTACTTTTCTACTTTTCTATATATATTTTTATAAAAAAATTAAAAAATATACTTATTTAAATCATTCAAAATAACCCCTTAATTAGACCCTTCATCTATTCAAACAAATAGGGCCTTAGTGTAATAATATTTTAGTGGAAAAGTTTCCTAATTACATTATACATAAGAAAATCTTTTAGGTATGCAAGAAAGTCTTGCACCCCTGACTAGCACTCACAGCCGGCACTGAAAGTTACAAACACCATTTATAATTTCCAGTTAAGTTTAACTTTCTTGTTTCAAGAAAAAATTATTAGTTGATTTTGAGGTATCAAGTGACTATATTTTAGGCCAATAACTAATTTCATACTTATATATATTTTTTAATTATTCAATATAAAATTATGAATCTCACTCTTTTCATCAACTATAATACATATAAAACACCACGTAACTATTCACGACCAATCAATAACTTCTCTGTTTTAAGACGTTTTTATTGGTCTTCCTGTCATCATACATCTGCCATCCAATTTGACTTGTGGAGGTGGGTGATGATTTGGGTTTCAGAATTTAGCAAATATTTTAAATGAGTCATAATATATGAACATAAAAATATATAAAATAAAATAATTGTATTAAAACTTATCAGTTTAAAATAGAAAACTTATTAAAATAAAATTTAATTATAAAAATATCATGATTATATAATTTTAATAAATAAAAAAATTGTACAATTTTTTTATAAGATTAGTATTTTCAATTTTAGATTGATTATACTTTAATTATTGAAATGAAAAAGACACTTTGTTGATTTTAGTTTTATAAAAAAAATGTTAATGATCCTCCAATATTTGCAAGTGGTCATTATTATTATTGACCGAAAGTGGTCATTATTTTGATATATGTATAAAAAAAAATATGCAAAATATGTTTAAATAATAGATATTAAAATTTTAATTATTTTAATTTAAATGCAGTTGATAAACTATCATTTAAAAGGATCTTTTTATGAATTTAAAGAGTTTGCTAGGGAAAATCTTAAATAGGTGGCATATTAGAAAAAATAAAAAGTCGTTCCCCTCGACTGGAGTCTCTCTCTTTTGTTTTTTAGATAGTGGAGTGTAGTCTCTCTCACGCATGGCGCAACTGATATTGTATTTATAATATAAGGGGTCTTTTTTTTTTTTTAAATTGGAAAAATTGTGAAAAACAATTCTAAAGTTTGAACTTTTTTTTTTAATGAGAAAATACAGCACTTAATATATTGTACATTCGATAATAAATCGTCCAATAAAATATATCAAAGTATAAAATCGACCTTAAAAGAGATAAAGAGAACCTCAATGCAAGAAGGATACGAGTCTCCGCATAGAGAGAGAAAAACCCTCCACATAGGGAGAAGAAAACCTCTATGAAATAAGAAAACCTCTACATAGAGAGATATTATTGCACAAAAAAAAAAAAAAAAAAAAAAAATCACCAACAAGCAAACAATACAAATCACTTACACGATTTATTTATCATCGCAACTAATAGCTTTGAAACCTTAATCCATTCTTCTACGCTGCAAAATAAAACATTCTAGATCTGAGGTAGTCGGTTAAAGTATAACAACGCATTTAGTAGCATCGGATCTCGATCTTGAATCAAATTTGAGACTAGATCTAAAAGTTTCCTCAATGGCTAGCCAATAATGGAGAAAAGAGAGGCAAAAGTGACTAGCATTGTGATAAAAACCTTAAGAGAAAAAACGGAGGGAAGAGGAATATTAAAAGTATCACCCTCTTCCCCCCAAAAAGAAGAGAAAGAGAGAGCAGCTAGGGTTTCTTAGAAGAGAGAAAATACAATTTTTGAAAGAGAAAGGTTAAAGTTTGACCTTTATAACAAAATAAACTTAACTTTTAATTTTATCAATTTAAACTATAATATTGTAAGGGTTATTTACACGAAGACCCCCTAAACTATATAGAAGTATCACTTTGATCCTTTAAACTATAAAAGTGTTCAAATAGACCTCCTAAATTATAAAAATGTACAAATAGACCCCCTTAACTATTGGCGTGTTTCACTTTAACCCATTACGTTACTGCACCGTAAGTTAAATCAATTTTTTGATATTTTTAGACGAAAAATACACTATAGCACTATATATCTACAATTTCATTATTATTTTTTAGAAATTTTAAATATAAGCATTCATCCATTATTATTGTTTTCTTATTGTCTTTTAAATATTCTTTGAAAATATATTTTTGTAAAAGGAATATTAAAAAAAATAATAAAACAAAAAAACTCAATATTAGGGCTGAATGGTATTTTTGTCTCAAAATTTTTAAATGTTTGGTTTAATTCATGGTGGAGTAATGAAAGGGTTCAAAATGAAATATACTAATAGTTTAGGAGATTTATTTGTACGTTTTTATAGTTTAAGGAGTCAAAGTGATATTTTTTAATAATTTAGGGGGTCTCGTGTAAATAACTCATATTAAAAAAAAATTAATATAAATCATATGTTTATTTTTGTTAAGTAAAATTGATCAAAAAATACATTTTAGTCATTAAACTCAACGAAATATAGTATTGTAGTCATTTTATATACATCTATATTGATGGCCAATTTTTTTTTTCTGTTTTATTTAATGAAAATAAACAAATTGTATAGATTGAAAATAAATCAAAATATTCAAGTTTAAATTAATAAAATTAAAATTCATGATTTATTTTATTACAAAAATCAAATTCTGAATTTTTTAATAGTTTTTTTTCAAAATGATTGTACCTATAATACAATTATTTTTTTTATTGATTAACTCAAATGTAACTAACCTTTTATAGGGGAGATTGTGGGGGTGGGTAATAATCTCCATTATTATTAGGAGAAATTATTTAATAGTAGAGTAGAGAAAAAAAATTATAAAAATATAAAAAGTGTAAGTAATTTTGTAATGAGGTGCAAATAAAATATTGTAAAGGTGCAAGTCTCATTTGTACCCCGTCATATTTATATAATTTTTTTTTTCAATCAAACTGATACGTAATTTCCCCTTATTATTATTAGGGTAAATTACATTGACACCTCTAAGATTTTTATTTAATATAGATTTCCTTCACATTTGAAAAATTATGCTTACCTCTCTTATCAGATTAAAATAACATATTTATCCTTTAATTTTTATACATATAAAATAATAAAATAATACTGATATTTTGTTCATATCATTTCAAAGGAAATGGCAATCATTTTCTTTGGTTTAACTCACACAAAAAATTGAATATTTTTATTTTTTGCTAAATTTTTTTAATATTTTAATTAATTTTTTTTTAACTTTTTAGATTAGATATATTCAAGAAATTTAATATTTTGTGATTTGTTTTTTAAATTCACCAAATACAAAAAAAGAATTTAAAATTTTAAAAATTTAATAATTCTGTAATAAATGTAAATGATAGTGTTTAATAATACTATAATAAATATGAGTGAATAAATAAGAAAGAAAAATAATGACAGAAATAAAAATAAAAATTTTAAGACATGACTTTAATAATTTAAAAAATAATTTGTAAGGAGATTGTAAATTTCAACCAGCAAAATATAGGTTGCATTTGGTAGAGTTTTGTAAATATGATTTGAGAGTATGAGTTGTATTTTTAGTTTGTGAGTTGTGAAATTATGATTTGAGTGTAGAAAATTTGTTTAGTTATGATTTTTGAATAGTGTGTTGAGTTGAATGTGGAATTGAGTTTTGAATGTGGAATTGAGTTTTGAAAGTTTGATTTGACATGTGAAGTAAGAAAATTTGTTTAGGTATGAGTTTTGGAAAGAGTTTTTAAAACTTAATTTAAATTGTTATAACTCATAACAAAACACACTACTTTCACACTATTGAAAATTCTGATCAACACTCATAACCAAACTCTTTTTAAAATTCAATTAAAAAAATTTATTATTAACAAAAAATAACATTAATCAATTTTTTAATTGAAAATACTACAAAAGAAATAATTTTTTTTTCAAAATAAATATTCAAAAAATTTAAATCATAAATATTTAAATAATTTAAATAATCTAAAAATTTAATAAGTAAAAAATTTAAATCGTAAAAATTTAAATAATTTAAAATGTTAATATTTTAAATTTAAAAACAACTATACACTCAAATTGTAACCAAACACATAAAACAAAACTCAATTAAGAAATTATTTTTAAAACTCATAACCAAACATATAACTTGAAACTCCATACTACTTTCACAACTTTACACTCAAATCGTAACCAAATACATAAGAATAAAATTAAAATATTTAAAAATAGAGTTCGAATTTATTTTTATAAAATATTTTAAAATTTTAAAAATTTTAAAAATTAGAATCATAATATTTTGAAATTAAAAAAATTAAAAAAATCGTAACATATTTAAATATGAAAATATTTAAAATCTTAACAAAATTAAAATATTTTAAAATATTAAAATATTTAAAATATTTAAAAAAATTAAAATATTGATTTGAATTGAATTTTGAAAAGAGTTTTGAATTATGTATTTGGTTATGAGTTTTAAAAAGTAATGATTATATTTTGAATTGAGTTTTGAGAAATGAGTGTAGAATTATGATTTGAAAGTTTAAAATAAATGCCCTGTTTGGTAGAGCTGTGGGAAAGTACTTATAATTTATGCCTTAACAGCTTATAGTTTATAATTATTTTCATAAGCTGATTTTTGACTTATAAATTAAGTTTTTTCTGCCCCACTCAAAGAATAAGCTGATTTTTGACTTACAAAAAGTTATAAACTGTATTGTTAAGTTAAACCAAATATATCAAAATAAGTTAAATTAAACTAAAAACTGAAATAAACTAAAAGAAACTGTACCAAATAGAGCCAAAAAACACATTTAAATTGGTGGGTGAAATTATAATTTAATAGACTTATCAAAAGGAGTCATAATTTTTGAAACGTAATAAAATCTCATTTGACTTTGTTTTGCTGAATCTTTGATGACGTTACATCTGATTAGATCCTGCAATCCATCACACTTGTCAAACAGATGAATATGATTCAAAAGACAAAAAGGAGGAATCACTAGTCAGTGGGATAGGGGAAATTTATTACAGGACAGAAGAATCTTTTACTAATTTCAATAGGATAGCAAGTAGAGTTTTATTTATAAATATAATTCAAGTTAAGTTTTGCATGATGTAAATAATGTAAAAAATTATTATTTTATTTAAATTATATTATTTCTTTGACACATTGCATCAAATTTAATTTAAATTCAACTCATATAAATCAATAAGTTAAAAAATATATTTTTTTAGAACATTTCAAACCAACCCTAAGTAACAAGGGTTGGGTGACGTTGTGGTTAAGGTTTAGGGTTTAAGTTCCAAGATCATAAGTTTAATTTTTTTTTTTGTGGGTCAATTTTCTGGGCGAAGCACAATTGATTAGGAGGTTGGATTTTAAGTTATCTAATTGGTACTTAGTGTGGGTTCAATGCTCCGCCACTATGCAAGTCCTGACTTAAGCAGAGCTTGTCTTGGGAGGTTGTGGCAAGTTTTCAGATTATAATCTCATCGTTCGAAACAGCTAAAAGAGCACCCTAGTGATCTCTGGAAGAGGCGCTGCCTTGAATTTGCGAGAGAGTAGAGATAATTTTCTTATAACAAAAAAAAAAAAAAAAATGATTCAATGTAAGTTTGAAAAAAAAAATTAATTAATTAATAATAAATTTAATAAAAATTGATAACTATTTATGAATTTATAATTACTTTGAAAAAGTACTATTGATTTGTAATATCTCTTTAAAAAAAAAAAACCTTATTATACGTGCTAAGCTTATGTCTAGAAAGTTGAGTTTGAGAATTTTTTAGTTAAAATAGTTATAAAAAATAAAATAAATTTTTTAATTTAATGAGACAAAATATCACATTTAAATCATAATCATTATATTTTTTTTCTTGTAAAAAAAAAAACTAAAAAGGCCAAAATCCTTCTCAAATCAGACTTTTTAACCCCATGTTAAAATAATCAAAAAAATCAAAAAATTAAAAAGTCAACACACTTCCCAAACCAATTCTAAGAGCTATCAATAAGCATTATAAAATGCAACATTTATAATCTCAAGAGTGGTTTAACAATTCTGGGATGATTTGGCAACATGTAAAAAAAAAAAAAGTTAAAAATCAGCTTTTAACTTATTTTAGATCACTCATGAATCAATGAAAAAAGTCAAAAAAAAAGTCAAAAAGTCAGTTTTTAACTATCTTTCCAAAAAACCCCTATACTTTGGTAAAAAAGATATTAAAACTTCATTTGACATTAATTATGGTAGTCAACTTTTTGTATTTGGACTTTTTAGCCTGACTTTTTTACTCTCGTTTGATTTTTTTTTTGGAGCTTTTTTTATTTTTGGGAGATAAAAAGTGTAATAATTATTGTTTGAATGTGACATTTTATCTTATTAACTTATATACCCTATTTTGTTGTTTTGTGTTTTTTAAGCCCCAAAATATTTACCAAACGAGGACTAAGGATAAGTTTGGAAATGTAAAAAAAAATCACTATAAAAAAGTCAATTCTTCTCTCTATTTTTTGTACGTATTTTTATAAAAAAAAAAAAATTAAAAATCAACTAAAATAGTTAGTTCCTAAACAACCCTAAAAAAGTCCCAAAAAAAAATAATAATTTTCAACTCATTAAAAAAGTTACATATTATTTTTCATTTGCTCTATTTTTACAAATTTTTTTAGTGAAAAGTCAAAAAGTCCTTTCCAAATTTATTGATTTTTTTCACCTCATATTTTACTAGAAAGTTAACAAAAAAATAAAAATAAATAAATAAATAAAAACTTCCACAATGGACTCTCAATATACTTTTCACATGTTTTAAAATATTTTTAGATGTTTAATATATTTCAATAATTTTAACATATTTTTCCAACCTAACAACAGTCTTAAAGATACTTTTTTAAGTTCCGATTCGTAGCTCGAAATTCGGAACTCGAATTTGGCTTGACACCAAAACGACGTCATTTTAGTGTCTTTTTTTTTTTTTTTTTGATTTTTTCCGTGTTTTTTTTTTCCTAAAGATGAAGAAGAAAAAAAATAAAAAATTTGGCTGAGATCCAGATCAACAATCCAGATCTCGAACTTGGATTCATCTAATAATAGAGAATCTAGATTTTTCATTCGAGCTAGACCTTTCATGGATTCATCTTCAACATCTTTGATCAACATCTGGATCAAACTCCCATCTTCAACATCTGGCCCGAATTTTTCATCTTCCTTTAAAAAAATCTGGATTTTGATCAACATCTGGATCAAACTCCCATCTTCAACATCATCATCTTCAATGCAGATCTAGATCCATTTTCATCAACATCAATTTTATTTTATTTTTTGTACAAATTTTTTTTGTTCAAAATCTGCAAACTCAGATTAGATTTTTTTTGGTCAAAATCTGAAGCTGTTGTACAAATTTTTTTTGTTCAAAATCTGATACAGATCCAGATCCATTGAACAAATTTTTTTTTTTTTATCCAGATCCAGATCCAGATCAAAAAAAATTTTCAACAGCTTCAGATTTTGAACATCTTCATCATCTTCAGAATTGCAATTAAACTCCCATTTTTAATTCAACATCTAGATCAAACTCCCATCTTCAACATCATCATCTTCATCAACAAAAAAAAGAAATTCCTTTGCAGATCCGGATCATCTTCATCATCTTCAACATCATCTTCATCTTCATCAACAACAAAAAAAAATTCCTCTGCAGATCTGGATCAACATTATTATCATCATCAAAAAAAATTTTTTTTTTACAGATCCAGACTTAGAAAAAAATGCAGAATTTTTTTTTTTTCCAGATCCAGATCTGCGATCACCGCCACTATCACCGACCATCACCGCCGATCGCCTCTTCTCTTCTCTCTCTCTCCTCCCTTCTCTCTGCTCTCGTGGTTCAAGGAATGAAGAGGAAAGAATGAAAACAAAAGAAAGAAGAAAAAGAAAAAAAAAAAAACAACACTGTCTAAAACGACGTCATTTTAGACAGTTCGGGCAATTCGAGCCAGGCCAAATTCGAGTTACGAGTCATTTCTCGTACTCTTTACATATTTTTCGGCTCACAATGATACATATGTGAATTGATAAAGTTTCATTTGGCACCGGCTAAGTCAATTTATTGGTTGAAAAATATCATTTTGCTATAAAGGTCCCATTAGTTTGATTAACTAGGTGCGAGTATTGGACTACTTAGGTCCTGTTTAGGATAAAAGTTAGGGCTAAAATAACTATATAGAATAAAATAAATTATTTTATTTAAATAAGATAAAATATCATATTCAATTCATAATTATTTTATTTTTTCTTTTATAAAAGTCAAAAAAACCTATCACAAATAAGGCTTTTTAGCGTCAGGCTAAAAGAGTCAAAAAATTAAAAAGTCAAAAAATCAATCACAAACGAACCTAGGTATCACTTGGCATCTCCCGTTGTTGTTTGGCTATTGCTTTTTTAGTTAATTTTTTTGAGTTATTACTTTTTTAGCTTGAGATTAAAAAGTTTGTTTGGCTTTTTTGATTTTTGTGAGAAAAAAAGTGAAATAGTTATGATTTGGATGTGACATTTTATTTTATTGACTTATTTAGCCTATTTTATCTTTGAAAAAATTATGCAAATAGTCTCTGTAGTTTACACGATATGTCAATTTAGTCCTTATAGTTTCAATTTGTTTGATTTTGCCCCTTAATTTAACGAATTGTGTCATTTTAATCTAATAAATAACGGCTGTTAAGTTAATTTAACGGAAAGTCAAATAATGTGTCAATTTGGTCCTTGTATTTTTCGTAATATGTCAATTTAGTCCTTGTCAAAATTGAGAAAATTAAAACTACAAGGACCAAATTAATACATTGTTTGATCTTCTGTTAAATTAACTTAACAACAGTTATTTATTGGACTAAAATGGCATAATTCATTAAATTAAGGGGTAAAATCGAACAAATTGAAACTATATGGACCAAATTGACATATCGTATAAATTACATGGACTATTTGTATAATTTACCCTTTATCTTTTTGTGGTTTTTTAATCCAAAAATGCCTAATAAACGAAGCCCCTATAAAAGTATACTTTTTTGTCTTTTTTTATTATTATTATTATTTGGTCACATCACTTTTTTACTTTTTGACACAGTTTTTCGTAAAAAATAAAAAATTATACTTAATTTTTTTATTTATTTTTTTATTTTTTTGGGATCAATAGAAATTTCTATTAAAGATTGCCAAACAGCACTTCCAAGGAAATCATCAACAAGCTTACACTAAAATAAGGAAAAACCTTGTATAAATCACAGGAAAATCTCCAAATAAAACACCAAAGATAAGCTATGGATAGATCTAGACATAGCATTCATACTGCAAAGCAAAGGTCGATCATAAAAGCTTGACACTAGAGTAAGTCTAATATAAATACATAAACTATATCTAAAACTGTGCGAGTAAGCTAAGAACACACCAAAACAAAACAACAAAACACACACTCTCAAAACCCATAACTCCAGGCAATGGTGGCGATAGATCCACTGGTGTAAGGCGATAAAGTAGGATAATGGCAGAAAATCTTGGAAGGGGTAGTAGATTCGGCAAAAAGAGGAGGTGAACGGGTGGTGATGGTGGTTGAAACAGGAGACGCAGAACATGGAGGCGACGTCGGAGTGGATCAGAAGAGAGGAAAGGTGGTGGATCCTGAAGTCCGTGGCCGGAGGCAAAGGGAGATAAACACCTCACAAATAAGGTAGAGGATGGAAAACCCAAAGCTTCCAAGTTATTGAGTAGAAAACATGGAAAAGAGAGAGAGAGAGAGAGAGAGAGAGATAAGAGGAGGGGAGAGGAGAGGAGGCCGAAGGCCATCAGAAAACCCCCTCCCCTACCCCAGTCGGCACTCATGCCTAAACCCTAAGAAGATAAAAGTGTAGAGAGAGAAACTCTTGAGATTCAATTTAAGAGGTTAAAAATATGTTTATTTAGATCACCCCAAACACTATCTTACTTTGATGTTAGTCTTACAAATGATGTAAGCCCCATTAATTTGATGTAAGTCCTACATATGGTATATTTGGTTTGTTGATTGTATTCTGGTGGACTACTAATTCCACAAGGGGTTTGGTATTCACAATTCTCGTAGGATTGAAGGTGAAATTATCAATTTATTCTAGCTTCACAAAAATTACAAAGCAACATTTTATATATTGTGAAGTTTTAGGTAAATTTATAAATTTAATTTCAATCAACTAACATCACTATAGTAGTACATGAATAAAAAAATTTTATTTTACATTTTTAAACTGATACAACGACACTAGTAATTCATCACTCAACCCGATCAAATTCATAATCTCACTCAATTTAATCTATCAAAAAAAACATGGACAAAAAATTTAGGCCGGTTGGCACAAACATTTCCTTCCAGAAGCCAACTTTAATAATCTTTAAAAAGTCAACAGAAAAACTAAAGTAAGTTATAAATATAGCAAACGAACTAATTTGTTTTAGTATTAGCTTTTCTGTTAACATATTTTTAGCTAATAAATTAATTTTTTTTGCGAACTTTCAAAAGAATAAGTTAAATTAGTACAACCCACGTTCTATGCTTATCCATAAGCTCAATTTCAAATCTTTCTTTAAAGAATTCAATTTGATGCAATTTATAAGAGTTGCTTATAATTTTATTTTTTTAAATTTATATATATATATTATAAAGACAACTTATACTTATAATTGATGAAACATAAATAAAAATCCAATCAACTATTAAGAAGGAAAAATTACAATGATAGTTTTGTGTTTTGCTCTTTATATCATTTTTGTTTTTATAATTTTAATTGACTCAACTGACCATGAATTTATGACGTTGTCTTAATTTGATCTAATTGATACTATTCTTAGAATTTTTTTATGAAAAATACGCACACAGGTGGCATCTGTCATTTTTTAAGGATAAAATAATAAACTTACTCAATTCAGTAAATTAATCTAAATTAATACAATGATAATTTTTGGTCAAAAAAAACTAAGGATGTGTTTGTTTGAACGGAGTTGATAAGGAGAAATTGGAATCCACCAGACTATTAGTTTTGGCATACATTGTCCCCGGATTATTTAGTTGGGCTAGATTTATATCATATGTTTGTTTAGTCATGAGATTAGATGTCTGGATTGGACTATTCTATTGAATCCTATATTTGTTTGGAATATTATGAAAAATGATAAATGTTCAAATGACTATTTTACCCTTTTCAATTATTTACTAAGTAATAGCAATGTTAAACATATCTTTAATATTTTAATTATTTTTAGCTAGATTAAATAAAAATTTATTTTATTTTATTTTTTGCACAATTAAATAAATTTATTTTTTTTAAATTAAATAAATAAAATATCAATAAAAATATATGTTATTTTTTTAATTAAAAATTTAAATAAATTTATTTTAAAAAATAATAATAATTAAATAATAAAATTAAATAAAACATTTATTAAAATTTAAATAATGAAATTAAATAAAATATAAACAAAATTTTAAAATAAAACATCAATAAAATATCTATAAAAAATTATTTTTAAAAATTAAATAAATAAACCAACAATAAAAATTAAATAAAATTATTTTATTTTTTAATTGAGACATTTAAATTTTATTGAATTTTACTAAATATAATATATAATTAAATAGTAGATGGTCAAAATGATCATTTCACCACCTAATCACATAAGCCCCTTATCTCCATTTGTGTTCCCCCCTCCCTTCCCTCCTCCTCCCCCCTCCCTCCTCCCCCAATGGGACACAATAGTCCAACATATTTGGAACCAATAGTCCAAAGGGACTAGTAGTCCGGAACAAAAATTTTGAACCAAATAACGGACTATTAGTCCAATCCCATGGCTCAATCCCTTAAAACAAACACTACCTAATGGTATTATCAATGGAACCAAATTGATACAAAATCTAAAATTAAAGATCAAATTTGAGTCAATTAAAAGTTTATGCTGTGTTTGGTTGGGGGATTTGGAGAGGGATTTAGAAAGGGAAAGGGAAAAGGTGTGTGAAACTATGTGAAATATATGTATGATTTATTCATATTTCACCTACTTTTTTCATTTTTCTTTCCAAATCCCTTCTCAAATCCCCCAACTAAACACAACATTAGAGACTAAAATGACACAAGAGACAAAATATAAGGACCAATGATGTAATTTGTCCATTAGGAAATATCATCTTACTTTATTATTTATAAATCAGTACATTTTGATTTCTTCAACTATAATATACATATATATTATACAAATATCCTCTTATGGATGGAAAAAAAGGTTTGGGGTGACTGTTGTGCATATGCAGCTTTGTAGGCTAATTTCATGATCTATTTCAATAATTTGAAATTTTTACTTTTTAGAGTATATCAAATAAAACATACCTATAAAAATTCAAATTAATCGAATATCGGTAGTTCTTTCGTCAAATCACATTTATATCTAGAAAAATGTGATAGTAAGTGTAATTTGAAATATAAAACTAAATACAAATGAAAAATCATGAAACGACTATCAATGTTTGATCAACTTAATTTTTTATAAGTATTTTCTATTCAATATACTAAAAAAAATAAATAGTTCACATCATCAAAATGAGTCCAAAAAGCCACACAATAATGGCTGCTACGCATAATGCACAATAGCCACCCCAAACTTGAGATAAAGTGATATATTTTTATAATTTATGAGATTAAAACGAATGGATTCATAAAAGAGAGAGGTAAGATAAGTTTACTAATGGTTGAGGAGGTTTTAGTCTAATTTTTTTTGGGTGGATAGTTTTAGTCTAATTAACCCAAAAGAAAATGAAATAGGAGCTATAGTTCACTTTTTCTTTATTTATTTTATTTATTTTTTAAGTTTCCCTCTCTTTCCAAATCCGATGCATGTGTATATGCTTATTTTGTTTCAAAAAAATAAGATTGTAAATTATATGATTGAATTCAAAATTTAAAAATTAAAATAAATTTTAAAAAATAAAAAATTAAGATATATGAAAAAGAAAAGAAAACCTAAATTTATGGCATAACTTTCCATAACAACCACAGGATATTTTGGAATTTTTTTTAAAAAAAATAAGACGTCAATTCTAACTCTAATTATATAATATAGCAAAAATGTTGTGGGGTGTTTAAAGTTCAAAGTTTTAATTTTTATTTCTCATAATTTTGAATCTTTTAAATATAAAAATAAACATGTTGCAATGTTATTGGTTGTTGGATTTTCAAGACAATATATTTAAATTAGCTTAAATTTATGAAATGAAAGTAAATGAGATCTATTTTTTTAAGATTTGAAAATGAGATCTTTAACTCCGCCAGGGTTGATAACAATTCTGCCGATTCCAAGCCTGGATAAAGGAAGAGGGTTATCTGTTAGGTAGCCGACAGCCAATACGTAAAAAAGTCACTTGAATCTCTTATGACAATGAATCCTATTATTAATCGTTTAAATGCTAAGTCGTTCCCCTCAAGTGACGCATTGTGTCTGCCTCCGGGTGTTTTGAAAAGTGAACAAGGGGCGGCGCATCGATGCCTAGGTACGATGAAAAATGAGCAAAGATTCTCGCGTTTTTCTGAACGAGTGCAGATAAAGAAGCTAGTCCAAGACTATAGGTTTAGGATAGCCACTTGGAATATAAGAACCTTAACTGGTAAGACGATGGAATTGGTAGATATTATAATTAGGAGAAGAGTTAATATAGCATGCGTACAAGAAACTAAGTGGACGGGTAAGAAATTGGGGAAATTGAGGATACCGGTTTTAAATTGTATTATAGTGGTAAGGATAGATGCAGGAATAGGGTAACAATCATAGTTCCAAGAGTCTTGTGAAAAATGTAGTGGCGGTCATTAGGAAAGTGATAAGATTATTTTAGTTAAACTAGTTATTGAAGGAAATATAGTGAATGCTATTAGTGCATATGCCCTTCACGTAGAATTAGATGATTAAACTAAAAGGGATTTTTGGGAGCGAATGGATGAGATCTTACAAGAGATACCTGTAGGAAAGAATTTAGTTATAGATGGAGATTTTAATGGCCATGTAGACATAGATAAACTAGGCTATGAAAAGGTGCATGGTGGATACAATTTTGGTAATAGAAATGATGTTGGAGAGAGTATCTTAGATTTTGCGTTAGCTTCTGACCTGGTGGTGGCCAATACTATATATAAGAAAAGGGAGAAGCATTTGATAACCTTTAAGAGTAGGTCAGTTAAGAGCCAAATAGATTACTTCTTAGTGAGAAAAGTGAACCGCTTAAAATGCAATGATTGTAAGGTGATTTCTAGAGAGAGCTTGGCCTCTCAACATAGGATTTTGATACTAGATTTTTGTTTTAAACGGTAATACCAAGTTAGGAAGGATGGTGGGCGTCGTAGGACGAGATGGTGGGACCTAAAAAGGGATAAACTAGAAATATTTAATAATAGAATGGATAAGGATGGTACTTGGGACTTGGAAGATGATGCTAACACTATGTGGAACTCGATGGCCAATTATATGAAGAGAATTTCAAGGGAAGTACTTGGAGAGTCGAAAGGAACGGGACCTAGTTTTAAGGAAACTTGGTAGTGGAGGGAAGAGGTTCAAGCAGTAGTTAAGGCAAAAAAAGAGTGTTTTAAAAAGTGGTAGAAGGATAAAACTGAAGAAAACCTTAAGAGCTATAAATTGGCTAATAAGAAGGTCAAGAAAATAGTGTGAGAGACTAAGTTGAAAGTTTATGATGACCTATACACTAGACTAGATACTAAGGAGGGAGATAAGAGGATATACAAACTTGTTAAGATACGGGAGAGGAGAACAAGAGATTTTAATCAAGTTAAGTGCATCAAGAGTAAGGATTCTAAGGTATTAGTGAAGGATGAAGAGATTAAGAAGAGATGAAAGAACTATTTTGAGAAATTATTAAATGAGGAACATGGAGGTACATCAATAAGGAAAGAAATAACCAGTAATACGATAAACCAAGACTATAGGTTCTATCGCAGGATTAGGAACTTTGAAGTGGAGATCGCACTTAAGAAGATGAAAAGGTTTTAAGACCCGATGATATCCCTATTGAAGCTTGGAAGTGTTTGGGTAAAGGGGTTGTTTGGTTGACTAGGTTATTTAGGAAAATTTTGTTGACTAGGAATATACCGTAAGAGTGGACGAAGAGTGTTGTAGTGACAATCTATAAGAATAAAGGAGATATCCAGAATTACAACAACTATAGAGAAATCAAGCTAATGTGTCATATAATGAAAGTGTGGGAGAGGGTGATGGAACGTAGATTGCGAGATATAACAGAGGTGTCAGACAATCAATTTGAGTTTATGCCTGGTAGGTCAACAATAGAAGCGATCTATCTTTTGAAGAGAGTAATAGAGAAATATAGAGAAAAGAAAAGAGACATTTATATGGTGTTTATCAACCTTGAGAAAGCATATGATAGAGTGTCTTTGGATATAATATGGTGGGGGTTAGAGAAGAAATAGGTGACAAAATGTTACATTGATGTGATTAGGGATATGTATGAAGGGGTGATGACCACTATTAGATCACCTGCTGGAGAGGCAAATGAATTTCCTATCACTGTAGGGTTACACCAAAGTTCTACCTTAAGAGCATCTCCAGAAGCCTCTATATTCCTCCATTTTTGTTACTATAGCTAGCTTGGAAGGGTAAACGATGGCTCCAATAGACTCGCTTAAGCATCGCTAAGATGGTTGTGAGCTACAGTACCTCGCCAGGACAAGCGAGGTATTGTTCATGCACCTTTTAATTTTTTATTTGTTTTTGACTCCTGAATTTTGTTTTTGGCGGTAAAATTTTTCCCTTATTTTGGCGCTAAAAGTTGTATCAATACCTCCCCAACAAATTCATAGAGAAAGCATTCCAAATCCCACAAACTCTCTCATCCTCTCTATCTTTTTCTTAAACTTTTTGCTCAAGGGAGGTAATAAATTTTGTCATTTCTGTTTATTTGTCTATGTATTTGTATTGCACACCATATGTTTGTTGTAATTTCTGTTAGAATATAGATTGTAAATTGTATCCAATTATGCTTTCTGTTTGTTTGTTTCATATGCTTTCATATGGATTGGCATTTCTGTTTGTTTCATATGCTTTTTGTTGACATAAATTCCATAGACAAAACACTTTAAACATAAATTCTCTTATGTTTGGTGCAAACAAGACAAAGGTGTGGAAATTTAAGTGAACACAGAAATTTGCTTCCAAAAATCCCACATTTACTAATTGTCATTGTGCAGTGTTGCATTTTAATCGTTCATTAAAGCCAAAACAGCATCAATCAAAATAAAAATGTGTGAGGGGTAAAGATCGAGATATTTGCAGCAAGTTTTTCACTAATCACAATGGAATTAAGACATTATACAAATCTATAACATGGGCACCTTGTAGAATACTAGTGGTCATTGTAGAACAAAGTACTAGTCTCACTTGCATCATAACATGTTGCCTCTTGCAATCAAAGAACTAGGTCGAATTTATTAAGATGAGAACATCTCAAGGAACATTCTCATATATTCCTTGAACATCCATGCAAAATCTGATCCTTTGAGAGGACCAATTCATAGTTCAACAATTTGGACTACAAAACCAGGAACTTCAAAACTAACATGTATTTGAGAAGTCTCATGCATAAGAGGTCATTATATGATTATATTATTTGATGATGATAAACTTGGATGAAGCACCAAAAGCAAAGAACATAAAACAACAGACTATTAGAAACTATGCAAGCAACAATCCAATGTCAAGTATGCCAGACCATCATAAAATCCCTAAAAGTTTTTTTAACCATAATCATTATTTTCTCATGATAGGGTTCTCAATAACAAGAGTATTTCTTCCAGTAAGTGCAATAAGTTGTACCAGACAGTAGTTGTTTCAACATGTTGAAGACCCGCTAGGTGCACTGCATACACAGAGTATATTATTACAAAAATAACAATCAAATTAAACTACACCTATCCCAAAAAATATCCTCCGTCAAGAAAAAAGCATCATGTTATGAAAGAAGGCCCATCTGAAGGAATGAAGATTTCCAGAGTAACTAGTGTATCAACTGCAGTTTCTTCTGAACTGCAGCTTATGCCATTACTTAAATTTGAAAAAATTGTCAGCTTATTTTCATCACAGAATTTCCTTATAGAGGGTATGATCACTTTGATTACTTCTTTTTAGATTTAACTCTAGAACTCAAGTATGATATAGAGTATCAAATTGTCCAATTGGTTATAGAAAGAAAAAAGGGAAAAATTCTAACTAGCTTAGGCAACCCACTCTTAAATAACACATGGTTAATAATAATAATAATAATAACAAAAAACAAAAAACAATTTCTAATTTCTATATTTCCATCAGCATCATCATCACCAACTCTTAGCCACAAACTTTAGGCAAAACCCAAAAGCAAGCAATTACCAAATTAGTACTTCCACCTTAAGAAAGAGTGTTAGATAATGAAAACAGGGTACAAAATAGAAATGGAGATGAAACTTCAAATAGAGGTGGTGATTAGCCATAGGATTAGTGATGACACGTTTTCTTATCATTTCTACTTTATCAGAATTTCTGTTAAGTTTAAGATTTTTTTTTTCCTTAATCTATTTATAAATAAAATGGGAAATAGAGATAACTTTTGTCTGATACTCCCAGCACATGTTGTAACTTGTAATGACTTATTGTTTTTGGCATGTTTCATTGTATTTTGGTGTGCTGATAGGTTTTTGGTCAATTCGATGGAAACAAAAATAAATAAATAAATTTTTCTTTGCTCTACACTACTTTCTTAATTCTTATTTATTATTCAATCATAGGTATGGATTCACAACAAGATGGTTACTTTACCAATTTTTTACAAGAAAGGCCCAACATTGATGAACATTATCTGATGGAATCTCAATATTTGAATCAAAATACTCAAGTATTTGCTCAAGAGTCTCAATTTACTGCTGAAATTGAATCTTTGTCGAAGAAACCTCAACGTGGAGGAAACTTCACAATAGAAGAAGACAAACTCCTTGTATCGGCTTGGCTTAATATTGGTTTAGATGCGGTACATGGGAATGAGCAAAAACGCTCTACCTATTTGAAAAGAGTATGGGATTTTTTCCATGAGCACAAGAAATTTGAGTCTAATCGAAATGAAAATGCTCTTATGAATCGATGGTCAACCATTCAGCTTGCCATGAATAAGTTTTGTGGGTGCTATGCCCAAATTGAATCATTGCATCAAAGTAGCATAAACGAGGATGACAAGGTATTGAATATTGTACATCTACAATTATTAATATTTGTGAAGTTGCTAAATATTATTTATTTATTTATTTTTCAGATTTGCAAGGCGAAAATTATGTACAAGGAACTCAAGAAATCTATATTCCAATTCGAACATTGTTGGATTATGTTAAGGGATCAACCAAAATGTGTTGTAGAGTTTGAGAAGAAAAAACAACCAAAAAGACCAAGAACAGGGACAACCTCTTCTCCTTGTACTCTAGATTCGATAAATCTAGAGGAAGACGATGTCTCACCTAATGATTTTGTAGACTTGGAGAGACCAACCGGTAGGAAGGCTAAAAAGGAGCGATTGAATAAACGAAAGAACAAAGAAAGTGTACATTCGAGTATTACAAAAACTTTGGAGGATATCAAGGAAGACAAAAAGAAAATGATTGACAAGAAAATTGAAATAATTGACAAAGTGTACATTCAAAAAGAAGTGGAACTTCGTATCATGCAAGAAAAGCATGAGGTGGAACTTGAAAAGCATGAAATTGAACTTTTCAAAGAGGACGAAAGAGTTATTTTGATGGATCTCAGTGGCTTGCCGAAAATCCAACAAGAATTTTATCGTGCTCGGCAGATGGAAATCATTAAGAAAAGAAGAATGAATTAGTATTCATTATTTCTTTGCTCTTTATGATATTTTGGCTTTTGTCTAGTAGGCTAGAAACTTGGTATATGATATTTTGGCTTTTGCTTTTGGTTCTTCTTTTGTCTAGGATAGATGTTGAACTCAGCAATGTTTTGGTACACAATGTTAGTTGTCTAATCTGATGTTGTTTGTGCTGTGTTGTTCTGCTGCTCTTTGTGCTGTGTTGTTGCCATTTTTGGCCTGTTTTCTAATCTGTTTTTGTCACTATTTTACTGGTGTTTTGGGGCTGTTTTGATGGCATTTTTGGGCTGTTTTGCTACTGTTTAATGTAAGTACTAATATTTACTAGTTCTTAGCTTTTGAATCCAAAAGTAGGTTATGGTTGAGACGGGGCAACAACTAGTACTAATTGATTAATTGTGGTTTAGCTTTGAGCATTGATGAATGATCATCAAAGATGATATTGGGGATGAGTGATGTGTTTAAGCTTGAGGTGTAGTTTGGTGGTTAGGCAGAATCATAATGAAATGGATTGATGTATATATGTAAAAGATTTATAGTTTTAGGATGCCAATGCAGGTTGATGGTTGTTAGTTTATTTTTTTTTTTGGTTTACATGCCATGGTACTAAATCTATGCAACAGAATGGGATTGCATAAATCTATCCTTTCTTATAGTCCTGCTGCTTGGATCTCCAAACCATTACATATGTTCTTGAGAAAGTTTCAAAGGAACTTATCAAATAATACATCTTTAGCTCATCAAATTCAACTTGCCTTCAATTTTTTTGAGTACCAAGTTTTACTAATGAGGTTTTAAATTTTCAAAAATTCTATTATCTCTCAGAAATTTTTCTTTATAAAAAAATAATATAGTATTAGTGTACGTAAGTTTTAACGAATTATTATTTTTTAAATTGTATATATAATCTCCTGCTTCAATCCTCATTTTTTTTCTTTTTTATTCAGAATCTCTAAGAAATTAGAAAAAAAATATTTTAATATTTTAATATTTTAAAATTCTAAGAAATCAGAATTTTACTATAAATATTGATATGTGATTTAGATTTAATGTTATATAATAATGAATCTCAATCATTCAATATATATATATATAAATTTTTAAGTGCTCAGTTTTTTTTTTTTTTTTATAAGTACAACTATCCCTTAATAGGCTACCATGATAACCATATAATTAAAAGGCATATAGAATTATAAAATTACACATAAATTAAAAGCATATACTGATTATATTCAAAACTAATAGCATACTACATAAAATGAAACTTCAAATTCAAAACTTTCATAACTCGTTGTGTAATTGCCACAAGTATTCGACAAGGTCCGATTGGAGATGAGAATGTGTTTGCCTGTCTCTAATGTTATGATTACATTGAATGAATTCCATAAGTTATGTAGTTCTCTCCTGTAACACTGTTACATGAGGACTGTCATCGATTTGATCATAATTGAAGTCTTTTACTCCATTGTCATCCCGCTCATCCTCAATGATCATATTATGTAGAATTATGCACGCCTTCATAATATATTTAAGCATTTTAGTATTCCAAAAGCGTGCCGGTCGATGCACAGTTGCAAATCGTGCTTGAAGCATTCCAAATGCACATTCTACATCTTTTCTTGTCGCCTCTTGAGCTGCAGCAAAAAGTTTTTTCTTATTTCCTTGAGGAGAAGGATTTGTTTTCATAAATATTGACCATTGTGCATATATACCATCGGTGAGATAGTATCCCATTGTATATTCATTACCATTGATGGTGTAATTGACTGCAAGAGCACGCCCTTGAGCAAGTTCGGTAAATACAAAAGACCTTTCTAGCACGTTGATATCATTATAAGACCCAGGTAATCCAAAAAACGCATGCCAAATCCAAAGATTATATGATGCAACAGCTTCCAAAATAATTGTTGGTTCATGAATGTGACCAGTATACAAACCTTTCAACGCAGTCGGACAATTTTTTCATTTCCAATGCATACAATCAATGCTCCCGAGCATTCCAAGAAATCCACGACTTTCACCAACCGCTAGTAGTTTAGCGATGTCATTGCTATTTGGTGACCTCAAATACTCATTAGAAAAAATATCAACAACTGCTTTAATAAAATATTTTAATCTTTCTATTGCAGTGCTTTCTCCAATTCTCATATATTCGTCCATAAAATCAGCGGCTATTCCATAAGCAAGCATCCTAAGTGCAACAGTTATCTTCTAAAGAGAAGACAAACCAAGCTTTCCAACATAATTTCTTTTTTGGAGAAAGTATGGATCGTGCGCTTCTACTGCAACTTGAATTCGAAGAAAAAGTGAACGCTTCATCCGAAACCTCCTTCGAAATAGCTCAGGAGGATATACAGGTGATTCAACAAAATAGTCGAGAAAAAGCCTTTCATGACCTTGAATATGATCATGATGAATGACTTTACGACCTCGAACAGAACCACGACGTGAGCTTGATCCTATCTCACTATCTAGTAGTTCTTCATCCATAGTAACAACTTTGAGCATCTACAAATTATCATCAGATTCAAAGAAGCAATAATATGTAGATAAAATGAGTGTGGCTGAGATGAGAATACTAAGGTGGATGTGTGGTAAGACTAGACAAGATCGAATTAGGAATGAGTGTATTCGGGAATGGGTAGGAGTAGCACCGATAGAAGATAAGTTGAAAGAAAATCAATTGAGATGGTTTGGTCATATTCAACGGAGACCAATGGAGGCAGTAGTAAAGAGATGCGATGTAGTGACGGTAGATGGAAGTGTTAGGGAATGGGTACGTCTAGATTAATATTGGCTAGTGTTGTAAATATAAATATGGATCTATTGAATTTGACTAATGAAATGACATTTGATAGAGCCACATGGAGAAGAATGACTCATGTAGCCGATCCCATTTGATGAGACTTAAGGGTTGGTTTGGTTTGGTAAATGAGATCTTTAAGGTCTTCAAATTTAGTATTAGTATATGTACGTCATGTCACTTATATGAAATTTTTTTTAAATTTTCACACATAATCTATTGTTATAAATAAAAAATAGATAATACATTTATGTTGTAAAATAAAAAATCTATGTATTACAAAATTGATAAATATTTCATATATCAGATACTAATCTTACTATTTAAAAAAATATTAATCTTTGCACATCAAGTATAGTAATTTTTTATTTTTTATTTCTTAATTATACATTTGTCTTAAAATCTAAAATGTATTTATTACAAAATTAATAAATATTCTATATTTCATACATTAATCTTTACCCTAAAATTTTAAAATTTTCTTCCAAAACTATATCTATATGTGTCTATCCATCTATATATTTGTACTATATATTAAATAAAAGAGACTTTTCGCGAAGAGTCTTATGAAAACTATAACACTTCTAATTAAATTTGGAATTTTTTAATTAAAAAAAATTTAAAAACAGTATTGACCAACCCATTAAACCAATAATTATAAAAACAGTAATGATTCCAAATTTATGTTTTTTAGAAGAAAAGATAAAATAATCTCATTACTGATTTAACCAAAGCTATTCTCTCGCATAAAATTCAAAAGAAAAAATTAAAAGATATCCAAAATACTAATTACAAATTTTCAAGTATTGATTTATTTATCTCATTTAATTTAAAATCTATACTATTATATAAGCAAAAACGTTGCATCTATGTATTTTTTTTCAATTCTAAAAATACAAAAATACATGTCATGAATTATTGGACATTTGATCAATATGATAATATATTGGACATTTAATCTTACATTCTTTAAAATATTGTTAATTTGATCAATATAGTAATATTATAATTGATATTTTATCTTAACTCTTTGAAAACATTATATATATATATATAGTAGTTAAGTCAAATATTTTAACTTTTCAAAATTCGGGAAAAAAAAAACTTCATTCATCAGTGTAATAATATTTTAAAATTTTCTTAACTCATGATCTTTTAAAAAATAATTTTAATTTTAAAATTTGCATCTATCTATATTAAATTTAGCCGGCAAAGATAGCTTGATTAAGATATAATTTAAAAAAATTAGTTAGTATAATATAGAAAATATCTACCCCTATCTTAGACAAAATTTATTATGTCATGTGAAAGTTATCATCTAAATACCAAGATATCTTCCATTAAAAAAAAAAAAATCTGAATTATTATAATTAAATTTTTCCCACGAAGGTTTTTTTTGGTCTAAGAGGCTCTAGGAGATTGAAATTAAAATTTTAAATTTCTCAAAATTTTTACTTTACAAAAATTAAGAAATATACCTAACCCTATCTAATTTAAAATTTTAAAAACTTTGACATAAAAAGTTCAAATTAAAATCTTAGTCATATCTAAATCAAATTGAATTTGAAAATTTTTAAATAAAAAGTTTAAAACGAAATTTTAATTATATATATTTAAAATATTAAAAAAAAAGGAATTAGTCTTAAATAATATTTTAATAATACTATGGTGACTGGTGTGAATCACACTAACCACATATAACATATAATGCCCATCAATTACGTAAGGCTTGGTTTGGGAACAGACTATTTTAGTAATTTTTTAGTTTTTTATGAAAAGGTGTGCAGAAAAGTAGAGAGGTGATGTGATGTGTTTTAGTTGACTTTTTGACTTTTTGACTATTTTAGCCGCTTTCCAAACATAGTTTTAGTATCATATAAAAACATCACGTCATATAATATCTAAATATGATGTTAAATCTTTAATTCTAACCGCGGGTCTAATGATATGCCCGATTCAAATATTTATTTATTTTGTGGGTTCAATTTTTGTTTTAAAATTATAGCATGTTTAAATAAAAATATTATGATTAAATTATAAGAATGACTTTAGTGTAACTTGGTTTTTAATATCCAACAAAGTCAAAATCACCTAGCTATTCTTGGTTTTTATATATTTTCCTTGTATATTTTAATTTCGTCTCAATTTTTTTTTTAATTTTTATTCTAAAGGAATATATAGCAAATGAGAAAATATGGAAAGAGAAAAATAGTAAAAATAAGAGTTTGTTTGGGAATTGAATTTTTTTAGTGATTTTTTTTTAAACTTTTTAAGAAGAAAAAAAAAAAAAGGTAAAAAATGTTGACTTTTTGAAGTGTGTCTTTGACTTTGTAGTTAAATATATCATTTCTAAATGAGGCCTAAATATACTGATTTTAGTAGTAAAAATAAGATTTATAATCAAATATAATGTTTTTACAAATGGGTATCGACTAAGTTAGAATAACAAATGTGAAGATAGCTAAGTTGAGTTAAAGTTTGATCGGGTAGGAGAAGTTGACGGACGGATGGGTGAGAGTAATTTAGAAAAGAGGTTGAATATAGCCAATCTATGACACCATTAATGAAAGAAAAAGAAAAAACCACAAGACCTAGAAATCTAGACTTGATTAAACTAGTAGAATTACTTGATTTAAAACTATTATAATATATAAATAATAGTTTTACTATTTAATTTTAAATTAAAATTTGTGTATTTATTAAAGACCGTGTATCATGTTAACATTCACACACTACGCCAAAATAGGGCATTAACGGCGGTTTTTTTAACGGCGGTAACGAAAATCGCCGTTAAAGGTACTATTAACAGCGGTAACGAAAACCGCCGTTAATACCGCCGTTAATACTGCCGTTAATGCATCATTAACGGCGGTTTCGTTACCGCCGTTAAAAAAAACGCCACTAAAACGGTCTTTAACGACGGTAATGAAATTCACTTTTAACGGCGGTAACAAAACCGCCGCTAATGCCCAATCATTACCACCGTTAATGACGGCGGCCTTTGCCGGCGGAGCTCCGACGAAACTCCGGTGTGCTCCGGCGAAACTCCGGCGAGCTCCGGTGAAACCATCTACAATAAAGTAAAAGTAATGTTTAAATATTTATTTAGGGAATATATTTTATGAAGAGTGATTATGGCAGAGTGGTTGGTGTGGGTGAATGAGAGGTCTTGGGTTCAAAACTTGGGGAGTGCAAGAAGAAAGAATTATTTTTTAAAAAATTTGAACCTATTTACGGCGGTAAAAAACCGCCGTTTTTGGTCTTATATTACCGCCGTTTTTGATCAACTTTTAACAACGGTAATTTGCCTTTTTACGACGGTTTCACTTTTTCCGACACGCGCATAAACGGTGGTAACGAAACCGTTAATTACCCAGATTAAAGGCTTTAATCAGTTTTCTGTTTTTAACGACGGTAAAAAACCATAAAAAAGCCCAATTTTGGCACAGTGACATATACAATAGTATTGACATAGATATTGTAAATTAAGAAATCCCTATTGTATAGATAGTAAGCTAAGAAATCCATATTGTGTAAGGAGGTTCAGAGGTCATATTTAAGTTTCTTTGTTGAAAAATGGCAAGCTCTACAATAAAAAAAGATGACCTGTTAATAGTTTGGAAATAAAAAATGCCCTCACATCTTTCTATTTGATTTTGAATAGGCAATTTGAGATTAAAGTTCGTGTACGGAAATCAGTTGTTATTCCATTGAATAGTTTGGAAGAGATTTTCACTGGCAATGTATGAAGCCAGATTCTATGCTATTGAGATACAAAAGATACTAAGACAATTTATTTATCAAAATAAGACATTTTGAGTTGTGTTTGATACGCTTTCCTATCATTAAAAGCATTTATAATAGAATCTACATTATGATTTCAAACAATATTTTTCCCAATGAATGAATTTGATTAATTAACTTGTTCACATTTCCTACACCTTTTCTTCTTTGTTTGCTAATATTTCTAGTAGTCACTATTTAAGATAAATGATTTTTTTGTTATACATTGTCTAAATTTTTTAATTTTATTCTTTGATTACATGTTTCATAAACATAGAGGGGTGGCCACTAAATTTTTTTAAAACCTACGGAGAGTGACGACTTGAATTTTTTTTCAAAACTTACAAAATCGAATCTGTATAAAAGGATTTCTAATCGAGGGGACCCTAAAAGTGTTTTTTTTTTTCAATCGTAAGGGGTTATTTCTCTTGGTCTATCCTTGGGTACAAAATAGTGACTCTGACCTGCTAGTTATTCATTCTCTTTTGATGATACAACTAATACTAGTGGTATTTTGGAAAGTTGGTAAAAAATTAATTTTTTAACTTTTTTGTTTTGGGTAAAAAAATTGACTTTTTTGACTAAAAAAGTTGAAAAGTCAAAAAGTTGACTTTTTTGGCATGTTGCCAAAATGCCCCTAAGTGAGTGTTTGGAAAGTTGCTATTTTAGTAAGTTATTTTAGTTTTTGGCCATTTAAGGAGGTTAAAATTTTTGTGTTTGGAAAGATAATTGAATTTTTTTGTAGTTTGATGTGATATTTGTAAGGAAAAAAATGAAATGATTATAAATTTGATGTGACATTTTGTCTCATTAACTATTTTAGCCTATTTTGTCTTTTAAGACTATTTTAACCAAAAACAATAAAAAAAAAACTTTTCCCAAACACCCCCAATGTTACAAATTATTGAGGTAGAACTCATCTTTAAACATTAACTTGCAAAGAAAGAGTGTCCAAAAATCTTATATTTATGTAACCAAATCTATTATTAACTAATGTGTGATCATAAGATTGCATCATGCTATTGACAACCAAATTCTTCAATTTTTTTGTGTCCAAAGGTTGACTTTCTTTTGATTTAAAAAAATTTAGCTACAACTCCTCTGTTGGATCCTTATTTAGTAAAAATGACATTTCAATTTATTTTACCTCATATACCCCTAAGAAGAAAATATATAATTGAATAAGGACAAAGTAAAATATCTTTTTTTTTCCTTGAACAATATTGTCTGAGTAACATGTTATTGTGAACCGGAATAACATGTTATTGGTAATTGTCAAATAAAGTAACATGTTATTGTAAAACAAAGTAACATGTTATTGTTACTCTTTACATCAATTTCGACAGTAATAATTTTTTTTTAAACATTTCACAATCAACATATATCCTATTTGACAAATTTTGATGAAAGAATTTTAAAAATACTAATTTTATTAAAAACTAACAACTACATCAAAAGTTATATTATTTTAAAGTTTAATATTTTGATAATAATGATATGTGTTAAATTTTTTAAGAAAAATTTTTTTATACTTATTTTTAATGCATTAAAATTTTATTATGAAAATTTTTTGACCGAATCTCCCATAATTTTCCCCGTCAATTGCATATGGAAAGAGTTAAGATGATACACTTTGAAGAGAGTGTTATTTCCTTCCTTCAATTGTGGCTTTAATTTGTTTCTTCTGAGAATTGCATCTGTGTTTGGGAGATTTATACAACGCAACGTATTTCAGAAATTTTCTAGCAAAATTAACCGAACAGTTTAGAGATTGATTGCATTCCACCATTCTCAAGCACACCCAAAGGCTTATTTTGAATATGAACTATATTGATGCTGACCATGATCCCATTCATAATTATGATTAGTGCCATGCATACAACAAAAATGTTCATATTATTATTATTATTATTATTATTTATTTATTTTTTTGGTGTGTGGAGACAAAAAAAATGTTCAAAATTTGATTGCATAGTGTAAATTTAAATTTGAGTCAGTATAAGCCACATTCAGTATAAATGAGATAAGCTAAAAATATTATACTCCTTTTTCTAGTTGATAAGCTAATACACTTTTGTAGTTCAGAGATACAACATTTTAAGCCCCCAAAAGGATGTGACATGATACTAAAATAGATGGAAATATATATATATCTAAGATGTAAAACCAGATTGATAGATGTCTACTATTGACCTACATATATAACTGACACCTATGGTTTTACACACAAAAAAGAAAAGAAAAGAGAGGGGAATTCTAGGTGGGTCCATGATGTTGTGTTTTGGGTTCACTTGCTGCTGCTCAGGGTTTGCTAGATTTGGAGGGCTTTGGGTTGGAGGTGGAGCAAAGGTTGAGGTCAGGAATTGAGTTTGGGCCACCACTGGATTTCTTGTTTGGCTTGTTGGAAAGTTTCTGCTTGAGCTCAGAAAGCAATGTTTGATTTTCTTGGTTGAGAAGTTGGGCTTTCTTCCTAAGCCTCTCATTCTCTTGCATTATGTAACAGTTCTGCAAGTACAGCTCTGAGTTCAGCCTTTCCATCACTGTGAATACTAAACTTTTTCAACACTGCTGTAATAGCCCTGAAACCCAAAACAATACATAACAGAACAAAAAAAAATAAAAATAAATTAAATTAAATAAAAATGTATGTTAGATTACATTTTTCATTGCCACCAAAATTATAAAACAAAGACAGACCATCCAGTAATTGTACTTGTAAAATTCAAAAAACCCATATGGCCATAACAAAGAACAAAAAATGTACAAAATTCTCTGTTCTCGAATTTCGTTGTCAGATATATGGTCATAACTGGAGATTCTCGATACATTGTATGATTAACAATAAATTGAGATTAAGAAATTTGAAAACAGAACTACACAGCAAAAACAAATCCAAAATGGAAAATATATATATATATATATGTACAATCTCTAAATCATTATGTCTAAATGCACTTCCAGTTGTATGATCATGATAGATTCTTACCGTATGGTATGATTGACCATGCATTAAAGTGAAAGATTCGCAATCAAAAAATCTCACAAATAAAGTCATATGCATATAAGATATTAAAAAATAAATGGAATTTTGTGAAAAAAATAATGCAGAAAAAAATCAATTTTTTTTTTTAAATGACATGTAGATTTACATGAATGAACCCATGTTTTATTAAATGAAAAAGGGTATACCCACAAAATCAAAATACAAAAGAGAATGTGAGCAGAGCCAACCAAAATCAATTTTCAAAAGGTTCAAAGCAAGATTGTAAAATTTTGAATCCTAATTTTCCTTGACAAACATGAGGAATTGCTGTGATTGTCACTAACCAGAAATGAAGTGAAGAATGGGAAGAAAACAGAGTAGGATGTTGATGAATGAGTGGAAAAAAACAGAGGAGAGTTGTTTGATAAATAAAGAAACCAAAAAGGAATAGAATAACATTAAATCCAAATCTACACTCATTTAAATAATGTTTGTATTTGCTGACCTCACAAGTCAGGAATAAAGATACTAAACAACACAATCTGCAAATCAATGTATTCACACACACTGGCATGTTGTATATCTATATCTGCTTACATATATTTATTCTTGACTTGCATATATATGAGAAGAATTTTTCTTTTTCTACAAGGCAATGAACCGAAAGTAACGGAAATCAAAGACACAGAAAGAGGAAGAAAATCATTCAAAAAAGAAAGTAAAAATCAAATGTTGGAGAATCCAAGACTGTGAAAGAAGCATTCCAGAGCCACATCAGAGAGACAGAGAGAGAACATATATGCATGTATGGGAATGTATACAAAACATATAAGCATTTGGTGAAGAATTGGGTGAGATGGAAAACAGAGGCAACCAACAAAAAGTTGAAATTTCAACAAAAAAGTGTACCCATCTAATACCTTTGTCAGTGAAACAAAGCAAAGAAGAAACTTGAAAGAAGCACTTAATTCTAAACACAGAGAGAGAGAGAGAGAGAGAGATTCAAAAAAGATCACCTTTTGAAAGGTTGGTTAGGAGGAGGAGGTTTGGCCGAGGAAGCTTTGGGTGTGTCAATGTGTAAGAAGAAGTTCTGAGCAGTAAAAAAGAAAAAGAGAGAGAGAGAGTTGGAGAGAAGTGAGGGACAGAGCGAACAATGGGGAAGTCAATATATAGTGGAAAAAGTAGGAGAGAGAAAACACAGTTGAGATGAGAGAGAGTAAAAGGGGGGAGGGTGTTAGGGAAACATGCATTGCGCTCTCTCTCTCTCTCTCTCTCTCTCGCTCTCTCTATCTGTCTGCCTGCCGCAACAATCATGCATGTGTAAGCATGGAAGGCGGCCGATATAGGCAAGGATTTTAATGTTCTTTGCTATGATCATGACCATCTAAGCAAGGATTTTATTCTTATGTTCATTTTTTGGGTCATGGATTTCCTATTTTCTTTATTTTAGTGATAATTTTTTATTTTTATTTTTTATCATATGATAAAATATTAAATAATTTAGTAAGTTAAATTATAATAAAAAAATTACAGTCACCTTATTGACTCAATCAAGAACTTTTTGCGGTCAATTACTCATAACTATTTAACATCAAATTGTCAATCACCCTATTTAATGTTGATCTAATTTTCAATGGGACCTTCAATTTTTTATTTATTTATTTTATTTTTTTCAGTCATTGAAGCAAGGACGTTGAAGCAAGCTTACTGCTATGAATTTTTGATATATGCTTTGTTACTCAGACTTTATTTGTCATAATTTAGAAAAGTCAAAAGGTTAAAAAATTATTATCCTATTTAAGTTACATAAATCACATCACCTCTCTATCACATCACTTTAAACCTAATCTATATTCAACTTATATTTTATAAAAAATTAAAAAATACACTTATTTAAATGATCCCAAACCACCCCTCAGTACTTTTGTTATTGTAAAATCTCCTCATGTAAAAGTCATCTTCATCTTGCTAAGAGGTTGGCACGTTTTGCGAATTTTTTTTGTATTCTGACTTCCGGAGATACCTACTTTCCTTTTGACAATGGTTAAGCAATAGGAAATATTTCTCTTTATTTTGATTTCCATTTCTACTTGTAATCATAATTTAGTTTGTTGGTTTATTGTATGGATTATTATGTACCGTTTTATCTTATTAATTGAATTTCTTATTTCTCCAAAAAAAAAAATAATAAAAATGAGTCATTCAACTTTGTTTTAATTTTCAATGTGACCTTTGAACTTTTTAGTGTAATCCTCAAAATTTTCTATTTAAGCCCCCTAGTTTTCATAATTAAATCAATATAGCCCAATCCATTTATTAAATATAGAAAAAAATAACTATCATTTTGTATCAAGTGCTTTTAGATTGAGCTTTTTTTAGGGTTTACACTAAAAATTGTTAATAAATGAGAAAAATATGAAGAAAAAAAATTATGAACAGTTTTATGTGAAATTATTTATTTTGTCTTACAAGATGTATTATTTTACATAAAATTGTTAGTAATTTTTACTCTGCATATTTTTTCTTCTCACATTTAAAACCACCATTTTCTTATTTTAAGTCTTATTTAACATTAAATGAATTGAAACTACATCCCACATCTATTAATAGACTAGACACATTGAATTAATTATTAAAGTTTGAGGGCTTAAATAAAAATTTTAAAGAGTGAATATAGAGAAAAGTTGGATGGCTTAAATTAAATATTTAAGTTTGAGAAGATCTCATTGAAAATTAAACCAAAATTATAGGGACTAATTTAAAAATATCCAAAAATAAAAAATTTGAGGCATGATTTAATTAGTGTGAATATTTTGGGCGAAAGGTGTGGGATACATTGGAATCCAAAAAATGCCTTAAATATAATGGTGATATCACAATGTAGCTAAAAAATGAGAATCTTACATTGCAATAGGACTACATGGTAGATTAGGAATCCAAAAATGTTAGAATTCTAAAAATTTTATTAAAAATTCTATTACATCTCTCGCATGATATGAAACTCACATTGTGTGGGTTCCATATTTATATGAGACATTTGATAGAATTTTTAATAAAATTTTTAGGATCTCTAACATTACTTTTAAGAATCCGCAATAATCTTTGATTTGAAAATTTAATGGTTTAAGTTTAAAATTGAAACAAAACATCCTTTTTAAGGTATGTGAATTAAAAAAAAAACACCATGGTATTTTGATATTATTTTACTTCAGTCTTAAATTTATAAATTTTAACAGTTAAATTATGTACTTTTGTTAATGTAATTTTATTATGATAAAAAAAATACATCAAGATCATTATAAAAAAAAAAAAAAATTAGACAATCTTTATCCATCTATGATTGAATTAGTAAAAAATAAGAAGTATTCATTATTTGTAGTTTTTTTTATTAGCTAGTAATATTTGTTGGATTCCTATTTTTAGGATTTATTTTTCAGAAAATTGAATTTTTTTATTTTTCGCTTTTTTTCACTGAATTTTTTGATATTCTAAGTAATTTTTTAAAAAAATTTAGATGCACCTAACATAAATACACTTAAATAGTATAATATTTGTGAAAAAAATCTATACAAATTTACTAAATACCAAAAATACAAAAAGAAATATGAGAATTCAGTATTTTTTTTATATTCTTATGTATTTATTGATTTTTTAAAATATTTTTTTATAAATATTTTATTTTTTAGATATATCTAAGTTAGGTGCATATAAAAAAATAGAAAAAAAATGCTCAAAATTTTAAAAATATTCAATAAAAATAAAAAAACACAAAAAAAAAATTTAATTTCTAAAAAATTAAATTCAAAAAATTAAAACAAAAATACTGATTAATATTATTGACTTACCATTTCCTTCAACATTTGTCTTATTACATTTAATAAGGTTAGTGATGGGATGTGCAAGTGAGGTATATATATCTTTAGACGAAAAGGGCAATTCAGGGATTTCAGCTGAGTTTCGAATGATGGTGGGCTCGGCCGTCCGAAGATTCGCAATGATGGTTTGGATTGGTTCGAACCAACGCACCCCATCATCACACTTCCACACCGCCTCTCATCGATTCTCTTACGTTTGTTTGTTTGTTTTGTGTGTACATATATGTTACAATAATTTATATCACTAAAAAAATTATTAATAACACTAATATATTAGGAATATAAATAAAAAAAAAGAAAAGAAAAATGATGGATAAGATTCACTATTACATCATTAGTGATGCTATTAGAACAACATTTTTAGTACTCTTAACTAGTTTTCTATATATTATTACTAACAGTTGGTATATATGTGGGTATATAATTTAAATAAATAAAAATGAAATAAAATATTTATTATATATTGTGAATTATTTAAGTAGTAAGAATCTTATTTATTAAATTATAAATTTTAGATTCGAGTCTCACTCTTCTGTCAAGTTTTCGCATAATAAGGGTTGGTTTGGGATGTTCTAAAAAAGTGCACTTTTTGATTTATTAGCTTATATGGGTTTGGTTTGATGTGATGTATTAAAAAGATGATGTGATTTAAATTAGATGATGTGACTTAAATAGGATAGTGACTTTTTGACTTTTTGTATTATTTAGATTATGCCAAACTTGGCCTAATTAGATCTTTTTTATCAGTAATTTATTAATCATATGAATGAAAATTGATGTGTAATCTCTTTGTATTAAAATATATATTTATTTTTATTTATTTCAATCTTTACCTATAGAGTGCACTAATTTCGGTCATTTTAACTTTAATAAAAAGGTGAGGTTAGTATAATTAAGTCAAAAATGTATTTTATTTTTTACAAACCTCAAAAAAGCTAGGTGTAATTTACCCTTATTATAAAGGGAAGGAATTCTCTCTGATCCATATTTGAACTTGAGAGGTATTGTCTAGGCTTGTGAAACATATCATTGGCTTTATTTTGATAGTCTGAATCATTCATTTTAGGATAAATTACAAATACACCCTTTGAGATTTGTTTAAAATATAAATTATCTCCTGTAGTTCTGAAAACTCCATCCCACCCCTAAGGTTTTTAATTTCATAACAAATAATTCCTTTTATTAATAAAACATCAAATTAATTAATAGTTTTTAATGGTGTTAAAATTTTATTTCAATTAATAATTTAGGTAATTTTATTATTATATATGATAGCAGTTAAGAATTTTATTTTTTCAGTTAATTATGATAAATAAAAATTTTGACAATGGAATATTTGTAAGTTTTCAAATCACAGAAAGTAATTTATATTTTAAATAAACCTTAGCGGGTACCTTTATAATTTGCCCTTAATTTCAAGTTTCTTAATGTATACCATCCATTAAAAAAAAAAATGAAAAAGATAAGTTAATCCAATATACATACTACTACTATATTTTTAGGCCCTTTATTATCTCAAATTTTTATTATTTGTTGTAGTATTAGTAACTAACCTTACTTTCTTTTCACCTATCTTAAATAAAATTTAAATAAATAAACCTTACTTTCTTTCTTTCCTTTTTTTCATTTTCTTTTTGTCGAAGTCTTTTTGTCTTGTGTGATACCCACTACATTGATTCTCCATTTCCCTTTTTCTTTAGGCTCATATTATTGCTGGGTAATTATTAAATTCCTTTTGTTAATGCGTTTCATTGATGCACATGTTAAAAGACTGAACAATGTACGTCTTGAGTGTAAATATGTGTAATGAAAAATATACAATTTATTTAAATATCTTAATATGTATTTTAAGAGAGTATTTGTTTGGAGGGATTAAAATATAAAATTAGATTCCACATTTAGGCCTCGTTTGACAACTATCTTTTTTAGTTAAAAAGTAAAAAAGTTACTAAAAAAATCAAAAAGTTAACAACTTATACTAAAGATTCCTTTTTCTCTATACTTTTTACACATCTTTTCGTAAAAAGTCAAAAAGTCATCTCAAACATACTAATTTTTTTTACATCATATTTTAATTAAAAAATTAAAAAATTACTAAAAAAACTTGTTTCTAAATGAAGCCCCGATATCTCAATTAATCCATTGTTTTATTTAAAAGTGAAGGACGGACTAAGTAGTCTAATCACACTATTAATCCACTGTATGTGAGATTATCATATTTTACGTGGTGGAATATAAAAGGGTTGAACAATTTCTTCTTTGGATTAGTTGGTAAATGGACAAATTTAGCCCCAAATATTTAATATTTGTTTCTCATTTCATTTTTCACAAAGCAATTTTTTCCCCTGATTAACAAAAATATTTCTTTAGGCTGATTAAAAACAAAAATATTTAGTAGATTTTGAAACATGTTATAAGTCTCACCCAAAAAATAAAATAAATTTTAAAAGTGAGATTTTCCATTGCCATTATTTGATAAACAATTTAAAAAGATAAAATGGTCTTTTGAACATGTATCATTTTTTATAATGTTTTAAACAAATATGAGATTTACTAGAATAGTTATGTTTAGATATTTGATCTCACGACAAAATAAACATAGGATACTCACCTTGTCCAACCAAATAGGTCCATAAACCCAAGATTAACAGTTCATTAAATTGCAATTTCCCCTTATGTAGTCCATCCAAACAAATAAGGTCACACGTCAATTTTATATAATTTTAATCCTCATTTATTTTATAGATTGTCTGCGATTTCTATTTCATTTTATAATGTTGCAACATATCATCCAAAATTTAAAAGATTAAAAGTCACTTTTCAGCTTTTAACTCATTTTGAGTTACATAATCTCTCATTTTTTTTTTTACATATTTTTTTAAAAAAAGTAAAAAAAAGAAGCCAAAATGACAAATTTTAACTATCTTCTCAAAACATTCCAAAATCGACACTCCATAATTATTATGTCATTTTAAGTTTAAAATTTCTCCTAATTGTTTTTTATTTAAAATAAAAATTCAATGACGTGGACATCTTCTGCAGCTATTAACCATGAAAAAGAAGAGAGATCCATTTTATTCATAAAATGAAAAGGATTTGGAACCTATTCTCTCTCTCTCTCTCTCTCTCTCTCTCTCTCTTATGTAAAATGTTTCGGAGCTCTAGAGGAAGAGCTCTGGAGAGAGCTCCAATGTTGAATCCCCCACCATGTGATGTAATGTTTTGGCTTGTATTTCTGTTCTATTTTTTGTTTTTACTTTGCCACATCGCTAAAGCTTATATTAAAATTTTATTTTTATAATTCTGTATCAGTACGCTTTTATTATTTACTTCTAACAAAATATGTATTGAACTGTATTATGGCTTTTGTTTATTTATATTATTTCCAAGCTAAATTCTAAACATGATTTTTCGTTTTTTATTATTATTATTTTTTTTCTATTTATAAGTTTAACGGAAATAGACTCTCCAAAAATGGAGAGAAGTTTGTGCATATCTTGCTACCCTAGCTGTTCAGAAAAAAGAAAAAAAAAAAAATCTTGCTATTCTAAAAATCTATTTCGGTAGGAATATCGTGTATTGAGTCGTCTACTCATTCTATCGAGTTATTTATAAAAACATATATAAAACATGACTTTTGAAATATAACAAAGCAAAGTTTAGACAATAAAAATTCCATCCTTATAAACAAATAAAATATGTCATTAGCATGAAAATAGAAGGGGAAATTACACTTAGTGTTTCTATCATAAAATATTTACAAATTAATAGAAAAGTTTATGAATTTAATTATTAAGATTTGTAAGATTTACTATTGAATTAATTTTTTTATTTTTTATAAATACACTGGATTGTGATTTCTCCAAAATAGAATTAGATGCCATATCAAGTAAAGAATAAGTCCTTTTAACTCCATTTTTAAGCAAAAGAATCCTTATCATGTTTGGTTGAGTTTTAAGATTTTTTATTTTTTGTTTTTTTAAAGTAAAAATTGATTTGACAAGAAAACAATAATTTTTTTTTTTCAAAATTTAAAAAATTATTTTTCCCTTCCAAAATTTTTATTTTTTTTACCAAAATATATTTTAGTTTTTTCTTATTTTAGAAAAATAAAACCGAATACAGATTTTGAAAACTCAACCAAACAAATTTAATTTATTTTAACGTAACAAGTGTAAGCGTAACCCTTAATTTGTTTGCTACAAATTGGATGACATCCAACGTGCCCCAATTAAAACTTCACGTGCTTCCAGATTGTAAAAAAAGAAAAAAAACATGAGCGACAGAAATTTTAATAAACAAAGCTGCAAAGTTCATGCATCAAATAGTAGCTTTATATCTCGGCTTGTCAATCTACAATCTATGGATTTCTAGTTTCCATTTCCAACTTCCTTTAAGTTATCACTCTTTTACATTGGGGTCACATTATTTGTGCTCCATTTGAATTTCACTTGTTTCTAGATTCGAAGGAAACATTAATGGGTAAATAACGATTTGCCGTTTTTATGTTTACTTGTCTTTTACTTTGTAATGCTTCCAAATAATTTAAAATAAAATAATTCTAACATGGCCTTATATATGTGCACCGTATACCATGACAACTACAAGATCAATCTCAAAAGTTCTTTTTCTCATTGAACTATAGATTAAGAGTTACAAATTACATGAGAATCCTTGCTGTCCAAAAAGTTAGAGAAAATTATGACAAGTGCCTCCAATGTTTTAAAAATCGGACCGGTGGGCGAACTGAAAAAGAGATTGGGTGGACAGGTCGCCGGTTCAACCATCGGGTTAAACCGGAATCGAACCGTGACGTAATAAATATATTAAAATTATATTTAAATAAAAATATAAGTAATAAAATTATATATTAAAAATATTAAATTATCTTAAATATTTGTCCTAATATTTTTTTTTACTGAAAAATATAATAATTTATTTTAAAATATTATTAATTTCAATTTTGGAAGATGAAATCAAATATTTAATTTAGTTTTGGTCGGTTCAGAGGGTCCATCCGGACTGAAACCCTGACCGGTTGATGGTTCAACCGGTCGAACCGGCCGGTCCGGTCCGGTTTTCAAAACCTTGAGTGCCTTATGGTTTATAAGGAAATTTCAAAAGAACAAAGGGACTTTCAACCCCAAAAGAAAGTAAGAACATTGGAAGTATCATATTCCATATACATCATGACCTTAGCAAAAACAAAAGGTTGGACTACTTCTATTTCATTATGGTAGTTGTTGCTCTCTAAGTCCTGAAAGTTGTTAGATAGAAATGAGTAATTGTCTAGTACAGAGCATATTTAACCAGGTATATAAATATTTGATTTAAAACATGCATGACCATGACCTTTACCCATACCCATGAACACTAATTTCCCAAGTTCATAGTACAATGTAAAACCTTTCACTTGATTCCACAATTCTCCGTCCTTACACAAATGGCTAGCGGGCACCTCAACTCTGCCACATTTGTCGTCCTCACATGATCAGGCACATGGACACCTTAAAAAACATTCCCACATTTGTTGTCCTCACACGACTGGGCAAGTAGGTACCTCAATTTTCCTGTGTGGGTAATACCATATCACATAACGAGTAAATTATCAAAAACTCAATCTTTATCAAAATAGAAGGGATTTCAATACATCTCCAATCTACCCACTAATTCCTCTTCAACTACCAACCAAGACCTATGAAAACCAAGACCTATGAACAACAAGTACGGTTTCACAAGAAAATTAGGGCTTTTCCTTCCATTCTTTTATTTTTCTTTATTCATGCTTTTCACATTATCTTTCATTAGTAAATAATCAAATCTTTCATCAATTAGGCAAAAATCACTATCACCATTAATGTCTATATATATATCACCCATTTCAAATCATACATCCATACCATAAGATTAACACACATTTAAACCAAAATATAGATATACAAGGGTAATGATATTTCTACCTCAAAAGTTATGAGAGAAGAGGTGAAGACCCAAGGAATGAACTTCCAAAATAATGCGATCCAATCAGTTAAGAATGTAGCTCTTGATGAGATTAGTGACTTTAATGAATGAGCAATGATGGATTCTAGTTAAAGATAGATGCAATCTAGCGTTTAGGAGCAAAGGTTTTCGAAAATGGGTGTTAGAGAAAGGAGTATGAAAAAGTGAGCCCAAAAAGTGTTTAGATCAAAATTTAAAATTGTTGTCCTGAACAGACTGTTCGAACGAACTTTCCATCTTGAGCGATGCACACAATACAAGCAGACTGCTCAAGCGAACTATCTGCGAACTATCTACCGCTCGAGTGGTAGACGCAAGGTTTCAAAAGTTTTGCAATGTTATAGTGAAATAACTGGAAGCTTGATATCTATGCTCGAGCGGCCATTATATCGCTTGAGCGGTTTCACCTATAAACAAGCAAGATATTGGGAGCTCTGCTTATTTGCTCGAGTGACCAATTGACTGCTCGAGTAGTCACTCAAAATAGGTTGTTACATTCTACCATCCTTAAAGAATTTCGTCCCCGAAATTTCATAATTCTTGCTAAAAACGATACCAACAATCCTAAGGAAGACAAAAATCATATTAACAACCATCTCAACATGCATAATTTCATCAAGGAAGAACAAAATCAAATCATAATTCATATACCTGAGATAAAAAGTTCAAGCTTTTATGAAAATAACACTTTTTCATCACATCCCCTCTACAAGTCAAAATACATAATACTCAGGAAAATACCAAATTATCCAAATTACACATCATCAAACAAATTTGGATATTTTTCATGGATCTTAGCTTCTCGCTCCCAAGTAACTTCTTCTACGCCGTGGTAGTGCCATAACACTTTCACTAAGGGAGTAACTTTACCTCTCAAAACTTGCTCTCAAAAATACAAGATCGTTACTGGTCTTCATAGGTGCCATTTTCATCTACTTCTAGACTTGTCCAATCCAAAACATGAAAAGGATCGGGTTCATACTTACGAAGCATGGAAATATGAAATACATCATGTACCCTGGAGAGTTGTGGTGGTAAGGCAAGACGATAAGCTACTTCCCCCACCCGTTCTATAATATCAAAAGTGCCAATGAACCTAGGTGATAATTTTTCACTTCGCCCAAATTGATAGTTTCAAAAGCACATGATCTCATACTTCGAAAGACAAATGTCTTCTTCTCCAGTCTGCATAACTCTTCTATCGGCTTTAAGCCGTGATCAAGCTTTTCCGAATAAGAGCCACTTTTTTGGTGGTTTCATGGACTAATTGGGGTCCAAACATGGGTGAATCCCCTACCTCGGTTCAACACACAAGTGATCTACACGGACGCCCATACAAGGCTTCAAAAGGTGTCATCCTCATGCTAGCCTAATAACTATTATTGTAGGCAAACTCCGCTAGAGGCAAATGCCTCTCCCAAGAACCCTTAAAATCTAACACACCACCCCTCAACATATCTTCCAAGATCTGGATGGTGTGTTCAGATTGTCGATTTAAGGGTGATAACCAGTACTAAAGGTCAATTGAGTACCCATAACATTTTGCAAACTCTACCACAATTGTGCAGTAAAACATTGCTCTCTATCTAAGACAATGCTCACCGAAACCCCGTGAAGTTTGACAATCTCTCTAACATAAAGCTCAGCTAAGGACTCAACCAAATCCCCCATGTACATAGCTAGAAAATGAGTCAACTTAGTTAGTTGATCCACGACAACCTGAACTGCATCATTACCCCTTTGTGTTCTAGGAGGGCCCGAGACAAAGTTTATAGTGATGTGCTCCCACTTCCACTCGGCTATAGGTAAGGATTGTAATAACCCAGCTAGTTTTTGATATTTTGCTTTGATTTGTTGGCAAGTTAGATACTTGGACACAAATAACACTACGTTCCGCTTTATACCCTTATACCAAAATTGATAACTAAGGTCACAATACATTCTTGTGCCTCCGAGAAGTACCACAAGGCATGAATGATCGAATTTCCATAAAACTTCATCCCTACAAGATTCTAGTACAAAGAGATGTTCTAAAAATTGAACACTCAAATCGGAATGTACCCTTAACCCCTTATCTTCTTTCCCTTGGGAGATCTTCCTTTGGATTACCTTTACTTCTGGATCACCCCGTTGAGCTTCTATAACTTGTGTGACAAGTGTTGGCTGTGCAAGGATTATAAACAAGGTGGCATGCTCAAGAGACTCGCCAAGATGCAAGTCAAACTCACCCAGATCACCCAACATCTCCTACTCTCTAATGGCCAGACTAGCAATGGCATTTACAGATTTTTTACTTAAGGCATCTGCCACTATATTGACTTTTCTCAGATAATAATACAATTCAAAGTCGTAATCTTTCATAAACTCCATCCACCTCCTCTAACGTAGGTTCAAATCTTTTTGGAAGAACAGATATTTAAGGATTTTGTGATCCAAAAACACTTCAAATTTGTCTCCATATAGGTAGTGCCTCCAAAGTTTTAAAGCAAAGATGATTGTTGCTAACTATAGGTCATGAGTTGGGTAGTTCCTCTCATAAGTTTTCAACTAATGAGACCCATATGCCACAACCTTACCTTCTTGCATCAAAACACACACCCAAACCTTCTCTAGAAACATTACAATAGATAGTGCAACCCAACTCTCTCTTCGGAATAATCAAGATTGGTGCAGTAGTCAGCCTAGATTTCAATTCTAGGAAAGATTTCTCGCATGCCTCACTCCAAACGAATTTCACGCCTTTTCTAGTTAACCTAGTCAATGAGGAAGCTAGAGTAAAAAAATCTCTCATAAACCGTCTATAATAGCCAGTGAGGCCCAAAAAGTTACGAATTTCAAAGGTATTCTTTAGTCGTTCCCAATTTTGCATGGACTCTATTTTTGAAAAATCCATTGTGACCCTGTCTCCAGAAACTACATGGCCCAAGAACTTCACCTTGGAAAGTCAAAATTCACACTTCTCATACTTAGTAGATAATTGATGCTCCCTAAGCAATTGTAAAACAATACAGAGGTGTTCCTCATACTCCTCCTCAGAAGGTAAGTATAAGGATGTCATCTACAAAAATTACTACAAATTTATGGAGATATTTGTGAAAGACCTGATTCATCAAGTCCATAAAAGTAGTTGGGGCATTCGTCAATCCAAAAGGTATTACAAGAAACACATAGTGGCCATATCGTGTACGAAAGGCCATTTTCGGCATATCCTCCTCCTTCACCTACAACTGATGATAACTTGATCATATATCTATCTTTGAGAAACCTCGAGAATCCTTGAGTTGATCTAATAGGTCATCTATTTTAGGTAACAGATATTTGTTCTTAATTGTAACCTTGTTCAACTTGTGGTAATCGACACATAACCACAATGAACTGTCCTTCTTCTTAGCAAAGAGAGTTGGTGCTCCCCATGGTGAGGTACTAGGTTGTATAAAACCTTTGTTTAGTAACTCTCGCAATTGCTCCTTCAGAACGAGCAATTCTGCCGGCACAAATCTATAGGGTGATATGGAGATGGGTGCTGTGTCAGGCACCAAGTCTATAGAAAACTTCTCCTCATGGTAAGGTGGTAATTCGGTGAGGTCCTCCGGCAAGACATCAGGATACTCATGAATTACTCTAGGAAATATCCCTTAGACTCTATCATTCTCATCATTCATGAAAGTTGCAAGAAGAGAACTAAATTTGCTTCAACTATGAGAGTCATATAAGGGCGGTAAAAATCTATCAGTCCTATGTTCCAGAAAATAAAAATAATCTCCATCCAACATGCACACAATAAGTCTCCTATGATAGCAATCTATGACGGCGTGGTAGGAGGATAACTAGTCTATACCAAGGATTACATCAAAACTTGACATATCTAATAACACCAAATTGAAAGGAAGTCGGCGATCAGTGACTTCAATCACACACCCACGACATCCCCGATTTAAGACAACTTTACCTTCAATTGGTGACTCTACCATAAGCGAAGACTCTATTTATTTAATCTCTAACCCCAACATGAATGCAAATGCAGATGCTATGAATGAGTCAGATGCTCTTGTATCTATTAACACATTGGCCCAAGTATTGTAGATACTGATGGCCCAGGCAACTATTTGGATGCGGTAACAACATAGACTCGCCCTTGAGGTCTCTCTGCTCACTATGATTACCTCTCTAATTGTAGGCCTGTTGCACTGTCTGTGCAGAAATGGCCGCATGTATTGCTCTAGATGCCTATCCATAAACATTTAATTTAGAACATTAGAAGTATCATATTCCATATACGTCATGTCCTTAGCAAAAACAAAAGGTTGGACCACTTCTATTTCATTGTGGTAGTTGCTGCTCTCTAAGTCCTAAAAGTTGTTAGATAGGAATGAGCAATTGCCTAGTAGAGAACGTATTTAACCAGGTATATAAACATTTAATTTAAAACATACATGACAATGACCTTTACCCATGAACACTAATTTCCCAAGTTCATAGTACAATGCACAACCTTTCATTTCATTTCACATTTCTCAGTCGTCACACGAATGGCCAATGGGTACCTCAACTCTTTCACATTTGTCGTCCTCACATGACCGGGCATGTGGATACCTCAAAATATTCCCACATTTGTCGTCTTCACATGACTAGGCAAGTGGGCACCTCAGTTTCCTGGCTCGAGTAATACAATATCACACAATGAGTAAATCATCTAAAACTCAATCTTTATCAAAATAAAAGGGATTTCAATACATGTCCAATCTACCCACTAATTCCTCTTTAACTACCAACCAAGACCCTTGAACAAGTAGGGTTTCCCAAGAAAATTAGGGCTTTTCCTTCCATTCTTTCATTTTCCTTGATTCATGCTTTTTACATTATCTTTCATTAATAAATAATCAAATCTTTCACCAATGTTAGACAAAAATCACTATCACCATTAATGTCCATATGTATATATATGTATATATATCACCTATTTCAAATCATACATCCATACCATAAGATTAACACACATTTAAACCAAAATATAGATATACAAGAGTAAATATATTCCTATCTCAAAAGTTATAAGAGAAAAGGTGAAGACCTAAGCAATGAACCTGTAAAACAACGCAATTCAATCAGTTAGGAATGTAGCTCTTGATGAGATTAGTGACTTTAATGAAGGAGCAAGGATGGATTCTAGCTAAAGATGGATGAAATCTAGTGTTTAGGAGTTAGGGTTTTCGAAAATGGGTGTTAGAGAGAGGAGTATGAAAAGGTGAGCCCGAAAAGTGTTTAGATTGAAATTTAAATGTTGCCTCAAACAGGCCACTCGAATGAACTTTCCATCGCTCGAGTGCACACAATATAAGTAGATCGCTTGAGCAAACTATCCACTACTTGAGCGGCAAATGCAAAGTCTCAAAAGTTTTGCAAAGCTATAGTGAAAATACTGGAAGCTTGATATCTATGCTCGAGCGGTCTTGCCTGTAGACAAGCAAGATACTGGGTGCTCTACTTATCCGCTTGAGCGACTAATTGACTGCTCAAGCAGTCACTCAAAACAAGTTGTTACATATTTTTCCTATTAAAATTTATTTATTTTTTTCTTTCTAACCTTTAATGTTTCAAAACAAATTTTAGTTTACTCTAAAAATTAATTTGTGTCTAAAATTATATAGAAAATAATAAGTTGACAGCCATGGAATATAAAAGTATTTTATTATATATATAGCTCACACCTTTTGCGCAAACCTAAATCTCAATATAATAATATTTTTTTATGTTATGCATCGGTTAATGCGAGATTTTCTATCTCATTTCGAACAAAAGTTAGATTTAGAAGTAAATTGAGAAAAACTTAAAATATGAAGAGCCAAAGTGAGAGGAAAAAAGCAGTAAGGATTAAAGTGAAAAAATGGCTAAACATAAATGGTGCAAACTATAATTTACCCAAACATGAATGGATATGAATTATAGGTAATGCTATGTAAAATTCAAAAGAGAAGCTCAGATTCTTTTGACAAAAAAAATTTATTTACAAAAGTTATATTTAAAAAAAAAAATTGGAGAAAATATTTTTTTATATTTGGTGGTGGTGACAGCAAGACAAAGGTGAAGATAGAGGTGGTAGAGATAGAGGTGGTGGTGTAGTGGCGAGATGGCAGTAGTAGTGATGGCTGCCAGAGGCGTAGTCAAAATTGTTTAAGTGGCATCATTCAATTAGTTATTATCGATATCATTATCTCATACTTTTAACTTTACAAAACTTATTAAAATAAACTTTCACATAATACACTATGATATAAATATAATATCTTATATTCGCAACAATAACATTGTATACATAATCCAAACTTATTGAATTACTTTGATTGAGAGTGAGAAAAGAAGATAAAAGGACAAAATAAACCTTCATGTAAGGGGAAAAAAAATTCATAAACACTTAAGAATCTCATGTTTAAAAGGAAGGTTAATTCTTAATTAAGTTTTACCATTAAAAAAATTATATATATATATATATATAAAGAAGAAGAAAAAGTTGACAAAATGATATGGCTTCTTATTGTCTTTTTATTTTCAGTCAAAACATCTACCCATTGTTCTTATAATTTCAAAAATATCATTGACATGCTTGGTCATAATTTTTGTATAAACTATTTGTTTACAAATCATTTTCGACACCATTTTATTTATTTTTTTAAACAATTTTAGTAGTGTCAATTTATAAAAACCTATAAAAAATTTACATAATACTACATAATCCTCAAAAACAGAATAAAAAATAAATAAAATTGAAAGTTTAGTGGGTTCAATTGAATCCACTAAACTACACATAACTACGCCTCTGATGGTGGTGGTGGCCGTAGTGATAGTGGTGTGGTGGTGGAGGGAAACAAATAATAAGAAATGAAGGGTTGTAGAAAGTACAAAAGGGAAGGGAAATGAAAGGGGAATCAAAAGGAATAGAATGGAAAGGGTAAGAGGACAACATAAAGGAAAATGGAGGAAATGGTAGAGAGGGGCTTGGGGTGGTAGGAGGGGGAAAGGAAGGGGAAATGAAAGAGAAAGGATAACTAGGTGACTGAGTGGGGCGAGTAGGGATAAGTTGGGAATTATGATGATTATTATTATTGTTATTTTAATGTCAACAAAAGGGGTTGACTTGGTGGTTGAAGTGCTCCATCACCAAATGTGAAGTCTGGATTCGAATCTTATCATTGCAAATGCAGTTTCCTTTTCTCTGTTTTAAAAATTAATATAATTTAAATTTAGAAATAAGGCCAGAGCTTATATTTTCATACATCAAACACTCTTTGTGCACAAACTTAATGAATTTTATTTTATTACAATTTTGTCCTAAAACTCATATTTCTCTTCCAAAACACTAATTCCTCAAACCCTAATCTCCTAAGCTTTAATCACTAATGACTGCCACCCCTGCCTTCATTGTCAACCTACTTCTTTGACCATTACAACACTTCCTCCATCTTCTCATACTGCCATCACTTCCCAGCCAATACCCATCCCATTATCCCTAGTTTTGACATCCCACTTCCGCATCACTTATCCCTTGACATTCCATTCATACCATCATCATCTCTTAGCCTCCGTCACCCTCACAACCTCACTCTTCATCACCACCACAACCCTTTTTGCCACTATCGTGACTGTTGTTCCATACATCACAATCAACTGAGACAGAGAAAGAGAGAAAGATATTGTGAAAAAAGGAAAAGAATAGGAGAGAAGAGGTTTTGCAGGGGCGGAGAGTTCACAATGGTAGGGGTTTGACAGGTCGTAGCGGTGGGTGGTTCATGAAGGTGGGCTTGTAGTGGTGGCAGGGTTTGCTGTGCTTCGTGGCGGTGACTATGGATAAAGGCAGATGATGGGGGCTAATTAGGTTTATGGCGAAGGTTCAAAGAAAGTAGGTTATTTTGGTCATTATAAGTTACGTACTGAGTAAAATAGCATGTCTAAAAATCATTAAGGACCTGTTTGATTCTTGGATATAAAAGGTTGGATTGAGCTTATATACTGTAGGCCCCATATATCTTGTGTTTTTAATTTTTTTGGAAGAGGATATAATATCCAAAATGGGTGAATATACAATACCTACTCCCCCCCTGTTCCCGTCAGATGGGATTAGAACCAAAAATACAATTTTATCCTTTTTCAATGGGATATGTATATATGACCTTTACAATGAGAAATTTGATTGTGTACATGAGAAATCTGATTGTATATATCCAAAAAAATTATGTTCATGAATTTTATTTTTAAATTTTTACAGCTAATTTTTTTACATAAACAATATATAAGCAAAAACATTATTGCCTTTTTTGAGGTTCAAAGTTTTAATTTAATTTTTTTAATTTTAAATATAAAAATATATTTATAATTATACTAATTTAAAAGGTTTTGAATTTTCAAAGTTCTAATTCAAAAAATATTTACCAATTTAAGAATTAAAAAAATAAGTAGGCCAAATAAACTATGATATGTATTTTATTTTTTAAAAAATTGCCAATTAAACTATAATATGTATTTTTTATTTGTAAGAATTTAGAACACAAAATTAAATTTAGAAAAGTAATTTTAAAAATGTTAAAACTTAATTGATTCAAAATTGTTTTTCTTATATATTTTAAACCAATTTATATTATTATTTAATTTTTGATTATGTTATTACTTAATTGATTATTTTTTATTTAATACACACACACACACACATATATTGGCAAATGATTGGATGTAATGGATATACATATATACTACCTGGGCATAGGGATAAAATGGACATTAATATATGCTACTTGCTTATATCTCATAATCTTTTTTGTAAAACAAATATGGATAGAGGTGGATGAGGGGAGCTAATTAGGGTTATGGCGAAGGTTCGAAGAAAGTAAGGGTATTTTGGTCATTATAAGTGAAAATAACGCCTTTCAAAAAAGAGTGTTGCTATTAGCCTCCCATAAATTATTTTGGACTTCCCAAATTTTAGCTTTTTTTTTATTATAAAAATAACCTCAAATAAAATTACTACAAAGGATATCATTAATTTTGAGACACCCATCTCATAATTAAATTTACACACCCATTACATCATGAATTAGGGTTAATGAGAGCACCCACCTCCATCACCACCTATCTATCTTCTCCAAATCCCACCTTCAAAACTTATTCATCCTCAAAACCTTGAAAACCCTTTGGCGGCAATATTCCGGCAGTAACGGTGGCAACTATTTGATTACCTACACTTCTCCAGCAATGACAATGAGTGAAAGTTTTTCTGGCAAATAACACTCCATAAGACGAGAGGAGTATAACAATAAAAGCTTAGAAGAGGTTCATAACTTTGATGTCATTCTTAACTCAGAAGTGATTGGCCTTGTAAGGGTAAGTTTTTTGAAAAAAAATGGCAAAAATACTAAAATATGTTCATCATTTTTTCAGGACTGAACTACTGAACATATGATCAAAATTCAGGAACATAGGCCCAAACATTGTTTATTTTTTCAGAAACAGGTAACCGAACATTATTTATATGTTCAGACTTGTTTTACTGATCACATTTTGAAATTTAATTTGTATTGTTATTTATTTCAGGATGATGGCGAGTCAATAGTTAAAATTCTTAACATTTACAGAAATTTTATTTTTTCAAGTTAGGAAATACAGGCCCAAACATTACTTATTTGTTCAGGAACACATTCTCGAACATAGCTTATTTGTTCAAGAATGCAGGTCTGAACATGAAGGAAACTTGTCATTTTTGGGTACACAACAACTCTGTTTTGTTTATGGCTCTTCCGCAATTCTCACCACATACACACACACACACCCACACTGCCACAATCCCAAGACAGAGATAGAGAGAAGAAATGAAGGATATGTTATGGTAGAAACGGGAGCACATCAAAAGGCTATACCATGTTAAACAAGAGCAATTGATCAACAAGTCAGCATATCAGATGGCCCAAACGAGATTAAAAACAAAAAATAAAGATCTCTCTCTCTCTCTCTCTCTCTCTCTCTCTCTCTCTGTGTAGTAGTCAAAAGGCAATAACATCTTGTAGCTTATATGAACATAGACAGTATTCTTCTTCTTCTTCTTCGTGGGTTTTGAAAAGGATGAGACTTTTCTTCTTTTTAGTGGGGTTTGTTAGGATTTTTTGAAATGGAGGTTTTTTTTTTTTTTGGTGTGGGGGTGTGCATTCAATAGGTGGAATGTTTAAGGATAATTTTGGTATTATTTGGGGGGAGAAAAGAAATTTTAAGGGTTTCAAAATTTATAAGTAGGGATCTAAAGAAATTGGGGGGGGGGGGGGGGGGAGGGGGATGTCCAAAATCATTTATAAGGTGCTAATAACACCACTCTTCAAAAAAAGTATCCAACAATATTTTTGAAGCCTATTTTGTCCTTAAATATTTTTTCCCCTATTCACACCATGATGGTATTTTGTGTTACGTCATAATAATCTATAATAGTTTGGGGTTGTAGGATCATAACGTAAGCATTTTTTTGCCATACTTGGGGGGTTGAGATTTGAAATAATGGGTGATAGGTTGGGATAATGAGTGGGAAAAAACCTCATGGGTTATGAGTGGCCTTAACGTGAAACATCATTGTTGACAGCCACAGCAGGTGGTGTTCTTTTGGATGCATGCATGCATATGCATGGCTCTATCTATCGTCATATATTATCTATCATTTATGGGGTTTGTGTTGTCACAATTTGTCAAGTTATTAGTTTTTGGTGTGTCCTTGTGGAGATCATTGTTGTTACTCTTTAGATTTGTGTTGATTCTTGGCTTACATAAATTGTAATTTTGCTTTCCATTCCTATAGGCTGTTGCACCTTAAAATAACTTCCTTGACCTTTAAGTTGAGGACTGATATTTTCTTTCCAAATTTCTATATATTGAACTTTTTCTCCTTTTTATTTATTTATTTTTTTAAAGTTTTTTTGGGCCCTAAACTCTTTCATTTTGTATGATAAATTATTTACAAGGTTCTTGATTCATTTTTAAGTCAAGACTGGTATATTTGAGTTAGAGGGTGATGGGTCATTTTCATATCAAAATTATTTATTTAAAATCAAGTAGTAACTACTATTCCTAGAATATAGCGGTTAAAACCATATGTCGATTCACATGGACTAATTAAGTTGTGTTATTTCAAAAATAATTCTTAAAGTATATTACAATAGATTGATTTGCAAAAAATTATTTAATTTAATAAGACAATAAAACAAATAAAATAAAATAAATCTTAGGCTTTTGAATCCATCACTAATCTCATGATTAAGGGTTATTGCATTAGTTTTTAGAAAATCATTGATTTGGATAATTATGATGCTCTTGGTCTAGACACATCGTCAAGAGGATTTGTGTATTAAAATCTAAAAGCATGAATCTATTGGAACAATCTTTTGTGTATAAAATAAAAACTAAAACAAAGTAAATAAATTACTTACAGGAAGTTCTTGAACTGGAAAGTTAGAATAGTAAAATCACGATTAAGTTGAATGTGTGACACTCTATTCTTAAGATAGATTGACCACTGCACAAGAGCTCACGGTCTATCTCCCCGGATACAATGATCACTTTCATAGATTGTAGTAGCACTACAAACAATTTGTCTTGCGAACCAAAACCTGAGTTCTGCACTCTCTAAATTTCTATAACTAATATTAAGAACATATGCTGGAAAAGAAGAAAAATGAGAAGGAATCGAATGAATGAATCTGCTGGAAAAAGTCTGTATTTATAGCCGTTGTGGTACCTGTTCGGAAGGGCAGAAAACCCCTTCAAACAAGTGTGAATTTAAACTGTCGAAAAAGATGAAGGAAGGTGATTAGAGAGGCACTGATTCAGATAGAAAATTTGAATTCAAATTTTGGCACAAAAGTTTAAATTTAATTCGTTAGGAATTCAAATATTCTTGCAAGAATTTGAAAAAATTCGAACAAATTTTGTCCAAAAAATTGAAGGTAGGACCCAAACTATAACCCACGCCATGCACGGTACGGTTCTTCCTGTTGGACCAGCGGCAGCAGTAGCGCGTACGCGTGCGTGTGGTGGATTTGGGTCAAACCCATTTTGCCCATAACTCCCATCCTTACAAAACTTCGGATGCCCCTTACGTCAACTTACAGCCTATATACTTATACAAGCTCTTTTATTATTTCTATATGGGACAACCAAAGCAAGGTAACCTACATTTGTCTCTTCAACTTTCCATTTCACGAAACTGAAAACGACGTGAACTTCCCATTCACCCATAAATGGTTTTGATGAACCATCTTCACCGTGTGACTTTCCATGCGGCAATGAACAATTCACCACTTGGATCCATCCCAAAAGACGTGTGGGTCCCACTTAAATTTAAGCTCAAAGTTGGCCCAAAAAAGCCTGTAAAACCAAAATTTCCAACAATCCCTCACACGAATGGAATTGACGGAGAGAAAATGCAACAACATGATGTTTCTAAAGAGAGTACATAAATCGGAGATATTCTATAAAGGATAGGTAGCTTTTGGCTTTGAACCTTTCATCGTGAGACACTATTAGATTTATTAGCTAATCAGTGAATATGATGTCTTAAACTGTTGAGCCATTTGTGTAAACCAAGATAATAGAACTCACACAGCATATTTCCAAATACAGTTAGTTTCTCACAATTGTGTTCATTTTGGCCCTGAACAACCTGGTACTTCATGAGTGCTCTAAAGAATTGTAGCCCTTACAAAACTCATAAAATTGGCCCAGTTTACAATCATATAGGTGATTCTTATGAAGAGTATCCTGCCATACTCCATTAGGCATTCCTAAATATAAGAATCATTAAAATCATTACTTATCTTAATACGCTGCAGACATCACTATTTCATCATAGAAATGGGTAAGAGTTTGACTCCCCAGTGATCTTTATAAGTCATACACAACTCGGTTGTTCCTTTGAACTATGATCTTGGGATCTCCAGTCAACTAGGTTGGGTTGCCGTTGTGGTAACTCTTATTTAATAGGCTTAAGTTCCATTCCCTTTGATCAATTCTCAACTAACACTCTTGATAACCTTTTGGTTCTTGGATTCGCTATAATGTCTTTAGACTTCACATATCTAATGGAAATAATTCCATTAAAGAGTAGTTGTCGTATGGTGTTATGTCAACGACGAATGTGTCGTGACTTACCGTTACATACATGACTATGTGCTCTACCTATTGTCGATTGACTATCACAATGCATGCATATAGCAGGCACAGGTTTGGGCCACATTGAAGTATCTTCAAGGAAATGAAGAAGACATTTAGTTTCTTCTCCAGCTTTATCTAAAGCTATAAACTCTGATTCCATAGTAGACCTAGCAATGCAAGTCTGTTTGGAAGATTTCCAAGATACAGCCACACCACCAAGAGCAAAGACATACCCACTGGTGGATTTTGAGTCTCTAGTATCCGATATCCAGTTTGCATCTTAGTATCCTTCAAGTACCGCTGGATATCTAGTATAGTTTAGCTCGATGTTATAAGTAAATCTGAAATATCTTAGAACCCTTATAATAGCTTTCCAGTATTCTACTCCTAGATTACTCGTATAGCTACTTAATTTACCTACTACATAAGCTATATCTAGGCAAGTGCAGTTCATCAAGTACATTAAACTTCCAATAATTTGGGCATACTCTAATTGAGAAATACTTTCCTGCACATTCTTAGAAAGAAACAAATTAACATCCACAGGTGTTTTAGCAAGATGATTATCATCTTTGCTAAATTTGTCAAGTATTTTCTCAATGCAATGTGACTGTGACAAAGCATATCCTTAAGATGTTTTAATAATTTTCATACCAAGAATTACATCAGTAATCCCCATGTCCTTCATGTCAAAATGTTAATTCAACATTTTCTTGGTAGTTTTAATCATGTCATTATTACTACCTATCATCAACATAATGACATACTATAACATAAGCGTTGTTAGTGTTTTTAACATAAACACATTTGTCACATTCATTAATTTTAAATCTATTTGACATCATTGCATTGTTAAATTTCTCATGCCACTGCTTTGGCACTTGTTTTAAACCATATAATGATTTAACCAATTTATACATTTTCTTTTCTTTCCTTGGAATAGAAAATTCTTTTGCTTGTTCCATGTAAAGTTTTTCATTTAACTCACCATTTAAGAAAGCTGTTTTCACATCCATTTGATGAATTTCTAGATTGTACAAAGATGTAATGGCAATTAGCATTTTAATGGATGTAATTCTAGTAACTGGTGAGTAGGTGTCAAAGTAATCAAGATCTTCCTTTGTTTATATCATTTGACCACAAGTCTTGCCTTGTATTTGTCAATTGATTAATCCGCTTTCATTTTCCTCTTGAAAATCCACTTGTATCCAAGAGGTTTACAACATGGTGGCAAATCCACCAATTCCCACGCGTGATTTTGCAAGATGGATTTAACTTTACTATTTACAACCTCTTTCTACAAAGGAGTCTTTGGACTGGACATAGCTTCTTTAAAAGTTGAAGGCTCATTTTGTAACAAAAAGGTCAGAAAATTTGAACCAAACTATTTTGAGATTCTAGCACGTTTACTCCACCTAGGTTCCTCTTCTTTATTTTTATTTATCTCTTGCCCTTGTACTTGATCTTGTTCTTGATCATGACTAGCAATAGCATCATAAGATCTTTTGTTAGTGCTAGTCTTTCGTCTAGTTTTATTAGGAAACACATGTTCAAAGAACAATGCATTCCTAGATTCAATAATAGTATTTACATGCATTTCTGAATGTTCTAACTTATAAATCAAAAACCGACATGCACTACTATTTTTGGCATAACCAATGAATATGAAATCAATGGTTTTCAAACCTATCTTAGTCTTTTTAGAACTAGGAATAGCCACTTTAACCAAACACCCCTACACTTTTAAGTATTTGTAAGATGGTACTCTCTTATGCCACATTTCATAAGGTGTGTGATTCACTTTCTTTCGGGCTACTTTATTAACTATATAATTAGCAGAAAGTGTTGCTTCCTTGCACAAGTTCTGACGTAATCCATAATTTATTAATATGACATTCATCATTTATTTTAAACTCCTATTTTTCCTTTCAGCAATTCCATTTTGCTAAGATGTGTAAGGAGCAGTGGTTTGATGAACTATTCCATGTTCTTTACAAAAATCACCAAAAGGTGATTCATATTCACCAATTTTAATTTTCTTACTAAGTTGATTTTCAACTCCATTCTTATATTGAATGAAAGTTTGTAAAGCTTCATCCTTGGTTTGAATTAAATAAACATAATTTTATCTAGGATAGTCATCTATGAAAGTGATAAAATATTTTTTCTCACCTCTAATTTGAATTGAATTGATTTAAAATTACAAATGTCACTATGAATTAATTCAAATGGTCTAGTACTTCTTTCAATTATATGAAAAGGAGTTTTAGTTAATTTTGTCTCAACACAAATTTCACATCTATGATTTGGATCAATTTCAAATTTAGGTAAACATTCCGTATTAATTAATTTATGCAAAGATCCATAATTAACATGTCCTAGTCTACCATGTCATAAATTAGAAGACTCAAGCAAGTAAGAAGAAGATATAATTTTATTAATCATAGAAGATACAATAGTATTTAAATTCAGTTTGAAAAGGCCATCATTCATGTAACATTTTCTACATACATCCCGTTTTTGTAAGTACAAATTTGTCACTCTAAAAAACTAACCTACCTATTCTTGCTTAACAGAGATCTGGAAACAAGATTCTTTCAAATGTCCAGTACATGCAACACATTGTTCAAGGTAAGTTCCTTTTCAGATGTCATCTTTAGAATAACCTTTCCTTGTCCTTCGACTTTAGAAATCTAGGAGTTGCCCATGAATAGTTGTTCTCCATTGTCCACCACTGAATAAGAGGAGAACATCTTTTTGTCGGCACAGATGTGATGAGTGGCTCTAGTGTCCACCCATCATTCTTTGAGACTTCCGACAAGGTTGACCTCAGAGACAATAGCTGAAAGGTATTTGTCATCAACACCATTAGATATTCCATCCACTTCGGTAACATTGGCTTGAGCAAGTTTCTTACTTGAACTTCATTTACGTTTGCACTTGCTACGACAATCTTTGCCCCTATGTCCTTCTTTGTCACAGATGTAGCATTTTCCATTAAACTTGAACTTCTTGGTGTTGCCCTTAGAGCCTTGTAAGGAACTTTCTCTAATAAATTTATGTTTATTTGCTTTTGGTGCATGTTTCGCCACATTTGCCTTTGACTCCATATGATGCTTTCTAACCCTCTACCGAGAAGTTCGGTTATCTTCCTCAATCCTCAAACACATAATCAATTCCTCTAAAGTCACTTCTTTGTGTTTGTGTTTGAGATAATTCTTGAATTCCTTCTACCCTTGTGGTAACTTTCAATTAGGGCAGCAACTTGGAAGGACTCGCTTAGTGACATACCTTCTGCATGGATGTCATTCAAAATGAGTTGGAGATCCTGAACTTGGCTGATCACAGTTTTGAATCAACCATTACAAAATCGATAAATTTGCCCATCACGAATTTCTTTGAGCCAGTATCTTCTATTTTGTATTTTTTTCTCAAACGATTCCCATAATTCATTTGTCGTCTTGATAGGGCTATAAATGTTGTACAATGTATTATCAAGTCCATTCAAGATATAATCGCGGCAAAGAAAATCTGCATGTTTCCAAGCATCGACCGTAGCAACCACTTGTTGGTCGGTTTCATTCTCTTTCTAAACAGGAGAATCCTCATGAAGAAAACACGCCAGATTTAATGTAATAAGATAGAACAACATTTTCTGCTGCTATCTTTTAAAGTCAGTTCCTAGGAACTTTTTTGGCTTTTCCTCATGATTCACTGGCATTGTCACAACAGCATGAGAGATTGGGGCAGTCGCAACACCGATCGGATTAGAGGTATGTGCAGTTTCAATTGCCATAGAATTCTAAATTATAAAACAAAATTAGAATTAAAATTTTATACTAAACAGAAAATTAAAACATAAAACACATAATATAATTCTGCAAAAAATAAAAGAAACAAAATTGTAATTTTTATTTTAAATTAATTTGAAAATAAACTTTTATTTAATCAAATTAATTCCACACGGAATATTATTTCTGTAAACTTCAAAAATTAAAATAATGAAAATAAGAATTTTAATTAATGAATACCCTAGAATATTATTTCTGAAAATTTAGAATTAATTTCTGATAAACTTCACACAGAAAATAATTTCTATAATAAAAGTAAAAAGAATTTTGAAAAGGAAACAAATGAAAATTTTTGTATAAACAGAATAATTCGAATCTGTCTTAAGATTGTTGGAACAATCTTCTGTGTATAAAATGAAAAGTGAAACAAAGCAAATAAATTACTTACAGGAAGTTCTTGAATCGAAAAGTTAGAATAGCAAAATCACGATCAAGTTGAGTGTGTGACACTCTGTCCTTAAAACAGATTTGCCCCCGCACAGGTCCTTACGGATTATCGGTGTCTATCTCCTAAGGTACAATGATCAATCTCACAGATTGTAGTAGCACTACACACAATTTATCTTGCAAACCAGAGCCTGAGTTCTGCACACTCTAAATTTCTATAACTAATATGAAGAACAGATGCAGGAAATAAAGAAAAAGATGAAGGAATTGAATGAATGAATCTGCTAGAAAAGTCTGTATTTATAGCCATTGTGGTATCTATTTTGTAATGCCCTTAAATAATTTCTATAAACCGTCTATAATATTGATTACATAACAACACATGATGAAATAATTATCTTTCATTTATCCTAATTACTTGTACAAAAGGGGAACATATGTAGATATACATTCATAAGTCTATCCCTGAATCTATAATATATGTTACAACAAGTGGTAAGATACGAAGGTAAAACAGATAAATCAATGCCCTAAAAGCTTACAATTTTCGAAGACAGTGCTTGGTTACAACAAAAGTGGACTTAAATCTAATACAGTTAAAGCCCTTAGCTTGTACAAAAATAACTATAGTAAATACACAAAAAAAAAAAAGATCTCTCGCTCCAAGTCCTCCTAACTTATTGCTTTGGTAAAGGCATATCATCAGCACCTGAAATGTTTTTCCTACGTAGGGTGAGCCAAAGCCTAGTAGAAATAATCCAACACAGTATATAAATCTTAACAAAGCTATAAGGTGGATGCATATGCAATGTTTTTTGGTTACAGTGCATATGCAATACTTTTGCCAAAAACATTTTTATATTTCTTTAAAAAATACAATGCCAGGGCAATATCATAATCCATTAACCACTTCCATTACAATAGAAGATATGGCAGTGAATCACATTCTGAAAATTCCAAAACCAAAACAACCTTTCACAGAAATTTCATGCGTGGGAAACCGTGAGCCAGCATCCATGTAAACGTAGGCTATACAAGCACTACTATTGCCATTATTTCGTTCGCGGGATCGGTATTTATGTATACACGTGGTTTTTGGGACTTTTACCCTGGACGCACAGGCCAAGTTATTTGATGTAACAATAACTCCTTCCTAGATTCATCCCTTTTCGCAAAACGATAACATTTCCAATGTATAATAAGTGTGAGATGATGCTCAATGCAAATGAATAAGAAAATGGTTCCAATTCCCCTAATTTACATGTAATTTCTACAATAATCATAGCTATCCTCCGCCAATAGTCCAAAATAGATATTTCTAAATAGATAAACAGTTTTCAATAAAGATATACTCTCCAAATTTGCAAGAGGTGAGTGATAATACATATCCAACTCCACCATCTTCATCCACATGATTCCAATTTCATAATTGCAATCTCAATCTCATTGTTTATATAAAATCAACATTTGGGGCATTTTGGGAAAAACCCATTTTCTTTCCAAAATCAACCCTAAATATCAAAATCAACCATTTATTTCCAACCCAACATTATTTTCCACATCAAAGTCATTTTCACGGATCCATTAAAAAAAAAAAAAAACCCTTCTTTTAATTTTTACCCAAAACCCTAGGTTTGTTCCAAATCTTCCAAAATCTCAATATTGTTTAGGAATAACAAATAACTAAGTTAAAACTCATAAAAAGTGTGGAGATATCCCTACCTCAAGCTAGAACACGAGAGAGAGAGAGAGAGAGTAGAAAACTCAAAGACACCAAAAATCAACTTTGCTTCGATTAGAATGAAGCCTTCATCGAGCTCTATCTTTTTAACAAAGGCACGCGGGTGAAATGATCGACGGATCTAGGTGTATTTGAGGGAAATATGTGAGTTTTAGAGAGAGATTGAAAGAAAATAGGATTTTGAAATGTTTAGAGAGAGAGAGATGAAAAAGTGACTCAAAAATGGTTGTTTATGAACTTATATACACACAGCTTGCTCAAGCGGAAGATTTGTCGCTCGAGCGATTAGACACAATAAGTTTCTTCGAGCGTAGAATACAAACTCGTAGAAGTTTTACAGAAAGCAAACCATCGCTCAAGCGCAAAAAGTTTAGCTTGAGCGAAGAATACAACCTCCCAGTAATTTTGCAGACCTGTAAAAGTACTAAGAGTTCATAAAGACTATTTGTAGACACCTCATTTTTTACCACCCGTAAGACTTAGGCACTTGGTCCACCGCACTCGATGATGAAAACTGCATTGTGTGATTCGAGTTCTCGGCGAGGGAATCCAAAGTCGAGCCCCGAAGTAATCCCAAAACCCTCCTACTTGTCTCATTCTTACCTTGGAGGTTCATTTTTTACCATTGTGCCACCTTGAACTGAGTTTGAAATAGGGAAGTGGGGCAGCACATTAGGGCCCGGGGTTGCCCCATTGGCAGTCAGTCGTGGCTATTTGGGCCTGGCTGTGCCTCGATGGCGATACACACTATTCTGGGCAAGAGCCTGCCAGCTGTCTTTTTTTGAAGATATTTTCGACTTGTTTTGCTCAAATTCTATAAAAATGAAGTTATACCTCTGTTTTGAGGGCTGGGAAATTTCAAAAAAACCTATACACACAAGAGAGAGCTCATTCTTCCTATACAAGTCATCTTTAAGCCAACCTATCTCTCTTGACCAATATCCATACACCATACATCACCTTAGATCATAACCTTAGAACCTTGGTTGAGGCTTGAGCATAACAATTCAAGCTTGAAAGTGTGCTTGAACCAAGTTTGTGTTACAAACAAAAGCTTACTTGTTTGAGAGGTATAAGGTTACCACCTTCTCTTTTACTTCTTGTTCCATCTCTTGCTATCTACTTCTTGTGTTTTTATGTTGTCTTGAATCCATTTCAAGTGTCTAAGCTTGGGTTTGGATAGCTACCAAAGGGTAGAGAGAGTTAACACTCTTTTTTGGACCTTCACTTATAGCTCAAACCCTTGTTTTACACCATTTTCTTCACTTTCCAAATTGATTTTCAGAGTTCAAAAGAGGCTAAAAATCATGCTTCGAGGTTTCAAAGGTGGAGGGGTTAGCCACCCCTCCTTGTTCTTGCTTACTAGCTTTATTTTCTTTACTTGTTGTTTAGTTTTTTTGGGCTCTTTTCATGCACTTTGAGCCACTGTTTTTCACCTATTAGGGGCTATTTTAAGACTGTCCTAGGTTATTTAATTGGTTCAAGCTTTGATTAATTTGTTTTTTGTATCACAAGTTCTCATATGTAGCTTGTTGAATGTTGTTCTTAGCTTTTCTTTTATTGATTTCCATATTAAGAGCCTCATTTTAATAAGCAACTTACCATCCATTTCTTTCGTTTGATATTTGGTTCAATCGGTTGATGGTTATTCAAAACATGAGCTAAAGATGTATGCTTAATGGCTTAATTTCTACAGAGGTTCATCGTCAACGGCATGGTCTCTCTTTCATATTGCAAAACATTCCCATTTGACTTGGGTTTAAAATGAACCAATCGACATAAAGAACATAAGTTATATTGCTTGGGTTTGGCCGGACGTTATGCTGAGTCTATTGTGTTAAGAGTCGTCACACATCAATTCATGGTGTTTTGACGACCCTTGAAGCATTTTTACTTCCCCTTTTGAGCTCACTCCATGAAAAGGAAGAAAGATTGGTGTTGATTCATTGCATTCATTGATTTTTGTCCAAATCGTGGCCGAGATCATCAAGCAAGCAACTTGCTCATTGATGGTTTTGGAAACGACTCCACCCTTCTCTTGAGGCTTTCCATAACAGAGAAGTGTAATAGGAACAAACAGATGCTCAGAAAATTCTGTCTGCACTGTTTTCACCTCAGAACACAAAAACAGAGCTTTGCATGAAATTAGGGCACGACCGGCCTTATTTGGACCTGGTCAGGCTTCATTGGGGGCCGACTGGGCCCCAATGTTTGGTAAACAGAGTGTTTTGTAGAAAACATGAGACAATGGCTGAAGCTGAAACAGGGTAAATTCTAAGGAAGACAGACAGAGTTGCTTCTGAAAACCATCGCATGCATGCCATCCTTATGCTTTCTAGTTCTATTAAATGTTGTAAATTAATGCTCTCATTATCATTGCAATTAAATATAATTGGCATTATTGTAATAATTATGAATGTTTAGTGTTAAGTAACTTAGATAGTTAGTTTTATTGTGTACCCTTGTTGTAATAAATTAGGTAGCTAACCTATTTCTTATTATTAGTCTATAGCTTAGCTAATTAGTTATTTATTCATTCATTTGGTTTTGTAATAGTTGGTTTAATTTGGACACTTGGACATTCATTTGGACCCTCTTGCATAAGGGCAAATATGTACTAATGTTGTATGTCTTCCAATCCCCATTCTTTCTCCCTTTTATTTCTCCGCTTATAATGGTAGCATTATATTTACTTAGCATTTTCCATGACTTGCATCCATTCGTTTTACACACATAAGGGTTCGGCTTATCATTCTAACCAATGTCAAAATTCAAAATTCCTAGCTCGAATACGTGCTTCATCACATGCTTTGAATTGGTTCATATATTATGCTCATAGCCGAGCCTATTAAAAGTTGCATAAATGTGTGCGTTGCATTAGTCACATTACATTGTTTAGGAACATGCATATTTTCTAATTATTTTTATTTGTTTGGCTTGCCTTGGAGTACTAGGTGAGCGTTTATTGCTTTTGCATCTTGCATTGCGTGTAATTGTTGCCATGTCAAGCATGCTTTCTATGAGGCTAAATGCTTAGATGATATAATTGTTTGAATGCCGATGGATGAAGGCTAATTGCCAAAATTGGGACAAATTGATTAATTTACAAACTCACATTTCCAAGTGATGAGTATCAAAAACAATTTTCAAACAAACACAAAATCAAAGCGTTTCAACTTTTGCAAATTAGTCTATACTTATATGCAATACATAGTAATGTTAGTCTAATAAATTGGAACAAGAGCATATAATGTAAATAAGAATCACATCATAATTAGTAGAAGCCGATCTTTGATAGGGCAAGTGGGGTGCTCAATTCATGACATTCCCCTCTCGTACCTAAGTTCCTGAGCCGAGACACTTTGGTGATGGCGGATAAGTGGCATTTGGCACGAGTCTCGGGTTTCCTAAATTTTTGAAAAATATTTAGGTGGAAACTCTATAATCTGGCAAAGCAGTCCATTTTTGGCATTTGATTCAAATCGATTTTCTAAAAGAATTGTCAGATTTGGACTCTTTTGGTGTTTTCACTGTTTAACATTGCACTTGTGAAATCAAATTCAGAAGCACAGGAGTCCGAACTGTAGGGTTAGTCGTATCCGAAAGAAGCATGAAAAGCAAGCTACATCGCTCGAACGCAAGAAGTGACGTTCGAGCGAAGAAGCAAAATTCTAGGCAATAACCATTTGAATAACAAGCTACCAACCTGTTCCAAACGCAACCCACACAACTCAAAAGTCAAACTCAAAGAGAAATAAGGGGAAATAAGACAAGAACACCCATATACAACAATAAAACTTGGATCCAAAACATCAAATGGGTTAGGTCTAAACCAGAATCGCTATATGTTTGAAGGGAAAAAAAACTCTCCAAACAGGTGTGAATTTGAATCGCTGAAAAAGATAAAGCAAGGTGATCGGAGAGGCACTGATTCGGTCAAAAAATTTGAATTTGAATTCGAATTTTGGCTCAAAAGTTTGAATTTAATTCGTTAGGAATTCAAATTTTCCTGCAAGAATTTGAAAAAATTCAAACGAATTTTGTCCAAAAGATTAAAGGTAGGACCCAACCCACAACCTACACCACGACTCGGCCGAACGACGACGGCCGCGTGTACGCGTGTGGTGGATTTGGGTCAAACCCACTTTGTCTATAACTCCCCTCTTTACAAAACTTGGGGTGCCCTTGCAACCTATCCCAAGTGTGTCAACCTACGTATTATATAATCATACAAGCTCTCTTATTGTTTCTATATGGGACAACAAAAATAAGGTAACCCACATTTGTCTCTTCAACTTTCATTTCACGAAATCAAAAATGGCATCAACTTTCCATTCACCCATAAATGGTTTTCATGAACCGTCTTCACCGTGTGATTTGCCATGCGGTAAGGAATACGCCGTCACTTGGACTCACCCCAAAAGACGTTTGGACCCCACTTAAATTTGGCCTCAAAGTTGGCCCCAAATAAACTTATAAAATCAAAATTTCCAACAAAATTATCTTCAATTAGCACGAATCATCCCCACTAAATTACACACTATTATTGGAGCATGACTTGTCTTACTTTGCATGACTTGTCTGCCAATTTTCATACACAGTAAAAAAAAAAAAGCATTGTATAACATATATTCATAGTCTTGAATATATAATTTGAATAAATCTCAAAGTTAGGGGTGAAACCAAGAATTTTGTTCATGTGGGGCTACTGTATATGCATAAAAAAAAAATATTGAATTAGTTTTGATACGTTATTAATTGAATATAATTTTTTATATAAATATTGCAAAAGAAGTATTTCACAAGAAAACTAAATCTAATAAATAGCTTTTTCAGTTTTGAACTATTAGATCTCAATATACAATCGGTTAAACCAGTGTTGTAAGAAATTGATTGATTGATACAATCTAATAAATAAAAAGTGAAAAAATACTTAAATTTACATTCAATGGCATTGAATGTTACATGTTAGCTGATTTGTTTAGAAAGGACCTCAAGCCCCTCAAGTCCTTCATTTAGACTAGAGGGCTCTATTCAGGCCTGAAGGACTCACTACGAGTCCTATTTTGACGATCCAAACCATTCATTTTATCGGATACTTTGTGTATTTTATTTACACAAAAAAATTAAATCGATTTGATAATCGTAACCTATTTAATTCATCGAGTTTGTTATCAAAAAAATAGATGACAATTGTGTTTTTAAAAATATACCATTCATTTTTTTGTGGACAAAAGTAATGAATTGAATAGGTTACGATTATCAGATCGACTTAAATTTCTTGTGTGAATAAAATATACAAAGTGCTTGACAAAATGAACGGTTCAGATTATTGAAATGGGACCCATAGTGAGCCCCACAGGCTCGAACAATGCCCTCCAATCCGGATTATGGACTGGGGGGGGGGGGGGATCCACTTCCATTTAGAAATCAATCAACTAAAACCTAACCCCAGCCATGTCTTTGTGAATAAATTTAATAGTGAAGTTTTAAATTCTCTTGCATTACTCGTAAAAAAGTAAATATCCTATTTGATTTTTAAAATTCAAAACACAAATGACATGTTACTCTTGTTTTAATAAAATCAACTCGATAAAATTGATGCTATTATTAAAATTGTTTTAATAAATTGTTACCCACCCAAAAAAAAAAAAAAAAAAAAAACTCGATAAAATTGATGCTATTATTTAAAATGTGAAATAATTAGAAATCATTTCATTACACATTGCAAAATACTAATGAAATAAAAAGTTAGTAAAATAACTCTTATAAAATTAAAAAAGCATCCTGTTATATGTTTTATAAATACTCATAAATATAGAATTAATAATAAATTGTCAAAAATTGAAAAGGGTAGGGGCTTTCTTGGCCCCTACACAGTTCCTCTCCTACTCAAAGCTATGCAACTATATCTGAATCAAATCAAAACTAAAAAGGCTAAATATAATAAAATCTCAATTATGTTGTTAGGGTTTTATCTCTACTCTAAGAGTGAAAAAAATTAGCCACATATGATTGTAGAAATTACTATAACTCTCTTGGAAGAGTGTTTGGAAGAAAGCTTTCTCAATACTTCATTTTCTATCACTCTCCTCCACTTTTGATCAATCCAACCTCTCTATTTATAGAACAAATAATGTACAAAATCTTTCCTTCCCAAATATTTAGGGATTGTTCATAAACACAACCACTCATGGTTGAATATGGAGTATTTGGAAAGTCAAATTTAGTCGCTAGTTGTTGAACATATTTAGTCATACCTGATCTTTCATTTATATCTCACTCTACACTCCGAATTTTGACATAAGACTAGTTTCATCTGAAACTATATTTCTAGGGCTTTAATTTAGACACGAGATTTGCACGTTTGGACTTTAAATAAATGACATGATTTTTCAAAGTTGGCATATGCAATATATAGGGAGGCAAGCCAAATGAATGGGTTGAACTGAAAAAGAAAAAAGGCAAGGATGTCGTTGATGCTCCTATGGTTAACCTTGTTCCTACACCTCCTCCATCTTTATTGAATGCATTTGATATTCTCAATACTTGTGTAGCTAATGAGGAGGTTTCTTTTTGTGTGGATCTTAAGAGTGTGCTTAATGTGAATGAAGATATTTCTAATGTGGAGACTTCATAGGAAGAGAAAGAAATTGTCGAGGATGTGGGTAATATAAATGGATTAGCACCTAAACGATCTTCACGTCCCAAAGGAGCTTCTCAATCCCTTTTAGATGGAACATTTGTTATTCCATGGATAAAGCCATCTTCAAAAGTGAAAAATAAGAAAAACCTTCTTGAGAGAATTTGTTTATCAACAATCTTAAACTTACTCAAGAGGTTAACCTCTCTATCAAATCTAAGAAATCAAATTGTAAGACTCCTATGAAATCGTAGGTGTGTCCATTGATTATTGCTTGACCTAGCTTTAGTTTCTCCTTGTATATTAATCTACTTGTTAGATTTTATGTAGAAGTTAGACTTGTTTTTTCCCTCCTTAAAGGGTGGGTTGCCTCTGGGCGTGTAATGAGCCTCTGTGTAATATCTATTTTTTGGTATATAACTTATGACTTACCTACAAAAAAAAAAAAAAAAAAAAAAAACAAGGTATATGCAATATATCACGTGTATAGAATTTCAAATTCTTTTCCCTGAGTGTTCTTCCATTTTTTTTTTCCTTCAATATGGCTGAATTGAACAATGATTTGTAACCTTTTGAGTTAGCTTTCCAGCGTCGTTTGAATCATCTCCAGCCGATATCGTATGAAGGAGATATGCTCAAAATATCAAAATTGTTGCGCAAAGAACTTGCAACTCAAAAATTAAGCTAGTGTTTGGTTAATTTTCAAATCGTAGTTTGAAACTCAAAACTCTTGTTAAAACTTATAACCAAACAAAATTTTGAAAACTCTTTTAAAAAATTTGTCTAAAAAAACTCATAACCAAACAAATTTTCAATATTTTCAAAAATTCTATTTTTCTAAAAAAAAAATCAAAATTTTTTTTTTTTTTATATTTTGTTCCCTAAAATTATTTTTTAGTTTTATTTTTTGATTTTTTTGAAAAAATATTTTGTTATTTTTTTAAGTATTGGCCAAATAATTTGTTATGATTTGAATATTTTTAAAAAAAATTTAAAATATTTAAAATTTTAAATATTTTCAAATTTTAAAAAAATAAAAATTAATAAATAATTTTTTTAAAAAATATTTATTTTTTTAAATAACTTTTGTCTAAAATTTTTGAAATAATTAAAATAAAATAAAATAATTATTTTGTTCAAAAAAATAAATAAATATTTTTTTACAAAATAAAAATTTCAAACATTCAAAAAAAATAAATTAAATAAAAATTTTAGTTTCAAAACTCTTTTTAAAACTTATAACTAAATAAATTTGCAAAATATACAACTCAAAAATTAGTTTCAAAACTCATAACGAAACAAGTTTTCTCTTTTCAAAATTCATTTCAAAAACTTATTTTTTTAAATATAATTCAAAACTCAAAACTCATTTTAAAAACTAAACTAAACGGTGATTTTATTCTTAAATTTGATTAGACAATCATTTCTTCCAAAAATCTAAGTAAGTTTTGCAAAATTCATCATATTCATGTCATTTGAATGTAAAGACTTGAAAAATCTACAAATGCATAAAACAACTCAAAAATATCAAATAATAAAAGATAGTAGACTCATGAAGTGTATTTTTGAGAGCCTAGGCCACGTCGGTTTGGCAGATTAAGTTGGATGAGTTTGTTAGTGAAAGGATGGTTAGTGAAGAGATTCTTAATATGGAGATTGTTAGTGATGGGATTAAGTAAAAGTATGTTTGTTTTAATGATAGTGTGAGAGATAATTAGTGATGGGATTGTTGAATTATTTTTATATAAAATAAATAAATAAATTATGTCTATATTAAAAAAAATAAAAACAAATATTAAAACAAACAAGTGCACTTGGTAAAAAAAAAATAAAAATAAAACAATAAAATGTTTATATAAAATAGACTCAGTCTGCTTACTATTTTTCTAATCCCACCAAAAATTCAGCTAAGCTAATTTCCTTAGTGAGGGGGATTACTAATCCCTTCACACTAGCAATCCCCTCTCTGAAATCAATACAAAACAAGCTGTGGGTGAGACTGTGGCTCGACCTTTCGTGCTCATTTCGGAAGACGAATAGCCCTACAGTTCGGACTCCCGTGGTTCTAAATCTGATTTCACAAGTGCAATGTGAAACAGTGAAAATACAAAAAGAGTCCAAATCTAACAATTTTTTTTAGAAAATCGATGTTTGAATCAAATGCCAAAAATGAACTGCTTTGCCAGATTTCAGAGTCGCCACCTAAATATTTTTGAGAAATTTAAGAAACTCAAGACTCGTGCCAAAGGCCATTAGTCCGTCATCACCAAAGTGTCTCGGCTCGAGAACTTAGGAATAAGAGGGGAAGGTCATGAATTGAACACCCCACTCGCCCTATCAAAAATCGGCCTCTACTAATCATGATGTGATTTTTATTTACATTATATGCTCTTGTTCTGACTTACTATGTAACGCACACAAGATATAGACTAATTTGCAAGAATTAGAACATTTGATTTCATGTTTTGTTCGAAATTGTTTTGTAAATATGCCACTTGAAAAAGTGGGCTAAAATGGACATTTTAATCAAATTATCCCAATTTCAAGCAACTAGCCTTCATCCACAGACATTCAAACAGTTATATCATTTAAGCAATTAGCCTCATAGAAGTATGTTTGGACATGGTAACACAAACATTCTATGCATGATGCTAAAACACAAAATTACTCACCTAGTACTCCGAGTCAAAACAAAGCAAAATTATTAGAAAAAAAAAATGCATGTTCCTAATTAAATGCAATATGACTAATGCAACGCATACAATATGTATTTTTATAGGCCCGACTATGGGCATGGCATATGATTCTATTCAAGACATGTGATAAAACACATATTCAAGTAATGAATTTGAACATTAATATTGGGTTAGTATGATGAGCCGAGCCTTGAATGCATGCAAGACAATGGATGCAAAGCATAAGGATGCTAATTTTTTTTTTAAATGATGTTTTATTCTAACCATCGTAAGCGAGTAAATAAAAAGGAGAAAGATGTGGGGTTGGAAGACATACAACTTATTACATAATTGCACTCGTGCAAGAGGGTGCGAATTAAAGTCCGAAAGGTCCAAATTAAACTAATTATTACAAGACCGAATGAATAAATAAGCGAAGAATAACTAACTAACTACTTTATTACAACATGGATAATAATGATAAATAGACTAACTATTTAAGCTAACTAGCTATAACAATTACAAATAAACAATAATAAATAAATTAATTAATTACAACACTAGTCATGATGTAAGCAAGGATGCGCAAGAGTTGCATACACAATGTCCAAGAACAACTCTATCTGCCCCTGGCTTGCTCTATTTCACCTTCAGCCACTGCCCTCTATTTTCTGCAAAATACATTGCTGACCAAACATTAATGACCGGCCGGTCCTCAATGAAGCCCGGTCGTGCCTCAATTTCATGTAAAGTTCTGTTTTGTGCTCTGAAGTGAAAACAGTGCAGACAGAGTGTTCTGGACTCTATTTGTCCCTCTCACACTTCTCTGTTATGGGAAAACCTCGAGAGAATATTGGAGTTGCTTCCAAAACCATCAATGAGCAAGTTGATTGCTTGATGATTTCGGGTACGATTTTGGACAAAAATCAATAAATAAAATGAACAACAACCACCCCTCCCTTCTATCATAGAGTGAACTCAAAGAGGGAGGTAGAGACGCTTCAAGATTCATCAAAACATCATGAATTGATGTAAGATAACCATTGACACAATGGATTCGACATAACGTCCGGCCGAACCCCAAGCAGTATAACTCATTTTCTTTATGTGGGTTGGTTCATTTTAATCCAAATTCATTAGTCTTTATCATCCTTTAATCTATTAAGTCCAAGATGATTGTTATGTCCACTAGATATTACGTCCACTAAATGAGAAATATGTCAAACGGGAGGTGATTTTTAACATGAAAAAGAGACTACACCATTGGCAATGAACCTTTGTAGAGATTAAGCCATTATGCATAAATCGCTAGTTCACATTTTGAATAACTGTTAACCGATCAAAACAACTCTCAAATGAAAGAGATGAATGGCAATTTTATTATTAAAATGAAGTTCCTAAACATGGAAATGAGTTAAATAAAAGCTAAGAACAATATACAATAGGCTATGTAAGCAAACTTATGAGACAACAACCAAGCTAATCAAAGCATGAACTATTTAAACTACCTAGAACAGTCCCAAAACAGCCCTCAAGAGATAAAATAAAAATAAAAATAAAATTTAAAAAGTGTGGCTTAGAATGCATGAAAAGAGCCTAAAAATTTAATTAATAAAGAGAGAAAACATGACTAGTAAGCAAGAACAAGGAGGGATGGCTAACCCTTCAACTTTTGAAAACCCCAAAGCATGATTTTTAGCCATTTTTTAACTCTGAAAATCAGTTTATAGAACAGAGAAAAAGAGTGTAAAAGTAAGGGTTTGAGCTATAGGTAAAGGTGTAGACAGAGTGTAAACTCTCTCTACCCTTTTGGTAGCTCTCCAAACCCAAACTTAAACACTTGGAATATAATCAAAACAACATAAAACTACAAAAACTAGATAGTAAATGAAAGAACAAGAAGTAAAAGAGAGGATGACAAGCTTATACCTCTCAAAGAAGTAAGCTTTTGCTTACGATTCAAACTAAGTCTCAACATACTCTCAAGCTTGAATTATGGTGTTCAAGGCTCAATCAAGGTCCCTAGGCTAAGATGTGAAGGTACATATGATGTATGGATATAGGTTCAAGGTGATAAGTTAGCTCAAAGTGTTGCTTGCACAAGAAGAAGGAGAAGAAGGAGCTCTCAAGATGATGTAGAGGCTTTGTAGAAATTCTTCAACCCTCAAAACAGAAATATATGGTTGTTTTTATAGAATTTGAGCAAGAAAAGTCATAAATATCTTCAAAAATAGACAGCTAGCAGCCTCCTGCCTAGAACAGTATTTCTCGCTACTAAGGCACGGCCGGCCTTTAATAGCCACGGCCGGCCCTCACTGAGGCACCGTCGGGCCTCAACGTATTCCCCTGTTTTTCTGTTTCAGCCTCAGCATAGGGTGGCACAATGTGTAAAAATAGATTTCTTAGCTATAATCAGTGGGAATATGGAAGATTTGGTATTGTTTTTTAGCTTAAACATGACCCATTCGTTGAGACCTCGAACCACACACAACACCACTTCCATCATTGATCATTGAGTATACCAGGCAAAGTGCTTGAGCCTTGCGGGCGGTCAAAAATAGAGTGTCCACGGAGACCCACAACTATATCAATCCAGCCGGCCACCCACGCCAGTAAATAAACATGTATCAGAGGACAACAGACTAATCCCAACTCTTACTCTCATGATTTGATCTATTAATTTTATAAGTTATTGTGTATATAAATTATTAATGAAAACAATCGGATTGATTTGATAATTTTAACAATATGATCTCATCTTATTTTCCTTCAAAACATAGACAATAAAATATAATTTTGAATATACCATCTATTTAAAATTAATTAATTAAATTATATTGTTATAATTATTAAATCATTTTATATTTTTATAAATTTACGTGTGAAAATTTTAAAAATAAATAAATCGAACCAGTGACGTTAAGGCGTAAGATGGATTCGCAAGTGTGAAATGTATAGTCAAATCTTCCCTTTACCCATGAGCTCGTACAATCTGAAATACTATGGGGAGATGCCATATGGGTCGAAAAAGTGAAAATGAATGTAATGCATCCATTTTTCTTTTAAAAGAAAAAAAAAAAATCTCATTTAGTGTTTGATTTGAGTTTTTTGAACTAATTTTTTTAAAACTTGAATTTTTTATTTTTCGCATTTTTTTTATTTATAGTGAATATTTTTAAAATTTAAGAATTTTTTTTTTACTTTTTTAGATACAACTTATTTAGATGTGTCTAAAAAGTAAAATATTTATGAAAAATATTTTTAAAAATTAATAAATACACAAGAATATGAAAAATGTAATTATTTTCATTTTTTTTATATTTTTAGTATTTAGTGAATTTTTTAAAGATTTTTTTTACAAAAATTATACTTTTTAAGTGTATTTATGTTAGGTGTGTCTAAAAATTAAAAAGAATTATTTAAAATATTAAAAAAAAATCAATAAAAAAAATAAAAAAATAAAATTTTTAAAAAAATATTTTTAAAAATTCAAACCAAGCAAAATGAACTCTTTCTCTTTATTTATTCTTGATGTGTGGAATTCTAAATTTCTTTTAAATCCTTTCCTTATAAAGTAAAAAAATTGTCAAAACTGAATCGGCAGCATGTGATCCGCTCATTTTCTCAACCAACATAAGTGAAGGATTCTATTAACTTTTTTCCAACAGCTCAATCTTCTCAAAAGAAGCAACCCTGACAATGCCGAATTGCTTACACTACAAAGAAAAAAAACGTAAGGGCAAATTACACATGCACACAACCAAAAAAAACAAACAAACAAACTAACCTAAGGTTTAGCATGTTTTTCAAATTAAACTCCAGATCTTTAATTTCATCAAGAACTTTATTATGTAGATCTACACCCTCGTCCATCTCCATCCATCTCAGTTACTTCGTTTAACGTTGTGAGGATATATTTTTAGGGTCATGCCACGTGGCCGAGGTGTTGGCCGAGATGCTACGTGGACTAGCCAGATTTTCAAGATGATTGTAGTATTGCCAAGATCATGTGCGGTAATACAGGAATCCGAGATATTTGGATAGGGGACAAGAGTCCCACATAATTGATACGCTTAGTTCAGATAAGAATAAGACTTTTGAGGAGTTCATCCATATCTAACTAAGAGTCTGAAATAAGCATTGTGCTTGAATCCTATGAAATAAGATTTCTAAGGGATGAGAGCACTGTTGGCTATAAAAGTAAGGCACTCTTGTGGGTCTATAGTATGCTTTTACTTGTGCACTGAATACGTGTTTGATATCTTTAAGAGATAAGTTGATTGACTTGATCGTCGGAGTGCCCCTGGGTGGACGAGCCACTGTGGTATTCTTATCTTCTTGTTGGCAGGTGCTTGGTTTAATCTATTCTGCCACGTGCTGTCTAGCTTTTCATCTTTTACCTTGAAAGACAAGGTTGGGGAATCCAGAGGTGCCAAAAGTGGTTGATCAATCTGTTCAGGACTGTTTGGTTGTGAGGTAGGAAATCAGCACCCACAAGTTGGCACCGTCTATGAGAACTTAGTAGAATAGATAACTACCGCTGGACAAGAGATAAGAGTCGAGGATGACATGCACAATGAAGAAGAGAAGTACGTAGGTCCCAACGCTGGAGTAGGAAACGATGGCGATGAAGTGCATGACGTGAACCTTGAGGCCAACAACGTTACAAGGGATCGAAATGGCCTAAAAAGAGGTAACTAGGAAGAATACTACAACAAAAACGGTTGCTAGGTATAGAAAGAAAATGCCTGAGGAGAGACGACGAACTTAAGGACTTGGCAAACAAGTTGACAGATCTGCAAACTGTAGTGAACTTCATGATGCAGAGCAAGGTGATCCAACCGACATTGCCTTTACTAGAAACATCAACCCGTTCAGGACACACCAAAACTCAGAAGGAAGGACTAGCTACAATGCCAACAGTCCCCCAGCATGAGAAGAGGCCTGGGAATTCACATCGGCGATCCCAAAACGCCGGGCGAACAGAGTCACGGCGGGAAGAGTCCCATAGAACCCCAAGGACCAAGGGAATCCAGGTTAGGAGATCTCGGTAGGTTCACGAGCGGGGCCTTTGCTTTGACGACGTGGCAGACATAGAGAAGTCTAAAAGGACGCATCCCAACATGGGAAGCAGCGCACCAACTGAAGTTGACCAATAACCGAGCTCCTAGATGGTTGAAGGAGGACTTACGAGATTACCTCCAAATGAAGAGACAGGACGCCGAGATCACATCCATCACCCAACCGAAGACACCATTCTCGGTGGAGTTGAATGCGTTCAAGATGTTAACGAGATTCAGCATACCGAGATTCCAAATCTACGATGAAAAGTCTGACCCAAACTTCCATGTTGGTTTATATCTAAATGTGATGGCTTTGTGGAGTGGGAATGAATAATTACTATGCAAGATGTTCCCATCGACATTCGGGAAAATAGTGTCGGACTGGTTCCACAAATTGCTGAAGGGGTGTATAAAGAGCTGGGAAGGCTTGGCTGAGATATTTATGGCCAAGTTTGTTACAAACAAGCTATAGCCATTGAGGATTCATTCCCTATTAGCTTTGAAGATAAATGATAGTGAAGGCCTTAGGGCTTACGCCAAGAGGTATTACGAGGTTTACAGTCGGATCTCGGCTTGTAACCAGGAACTTGTGGTCGAGTCTTTTAAGAACAACTTAGAAGATGATTGCCTGCTTCAGCAATGCCTTGCAAAGACCCTCCCAAAAAACATGAAGGATCTCATGACAAGAATTGAAAAGTACGCAAGGGCAAAGGAGGACAAGTGTAACAACCCTCGTATTGACTATCGTTTAACCACTGAATTATATACTGATTAATGCTAAACTGAACCGCTAATGACTGATAATTGAACTGATTAAAGTACTGGACAGACTGATTGGAATCGAAACTGAAACTGAATAAGTTTGTCTATTGAATTGCATATTGTATCTGTTGACTTATGTGACTATCTGTTTGATTCATATGTTTAAACCGCTAATTAGAGGCCTTATCGGCGGCCGATTTAGAAACCGTTTGATGTTTTAAAATCAGTAGAATAATTGTGATTTAATGATACATTTATCTGAAAATTGATTAGGAATGATTAAACTAGATTAAAACGAGTTTATTGCAAACTTAGACTTATTTACGGAATTGCCACCCATAGTGGGCCACTTAGAATTTTATATTGGACTTCATTACATGTTGAACAAAGCTTTTCATCAGCCTTCTAATTGCCTATGACCGACCAAAGAGAGAGAGTAGAGGGAGAATTTGAGAATTAAGCTCATTTGTTGATTTTGCTTGGAGATTGCTTGGAATTGGAGTGTAACTTGGCTAAATTAAGCTTACTAGACTTGAAATCAACACTCTAGGTAAAGAATCCATTGTCTTCTTGTCATCTTGGAGCTTCATATTGCATGATTCTTGCTCAATTGTAGAATTAAATCATGTTTGAGTCCATATAGGTTGATTCATGCTAGAATTCATGCATGCATGTTGAATTTGTGGACTTTTGAAATTGAATTCTTGAGAATGATACATGCATGTCCATGTTTTTATCATAGTCCATGTTTTCAAGTTGTTTTCAAAGATTGGAGCTCAATAGAGCAAGATTTGAACCTTGATTTTGGTTTAAAGTTCATGCATTGCATGATTACAAGTGTTCTTGAAAATGAGTTTGAAAAATGGCTTTAATTGACCAACTATTGGCCCTTGCATGTGCAAATTAGCTTTTAAAACTTGTTGTACATTGAGTTTAAAGTGTTTTCCCAGATTTTGGGCTCAAGATGTGGAGTTCTGGATGGTTGAATACTTGGTTCGAACTTGGGAGACAAATCTGGAAATTCCAGATTTTGCTTCCTCGCTCGAGCGAAGGATTCCTCGCTCGAGCGAGCCCTTTGGTTTTGCAATCTCGCTCGAGCGAGCATCGAGCGTGGTATCGCGCGTAAAAATCCAACAACCAGTACTTTTACTGTTTCATCAGACCGCTCGAGCGAAGGATTGTTCGCTCGAGCGAAGCCTTTGATTTTGCAAGCTCGCTCGAGCGAAGGAAGGCTCGCTCGAGCGAGGTGCCTATTTCCAGCAACTTTTGAAAAATGCCTTCCAACTGTAATTTTGCATCTTCATCTCATCCTAGGCATTCTTAGGCCTAGTTTAAGACATCTTAATGAGGATTTAAGCATAGAACCACACCGAGAAAATTTAGGGATTTAATTATCATCCTTTCCGACTGTAAACTTAGTGTGTGTTCTATTTATTGACTGCTTAGGGTTGGCTCACGAGGACACGCTCTAGCTACTGATAGCCCAATCACTGTGAGTAACAGATTGTGTAAAGATATGTTCAAAATGGTTATATTTTGATTACTGAACTGAACTGTTTATTGAACTGATATAGTTTATTGAATGAATGTATGTCCCAGATTTCGAATCAGACATTGTGGCATCCTTAGCACCCACTGTTATTGACTGTTACAGAGCTCTGTCGGTTTCCTTGTGGAACCATACTGTTTATTGATTGATGGCCATCATTAATGTTGGGTCTATCAAGGCCCGGTCCTTTTGGACCTACTGTTTATAGGCTAATGGATGTACCACATATGACTGATTGATTGAAATACTGATTGACTGAAATACTGAAAGATTGTAATACTGTATAATGAATTGATTTCATTAATGTAAGGACATTCATTCATAACCTCTTTACGCATTATGTTATTCACTGGGCTTTAGCTCACTGTTTATATATATATGTAGGTTCTCAGCAGCCAGGTCGGAGCTAGGGGCGTGGGTCCCCAGCTTTTGTCACTGTATGCCTGCCTCACGGCGAGGTTCCTAGTTGCCATGCCATGGCTTTGGGGTTTTTGTTTTCCCCTGTCTGTCTCATGTACTATTTTGGGACTATCAGATAGTATTCTTATCGATCGCATCTTGTTCTCAAGGGATTAGGTTCCCGTACTGAATGATTGTAAATGATTGTATAGACTGTACTGTTTTGAAAAGTATGAATGCATAAAAATGTTTTTGGCATACAGATTTTCACAGCTCAATGGACACTAGTTATTTATTGTATTGGCTTCCGCCAGCTCAGTACTGCTTAATTGTATTCGCTTCAGAGGCCTTCGGTAATCTCGGATTCATCGGCGATTCTGATGCTAAGCCCATAGGGCCGGGTTTGGGTCGTGACAGAGTGGTATCAGAGCGATACATAACCACAAGTTATACCGCACACACGTGTCCAAATGAGCTATAGGGTGTCCTAGAAAAGTAATTAGGGCATCTCATGAACTTGAAAAGTGTGTGCTTATGACTGACTGATTATATGTTAAAGTGTTAAACTGTTTAATTGTACAACTGTTTATAATGATAGCTGTTATAACTGCTTATAGTGAAATGGATAATGCAAATGAACCTGAATCATCATCCTCTGAGGCCAGAATGGCCAGACTTGAACAAATGATGGGATTGATAATTGAAAGACTGGATCAACAACCGAACCAACAGCCCCCACCTCCTCCTCCTCCGGTGCAACCGGAACAGAATGTACAGAATATGAATGTTAATGAGGTGGACATTATTGCACTGACCCATAAGTTCAGCAAGATGAAACCGCCGTCCTTCCAGGGAGGCTTAGAACCGTTAAAGGCTGAAGCTTGGCTTCTTGAGACTGAAAAGTTGTTTGAAATGTTTCCGTGTTCCGAAGTCAACAAAGTACTATTAGCAACCTTCACCCTTCAGGAAGAAGCAAGAAGGTGGTGGATGTTGACCCGTGAGGCGAATACTATTGTGACTTGGACTCAGTTTAAGGAGTCCTTCTTTGAAAAATATTTTCCCCAGTGCATCAGAGACAGAAAAGTGACTGAGTTTGAACAGCTAAGACAGGGCAATATGTCTGTGGCTGAGTATGAGAAGAAATTTACTGAACTTGCTAGATATGCACCGCATATGGTGGATACCGAATATAAGAAGGCCAGAAGGTTTGAAGGAGGCCTTATTGCTAATATACAGGACAGAATTAGTGTTTTGAAAATGCCAACTTTTGTGGGTGTTCTCGACCGAGCGTTGATGGCCGAGATAAATATTGCAGCGGTAAAACAATCTGAAACACCAACAACTGAATGGCAAGGTAAAAGGCAGGGTTTTAAATTTAAGAAAGGCAAGCATAACCCAGCAAACAAGAAACAGAATACGGGGTCGACGACTAGCCCCAGCCAAGGGAGTGGGTTTACTCCACCCTGCTCCGTATGTGGCAACAAGCACAAAGGGGTTTGCTATCAGATTTCTGGAGCTTGTTTCAGGTGTGGCAAGGTGGGCCACAGAGTAAAGTCAAGACTAAGCGCAAAGTAAAGATCACCGCAACACCAAAACCTAATCCCAAAGCTACCGGGAAGGAGCCTTTGAGGCAGGGCCGAGTGTTCGCCCTAGTGCCGGGAGATGTCCAGAATACCGAGACCGTCGTGTCAGGTATTCTTTCTATTTGTACTCAAAATGCATATGTATTGATTGATTCGGGGTCTACACATTCCTATGTGTCGTATGCTTTTTCGAGAAAATTGAATAGACCCTTAGAACCCATGAACTATTTGCTAGCTGTATCGTCACCTGTTGGGGGATCCATGACATGTGCATATATGTATCCTGCTTGTGAGATTATTGTTGGGGATATGCACCTATTTATTGATTTACTACCATTGAACATAGATCATTTTGACGTAATATTGGGGATGGATTGGCTACAAAAATATCGTGCTACCATTGATTGTGTGACAAAACAAGTTATTTTCCGTCCACCTGGTTTGCCTGAATTTGTATTTAGTGGAATTGGAGTGGTACCTCCCCCATACTTAATTTCTTCTGTGAAAGCCATGAAACTGATTAGAAAGGGGTGTAAGGGGTATTTCTCAGATTGACTGTGGTTCATCGATAGTGTTAAAACTGATGTGAATTGCATTCCTATAGTCAGAGAATTCCCAGATGTGTTTCCAGATGATCTACCAGGGGTAGATTTGATTGACAGGGAGATTGAATTTACAGTTGATGTGATTCCGGGAACACAGCCAGTGTCTAAAACTCCTTATAGAATGGCTCCAATCGAATCGAAAGAATTGAAAGTACAATTGCAGAACTTAGACAAGAAGTTTATCGACCCAAAGATTTCACCGTGGGTGCACTGTTTTGTTTGTGAAGAAGAAAGATGGCTCATCGAGATCGTATTGACTATCATGAATCGAACAAGGTAATCAGAAGAATAAATATCCATTACCGCGTATTGATTATTTATTTGACCAGTTACAGGGTGCACAAGTGTTCTCCAAAATTCATCTTAGATCGGGGTATCATCAACTGAAAGTCAAACCGGAAGATATTGCTAAAACTGCTTTTAGAACGAGGTATGGCCATTATGAATTTTTAGTTATGCCGTTCGGAGTTACGAATGCCCCTGCTGTATTCATGGACCTCATGAACAAAATTTTTAAACCGTACCTTGATGACTTCGTTGTGGTATTTATTGATGACATACTGATTTATTCTAAGACTGTTGAAGAACATGAACATCATTTGAGGCTTGCCCTGCAAACCTTAACAGAACAGAAACTGTATGCTAAACTGTCTAAATGTGAATTCTGGCTTGACCATGTTATGTTTTTGGGACATGTTGTTGGCAAGGATGGAATTTCTGTTGATCCGCAGAAAATTGAAGCTGTAGTGAACTGGCCTAGACCAACGAATGTAACTGACGTCCGAAGCTTTTTGGGATTGGCTGGATATTACAGAAGATTTGTCAAAGACTTCTCCAAAATTGCCTTACCACTGACTCAATTGACTCAGAAGGGGGTATCATTTGACTGGACTGACCAAAAGGAATCAGCATTTCAGGAGTTGAAAACTAGACTTGTGACTGCACCGATTCTGACTCTACCTTCAGGTACGGATGGTTACACTGTTTTTAGTGATGCTTCTCATAAAGGTTTAGGGTGTGTTTTGATGTAGAATGGGAGAGTTATTGCGTATGCTTCCCGACAGTTGAGACCACATGAAAAGAACTACCCGACTCATGACCTAGAACTTGCTGTAGTGGTTTTTGCACTGAAAACTTGGCGTCACTATTTGTATGGAGCAACCTGTGAAGTGTATACTGACCACAAGAGCCTGAAGTACTTTTTCACACAGAAAGAATTGAATATGAGGCAGCGGAGATGGCTGGAACTGATTAAAGATTATGATTTACAGATTTTGTACCATCCGGGAAAAGCCAATACCGTTGCCGATACATTGAGCCGAAAGTCAATTGTCAACTTAGCGTGTTTACTCACCGGACAGAAAGAATTGCTTCGTGATCTTGAAACATTTGAGGTTGAAGTTGTTTTGAGAGAACAAGGTGGAACCATAGCTGCTATTTCTGCTGAACCAGCCTTGATTGAGGAAATTAAAGAAAAACAACAACTAGATGATTTCTTGAAAAAGGTTATTGAAGAAAGAGATTCAAAACCGAGACCGGGGTTCAAATTTGACAACAATGTATTGAAATTTCAAGACAGACTGTGTGTACCAAATGACACTGAATTGAAAAGAAGAGTTCTGCAAGAGGGCCACAGTTCGAAGTTTTCTATTCACCCAGGGAATACGAAAATGTATCAAGATCTGAAACAGAATTTCTGGTGGCCAGGAATGAAGAAGGAAATTGCCGACTTTGTGTCCAAATGCCTTCATTGCCAACAAGTCAAAGCTGAACATCAACGACCTGCCGGATTATTGCAACCCTTACCCATACCAGAGTGGAAATGGGAGCATATCACGATGGATTTTATCGTTAGATTACCGCTCCCAGAAAGGTATGGACTCTATTTGGGTTATTGTTGATAGATCGACTAAATCGCAGACACTTCTTACCTATCAAGACAATCTATAATGCGGACAAATTGGTCATTATCTATATTGATGAAATTGTGAGATTGCATGGAGTGCTCAGATCTATTGTTTCGGCTGTGATTCAAGTTTACATCGAGGTTCGCAGAGCCTCTGATCGCATTGGGTACTGAATTGAGGCTGAGTAGTGCCTATCATCCTCAGACAGATGGATAGTCAGAAAGGACGATCCAGACTCTAGAGGATCTACTGAGAATGTGTGTCCTGGATTTTCAGGGAAACTGGGAAAGTCATTTGCCGTTGGCTGAATTCGCCTACAACAACAGCTACCATTCGAGTATTGGAATGGCGCCTTTTGAGGCATTGTATGGCAGGAAATGTAGATCTCCAATCTGCTGGGCAGAAGTTGGAGATGGGCCTTTGCTTGGGCCCGAGATTGTATACGAAACGACCGAGAAAAAGAAATTGATACAAAGAGACGAAAACCGCATGCAGTAGAGAAAAGTTATGCAGATGTCGAAGACGATAGAGAATATGAAGTGGGTGATCATGTGTTTGTGAAAGTGACACCAATGAAAGGCCGACCGCTTTGGAGTCAAAGGCAAGTTAGCGCCAAGATATGTCGGACCGACGATTATTGAGAAAATCAATCCGTGGCATCAAGTTGCACTTCCTCCTGAAATGGAGCATATACACAACGTCTTCCACATTTCGATGTTGAGAGACTATCTTCGGGATCCGTTTCATGTGATTGAGCCTACTCGTATCGTGTTGAGTGATGACTACACTTATGAGGAACGGCCTATGCAGATTGTAAACAGGCGGATCAAGAAACTAAGGAACAAGGAGATCCCGCTAGTGAAAGTTGATTGGCAGAACCATGGTGGTGTGTATGCCACTTGGGAAAGGGAAGATGACATGGCTAGGCGATATCCTGATTTGTTCCCGAACCTGCTTTTCTTCAAGCGAAGGTAACGAGTTTAGAGGACTAAACTCCTTATAAGGAGGAGATCAGAATAACCCTCGTATTGACTACCGTTAACCTTTGAATTATATCTCGATTAATGCTAAATCGAACCGCTAATGACCGATAATTGAACCGATTAAAGTATCGATGATCGATTGGAATCAAATCAAATCGAATAAGTTTGTCTATTGAATTGCATATTGTATCTGTTGACTTATGTGACTATCTGTTTGATTCATATGTTTAAACCGCTAATTAGAGGCCTTATCTGACGATTTAGAAACCGTTTGATGTTTTAAAATCAAGAGAATAATTGTGATTTAATGATACATTTATCCGAAAATTGATTAGGAATGATTAAACTAGATTAAAACGAGTTTATTGCAAACTTAGACTTATTTACTTTAATTGCCACCCATAGTGGGCCACTAGAATTTTATATTGGACTTCATTACATGTTGAACAAAGCTTTTCATCAGCCTTCTAATTGCCTATGACCGACCAAAGAGAGAGAGTAGAGGGAGAATTTGAGAATTAAGCTCATTTGTTGATTTTGCTTGGAGATTGCTTGGAATTGAGTGTAACTTGGCTAAATTAAGCTTACTAGACTTGAAATCAACACTCTAGGTAAAGAATCCATTGTCTTCTTGTCATCTTGGAGCTTCATATTGCATGATTCTTGCTCAATTGTAGAATTAAATCATGTTTGAGTCCATATAGGTTGATTCATGCTAGAATTCATGCATGCATGTTGAATTTGTGGACTTTTGAAATTGAATTCTTGAGAATGATACATGCATGTCCATGTTTTTATCATAGTCCATGTTTTCAAGTTGTTTTCAAAGATTGGAGCTCAATAGAGCAAGATTTGAACCTTGATTTTGGTTTAAAGTTCATGCATTGCATGATTACAAGTGTTCTTGAAAATGGGTTTGAAAAATGGCTTTAATTGACCAACTCTTGGCCCTTGCATGTGCAAATTAGCTTTTAAAACTTGTTGTACATTGAGTTTAAAGTGTTTTCCCAGATTTTGGGCTCAAGAGGTAGAGTTTTGGATGGTTGAATACTTGGTTCGAACTTGGGAGACAAATCTGGAAATTCCAGATTTTGCTTCCTCGCTCGAGCGAAGGATTCCTCGCTCGAGCGAGCCCTTTGGTTTTGCAATCTCGCTCGAGCGAGCATCGAGCGTGGTATCGCGTAAAATCCAACAACCAGATTTTATCGTTTCATCGATCGCCGAGCGAAGGATTGTTCGCTCGAGCGAAGCCTTTGATTTTGCAAGCTCGCTCGAGCGAAGGAAGGCTCGCTCGAGCGAGGTGCCTATTTCCAGCAACTTTTGAAAAATGCCTTCCAACTGTAATTTTGCATCTTCATCTCATCCTAGGCATTCTTAGGCCTAGTTTAAGACATCTTAATGAGGATTTAAGCATAGAACCACACCGAGAAAATTTAGGGATTTAATTATCATCCTTTCCGACTGTAAACTTAGTGTGTGTTCTATTTATTGACTGCTTAGGGTTGGCTCACGAGGACGCGCTCTAGCTACTGATAGCCCAATCACTGTGAGTAACAGATTGTGTAAAGATATGTTCAAAATGGTTATATTTTGATTACTGAACTGAACTGTTTATTGAACTGATATAGTTTATTGAATGAATGTATGTCCTGTATTTCGAACTGTATTGTGGCATCCTTAGCACCCACTGTTATTGACTGTTACAGAGCTCTGTCGGTTTCCTTGTGGAACCATACTGTTTACTGACTGATGGCCATCATTACTGTTGGGTCTGTTAAGGCCCGGTCCTTTTGGACCTACTGTTTATAGGCTAATGGATGTACCACATATGACTGATTGATTGAAATACTGATTGACTGAAATACTGAAAGATTGAAATACTGTATAATGAATTGATTTCATTACTGTAAGGACATTCATTCATAACCTCTTTACGCATTATGTTATTCACTGGGCTTTAGCTCACTGTTTATATATATATGTAGGTTCTCAGCAGCCAGATCGGAGCTAGGAGCGTGGGTCAGTCCCCAGTTTTGTCAGCCAGCCTGTATGCCTCACGGCGAGGTTCCTAGTTGCCATGCCATGGCTTTGGGGTTTTTGTTTTCCCCTGTCTGTCTCATGTACTATTTTGGGACTATCAGATAGATCTTTATCGACTGCATCTTGTTCTCAAGGGATTAGGTTCCCGTACTGAATGATTGTAAATGATTGTATAGACTGTACTGTTTTGAAAAGTATGAATGCATAAAAATGTTTTTGGCATACAGATTTTCACAGCTCAATGGACACTAGTTATTTATTGTATTGGCTTCGCCAGCCCTCAGTACTGCTTTAATTGTATCGCTCAGAGGCCTTCGGTAATCTCGGATTACTGGCCAGTTACGGTGCTAAGCCCATAGGGCCGGGTTTGGGTCGTGACAACAAGAAAGCAAAGAAGACGGGTGTAGTAAAGTAGGGGAAGAGAAACGGCTCGCCATAGCGTAGCCGAGGAAATAACATTGCCGACAAGTCGAAACCTGGATTGAAGGCTATATAGGCTATGAGCACAGTTTTCCAGGCCCTTGTTTACAGGGTCTTGGAAAGGATTAGAAATCAATCCTACTTTAGGCCATCGCAGAAGACCCTTGGGAAGTATATGGGCAGAAACCTCAAGAAAAGTTGCGCCAACCACGACGAGAATGGGTACACGACTCAGGGGTGCAGGGCCCTGAAATAGCACCTGGAGGATCTGGTTAGACAAGCACACCTGAGGGACTTGATAGACGAAGCGAAGACACAAGAAGAATAGGCAAAGTTAGAGCTCCTCTTGTAATGCTCCAAAAAATATAACAATAAAACCATTTCACAATGTTTGCCAATTAACAATACATTTCAGAATATCATATCTTTACATCCATATGATCCCATTGTAGAAAAGATGACACATGTGATACATTCATAAGCCCTAACCGAAAATCTATAGCATGTGTCATATGCAAAATATATGAAATAAGAGTTAAACAGATAAATGAATGTCTTAATGGCTACAACTTTCCATGTTAATACTTGGTTACAATAAAAGTGAGTTTGAAACTCAATACAAATAAAGCTCTTGATTTGTACAAAAATAATTACGACAATAACAAAAGAAGCTTTTGGCTCCAAGTCCTTCCAAGCTACGATATTGGTGGAAGCATATCACCAGCATCTGAAAATGGTTTTCCACATAAGGCGAGCCAAAGCCTAGTAAAGAAACTCTATCGTAGTGTATGAATCTTAACAAAGCTATAAGATGAATGCATATACAATGCTCGTGTCAAAACATTTTATATCTCTTTCCAAAAACTATGCAATGCCAGGTTTATATCATAATTCATGGAATCATTTCCTTTACAATAAAAAACAGGGCAGTGGATACAACACTGGGAATCTCTAGGACGTATCTGCAAGTAGACTATAAGCACTACCAATTGCCATTTTTACTGGTATTAACCAAAAGGCCCGATATCTTTTTGCGCTGGTCTAGACTTTCACCGAGGACACATAAGCCAACATAATACCACAACTACACTCCTACCCAAATTCACCAAGGTATTCACCACTTTTTCTCAAAACAATAAACATTTTCAATATGTTAAATATGTTACAATGCTCGATGCAAATAAATAAGAAATTAGTTTCAATTCACATAATTCTCATGCAATCTCTACAACAATTATAACTATCCTTCACTGATAGCTCAAAATAAATATCTCTAAACAAATAGATAATTTCTGATACATATATATTTTCCAAATTCTCAAGATAGGAGTGGTAATGCATATCCAACTCCTCCACCACCATCATCATCATCATTCCAATTCCATAAAACTTACATCATTTCCATTTCCTCTTTACAAAATCAAATATTCGCATTTTAGGATAAAATTTCATTTTCTTTATAAATCAATTCCAAGGATAAAAATACATCATTTTGCCACAACCCAACCACATTTTTAAGTCCACAACCCTTTTCAAGAACACATTTCAAAGCCTCCTTTTGATTTCAAACAAAAACCATAGATTTGTTCAAAAATCCCCAAATATCAAGATTTTTTTTTTTTTTTTTTTTTTTTACAATAGACAAATAACCAAGTTAAAAATCATACTAAAGTGTGGAGAAATTCCTATCTCAAGCTAGAAGACAAGCAAGAGCAAGGTTGAAAGTTCAATGGAGTCAAAAATGGACTTTGCTCCGATTAAATGGAAGCTTTAGGTAAGCTTTACCTTTTTATCAAAGGGACTAGGATGTAGAGATCAATGGATGATAGTGTATTTGAGGGTTGAAGATGAGTTTTAGAGAAAGAGTGTGTAGATTTAGGGTCTTGAAATGTTTAAAGAGAGAGAGAGAGAGAGAGGTATGAAAAAGTGACTCAAAAGGTGACTTTTACGGACTAATAGACGCGCAGACCGCTCAAGCGACCAAAATGCTGCTCGAGCGAGTAGACACAAAATCCGACACTGCTCGAGCGAACAAAGTACCACTCAAGAGGGAAAACCACCCTCCTAGTACTTTTGCAAACCAGCAAAAGTACTTAGAGTTCTAAAAGACCGCTCAAGCACAAGAAGGACTGCTTGAGCCAAGACCGCTCGAGCGCAAGAAACACCGCTCGAGCCAAGACTGCTCGAATGCAAGAAACACCGCTCGAGCAAAGAATGCCATACTCCTAGTAGTTTTGCAAACCTGCAAAAGTACTGGAAGTTCTCAAAGTTCGCTCGAGTGCATGAAATTTCGCTGGAGCGAACAAGCTAAAATCTGGGTAGCAACACTTTTGAAAAATTAACTCCCAACCTGTTTCAAACACAACCAAGACACTCCAATAATCAATCTCAACAAGGGATAAGATGGAAGAAGACATGAACAACCATTAAGACAAGAAATCTCGGACCCAAAATAATGAACGAGTCAGGTTTAAACCAGAATCATTATAACCTCCCTCTTAAGCAATTTCGTCCCCAGAATTTTAAAATCAACACAATAACCACTGTATTTAAATCAATTACAACAACTCATAACCATGACCTATCCACCGGTCATTCATTCTCATAACAACGATAAACAAGGTTCTCAATACTGAATATACAACTCACTTTTTCAAAACATACACAATGTTTACATCTAATCAACATAACAAGATTTTCATTGCAAGTTTCAAATATTAACAAAAAGGTTCAGATACTTCTCACGGCCTTCTGCCTTACGCTCTCAAGTCGCTTCTTCAACACCATGGTGTCTGCACAACATCTTTACCAATGGAATTGTCTTGCCTCACAAGACTTGGTCCCGTGTATATAGGACTCTAACTGGTCTCTCTTCATATGAGGCATCCTCATCTACCTCTAACTCGGTCCACTCCAACACATGTGAGGGATCTGGCTCATACTTCCGAAGTAAACAGATATGAAACATGTCATGAACCCCGGAAAGTTGTGGCGGCAAGGCCAAACGATAAACTACCTCTCCAATACGCTCTAAGATCTCAAAAGGCCCAATAAATTTAGGAGACAACTTCACTCTTTTCCTAAACCTCATCAAACCCCATCTAGGTGATATTTTTAAAAAGACGTGATCTCTTACCTCAAATGATAATGGTTTCCTCCTACGGTCGGCATAGCTCTTCTGATGACTCTGAGCCGAAACCAACCTCTTACGAATAAGTGAAACCTTCTCTGTCGTTTTCCAGACCAACTGAGGACCTAACATAGGTGCGTCACCCACCTCAGCCCAACATGTAGGAGATCTACACGGTCGGCCATACAAGGCCTCAAACGGTACCAATACTCGCCTGAAAGCTATTGTTGTAGGAAAACTCCACTAAGGGAAATGTCTTTCCTACGACCCCTTAAAGCCAAGAATACAACTCCAAAGGATATCCTTTAGGATCTGAATGGTACGCTCTAACTACCTATCATTCTAAATGTCAATCTAGTGCCCATGGCATTTTGTAGGCTCTGTTACAACCGAGCAATGAAACGTAGATCTCTATATGAAACAATAGTCACGGGGACCCCATGAAGTTGAACTATGTCCCTAACATAAAGGTCCGCAAGGTAATCTACTGAGTCACTCACGTGCGTAGGTACAAAGTGTGTTGACTTGGTTAACCGATCTACTATCACCCATATGGCATCATTAACCCGTTGAGTCCTCAGAAGACCCACAACAAAATCCATCATGACATGCTTCCATTTCCACTCGGTTATAGGCAAGGGTTGCAACAAACCTACTGGCCTCTAACGCTCGGCCTTCACTTGTTGACAAGTAAGGCACCTTGAAACAAACAAGGCTAGGTCTTTTTTCATCCCCTTTCACCAAAAATGGCAACTAAGGTTGTGGTACATCTTTGTGCCTCTTGGATGTACTGCAAGGCGCGAATGATAGAACTATCAGAGTACCTCCTCTCTATAAGACTCCGTCATGAAAAGACGGTCAAGATATCTAACATTAGAGTCAGAATATAAGCCCTTCTCTACCTTCCCTGTAGATATCTTCTCGCGGATGGATTCTACCTCATGATCACCCCGCTATGCTTCCACAACTCGACTCACAAGTGTTGGTTGTCCAACCATAGTAAACAAAGCTATCGACTCAACAAACTCGCCAAGATGTAAGTCAAACTTGCCAATAGCACCCAACATCTCTCATTCCCAGATGGCAATACTAGCTACACTACTAATGGATTTCATACGCAAGGCATCAGCCACTACATTGGCCTTCCTCGGATGATAATGCAACTCGAAATTGTAATCCTCCATAAACTCCATCCACCTTCTATGCCTCAGATTTAAATCTTTCTGTGAAAACAGATACTTAAACTCTTGTGATCGGAGAATACCTCAAAACTCTCACCATACAAGTAATGTCTCCAAATCTTCAAGGCAAAAATCACTGCTACCAACTCTGAGTCATGAGTAGGATAGTTTCTCTCGAGTATTTTCAATTGACCTAAGCCATATGCTACTACCTTCCCTTCTTGCATCAAGACATAGCCTAAATCTTCCTAAGACGCATCACAATACACTTAATAGCCCAAACCCCTCTCCGAAATAATCAACACTGGACCAGTGGTAAGTCTAACCTTAAGTTCTTGAAACGATTTCTCGCAAGTCTCACTATATACAAACTTAATTCCCTTCCTCGTCAGTCTACTCAACAGTGAGGCTAATATAGAGAAATCCTTCACAAAACGTCAGTAATACCCAGCTAACCCCAAGAAACTCTAGATCTCAAAGGCATTCTTAGGTTGTTCCTAATCTTGCATTAGCCCTACTTAGAAGAATCTACAATTACCCCTTCTCCGGATACCACATGGCCTAAGAATTTCACCTCCTTCAACCAGAACTCACACTTCTCAAACTTAGCATACAATTTGTGGGCTCTAAGCAACTCAAGTACAATCCGTAAGTGTTCCTCATGTTCCTCCTCAGAGGGTGAGTAAATCAAGATGTCATCAACAAAGACAACTACAAAATAGTCTAGGAACTCACGAAAGATCCGATTCATCAAATCTATAAACAAGGCCGGTGCATTGCTTAACCCAAAAGGCATCACTAGGAACTCATAATGGCCATACCGAGTATGGAATGCCGTCTTTTGGATATCCTCTTCATTCACTCTCAATTGATGATAACTCAACCTCAAGTCTATCTTAGAAAAGCAGCAAGACCTCTTCAACTAGTCAAACAAATCATCTATATGAGGTAGTGGGTACTTGTTTTTAACAGTTACCCGGTTCAACTTTTGGTAATCAATACAAAGGCGTAATATGCCATTTTTCTTCTTGGCAAAGAGAGTCAGTGCTCCCTAAGGTGATGTACTAGGGTGGATAAAACCCTTATCTAGAAATTCTTGGAGTTGAATATTCAACTCACTCAACTCAACGAGTGCAAATCTATACGGTGCCATAGAAATTTGTGTCGTACCAAGCACTAAGTCAATAGAGAACTCAATCTCAAGGTGAGGTGGTAAACTAGTGAGATCCTCGGAAAAGACAAGCGGGTATTCACAAACTACCCTCAGCAACTCAACTCGAACCACATCGCTCTCAATACCCAATAATGTAGCGAAAAGGAGACTAAGTTTGCCCCAACCACACGGATCACACACTGACAACAAGGCCCTATCAACTCGGTCTCCCAGAAAATGAACACAATCACCACTCGAGGTGCACACTGTAACTCTCTGATGGTAATAGTCTATAATGGCCTGATAGGATGACAACCAATCCATGCCCAAAATAACATCAAAATGTGACATGTCAATCAACACAAAAGGAAAATGAAGTCAACAACTGACAACCTCTATTTCACAATCTTGACACCCCTGGTCCAACACAACCTCACCACCAACAAGTGACTCTACCCTGAGTGGAGATGCTAACTCAACCACTTATAACCCCAATGCTGATGCGAGTGCAGAGGACATGAAAGAATGCGATGTACCAATATCAATTAACACATTGGCAATAGAATTACACAACAAGAAGTTACCTCTCACTATCGAAGGTGTTGGCAACAAATTTGGTATGGTAACAGTATACACACACCCTGTAGGTCTCTACTCTACCTGATCTCCCCTCGGAGCATAAGTCTGATACACGGATTGAGTCGAAGAGGCTCCCTGATTGTCCCTCGAAGCCTGTGCTAATAGTGTAGGCTGATGAGTCTATATCTGCCTCGAACTAGATGCACTAGATGTGCCACCTGCTTGAGGTCAAAACATCCTCAAGTGCCCCAGCTGCCTACACTAATAACAGGTAGGTAGCTGCCCTCTCCCCTAACTCTGGCTCTAAGAACGAGCCGAAGACAGCGTAGGTTGTTGCCCTCCATTCCTATGCCGGCAAACTACAGACTTGTGGCCAACTGACCACACTTAAAGCAAGTGATCCCTCCCTGACCACCTTTCCCAGAACCCGAACTTGGTACCGGGAAAATGGACCTAAACTATGCTACGTGGGACTATTGTGGGTTGGAACCCCTCTGTCTTTTACCGTCCCGAGTCTCCCCTTGAACCTCTTGACTCCTCTGCTTGGAGCCCCTCATCTTCACTTCCTCAGTTTGAATCACGGTCTCTAAGTGAGCCGCCGCCTTCACAAGATGACCATAATCCCTAATCATGGACACGGTCACCTTGAAAAGGAGTCTAGTCCTCAAACTCTTCTCAAACTCCAAACAATGGTGTTCCTCTATCGCCACAAGTTCTGGTGATAAATTGGTAAATGCATCCTTAAACTTAGCCACCGGTGTGTTAAGCTGCTTGAGCTTCAAAACTGCTCCCTAACAATGGGAGGCAAAAACTTATCTTAGAAGGCGTTGACAAAGGCCTCCAAAGTCACCCCAATATGCCCACGTACGTATTTCCACCACTGACCCGCATCTCCCTTTAGTTTGAAGGATGCTAAGGTCACTCTCAGCCCATCGTCCTCGATGCCAAGCATCTCAAACGTCTTCACCATCTGTTCCAACCACTCATCTGCCTTCAGTGGCTCCTTTGAATCCCTCAAAAACTCATCCAGATTCGACCAGAAAAACTCCCTCTTCAGAAATAACGGCCCTGTCTCAGCTACATAGGCCTAAACTTGATTCTCAACTCTAAGAATGTCCATGGATTCCTGCAAAGCACCGGCCATTTCACAGGCTAAACCACCCATGGCTTACTGACCAACTAGTTCGGCCACATTGGTCTAACAAACCCTTTCCTCTTGTGCTGGAATATCATCTGATAACGTCATTTCCTGTCGTCAAGGCCTGTCGTGCCTACCACCACTAAACTCACATCCTGACATCCTAATGAAGGTAACACAAGAGATTAGCACATTGACAAATGTGTCGAAGCTAACTCACTCATGTTCTAATGCGGTAGACAACAATTAATTCACTCCATATAAGCACGTAGTCACATAAACACATACAAACTTTCTTTCTAGGTAATCGTTCTGCGACGTTGCCAGAGTTCCAGTTAGAAATAGTAGTGATCAAGTGCTCTTCTAACATGACATCTAGAAACTCGTAGACCTAATCAATATCTTAGAAATTAAATTCCATCTCCACTTAGTCACATAAGCAAGGCATACTAGGTTATTCTTAATCTCATCTAGCAAAGGAACCCATTGTGGTAATAACCGCTTACCACGATCTCAAAGTATTCAAACCCAGTAGCTCTGATACCAAGTTGTAATGCCCCAAAAAATATAATAATCTCACAATATGTACCAATTAACAATACATTTCAGAATATGATATCTTTGCATCTATATGATCCTGTTGTATAAAAGATGGCACATGTAACTATACATTCATAAGCCCTAATCCTAAATCTATAGCATGTGTCATCAGAAAAAGATATAAAACAAGAGTTAAACAGATAAATGAATGCCTTAATGGCTATACCTTTCCAAGTCGATGGTTGGTTATAACAAAAGTGAGTTTGAAACTCAATACAAATAAAGCCTTTAGCTTGTACAAAAATAATTACGACAATAACAAAAGAAGCTCTTGGCTCCAAGTCCTCTCAAACTACGGCCTTAGCGGAGGCATATCATCAACATCTGAAAATGATTTTCTACATAGAGTAAGCCAAAACCCAAAAGATAAACTCTATCATAGTGTATGAATCTTAACAAAGCTATAAGGTGAATGCATATGCAATGCTCGTGTCAAAAACATTTTATATCTCTTTCCAAAAACCATGCAATGCTAGGTTTATAAAAAAATTCATGAAATCATTTCCTTTATAATAGAAAATAGGGTAGTGGATACAACATTGGAAATCTCTAGGATGTGCCTGCAAGTAGGCTACAAGCACTACCAATTGCCATTTTTACCGATATTAATCGGAAGGCTCGGCACCTATCCGTGCGGGTTTCTAGAATTTCAACGAGGGCACACAGGCCAACATAATATCACAACTACACTCCTACCCAAATTCACTAAGGCATTCACCATTTTTTCTCAAAACGAAAAATATTTTCTATGTGTTAAATATTTTAAAATGCTTGATGCAAATAGATGAGAAATTAATTTCAATTCACCTAATTCTAATGCAATCTTTACAACAATCATAGATATCCTCCACCGATAGCCCAAAACAGATATCTCTAAACAGATAGATAATTTTCGATAAAGATATATTTTCCAAAATCTCAATATAGAAGTGATAATGTATATCTAACTCCACCACTACCATTATCATCGTCGTCGTCGTCGTCGTCATCATTCTAATTCCATAAAACCCACATCATTTCCATTTCCTCTTTATAAAACCAAATATTAACATTTTAGGGTAAAATCCCCTTTTCTTTAGAAATCAATTCCAAGGATAAAAATACATCATTTTGCCACAGCCCAACCATATTTTTAACTCGACAACCCTTTTCAAGAACCCATTTTAAAACCCTCATTTTGATTTTAAACCAAAGCCCTAGATTTGTTCAAAAATCCCCAAATATCAAGAATTTTTTTTTACAATAGACAAATAACCAAGTTAAAAATCATACTAAAGTGTGGAGAAATCCCTACCTCAAGTTAGAAGACAAGCAAGAGCAAGGTTGAAACTTTAATGGAGCGGAAAATGGACTTTGCTCCGATCAAATAGAAGCTCCAGGTGAGCTCTACCTTTTTGTCAAAGGGACTAAGGTGTAGAGATCAATGGATAATAGTGTATTTGAGGGTTGAAGATGAGATTTAAAGAGAGAGAGTATGTAGACTTAGGGTTTTGAAATGTTTAGAGAGAGAGAGAGAGAGGTATGAAAAAGTGACTGAAAAAGTGACTAAAAAGTGATTTTTACGGACTGATATACGAGCAAACTGCTCGAGCGATCAGACACAAAAACAGAGACTGCTCGAGCGAACAAAGTACTGCTTGAGAAAAGAACACTGTCCTACAAAGTATTGAGAGTTCCAAAAGAATGCTCGAGCACAAGAAGGACCACTTGAGCCAAGACCGCTCGAGCGAAGAATGCCATACTTATAGTAGTTTTGCAGACCTACAAAAGTACTGGAAGTTCTCAAAGTTCACTCGAGCGAACAAGCCAAAATCTGGGCAGCAATAGTTTTGAAAAACTAACTTCTAACCTGTTTCAAACACAACCAAGACACTCCAATAACCAATCTCAATAAGGAATAAGATGGAAGAAGACATGAACAACCATCAAGAGAAGAAATCCTGATCTAAAACAATAAGCAAGTCGGGTTTACACCAGAATCGTTATACCTCCACCCTCGCCCCCCAGGCAAATGGACCACGAGTTATCAACGTGATCCACACGAAGGTCAACAAGAACGAAATCCGAGGTGAGACGCAAAGGGTAATGCATCTGCAGCATGTCTACCAAGTCTAGCAGAATAAGCCCTGGATAGAAGAACATCTAGGGCCGATGATTTCATTCATTAAAGAAGACCTAGATATGGTACAACATTTGCACAACGATGCTCTTGTAGTGACTTTGAAAGATGAAGAGTGCCAAGTAAGGCGCATATTGATAGGTCAAGGTAGCTCATATGACATCATGTATGTTAGATGTTATAAGGAGCTCGCCTCCACAAGGACAATTTGAAGCAATCTGACAGCCTCATGGTCGGATTTAATAGAACCCTAACATGGCCACTAGGGACTAGGGACCACGAACCTAGAGATTCAAGCAGGAACTAAGATGATAACCACTTAGTTTACTGTGATAGACACCCATTCCCCATATAACATTATTTTGAGATGACCTTGGCTGCACACTATGAGGGATGTTTCCTCAACACTACACCAACTACTATGGTTCCCAACAGAGTTCAGGATTGATGAGGTGAGGAGAGACCAAGTGCTGGCAGAGAATTACTCCATGGTAGCAATGAAGTACACATGCACTGTTAGAGACATGGAGATGGCAGAAGTGGAAGACGAAGACCAAGAGGTCTTGGACGATATCGGTAAAGAGCCTGTCGACAAGAGCCAGGAACCCTTAAAAAAGGTCCTAGTATTGGAATTAGATGAAGAATAATTCTTCCCCCTCGACTCGAGCTTGGCCGAGGAAGAAGAAAGAAAATTGGAAGCTTTTTTGTGAGAAAACATAGAGGTGTTAGCTAGGACACCCCACGAGATGCTAGGGATCAGTCCCGAGGTCACCTACTACAAGCTCAACGTGGACAGGACAGCGAAACCTGTGGTCTAAAGAGCTAGGCTACCAACTTTGGTCTATGTACAAGCAATTAAAGAAGAAGTAAAAAAGCTACTGGAGGCCTAGGCAAACCAAGAAGTAAACTACCTAACGTAGTTGTCCAACATAGTGGTATTAAAGAAGAAGAATGGCAAGTGGAGGGTTTGCGTGTTCTTCACAAGCCTAAATAAGGCTTTCCCGAAGGACTGCCTCTCTTTGCCAAAGAGACCAGTTTGTGGATGCCACATTTGGCCATGGAATAATGAGCTTCGTCAATGTATACCGAGGCTTTCATTAGATATCCATGTATGCTCTTGACGAAGAGAATACAACATTCATCACTCCAAATGGGCTCTACTGCTATAGAGAGATGCCCTTTAGACTAAAGAAAGTAGGGCCAACATACCAAAGGCTAGTAACGAAGATGTTCAAACATCTGATCGGAGAGAGAAAGGAACCTTTAGATCATCTAGCTGATTTGAACAGTGTTTTTGATATCTTCAAGGCATATCGACTTCGTTTGTAAGCCTCAAAGTGCACGTTCGAAGTGGGATCTGGGAAATTCCTAGGATATCTAGTGACCAAGAGAGGAATCGAAGCGAGCCCGACCAAATTAAGGCCATCCTAGATCTAAAAAGCCCTACAATAGCAAAAGAAGTCCTAGTTCTAACTGGCAAGGCAGCTACGCTAAACAGATTTATCAGTCGAAGTTCAGACAAGTGCAAGCCATTCTTCCAGCTCTTGAAGAAGGCCACAGACTTTCTATGGACAGAAAAATGTGAAGCCGCCTGGCCGACTTGAAGAAGTATTTGACAACCCCACCGGTATTGTCAAATTTGGTTCCGGGAAAAGATCTATTCCTATATTTGGCAATCTCGAACCATGCCATCAGTGTCGTGGTCGTCCGAGAAGAAGAATGAGAGCAGAAGGCAATATATTATGTGAGCAAGACCCTGGCAAGCGCAAAAATGAGGTACCCACCTCTGGAAAAACTAATACTCGCCCTAGTAATGGCATCAAAGAAACTGAACCATTACTTTCATGCTCACAAGACAGTGGTGCTCACAAAGCATTCGCTGAAGTCCCTGCTGTAACATGGGGACTTGACAGGTAGAGTATCACGATGGACTGTGGTTTTAGGTCAATATGACACAGAATACAAACCAAGGACAGCAATCAAAGGTTAGGTTTTGGCTGACTTTGTTATTGAGTTCACACCGAGCGCAAGCCCGAAGCCCAGACCAACAAACCTTGGCCTAGGGAGCGCAAAAGAACCAGAAGAAGCACGACTGGCACCATAGAACTTTACACCAGCTAGACAGAAAAAAAGATCAAGAGAAACCGAAGCCTTGTGACATTAACATCGGTGAGTCCTTCCGTTTTTTTGTCGATGGCAGTTCAAACCGATATGGAGTGAGGGCAGGGATAGTAGTGGTCTCACCAAATGGATGAATGATAGAATAATCAATCCAACTGGGGTTTAAGGCCTTAAACAACGAAGCAGAATACGAGGCATTGATTGGCAGATTGAAATTAGAAGCAACAGTAGAAATCGAAGATGTGGTGGTCTATTGTGATTGCCAACTCATCGTAAACCAAACAACAGGAGAATACATAACCCGAGATGAGAGAATGGTGGCCTATGTTAGAACGGTCATCAAGTTACTAATACAATTCTAGAGTTGTCGACTACAACAGATCTGCCGAGAAGACAACAGCCTTGCTGATGCCCTAGCTAACCTTGCTAGCGCCATAAAGTTAGATACGCCGAGAACAATAATGGTAGATTATCTATCAGGACCAAGCATAGAACCCCTAATAACAGAATATAGGGAAATGTGTGTAGAGTTGGACCCAAGCAGGATAGATGCCTTGGTCAAATTCATCATAGATGGCCAGCTAGCAGTGGACAAAAAGGAGGCACACAAGATCAAACTAAAGTTGGCCAGATTCTGCTTATCAACGGAAGGCCATTTGTATAGAAGATCCTTCATTAGACCCTTGTTGCGATGTGTGCATCCTTCCCAAGTAGAAGACATCCTGTATGAGATCCACGAAGGAGGTTGTAGAAGCCATGCTAGAGGGAGATCCGTTGCTCACAAAGCCATATCGCAAGGGTATTGGTGGCCTTACATGCAAAAGGATACCAAAGCCTATGTCAGGAAGTGCGAGAAGTGTCAACGGTTTACACCCTTAATACATCAGCCAGCTGGAGATCTCAACCTAGTATCTAGTCATTGGCCATTTGCCTAATAGGGCATGGATCTGATTAGGCAATTGCCCAAGGCGGTTGGGCAAAGAAAGTTCTTGTTAGTGGCCACGAATTACTTTACAAAGTGGGTAGAGGCTGAACCTCTAGCTAGAATCCAGGCCATGGATGCCAGGAATTTCATCTGGAAGAACATTATTACTAGATTCGAGATCCCAAGAGCCATTGTGACAGACAATGACACCTAGTTTGATAACAAGTTAATCAAGAACTTCTGCATGAAGTATAAGGTCAAGAACTACTACTCAACTCCCAGCTTCCCTTAGAGTAATGGCCAAGTTGAGGTCTCTAACAAAACCATCATGGATGGAATAAAGAAGAGGTTGGAAGCCGACAAGGGCAAGTGGGTAGAGGAGTTGCCTAATGTTTTATGGGCATATCGTACTACACCGAGAAGATTTATTGGCGAATCTCCTTTTGCCATGGCTTATGGCACCGAGGCCATCATACCTTTGGAGATTGGCATTCTTGGAATCAAACCTTAAGGAGTAGAAAATGGGACAAACAAGGCATTCCTTGCCCGAGATCTTGACTTAATTAAGGAAAGAAGAGAAAGAGCAGTAATTCGGCTGAAAGCATACCAGTACAGACTTGCAAGGGCATATAACAAGAAGGTGAATCCTAGAGAGTTCCAAATTGGGGACCTCGTCCTAAGGAAGGTTATCGGCACTAGAAAATATCCTGGGGAGGATAAGCTTGGCCCAAACCAGGAAGAACCCTACGGAATCATCTCAGTCGTTGGCAACGATGCCTACTGGTTAAAAAATAGTGATGGCAAGAAACTGCCAAGACCATGGAATACCAGCAATTTGAAATTCTTTTGTCATTAAGTTTTCAAGTTTTTGATATATAATCTGAATGATTTAGCCGAAGTATTAATAAAATACTAGTTCAATTTTGTCCTTTACAAAATGTTGTTGAAAGTCATAACTATTAGATAAGACTAAAAAGTTTTAAGCTGACGTTCCCAAGGTGAACAAGACGATTAACTTAGACTCGCAATGATAAACTAAGTTAAAGAGATGTTTCAATGAGAAGCAAGATGAAACCGGCCACGATCTGGCTAGTTTGTATGAAAAGCCGAGGTAAGATAGTACTCTTAGTGCACTAAGGTTAAGCCTTAAGTGTTTTGTTTAGACGAGCTAAACACAATGACCTCGGTCATGGATGTCCAAGTCAGACTTAGGCAAGATTCAGATAATGCATCCTTAATGCGAACCTAAGTGATACTTAGATTCACATTAGGGGGCAAAGTGCATAAATAAGTTAAATATTACACTTGCAAAAAAATTTCGAAAATTTTTTAGAAGTTGAAGTTAGCCAAAATGAATCTCTACAAGTTGGACTTATCCAAGATGGTCAATCCAAGATGACGAATTGTAGACGCGCCCGTGGGCTTCTATCTACAGCTCGGACTCCCTTTGTGTCGCGGTGCTAAATCTGAACCAAAGAGTCCAAATCCGGCAAATCGTTTGAGAAAACAGATCTTTTGAAAAGTAGTGCCAAACATGGACTGCTTTGCCAGATTACAGAGTCGCCACCTAAATATTTTTTTAAAATGGGAAATCTAGGAAACCCTGACTCGGTGCCGAAGGCCACGCTATCACCAAAGTGGTCTTGGCTCGAGCTTGGGTACGATCGGGAAGGTCACTATGAGCACCCCTTTCACCCAAATTCAAGACCGGCCTCTACTAACCGTGATATCCGTTTTTGAAAACATTACATGTTTTTATTCCAATTATTAGCCTAGAATTACTATGTTATGCGCGCAACAAAAGTATAGACTAGATCGCCTAATTTGGAAATAAGCATTGCATATCCGTCTTGTTTGGAAAAACAGTTTGAAATTGCTACTCGCGAGTAGGCTAAAACACGGATTTCAATGAGTATTCCAACTCAAGCAATCCAACCTCCACCCACAGGCATTCAAACAGTTTATCATGTAAGCATTTAGCCGCATGGCAAGCATACTGTCATGGAAACATTCACACGCATGTGGTATGCTAAAGCGTAAAATACTTACATCGTACTCCGTGCCAAAGCAACAAACTAGTTAGCAAACATGCATGTCCTAGTTCATGTTAAATGGCTAATGCATCACACACAGAGATGTAATCTAGACAGGCTCGGCTAACCCTAAACATGGCATGTGAAATGCACGAATAGCACGTATTCAATTTGGAATTAAAAATACAATGCAGTTTGTATGATGTACCGAGCCCGATGCGTGTAAACAAATGCATGAATGCACGCATGCATTGCATAAGGTATGCTAAAATAGACGTGCCCTAATCTACCATTGAAAGCGGGTAAATAAAAGGGAGAAAGAAATGGGGGTTGGAAGACATACACCCACTCACACACACTTATTACAAATTTGCCCTCGCTCGGAGGGACCAATAGAATAAGATAAATTAATTGACTACGGAAGCTAAATAATTAATAGAAATTAACTAAATTAATTAATTAAATAAATAATCTAATTGAACAATAAATGCCTCGGGAAGAGGGCTCAAATGCGTCATGGCCGGGACTCGCTTCGAATCGCCTTGTCATGCAAGTGTGCCTCTGTTTTCCTGCTACCTCCTCTCTCAAGGTGCCAAAGTCTCGTAAACACTTCCTTGGGCACCGAAATAATCACCGGTGGGGTAGAACACCACCGCCAAAGGATGTGGCCACCCTTGAATGAAGCTATCGGCTTCCAATTTATCGATCGGCACTAAATAAGGCTTGGCCGGCACAAAATGCCTGCAAAACCTGCAACTCACAGCAGCAGAGGGCAACAACTTGCATGGCAATGTAATTCAAGGCATGTATGCACCAAACACATTCCTTATCATGTTGGTGACTCAAAGGAAGGTGTGCCTTGGTTCTCGGACCACCAATCGCGCATTTCCATGCATGATGGCCCTAAGAACCAAGAGTGCAAATTTGATTTCAAATGCATGGAATGCAAGCAAGCAAAGAAGGATGCTTAAACCTCTATCATGGCTTGGTCAAGAGGCTTAGCATGCATGTCGATGCAATGAAGTCCTAAACGTGTCAACTAGTATGCAATATGGCAATGTGATGCACTTATGCAAGCATGCAAACAAGCATATAAGGCAAGCATGCAAACCAATGAAATGATGGACTTAGACATGAATTAGGCAACTCAAAAAGGCCTAAAATCAGTAGCCAAAATACCTACAATTGGGGACTAAACACACACACACACATGCACATGTTAAGGTACCAAACCCAAGGCATAAACAAGCAATATTCAAGCACACTTAAGGAGGCCAAACATGGACTAATAGCATGCATTAAAAGCTCTGAAATTCATATTAAACATGATGCCAAATCATGCAATGAAGCATGCCAAACCAAAGCATGAAAATGGTCTTAGGCTTAAGGCAAGCCAATAGGGGCATTGAACTACACCTATGCAAGGCGATTATGGCATGCGCTTAACAACTCAAAACAGATTTTTAGCATGTCAAAATAGGCCTAAAGGACCACTTAGATGGCATCTAAGAAGCTTGGAATCAAAGGCATGCAACATGACCAAAACATGGAGCATTTAACACAAGCTTAAGAAGTCACAAAGAAGCATGCAATGTAAACATACAAGCACCTCTAGGGGACTGAAATAGCACGCTAGGTGGTTCCAAACCATCAAAACAATGCAAACAAAGGCATGCTACACATTCATACTCTTAAGGCCAACATGCCAAATGCAAAGGAGCTATATTAAACATGCCAAGATTGACCAAAATACTTATGGACAGACCTAAAACATGGTAATATGAGCACAAAATCTTCACAAACACAAGTCTAAAACATGCTAGAAATGAAGGCATACCACCTAAGCATGTTAAGACATAAAAAGGCATTACAAGGAAACTATACTAAGCATGCATAGGAGACCAAAACCAACTTGAAAACATGTTATATCATGGCAATATAAGCATGAAAGACAACCAAGGCATGCTCAACACACACTCAAACATGGTGCTCCTTTGGAAGCCAAAACTTGCCCTTTTCAAGGACATCAAGGAGAGGGGGTGGCCCTCCCCTTTCTAGGACTTTAAGGCACCATCTCCACCACTGAAATCCCTCAAGATTTCAGTGGTGGAGAGGTCCAAGCACACAAGTCCCGGATCTCTCCAAAATAGCACAAAATGAGCCCTTTTCAAGGCCTAAAGGGGGGGGGGGGGGGAACTTCCCCAAACCACAAAACACTCTTAATATACAACCAAGAGGCTTAAAAAACAGAACTTTTATGTGCCAAACACTAAGCTCAAAAACTGTTATAAAGCAAGCAAAAGGAAGGTACAAGAATGGGGTAAAAAGAGAGTTAGTGTCTTACCCTTGAAGCCTCTTCAACAAAGATGATGTGTTGGCTTCCTTGAGTACTAAACCAGCTCCAAAGCTTCAAAACAAACTTCTGGACCCTCAAGAACCAAAGGAAGGTGAAACACTAGGTGCTTGTGTGCAAAAGTATGAACTAAAGCACCTAGTGTACTAAATAAGCAAGAAAGGAGAAAGATAGGATAGATATAACAATTCTAACCTAAAACCAGAGCTTGGTCTCTCTCTAAAATGGCTGAAAACCTCTCAAGAATTTCCAACCTTGAGCCAAGAGAAGAGCCTTCTCTCTTATAGAACTTGTAAGACTTACAAGCTAAGCAACCAAGGGCTCATCCCTCCATACACGTGTATGGAGGGGAAACAAGAGCTAAACAGCTGTCTAAAAATATCTCAGAAAGCAGCTGTAAAGTGGTCGGCAGGGAAAAATGGTAATTTTTCCAAAAGGAGTGCCGACCGGCACAATATAGTGCCGGTGGAAACACCAGCCAGCCGGTGGCCTCTAGCCACAATGGTGGTATGTGGGGATGCCTCGAAGGCATTCCCCGCCTCTAGGAAAAACACAAGTGTTTGGTGTAAAACCAAACACAAAATACCAAGTTCGGAGGTCCTGAGGCAAGGCGCGCGAGCCGAGAACTCCGGGAACTCCAAACAAACACAAACATGGATAATCACCGAGTGTTCGAGCGGTGACATCCAAGTCTTGAGGACGGTCAAAAATGGGGTGTCTACACGAATAATGGTTCTATCAGAGATACATTAGCCCAAGATATTAAGTCCAGAAAACATCATACTTAGAAGAATTCACAAGATTATGCAAGAAAGAAACAATCATACAAGACTTACAACACTTGGTGAAAAAAGGCCAAACTTGCATTCAAAGAAAGTAGTTGTTCAATTACATCATACGGCACATCAGCCATAGAAGGAAAATAAAAGTAAGAAGAGTACAAATTGAAAAAGAAAAGTACAAATTGAAAAAAAGGGAAAAAAAATCCTAAGTACTAGGTTCTGGAACATCGTCATTAGCTTGCTCTGCCACTTTTCCAGCCTCAGCTGCTATCTCTTTTTCAATTTCTTCAGAGTTTTATCAAGACTCTTTTTGGCAGTAGCGACCTCGGTGTCAGTTTTCTTCGGGGAAGTGCTTTTGGAAACCTCATCTCCATCGTCTTCAGTCAGGTCCAGGACCTGATCATTTAGAGTTGGGGACTTGGGCCCAGCAGCAAAAGCAGTGGCATCAGCAGTAAGCTCTTTGTCTTGATCTTCCTTTTCTTCCTCCTCGGATTGGACTAGAGAAAGGAGGAATGACACGTCTAGCTGACTGATGTCGCATAGAGGGGAGTCCTTGGGAATGAACAGTTTCTTTAATGTAGCAACCTAGTTAAGGTAGTAACTTTTGTTGCAGGCTAGGTTGACTTGTTTCTTATACTGGTCCCAGATGTCGGCTTGTCCATCTATGTAGGCCTTCTCGTCAGCCGCCTTGATCCCGGCCTCCTTTCTCTTCAGGGCCTCCTTTAATGCGATATTGGCCTCGGTAGCTCTATCCTAAGTAGCTTTGCTAGCTACTCTGGCTGCTTTGGTAGTAGCCTTAGCCTTGCTTTCAGCTGCCTTAACTGCACTAGCCACATCCATTAGGCTCTTGATTTTAGCCTTGACCTTGTTAAGTTAGAAAGGGAAGCCTGCAGCCTCTTTTGCTTCTTAGTGAGGTCCTTATTCACCAACTCGACATTGACGACGTAGAAGTGTGTGTGCTGGATGGCCTGCAAAAAACAGAAGTGAATTAATAAAATTTCACTTAGTATAAGAAAGACATAAATTGAAAAGAGAATGAAAAAACTTACCAGGACAGAGTGCCCACTCATCAAGGCAAAATTCTCATATTGCTTATAGTCACTGATCTCGTCCATATCAGTGGGAAAAAGTAGGCCAGTGGTCAGAGCGGCTCCGACCTCCATATCCTTGATTGCACTATCACTGACCTTTAGTAGTCAGTCGCCTACTCTTATCTCGGGGAGCCAAGCGTCCTCAGGGAAGACATCTCTTTCATCGCTCGGCCCCACCAATCTCAAATTCTTCACTAGTGGGGCCTCAATGGAGTCCATGAGGCCCCTAAAAATTTTACCTTCTTAAAAGTCCCTCAATTTCTTAATTAATTGCAATTTTAACCCTACGATCAAGATACATGCTCCAACTGAAAACTCGCAAACCTTAATCGATTTCAATAACTTTGAAATCATTTCTAATATCCTAATATTGATTAATTAACTACCTAAATATGGAATTACCACTTGAAAACCCAAGATTTTTCCAATTTTCATCAGGTTCATCGATTGATAGCCTTTTTATTCAAAACAAGAAATCTAGACTGAATTAGATTCTCTAACCCTAATTTAGTTTAATTCTACACTTAAATAAATGTTCCAATTCATAAATTAAACCCAAAGCCCTCACATTTTATTAAATTACTAATTGACCCCAAATTAGCACTATTATATATATATACACTTGTACCTTTAAATCTATTTTATACACTATATTTTGAAATTTTCGACAATTGTATACTAGAAAAAAAAATAAAAAAATAATCCCCTCAAATCATCATCATGTGGCCAACCATACATATATAGATGCAATAGGTGTACTTTTTGAAACAAACTTGCGTAAATTAAGGAGGATGACCTAGGTGCAAACTTCATATATATATATAGATGTATATATGCATTGTACTTGTAACTAGGATAGTTGATTAAGATAAAACCCTAATAAGATCATGCTTAGGTACTCAATTAAGGTCTCTAATCATCCACTATTCTATTGAATTCAAACTAAATCCAAAATATCTAATCCATTTCCAACCAATGGGCAAGTTGGGCATTTTACACCAATTTTATTATAAATACCACCTCTCCCTTAGCATTTTGCACACAAGAACGCACACACAAACACCCTATTCAGCTAAGAGAAAGAGAGGGAAAGAGAATGTGCATGATGGAGGAAATGAGAGAAAAGGAATGTCTTGTTAGCAAACCAACCAAGCCTCAAGTAAGTCACATCACCATCTCTCATTCAATTTCTTTTTTCAAATACATGTTATTAAAGATTTAAAATCATATTTTCATATGTGTTGTAATGGTGTTCATGTGTTCAAAGTTGATGAATCGGGCTTTGGTCCTTCTGCTATTCATATTTCCTCATAATAAACGCAAAACTACATTTTTCTTCCCATATCTCACATTATTTCCAAAGGCATACCATCACTCAAAAAATATGAGTTATTGATACATTATGTAGTATGTTTTCATCACAAAAGAAGTGAATAATTTCTCTTAGTTGGCCTATTTTCTCACAAACCTTCTTATTTTGAGTATTGTGTATGGAAAACCTGTTTTACAAACAACTTTCAAAAATTCTAGAAAAATGTAGAAAAATCTTCTGGACCTTGGCTTTATGTCAAAAACTTCCTTAAAGAGTTAAATTTGAAGGAAAGTTGGTTTCATGGAAGAAGAGTAAGCGGTTTGCAGGAAAACCCGATTTTCGTAACGGTTGACCAATTTGGGCAGCGTTGGAGTATTTTTTTTAATAACTAAAAATACAGAACAACTATTCCACTTCCGAAACATGTTCTAAAAACTAGATAACATTCTCTACAAACCATATGAAGGCCAGGTTTGGGAAAAATCTGAAATGGTCCTTTTAATTTTAACCTTTAAGTGGTACTGAATCTGGAAAATTTGTTTTGCATTATTGTTTTATGCTCATGTGTTCATCAATATGCTTATTAATATATGATCATATCTTGGTATGATATTACATATGTCATGGTTATATACATTTTATTTTCATCTTTCAATGATGCTCAACTTATGCAAATTTATTCTTTTGTTACTTGCTTGTACTAACTAACTTAAACGTTAATCTAAACAGAAAACTTAATGGGGTGGCTAATGGAGTTTTGATCACATAAGTATTGTTTTGAGATAAAATTATGTTCAAATTGAATTGATTAGTCGGACGTGTTGCCTTTTGGAAAGTTAAAGACTTGTGCAAGTGGTTGTTCGGAACCCTTGAACGAAACGGTTGTATTCGGACCCTAGGTAGTTTGGTGTGAGGAGAGAACGGGCAAGGCAATATTTTACCATCTCTTTTGAGGTCCTCGGTTGGCACTACGCGGTATGTAACCATTCATAGGCATCTGGGGTAAGGTCTGCAAAGTAGCAAAAGATGGGGCATAACAATTAATTCACGCCCGATTCTTGGGATTAGGAGGATGAAATCTCTTTGGGGGATTTCTAGAATACTAACAACTAACCTTGTAACCTTTTTTATTTACTTGAATGTCATGTTCCTTTCCCCTATTGCTGTAATTACTATCGTGCATTAGATTGGGAAAAATGGACGGAGTGTGTGTGCGTTTACTGGGCATTCAAAGCTCATGGCATTTCATGATAGGTACCGAAGAGGATTTTGCAGCAAAAAATGACGAGCTGGAAACCTTCGAAGACGTTTGGTTGTCTTAGAGAAGTTAGAATTTTTTTGTATAGTCTAACTGAATTTTTTTTTTTTTTTTTTGGATGTAATATTGATGGAACTAACTTTTGTAACTAAGGATATTTGTAACTATTCTCTTCTTATTATATGCTTCTCTTTTTTTTTAAAACCAATATTGTTCCCTACGTTGCTTATGGGACCTTGCATCAATGCCTTTTAAGATCTGTCAAAAGGGTAGTGCGTTACCTAAGAAAGATGGACTTAGAACAAAGGCTAATTTGACTCCTCCTGCAATCTAGGATCTTACTTAGTCAATGGCCATAGGACTCATTAGTGACTTTTCCTTGACTACAACCCTCAGCGTAGATTTTGGGGCGTCACAACTTGATATCGAAGCCTAGGTTCAACCCTTAGCCCACGTAACCCGATACACAACTCTAGATTCTATTACCTCTGCACACTAGAGTATTTTACTATCACAATATTATATTTATTTAAAAGAGACTAACAGTTAAAAATTTTCCCTCCACCATAGGATGTCATCAGAAAGTTGTCAAACAACCGACATTAGCCTCGACACATAGGGAGCCTTTCGCAGGCAAGGTAGGAGGGCCATGTCCATTAATACCTACTTTAGCCGCTGACGAAGTGAATTCGCCACTGAAAAGATGATCACCAGGGAGATACGAAAACTAGAAATGGACTACTCTTATTATACGAAGGAGCAAAAGAGATCCTTGGTTTGGCACCGCTTGCACTACCTGAGTCGTGTTGCAAAGAGCACAGTCCGTAAGGAGTAGGATGACCAAAATATAGACACCGTGATACGTCAAGCGTTGGCAGACGAACCACCACACTGACACCAAGTGCAAGCTGAGAGTGGTGAATCTCATTACCCTGGGCAAGGCAACAGTCAGCCAATGGAGGTAGAGTAACAAGCAGTGCAGCCAGGAACAACCCTAGCATTTCCAATTGAAGTGTCATTTGAGCACGTTCCCCCTTCATTGATATATGCACCCCGCTTTCCTAGCCAGGCAACTGACTCAGCAGATGAGGATCCTGAAAAAGATTTCGACTGGTCTGAGAATGAGAGTTAATCTAAGGGTAGTAAGCTAGGCTTTTGTAAGATCCACCTATAGTAAGAATCCTTAAGATATATGTAGTAACTTTGTGACTATGCTATGTGTAATGCCTTTTGAATGAAACTCTAATCTAGAAGCCTTTTGTATGGATGCCTATTATAAATATATGAAATGACGATTTGATCTATATCTGTTGATTGTTACTTGCTTTAATATTTTGCTACACCCTAAGAGAACTAAACCTTAATTTCAAGTCTAATAGAAAGATTACCTCCAATTAGAAATCTAGAAACCATCCTATCTGTAACCATGAATAGAATGGTGGATATACGAGCTAATAACTACTTAGAGACTAGCAACAATGCCCTAAACCATCCCAAAAATTAGCATGGGCCCATACCCACGGGTGCCAATATCCCTAATAATCTTGGGCATCAAATTCTGGAAGAACTAGGACAACTAAGGAACAAGCGACAAAATGAGAGGACTCATCTGTTTTCGGAGTTCAGAAAACAAAGGCCCCCAAAGTTCATAGGAGTACCAAACCTTGAGAGTGGCTGAAAATTGGCTTCGGCAGATAGAGAAAATGCTGGACACTATAGGGATAACTGAAGATGCCGATAGAATAGCCTTGGTAGTATTCGAGCTGGCTGATAAGGCTGATCATTAGAGGGAACTAATCAAGAATACCTGTGACATTGCAAACATGTCATGGAACCAATTTAAGGAATTGTTTCTAAATAAATATTTTCCAAGTATAGTTCACCGAGAGCAAGTCAGGGAATTCCAAAACATGGAGCAGGGGAATATGACCGTGACTCAATATGCTACAAAATTTGAAGAACTTCCCTGTTATACAACTAGGTATTTACCAAATGATGAAGATAAATCAAGGATGTTCGAATGGGGGCTGGACCTTACAATCAAGGGAAGACTTCTACCGCAATGGCTTCACTCATATACTGAGGTATTGGAGACGGCATTAGAATCTGAAAGGGAAGTAGCCTATGTTAGGAAAATTTGGAACAAACGAAAAGGGGGTCAGACATCTATAGGACCTCAGAGGAACTAGAAGGGATATACGGTCCCAAAGCCCTACTCAAGGCAACAACCACAACAGCAATGGAAACAACCGCAACAACAGATCCAGAAGGGAGGTTATCAATCAAGACTGGCAAGATAAATCCAGTGCTTTCATTGTCAACAGTTGGGGCACAAAAAGAGCGAATGCCCCCAACTCTCTCTATCAGGATACTAGGGAGGAGGTTCCAGAGCAAATGCCCAGGTAGTAGGTGGACAGAAGCCCTGGTTACCAAAAGAGTGGAGGAACTTAGAATACTAGGACGAGTGGCAACTAGAAGGCAACCGGTAGAGTTTTTGCCTTGCAAGAAGATGAGGGGGACCCGTCCGTAATTAAGGGTAATTTAGTACTATATAATTCTTGGGTGCATGTTTTATTTGATACTGGTGCATCTCATTCTTTTATATTCTTTGCTTGTGTTAAGTCACGAGAGCTTGTATGTGAACCCTTAGAAACTGCCTTAAGTGTGATATCACCTATGAGAGGGTGCGTTCGGATAGGGTTGATCTCTAAGGATTATAAGATAAGAGTTTCAAACCTAGGCCTAACTTGCGACCTTCGTGTCATGGAGATGTCAGACTTCGATATCATTTTGGATATGGACTAGTTGTCCACCCTTCAAGCGATGATCGATTACTGTCAAAAGAAGATAGTGGCTCATGCGCCTAACAGAACACGCTTCCAGTTTAAGGGGGATAGACAAGATTCCCTGACTTCAACAAAATGTGGGATGCGGTGGCACGATCAACTTGCGAGTAGGGTAGCAAGTTTGATTTTAAATGAGAAGGACCAAACAAAATTAGAACTTCTGCAAGTAGTATACAAATATATGAATGTATTTCTTGAGGAATGATCAGGATTGCCACCAACTCGGAAGGTAGACTTTAGTATCGAGCTATAACTTGGAACGACTCCAATATCTATAGCTCCATATCATATGGCACCGGAAAAACTGTGAGAATTAAAGACACAACTACAGGAGTTGCTCAAAAAATGATTTATTAGGCCAAGTATTTCATCGTGGGGAGCACCCGTTCTGTTTTCCAAAAAGAAGGATTGGTCGTTAAGACTATGCATCAATTATCGTCAACTAAACCGGGTCACGATAAAAAAACAGGTACCCGCTCCCAAGGATTGATGATCTTTTTGATCAACTTAGAGGCTCAAAGTATTATTCAAAGATCGATCTTAGGTCAGGTTACCATCAACTACGAGTTTGTAGTAATGCCCTTCGGACTAACCAACGCGCTGACAGTATTTATGAGCCTAATGAACAAGATCTTCACACCATATCTTGACCTGTTTGTAGTGGTGTTCATTGATGATATTTTAGTATATTCAAGGTCTGAGGAAAAGCATGAGAAACATTTAAGGATTGTTCTTCAAGTTCTTAGAGACAATCAATTATATGCCAAGGCAAGCAAATGTGAGTTCTGGTTAAAAGAAGTGAAATTCTTTGGACATGTTGTGTCTAAGAATGGGATTGTGGTGGATCCAACCAAGGTAGAAGCAGTCTTAGATTGGAGACAACCGAAAATTGTGCCAAAAATTAACAGTTTCTTGGGATTGGCTAGTTACTACCGAAGGTTCATTCAAGATTTCTCCAAACTAGCCAGACCAATGACTCATTTGATGTAGAAGGGAGTAAAATATGAATGGGACAAAGCTTGCGAAAAATCTTTACAAGAGCTAAAGAAAAGATTAACTAGTATGCCAATTTTGATCATCTCGGAACAAGAAGTGGGGTACACTGTGAATTACGATGTGTCCAAGGAAGGGTTAGGTTACGTGCTCATGCAAAATGGAAAGGCAGTTACGTATGGATCCAAGAAGTTGAAACCACATAAGCGAAACTACCCAACACATGACTTGGAATTGGCGGCCGTAGTTTTTGCTCTAAAGTAATGTTGACATTACATATATGGGGAACAATTTGAGATTTTCATAGATCACAAGAGCTTGAAGTATCTATTTACACGGAAGGACCTTAACTTGAGATAGAGACGATGGATGGAGTATCTTGAGGATTTCCATTTCATTCTTCATATTATCATGGTAAAGCCAATGTAGTGGCAGACATGCTGAGTCATAAGAGTAGGGAAATGATAGCTAAATTAGTTGTAAAGGAATAGGATATAGTTAAGACGGTCAATGAATTTGGAATTCAGGTAGAGACTCAAGACACGAAGGTATACCTTGGTGCACAGAAGGTGATGCCTAAGTTAATAGGTGAGATCATGGAGGCCCAGAAGCACGATCAAGAAGTAGCCTTTGTTAAGGGACATCTGGAATCAGGAGAACTAATGCTCGATTGGGCAATTCACCCCAATAGGAGTTTACGATATCAAGGTAGATTGTTTGTGCCAAATGACTAGTTGCTTAGAAAAAGAGTAATTAAGGAATGTCATCACTTTGTATTTACGATACATCCAGAAGGGACTAAAATGTACCAAGACTTGAAAAGACAGTATTAGTGGAGCGGAACGAAGAAGGATGTAGCTAAATTTGTAACAAGTTATCTAACATACTAGCAAGTGAAGGTAGAATATCAGAAACCAGGACAAACGTTGCAGCCCCTGCTAATAGTTAAATAGAAATGAGAGCACGTGACAATGGACTTTTTGACCGAGTTGCCCAAGACACCCAAAGGACATGATGCTATCGCCTCACTAAGTCAGCACATTTCTTATCCTATAAGATAATCGACACTTTAGAGTCCATGTGCAAGCTCTATATTGGGGAAATCATTCGACTACACAGAATTCCAGTATCCATTGTATCGGATTGCAATCCACGATTCACCTCTCATTTTTGGAGAAGTCTACAAGAAGTTTTGGGTACTGAGTTATGTTTTAGCACTGCTTTTCATCCATAGACAGATGGACAATCTGAACGTACAAACCAGACACTCGAAGATATGCTGAAAGCTTGTGTAATGGATTTTCAAGGAAGTTAGGAGTGACACCTACCTTTAATTGAATTCTCCTATAACAATAGTTTTCAAGCCAACATTGGTATGGCTCCTTTTGATGCATTCTATGGGTGACCTTGTAGATCGCCTATTTGTTGGACTGAAATAGGTAAAACAAATCTAATAGGACCCGAACTTGTCCTAAAGACTACTGAGAAAGTCAAGCTGATCCGAAAACGGTTAAAGACTGTTCAAGACCGTCAAAAGAATACTGGTGTTTGAAGTAGGTGACCATGTGTTCCTAAAGGTGCAACCTAGGCATGGAATCGTACGTTTTAGAAAGAAAGGGAAGCTATCACCATGGTATATCGAGCCATTCGAAATACTGGAGAAAGTGGGCAAAATGGCATATTGACTAGCTCTACCCCCATAGTTAGCAGAGATATATTACGTCTTTCATGCATCTATGTTGCGGAAATACCTCGTCAATCCATCGCACGCCATCAACTCGGAAGGAATCAGTCTCAACAATGATGTTACATTTGAAGATGGACCTGTAGCAATACAAGATAGTCTAGAGAAGAACCTTAGGGGCAAGACAGTTCATTTAGTGAAGGTGATTTGTCGTCATCGACGGATTGAAGAGTCTACTTGGGAACTCAAAGACTGGATGAAGGCAAACTACCCCTAACTGTTTGAAAGCGATGTACAGTTAAATTTCGAGGACAAAATTGTTTTAAGGGGGATAGATTATGAGGCCCCTGAAAATTTTATTTTCTTAAAAGTCCCTCAATTTCTTAATTAACTACAATTTTAACCCTAGGATCAAAATACATACTCCAACTGAAAACTCGCAAACCCTAATCGATTTCGGTAACTTTGAAATCATTTCTAATATCCTAATACTGATTAATTGACTCCCTAAATATGGAATTGCCACTAGAAAACCCTAGATTTTTTCGATTTTCATCAAGTTTGTCGGTTGATAGCCTTTTTATTTGAAACAAGAAATCTAGACCAAATTAGATTTTCTAACCCTAATTTAGTTTAATTCTACACTTAAATAAATGTTCCAATTCATAAATTAAACCCAAAGCCCTCACATTTTATTAAATTATAATTTGACCCCGAATTAGTACTATTATATATATATACACACACTTGTACCTTTAAACCAATTTTATACACTATATTTTGAAATTTCCAACAATTGTACACTAGAAAAAAATAAAATAATCATCATGTGGCCGGCCATAGATATGTAGATGCAATAGGTGTACTTTTTTAAACAAACTTGCATGAATTAAGGAAGATATTTGACCTAGGTGCAAACTCTATATATATATATAGATGTATATATGCGTTGTACTTGTAACTAGGATAGTTGATTAAGATAAAACCCTAACAAGATCATGCTTAGGTACTCAATTAAGGCCTCTATTCATCCACGATTCCATTGAATTCAAACTAAATCCAAAATATCTAATCCATTTCCAACCAATGGGCAATTTTGACTTTTTATACCAATTTTATTATAAATATCACCTCTCTCTTAGCATTTTACAAACAAGAACACACACATAAACACCCTATTCGGCTGAGAGAAAGAGAAGGCAAGAGAGTGAGCTTGTTAGAGGAAATGAGAGAAAGGGAAAGCCTTGTTAACAAACCAACCAAGCCTCAAGTCAGCCACACCAGCATCTCTCCTTCTATTTCCTATTTCAAATAGATATTATCAGAGATTTAAAACCATATTTTCAGATGTGTTGTAATGGTGTTCATGTGTTCAAAGTTGATGAATTGGGCTTTGATCCTTCTTTTATTCATTTTTCCTCTTAATAGATGCAAAACTACATTTTTTTCCCATATCTCACATTATTTCCAAAGGCATACCATCACTTTAAAAATATGAGTTATCGATACATTATTTTGTATGATTTCATCACAAAAGAAGTGAAATTTTTTCCTTAGTTGGCCTCTTGTCTCACCAAGCTTCATATTTTGAGTATTGTGTATGAAAAATCTATTTTACAGCCAAGTTTTGAAAATTCTAGAAAAATGTAAAAAAATCTTATGGACCATGATTTTATGTCAAAAACTTCCTTAAAGAGTTGTTTGTTTCATTGAAAAAGAGTGAGTGGTTTGTAAGAAAACCCGATTTTTGTAACGGTCGATGAATCTAGGCAGAGTTGGAGTATTTCTTAAATAACTAAAAATCTAGAAAAGCTATTCCACTTCTGAAACATGTTCTGAAAACTAGATAAAATTCTCTAAGAACAATAGGAAGTCCAGGTTCCGAAAAAATCTGAAATGATCCTTTTAATTTTAACCTTTAAGTGCTATTGAATCTGGAAAATTTGTTTTGCATTAGTGTTTTATGCTCTTGTGTTCATGAGTATTCTTATTAATATATGATCATGCCTTGGTATGATATTATATATGTCACGGCTAACTACCTTCTATTTTAGTCTTTCGATGATGGTCACATTATGCAAATTTATTCTTTTGTTACTTGCTTGTACAAACTAACTTAGCCGTTAATCTAAACGGAAAACTTAATGGGGTGGCTAATGGGGTTTCGATCACATGAGTATTGTTATGAGATAAAGTTATGTTCAAATTGAATTGATTAGCAGAACATGTTCCCTTTTGAAAAGTTAAAGTCTTGCATAAGTGGTTGTTCGGAATCCTTGAACGGAGCAGTTGTATTCGAACCCTAGATGGTTTCGTGTGAGGAGGGAATGGGCAAGGCCCTATTTTACCATCTCTTTTGAGGTCCTGGGTTGGTGCTACGCGGTATGTAATCGTTGGTAGGCATCCAGGATAAGGTTTGCAAAGCAACAAAAATGGGGTATACCGAATAATCTGCATCCGATTCTTGGGGTTGGAAGGATGAAATCTCTTTGGGAGATTTCTAGACTACTAAGAACTAACCTTGTAACCTTTGTTATTTACTTGAATGTCATGTTCCTTTCCCCAATTGTTGTAACTGCTATTGTGTATTACATTAGAAAAAAGGGATAGAGTGTGTGTGCGTTTACTGGGCATTCAAAGCTCATGGTATTTCATGCCAGGTATCGAAGAGGATTTTGTAGCAGAAAACGATGAGCCGGAAACCTTCCAATACTTTTGGTTGTCTTAGGGAAGTTAGAATTTTTTTTTTTGTATAGTCCATTTGAATTTTTTTTTTTTTTTTTTTTTTGATGTAATATTGATGGAACTAACTTTTGTAACTAAAGATATTTGTAACTATTCTCTTCTTATTACACGCTTGGTTTTTTTTTTTAAAACCAATATAGTTCCTTATGTTGCTTGTGAGACTTTGCGTTAATGCCTGTAAGATCTGTCAAAAGGGTAGTGTGCGACCTAAGAAACCTAAACTTAGAAGGGAGACTAATTTGACTCATCTGGCGATCTAGGATCTTACTTGGTCATTATCCATAGGACTCATTAGTGACTTTCCCTTGACTACAACTCTTAGTGTAGATTTTGAGGCCTCACAGAGCCACCCACTGATGGTCACTTTTCGGCCTCGACTAATGGCACTGAATCCTCTACATCCCTTTCTTCATTAGAGGGAACAACAGTGACTGTGACGCCCCAAATTTAAGGACATCATTATAAGATTTAAAAACTTAAAATCAATATTGCCACCAATATTACTAACATCCATTAATTAACAACCCAGAATTTAAAGTTCTTACATCACAACTTAGTTTTAGTACATAACCGAAATGACACAAATATATAAAAAAAAAAAAAAAAAAAAAAAGAAGGAAAAACTAGAGAAAAACTAGAATTTTTAGGAAATGATTCATGGAACTTGGGCACTTTTCAAGCTAACCAAGGCTGAGTGTCGCCTTGCAAGGCCTCGGTGTTTTCTTCGGTTTCTTCAGTACCTAGCATAAAATGCCAGGGCAACGGGAATGCCAGTGAGTGACAAGCTCAATAAGATACTATAACCCAAAAATGCCCACCCCGATAATAATACTCACAATTTATGAATAATATGTAGTAACAGAATAACAAGTAACATTTGGTAAGTATAAAAGGAATATTATCAGTTGAAATAACAATAATAGATAATAATAAATCAAATAAAATATATATATATATATAACAAACGGAAGCAGTATTTCATCATAAGGATTATGTCCACCTTTCTTTTTAAATTTTCATAGATTTAGTTTATCAGATAAATTTAAGTAACTCCACCCAGAGCACTATTTCCTCTCAGCCGCTAAGCAATGGCCACGGGCAATTCTGACTCCCCCTTGGTCAAATATTCAAATGTTACTTACAGTAACTACCAATGATGCCCACGCACCAAGGTCACATACCCGAGTCGTGACATCACGGTCTGCCCCAAGGGAACGGTCTATGTTGTGACACCCACACCACCAACCTTATATTGCCTACACCGATAAGAGCCGAAATACCTTCCCGTTCCATGTTAGGGTTCGCAACTCACTTGCGCAAGATTCTAGATCGGGCTCACCCCATCACTTTCACATTTTAATGTATCATTGGTTAAATTTCGTGTCTCTTTACTCGTTGAGATATTCGCAATAATTCAAAATTTAATTTCCAATAATGTTATACCAACTCATTAAAATCCAAACATAAAATATTACACATGTCACACAATAATAAACAATTGTACCAAATTTAAATAAATAATTTATTTAAACCATGGTATGAAATAATAATTTAGATACCAAAAAAAGAAGAAGGAAATAAATCATAATTACACACATGCATGGACTTTTAATCTATAAGATTAGACTAGCACAATATTAAATAAACCACAATACACCCATACATGGATTACTCATTTACAATATTTGATGAATTAGACCAACACAATAATTGATTTTTATCCAAATAAATAATTGAAGTGATGATCTTGAAACTGTCCAGAAATTTTCAGGTTATACCTTATGTAATAAAAATTATAAATAAATTATTTATACAGTTCTAAAATTGGTTAAAATGGACAGAATATTCAATAAATATGTTTAGGTCATTTTTCAGAAAGAATTTCCCAAAATAAGTTATAAATAAACAATTGAAGAGATAATTTTTTATTCTTCCTTAATCTGTCAAAATTTTCAGAATATATATCTTGCAAATAAAATTATAAATAAATTACTTATACAACTCTAAAATTCATATAAATCTATAGAATACTCAATAAACAAGTTATGGTCATTTTTCAGAAATCATTTTCTAAAAATAAATTATAAATAATTCTTAAAAATTCCAAGAGTATTTATGACACAGATTTATAACATTTTCTTAAATTAATTCCATACTTAAATTTATAAATCAATTCCGTGATCAAAAAAATTATTATGAAACTAGACTTCTAAAACTTCATTTTTTGCTTAGAAATTATCAGATTTGGTTTAATATAACATTTTTAATGATTTTTCAAACACATAATAAAATCTGCCTATAGCTCCAGATTTGGTTTAAAATCTTTATAAATTCGTACAAAACTCCATAATTTCTAAAACAATTCATGGATTAAGTAGACATCATTTTGAACAACTTTGTAGAAGAAATCATCTTCAAATTTTGATTATAAAATTGTCTAAAAAGTCGTACAAATTTTCTGGCAGGTTTAAAGGGGCCAAATAATATCTTCAATAATCTTTTTAATGGCATAAACTACACATGCAAGTCCAAATTCCACAATATTATCATGATTTTCAGACTACCAATATTTAATATACCATCATAAAAATTTTATACAATTATAAATAAAATCCTATCTACAAGTTTAGATAATTTATCATATGTATATAATCTGAAAATTTCAAATAAAAAAAAAATGAGAGGATTGAGAGGGTTTTCTTGCTTAGTTGTAAGATTGAAATGAAATAATGAAATGGTAGGAAAATATGCAACCTCAACCTCCTCCTCTTCTTCCACAAGAATTTCCTCTATTTTTTTATTTTTTTTTATTGGCCTTTGAAAACACGAACACAGTGTGTATAAACACTGTGTGTGGTATGAATATATAGAGCCACTTCTCTGTGGCTCTCTCTCTCTCTCTCACACATTCTTTCCATTATTATATTTTATTCACTTTCTCCAAGTTCTAAGAAGGAAGGCTTTCCCTAAATTCTAAGGAGGATGATGGGTTATGGTTCCTATACCACCATGCAAACAAGTAGGTGGCATAGCCACGAAAATTTCTTTTTCCTTTTTTTTGTGTGTGTGTGTGGGGGGGGGGGGGGTTTCTTAAAATTAAGGTTTTTAACTAAGATATTTATCAAAGATAATTATTATATTGAATCCTTATTAAAACAATTTATAAACAACAAATATTGAACGCCCACAAAATTATTATTATTATTATTATTATTATTATTATTATTTTGAATAATTAAATGCGTGTTTTCACAGTGACCTTGGCCTTAGCCTTGGCCTTTTTCACCCTCTTGGACTTCTAGATGGATTGAGGGGAAGGGAGGGACTACACAGTTACAATGTCGAACAGACTGGTGAGAAGATCCTCAGCTACGGCAGGTTTGTGACCCATCTCGGCAGAGGTGACAACAGTTACTCTGGTACCAATTCTAAATACAGGAAGTGCAATTAGAGGATTGGCAGGATCATAGGTTGAAGCGTCTAGACCTCAGTGTTTCTTACTGTACGTCCTTCTAGCAAGTGCATTTGTAGGTCGATGATGGCATGTGTTGTAATGGAGCCGATGTTAATGGCCGGCTAACTAGATCAGACGTGGAAGCTTAGTATGTGTGGAAAGAGGATGCAACATGTAGAGTTGTTGCAGATGGTGGAGTTTTGCTCCTAGCAAGGACGTCAGGCAGAGAGGACCAATATGTTAGGACGTAGTTGAGAAGGATGGGGGCGTTGCGGTCCTAGACAAGTAAGTCCAGAAGTCGTGTTAGGTTAGGGCTCTGGACGTATGACTTTTGAAATGATTTGCTCGGCTGAGGAAACACTACAAAAAAGAGTAGAAGGAGAATCAAAAAATAATGAAGTATGCAATGTGATGTTAAAAATGCACGGTTTAGGGTGACTAAGTTATTACCCTCATTTTCCCTAAAAACTCGTCGGCGTAAGGGGAAAAGGTGGAGATCATCATCTGGCACAAACTCCCAGTTGCTCGAGACAATGAGATAGCCTTCTCCAGAACCCTTGTTGAAGTTTGGAAGGTCGGCTATCAATTTGTATGCGGTAGACCAAGGTTTGAGGTAGTAAGTGTAGCCACTGGTGGACTTGAGGTTACACATGGTATAACAATACTGGATGTCGGCAAGGGTGATCCTAGCATTGTGACGAAGGCATAGCTTGGTTATACCATTGATGACCCTAAAAGTGTTGATAGCCAATTGCATGGGGTTAAGTCTATAGAAGTGCAGCACTTCTCGAAAAAGGATGTCAAGGGGGAATCTAATTCCGCCCTCAATAATTGATACCACAAGGAAGGGCAAGTCATTCACCTCGGATATGTAATTCTCCCCAGGCATAATAGAGTCATTCTCTCCAGCAAACCTAAGGTGGACGTTGGCTGGGATGTTGAATTCTTGGCGAAAATACTCAAGTTTACTAGGAGAATCTACCCTCTATTTGAACATGCCCATGATCTCAGCTAATAGGCTTTTATATGGTTTTCAATACGAGAGTGTTTTCCTACCGATAGAGGGACCTCAGCGTAACCCTAAAGGACACTGAAATAGGGACCTAGGTAATCTAATGAAGGTTTCAGGTACAGTCACATTCGATTTTCCTAAAGTAAGTAGTGATCTAGCAAATCCCAACCATAAAGCTATGCAAAAACAACTAAAATAGGCAAAGAATTAAAGGAAAGAATATGGAATAACAAGAAAAGATAACATAGATTCAGAAGATGAAGTGAGCAAGAACACATTCGAGGCATGAATTAACACATGTGCAAGAAATACAGGAAATTGTGGATGGTGATCATGATAATCCAGTGCTAGTGTGCAAAAACTAGAAAAATGATGTGCAATGGACATATACAGACATAGAAAACATTGAGGCATACTCAAAGATATAAAGAAGATTAGAACATTGAAACTGAAACAAAAAGATCGAGGGATTTACAAGTTCGGAATGAGAAAATGGACACCGGGACTGTGTTCGCCAGAGTCATATAATGCTATATATCGAAGCAATGCAGTTGATGCCTTGTCGGAGATAGGTGAACAGAGTTGTTTAGAGTGTTTGAAGATTTGGAAATGGCGGTTCAATGGACAACTTTAGAGAGAGAGGCTTTGAGGGAACAGAGAGAGTTGTGATTGCAAAATAAAGAGACGGAGAGAGAGGGAAAAACTTTTGATAAAATTCAAAAGGGCGGTAAAGGCACTGATTTAATCGCTTAGGTAGACGTGCCCATGATGACATCAAGTGGCCTAGGTCAAAGATAAAGCGTCGCGCCTGATGTGTGACATGTACAAAAACAGTGGGGTAATGCCACATGGATAAAACAGTTGGGGAAATCACACATGACAGCTTGTGCGCATTTAGGATTCTTGGAATTCTTAAACTAGTGCGTCATGATGTCGCTTAGTAGTACGATCTCAGTTGAGATATTGGTCTTAGATAAAAGAACACGTTGGTTTTTTGATCCTTGGTTCTTGGTTCCTAATCCTTGGTTCGTGGTTTTGAATGAGTGGACATTTGAGTCCCTGTTTCTTGACGTCGACGAGTCATGATGTCGGTCAGAGGAGTATGTCTAGCATGTTGTTCAACCGACACGTTGGAAGATCAGACGATATAGGTTCCATCACCCCAAGTTACCAAGGTAATAGAACCTAGAGGCAGTTATGGAGGTGTATTTTTAGGGTTGTGCCACGTGGCTGAGGTATGGTCAAGGTGTTGGCTGAGGTGCTATGTGGACGAGCCAGGTTTCCTAGATAATTGTGGTGTTACTGATATCACAAGCGGTAATATCGGAATCTAAGATATTTAAATAAGGGACAAGAGTCCTAGATAAGTGATGCTCTTAGTTCGGATAAGGATAAGGCTTTTGAGGAGTTTATCTACATCTAACTAAGAGTCTGAGATAAGCATTGTGCTTGAGTCATATGAAATGAAACTTCTACGGGACGAGGGCACTGTTGGCCATAAAAGTAAGGCACCCCCATGGGTCTATGGTATGCTTTTACTTGGGCACTAAATACTTGTTTGATCTTTAAGAGATAAGTTGACTAACTTGATCGTCGGAGAGCTCTCGAGTGGACGAGCCACCGTAGTATTCTTATCTTCTTGTTAGCAGATGCTTGGTTTAATCTATTCTATCGCGTGCTCTCCAGCTAAGCTCCCTATATGGTTGTGAGGTCGAAAATCAACACCCATAAACATATATTTCTTCTTTGAAATACACGTCACACTCTTTCATCTGCTATCTTACATGTGGCACTCTTTCAATTGCTATCTTAACTTGATACTACTCTCATACTTAAACTCAAAATTTATCATACATTTATTAAATCCAAGCCATCAATAATAAACTTATCATGAACTAGTACACATGGTATCAAACCCCATTATACTTCATCACTATCTACTCTCATTCATTCTTCAATACGCACTGTACAATGATCACCATCTTTCCATTCCCTCTTCCATCGGCAACTATCATTCTCTCTCTTCCTTTTCTACCGATGACTACCACATCTTCATTTATTCTTCTTCTTCCATTGGTCTGTTTCATATATTTTGTTGGAATCTTGATTTGTGTTTATTGTTTTACAGACAACTCTAAAGGAAGCGATTCCGACACCAACATCGACGATTCACCCCAATACTATCTACAAATCTTTGATGTTTTTGATCTAGCAGATAAAAGAATGAGAAAGCTTATTGATTCGACGATACAAAAAGCATTCAGAGAAGATGAGATTCATCGAAATGCTCCATTGATAACGGAGACGGCAACAAGAGTAATGGAGGCGATGCATGGAGTGTCATTCAGTGGATTTTCTCCCAATTAAGCGAATGTTCCTAAAGATCAGTGGATCAATTAGATCAAAAGATTGTTGGAATTTGGGTCCAAAGCAGTAAGAGAGAGAAATGGAACCCATCAATGTCATTCCAATCATCTACATGGCCATCGAGGGTGATGAGTCTAGGCCTAAATGAGGCTCGGAGTCGAATCTCAGGGTACAAATCGCAGCTCCATTCGCTGCTTTCTTGATAAATAAAAAATAAATAAAAAATCATCAATTTTGTTCACATTTTCTCTCTCGATATATTTTATATATAATGTGTGTATATATATACAAGATATATACAGTCAATAGGGAGTTGATTGATAGAAATACCCCAACTTTATTAGATATATTTAACTGAAACAAACGGATGGCTGAAATTGTTTCAAAATACAAAATTAAGGGTTTAAATTGATAAAATTGAAACCCTAAGGTTTAATTTGAAAAATACACTAAACCTTGTGGTTTTTTTTTTTATAATTTATCCAAAAAATAATAACAATATCTTTTTTCCAAAATCTATCTGGTTATTTAGTTTTAAAAAATAGTTTTTGAATGTTAATTTGTATTTTTTTTTTAGTGAACTTTTTAAATGTTTTAATCAATATTTAAACCTTTTAGATCCAATTTAATACTTGTGTTATATAAGCCATTGGTTGGTGTATTTAAATTTGTTAGTTTTGTTTTGGGATCTTTGGGTTGGTATATCATTCTATCGGGGGAGTAAAATCCAATCTAAACTTGATTAGGTTGTTCTTTTGTGCTTGGTTTTGTAAAATATGTGTTTTGAATCTTGAAATTCTTGCTAGGGTGTCGACACTAGGGCTTTCTATAGTCGACACCTGCCTCTCATTCTTTTTCTCTTGTCTTTTGGCTTCTGGTGTTGACACCACCTCTTTTTGGTGTCGACATTGCCCGACCTATTTGTCATTAGTGGAGTACTGGTTTCTATTGTTGACACCTGGGCTTTTTGATGTCTCGATGCCCTATCTAGTGCAAACACGCATGAAGCACCACTACTGCAGAGTGTCAACACTCCTCTTGGAGGTGTCGACAATTGAAAGAAAATTCAGATTTTCTTGTTGCTTTTTGGCCTTCGTTTTAGGGTTTTTGACTTATTCTTTTAGTTGACTTTGGGACTAATATTCCATAATTGTCTTAACACTATAAATAGATGCTCAACACTCTTTTTCCTCTCTCTCTCTCTCTCTCTCTCTCTCTCTCTCTCCCTTCCCTCTAGTTTGTAACCCACTATTTGTCTATCTAAACTCTAGTTTTTTTACTCAAAGTCTTCAGATCTAACCACTTCAAATCATCTTCTCTCTTTGCTCCTTTGAGATTGTAACAACCCCAACTTATGATTAGCTGATAAATCATGAATAATTATGCCTAATGAATAATTAAGAGGAAATTCGAAATTAATTGCATGTGTGTTGTATTATTTGTGTTTCTATCTGTCTATCGTAGAAAGATCTATTTGTGTTTCTGTTTTGTTTTGCGAATTGAAGGCCTTATCGGCATCCGATCACGAAACTAACTTGATATATGTGTTATTTGGAATTTTTAGGAAATTATGGTAGGTCGAATTGAAATTCAATTCAGAACGAATTAATTAGAACAAATAGTCCCACTTAGTTATCTTAAACTCAAGTTAATTAAGCTTCCTTAGATGAATCTATATAAGGCCTATACACCACTTAGACTCATCTTTCTCTACCTTGTTGAGCTCTTACATGTGAGAAAGAAGGAGAGAAAGAATGAAGTGAGATCAAAGAAGAGAAAAGAAAGAATTGGTGAGGGCTAAAGACACTTTGGAACCTTACACTTAACATCAACCTTAGGTAAGGATTTGACTCACATTTTGTAACCTCAAGCTCATTTACATGTGAAATTAAAAAGGAAATCAGAGTGTATTGCATGAATTTAAGAGATTAAGTGTTTAACTTGAGAATTGAGCTAGAAATGAAGGAATTTGACCCATACATGTCATGCATGCATAATTCTCATGAATTTGAAGTTGATTCAAAGTAATTCTTCCATGCATGTCATGTTTTTGACTTAATCATGAGACTTCATCATGTTTTCCATCAATCTCCCTTGTTTGAGCATGCTTTGAAGGTTGAAGTTTGAAGAAATTACATACATGTGTATAGCATGAATTCCAAGTTTGATTTCACACAATTGACATGCTTTTGGGCCTTGATTTTGTGAAATGCTTTTGAATTCTAGATGTTTGACAAGTTTACATAAGTTTCCTTAAGTTTTGGCCCAAAAGAACCTAATTTGCAGCTTTGGGGTTGAGTTTGAAACTTGGAAGCAAATTTCGAAATTTCAAAATTTTGCTTCTACACTCGAGTGATAGATCCTGCGCTCGACTATTCTGTGTTTTGCACTTCTACTCAAGCAACCAAAAGTTGGCTCGAGTGTAAAATGCATGCTCCCAGAAGTTTACCATTCTTGCAAACCGCTCAAGCGACGAGAGTTGCGCTCCAGCGACCGTCAAGCGTACGTCGAGTGGAAAAATCAAGCAACCAGTACTTTTGCAAAGTTTACAAATCGCTTAAGTGACCGAAGTTGTGCTCGAGCGACCACTCACATCTTTGAGCCTCCGCTCGAGTGAACGAAGTTGCGTTCGAGCGAAGGCCCTATTTTCAGTAAATTTTGTTAAAGTGTTTCAAAGTGCATTTTGGCATCCTCATTGCATCCTAGGCATTCCTAGGCCATGGTTAAGACTTAATAATGAGAATAAGAAGTAGAAACACACCAAGATAAGAAAGAATTAAGTTAATGATCCTAGGTGTGTAATTCAGTACGTATTTGTTCTGTATCTATGTAGGTCACGCGCCGCAAGTTCTCAGATTTGTCTGCTCTGTCTGTTTGCTTTGGAGCCATCTGTGAGTAATAACTTTGTAAAGATATATTTACGTTTAAGTAATTTCTTATATGATATGATTTGACAAGAAAAGCTCTTTTTTCTAACATGTTATGTTCTGAACCAATGAATTATTGTCCTTATATTGAAAAGTACTCGTGGCATCCTTAGCACAAGGCCCTTGCCCGGAGGTAACAATACCGTGGTTCATGAGCAAGGCCCTTGCCCGGAGGTAATAATACCGTGGTTTATGAGCAAGGCCCTTGCCCGGAGGTAATAATGCCGTGGTCTCATGGCCTTTGCCTAAGGGTAATAATACTGTGGTTTCATGGCCCTCATCGAGGGGTAACAATACCGTAGCTCAAATATGTTACAAGTTCCCAGTACCGGGGGTTCTTTAATGGAACTGGAAAGCATGACCCTTTACACTTTGTATTTGATCTGTCAGTGTTACTGGATGTACCATGTATGATTAAGCATAAATTCTGATTTCTGCATATGATATGAAGAAGAATATGAATCTAAATCTGTTTCTGATATGACATCTGTTTCTGAATCTGATATGGGATATCATTCATTTAAACCCTTTACTCTGTTATTATTCACTGGGCTTTTGCTCACTATTTATATTATGTATGTAGGTGAGCAGGTGCGTGACCAGGCCTAAGCTGCTGCCCGGAGTTTTAGGTCAGCCAGCCACCGTGCCTTCCGGGGAGGTTCCCTTTTGAGAAGTATTCGAGTTTTTTTAATCAATATTTAAGATCTTTTTGTATTCCTCTATTAAGCGTAATCTGGACTTTAGTTGTCTGTATGTATGGATAATGATGTTGCTATGACATCTTACTTATATAAATATAAGTTTTAAATTTCTGTTCCATGTACGTCAGCACAACTCTATAGACATTGTATTTCATATTTGCTTCCACAGCCCCTTATATTTTATGATATTCAGATCAAAGGCCTCTGGTAATCCAAGGATTACTGACCAGTTATAATACTAAACCTATAGGGGTGGGTTTAGGTCGTGGCAGAGATAGTTTGTAGAGTTCATCAAGAGGTTCGTTCTAATCGGAGCAAATCTATTGACTTTTTAGGGTTTCTCCTTTCTTTTTCTTTGCTTTGAGGTAGGGATTTTTCTTAACGGTGTGCATGTTATTTAGCATTGTTATATCTCTTTAACTTTGCTTATTGTTCACTCAAATCTCACATGGTTACTTTGTGACTTGCTTTAAAATTGGGTTTTGACAAAAAAACCCCTAAATTTTTCATAAAACCTAAGAGGTGTGGAAGTTATTGAAAAGATGATTTGTTTAGGGAAGATACATGAAACCCTTGGAAATGATAAGTATTAAATATTCTTTTTGAAATGTTGAGATTGTTGCAAAAATCGTATCGATTTCAGGAAGTTTGAGAAAGACTTGAGTTTTATACTATGGTTGTCTTTTAATTATTATATTTGAGATAACTATTTTTGTTATCTGTGGATGATAGCATTGCTATGTAATAGAAATTGCATATGATTTAGGCAATGAAACTATTTACAAATTATACATTTCATTGATCATATCATAGATTTGTCAACTTCTTATTTTGTATTTTGAAAATGATTTCGTTTTGAGGAAAAATGATAAATATCGTGGTGAATCTGGTTAGGGAGTGTGGTTATGGATAATTAATTTGGCTTTAGGCCCTCATGAAAGTCCAAAAGCATATGCAGTGTAGGTACCAAGTTTCTTCCAGTTAGGAGCCGATAAAGTGGTTTTGGGTAGTGCTTTAAGAGCCTACTTACAGACACTAACCTAGGGATTACTAATGTTGTATTTACTGCCCTGTTTTTTATTTGAAAGAAAAGTATTTGGAATGTAGTTTTGGAACTCTTGGATGGTATTGTCTCAAAAGGAGAAAAATTATTTTTTTGTTGTGGCATTTTATATGCATTCATCATATGGCATTGTTAAACATCATACATGTCATTAAGATCATCTCTGTTGGGTTTTATGCTCATCCCTGTGTAGAAATAACGTTTCAAGTGTTAACGGCATGCTTCCATCAAGGTGATAACTTGGGAAGATCATGGAGCTTGAGGCTCATTTTTTTTGTTTATTTTCTTTTGTATAGCCTAGGGCTTTGATGTATTGGACTGATGACTCACTTTTGTTGTAACCAGGTAAAACCTTGGAAACTTGTAGTAACCTTTAAGGCATGAACTTGTACTTAATGTTATTTTTTATCGATCACATGCTATAAATTCATATTTTAAGTTCAATTAATGTATTAACGCATATGATATTGTCTTGTAATACAATAAGGAACATTTGTAAATGAAATACTACCATAGAAATGCTTGTACGTATCGAATGTTTGGGATTACTTTTAAGCTTCCGCATGTCTAATGAATTTAATGGGTAGTTCGAGTATCCATATTTTTGGGACGTTACATCCACTTAATCTAAATACACTTAAAAATAAATTTTATGAAATTCATTTTTAAGAAATTCACTAAATACTATAAAATATATTTATTGAATTTTTAAAAGATTTATTTACAAATATTTTTCTTTTTTAGTACATTTATATTAGATACATCTATAAAATAAAAAATATTGATCAAAATACTTTTAGAAATTTACTAAAAATAAAAAATTATGAATTCAAAATTCAAAACCATACAAAGTTGACTCAAAAATGATATTAAGGCAAGACATTAAACTTCAATTAATTTAGGGCAAATTACAGCAGCAGTCCTGTAGTTTACCCGTTTTATCATTTTGGTCTCTGTAGTTTCAATTTGATCAATTTTGCCTCTGAATTTTACAAATTGTGTCAATTTAGTCCAATAAATAACGGTGGTTAAGTTTGATGGACGGAAAATCAAATAATATGTCAATTTGGTCTCTGTAGTTTATAAGATATGTCAATTTAGTCCCTGTTGTTTAAACTTTCCTATGAACTACAGGGACCAAATTGGCACATCCTGTAAACTATTAGGACCAAATTGACACATCATTTGATTTTCTATCTATCAAACTTAACCGTCGTTATTTATTGAACCAATATGACATGATCCGTAAAATTCAGGGGCAAAATTGATCAAATTGAAACAACATGGATCAAAATAATAAAACGAGTAAATTATAGGGACCATTTGCATAATTTGCCCATTAATTTATGAAAAACGATATTTGTCCCTTCTTTTTCATTGTTTATGTAGATTCATCCAACAAATGTATTTATAAAATTTTCATATCCAATAAGAGAAATTCTTATAATACACAATTATGATTTTTGTGATATTTAATTCTAACCAATTGTGGTGTCTATTATGATTTGATTATGACTTAATTATGATCTATTGTGGTTTTTATTCTAGTTATGATATTTTTAGTTTTGTTTTAAGTGGTGTTTGGTTATGAATCATTTTGGTGTTGGATATGACTTGATTATAACTTATTACAGTTATTATTTTGGTTATAACTTAAGAAATTTTTTATTATGCCTCAAGTGGTATTGATTATGACATATTATACTTTCGTTTGGCATAGTGTTAAAATGAGGTTGGGGTCTAAAATAGTCACAAAAAAATAAAATATGCTAAAAAATCAATAAGACAAAATGTCACATCTAAATTATAATCATTTCACTTTTTCTCTCAAAAAAGTCAAAAGTCTAACCCAAACAAGGTTTTTAATTCGAGGCTAAAGCTAAAAAGTCAACTCTCTTCCCAAATGAAACTTTTTTTTTTTATAATTATAACTGAAAATGATATTTGTGGTATTAACGCCTCGAAGTATCATAACCTTATATAGGAGAAATGTATATGGTAGAAGTAGGGGTGTAAATTGGGCTCTGCCTACCTGGGCCCGGGCCAGGCTGAGCCACGAGCTAGAAAATTAGGCTCAAGCCTGGGGGATATTCGGGCCTTGGATGGGCCAGCAGACTGAGCCTCAGACCTAGGCCTAGGCTCAAGCTTGGGCTAGGTTTGTGCAGGTTTGAACATTTTTTAAATTTTTTTTCTATTTTTTCTATCATTATTTTATTTTTTTTACTAAAAATGACACTGGACCATAGCGGGGCTGAGTTTTGAGTGGGCCTTGAGCGAGCCAATAAGCTGAGTCATGGATCGAACTAGGTAGGCCGGGCTTAAAAATGACAACCCAAGCCCAGGCTCAAAGTCATGGACTAGGCTTGGGCCCAGGCCGCCCACGGGCTGTGAGCCATTTTTACACCCCTAGATAGAAGGACCAAAATAATGAGAACCGCACTTCAATAATTACATCGGTTCATTTGGGATAAAAGAATGTTAGTTAAAAGGTCAAAAAGTTTTCAACTTATACAAAAACAATTAATAATTCATTCTCATTCTCCCTACTCTTTACACAATTTTTTATAAAAAGTTCAAAAATTATTCTCAGATACTTAGGCTTTGTTTAGTTTAGTTTTTGAAAAGAGATTTGAATAATATTTTGAAAAATAAGTCGTTGAAACAAGTTTTGAAAATTCAAAATTTAGTTGGTTATAAGTTTTGAAAATAATTTTCGAATGATTTGTATTTTTTTTTTTTTTTTTTTGGTAGTTGAATAGATGGATGTGAGAGAGAAAATTTGATTAATTAATGTGTAAAATGTGAGAGAATGAGAAATGAGAGAGGAGAGATGAGAGAAAAAAAAAAGTAATTAATTAATTTATTAATAATTAAAAAAAAAAGAGAGAGGAAAGAGAAAAAATAATTTTAAAAAGTGTTTTGAAAATTGATAAATCAAACATGTTTTTTGATTTTTTAATTGAAATGTAAATTTAAAAACTAAATCAAACGGTACACTGATCCAAATACCAATTTTAGCCAATTTTACACAGCTTGTCACCAAATTTCAATACCCAAAAGTATTCCTTGATCTAACCTCAATACAAACCGCCTACTATACACTTTTGGCTGGGTAGAGCATGGTGTGGCCTTGTAATGGTCCAATCCTTATGTATTTATTTATTTATTTTTAAGTATGGTCCAGGCAATCAAAAATATGGTAAAAAGGGGTGTGCCCTAAATTGGAAGAAGGAGTTATATTGAATATTGGTGGTGAAGAAGGGTGTGAAAATCCTTGGGGGTTATAAATTTAGGTCTCTGAAACAACCAATGATGACAAACCTCAATAATTAATGGGCCTCTTCTCAAGTAATCTTTACCACCCTCTTAAATAAGTTTTTGCTTTTTGGCAGCAATTTTAATTGAGTCACCACCCTCTCCCCCCTCAAATAAAAAGAAGTTTCTTTCATGATTTAAAGGGTGAGGAGGGGGGTTGCCTTCATAAATGTATTGCAGTGATCAAAAGATTTGCAAAAGGCCACAGATAGAACAGAGGGGGGGCATTCATTCAACCCCAATTGAGTACACCCACCCATCATCATCTACATTGCCCATAAATACAATTATGCACTGACCCATCTGGCCTATACCCCCTTCATTTTACCCAAACCAATTAGAGATGAGTAATTATTCAGTAATTTTGGATGTAAAATTATTTATATAATACTCTAAATTAATCATATAATGAAAAAAAATTAAGGGTTAAAGAGACTAACTTACCTGTATTAGGAAGTTGAGAGACAAAAAATAACTAACTCGCTTAGTGTGTATTACAATTTCTTATATATTAAAAGTATTATGTAGGCAATGTCATATGATACTTGAAGAGTATTTAATAATTTTTGGAGATAGGGATAGAGAGAGGTCATTGCATTATTATTAGATTGATTTCTTTCCGATTCATGAAAATGCATAAAACTTGATAGTCTAATTTCTGAGAGCTCATTTGAAGCTATCATGATAATATGAACCGTTCAAACTCAAGATATCTTTTTTTTTTTTATTCAACAAAAAGTTTAAGAGGAGGGGAGGCTACTCCATTCTAAGACCAGGGAAAGCGTTACGCAATATCGCCCATCAACAAAAGACTGCCGGCAGCGGGACTCGAACCTAAGCCAAATGAACGCAGGGAACAAACCTTACCAACTGAACCAACCCTTGTTGGTAAACTCAAGATATCTAGATTTACAATTTATTCCAAAATAAATTCATTTACCACTTGATGACTGCATTACCAATGGCCATCAGGGCTAGCTAGAGCAACCGTGTAGATTTATTGGGCATTATGAATACATGTGAGAACTTTCAATTTTTGGGTACAAATACATGTAAGCAGTTGATTATTATTATTATTATTATTATTATTATTATTATTATTATTATTATTATTATCATATATCTTCACAAGGGGTGATAGGGTCAATTTTGCTTTTAACATTTTTAACCAGAACATGCATGAGCTCACCAACAATGAAACGCTTGAAATAGCTACTTTTTCTGAGGTAATTTTAATCATTTCACATAATTCCAATTCCTGCAAGGGTAATGATGGAATTTACATTATTGTAGTTAAAGTGCATCAATTGTACCCTACACGTGAGCTTAGGTTTGATTATTATTATTTGTAGTAGTGTGTCATATAATCCAACTTTATAAGACTTTTTTTTTTTTTTTTTTTAAATTTTTTTATAAGGCCAATTAACTAAAGGCACAGGTTGTGTTTGGACTTGTACGAGTGGTATTGATGTTCATTATTATTACTGCACCCAACCTCAAAAAGTAAAATTATGATTAAATAAAAAAATGTATATATATTATGAAAAAAATAATGTAATAATTAGCTTGTTTGGTTTTAGTTTTTAAAAAATATTTTTCAAAACAATTCTATTTTTTCATTTTCTATATATTTTTGTTTTCAATGAAATTTTTTAATATTTTAAGCAATTTTTTTAATTTTCAAACACACATAATATAAATATACTTAAAAAGTATAATATTTATAAAAAAAATCTTTAAAAAATTCACTAAATACCAAAAATATAAAAATTCAATACATTTTTTTGTATTTTTATGTTTTATTAATTTTTTAAAATATTTTTTCACAAATATTTTATTATTTAGATACATCTAAGTAAAGTGTATCTAAAAAAGTAAAAAAAAAAATTGCTTCAAATTTTAAAAATATTTACTAAAAAAAAAAAACACAAAAAACAAAAAACTCAATTTTTAGAAAACTGAAAGGTGATGAAGGTGGTGATAATAGTACTGGCGGTGTTGTGATGGAGGTAGTAAAATGATTGTAATACTTGTAACAACAATGACAATGGTGATGAAGGTGGTGATAATAGTAGTGGCGGTGGCATTGTGGTGATGGTGGTAATAGTGGTTGCGGTGGTTATGAATTTATAATAATGTATGTCGATATTTATATTTAATATTTATAAATTCAGTCAGAATTAAATAAGTTTCATATTAATCATTTTTTTTTTTTGTAATTTTTAGCCTACATTTTAAGAGGCATTTAATATTTTCAGTGATATCAATTGTAGTTATCAAATAAACTTAATTGATTATCACTTGATACATTTAATTTTAAATATTAAATTAAATAAATTATCAAATATTATATATATCTTATTCAGTGAAAATCATTTATGCACGTAACTTGTACACTTAAATTTGGAACTTGTTTGACATGAACTAAAATACCACACTATTTTACCTCTCTTTTTTTTTTTTTAGTCATATCATCTCTCTATTTTTCTTCAAATTTTTTCATAAAAAATTTAAAAATATACTAATGTAATATATCCCAAACAACTCTTTATTCTAATGGGTAGAGGTGGAAATTAAGTCAAATTAGTCTCTCTCTTTTTTTTTCTTTTAAGTAATTAGTAGTGGAAGGCAACTAAGGCAAGGGATTGAGATGGGATGAATCTAAATTGCATAATTGTGTGCGCGTGCGCATGAATATCTTGATGAGCCAAAAAGGGCATTTCTCGAGCCGCTAGATTTTGATTATTGCTCATCATATGTTAAAAAGCCGTGACTCTCTCCAAAATAAAGAAAATCTTTAATGGAGTCACAAAAAATTAACAACAATTTTACTTTATTTTTTTAGAAAAATATTGAGAACATTGAAGAATATATGTTAGTTACAATAGCGTGGGTTTTTTTTTTTTTTTTAGGGTAAATATTTAAAAAAATTGAACTATTTTTGAAAATAATTGACTTTTCAAATTATTTGTCAAACTAATTGATTTTTTAAAATCGTAAATTCAAAATACGACATGTCAACATGAAATCCATTTTTATATTGTGATTTTACTATGAAATCACATTTTGATCATGTGATTTCATGATGAAGTCTTACTTTGAATTTGTGTTTTTAAAAAAGTCGGTTAATTTAATAAATAGTATAAAAGTGAGTTGCTTAGATAAGTAGTTTATTTTTTTGACATAATTAGGAAAAAAAATCCAGTGGCCCGTTTGATAATATTAATATATATATATATATTAAAAAAATTCTAAAATTGAGTTTATAAAAATCGATTTTCTTTAACTTAGTTTAAGTTTTTTAAGCTAAAAGCTTAAAAAGTGAATCTAAGAGATTTCAAGTTTTTAATTAAATGAGTTGCAAATAAATGAAACCAAACAAAGTTAGTTTGTAAGGTCCAATTATGAGACAAGTTGTTCCACTTTTCATAAAAAAAAAAAAAATTATCGGCAACTTCAACAAAAAAAAAGCTCAAAATAAGCATTCCAAACTCAACTTAAAAAAATACTAATAATAAATAAATAAATTTAAAAATTTTTAAAAAAGAAGAAGCTAGTTTTCATAAGCTTGTTTTTTAGCTGAAAAAGAACAAAACCAAAAATATTGTCAAATTACAACAATCAACGAACAAAAAAATAAAATAAAATGCTAAATGGATTCCTAATAAATTCTACCAAATGGGCCTAAGATTATTACATTTTGTTGGCAGCAACTCCGGCTAGCCAAATAATAATTCTATTTTTACATACTAATTCTTCTCAGTGCATATATTTAATAAATACTTTCTCAATACACACAAAAAACTAAAAATTCTCCGTACTGATTTTTTATGTCAATAATACCCTCGTCGTTAATTTTAAAATCTTAATTTTTCGTTCATGCACCTATACCTCCCGCCTTCACTGCTGCCATCAACACTACCAATGTTGTTGTCGTCACTCTTATCCCTCCACCACCATTCCTATATCATTCCCTTACATTCTAAACTTTTAGAATCAATTTTCGGAGCCTACTTCTAACTTCTAACTGTCGCTAACTCTTGCTTCAAAATCCTAGCCTTCTAGCCACCACGAAGGTGGCTGATTCATGACGAGGGAGCTTGTAGAAGTGTGTGACTCGTGGCAGAAAATGATCGCAGACGGAAAAGGAAAAGAGGTGATGGGAGGGAAGAGGTGGGCTAGGATGGGAGATTGTCAAGGAAGGAATGTGTTTTGGGTGAAAGAAGATAAGAGTATTATGGTATTTTTATTTTAAGGCAAATTTGTAATTAAAAAAAAAAATCATTAAGGGCTCATTGGATACATGTTGTTTTAGTAATTTTTTTATTTTTTTTTGCTAAAATATGAGGTAAAAAAATTAGTATGTTTGGAAAAAAAATTTTGACTTTCCATAATAATAATAATAATAAAGAATTGCAAAAAATATAGATAAAATATAATATTTAACTTTTTTATATAATTTGTTGACTTTTTTAGTAACTTTTTAATTTTTAAACTAAAATTCTAACTCGTCAAACGAGGCCTAAATATGTGAACTTAGGGGAATTGATATGTGAAAATATAATTACCCCTAGCCAAAGCTACTTTGAGGATGACGGGAACATCCTTCTTTAATGCTGTGTTTGGTTGGGGGATTTGGGGAGGGATTTGGAAAGGAAAATGGAAAAGGTAGGTGAAATGTGAATAAATCATGCCTATATTTCACATAGTTTCACACACCTTTTCCTTTTTCTTTTCCAAATCCCTCTCCAAATCCTCCAACCAAACACAACATAATTGTGTTCAACTCTATTTTTAAGAATTGAATAAATTCACAATGAAAATACCTCTATTACACCACATACAAGTACAAAAAAATTGCCATTCCAATTTTAATCTTTTGTTCATGTCATGTAATTAAGCCATAAATCTCTAAAATCTCATTGGTACTTTACAAGTTGTACCAAACAAAAAGGTACTATACTTTATTTTAATACATCGGATGTTATAATTTAAAAAGAGAGAATCTTGTTTATGATAAGATTTGGACTACTAAATTATTAAGAGGAGAGATACATTGCTACTTGACAGTCGTTTAGAACCATCTTTTAGAACAAGGTGAAGCATAGTCCCATGAAAAATGAATATATATTTCTCTGCACAAAAAAAAAAAAAAAAAGTCATTTTTTTCTTTTGTTACTCATAAAATAAGTTCATTTGCTTTTCATTTTTCTTTTTGTTGACAAGTCTAAAATACAAATTAATCATGTGCCAATAACTAAATTTGAACTGGTGACACGAGAATTTTTAATTTTTCAAAGATATGATTTGAGTTGCAAGAATATATACAAGATTTATGTCCCAGTACATTTTGAAAAGAACCAATTAATTTTTGTGAATTGTATGAAAGTTGGATATCCAAAATTTTAGAGTCAAGGAGGCTAAATCCAAATATAGCCTTAATATTTGTGACCTCCTTGGCAAGAAAAACAAAAATAAGGAGAAAAAGAAATGTGGCATGATTAGCATACTGAAATCTAAATGAATTCAGATAGGGAGTTCACTTTATTTAGTTAGGGAAGGAGTTGTAATAGAAAAAGTTAGCTTTTCCAATCCATGATAAATTTGACTATGATCTACTTTTTGTATTTCATGTCTACCTTTTATCAAACACTTTCATTATACTAGAATATATTTTATTAATAGGGGACATTATTAGAACATGTCCAAGTCCTTTCCATCTTCCTTTTAGACTTCTAAATTTCTCTGCCACTAAACACTTCCATTGGGGTTAATGCATTTGTCACCAAACTTTCAAAGACCTGTCGGACAACTTCATGTTTATGTGATCCATTTTGTTCATTGTTCATGTCTAGATTTTCAAAGAGGAAACTAATATATATATATATATATATATACATATATAAAATAAATGAAACAATCACCATAAATTATGGGTGGGCATTTGTTGGATTGGGTTCGGGTCAAGTTGGCATTACATAAACCAAATCAAATTAAGTCTTAAATCCCATCAAGTTGACACTACATAATAAAGGATTTTGTGTCTATCCAAGTCCGGCTCAAAAAATAATTATAAATCTAAAGTCCACCCATAAGACTGTAGATTAAAAAAAAAATTAAAATATTCTATAATTAAACTTAATCACACATTATATTTTTTAAATAAATATACTAAAATTATTATAAATTGAAGAATTTTGTGTATAAATTGAAAGATTTTTTAAATAAATACAATCACACATCACCAAAAATATGAGTTTTAATAAATTCAACAAAAATAAAATGTAGATCCCAACAAAAAAATATACTTTTTGATATATTATAATTAATTAATTTAATAGTAAGCTAGATCGGGCTGAGTTGAGAGTATAAATCTCAAGTTCAGCTCATTAATATATCGGGCTGAATGTTAGCTCAATCTGTTCTTATGAACTAAAATAATATTTCTAAATTCTAAGAAAATAAGGCTGGACTGAATAGACCAACGGGCCGATCCCCACTCCTACCACAAACTATATGGAATTTTAGTATGCTCAACTAATTCTCGAGCACTCTGAAATAAAATAAATAAACAAAATCTCAAGCACTTGAACCCTCCTAGAAGGATTATCTGAAGACAATTAGAGACGGTAATTTGCCTCTGCTCCGCTTCAATAAAGAATTATTTCCTTCCTTACTCCTTTTGATTATATTTATTAAATTTATATATATATAGTACGTTAAATGAGTGTGCACATTACTGTATCTAAGTAATGCGCAATTGAAATTATCATTGAGATCGTGGGTGAGATGAGAATTGAAAGAATCTCTATGTACTGGATACAAATTGTTGGTTTATTGAATTTCTGTTTTGATGAAATTATGTTGTTTTTGTAAAAAAAAAAAAAAAAAAAAAATCTTTAAATAAAAATTGTGACAAAATTTTAACTAATCAAGTGAGTTATGTGTTTTGGGAAGAATATAAAAAGTCAAAATCAGCTTTTAACATATTTTGGGTCATATCATATTTCTACTTTTTTACACGTTTTTTTAAAAAAAGTCAAAAAAAATCAAAAAGTCAATTTTTAACTAACTTTTCAAAATTTCTCTCTCTAACCGAGAGTTTCTCTCTCTACCTCTTTTTCTTAGGGTTTCTTGAGTGCAGAGCTACTTGGGGAGAGGGAAGAGGCTTCGGCCTCTAGCCACCTCTCTCCTCTCCCCCTTTTTTTCTTTCTTGGTTTTGCTAAATAAATCTTGGGAGTTTTCTTTCCAATCTCTCTCTCTTTGTGAAGTTTTTCTTCCCCCTATGGTGGAAGCTTGTTGTGTTTCTCGTCCTCCATACCACCGGTGTGGATCTGCCTTATCCCGCCTTTTCCGTCGCTCGCCTAGCCATCACCAGTCCCACCTCCAAATCTACTACGGATCTGGCCCATCTCCACTAATCTAGTTGGCTCCGGCTCAAGGTTGAGTATTCTAGTTATTGTTTTTGTTTTGATTTGGTTTTGTTTATGGAATCTATCAGTGCTTGATGTAGCTTACCCATTTTGTAGTTGTAACCTATCATCTATCTTTAGACATGCTCTACAATCAATTGATTGGCCTCTACTGTGTAATACGAGTACGAGCACGAGTTGTGCATCTAGATTTTTTTCATAGATCATGTGTGTTTTCTTAATTTCATCTTTTCTATATTTGGTGTAAGTTTACCTATTTGGATGAATTCTTCTTTGTATATGTCGTTGGTTTCATCAATGGAAATTTCTTTTCTGATTCCAAAAAAAGATAAAAAAAAGAAGAGTGAGTTGTGTGTTTAATATAATTTATTTATTTTAAATATTAAAATTAAACTATTAAATATTATATAACATATGTATATATCAACCCTTATCAATCATTATTCATAGTGAATTATATCATCCGTCACTTTATTAATATCATTATTCTTCTTCCTTTATTTATCTTTTATTTTTATGTTTTTTGTTGATTGACTTAGAACATCTTCAATGGCAAGTTATTTGAGTTGCCATTGCCAAAATTTGACAAGAGTTCTAAAAAATGTTACTCCAATGAACTGCTATAACCCTTGCCAAATTTGGCAAATGCCATTTCATCTCTCAAATTTGGCAACAAGTTTGGCAATTGCCAAACTTGCCACATCATCCAAATAAACAGAATTTGGCTTCAAAATTTTTGTAATGGTTTGTTTTTTTGGTAAGATGAATTATATATATATATATATTTTTTAATTTTTCAATTTCTTTTTTATTTTTTATATTTGTCTAGTCGAGTATAATGAAAATATATATAAAAAAAATTTACAAACAGTTAAAAAAAGTTCACAAAAAAAATAAATAAATAAATAAATACTAAAAAATTTATATCCAAATAATATCTACAAATTTGGAGGGAAAGTTAGTTAAGATTTGCTAAAATAACAGATGTACCATTGGAATACCATTGCTATAATTTGACAAATTACTACTATTCATTGCTAAATTATAGCAATAACAATCGTATTATGGCAAATACCATTAGAGATGCTCTTAGGGGCAATTTGGAAACTTGCTAAAAAACCAAGGGCTGTGTTTGGTTGTGATTTCAAAATGTGATTCAACGTGATAGTTTGAGTATGGTGTTTGGATGGAGCTGTGGAATTAATTTTCCACAGCTTTGCAGAATGCTCTATCTATTCTGTCAAAACCGAGCTCGTGTTTTAATTTTTTTTTTTCAAAACGGGACGTTCGGCCGGTCGTCCAGCCGATTGACCGGAATAGTAATTTTTTTTTTTTTTACAATTTTTTTTTCAATTGATATATAATCGAAAAAAATATTTTCTAAAATTTTTTAAAAAATTTATGTACTTTAAAATAATTTTGAGTTGTATGAGTTGTAAATTTTTGTATCAAATTTCAAATGTCACATCAACAATTCTCCACTCAAATCAAAACTATTTTCAAAACTCTTTACCAAACTAATTTTTTACACTCAAATCATAATTTTACAACACACAAACTCAAAATACAACTTATACTCTCAAATCACATTTACAAAATTCTATCAAACGCTACCGAGTTTTTTGACTTTGTAGCCTTTTTATACAAAAAAAAGGCACAAAAAAGTCAACTTTTTTACACCAAAAAATCAAAAAAAAATCAAAAAGTCAATTTATACAGAGTTGAGTCTCAACTTAGGGTGTTTTGGAAGTTTTTGTCACCTCTTTTTTTGATATATATTTTTTAATGACCTCTTTTGAAATTATGTTTTCAGTAAATAAATCTCAAAAGTAAATATATATATATATATAACCACACTATTTTTTACTTTTATTGTCTTTTCTGGACTTTTGTTGAAATTTTTTAAAAAAATAAATTTTTTGATTTTTCTCATCGAGCTAAGTCGAGAAACTTAAAACCTTTTGAAAATTTTTAAAAATAGTTCACTAAAAACTAAAAATAAACCCCCCTCCCCCTCCCCCTCCCCCTCCCCCTCCCTCAAAAAAAAAAAATAAATAAATAAATAAAAAATAGAAAAAGAAAAAACCAAATAAGCAAACCCCAAACACCCATTTGTCACTAGGCTACAAAAATGTGTATTAGCATCATCATTCCTAATGTTGCAAAATTAAGTTATTCCAGAATATGGCCGTATGAGTATTGGTAGAATTTTTCGTAGTTTTTTATAATGGGGAATGATTTATCTCCCTAAAAAAATCTCCCCTAATCCCTCTAATACCCAAAACGACGTCGTTTTGAGCTTCTTTTTTTTTTTTTTTTTTTTTTTGCCTTGGTCTGAAATTTCGGGGGATTAGGGGGCCAAAAATTAGAGCTCCCTAGCACAATCCTTTTATAATATCTAGCATTTGTGTTCATAGATCAAGTTTTTCATGGTTAAAAAATGACATGGAAAATCCTTTAACATCAATAAAGACCTATTAAGTAGCCAGGTAAAATCACCCGGCCCGTCTGACAAACCATAGATTTTGGCGGGAGCCCAGAGAGCTGGGCCTGGGGCTGGGCTTTAAAGATCTTGGCCCAACCCAGGTCAGATTTGTGAGGATGGTATCTACACTACACTCTTGGTAATTAGGAGCATGATTCTAATACAATAAATATAATTTAACAAAGAATAAAAAAAAGGTTTGTGAACATGGCAATTGCAAAAATCTCATGCCATGTTCCCAATTTTCTTTTCTCAAATTTATTCCCACTTTACACGGGAAGGAAAATACAAATCATCTCTCAAGGTGTTTTGGAAAGTTGGTAAAAAGCTAACTTTTAACTTTTTACCAAGCTTTTTGACTTTTTTGATAGTCATTTGGAAAGTTGGTAAAAAGCTGACTTTTTTACTTTTTAATATAATATTTTTTAAAAGTGTCACATCACTACAAAATCACCAAAATACCCTCAGCCAACTGAAGAAATTTACCTAAGCTGAGGCTAGTTTTGTAATTAGCCAAGCTGTGTTTTGGGAAGTTGCCTAATGGCGTTTTCAGCTTTTTGCACACTGCTGCGTTTTGTTTCCGGATCAAAAAACGCAGCGTTTTTTAAGAGTTCCCAAAACGACACTAAATTATGACATGTTGGCTCACACACAAAAATAATAATAATAATAAATAAATAAAACAAGATTATAATGCTATCTATGTTGATATTGATTAAAAAAAAGAATTCTAAAATAAAAAATTATTCGTGTGCAACGATTTTTTTTTTTTTTTTGGGTGGTGTCAATAGATAAGAGTAATTATAAATATAATAACTATTTATATCATTAAATATACGACTAGTTCATAATAATTAGAAAGTCAATTAATAAACCAAGCCTATCAAGTTCAAACCAAACAATCACCGCTAAGTATATACCTGTCAAAATGGGGAGAAATACACTACCCCAAAGTATCAAACTCCTCTATGGAGTTGAACCTGCACCTTGACACCACAAAAGTAGGTTCACTTCAATCATGTGAGATCAAAATCATCTATTATAAAACTGAATTCACACATAACCTAATAAAATGTTTATCTTACTATGAACTTCATAATCTAACTTGGAAGGATCCGTGTCCCAAATGAACTAAACATTTGATGTGTACCAAAATCTATTACCATATTTCTGTAATTCCCTTTTGAAGAACTACTGAGTTCATATAAAACAACAAAAACATCTTCACATTAAGTTTTACATTACATCTTACAAGATGGATTAGATGAAAAGCTTTTTAACCATATAGAGTCGGCTACAGCTGGTTCATCGTTGTCATTGCGATGCCATGTCCACTGTGCATAGCTTGCATTCACCACTTGTAATTGCCCATGCCCAAAACTGGCCTCCCTGAACACTGATATTGTGGGTTGTGGATTTATATAACTGTAAAAATCACAAGAAAAATTTGTAAAGTAATTAATTAATAGTTCTATAAATAAAAATAATAGAAGAAATTTCATAAACTGAACTTAGTTGAACACAAACAAGTGACATATCCACCAAAAGATGAATGAAGAATAAATAGACTAGGCTATTTTGCAAGTTCCATATCTCAGGGCTCCTATATGTTTCTTTTCTTTCTTTTTTTACCTTATTTTATCCAATGTTTGTTTAGTTCTTTCACTTCAAATATGAGGTCTATCTCTACTATGAGATAATAATTTTTCTCATCTTCCATTTAACCACTAGAAATATTTTTTTCTCCTTCGAATCCCTTTTTATGTTGTACTCTGATTAAACATAACATAAACCTTACATGATATAAATGTTCAAATCCAAAATATTAGGTATTACTACTCTTGTTCATAATTCCTAGGTATTACTTATCCTCTAATTCTCAAAATCATATCTGACAAACCATACAGGGCCTAGTGGCTATTACAAGCGGTGCATGATCCTTTGTATTGAATTTCTCTGTCTCTCTGTCCCAATGTACTCCTAATAGCATGATATGATAAGAATCTCGAGACACACAATCAGGCAACTAGAGAGAGAGAGAGAGAGAGAGAGAGAGTAATTTGAGTTTGAGTACAGAGGATTATAAGTTGTCATAGTTTTCCTAACTCTATGAAGAAAAGAGGTTTAGTTCATTTGGAATGGAGGACTTCGTAATAAGGGTTGGTTTGGGATGTTTTAAAAAGTGCACTTTTTGACTTATTGGCTTATATGGATTGGGTTTGATGTGATGTGTTAGAGAGGTGATGTGATTTAAATAAGATGATATGGCTTAAATAAGATAGTGACTTTTTAACTTTTTGTATTATTTAGTAGATACCAAACTTGGCCTAAGTATGATTTTTCTTCTGCATAGAATTACATATTGTTCATATTTGTATATGATTGTATAAAATTCAAAATTAATTTCTTTTGTTTTTGATAGGTGAGTTTTATTGCCAAAACGAAATATATATATATATATACACACGGTGAAATTCAATGCAAGTCTTAAAGAGGGCAACAACACAAAATAGCAATTTAAATTTAACTTCTAGTACTTGTAGAATAACATAAACTCTGACACCAATCACATGCAGTTGATCAGAAAGAAACTTACTTTTTGGAGAGGCCTTCGCGGTTGCCACCATCCCCAATGTTGATATATATTGGACCGCAGTTGTCAGTTTTCTCTTTGTAAACACGAGTCTGAAATTCAAAGAGAGTGACATTAAGTGGGAAAAAGTGAAGTAAAATTAGATTACAAACTCAAATCGTGTCTTGTTCGTTAATATCTCATTCATTTGAGCTTAACTCATTATGACTATTTGACTACTGTGAAGCAATAATGAAATCCACGTTAGTGTTCTTCAAGACAACAACAAAGATGAAAGTTATGCCTCTACGCTACTCAAATTCAGCTTGATTGAAGCTCCTTTGAAATTGGTTTCAAAGATAAATAAACCAAGTATGCTCACATTCAAAAATTCGTTAAGTGTTCAAATCAATTTTTAACAAGCTGCTTGACTCGATTCGGCTCATTTACAGCTCTAGAATTGCAGACTCTCCCCAAACTTCTACATTTCATCACCCCTATTTCCATCCAAACAAGGGGTAATCAGAGAGTCTCAATATTCTAACCATGCAATGGATGGTCCAAATAGCCCATTGGCAGTGCCTTTCTAAATTTTCATTAGTCTTTCTGATCTGGTTGGTTATTAATTATGAACTTGGCAGAGTAATGAAGATCATATTCGAAAACTCAAATTTCTTTTTTTGGGTGGATAAAACTCAAGTTTCACTTTAGTTATATAAATGCAATAATATATCTGTTCCTATTTATATATGCAGCTAGAAACATTTCAAAGATGAGCATAAATTAAGGGTGTCTTTGGATCATAGATTTGTGAATGAATATAAGCTTCTTTTTTCTTTTTTCATTTCCATCGCTTTTTCCTTTCTCTTTTCAAATTTCTACCCAAATTTATGATTCAAACACAGCCTAAGTGTTGTTGCTTTGAGCAAGTCAACAATGATTTTCATTGTAATTGATAATTGCCTAAATAGTTATAATAATATGAACTGACAAATATATATAGTGCTACAAAGGCTCATTTTATGATAATAATTAAAAAAAAAAAAAAATTTAAAAATATATGTTCCCATCTCATATAGTAGAAAGGTGGTTTTAAAAGGGAAACAGGAAAAAATAAGAACAGAGAATCTCAAGTGCATGATAGCTAATGACAAGATCACATAATGGAGGGAAATGTATCTTACAAAGCGCTCATATGCATGGACATGTCCTGAAAATATGACATCAACGCGAGCTCCATAAAGCAAACCTTCCATGGCCGCCTTCATGTTAACCGATTCAATCTCCCCCTGATGAGCGGTGTTAGAATTGTACCACGGTGCATGAACAAGCACCACCAACCAAGGTGTCTTGGTCCTATCAACCTTCCTCAAGTCGGATTGCAGCCAGCTATACTGAGCCGAGCTGGGACCAAAATCTGTATACGAGCCCAACATAATGACATGGACACCAGCAACTTCAAACGAATAGTACAAGTTGGAATTGGAGCCACTTTGCTCAAATGGCATGTGCCATCTGGCATTGTAGGAGGTGAAGGACTGAGAGTGGATTACTGGGATTTTTTCGATCTCGTGGTTGCCTTGTGTGACCATCCACGGCCTCTGGCTAGCGAGGGGCTCGACCAGCCGGCCAAATGAGTCCCAAAGTGGCTGGATTGTATCAGCATATGACAAGTCCCCTGGTAGTAGGAACACGTCGTAGTTTGATTTTGAAATGTGATCAAGGGTTGAGGTTGTCCAATCCGTTTGCCCCAGATCACCTGAAAATGAAATATGCACAATTGGCTTGAGTCAGACAACTCGCTTGATAGCATGTTGTAATAGAAATGACTAATGTTGAAATTATGAATTTTTTGTACTAAATTTGCTTGTCATATCATATGTCATCACTATAATATTAGTGCAATAAAATTCCATTCATTGTACTGGTGCATAGACGATAGATGACATGCAAGGTGCCATGTCATACAAGTAAAAGCAACTTTGAGGCAAAGATTTAGTCATCCTAGTGTTACTCAATAGAAATATGAATCATAGTTACAAAACACACGACAGAAGATTGGCAATTGGAATCACTAAATTTGGGATTCCAACTTTAGTAATCAAGTCGGAGAAATACCAAAAATCAAAGGCCTAGAAAAAAAGTGAGATGAGTGGTTCATTTTTCACCGGAAAAAAGGGAAGGGAGAGAGTGGTGGTTATTTTCTAAATTGGCATGATCTGAACTTTCAATTCTGGTTTCAACTTCCAGTAAAGTTATAGACTAGTTTTCCGTCCAAAATTCCGAGGCCTGGACGAAAAAGAGGGAGAGATCATTCATTTTTTCACAAAGTAACACTAGTTATATTCAAAGTTTGCACCATCTGAATTTTCAAATTTTAAACTGACTACTAAGATTTCTCCAATTTCATCACTGAAGATGGAACCCCAAATTCCGCAAATCCAGATTTTGCCAAGCATTTGTTATGGTTTTTCATGTAAACTTTAGTTTGTTGTCTCATGTTACTGAGAGTTAAAATAGGATCAATCCAAATCAGAACAAAATTTGGAAAAATTGATATTATTGGAGAGCGTGGAAGTTTATGTTCTAAGTATGCACAATCTAAAACTTGAAATTGAGATTTTCCTAACTTCACAGCTAATGCTGGAACCCGAAATTCAACAAATCCAGATTTCGCCTATTCTAAGCATACATATAGTGATTTTTTCATGTAAACTTTAGTTTGCCGTGTCATTACGTGTTAAAAAAGGATCAATCAAAATGAGAACAAAAATGGAAAATTGGCATATTAACAATCTACATATATATACCTGCAAGGGAAAAGTTGATAGGAAATTGAGCAGGAGGTGTTTGGAAACTGAGTTCAGGGTTTGAATCAGAGCCACAACGGTAATAATAGACAGTGCTTGGTTTCAATGGACCAATGACCACATCATGAATTTCGCCAGACTCGTACAAAACATATCGGTAAGAAGATGAAGTCCCTTTTGCTGAGAAAGCATAGTTCCCTGGAGATGTACCATAGCTAACTGTTGCCGGAGTATTAGCGTCGTCTGTAATCCATGATATTCTCATCTGGTCATGTCCCACCATAGATATGTGCACCTTCATGCAATAAGATAAAAAAAATCCAGCTCATTAGTTTATGTATGATTCATTATAAATTTAATAAACATTTTACTATTTCTTTTAAGGGAACCAAATATTGATCGTGTTGACTGAGAGAATGTCAAAATAGTTAAAAGATTATATCATTTTTGACATATTTGAAAATACTTTTCATACAAATCTTAACGCTTTTTGCGCATAAATTGAGGCTAATGATCTTTTGTTTAGGCAATCATTAACATTTTTTATGTATAAGTCATGATACCTATATCATACTGGACATCCAAATACCCAAAAAAAAGTGCAAACCCAATAATCACTCAACAAGAAAGACCCCTAAACAAAGAAAAAAATGGAAAAAGAGTTACACATAGGTGTACAGAGTTGAAATTCTAACATTTGTAAGAGCCCTTGGAGCATCTCTAATGGAGTGGCAGGCCAGGTTTAGCCTTCAAGCTTCTAAAGCCACTGCTTTAGGCCACAAATTATACGAAGGCCCTGAATTTTCGAAAATGATAGCCAAGACCTATATAATTATATATATATATATTTGCAAAAAAAGGCTTCACCTATTAAGAAAGAATGCCTAAAATTGTTATTCCAATGACTAATGTATGACAAATAAATATTGCTTACAAATTTCTTTTACTAACTTATGTAACATCTACATATGAGTAATGATATACAAACTAATAAGTTTTACAACCGTTTCTTACTCACTGATATGACATTATTTCTTACAAAATTATAACATTTTCTCTATAATGTTATTAGATCTCATTTCAAGTTCCAAAATTTTATTACTTAATGATACATCAGTCAATGAAATAAACACTTTGTAAAAATTTTGTGTTGCATTTTTTTCTTCTTTTCCAAATATGTTGTTACATCTAACTATAGAAACAATTACATTTTCATCTTCCTTACTGTTTTGGGATTGATGAGAAAGTTGATAATGAGACAATACAATTTTTGAAGAATTTTTTAGAGTTAATTGAAGTATTAAACTTAGGTCCTTTCCAAATGTATGTATTGTCAACAAAATGGCATAAAATGAAATCAAGTGGATAAATATACTATTAATTCAAAAATATATATATATTAACAAAACCTGAATATGAAGATTTAATTGGTAATTTTTTTATGTCAAAAAAACTAACAAAATAACTTTTAAATAATATTTTTACAATAACATTAAAAATTTATAAAATGCCTCATTTTAACTTCTTGTTTTAAGTCTCAATTTGTCTTAACCAGTCCCAACACAAATGTGTGGTATATGAAGAGGGAAAATTATTCAATATTCCCGGAATACCACGTGTCCGTACTCCTACGCAATCATTATTCATTATACCCCCTCATGTCCCTCAATCACCCAACACAATACCCCACTCACCCACCTTCTCCACCAATCACAATACTATAAAGTACCACATGTCTATATTCCGGGATTACTGAATAATTACCCTATGAAGAGAGCATTGGAGATGCTCTTAACCGACGAGCTTGATAAAGAGTTATCCAAAGCCTAATGCAGAGCAAACAGAGCATCATCAAAGTATAGTGAAGCCATCATCATCTGATCATACTACAATCAAGAGTACAGCATAAGTCGTGCACTGTCACATACCTTAGCAAAGTCAGAGGAATCTATCAACCACTTGTATCAGTTAGTTGTTAGTCTGAGTAGTTGGTTAGTTTGTTTGTTAGACAGTTGAGTCAGGTCGTAGTTCATTGTGTGTATATACAATAGATTGTAATCTTTTTCAGTGAATGAGTTCATTTTCTCTTCAGAGCTAGCCCCATAAGTTCACAGTATACCTCAATTAAAGCAAAAATGAATTTGTTAAAGTGTGTCAATAAAATATAATATTTAATTGGTCCAAAACAGAACATCCCTATGTAAAAAGGGAATTGGGGTTGACACAGTAGCTTGCTGTGGGGCTCTAGAGCCTATTTTGATAATTCAAACGGTTCATATTATTGAGTTTATCGAGTTGATCATCCATGCAAAATAATAAGGTTAATTGGATATCTAAAACCCCATAACAAGATTATATTTGTTTTCAAAAAAATAAATGGTTACAAAAGTTTGATAATTTTTTAAAAAATAATTAGGACATGATCATCGGGCCACGAATGCCAGATTAGTTTAATTTTTTTCATGAATGATATGTTCGACGAACTCTACAATATGAATATTTTTTTATCATCAAAGCCTCACAACAGCAATCCATATATGTTAAAAGTGTAAAGATCCACCCAAAATTTTGAATCCCGGTGTTCTAAAATAATTAAGAGGTATGAGTGTGAACAAATTTGGACTCACTTGAAGCAAATTCCAGCTAAAGATTCAATAAGAAGCTGGAAATTATTCATAAATAAAATAGAGTCTCTCAATTATTAAAAAATAATAATAGTAAGTAGGAATCAAATCCAAAACATGAATCTGGGCCGGACTTTCCTATATTTTTAATGGGGGATTTGGTGATAGCCCCCTCACTATCTAATTTGTCTTTTAAAAGAACAAGAATTATATAAGTACTTTCAAAACCTCCTGATATTTTGAAACTTGTTTTTTTTACCATATTACCCTCATAAAATTTTACTTTGTATGAAAGTAAAATTTTACTCCGTATGAAAGTAAAATTTTACTCCGTATGAAAGTAAAATTTTACACTCTGAAACTAAAGTAAAATTTTACTCTGTATAAAAGTAAAATTTTACGCTGAATAAGAGTAAAATTTTACTCTGCATAAAAGTAAAATTTTACTTTGAAAAACAAATAAATTGTGAGACTCTGAAGCTAAAAGTAAAATTTTACTCTGTATAAAAGTAAAATTTTACTCTGGTTCTATCAAATGAAAAAAACAGAGCAATAGAACCAGAGTAAAATTTTACTCTGATTCTATCAAATGAAATTTAATGTTTACTCTGAAAACAATGACTTACAGAATGTTTTGAATAAATTGGCACAAAGACCTGCATATGTAAACTAGAAAAATAGGATGCAATAAGTTGTCACAATAGAATCATTAGGCATTTCATGTATAATTTTGTAACTGTTAATACTATCAATCTAGACCACAGTGATGTAAACCTCAACGCACACGAGAAACTAATACACACATATATATAGATATATATATATATATAGATTAGAGATCGGAATATGTAGATATATATATATATATTCGAATTCAAATCTCAAAACACACAAACACACACATATATATAGATATAGATATATATATATATATCAATGCGATTTGCAAGTTCTTCACAGCTCCGGCCATGGAGGAAGCTAGGGTTAGAAGAGAGACGAGAGAGAAGGCCTGAATCTGTGCGGCTTCTTCACTCCTCCGGTCGCCGGCGTTGACTTCCGTGCCGCCTTCGTCGCTAGCTGCTTCCGTGGTGCCTTCCCTCCCGTCGACTTCCTCACCGTCTGCTTCATCCTTGCCATTTCTCTGGTTTTAGAGAGAGAAAATGAAAATTGCAATGGAATGGTAGAGAGTGGGGAAGAGAGTGGGTATAATAGTCATATAAAATATTTAAATAATAAATTTGTCTTTTATGCAAGATTTAATAATTATGAAGGAGTTTAGAAAATATAATTTTTTTCTTAGTCCTTTTAACAATAAAAGGGAGGCAAAGGGGGTTTATAGCCAAATTTCTCCTTTTTAAATTAGCATTTTATTAAAATCTCATCCAGATTTTTCACTTTGCAATTTTTTTTTTTAAAATGAGAAATTTAGGCTCCCATTGAGAGGGAAATTTGTGCTGACATGTTTGGGCCAGGCTAATTCTGATCTTTGTGGGGGCCGTGCTATGGATTGCAAAGTTGCATGGTTTAGGCCATGTAGAGGAGGCCTGGTTGGTCAAATGTGTTGCGTGGTTTGATTGGACAGACTTGCTCTGGGTCGTTTTTTTGGGCCAACCTACGCCTTTTTGGGCCGCGGGTTAAAGTTAGACCGGCTTAGTTGTCCTTCTCTAATGTGGTAATCAAGATTGGACTGAGCTATATTCATCTGATTGGCTAAGTGTAAATTGAGTGCATGGATCAGCCGGGTTAGTTTAGGCGCCGCGCAACGTTAGGACGGTTGCACGCTGCGCTAGCTTTATGGAGAATTCTAAGTAGCTCGGTTAGTGGAAGAGCTAATAAGAATGTAGTTCGACGGCTGAAAGCTGTGCAAAGAATTGTGCCATCTCATTTGATTTGCAGTGAGGAGAGTGTTAAAGAATAAGTCTTATCCTTTACAAATGTGATTCCTAAGAGGACTCTACGATGAGGAATTAGAGTCCTACTAAAATTCTGCCATGTAAAACTTATAAAGGTTCAAGCCTAACTTAATTCTAGATATTGCAATTACTATTTCCGAATTTATAGAGTTTTTCCTCCTTACTTGTCTTATAGCAAACTTGAGCATCGGAGAGATTTCCGACACACACCCGTCAGCTAACTCACGTTTGTGATTTCAGGTCAAATAACGTCGTTTAGAGAAATACAAGCTTGATCAATAAGATTATACAAGTGACGATTATTTCATACTTATAGACTCATCATGTCAGCTTTTCCTTGAGAAAATCACAATGGTTGAATTTAGTTTTAAGTATGCTTTGATTTGGTTTGGTTTAGTTTATTTTGATTTATGCTAGAATTGTAATTGGGTATGGCTTCCCTCCATACTCTTACTCTCTATGCTTTATTTTTTGGGTTCCATTTTATATCCACAATAATAATCTAAACCGTTCAACTTGTAAATCTCACAATAAAAATCGTCTGTGTTAAAAATCAGTTTCATATCAATGAATACATAAACAAATCACTTTTTGTTTTATCAAATGAAATGTTTAAATTTAAACTCACAAGTATTGTCTATTTTACAAAATAAGATGTGATTTATTCATATATTTAATAATATCCGATAAAACTAATTTTTTGTATAATCTATGTAAATTGTTAAAATTACTACAACATATAAGAGTTTTAGAGACTAAATTTTTTAATCTCTAAAAGTAAAAATTTTGTTACAAAAGACTTTTAGGGACCAATTTCTATCATCGTGAAGATAGTCATTAAAAAGTCGTCCCAAAAAGTCAAAAATAAGACTTATAGTGACAAAATTTTAAAAATATCACTAATAAATACACTTTTAGGGACAAAATAATTTAGTCTCAAAATGGTTTATTTTTTGAGACAAAAAATTTAGTTCCAAAAAGATAATAACTCATTACTAATGTCCAATTTTCATTACTAAAAATATAATGACACTTTTCGCAACAAAAATATTTGGTTCCTAAAAAATAATTTTGTCCTTAAATTTTAATCTCTAAAATCTTAATTTTTTTGTAGTGCATTAAGAAATAAACGATTTAAATTACCAATATAAATCTAGAATGAAACTCAAAAAATAAAATATTTGTATGAAGAAAAAAATATAGATCATGGGGGTGTAAATTTGGCCTGGCCCGGCCCACCTGAGTCCAGGCTCGGGTCGGCCTATGTCGGGTCTCGCAGGTTCCTATCAAAATTTGAGCCGGTCCGACCCAACTCAAGGACCAAAAAATTAGGCCCAGGCACAGGGAGTATTCGGGCTTTGGCCGGGTTGGTAGGCTTGAGCTTGGGCACAAGATTTGAACATTTTTTTATATTTTTTTACCAAAATTTATTTTATTTTATTTTTACTAAAAATAACACTACGTACGAATCGGTCGAGCTGAGTTTTAAGTAGGCCTTTAACAGATTGACGAGTCCGGCCACGGGCCTGCCCAGACGAAACAAGCCCACGAACAAGACAAGCCCACAAACTGAGTTAAGCTTCAAACTAACATCCCAAATCAAGAATCCCAGGATAGGTTTAGGCCCGAACCTAATCGAACCAGACTCACTCCAAACTACCAAGGAGCTTTGGGCCGTCCACATGGCGCAGTCATTTTTACCCTCTTAGAGCAGAGTCATTCCCATTGTAATTAGTCATTGTCATTTATTATAGGGTTTGGTGTGTCGTGGCATCCAACACAATTACTACTCGTGAGACGAACCACACAAAAGTCAATACGTGTTGACACAGTAGTCTCTTCAAGTTTCCATCAAATCATGCTCATATGGGACATATGCACCGAATTATCTAGAGGATCACGCCTGCATTATGTGGGAAATCCGACTGAAGCAGTTGGGTCCTCAAATTTATTACGGATTCATTTTTAATGATTTAAATTGTTTAATATATAAGATTTATTAATTATTTTTTTTTATAAAAAATTATCCTTATTAGATATCGATAATTATTTAATTAAATTATATTTTTTTGTTAATAATAAATATAATTTTAAAAATAAATAGTTGACAAATATATATTCTAATCAAGTAGTTACTGATATCCAATCAACGTGATTTTTTTATAAGAATGAAATACTTGACGAGTTCTACACTTTGAATAGTTCAAATCATTAAAATTAGACTCATAATAGACTCTACAAGTCTAAAGAGTATCATCTAAACTATTTTGTGGACGGAAGAAAATCTAGATCCTTATCTAAATCCAATTGAATTCTTAGGATTTAACTATTCAGGAATGTTTTTGGTGTTTAGAGAGTGATTATTTTAATTTATTTTTTTATTTTTTTATGAAAAAATAAAAAAAATAATATGATTAGATGTTTTAATTTTTTTTAAAATTATTTTAACAAAATGACAACATAGCGAAGTAACCTCAGCATCACCACCAGTACGTCTTACCATGCTCAATCATCACAAATTATTTCTCATTTTCTATAATCAAAAAGTTCACAAGAACTCTATACTAAAAAGAACATGAAGAATGTAAATTTCTTGGTGCCATACCCATTAGATCTGAAAAATAACAATAATAATAAATAAATAGATTACGATAACTTCCTTTAAAAATTTTAAAAAAAAATTCATCAAAATTTTATAAATTTAAAATAAATATACTAAGTTTTCTTAAAATTTTAATTCTCATAACCCTTAACCATTTTCATCTAAATTCATTAATAGTATAGATTAAAAAAAATAATATTTTTTTCTCTCCTTTACGATAAAATTTAATATGTACACATCTATATGCATTACTCCCAATAATTTTAGCTACTAAAAACTAAAACTTATGTTTAAACTTGTAAATTTTATTATATATTTTTTAAACTTCGGAGAAAACAGATTCGTTGTCTCCCATTTTACGAATTGAGATCCTCTCCGGCCATTCTCAACTACCAACAGTTTAGATTCATCTAAGAGAGGATCTAATGGTCTAGATCACTCTATTAAAAAATAAAAAATTAAATTTATTTTTTTAATAGAGTGATCCGGTTGGATCTTCTCTAGAGTAATTTGGACCATTACAATAAAGGAAGCTGAAGAGCGTGACTGAAAAAGATCTCAATTCCCATTTTACAGCAAAACTCAAGAAGTGCTTGCATTCTGGACATTTAAAAAATAAATAAATTACATAAAATATATTATATTCTTGTCTAAAATTTCAAGTAAAGTAGATCAAACAGCAAAATTTCTGGATAAAATTTGTGCGACAGTAACAATTTTTTTCTTTTCTAAATTAAAATTTGTGGCAGAAAAATTCGAAAGTTTTATGATTAGAGAAACACAGTGGATATATAATTCTCAAATATGTTGATTTATAGTTCACAAGAAATAATACCTGTTGTGGAGAAGTTGAATCGAGTTCCTCCGCCAGCCGGACAAAGCGGGACGGCCGGGGCGGTGGTCGATCATAAGAAACACCGCAACTCAACATTCCGGCGAAGGCCAACATGACAAACATCAACCAAACCGCCATTGCAAGCAACCACAGAGAAGCTTATTGAAGGAGAAATGAGAGAATATGAGGAGTGTTGTAAGATAGAACTATCAGATTTATAATGGATGTGAGGGACTTTGCCTTGTACGTAAGATACTCAGAATTATACTCTGCTCCCAAATATGAATTTTTATTTGAGAGATTCTCCTATTTGGTGCATTCTTATCTGATTAGAAAATTATACAATAGTTTCGGATTATTAGGTGATGATATCCTTTCATCAATTACTATTTATTACCACTTTTCATATTTTTCAATAATTACTTATCATAAATAAGGAGATGGGTCATTGCTGTCTGGGCTGTTTAAAAATTCGTTTAAATCGGTAATTCGGATCGAATCAGATTGAATTGTACGGTTTGGTTCGGTTCTATTAAGAATTGGTTCGGTTTCGAATTAAGAAATATAAGAACCGTAAAAACGGTTCGGTTAATGGATTTTATGAAAAAATTACGGTTCGAACCGAACCGAACCGAATTTTAAAAGATATATATATATATAATATCAAGTTTTATTTTTATTAATTTGTTTTTTATAATTTTAATGATATTAGGATGGTATAGATATGTAATATTAAGTAATACCTTAATATTATTAGTTTTTATCATGAGTTAAATGTAATTAATTTGAGTAATTATTTTGCTAATATTAACAATTTATTCTTGTAAATAGAAATTTTTTGAACCGTAAACCAAACCAAAACCGAACCGTTTTTTCAGTTTGGTTCTAGTCCGGTTTTACAAATGTAACGGTCTCGTCTAGTTCTCAAAATCACAGAACCGTTAGGATCGGTTCGGTTCTTGGATTTTCTCATAACCGAACCAATCCGAACCGTGTACACCCCTATTGCTGTGCTAAGGTGTATTATGGATTTATTTTTATGATCTGAACTGTTTATTTTATAAGATTTGTTGAAGACTTCATACTTATCAAAAATCATATTAATCGGATATTAATAACTATATAATCGAAATGAATATTTTTTATACTATTTCTCAAAAGAAAACTTATTGTTTATTTTTTTTGTTATCGATCATATTATTATTGATATCCAATTAATATGATTTTTGATAAGTATGAAGTATTCAACAAATCTTACAAAATGAACAGTTCGGATCATAAAAATAAACTCATAATATATCTCAAATTGAGGCACAACAAATAAACTCATAATACACCTCAAATTGAGGCACAACAGTCACTGTTGTGTTAAAGGTACAACAGTAACCCTAATTTTCTATAAATAATTAATACTCTATATTCTTTACTAATCATATTATTTTATAAATAATTAATACTCTATATTCTTTACTAATCATATTATTATGAAATATTACGTGATTGTATTCTCAAACTATCTAATAATCACTTTTATATTATTAAAAATATATTGAGACAGATAAAAGGATCAATTTGGGAGAAAAATTTTAGGCTTTTCTTGTACATAACATATCTCTGAATGCTAAATGTGAAAGCGAGTCTCACAATTCTAGCGTGATATGACGATGATAATGACATTTCTTTTTGTCTGGGGTTGTTGTTGGGTGTTAGGGTTGGGGATGCTTTTTATTTATTTTCTTGTTTGGATTTTTATAATGGGCTTATCATTGTTATTGGGGGTGTTTGATAAGAACATTGAATTAAAATAATTTATTAAAAGATAAAATAAATTAAATAATTATTAAAATAAAATGTCACATATAATTTATAATTATTTTACTTTTTATTCTCACAATCTTTAATCAATTATAAAAAAGAAAGAAAGAAAAAAGTCAATTAACTTTTCAAATATAATTATTTTAGTCAGATTAAAATTGCTAAAAAATTAAATAGCCAACTTCCTAAACAAGGCTATTATTGTTCTAAGGGTAAATTAATTAGACTTCTATATTTAGATTGGATTTTATTTTGATTCCTTTTTTTTTTAATTATTATTAGTGATTTATTTATTTATTATTTATTATTTTTGCATTTTTGGTTAAATTACAATATCAAAACTTGCCATGTGAGTAATACCGAATATTTTTCTTGCCTCATTCACATTTCTACACATTCATTAAAATCTTATTTTAATCATTGTATTTTTCACGTAATTTCTTTTGTCTACATCACATCATTTAATTTCTATCAACCTCATTAACACTAAATAGATAAAAAGAAATAATTATAACTTCACTTAAAAGTATATAAGATTGACTGCCATAATTAAAATTTTAAAATTTAAAATAAGATTTTAATAAAAATACAATAATGCCAAAGCTAATTAAATCTTGTTCTAAATATAAATGATGCTATATAAATAAAATTTTCATATAAATTAGTCTTTGTGATACTTTTATTTTCTATCAAAATAAATCAAGATCTTTGATTTACTGGTTGTGTAACACTACTTTTGTGGTGTGTGTGTGAGGTGTTTATTTCTCTCCTATTATGGTTATATATAGCCATTAGTAATTTTTTTTTTAATATATGGTAAACAAGAGCTATTAGTGGTTGTTCGGTTTGAATTTGGAGATTTTAACTTTCTAATTATTATTAGGCGAGTGATTTATTTGGTATAATATTATTCATATTTGTTATTACTTTTCCATCAAAATATAAAAATAATTAACTATTTAATAATTTTTAAAAAGGACATTTATTCTTAAATGATTTTTTTCCTACTTATATTTCAATTAGTTCAAATTATTTTCTTATATTCTAATAAGTCCTATGTGTAACAATGTTTTAAAAATCGGATCCGTGAACAAACTAGAAAAGAGATCAGGTAGACGGGTCATCGGTTCAACCATCGGGTTGAACCGGAATCGAACCATTATGTAATAAATATATTAAAATTATATTTAAATAAAAATATAAACTAAAAATATTATATTATCTTAAATATTTCTCCTAATATTTTTTTTTACTAAAAAATATAATAATATATTTTAAAATATTATTTTTACCATTTAATGGCCCTTTCTCCTCTTATTAAATGCCCTCTGTTTTACCCATAAAATTAGTTCCTTTTCCCAACAAACAAAACAATAGTAGCTCCTATTTCCAATCTTTCTGGTCTCAAAGGAGATGAAAGTAGAAGAAAAGAACAGAGAAAAAGGGCAAAACTTTCCCTTTTACCAAACAAAAGAGAGAAAGTGAGCCTGAATTTTTTTTTCCTCATTTGGATTCCTTCACTTTGATCTATCACGCTCTCCGCAACTCTGCTCCACCATTTTTGTTTTTTCGATTTGGGTTTGTAACGCCGAGCCAAGAGGTTAGTGGGTTTGTTTCACTGTGTTCTATAGGTCTCTTATCTCTAGTCTCTCTTTACAAGATCTAGCTAGATGGCTGCTTTGGAAGATAAGCAACGAAAAAGAAAAATAGATCTGATTTTTTTTTGTAATATATATAGAAGCAAACCGGCCCGGTTCAATTAACCTGTGAACGGGTCGACCGGTTCACCGGTTAAACCACCAGTTTCATCGGTTCTCTATAAATACACTGGTTTTTCTATTTGAACGGTTTAAGAGGGTCAATCGGACCAGAACCTCACTCGGTCATCGGTTCAACCAGTCGGTCCAGTCCGGATTTCAAAACCTTGATGTGTAATACCCCCAAGTTATTCAAATTTAAACATTATTCATAACATAATTAATTACAAATCATACCATACAAGTTAATAATGTAACCCCAAAAACCCTCTCACCAAATATTACAAATTTTCATGTTTATATCTTAGTTATAACATCATTAGCATAGTTTACGAAATTAAAGGATACAAATAAAAATACCTTACCGGCTTACAAATATCAAGGCTAAGCCTTATTACCACAAAATGGACACTCGGTCCCAAAACAAATATGCTCGGAGCTTCCACAAAATACATCCATGAACTTTCGTACTCTAACCAAAACAAAATTCTATCTCTTTCTCATTGGGATGGTGGCAAATCACCAAGTCCTAAAAATATTAGATAAGATTGAGCTAAATGTCCAGTGAAAATACTTTTAATGGAGTATCTAATTATTTTGAAATCCATAAGGCATTATCACAGCCAAACATATTTAATTCAAGTCATAACCTTAATTTTTTTTTTTTAAAAAAAACATAGATTTCATAATGCCCAGAATCTCACAAATTAGCATTGGGAGTACATATGCCATGAAATTCCTAAGAAAAGTCCCAACACATTCATAGACATAAGTCTCTATATCCAAATATATATATATATATATATCCCTACATTTGTCGGCTATTAATACGGCAGTGAATGGCACCCAAAATCATCCATTTTTCCACTTTTATCGACTATTAATACGACAGAACCAGTGAACACCCAAAAATAATTTCCTACAGTTGTTCAGCGATAAGCTCAAAACAGGACAATTGAGCACCTTGACTCCCTACGTAGGCACCAACCACACACAATCCTTTTCAAAACCAACTCTCTATCCTGACTCACATGCTATTTACCAACCCAATTAAATAACCTTTCCAAAACTTCCAAGGGTTTATACATTCATGAAAACAGAGATAAACATCACCATTCTAATAATTAAAGCAAATATGGAGAGACAGTCTTCATAATTCAAAAGAAATTCTCAAGAGCTTCCGATTTCACCGATCGCAAACCAAAATACATCTCAAATCCCATAATTCATTCATAAATTTGAAGGATTAAAAATCATTTTCATTTAATTTCATCTTTTCTCAATTTCAAAAATTAGGGTTTCTATAAAATTTGAGACTTTTGCCCCTCCATCATGTGAAATGCAATTGCTCAACTAAAATTTTCATAATCCATAACATTAATAGAAATCTTGAGAAAAGTGCAGAGAAAGTTCCATTTTCGAAAGTGAAATAAAATTTGTAAACTGAAACATTAATCATAAAGTCAATGTCATGATAATACCACATAAAAATCCTCAAAGTAATGAGATACAAGGTTAAAAGTAATCCTACCAAAGATTAAAGCCAAGAAGCTAGCCCCAAAAAGGATCTTTTGAGAAACAAAAATTCAATCAGTAGAAAAGCTCTAGCTTCACCCAAACTTCGATCTTGGTAAGGAATGGAGGTGTTAGTCTTAGTAGAATGAGAGATTTCTAGAGAGATATAGCGAGGGTTTTTGGAGCTAGATAGAGAAGAGAAAGAAAGAAGGAAAAGTAAAGAAAATGATCTAAAAAGTCACTTTTAAGTTGCTGATATCGTACAAGCCGCTCGAGCAGTCTTTTCACCGGTGAACTTAAATTCTCTGTATTTCAGTTTGCAAAATGAGATTCTGGGAATCCTTTCACTTTCGCTCGAGCGACCACTTAACCGCTTGAGCGGTCCTTCGACTTGCAAAGCAAACTACTGGAAGGCTCTCATCTCCGCTCGAGCGGTTACCTAGGATGAATTGTCACAATCTCTTTTCCTTAAGGAATTTTGTCCCCAAAAGTACGTTAATTCATAACATAACATCAACAATATGATAATGATATAACAATCAGAAGTCCCCAACATTCTCAAATAGCTAACAGATAACTTTTAATAGCAAATATATGAGAGATATAATAGAAAGAGTAAATTACATTCGGTTTATCATACCCTAAAGGAAAACTAATCAAAAGGAAAGATTACATATTATGCTGAGTATTTCTCGTGAATCTCGATGTCACGCTCCCAAGTTACATCCTCAACCTCGTGATGACACCAAAGAAATTTGACCAATAGAATAGCTTTACCCTTAGTACTTGTTCCCAGGTGTCTAGAACTTTAACCGGTCTCTCTTCATAAGATGCATCCTCATCCATCTCAATATCCATCCAATCTGACACATGGGAAGGGTCAGGCTCGTACTTATGAAGCATTGACATGTGGAACACATTGTGTACTCCAGAGAGTTGTGATGGTAGAGCAAGACTATACACAACATCTCATACCCGTTCTGTGATGTCAAAAGAACCGATAAACTGTGGAGATAATTTCCTACTCCAACCAAACCTCATCAATCCCATCCTAGGCGAGATTTTCATAAATATATGATCTCCTACCTCAAAGGATAACGGCCTCTATCTCCAGTCAACATAACTTTTCTGACAACTTTGAGCCATAACTAATCTCTTCTAGATGAGAGCCACTTTCTCGGTGATCTCGCAAACCAACTCGGGCCCAAGCATAGGTAAATCCCCTACCTTGGCCCAACAAATTGGTGGCCTACAAAGATGTCTGTATAAGGCTTTGAAATGTGCCATTTCAATACTAGACTAATAGCTATTATTATAAGCAAACTCGGCTAACGGTAAATGTTTCTCCCAAGACCTCTTAAAGTCTAACACACAAGCCCTTAACATATCTTCTAGAATTTGAATGGTACGTTCTGACTACCCATCAGTCTGTGGGTGATACGTGATGCTAAAGTTCAATTGGGTACCCATGACACTTTGAAAACTTTGCCACAATCGGACGGTGAAGCGAGGATCTCTATCAGAAACTATACTCACTGGAACTCTGTGGAGTAGGATAATTTCACAGATATAAAGTCCAGCTAAGTATTCAACATCCCCTACACTCATGACAAGGAAGTGGGTTGACTTAAGTAGCCGATCCACAATGACACAAATCGCATTGTTACCCCCTTTGAGTTATAGAAAGGCTTGTAATGAAGTCTATTGTGACATGCTCTCATTTCCACTTGACAATTGGTAACGGTGTAATAATCCCGCAGATTTTTGGTGTTCAACCTTAACTTGTTGGCAGGTTAAACACTTAGACACAAATGAGGCTACATCCCTTTTCATACCCCACCACTAGAATTGATGACTATGGTCATGATACATTTTTGTGTCTCCCGAATGTACCACAAGGCGAGAGTAATGAAATTCTCAAAGGACTTCACCTCTAATAGACCCAAGTACAAACAAACGATCAAGATAACGAACGCTCAAATCGGTATGAAGGTTTAAACCCTTATCTTCTTTTCCCTTGGAGATTCTCTCTCGAATAATCTCCACTTCTAGGTCACCCTATTGTGCCTCCACTACTCATGTGACAAGTGTAAATTGTGCAATAGCCATGAACAAGGTAGCTTGCTCCGCGAATTTGCCAAGTTGCAAGTCAAATTCACTAATATCACCCATCATCTTCCATTCCCTCATAACAAAACTAGCCAAGATACTCACGGATTTCCTACTCAAGGCATTAACCACTACATTGGCCTTCCTAAGATGATAATATAACTCAAAATCGTAATCTTCTATAAATTCCACCCATCTTCGTTGACGTAAATTCAAATCCTTCTAGGAAAACAAGTACTTGAGACTTTTATGATCAAAGAACACAACAAATTTCTCACCATACAAGTAAGCTCTAGATTGTGGATCGGATAATTCCTCTCATGAGTTTTCAATTGGCGAGAACCATAAGCCACTACCTTCCTTCTTGCATCAAAACATACCCCAAACCTTCCTTAAAAGCATTGCAATACACCGTATAACCCAAACCACGCTCCAATATGATGAGAATATGGGCGGTTGTCAATCTAAGTTTCAACTCTTAAAAGGATTTCTCGCAAGCCTTACTCCAAATAAATTGCATGCCCTTACGCTTCCATCTAGTTAGAGGTGATGCTATAGAAGAGAAATTTTCCACAAAACGATGATAATAACCAACTAGACCTAGGAAGCTACTAATTTCAAAGGCGTTCTTAGGCTAATCCCATTTCTGTATGACCTAAATTTTGAAAGAGTCTACTGTGACCCCGTCTCCGAAAACTACATGACCTAAGAACTTTACTTTTGAGAGCCAGAATTCACACTTCTCAAATTTCACATACAAACGTTCCCTAAAGAGTTACAGGACAATGAGGAGGTGCCCCTAGTGCTCTTCCTCAAAATGTAAGTATATGAGAATGGCGTCGATATATTTATTACGATTTTTTTATATTTTTCAATAATTACTTATCATAAATAAGGAGATAGGGTTACTGCTATGTTAAGGTGTATTATGGGCTTATTTTTATAATCTGAACCGTTTATTTTGTAGGATTTGTTGAGTACTTCATGTCTATCAAAAATCATTTTAATCGGATATCAATAACTATATAATCGAATTGCATATTTCTTATGCTATTTCTCAAAATAAAAGCTTATTGTTTATTTTTTTGGTTATCGATCATATAGTTATTGATATCCAATTAATATGATTTTTTTTAGGCATGAAATACTCAACAAATCTTACAAAATGAACGGTTCGGATCATAAAAATAAACACATATTACACCTCAAATTGAAGCACAACTATCACTGCTGTGTTAAAGACACAAACAGTGATCCCAATTTCTCATAAATAATTAATACTCTACCTTCTTTATTAATCATATTATTATAAAATATCACGTATGTATTTTCAAACTATCTAATAATCACCTTTATAGTATTAAAAATATATTGAGACAGATAAAAGGATCAATTTGGGAGAAAAATTTTAGGCTTTTCTTGTACATAACATATCTCTGAATGCTAAATGTGAAAGCGAGTCTCACAATTCTAGCGTGATATGACGATGATAATGACATTTCTTTTTGTCTGGGGTTGTTGTTGGGTGTTAGGGTTGGCGTTGCTTTTTATTTATTTTCTTGTTTGGATTTTTATAATGGACTTATCATTGTTATTGGGGTGTTTGATAAGAAAATTGGATTAAAATAATTCTTTAAAAGACAAAATAAATTAAATAATTATTGAAATAAAATGTCACATATAATTTATAATTATTTTATCTTTTATTCTTGCAATCTTTAATCAATTATAAAAAATAAAAAATAAAAAAGTCAACTAATTTTTCAAATATAATTATTTTAGTCAGGTTAAAATTGCTAAAAAATTAAATAGACAACTTCCTAAACAAGGCCATTATTGTTCTAAGGGTAAATTAATTAGACTTCTATATTTAGATTGGATTTTATTTTGATTCCTTTTTTTAAATTATTATTAGTGATTTTTTATATTTTATTTTTTTGCATTTTTGGTTAAATTACAATATCAAAACTTGTCATGTGAGTAATACCGAATATTTTTCTTGCCTCATTTACATTTCTACACATTCATTAAAATCTTATTTAATCATTGTATTTTTCACGTAATCTCTTTTGTCCTCGTCTTTTAATTTATATCAACCTCATTAACACTAAATAGATAGAAAGAAATAATTATAGCTTCACTTAAAAGTATACAAGATTGACTGTCATAATTAAAAATTTAAAATTTAAAATGATATTTTAATAAAAATACAATAATGTCAAAGCTAATTAAATTTTGTTCTAAATATAAATGACGCTACATAAATAAAATTTTCATATAAATTAGTCTTTGTGATACTTTTATTTTCAATCAAAATAAATCAAGATCTTTGGTTTACTGGTTCTGTAACACTACTTTGTGGTGTGTGTGTAAGGTATTTATTTCTCTCCCATCATATGTTATATATAGCCATTAGTATTTTTTTTTTAGATGGTAAACAAGAGCTATTAGTGGTTGTTCGGTTTGAATTTGGAGATTTTAACTTTCTAATTATTATTAAGCTAGTGATTTATTTCGTATAATATTATTCATATTTGTTATTACTTTTCCATCAAAATATAAAAATAATTAACTATTTAATAATTTTTAAAAAGGACATTTATTCTTAAATCATTTTTTTCCTACTTATATTTCCATTAGTTCAAATTATTTTCTTATATACTAATAAGTCCTATGTGTAACAATGTTTTAAAAACGGGACCGATGAACAAACCAGAAAAGAGATTGGATAGACGGATCACCGGTTCAACCGTCAAGGTTGAACCAAAATCGAACCGTGACGTAATAAATATATTAAAGTTATATTTAAATAAAAATATAAATTAAAAATATTAAAAATATTAAATTATCTTAAATATTTCTCCTAATATTTTTTTTGCTAAAAAATATAATAATATATTTTAAAATATTATTTTTACCATTTAATGGCCCTCTATCCTCTTATTAAATGCCCTCTGTTTTACCCATAAAATTGGTTCATTTTTCCAACAAACAAAACAATAGCAGCTCTAATCTCCAATCTTTCTGGTCTCAAAGGAGATGAAAGTGGAAGAAAAGAACAGTGAAAAAGGGCAAAACTTTCCCTTTTACCAAACAAAAGAGAGAAAGTGAGTTTGAATTTTTTTTCCCCATTTGGATTCCTTCACTTTGATCTCTCACGCTCTCTGCAACTCTGCTCCCCCATTTTTGTTTTTTCAATTTGGGTTTGTAACGCCGAGCCAAGAGGTTAGTAAGTTTGTTTCACTGTGTTCTATGGGTCTCTCATCTCTGGTTTCTCTCTAGAAGATCTAGCTAGATGGCTACTCTGGAAGATCAGCAATGAAAAAGAAAAATAAATCTGATTTTTTTTTTTTAATATATATATATAAGAAAACCAGCCCGGTTCAATTAACCCGTGAACGGGTCGACCGGTTTCACCGGTTCTCTATAAATACATCGGTTTTTCTATCTGAACAGTTTAAGAGGGTCAACTGGACCTGAACCTCACCCGGTCACCGGTTCAACCGGTTGAACAGGCCAGTCCGGTCCAGTCTGGGTTTCAAAACCTTGATGTGTAATACCCCCAAGTTATTTAAATTTGAACATTATTCATAACATAATTAATTAAAAATCATACCATACAAGTTAATAATGTAACCCCAAACACCCTCTCACCAAATATTACAAATTTTCATGTTTATGTCTTAGTTTTAACATCATTCGCATAGTTTAAGAAATTAAAGGATACAAATAAAAATACCTTAACGGCTTACAAATATCAAGGCTAAGCCTTATTACAACAAAATGGACACTCGGTCCCAAAACAAATATGCTCGGAGCTTTCACAAAATACATCCATGAACTTTCGTACTCTAACCAAAACAAAAATTCTATCTCTTTTTCATTGGGATGGTGGCACATCACCAAGTCTTAAAAATATTAGATAGGATTGAGCTAAATGTCCAGTAAAAATACTTTTAATGGAGTATCTAATTATTTTGAAGATCCATAAGGCATTATCACAACCAAACATATTTAATTCAAGTCATAACCTTAATTAAAATAAAATAAAAATGTAGATTTCCAGAATCTCACAAATCAGCATCGGGAGTACATATGCCATGAAATCTCTAAGAAGAGTCCCAACACATACATAGACATAAGTCTCTATATCCAAATATATATATATATATATATCCCCACATTTGTCGGCTATTAACACGGCAGTGAATGGTGTTGGGCAATCTTCACTGTATTTAAAAGATATTAATTCTATTGTGTACAAAACAACAATTAGAATTAAAGAAATAAAGAAAAGAAGAGAATATGTTTAATTACAAAAATCAAACTCGAAATAAAAAATAAATAAATAAATAACATATTTTATTTTGTTACAAAAACAAAATTAAAATCTGATTAAATAAACAAATTAAAAACAGAATAAAATTAAACAACTTACTTGGTTAATTTCTTTGAATGATTTTTCTGATCAAGTCCGGGGTTTAACACTGTGTCCTTAAGATGATTAAATCCTCTCCACGGTGCTTTTAATTTGGACGTCTATCTCCCAGGATGAAATGATCTATCAACGAATAAATGCAACACTACAATTTATTCGTCCGTCGAACACACAAAATGTTAACACTCTTTCTTTCAGAAATAAAATGCAGCAATATGGCAGAGATCTAAAGCAGAAGAAGGAGTACGAAAATTAGAGTAAATATCCAAATGGGAGGCTGGTCTATATATAGATGTATTGGTGGCTCTTGGTTTTGAAATAAACAGGTACTGTACCTGTTCAATTTGAATTAAACAGATACAAACAGGTTAGGCACTGTTTGGTTTGAAATTCAAACAGATTTAAATCTGTTAGGTTCAAAAACGGGAAGGGCCCTGTTTGGATGAACAACAAATACAAACCAGTTTAATTACGGGAAGGGCCTTGTTTGGATGAACAAAAAATCCAAACCAATTTAATTTGAATTCTTTCAAATGTTTTTGGCCCAAAAAGATTAGTATTGGGCCGAATAAGCCTAACCCAACCTCACACCACGCCCAAGCCCAGGCCCACCAGTGACCAAGCCTGGACGGACGGCAGCCAGCGTGTGTGGTGATTTTGGGTCCAATGGGTCTAGCCCATTTTGCCCATAACCTCTCCTCTAAAACACTTGGGTACCCTTGGGGCACACCCCAAGTATCAAACCCATGCCTTATAAACCCTCTCAAAACCTCCCACCAAATCAATGTGGGACAAGCCTTATTCAACCTTAAAGGAATTTCCACCAAAACTCCATTTCCATGGAGCTTACTTTGGCTTCAATTTCCCATTCACTCGGTAATGGTTTTGAACAACCAAATATACCACGTGAATCACAACGCGGCATAGAACGCGTTACACCTTTGACCCGTGTAAATCGATGCACGGGGCCCACCTAAAAAATAGACTAAACATAGGAAAAAATTGGTTTTACCTGAATTTTATAACCATTTCAACAATCCCCACATGAATGGAATTTGATGACAACGGAAATGCAACAAAATGCAGTTTAACGAAAGAGTATAAGTCGAAAATATCTTGCATCAGATAGGTAGTTTTACCTTCAACCTTCCCTAGTGATAACCTATCGGACTTATTGGCTAACCAATGGACGCGATGCCTTGAATTGTTCAGCCGTTTGTGTAAGCCAAGACAATAGATTTCACACAAAATATCTTCTAACACATCGTGGTTCTCACTGTTATGTTCATTTTGGCCTTGAACGCTCCTGGTTTTCATGAGTGTTTCTAGAGAATGTAGCCTCTTTCATTCTCATAGAACCGGCCCCAGTTCAACACTCATATAGGTGATTCTTATTTTGAGTATCTCCTTATATTCATCTTGATTGTATGCCTTAATCAAGATATAAGTAATCATTAAAAGCAAAGCTTATCCTTATACCCTTGCAGACAACATATGTTGTAGATATCACTCTCACCATAGGAATGGGTAGGGAAATTTAATCCCTTGGTGATTTCTGGCGAGCCATACATAACTTAGTTGTCCCTTTGAACTTAGTTCTTGGGATCTCCAGTCATATAAGTAGGGTTATCATTATGACGACTCTTATGTAATAGGCTTTAATCCTATCCCCTTCGATGAACTATACACTAGCTCTTTTGTCAAACCTTTTGTTAACGGATCCGCAATATTCTCTTTAGATTTTATATAATCTATTGAGATTATTCCGTTTGACAACAACTGTCTAACGGTATTATGTCGACGACGAATATGTCGTGACTTACCGTTATACATATGATTCTGTGCCCTGCCTATTGCAGATTGACTATCACAATGAATGCAAATAGCTGGCACAGGTTTTGGCCACATTAGAATGTCTTCTAAGAAGTAACGAAGCCATTCTGCTTCTTCTCCTGCTTTGTCTAAAGCAATGAACTCGGATTCCATTGTGGATCGTGCGATGCAAGTTTGTTTCGTGGATTTCCAAGAAACAGCAGCGCCTCCTAGAGTAAAGACATATCCACTAGTGGATTTTGAATCTTTAGTATCCGATATCCAATTGGCATCACAATAACCTTCGAGTACTGCTGGATATCGAGTAAAGTTCAAACCATGATCACGAGTAAGTCTTAGATATCTAAGAACTCGAATTATCGCTTTCCAATGGTCTTCTCCAGGGTTACTAGTGTACCTACTCAATTTACTGATAGCATAAGCTATATCGGGACGAGTACAATTCATTAGGTACATTAGGCTTCGAATAATTTGGGAGTATTTTAACTGGGACACTGCATCACCTTTATTTTTCGATAAATAAAGACTGATGTCTACAGGTGTTCTAGCTAAATTCAAATCATTCTTGATAAATTTATCAAGTATTTTCTCAATATAATGAGATTGAGATAATGCATATCCGTCAGATGTTTTAGTAATTTTCATTCCTAATATAACATCTGCGACCCCCATATCTTTCATATCAAATCTTTTGTTAAGCATTTGCTTAGTTGATTTGATCATGTTTTGACTGCTTCCAATGATGAGCATGTCATCCACATAAAGACAAACTATGACATATCCTTGGTCAGTGTTTTTAACATAGACGCATTTGTCACATTCGTTTATCTTAAACCCATTAGTAAGCATTGCATGATCAAATTTTTCATGCCATTGCTTAGGTGCTTGTTTTAATCCATAAAGGGATTTTACAAGTCGACAAACTTTCTTTTCTTGCCCTGATACTACAAACCCTTCGGGTTGTTCCATATAGATCTCTTCATTTAGATCACCGTTTAAGAAAGCTGTCTTAACATCCATTTGATGTATTTCTAAATTAAACAACGTTGCTATGGCAATAAGCATGCGAATGGATATTATTCTTGTCACAGGGGAATATGTGTCAAAATAATCCAGACCTTCCTTTTGTATGTAACCTTTAACTACAAGTCTTGCTTTATACTTGTCAATTGAACCATCTGCTTTCATTTTTCTCTTGAATATCCATTTATATCCAAGAGGTTTAGAACCTGGTGGAAGATCCACCAATTCCCAAGTATGATTTTGCATAATGGATTCAATTTCATTATTAACAGCCTCTTTCCACAAAGGTGCTTTAGGACCTGTCATTGCTGCCTTAAAGCTTTGAGGTTCATTTTCTAACAAGTATGTCAGAAAATCTGAACCAAAGGATTTTGATGTTCTCGCTCTCTTACTTCTTCTTGGTTCATCATCGCTTAAATCACATTGGTTGAGACCATTACTAGTCTCTTGTGCTTGATTGTTATTAGTCTCTTGACTTTGTGTACAATCATAAGTTCTTTTCTGTGAACTTAATTCCTGTCCTTTCTTGTAAGGAAAGACATGTTCAAAAAACTCAGCATTCCTTGACTCTATAATAGTGTTCACATTTATATCGGTATTTCGATTTATAAGTCGAAACCGATATGCACTACTATTCGAGCATAACCAATAAATACACAATCTCTGCTTTTGGTCCAATCTTAGTCTTTTAGGAACAGAACTTCAACTTTTGCCAAACACCCCACACTTTCAAGTATTTGTAGGAAGGTGGTCGACCTTTCCACAATTCATAAGGAATGCTTTTAGTTTTCTTGTGGGGTATTCTATTAAGAACATAATTAGTGACAATATTGCTTCCCCACAAGTTACGTGGTAAGCTCGAACTTAGTAACATGGCATTCATCATTTCTTTTAGAGTTCTATTCTTCCTTTCAAAGAATTCCATTTCTTTGTGGAGAATAAGGGTGTAGTTTGGTGAATAATGCCATGTTGTGCACAAAATTCATTTAATGGTGCATCATATTCACCACCCCTATCACTTCTAACCATTTTAATGGTTTTACCAAGTTGATTTTCAATTTCTGTTTTGTAGAGTTTAAACATTTCTAAGGCTTCATCTTTACTTCTAAGTAAATAAACATAACAATATCTTGTGCAATCATTGATAAATGTTATGAAATACTTTTTACCTCCTCTAGTTTAAATAAATTTTAGATCACATACATCAGTATGAATTAATTCTAGAGGTTCAGTTTTCCTTTCAACTGATTTAAATGGAGCCTTAGTTAGTTTTGCTTCTACACAAACTTCACATTTATGATTAGGATTAATTTCAAACTTTGGTATATAATCCAAACCAATTAATCTACGCAAAGCATCATAATTTACATAACCTAATCTACCATGCCATAAATTTGATTCAAGAATATAAGCAAAAGATGTGTTATTCTTATTCATAGCAACTTTTGGTACAACTGTCATTACATTAAGTTTAAAGAGACCATCACTCATGTATCCCTTACCAACATACATACCACTCTTTGTTAATACAAACTTATCAGACTCAAAAACAAGCCTAAAACCATTTTTACTTAACAAAGAACCAGAAACTAAATTCTTCCGGATGTCAGGTACATGCAGTACGTTGTTGAGGGTCAGTTCTTTCCCTGATGTCATCTTCAAGATCACTTTCCCTTGTCCAGCCACAGTAGAAGTAGAAGAATTTCCCATAAAAAGTTGCTCACCATTTGCAGCCTCATTGTAGGTAGTGAACATCTTCTTGTCCGCACAAATGTGACGAGTTGCTCCAGTGTCAACCCACCACTCTTTGGGATTTCCAACCAAGTTAGCCTCAGACACCACAGCAGAGAGGTTGATGTCATTTACTCCATCAGAGATGTAATCCAATTCTGTTACATTGGCCTGATTAGTGGTCTTCTTACTTGTACTTCCATGATCCTTCTTAGGACGGCGGCAGTCAGAAGCTCGATGTCCAGTCTTGCCACAGTTATAGCATTTTCCTTTGAACTTCTTGTTGCCATTGTTGTTGCCTTGTTTAGGACCATCTCCAGTAAACTTCCTCTTTTTGTTATGTGGTTTTTGAACTTGTTCAACCACATTAGCCTTGGACTCAATGGGATTTTTCCCATTCCTCTTTTCAGCCTTTCGGTTATCTTCCTCAATTCTTAATTTTACAATTAACTCATCCATGGTCATCTCTTTGCGTTTATGTTTTAAATAATTTTTGAAATCTTTCCAAGCTGGTGGTAACTTTTCCACCAAAGCAGCGACTTGGAAAGATTCGCTAAGAGACATACCTTCTGAATGAATATCATGCAAAATTATCTGAAAACTTTAAACTTGAGATATTACCGTTTGGGAGTCTAACATAACAAAATCCAGATATTTACCGACGACAAATTTCTTCGTGCCGGCATCTTCTGTTTTGTATTTCTTCTCCAAAGAATCTCACAATTCTTTTGTTGACTTCAGAGGACTGTATACATTATACAGCATGTTGTCAAGGCCATTGAGGATGTAGTTTCTGCACAGGAAATCTTAATGTTTCCAAGCATCTACAGCCCGATCACTTTCACCCTCTTTAAGTGCTGGAGCCTCTTCATGGAGAAACCGAGCCAAATTAAGAGTTGTAAGATAGAACAGCATCTTCTGCTGCCATCTCTTAAACTCAAGATGCTAAATTTTTCCGATTTTTCCCATGATTGATTGGTACATGAACATGGTTCGAATAGGGACCGATGTTAGTGTAACAACAGAATACCACGCCAGATGCGCTTTGTAGTACCCATAATCTCTGATTACAAAAATCAGAAAAAATTAAAACACAAATTAATTTTCTAGTCACTAAAACCAGAACATAAAATATAACACAAAATAATTTTATTTTCCTTGTTACTAAAACAGGAAAAATAAAATACCAAAATAATTTTCTGTAATACCAAATAATATTCTGAAATTATTAATGACACCAGTATCGTACTACTAGTTGTCAAAGAAAAGAGACAGTATATTACTACTATCTGTCAAATAGCATAAATCACTATTTGTTTTTCCAACCAGAATATTACTTTGAAAAATAGAAAATTAAATACAATGAAGATATCAAAAAAGAATCTGTCTTAAGATTGTTGGGCAATCTTCACTGTATTTAAAAGATATTAATTCTATTGTGTACAAAACAACAATTAGAATTAAAGAAATAAAGAAAAGAAGAGAATATGTTTGATTACAAAAATCAAACTCGAAATAAAAAATAAATAAATAAATAACATATTTTATTTTGTTACAAAAACAAAATTAAAATCTGATTAAATAAACAAATTAAAAACAGAATAAAATTAAACAACTTACTTGGTTAATTTCTTTGAATGATTTTTCTGATCAAGTCCAATGTTTAACACTGTGTCCTTAAGACAGATTCGTCCTCTCCACGGTGCTTTCAGAATTTGGACGTCTATCTCCTAGGATGAAATGATCTATCAACGAATAAATGCAACACTACAATTTATTCGTCCGTCGAACACACAAAATGTTTACACTCTTTCTTTCAGAAATAAAATGCAGCAATATGGAAGAGATCTAAAGCAGAAGAAGGAGTACGAAAATTAGAGTAAATATCCAAATGGGAGGCTGGTCTATATATAGATGTATTGGTGGCTCTTGGTTTTGAAATAAACAGTATCAGACTGCTCAATTTGAATTAAATGAGATACAAACAAGTTAGAATCCTTTGGTTTGAAATTCAAACAGATTTAAATCTGTTAGGTTCAAAAACGGGAAGGGCCCTGTTTGGATGAACAACAAATACAAACCAGTTTAATTACGGGAAGGGCCTTGTTTGGATGAACAAAAAATCCAAACCAATTTAATTTGAATTCTTTCAAATGTTTTTGGCCCAAAAAGATTAGTATTGGGCCGAATAAGCCTAACCCAACCTCACACCACGCCCAAGCCCAGGCCCAGCCCAGCCCGCCCGACCGACCGGACGGACGACGACGGCGGCGCGTGTGTGGTGATTTTTGGGTCCAATGGGTCTAGCCCATTTTGCCCATAACCTCTCCCTCTAAAACACTTGGGTACCCCTTGGGGCACACCCCAAGTATCAAACCCATGCCTTATAAACCCTCTCAAAACCTCCCACCAAATCAATGTGGGACAAGCCTTATTCAACCTTAAAGGAATTTCCACCAAAACTCCATTTCCATGGAGCTTACTTTGGCTTCAATTTCCCATTCACTCGGTAATGGTTTTGAACAACCAAATATACCACGTGAATCACAACGCGGCATAGAACGCGTTACACCTTTGACCCGTGTAAATCGATGCACGGGGCCCACCTAAAAATTAGACCAAACATAGGAAAAAATTCTGGTTTTTACCCAGAATTTTATAACCATTTCCAACAAATGGCACCCAAAATCATTTTTTTTTTTTCACTTTTATCGACTATTAATACGACAAAACTAGTGAACACCCAAAAATAATTTCCCACATTTGTTTAGCGATAAGCTCAAAACAGGACAATTGAGCACATTGACTCCCTGCCTAGGCACCAACCACACACAACCCTTTCCAAAACCAACTCTCTATTCGGACTCACATACTATTTACCAACCCAATTAAATAACCTTTCCAAATCTTCCAAGGGTTTATACATTCATGAAAACAGAGATAAACATCACCATTTTAATAATTAAAGCAAATATGGAGAGACAATCTTCGTAATTCAAAAGAAATTCTCAAGAGCTTCCGATTTCACCGGTTGTAAACCAAAATACATCTCAAATCCCATAATTCATTCATAAATTTGAAGGATTAAAAATCATTTTCATTTAATTTCGTCTTTCCTCAATTTCAAAATTTGGGGTTTCTATAAAATTTGAGACTTTTGCCCCTCCATCATGTGAAATACAATTGCTCAACTAAAATTTTCATAATCCATAACATTAATAGAAATCTTGAGAAAAGTGTAGAGAAATTTCCATTTTTGAAAGTGAAATCAAATTTGTAAACTGAAACATTAATCATAAAATCAATGTCATAATAATGCCACACAAAAATCCTCAAAGTAATAAGATACAAGGTTAAAAGTAATCCTACCAAAGATTAAAGCCAAGAAGCTAGCCCCAAAAAGGATCTTTTGAGAAACAAAAATTCAATCGGTGGAAAAGCTCTATCTTCACCCAAACTTCAATCTTGGTAAGGAATGGAGGTGTTAGTCTTAGTAGAATGAGAGATTTCTAGAGAGATATAGCCAGGGTTTTTGGAGCTAGAGAGAGAAGAGAAGGAAAGAAGGAAAAGTAAAGAAAATGATCTAAAAAGTCACTTTTAAGTTGTTGATATCACACAAGCCGCTCGAGCGGTCTTTTCACCGGTGAACTTAAATTCTCTGTATTTGAGTTTGCAAAATGAGATACTGGGAATCCCTTCACTTTCGCTCAATCGACCACTTAACCGCTTGAGCGGTCCTTCGACTTGCAAAGCAAACTACTGGAAGGCTCTCATCTCCGCTCGAGTAGTTACCTAGGATGAATTGTCACAATCTCTCTCCCTTAAGGAATTTTGCCCCCAAAAGTACGTTAATTCACAACTCAACATCAACAATATGATAATGATATAATAATCACAAGTCCCCAACATTCTCAAATAGCTAACTGATAACTTTTAATAACAAATATATGGGAGATATAATAAAAAGAGTAAATTACATTTGGTTTATCATACCCTAAAGGAAAACAAATCAAAAGGAAAGATTACATATTATGAAATAAAGCCAAGTATTTCTCGCGAATCTTGGCGTCATGCTCCCAAGTTACTTCCTCAACCTCGTGATGACACCAAAGAACTTTGACTAATAGAATAGCCTTACCCTCAGTACTTGTTCCTAGGTGTCTAGAACTTTAACCGGTCTCTCTTCATAAGATGCATCCTCATCCACCTCAATATCCGTCCAATCTAACACATGGGAAGGATCGGGCTCGTACTTATGAAGCATTGACATGTGGAACACATCGTGTACTCCAGAGAGTTATAATGGTAGGGAAAGACTATACGCAACATCTCCTACCCGTTCTGTGATGTCAAAAGGACTGATAAACCGTGAAGATAATTTCCTGCTCCAACCAAACCTCATCAATCCCATCCTAGGCAAGATTTTCATAAATACATGATCTCTTACCTCAAAGGACAATAGCCTCTGCCTCCAGTCAGCATAACTTTTCTGACAACTTTGAACCGTAACTAATCTCTTCTAGATGAGAGCCACTTTCTCGGTGGTCTCGTAAACCAACTCGGGCCCAAGCATAAGTGAATCCCCTACCTTGGCCCAACAAATTGATGACCTACAAAGATGTCCATATAAGGCTTTGAAAGGTGCCATCTCAATGCTAGACTAATAGCTATTATTATAAGCAAACTCGGCTAACAGTAAATGTTTCTCCCAAGACCTCTTAAAGTCTAGCACACAAGCCCTTAACATATCTTCTAGAATTTGAATGGTACGTTCTGACTACCCATCAGTCTGTGGCTGATACGTGATGCTAAAGTTCAATTAGGTACCCATGACACTTTGAAAACTTTGCTACAATCGGACGGTGAAGCGAGGATCTCTATCAGAAACTATACTCACTGGAGCTCCGTGGAGTCAGATAATTTCACAGATATAAAGTCTAGCTAAGTATTCAACAGAATCCTCTACACTCATGACAAGGAAGCGGGTTGACTTAAGGAGCCGATCCACAATGACCCAAATCGCATCATTACCCCTTTGAGTTATAGAAAGGCTTGTAATGAAGTCTATGGTAACATGCTCTCATTTCCACTCGACAATTGGTAACGGTGTAATAATCCCGCAGATTTTTGGTGTTCAACCTTAACTTGTTGGCAGGTTAAACACTTAGACACAAGTAAGGCTACATCCCTTTTCATACCCCTCCACTAGAATTGATGACTATGGTCATGATACATTTTTGTGTCTCCCGGATGTACCACAAGGCGAGAGTAATGAAATTCTCAAAGGACTTCATCTCTAATAGACCCAAGTACAAACAAACGACCAAGATAACAAACGCTCGAATCGATATGAATGTTTAAACCCTTATCTTCTTTTCCCTTGGAGATTCTCTCTCGAATAATCTCCACTTCTAGGTCACCCTATTGTGCCTCCACTACTCATGTGACAAGTGTAAGTTGTGCAATAGCCATGAACGAGGTAGCCTACTCCGTGGATTTGCGAAGTTGCAAGTCAAATTCACTAATGTCACCCATCATCTTCCGTTCCCTCACAACAAAACTCACGGATTTCCTACTCAAGGCATTAACCACTACATTGGCCTTCCTAAAATGATAGTATAACTCAAAATCGTAATCTTCTATAAATTCCAAACATCTTTGTTGACGTAAATTCAAATCCTTCTAGGAAAACAAGTACTTGAGACTTTTATGATCAAAGAACATATCAAATTTCTCACCATACAAGTAAGCTCTAGATTATGGATTGGATAATTCCTCTCATGAGTTTTCAATTGGCGAGAACCATACGCCACTACCTTCCTTCTTGCATCAAAACATACCCCAAACCTTCCCTAAAAGCATCGCAATACACCGTATAACCCAAACCACGCTGCAGTATAATGAGAATAGGGGCAGTTATCAATCTAAGTTTCAACTCTAGAAAGGATTTCTCGCAAGCCTCACTCCAAATAAATTGCATGCCTTTACGAGTCAATCTAGTTAAAGGTGATGCTATAAAAGAGAAATTTCTCACAAAGAGATGATAATAACTGACTAGACCTAGGAAGCTACTAATTTCAAAGGCGTTCTTAGGCTGATTCCATTTCTGTACGACCTAAATTTTGAAAGAGTCTACCGTGACCCCGTCTCCGAAAACTACATGACCTAAGAACTTTACCTTTGAGAGCCAGAATTCACACTACTCAAATTTTGCATACAAACATTCCCTAAAAAGTTATAGGACAATGAGGAGGTGCCCCTAGTGCTTTTCCTCAGAATGTAAGTATATGAGAATGGCGTCCATATAATGGTTACGATTTTAACCTGACCCTTTTCAAGCTCTTAGATCCAAGATTCTGTACTTTTAACTATTGTTTATACCCTTTATCATGTTGTTGATAGTTGAGTTGAGCGGTTGGTTGTGTTTGAAATAGGTTTGGAGTTAGTTTTTCGATAAAGTTGTTGTCTGTTTCACTTCTAGTTCGCTCGAGCGGTCTTTGAGATCTCACAGTATTTTTGCAGGCGTGTAAAACTTTTGGGAATGAGCCATCTTCGCTCGAGCGATTTTTCATCGCTTGAGCGGTCTTTTGCAGGTTTGAACTTCTTGAATGGGTCATTATGCGCTCGAGCAGTGTTTTTGGTCGCTCGAGCGGTGTCACTTATTGTGTCTGACGCTTTTGACCAGTGGTTTGGTCGTTCGAGGTGTCTATACATATATCATTTCGGAAAAAAGGTTTTGTCATTTTTTTACTTTTTCTTCTCTCTCTAAAACATCCATAACCCTAAATTCTTCACTCTATCTAGTTCTTGCTTTAAACCCTCAAATACACCCTCACCCATTGATTTCTCCACCGTAGTTCCTTGGAGAAAATGATAAAGCTCGTCGGAAGCTTCGTTTTAATCAAAGTAGATCTCGTTTTCGATCTTGTCAAACTTCCACCCTTGCTCTCTTCCTCTTCTAGTCTTAAGCTAGGGATTTTTTCAACCTCTAGTATAATTCTTAGCTTTGTTATTTGTTCTTTGAAAAGGTTTAGTGATTTGGGAATTTTGGGTTAAATCTAGGATTTGATTTTTAAAAGTAAAAGAGGAGTTTTTCAAATAAATTCTTAAGAAAGGTTGTAGAAGTGTGTATATTGTTGGGTCATGTTGAGATTTTATAAATTTTTACCTTAAATGTGATTTTGAAGATAAAGGAGGTTTTGTTTGAAAATCATTGATGTTTGATTTATGGAAAAAAAAAATTAAAAAAAATAAATTAAAAAAAAAAAGTAAAAGATGTGGGATTTGAAAAGATAAGAAGAATATATCCATTGATGATGAGAGTGGAGTTGGATATGTATATTATCGCTCCCATTTTGAAATTAATGAGATTATATCTGTTGTTGGAGAGTTCTCTGTTGAGTAGAAATATTTGTTTTAGGCTATCGATGGAGGATAGTTTTGATTGTTGTAGAAATTGTATGAGGATTAGGTATATTGAAACCAATTGCTCATACATCTAAATTGATCATTGTTTCATACTTAATTTGGAAAATGTATTGTTTTGAAAAGAAAGAGTGTATATCTTGGTGAATTTGGGTAGGGGGTGTGATTGTGGTTTATTATGTTGGCTGTTGTATCCTTGGTGAAAGTCCAGAAACCCACGCGGTCAGGTGTTGATCCTTCCGATTAATACCGGTAAAATGGTTTTGGTAGTGCTTGTATAACCTACTAGCAGACACGTATCTAGAGATTTGCAGTGTTTTGTATCCACTACTCTGTTTTTTTGATATAAAAGAATATTTTCATGAATTGATACATAATATTAGCATTACATCATTTTGAGATGGAAAAGTATAATGTTTGGTAAATGGCATGCATATGCATACACCTTATGGCTTTGTTAAGTTTCACACATTGTGTTTGAATATTTCTACTAGGCTTTAGCTCACCCTATGTGAAAAAACAACTTTTAAGTGCTGATGATATGCCTTCACCAAGGACATAGCTTGGGAGGACTTGCAGCCAAGAGCTTCTTTTGTGTAATTATTTTGGTATAAGCCTTAGGCTTTGTATGTATTGAGTTTAACTCACTTTTTTGGTAACCAAGCAATGACTTGAAAAGATGTAACCATTAGGGCACAACCTTACTTGTACTTCTTTTTATGTCAATTCATTTATACATGTCATATGTTATAGATTCATGATTTAGGATTTATGAATGTATACATTATATGTTATCTTTTGTACATGAAAATAGAAATAATGAAAGGTTAATATTTTATAAATTCCTACTTTCTACTGGATTATCATGAGGTAAATAGTTGTTATATTTGTGGGGTGTTACAGTCTGCAAAGACGACTACAAATTTATTTAAGAAACTCCAGAAGACTCGATCCATCAAGTCCATGAATGTGGCAGGCGCATTTGTCAAGCCAAACGGTATGACTAGAAACTCGCAATGGCCATATCTAGTACGAAAGGTCGTCTTTAAGATATCCTCATACCTGACTCACAATTGATGGTAACTCGACCTCAAGTCAATTTTTGAAAAATAACGCGAACCCTTGAGTTGGTCGAAAAGATCATCTATTCTTAGCATCAGATACTTATTCTTAACCATAACCCTATTCAGTTTTGTGGCAGTCGATGCATAAGCTCAACGAGCCATCTTTCTTCTTAGCAAAAAGATTTATAGCTCCCCAAAGTGAAGTGCTAGGGCGTATAAAGCCTTTATCTAGTAACTCTTGTAATTGTTCCTTCAGAACAACTAATTTGGTTGATGCAAACCTATATGGTGACATGGAGATAGGTGTCGTGCCCAGCACCAAGTCTGTGGAAGACTCGACCTCCCAGTAAGGCGATAACTCAGTAAGATTGTCTAGAAAAACGTTAGAAACTAAGCTCGTCTCAACCCCGAAGGTCATACAACAACGATGTAGACATATTGCAACGGTTACGTAAAAAGTGAAAGCAGTCTCCCGTTGATGTATGAACCGGAACTCTCTTACAATGACAGCCTATGGTCGCATGATACAAGGAAAACCAATCCATTCCTAAGATAATTTCAAAACCCAACATGTCTAACATAAAAAAATAAACAAAAGTCAAAGCCCGACAACTCCTATTTCACAGCCATAGTATACTTTGCTCAATACAACACTACCCCCAACCGGTGACTCTACCATAAGCAGAGACGCAACTAATCCACCTCTAACCCCAAAACCGATGCAAATGTAGAAGACATGAATGAATGCGATGCCTCGATGTCTATCAACACACTTACCCAACTATTGAAAACAAGATAAGTACTTCTCACAACAAGTGGTCCCGATGATTGCTCGAATGTGGTGACAACATACACCCTTCTCTGTGGTCTCTACTCTCTTTGATCGCTTCTAGGAACATAGGCCTATTACACATATTGTATAGATGTAGCCCCACGCATAGTTGTAGATGCCTAGCCCGACTGAGTCAGCTAATGAAACTGCCTCTAACTTTGACTCGACTAGAAACCTCCTAATTGGTGAGATCCCGATACGCTAGCTGACCCTGCCCTTTATGGGCAAAACTTCTTCAAATGTCCTGGTTAACCACATTGATAACAAGATGTGTAGCGATCCTAGTTTTGCCACTTCACTGAGTATGTTGGGGATCGAATTGCCCAGTCAACTCGTAGGGGTCCAGGAGGCAAAGACTTCGACGACCAGGGCAAGGTTCTCAGCCGGATCGAGCCGCCTTGGCCACCATGAGGGGTTTAGCAAGGTGCCCTTGGCAAGGTCCTAGGGCAAAGGCAGGTGGGTTGAGGGCGCCTCCGAAGCAAAAATACAAAATGCATTAGAAGTTGCTTGTTCGCTCGAGCGGCCGTTTATGCGCTGAAGTGAAGAATGTTTGGTTCCAGAAGTTTGACCTATCTGCAAAAGTACTGGGAAAGTGTATTTAACGCTCGAGCTGGGTTTTCCACGCTCAAGCGGACCATGTTATATCAGTTCGTGAATCTAATATTTCAGATCACTTTTGTATATCTCTCTTTAAAAACCCTTTCCTCTCCCTTCTCTCTACATTTCCCTATGCCAAATTAGATCAAAACCTTGATTTTTCAAGATCCATTAGAGTTCTGCCATAAGTTCTTCATCAAAGTTGGTTAACTTCTCGAGGGCTTCATTGTACGTGGTGAAGATTAAGTTTCGACACCGTTAATTTTGGGGGTTTCATCTCATTTCTTCTTCAAAACTTGAGGTGGGGATTTTCTTTGAGTTATATATATATTTTTGCAAGATCTAGATGATTTTCGAAATCATCATTTGATAGCTTTTGAAAATTGATTGTTGATTCAAGAATTTGAGTGATTTTGAAAGTGGGTTTGTCTCTTGTTCTTTTAAAATGATTTTATGGGTCTTGATCTTCGTTGATTGAAGAAAAGATGATTTTGGAAAGTTTTCTTTCAAAAGATTTGGGTTGTATAGTTTTGGTGAGAAAACCTAGAAATTAGGGATTTTTAAAAGATATTGAAAATTCATGAATGCTATTGTTATATTTATTTTATGTATCAAAATAAATGGATGTTTGGAAAATTTCTTATTTATATTTATATAAATGATAAATTTCATGGAATATGAGAATTGTTATTCATTTTGGAAATTATTGTTCAAAACGTGGAAATAGTCTTGAAATGACTAATTGTTGAGGATACTTGAGAAGAGGGAATTGTGTTATTCCTTGGATGATGAATTGGAATAAAAGTATTTATATTCATCTTGTGAAATTGGCATATCAATTTATTTGATTACATTAAATTTTCAAAGTTGATTTGAAAACTTGAATTGAGAAAAGAATGTTGAGAAACAAGTTTTTATGGAATGGTTTTTGGGGTAAAAACGTTGGTAAGTTTTGATAGGTGGTGTAGATAATATTGAATAAGTTGGCCTGAGAGTCTGAAGTGAAAGACTGAAAACCCGCGTGGATAGGTGTCGAGCCTTTTGGTTAATGCCGGTAAAAATGACAATTTGGTAGTACTTGTATAGTCTACTTGCAGACACTGACCTAGGGATTACCAAAGTCGTATTTACCGCCCTTGAAATAAATTGTTAAGTTTTGAACAATTGAAATTGTATGATATCATTGAGCATGACGGTTTTCAAAAGATGAAAATGTGATTTATCTACAAAAAGGGCATAGCATGGCATGTGCATTTCATCTCTTGAGACTTGTATAAAATGTATATACTTTGTTAAGAATTTTTTACTGGACTTTATGCTCACCCTACGGGATTTTTGTACAAGAAAAGATGTGGTGATCCCACCCAACTAGGGGCATGGAAGTATGTGTGTTGGGAGTACAATGCTCTCATTTTGCTGTGACTCTGTGTGTAAGCCAAGGGCTGTGTTTGTGTGAGTTTGAATAGCCGTTTTGTGTAACCAGGTTCAAGCCTTGGAAACTTGTAAACCCTTGGGGGTATTTATTTGTTTATTTACTTGTTGTTGGATTAATGTATTGTTACATGAAGAACTACTGTATCATGTAATGTAAGTTTGGAGATTTATATTCAGTTTTCCTTGAAAGAGCCATGATTGTTGTCTTATCATTTGGGCTAGAAATTTGGGGCATTACTAGATGACACCTAGCTCCTATCCTAAGACTGACTTTGAGGACGAGCTAATTGTGTCTGTAGCCCAACCCTTTTACCACACTTTGAAGCCTTGTGACTTTGCTGGTCATATTGATAACAAGCACTACGATTTTGACTCGTGTTCCCAGAACTCCCACCTATCACCGAACCCGAAGATTTAGCCGGGTGTGGTGGTGACTTAAAGGATGATGAACCCGTAGACTTTTTAGAAAACCCCAAATCGCTTCGAGAATCTAAGTACCCTGGCCTCTTTAATTTCTATCTTGCTTTCTCTACCTCTACCATAATCTCCATGTGAGTTGCGGCCTCCACAAACCGATCATACTCCTTGATCATGTTACCCACCACCTTCATCAGAATTTTCAGTCTCAATCTCTTCTCGAATTCCAAGCATCGGCGCTCTTCAATCACCACAAGCTCGAGTGCAAAGCAGGATAGACTAGTGAAAATGGCTTCAAACTTAACCACAGGTGTGTCAAGCTACAATAGCTCTTCAAACTGCCTCCTTAACCATTCCCTAGTAATGGAAGGGAGGAACCTCAGTTTTTGGCATACTTCTACCATTGTCTGGCGTCTCCTTTAAGTTGATAAGCCATCAATACCACACAAACCTTACCCTTACGGATATCTAAGATCTCAAAAGACTTGACGATTTACTCTAACTACTCATCTACTTTCATAGAGTTAGGCCCACCACTAAACTCGGGGGAGTTGGAGCGAAAGAATTCTTTCTTCAAGAATGAGGTTCTAGTTTCACCTTCGACTGTCCGAGTCGCTTGCTCGGCTCTAAGTATATCTATGGACTCTTTGAGAGCCCTTGCCATTTCTCGAACTAATGCCTCTATTGCGTCTTGGGCCGAGGGAGCGGCCATGTTGTTTTGACCCACTCCTTCTTCTTAAAGAGCGATCTTCGACTACGTCGGAATATCCCAACCACCTTGGCGAGGTCTACCACAGTTTCTGCCACGTCTAGACATCCTATATGAAAAGCAATAAGATTAAGTTCATGGTTCACACCCCCCCAAACTTGGTCTCACCCATCACACACACTAACAGGAGACCCTACGTACACTTGAGTCACATAAAACAAACCACATAAGCACTTTGTCAAATAGAGCACATATGAATCACCCCTCTAAGATATTAAATTGTTCCATAGTGCTCAAGGACTTTCAAGTGGAAAAAATATTGATCAGGTGTCTTTCCAAAAGGATTTCGATGAGTGCAGTGGAATCAATTTGCATCCTAGAAGTTTGACCACATACCTACATAGCCACATAATCACATAACATATAAGACAACCAACGTCCCTTCCTAGCATGGCAAACCCATTATGGCGCAAGCCACTTCCCACGAGCTCAAGGTATTCAAACCTAATTAACTATGATACCAATTTGTAACGCCCCAAAGTTATTTAAATTTGAACATTACTCATAATATAATTAATTAGAAATCATACCATACAAGTTAATAATGTTATCCCCAAAAGCCCCCTTTCTCATTGAACTATACACCAAATATTACAAATTTTCATGTTCATGTCTTGGTTGCAACATCATTAGCATAGTTCAAGAAGTTAGAGGATACAAATAAAAATGCCTTAATGGCTTACAAATATCAAGGCCAAGCCGAACACGCTCAGTCCCAAAACGAATACGCTCAGAGCTTCCACAAAATACATCTATGAGTTTTCGTACTCCAACCAAAACAAAAATTCTACCTCTTTCTCATTAGGGTGGTGGCACATCACCAAGTCTTGAAAATGTTAGATATAAATGAGCTAAATTCCTAGTAGAAATACTTTTAATGGAGTATCTAATTATTCAAAGATCCATATGCATTATCACAACCAACCATATTTAATTCAAGTCATAACCTTAATTTTTTTTTTTTTTAAAATATGTAGATTTCATAACGACCAGAATCTCACAAATCAGCATTGGGAGTAAATATGCCATGAAATCCCTAAGAAGAGTCCCAACACATACATGGACATAAGTCTCTATATCAAAAAAAAAAAAATCCCTACATTTGCCGGCTATTAATATGACAAGACCAATGGATACCTAAAAATATTTTCCCACATTCATTTGGCGATAAGCTCAAAATAGGGCAATTGGACACCTTGACTCCCTACATGCGCACTAACCACACACAACCCTTTCCAAAATCGACTCTCTACCCGAACTCACATGCTATTTATCACCCCCATTAAATAACCTTTCCAAAACTTCCAAGGGTTTATACAAGGGACGTGCACGGGTCGCTTCGACTTGGGTTTACCCTTTTATCTATTAGCCGAACCGATGCCTCCGGGTTAACAAATCAATGATCCATTCTTGATCGAAGTGTAGTTCGAAATTGACTGAATTAAAGAATACAGTTTGATGGTTGGTTCAGACGATTTTGAAAATCTAATGGGTGAATTTTTTTTGAAAAAAATGGATTTGAACTCCTCATACATATACATCTATCACAGACTGGATGAAAAAAAATAGAGAAAAATGGAAGGAGAGAGACAGAGAGAGAGAGAAACATCACCATTATTAATCACAACCGTAATCATTGCCCCTGCTATCGTTGATCGTCACCGTTGTTTACCTCATCTGCCACCACAACCATCACCATTGAAAAAAGGAGAAGAGGGAAATGAAAAAGAACATGAGGAAGAGAGGTAGAGATGAATTTGTCTTTGAAAGATAGAGAAGAAAAATGAGAGAAAGGGAAACGACAGAGACGACAATGAAGAGAGAGAGAGAGACTCTTCGATTTTTTATTTACCTAGGGTTTATGAGATAAATAAATTTGCTACAATTGAGAGTAAAGAGAGAGAAAAGAGGCTCTTCGTTTTAGTCTTCCTATGTCTGTCACAGAGAGAAAAAAATAAAAGAATAAGAGAGGAAAAGACATGAGAGAAGAAAGAGAGAGAGTGAGATTTTTCAAGTAATGGTCTTCTAGGATTATGAGAGAGAGAAAATGTCTTTCAAAGTGAGAAGTACAGTCTGGTGGCAGACTGTATGCATATTCCCAAGGCTATACATGCATACTTCCAAGATAAATGTAGGCATATTATATAGTTAATATTTTTCGGTCAGGCTGGGTTGGTTGGGTATGCATATGAATAATCTGTTACTGATCACGAATCCGTGAAAATTAATGCAAAAAACCCACAACCGACTATTCTATTCTTCGAAACCATCCATAACAGTCCAGGTCGGCCCTGGTCGAGCGAGTTAGTCAGGTATTCGGTCTACTTGCACACCCCTAGTTATACATTCATGAAAACAGAGATAAACATTACCATTCTAATAATTAAAGCAAATATTGAGAGACAATCTTCATAATTCAAAAGAAATTCTCAAGAGCTTCTAATTTCATCGGTCTCAAAGCAAAAGACATCTCAAATCCCATAATTCATTCATAAATTTGAAGATTAAAAATCAATTTCATTTAATTTCATCTTTCCTCAATTTCAAAAAATAGGGTTTCCATAAAATTTGAGACTTTTGCCTTTCCATCATGTTAAATGCAATTGCTTAGCTAAAATTTCCATAATCCATAACATTAATAGAAATCTTGAAAAAAGTGTAGAGAAATTTCTATTTTTGAAAGTGAAATCAAATTTGTAAACTAAAACACTAATCGTAAAATCAATGTCACAATAATCCCACATAAAAATCCTCAAAGGAATGAGATATAAGGTTAAAAGTAATCCTACCTCAAAGATTAAAGTTAAGAAGCTATCCCCAAAAAGGATCTTTTGAGAAACAAATATTCAATTGGTGGAAAAGCTCTATCTTCACCCAAACTTCGATCTTAGTAAGGAATGAAGGTATAAGTCTTAGTAAAATGAGAGATTTCTAGAAAGATATGGCTAGGGTTTTCGAAACTAGAGAGAGAAGAGAAGAAAATAGGGAAGAGTAAAGAAAATGATCTAAAAAGTCACTTTTAAGTTGCTAATATCGCGTAGACCGCTTGAGCGGTCTTTTCATCGCTGGAGCAGTGAGCTTAAATTCTCTGTATTTCAATCTGCAAAACGAGATTTTGAGAACCCCTTTATGTTTACTCGAGCGACCAGTTGATGACTCTAGTGATCCTCCAACCTACAAAGCAAACTACTAAAAAACATTTCATCTCCGCTCGAGCAGTCTTTTCACTGCTTGAGCAGTCACTTGGGATAAATTGTCACACTATGGGTGACATAGTTACTAAATACTCTTAATAATAATATGATGAAATACACACTAATATTCATATTGACAGTGTGAATGTTCCGTAATATGAACATTCACACTGTCAAATATGAATATTCATATTACCAAGTTATTAAGGGTTCAAAAAATATTTGTAAGGATAAAATTGTCTATAAAATACCTTAAATATAAAAATTAAAATTTGATGAATCAAATGTTCAAATAATAGAACCTATTGAATATAAAAATATTATAGAATAATTGAGATACAAGTACTTAAAAAAAAATTCCTAATAAATCTCTATTTTTATAATGTCATCCACACATCATTTGCCTGGTGTTCTTAGTCTGGTAAATGGTTAAAATAGTTAAAATATTATTAAAAAGTTAAAAAAATTCTTTTGCATTTTCTCGATCTTCTGCACTCTCTTTCATTGAAATTTTAAAAATTATTTTTAAGTAGTTTAATTTTTTTTCCCCCTCTCATAACATTTTTTAATAGTCAAAAATTACCAAAACATAAAAATTGAAAAAATTATACAAAAAAGATAAAGATTCATTTTTATTTTACTTTTTGAATTTTTTTTTAAAAAAAATAAAAAAATCATCCCAAACATATTGTAGTTAAAATGTTAAAATAACATATTTTCTAATCAAGTTTCATAAAACAAAATGGAAAATGTTTAGGATCCTTTTTTGGAAAGACCCCCACCACCCCTACAGTGATGTGGATCAATAATGTATTTGTATTTATTTTTTTTTCTTTTTAACTTGAACCAATCACAAGTTAGTGAAAATTGTAAGGATGATATTTTGTGGGGTCTAAATCATTACTGAAAAAAAAAAAAAAAAAAAAAAAACTAAAAAAATCACTTTAAAAAAGAAAAGTTACTTTAAAACCAACCCTTAACAAGTTAGCAACGGCTGGAAGACAAACAACGTGAGTAACGCTGTAACACGTAGGAGTCCGAAGTCGGGGGACGCGTGTTGGGTTGTGTGGCATATTCCGAGGATTCACATAAAATAAATAAATAAATAAATAAAATTAAAAAATAAAATAAAACAAATTATATGTAGGTAAAAGTTGAAAAAAAAATTATCAATATATAGAGGAGTGTAAGTAACACTAACACCTCTATATTATTTTATTTATATCTCATCACAGATATACTTATACCTTTTTTTATATTTTTAATATTTTTTTTGGGCAAATTACAAACACCCCTCTCGAGGTTTGGTGAAAATACAAATTTTCCCCTGAGGTTTGAGAAATTACATCCCGCCCCCTAAGGTTTATATTTCCATAACAAATTGTCCCCTGAGATTTTTATTTTCATACAGATTCCCCCCTAATTTGTTATGCAAATTTGACCTTCAGGGGGCAATTTGTAATTTCTCAAATCTCAGGAGGGAATCTGTATTTTCACCAAATCTCGAGGGAGGTGTTTGTAATTTGCCCTTTTTTTTTTTTTAATTCTCACCTATATATAATTTTTCCAAAACAAATAATAGAACCTTTTTTTTTGAACGTCAAATAATAGAACCTTGTTACGTCATTTTCTGCGCAAAAGCTTACGCTAACTGGTGATTTTGCATTCATCCCACGGTACGTGCCTCTAGTTTTGCTCTTCAGTTAGTCTGGCATTAATTTTTTTAGTTGATTTTTCATATTAAGGCCTTGTTTGGTATAATCTATATAATTCATCTTTTTATCTTTTTATCTTTTTTTCATCACATCACCTCTCTATTTTTCTGTACATCTTTTCGTAAAAAGACAAAAAGTGCACTTTTTTAGAACACTCTAAACCAACCCTAAAACTTTTTTAGTTTGATTTTTTTTAACTTTGTTTGGTTTGGTTTTTTTAGTTTTTTTTATTTTTGTGGGAGAAAAAATATAATAATTATGATTTGAATGTGACATTTTATCTTGTTGATTTATTTAACCAATCTTATCTTTTTATATTTTTTTTAACCAAAAATCAAATACACAGGTCGTTTTGGATTCATACAGTTTATTATTGTGATAAATATATTTTTTTTAAAAAAATTATTTGGTTTGATTTGATTTTTAAAAAGTTAATTTTAGAGTCTTGCAAGACATAGATTACTATTGGGGTAAATTAAAATTTTTAAAATACAAATCTTTAAATAAATTATTCTATTTGATTTGAAATTTAATAAATTATTTTTACATGAATTTTTATTTGTTTTAATGATTTTTTTTTTAAATTTTTTAAATAAAAAAACATCCAAAAAGTAAAATTAATTTGAGAAACTTACGTGTAAGTCCTAATAAATTGACTTATTGTCCAATAACTCCTATGACAATTAGTGATATTTTTCATTAAACATTATTAGAAAAAGTCACTAATTGTTAATTTTCAGCGACAATATGAAAATTTTGTCACAAAAATATAACTAATTATAAGTTTTAGCAACAATTTAAAAAAATTGTCACAAAAAGTGTCACTAATTCACAACTTTTAGTTACAATTTAAAAAAGTCGTCACAGAAAAATGTCACTAATTGTAGGTTTTAGCGACAATTTATAAAAATTATGACAAAAAAGTCACTAATTGTTAATGTTTAACGACATACATAAAAATCGTCACAAAAAAATTTATTTTTAGCGACGATTTTACCATGATTTATTTTCAATAGGACTTGACGGGAATTAAGTTTAATTATTAAGACCTATTGATAATTTACCTAATTAATAAACTAAACTAATTTAAAAAAATCGCTAAAAATAAATGAAAATCAGAGCAAAAGCATGTGTGCATTTTTGTTCAAATTTTCATTTACTTTCATTGATTCTTTTTATATTTTAGTTATTGTTTTCGTACTTTATAAATGTATCTAATTTTGATGCATCTATAACTTTTTTTTAAGAAAAAGAAAAAGAAAGAGACTAAAATATGAGGGAAAAATTATTTATTTTATTAATAAATAAATCATGAACACATAACAAATTATTTATTTTGTTAATAAATAAATTATTAAGTCAATTGACAGTTTTTAATGATTTGAGAAATATTTTTAATGAACAATTTTGATAATTTTATTGTTACATACGAGAGTAGTTAGATTATTATTATTATTTTCTCTTCTAATTACTTTGTTAAATTAAAGTTTCTAACAAAGGATTGTATGACAATTCATATTTTAAACAAATCTCATAGATGTATTTGTAATTTATCCAAAAAATAAAATATTTATATTTTATAATTGACCAAAAATCTTTACATAATTACGAACAACCATGCACTCAAATTAGTATCTCCAATATTTATAAATATTACCAAAAAAAATGACAAAATGAGAAAACTAAAGTACAAGCCGCTATAGTAAATTATAGAGGTTTAAATCGCCCCATGTCGCCCATGTCAGCCTCAAAATTCAGTCGGGTCGGCTCGGGCCCACGGCTAAAAAAATTAGACCTGTGCTCGGGCCAAGCCCAGGGGTATTCAAGCCTTGGGCGGGCTGGTAGGCCAAGCCTTGGGCCGGCCTAATGGGCTTGAGCATGGCCTTGGGCTTGGGATGGGCTTAAGCGGACCTGATCAATTTTTTTTTTTTTTTTTAATTTTTTTACTAAAAATTTATTATTTTTTCATTAGAAAATACACTGGGTCTCGGGTGCGCCGGGCCCTAAATGAGCCTTAAGCGGGCTGATGGGTTAGGCCACGGGTTGGGTCAAGCGGGCCGAGCTCCCAAACGATGGCCTAGGCCCTAGCCCAGGGGCTTGGGTTGGGCTCGGGTCTGGGCCCCAATGAGCCTAAAAACGGGTCGGGCCCAACTCGGGCTGCCCCATGGGCCGCGGGTCATTTTTACATCCCTAGTAAATTATACAGAATAAAATGGCAAAATGTGAAACAGGAAATAAAAGTATCAAGGGCTTCTTATATAGATAGATATGGATTAAAAAAAACGTGTACAATACTGTAATTTATGACAATTGTGGGGTTAATTTCTACAAATGTTATAATTGAATTATTTTCAATCATTATTATTTTATTTTATTTTTTTTAAAAAAAGAGACATAAGCAAACGCACATAAGGTATAACAAATAATGTTTTTTATCATAACTAAAATAATAAGTATAATAAGTTATAACTAATATCATAATGTGTCATAACTAATCCACAATAGATTATAATCAAATTATAATTAATATCACAATAAATCATAACTAAATACCACAATTGTATGTGACAAAAGAATTTCCCCCCATATATAAAGAAATTAAGAATAAATTACATTTGATATAGGATAGAATATCCATATATAAGGTTTCGTTTGAGATGTGGATTGACTTTTTAATTTTTTGACTTTTTGACTATTTTAACTTGGGTCTAAAAAGTCTCGTTTTGGAATAGGTTTTTTGATTTCTTTGGCTTTTATAAGAAATAAAATAAAATAATTATGATTTAGATATGACATTTTATCTTATTCGATTAAAAAACTTATTTTATATTTTTTATAACTATTTTAAACCTAACCCACCCCAATCCAACTTTCCAAACGAGTGCTAAGTTAGCCACCTCATCTTCTACTGCACTTGTGATAATTTAATGCTACGTAGCTCAAATTTTGTGACTCAAAAGTGGCTCAAATGGTCAAAACGACGTCGTTTTGAGTATAGAACAACATAAAAATGGCCAAAACGATGTTGTTTTGGCCATTTAAATCACTTTTGAGCCACAAAATTTGAATTACGAGACATTTTTCATAAATTATAGTCCTTCAATGGTCCCGAGTGAATTATAGAATTAGTGAGGGTACCTGCATACAATTGTATGGGTGGGTGGCTGCTGACAAGACAAGGCACGCAACTTCATATTCAGGGGCCATTATTTAAAATTAAAGAGAAAAAATTTACTTCAATTCCCACTAACATTTATCCATGTGTTTGCAACATTATTTTTGTAATTTGTATGAATAGAAGAATCATTATAGGTTAGAAATAAAGCTACACTAATCAGAAAAACACATATGGGGTTGCTTTCCAACACTATCATGTTTGTTTGACTCTGTTCAAGATTAGATTAGCAATCCAAATGAGTTTTACATAGTTTATATTTGGTTGATAAAAATAAGAGGGAATTAGTAATTTCATGAGATTATAAATACTCTCATATAAGAAGATTAATTTTTTTATAAGAGGGGTGAGATTACTAATCTAATCTCACGGGATTGATTGTGAAAAGAAAATTTTGCCCTTACAACAAAAACAACAAAGTTAATTTTTATACAATTGAGTTTGTTTACGTAATTTTATAGATTTAATCCTAACAAATTAATTTTGCTAACTGATACACAAATAAAAACACTTTATCATACATCTCTAATTAATATTACCATACTAACAATTTACTCATTTAATTTTATCATACTCATAATCTCATCTAATCTAATCTGTCAAACAAATAAATCTACAAAAAGGTTGAGGGTTGAAGCTTGACTATAAATTTGGGCACGATAAGATAATAAGCCATCTCCAGATTAAAATGGCATGCTTTTTGAAATGAACCTATGAATATATATATATACTAGCGTATACCCGTACCTAAAGGCACGGTGTAAATAATATTGTGCTCAAAATACAATTGTAATTCATACGTATCATATTAAAATTTATGAAGTCTGTAATATTTTTTGACAAAAATATTAAAAAAATATAAAGAAATAGTATTCTTTTTTAAAAATTGTAACAATTTTACTTGTATCATACGCTTTATAAAACTCGAATAAAATAACAACGAAATAACCCAAAACTCCAGTGAAGCAACTCACAGAGAAGCACTGAAATACTCCCACTGCCGACAAACAAATAATTATTCTGTTGTTCATACCCATTGACATATAGAATACTACCAAATAAATAATTATTATGTTGTTTTAGAATTTAAATTTTGTAGTTTGTTCAACAAACAATAAAAGCTAAATAAATTAAGATTCTAAAAATAAAAATAATAATAAATACAGTATTGTAATTTCCCAATAGATTCGAACCAGGTAAGTTCCCAAGGTTGGTTTGGAGGTTTAAAAATGTATTACTCATAAAAATAATGTGTCACCTAGTAATTTAAAAATCTATCCTCTCTTTTCCAATTTGAATGTTTAAAAAAACAAATCTTAGAAAACAAATAGAACCCCAAATCTTAGAAACAAACCAAATTGAGGTATATATCAACTGTGATTCCATTGAATATATGGATTAAGGTTTAGAAAACACAAACCCAAACATCCCTAAAACCAAAATTCCCAAACATCCATGCCCTGTGGGGTACCAAAAGAGGCTTTTAGCTCATACCAAAATAACCAAAAAATATAAAAATTAAAAATCAATCCACAGCAAAAATCATGGCCTTATTAAATATAGTAAAGACCTTTGGTGAGAATTTTGAAAACAAATGCCAAATCTTCCAACATTTTCGAACCAAAAGCAAACCCCCCATGTCCAATTCAAAACCAATTGATTATTTTAACAAATCCAAACACACACAAATCCAAACCAAACTTGATTCCAGTTATTTTTCCACCCCAAACTGTTGATGAGGGACTTTCTTCCATCTCTTTTACAGCATGCCTATCATAAACAAAAACTCAAATCGAATGTCTGCCACAAATAAGAAACAACAAAACTACATCGCAATTAACAAAGCAAGAAAAAACAGTTACAAATACAGAAGAAAGGCATCTTTAAATCTACGTGCTTCTGGTTCATATAATAACATAAGCACAACAACAAATCTCACTACTCTTTAAACCTCAACTCTACTACAATTAAATTCCCAAAAGAAGCACCCTATCTGCGCAGATTTCCAAACCCTCGATTTGATAGCTGAAAAATAAGGATTTTTTTTTTTTTTTGGAGTTATCCTCTTTCAAATTTTTTCAAAATAAAAAACACAGCAAGCTAATGGAGGCGACGCAATGATGGAGGCTAACCAGAGTGTATAAACCCAGATATATAAATTTTGAGGGCCAAACTAAAATTATAACTTAAATTATCAACAATTGAAGTATTTGCATGTGAGAGTATTTATCCAGATGATTCATCCCATCGGAAAAAAGGAAGTGATAATTCCACATATTGAAGCCAGAACAGATCATTGAAAATGAAAGAATAAAAAAGTTATAGAAAACCTACTCAGCTGCATTTCCCTTCCAACTATTTTTGCATGACATATAAGCAAATTTATAATCAGTAAACCCTCCAAAGGGGTTTCCAAGGTTATTATTGATATTATAGGACAGAACATTGCTTTACATGCGCCACCAACATAAGAAATCCTCCTTAGCTATAGCTTGATTGCTTCAGTCTTAATTTCTAACGTAAGTCTCAACTTTGAAGGTTTCATAAGCATTAGATGATAAAAATTTTAAAACCTTATGTCATTTGGATGGATGAATTTGAAATTAGGGAATTTGAGGTCAAGATAGACAAATCTATAATCTATATCCCATAAGGATCCTTGTGCTACTAAAATCCTTGTTGGGAGAAATCCAAATAACTATTATTGCAAAGATTATTTCAAAACCATTCATATGAAGCTTTTAAATCATTATTAAAATCTATAACTTAATATTATATATCTAAATTGGATACAAAACATTTAAATGATCAACACCATTTCCCTTGAATTGAAATCCACGAATCCAAATGCAATCATAAATTGATTTAACCATTATTTTTACATTTTTTTTTAACCTCATTTTTTTGACCAACTATTTCTACCAGCATACCATTTGTAATCAGGCTCTATCTATTCTGGTGAAATCCAATTAAAAAGGAAAAAAAAGAAAAGAAAGGTACCAAATTAGACATTAAAGGCAAAACGTATGCATCTAATGTTGTCACATAGAAACCCCAAAACCGTAGCACCACATACAACCTTTTCTCAAAAATAATAACAGTATTTCATTCTTCCCGTTTCCTCAGCAAGAAAATTAGGTTTATGATTATTTCTATGGTGGCAAGTGTCTTTATTTCAAACACACAAAATTTATAAGATACAAATGGAAGTGAAGCCGAAGAGAAGGAAACTATAACCAGTTAAATAGAGATTAAATCTTTAAGAAGAGTTTGTCAGGAAGTTATATTAGGTTATGAAGTTTATAAAAGAAGAGGAAAAAAGGGGTGTAATCTGATGTATTTTATTTGGAAATCACTTTTTTCTTTTCTTTGAATCAGAAGTTCCATGGCAGAGTTGTGAAACTCTGATTTTCTTCTGAATTCTGTTTTCTGCAAATTATAGTTCTTTTTGATACTTAAAAATCAGTTATTGAGTCACAGAAAAACCAGAGTACAGCACATACCTTTCCTAGCTTGCAATGGATCAAAAGGGGGTGATTCTTTTCATCTGCATTGCAGGCAAAGAGAGAAAATAAGCAAAGACAATCAATTACATTCTACATTGGCAGAAATAAAGTGTAAAGTATTAAGAACTTATGATACCAAGAACAACTTTTAGTGCTTCACGAATAGTATCCTCTGGAATGTTTACGAAAGGTTCCTGGATACACAATTTCAAATATCAATTCTTCTATCTGGAGAATTTGATGCAATCATGTATTTGGTGAATTTAGTATTTGAAAAAGAATAAAACAAATAAAAGGAAGTGTTATATGCAATTGCTACCTAGATTTCGTATTTGGTGATTGCAATCATGTATACTAACTGTAGGGAAAAGGATAAAGAAACAAAGAAAAAGAAAATCAGTGGATCATGAACCCTGTCACCGTGGTCCAAAACTCGCCTGCCAAAGACTTTACCATTGCAATGTTGAGCCATGAGTAATGCCAACATCCTTCCATCAGGAGAAACCACCACTATACTTCTTCACACAGAGATACCCAGAATGGCACATTTTACATTATTACATCAAGTGAAACCACCATTTTGAATGACTATCAAGGTTTCTAAACCAGTTTTTGGAGTCTGTTCAAATTATGTCAAATAAATCTTTGATGTGAAACCAAATCCTAGATAACGCTTGAAAGTCCATCTCCATTTCTATTTTATTTTTTCTCTAAATTTATTTTGACTTTCAAAACTCAGTATCTATAGAAATAAATATTGGCACGGTTGTTGCCAATCTCCAACTAAATTCAGAAATCATATAGATTCAATCAGGAGATTACCCCTGCAATTCCTTGGACATGTTAACACGTCATGTGGGGACTTTCTCATTGGTCAACCAATATTCTTGCTATAATTCCCCAAATAGCGACATCATCTCTCATTCAATTGATAAGCAATAAACGCAAACCATTACCATGAAATTTGACCTTTTATTAATATAATAATAATTGTATTGGTAACAAACAATACAGGCCCAATACTCTTCCAATTTGCTTAAAACAACACAGATCTAATAACTACGAAAGTTGGTCAATATAACATTATTGTAAACGAAAATTACAGTAGTGTCAGAGCCTTCCTTGCTTACTATGAAGCATAGATACAAATATGAGATACAGATAAGGCGATACGACAAAATCAAAAAGAAAAAAGAAAAAAAAAAAGACAAATAGAATACCAAGACTTTCCGAAAAATATTCTTGAATTTATTTTAATGATTATACTCTAATAGTATGCAAAATTTATTATAATTTTAATTTAATAGTGACCAAGACTTTCCAAAAACTATTTAATACTTCACAAAATTAATATTGGATACATTTATCCGCAACTACAGAGAAGTATTGGCATCCAGTAGAGTACGAAACAAATTATAAATATAAAAATATAAAAACAAAAAATTGATATTGGACAATTAAACATACTTGTTCTTTAGAGCCAAAGATCCCAAATAATTGAAATTACAAAAAAAAATAAAATAATACATTTCAATAAATAAAAACATACATTCACACAGAGATACACATATATTGCACATATATGTATATATTTGATTGAATCAAAAGAAGAAGAAAAAATGAATACAAAAAAAAAAAAAAAAAGAAGAAGTATATTTTGTGTATATATAGATAGATTTGTGTTAAAATCCTTCCACAGGGTTCATCATTTGGAAATCACTTTATCGGTAAATTAATTATTGTACAGTATCAAACACATTCTGAATCAGCATTCAACAGTTAATCATGATATTGGGCCCATCTTGGCTCCACGTGACCATTTCTTTTTAACACCAAGAAAAGTGTTTCCCAGTGGATGATTATATGTCCAAGCATATTTATAAACTGAGTTCCTCATTCCTTAATATTTAGGGCTTTTCTTTGCATCCAAGTTCTTGTTTTATATGTCCAAGCATATCTATATCATCTCCATTTGATTTAACTGTCTCAATCAAAACCAAACAGTGAACTACGAATATATCAAGTTATTGCTGACTTTAGATTAGATAATTAGGTAACACAAAATTTTAGCAATAGAAGACAGCAAAAGGCATGGAATTGTACATACCATTGAGAGTGTACCCATTTTTATCTTAGAGCATCTGCAATCCTTATTAAGAGTATATCCATATTCAATTGCCGCCTTAGAGCAGATAAGAGCAGAACCAATGTACCAAGACATACCCATTTTCAAATCAAACCACAAGCATACAAACTTATGTATATAATAACACAACCAAAAAAACCCTATAATCTATTGTTTTCAATGGAGGTTCAGATGATGCTTTGATGATGATAAACAAAACATTAATTTAAACCATTATAGACCTTAATTCCACCAACAAACAACAATTGGCTCACCGAGAGAGGCACCAGGGGGTTCGAAGCAGAGAGAGAAAGAGAAGACGACGGCGTCAAACAGAGAAAGAATCTGTGGTGGTGGTGAAGTTGGTCGTAGAACAGAGGAGCCAACTCAGTGACCCAGTTCTCAATCGGAACCCTATCTTGCAAGCAGCCAACACTGAGAGAGAAGAGGGGAGAGGGGGAGAGAGTTCTCAATCTGAAACCCTACCTTGGGTGCAGCGAGCACTGAGAGAGAAGGGGGGAGAGGGGGGAGGCAGAGAGAGATAAAGAGGGAATGGGGGAGGAGACGTGGGTAGGTGGGGAAGGGAGAGAGCACATAGGTTTGGGCGGGAATAAATCATCATCCGAACCATTGATCTTTATCAAAATTGATCTCAGCCTTTGGATCTAAATGTATCTCACATACATTTTATATACATTTTCAAAATCCTTCCTCCCTTATTATATAGATATAATTTGTGTATATAAAAAATATATATATATTATTATATAATTCAAATTCATTTAAAATACAATAAAACCATACTTTAAATAAATTTATATTATACATTAATTTTTATGTATTCATATATATATAGGTAAATTATAAATATATCTTATGAGATTTATTTAAACTATGAATTATCCATTGTAGTTTGAAAAATTATAAATATTATATTGTTAAAAATTTTATTTAAAAAATAAAATTTTTAACTTTTCTCTCATACAATAATAAAAGTATATAAATTATTAATTAAAATAAATTTATGACATTATTAAAAACTATTAACTTAATAATTTATTAACAAAAGTGATTATTTATTATGAAATTAAAAAATTTAAAGGACATAATATAATTTTTAAAATTATATAAAATAATTTTTATTTTAAATAAATTTTATGCGAATGTATTTGTAATTTTCTTTTCTGTACATATTCATTGTTGTCAGTGAATTAAAATGTCTGTCGGTGTGATGCAGATGATACTTGGGATCTGGGCTTTGGGACACGTGTGAGCATACAACACAGGAGGTTGGAATATTCCATGAGAATATTTGAGAAGTTACAAGTTTTTTTATTTTTATTGATTAATGATTCAGGCTTCGAATTTGAGGCTTGAATTTGTCGAGAGAGAGAGAGAAGAGAGGGGAAGATGGTTCACAGTCGCCGCCCGATCGTCGCCCGGCGTCCTCGCAGCAGTTCATCGCAGCGTGTCACCCGGCATCGCCTCGCTCGATCGTCATCTCCGGCAGTCTCCGCCTCTGCCTCCTCCTTCTCCGTAATTAGGGCCCCCTCCAGTCCTCCTCCTTTCCTCCTCCTTCTCCTCTCTTCTTTTCTCCTTTTGCCCTCTTCATTTTCTTCGTTTCTGATTGAACCAAAAAAAAAAACTCATTCAAGCCAAATTCAAGATCTCGAATTCGAGGCCTTTATCACGATTGATTTTTATTTTATCAATATTGGCCATAATATTTGAATTAATTACAGAATATATTCTACATTTTTAACTTTAAAATTATATATTTAGACCTTCTTTAAAATTATAATAATTATTAAAAATCTTACACAGACTTTCATTACTAACTTTGATTGTTAAAAGGTATCGTATAATTTAAAATTAAGAGAATAATGTAACTGAAACATGTAAAATGTAATCGATCATATTTATTATGCCTTATATTGTAAATATATTAGAAACAAGGAAAAGACAATGACCTTATAATTAAAGAAAAAAATTATATAATTTTATATTTTTTAAATTATAATTTTAAGATATTTAAAATTTTAATTAACATGTATTTTTAAAATATAAAACAAAACATATCTTAAAATAGCATATTTTTATTTTTTATTTTTCAGTGCTGATGAACCAATGTCTGATTAACATTTTAGAATCAGGTTTTACGAGTAAAAATATAAAAAAAATTGAAAGCAATTAAATCGATTGAACCGAATCAAATTGACTATATTTGATCTTTTTTTTTTTTTTTTTTATGATAAGAATCGGTCTGTACAGTTTTTAAATTTGATTTTTTTTCAATTTTTTGTTCAGTATCAGTTCAAGCATCCTGTGCACCGAATTAAATCAAAACCTACCGCTTCAACAAATATGTATTTATAATATATATAATCTAATAATATAATGATATTAATAATTATAATAAATTATTAACCTTAATTAATGAACCTTATCATCTTTATAACTTAAGTTTGTCAACTCATATTATATATAATTTTAACTCTAACTCATTATTCTTGAAATTTTAATATTTTTTAAGTTTTTAATTTTTATCTTTATTAATTTAAGAATTCAAAAGTATTTATTAAATAAATGGATTGGATATGTTTGAAATAGCGGACAAATAACTAATTTAATATTTTTATATATGTTGGTGATTATATTTAAGATTAATGTTTGGTAGCCCCAAAAAGAGAAGCTCGAATGGCCCGAATGGGTGTTGGTCAGTCGTCCACTCGAATGACCGGCTGGACGTCCTCCTAAATGGGCGGGTGAAAACTTGTCCTCCACAGATGTCACTTTTGTCGACCACGGCTGTCAGTCTCCTCACCGGACGTCCACCTAGACAACCGGCAAAATGAATTTCAAGCCATTCGAGTCAACCTCCTTTTCGGACTACCAAGCATTACTCAGCTCAAGTTTAAAAGGTCATAGACTGATTAAATCACACTAAATTAAACAGTTTCAATCGGTTTGATTCGGTTCAGTGTGATTTGATAAAGGAAGTAGTGTATATCTGTGTTTAAAATAATAAAACCGATGTTATTGATTTGATAAATTTTTTTATCGAAATATTCACCGTGCCAAACCAATTATATTCTTATTTACGAGGTAGCTAGTATCACAGTACAGTTTCTACATATTGATTGGGTCTCCAATCTTGGTGTGTGCACTCAGATGCCAGCTAATCCAAGCAATCAATGCGCCAAGTTTAGGGTGCAACTCAATTTGAATTCTGCTGGGAGTTGTTTAGATGCTCTCAAACTCGAATTGCACTCCGAAATTAGTTGTCTACTTCTAGCCTGAATTTTTATTCCAAAAAAAAAAAAAAATCTAACCTGAATTAGATTCAAATTGTCCGAGTTAGCCAAATCAAATCACACATAAAGCCATGCCACTTCTTCATTTGCCACGGAGAGGGAAAATTATTTGGTGGGGTTTTAACTTGGTAGTTATTTATTACAATAGAAGATTTTAGTATTTTTTTTTATTAATTTTTTAAAAGATAAATTGACTAGTGTCAAGTGGGGGTGGACAAACCTGCCAAATTGAGTTCAGCTTGCATTATAGTCATCCCAAGTCTAGTTCTAAAAAAATTTAAATTCCAAACTCTTCATTTAACCAATAAATATAAGGGGAGTTTTTTTTAAGTTCTCTAATATTAAGATTTTATAAAATAAATGATATATAATATTTTTATAATAATTAAGGTCCCTCAATATTTCTATAGAGAAAATTCAACTCAAAGATATTTTACCCAACTCAGAGAAATTTTGCTCGACTCAGAGAAATTTTGCCTGACTCAGAGAAATTTCAAAATTTCTCTAAGCTGGATGAAATTTCTCTGAGTCGAATTTTCTCTGTAAAAATATTGAGGGACCTTACCTAATAAAAAAAAATATTTTGGATCTCTCCTACTACACAAAGTTAGAGAGGGATGTTTCACTAATTTTCTCTAAATATAAACTTTTTTTTTGTTTTTTTTAATTCAAAACGTTAACAAAATTCAATGGTAAAATAAATATAATTTTTAACAAATATTTTAATTTAAATCTTAGAGATAATATATCTATACTTTTTTTTGTCTTTATATTTTTCCTGCTTTATTTTATTACTAAAATAATATAAAATTTTAATTAATATTTTTTAAATTGGCACACTGGGTTGGGTAGAAATTTTTATCCCAAATCAACCCCCAAATATTAAATAGACACAAAATCTTAACTTAGTTTAGTCTTATAGGCAAAATAATTTTTCTAAATCTTAAAAATATCGAATTGAGTTAAACAGATTTGGTAGACCAACAGACTGATGACCACTCATAATGTGAAGTCGCTCTATTTATTATTTGGGAAATGGTTTGTCCCCCTAAAAAAGTCCTTCCTAATCCCCTAATGCCCAAAATGACGTCATTTTGAGTATTTTTTTTTTTTTTTTTGCCTTGATCTGAAATTTCGGGGGATTAAGGGGCCAAAAATTAGGGCTCCCTAGTACGGTCCTTATTATTTAACACTAGTTAAATTATCTTTGAAAATCTCAAAAATAAAGTTCCAACTTTCGCTAAAAGCACCTTCTAAACTTGCCGTAGTTCACCAAATAATTTTCTTAGTTATTTATATCGCCGTAGTGCAATCTTCACCTTCCCGGAGCCAAAATGTTGCATTTGCTTTGTTATTTATATTTTGTTGTTTCATATTTAATTTTTTTTTTTTTTTTTAAATCTTATTCGTCCTAATGTTATAATTCAGAACATAAACATAAAAGAACTTAATAGCGTCTCTACTGAAACCTTTAAATTAGTTTGTTAAATTTTTTTTTTCTTTTAAAAAATGGCATATAAATTCACTTTTTAAACCTATTTTTTAGATTCAGTAATGTATAAATAAAATTAGTGATTGATAATTAGAAAATAAACAAGAAATAGATAGTTGACTTAGATGTTTAATAGAGTGTTACATCATTAAGTTAAAAAGAAAGGCTAATTTTTTTACACGGTGGTGCTACATGCATCAATTAGTGTAATAACTAGTATACCAACACTATTTATGATATTATTATTGATCTCACTCATTAATTACATTACAAATACTAAAAACTTTTTAAATTATGCTATATTATCAATTGGTACATTAATTAGCATATCAATTAGTACATATAGCATTATTGTTTTTTTGCATGAATAGAAATACTCTTAATTAAGGTTGTTTTGGAAAGTATCTTAAAAGTTAACTTTTTAATTTTTTTTCAAAAGCATGTGAAAAAAAATAGAAAAATGATGTGACTTAAAAGAGAAAGTCAAAAAATTATTTTTAACCTCTCTATCAAAAAAGGCCTTAAATTACAATAATAATAGAATTTTCTCAATTTTTCTAAATCAATCTAAACATTAGATATATAAACTAACAATTTAAATAATAATAATAATAATAATCTCATCTAAATCAGTCTAAAAAAGTCCGTTTGGACATAATTTTAGAATCGAATCTGCTCATCTTTTAAGGATAATATCTAGATAATTCAAAAATAATAATTGATTCAATAATCATTACAGAAATTTATTTGGTGCTCTTATATTATAACAACGAATAACTTCTCATTTTTTTGTTCAAAATAAAATAAAATAAGGGTAAATTACATTTTACTCTGGTATATTTAGTGTTTGATAAAGTTAAAAACTAAAATTGAAAATTAAGTATTAAAAACTAAATGTTTTTTAAGCTAAAAAATTGTTTGATAAAAATTTAAGAGGGTAATTACCAAAAAAACAAAAAAAACCCACAGTATGGCCCATGTAACAAAATAAATCTTGAATTTTTAATTTTAGAACACACTGTCCACAAATCCAAATTTAAATTGTCTTTGTCCAAAGATCCACACTCTAAAATACTTCGTCAATAAGGGCAACCTACCACAAAATAACCAAATTATTGTTGTGCTTTAAGGCTAACTATCTTGAACTATCAAAAATCAAACACACAATAATGAACATAAGATTTACGTGGTTCGGCCTCAATGTCTACGTTCACGGAGAGAACTAGAAATTTCCACTAAAATAAATAGAGATTACATAGAAGATGAGACTCTCTCACTCAACTCACACACTCTTTATTGCCTTACACTCTCTGGTTTTCCTCTCTCACTCTCACAAAGATATACACTCACTTGTATATCACTTGTTCTTCCATTCCTTGTGTATTCTTCCTCTTGCAAGTTAACTCAAATATATAGAGGGAGTTGAAGACAACAATTCATACCTCTCCCACGTGAAGGTATGGCTTGCCACCTCCCTATGACAGCTTGTTTCCTTAGCTCCTCTCTCACCATTGTCAACTATCAATGGCTTCTCTACATTTGTGCCAACCAATGTCAACAATGGTGGTTACTTCTATCCACATGGGTGAACTCAACAAATCACCCCCTTCACCCATGTAGGGTGATCCACAATAGCACCCACTGCTTGGAGTGCCTTGCACCCCCTTACTAGAGTGCCATGCAAAGCTTACTTTTGCAACCCGTTGTGCTTGCATCTCTCTCTTTTATGCATTCTTGGAGAGATTGCAATATGTCTCTAATTCAAGAGCAAAAGAAACTCTTTTCTTCCTTGGGACGAGCTCTGCCGTCTTGGTCTTTTTGCTCTGAGTTTGCTTCAAGATTGGCCACAAATGGCTCTGTTCTGTGCACCTTCAGACTGCCTCCATGCGTTCCTGTACACTTTGGTTGAGCCCTACGTTCTTTCTGCACGCATCTTGTACTTCTTGCCCGGTGAGTGACAGTAGCTCCATCTATCACAACCTCTTCTACAAGCCTGTATAGATTTCCATCTAGTCGTCTATGCAACATCATTGTATCTCTATGGATAACTTCAAGATTTCCTTTACTAGATGAGAAGCCATAACTCTTCAAGGCTAGCATACTTAAGGAAATTAGATTCTTCTTCAGTCTCGGCACGTGTCGGACTCTATCCAATGTGAAATTTTTTCTATCTTCCATTCGGAGCCGTATTGTTCTCATGCCAACAATCTTACTCACAGTGTTGTTAGCTACCCGAACAATACCTCCGTCCTTTGCTTTATAGGTGGAAAAAAGTCTCATGTCCATGCATATATGGTATGTACTTCCAGAATCTAAAATCCAATCAGGTTTCGTCATATTCGACGAAACTATGAATGCATACTTATCCTTAGTATTCACTATAATAGCGATATTTGATGAGCTCGCCTGTTCCTTGTTTGCCTTGTCCTCTTTGAGCTTTGCACAGTCTTTGATGAGGTAATCCTCCTGATCACAATAATAGCACTTTCTTGTGTAGCTTGGCCTTGATTGTGAACGCCTCCTTGATTCGGATCTACCCTGTCTCGCATTGGACCTACCTTTGCCCCAATCATCTTTTGATACAACCATGGCATTTCCTTCTGGGTGTTTGCCACTTTCTTTTTTCTTTATCGCCTCATGAGAAATAAGTGTAGCAACCACCTCATTAAGTCCAAAAATATCTTTCCCGTACATTAGAGTAGTCCTAAGATGTTCATATGATTGAGGTGAGGAGATCGGCAAGATAATAGCCTTATCTTCCTTATCGATCTCCACCCCAATAGTATCCAACTCCATTGTGAGCATGTTGAACTCGTCCAAATGTTCTGTAAGGTTCGCTTCTTCTGGCATTTGAAGCGTGTGCAACTGCTTCTTCAAAGATAACTAATTTGTCAAGGACTTTGACTTGTACCTCATTTCTAACTTTGCCCATAACTCTGTCGAATCTTCTTCATTGATGACTTCTCGGAGTGTGTTGTTCTCGAGATATAATTGGATCGTGCTGTTTTCTAGTTCTCTTAACTCCTCCCTCTTGTCCTCTTTTATGTCTATCGGTTTGTTGAACTTCTTATTGAGAGCTTTCACCAAGCCCTCTCGCGTTAAAATATTTTTTACCCTTTGCTGCCACAAGGTAAAGTCATTATTACCATTGAAAGGTTTTATCATGAAACTTGCACATTTTCCTACCATTTTGACGTCTTCAAAAAAACCATTCAGAATTTGACTATTCTGACCTCACGATTGTGATCGGAACAGCGTGATTGTCTAGGAACACACTTCCTTCCTGTTACCCAAAAAACAACCTAAGAGGAGGGTGAATTAGGTTTTTACAATTAAAAATTAATAATACCCTAATAAAAATTATGACTAGCACAATAGATAAATATAGTTAATGAAATAAAAATAATTAAAACAATTGTTCTAACAACTATGTCAGATAATGATTTTAGCACAGTGAAAATGTGAAATATAGCTACAGCAATTTAAATAAAATAAAGAGATAAGAGAGAGAGAGGCAAACAAATTTATGGTGATTCGGTTTCAACTCGGCCTACGTCCACTCCTCAAGCTTCACTTGAGATTTTCCACTATGCTCTAACTTCACGAGGGTGCTAGCAACCTCTTTACAAATGGAGCAATCCTCCACGGATTTTACACAGACTTTCTAAGCCAAGAACACTAAGTGTATTACACTCTTACAAAATTGAAAAGAAGGTGTTTTTGTTTTCACAGAAAGATACAAGAATTATCTCTCAAAGATAGATATATAAAATGAAGTTTTGATTTTTCTGTAAATCTCACACAGGAAAGATGAGCTTAATGCTATAAGACTCAGTGTATAATTTATGAGAGAGGATGTAAACAAAAATTGAAGAACACTTCTCAGAAAATTTTTCAGAGAATAGATGTGAGTGATTATAGATCAAAGAATATTTTTCGATTTTTTTTTTTTTTTGTAACTTGTTTACATTAGAAGCTTTGATATATATAATGAAACTTATAGCCGTTTATAGCCGTTGTACTCCATCATTACTAATTTGAATATCTTACACTCTATCATTACAAATTTGAATATCTTCCACTTGAACCTTTTTAACCTTTTGGCCTGCTGTTGTGATGGACTATTTGAACCTTTGTTTTGGGCTGTTTGAGCTACTGATTTAATCAAATATTAAATACATTCTAATAACATTTAGGATAAAGGTTTAAGTGAGAAATAATGGAACAAAATAAATTTTGATTATATTTTTCTTTTTCAAATAAATTAAAATATAATTAAATAAATCATCAAAATAAATTTTGAGTTCTATTTTTCTCTTTCAAATAAATTAAAACATAATTAAATAAATCATCAAAATAAATAAGTCTAACAATCTCCCCCTTTTTGATGATGGCACACAATGATGTTTTGATTTGATTTGGGAGTAAGAAAGGCTCTCCCTCAAGTCATGCTCCCTGAATCCATTTCTAAATACATAAGTTAGCACATGTGTAATAAATAAACTTTAATTAAAGACATGATATGAGACTAATATCAAACTATAAATACATAACATCAGATTAATTTGAAGATAAGTTCATTTCAACCCGAAAATAATACCATAATACATAATATCATAAGTTTTCTCCCCCTGTGACATTATCAAAAAGAAATCATGGGTTAGAATTTAGAGGAGGAGGAGAAGGAAAATGATAGGAATAAATGGCATAAAAAAATAGATAGCCAAAACATATATATACATACATATATGCATACACATACAACTCTCTCACGTCTCTCTCTTTTTTCACAAAACTCGGTTGCCACGCGGCTTGGCTTTTGCTTCATTGGCCGACAAAAGCAGATCTCCTCGATTGCCGCTCGCCTCAGCTATCTCTCCCTCCTTGTCTTCTTCTCTTCAACCTCTTCTCTTCAGCCTTCTTTTTAGTCACACTCGTCTGCCTCTTCTTCTTCACCTCACTTTATTCTATCTCTTCTTCACCACTCTCGTCTGTTTCTTCTTCCTCATCGAAAGATAAAAAAAAAAAAAACTGAACGGAGGAGGCCAAACCTCAGTCTGTTCTCTGCTATTTCTCTGCAACTCATTTCTTTTACACCTCTCACCTCTAAACCATGGCTTCCTCATCCCGTCCTCTCACTCTGTTTCTAGACCTGAATGATCTCATAAGCTCTCCTGGGCTGAGTGCCCCTACTCCTACTTTTCCTGTCATTCCTCTTCCTAACCTTCCTATGATGTCAATTGAGCAAATCATGGAAGCTCAATCTGACATAGAAACTAATCATTTCACACTAACGTCCTGTATGGAGAAGGTGACGGCGGTCACAAAATTGGCTCACTGATTGCAGAAAAGGACAAGTGAGCTCCATCAGGTCAATGCCTAACTCTCTCTGCTCCAGCGCATGTACAAGGATGCGTGAGCAGAAATAGGCGTACTGAAGGCCGAAAATAAAGAGCTTAAATGAAAGACCACCTCCATGGCTCAATTTGGAGCAACGTTGTTCTTGGCCTTTGATAGTCAGCGGTGAGTCGTCGCTCTCGACGAAAGCACGGGGGCAAGGACGTCAAGGGTCACCCAAGGTGATAAAAAGACGAAGAAAACGATGGAAGAGGCAAGTAAGTAAGATCGGTGTATGGCTAGAAAAAAAATGAAGGATTTTTTTTTTTTTTTTTATGTTTATTTTGATCAATGTGTGGCCGTAAAAAAAAATGAAGGGTGTTTTTTTTTTTTTTTTATGTAAATATTTGTATTTTGATTTGTTGTTGTGTTTATGTTTAAGTACTAAAAAATGAAATTAAAAAGCAGAGAAAAAAAAAAAGAAAATTAAGCCCAAACAAAAAATAATAATGAGAGACCAAATTGTTAATGAGTATATGAGAAGTATTTGAGCATGATCTAATTCTCAATTTCTTAGCAAGAGCATACCAATCTCAAGACTATAATAGACATAACAGTGCATAGATCAAACAAGGTTGCCAAGCAAGAGCATAAATATGGAGCTAAAGTTCAAGTCACTCTTCGTTGAGGAAAAAGATCTTCATTTTACATTATTAACAACTAATTAGCTCAAAGGTCATGTTGTAAGAATTAAGATACCAAAAGTATAGATATACTAAAATAATCAAAGATACTAAAACAATGAAGTCTCTTTTTCTCCCCCGATGACATTTTCAACAAAATCAACCACAAAAAGGGAGTATGGTACAACATATAGGATGAAAGAATATAAGTCTCATTATAGCACAAATAATTATCCATATCAAGGTAGCTCTATGATACTAAAAAAATGATAGCACATAATGATCATACAATTGAAGCTCATACCATTTGACAATAATGGGCAAAAAAAAAAATAGTAACATGTGAAGGTGCAAGCCCATAAGTTTGATATCAAAAACAGAATAGAAACTGAGGGGATTTTAAAAAATAATTAAGTTTAAATTCTTCCCCTTGTTTCATTTGGCAAAATCAATAGGAGATATGATAAATTAAAGCTCATAACTGAAATGTTTTCGTCAATAATATCAAATAGTATGCCAAAATAATACCAACATGCAATCTACCATGGATACTAATATGCACTCTAAAAGATTTAACAATCATAACTCAAGCATTATGTAGAATACCAAATATTGCTCATAATAAGTTAAACTCAATATAATCTCTGGGAGCTAATGTAATTCTAAAAAAAAAAATGAAGCATGTTCAAGGTATAGCAATCCATATGCCAAGAAAAATCATGAATTTCAATATGTACCACACATTTAAGCATAGGCATGATTTTTAGGTAAGAGCATCATCAAAGAGTATACATTACAAATCATATGAAGCATAATCAATCTTTTTCATATCAAAGTAATAACAGTATTAGCTCAAGGGATATAAGATAGAATTTTTACCTCAAAATCTTAAGAGAGTATATGAGGCATACCCTAGATTCAAGAGATGGAAGCTTTTCAATCTTTAATTTTCTTTCATGAGGAATTCATCTCAAAAGGGTTTAACAAGTATATTAGCAAAATGATTTTCCCCCCTAAGTTGGTGTTACCCTTTTCTAATATGATTTTGTGTAAATATAGCATTCATAGAATAATCACTATTATTCAATAAAAATACAGCACAAATCACTTCTTATCACAAACTCAAAAGGTGAAAAATAATTCAATGATCAAACAAGAGTTTGGAATGCTATTTTTCAGAATTTTCAAGTTGTAGCACATAACATAATATGCATAAGAAAATAGTGTTATGTTCTTTGTTTTATTAAGAAATGATACAACAATCTCATTTAATCACATAACATTATCAAGAGGCATTTTCATCAATTCAATCCACATACTCAAGTGTGATAAAACATTTTACTTAATGTGGAACACAACATGAATGTTATAAACAATTAATTCAACAATTTATCAATCAAAAGCGTTGCATGAGATATATGCCAATATAATCCATATTCAAAAGATATTCAATAGGATAGATGCAATGTCTTTACAAACATATGATACTTTATTTCATTTAAACATTGTTGATGGATCATTATCAAGGAATTTCATAACTCATTCAAATATTCTAATGTAAAGTATATAAGCATGAAATTTTCATATTAAGCATATTCTTGAGATCGCAAATGTACAATTCAAAATATAAATAGTATACATCTCAAAACATGCTATGACATCAAAATTGATTATACAAAGATATGACTCAAAAATGAATTAACATATTAGTATGAAGTCATATGAATGATGTGAAAAGTATAAGAATATGCTGGTATGCTCACAGGTGAAAAATCATTTTATTTTTATTTTTCATGGCAATGGATGACAAGATGTAGGATAATCAATGTATTCAAGAATCATTGATATTCTAATAGGCAATCATCAAAGATAATATAAATCTCAAATATGAGTTCAATGATGGTTTGAAACAGAATATGACTAATCCAATCTTAGTACAATTAGGTTACATGGAAGTAATGATTAGACACAACCTATTGTACACAAATCACACCTTACAGAATATAAAACTTTAAGCTTAAAGGTGTGCTAGGAGTTATACTTTCGTTTACCTCTTTGGAAACTTTACCCATACATTACCTCTTTTGTTCATCTTGGTAATTTTTATTTCATCATTCTTCTTCTTGTAGTGGCTGATTTTGCTCTTTAGATTGAACACTCTTGTTGCGCATTTTCTCTCCAAGTCCTCAGTGTTCTTTGAGATTTCACCTACAAAATATCTTGATTTCTTTCTTGGTACCCATACTTTCTTGGGTCCATGGGGATTAGTCTAAAAAACATTTAATCTCATAAAAGGTTTAGGAGGATCAAAACCAATGGCTACTTTGTCAAAAACACATATTTTATTTCCAAGAAGCTTGTTGAGGTTTTCTTTTCCTTTTACAAAATTTTCAAGAGTTTTGTTTAAATCCTCAACATTATTTTTCAAAATGTTTTTCTCATTTTCAATAGACGTAAAATCATTTTTCAAAGTAGCATTTTCCATTTTTAAAACACCCACATCATTTGAAAGAGAAGTAACTAATTTCTTTAATTTAGAATTCTTAACACAAACATTTCCAAATATGTCATGTAGTTTATTGAAAGCACTTTCAAGTTCTACATAATTAGAAATTGCCTCATCTTGAGTGAATTCTTCTTCTCCAAGAGCCATGAGACACAGGTTGGCTACTCCATCATTTTCTTCCCAAATGGCTTCCTTTTTGCTGCCATCTATCATTGAAAGTTCATGAGCCATGAGTGAGCCTAAGAGTTCTTCAATGCCTAATTTTGTTAGGTCTTTTACTTCTTGGATAGCTGTAACATTAGCTTCCCATTCATTTGGCAAAGACCTAAGTATTTTTCTTACAAGCTCACAATTAGTATAAGATTTACTAAGAGATTTTAGGACATTAATAATATTGGTAAATTTATAAAACATCTCAAAAATAGATTCAAATGATTCCATAGTAACGAGTTCATAATCATGAATAAGCATGTTAATCTGAGACTCTTTTATTTGGCTAGTTCTTTTCATAGGTGATTTCAAGTTTATCCCAAATCTCTTTAGTAGTAATACACTCAGAAATTCTATTGTACTCATTTGCATCTACTCCATATACAAGAATAAGCTTGGCTTTAGCATTAGCTCGAAGAAGTTTATAATCACGCTCATCAAATTCATCCTTAGGTTTAGGCACAATGATATGGTCTATTACCTTGGTAGGGATTTTAGGACCTTTAGTGATAATGAGCCACAAAGCATAATTGGTAGCTTAAAAATACAAAGTTATTTTTTCTTTCCAATGAATGTAATTACTACTATCAAAGAGAGGTGGCCTATTGCTCGTTTGTCCTACAGCAGAGTAAGTAGAATACATGGTTGCTATGGATCAAAAACTCAAGATTGTTAATCTAAACAAGAGCCCCAAGCTCTGATACCAATTGTTACCCAAAAGACAACCTAAGAAGGAAGTGAATTAGGTTTTTACAATTAAAAATTAATAATACCCTAATAAAAATTATGACTAGCACAATAGATAAATATAGTTAATGAAATAAAAATAATTAAAACAAGTATTCTAACAACTATGTCAGTTAATGATTTTAGCACAGTGAAAATGTAAAATATAGCTACAGCAATTTAAATAAAATAAAGAGATAATGGAGAGAGAGGCAGACAAATTTATGATGGTTCGACTTCAACTTGGCCTACGTCCACTCCTTAAGCTTCACTTGAGATTTTCCACTATGCTCTAGCTTCACGGGGGTGCTAGCAACCTCTTTACAAATGAAGCCATCCTCCACGGATTTTACATAGACTTTTTAAGTCAAGAACACTGAGTGTATTACACTCTTACAAGATTGAAAATAAGTTATTTTTGCTTTCACAGAAAGCTACAAGAATTATCTCTCAAAGATAGATATATAAAATGAAGTTTTGATTTTTCTGTAAATCTCACACAAGAAAGATGAACTTAATACTATAAGGCTTAGTGTATAATTTCTGAGAGATGATGTAAACAAAAATTGAAGAATACTTCTCATAAAATTTTTCAGAGAATAGATGTGAGTGATTATAGATCAAAAAATATTTTTTGGTTTTTTTTGTTTTTGGTTTTTTGTAACTTGTTTACATTAGAGGCTTTGGTATATATAATGAAACTTATAGCCGTTTATAGCCGTCGTATTCATTTGAATTTGTACCCATTTATAGCTGTTGTATTCATTTAAATTTATAGCCGTTTATAGTCGTTGTACTCCATCATTACTAATTTGAATATCTTCTACTCCATCATTACAAATTTGAATATCTTCCTCTTGAACTTTTTGAACCTTTTGGCCTGCTGTTGTGCTGGGTTGTTTGAACCTTTGTTTTGGGCTATTTGAGCTCCTGATTTAATCAAATATTAAATACATTCTAACAATATTTAGGATAAAGGTTTAGGTGAGAAATAATGAGACAAAATAAATTTTGATTCTATTTTTCTCTTTCAAATAAATCACCAAAATAAATTTTGATCCTATTTTTCTTTTTCAAATAAATTAAAATATAATTAAATAAATCATCAAAATAAAATTTTGGATTCTATTTTTCTCTTTCAAATAAATTAAAACATAATTAAATAAATCATCAAAATAAATAAGTCTAACACTTCCTCTTCAGGGGCTAAATTGAAAATAACCTCCAAAACTAGGGGTTAAATTGCAAATTTCCCAAACAACGAGGCCAAACCGTAATTTCACAAACTATAGGGGCCAAAATAAAAATTTCCAAAAATTCAATGACCAAATTGTAATTTTTGAAAACTTCAGGGATCAGATTGCAATTTACCAAACTTTAAAAGGCCAATATGTAATTTTTGAAACTCTCTGTTGATGTGGCAAGTTCGCTAACGTGGATGGGATACGTGGTGCTGATTGGTTGATGACCTAGCAGTGAATAGGCGCTGATGTCAGCTATATTCAAAAGGAAATAAAATTCTTCAAATGCTGTTTATGGGAACTTAAACTCCAAACCAAAGACTTAAGACCATAAGCCTTAACCATTGAGCCACACTCACCCTCGTGATATCATTTCCCCTGATAAAGATTTAAAGTATTTGGATTGGCTACAAAATGGTCGTCTTCAACCTCTAGCCGCGAGTGGGACTTTGGTTCAAAGTTGACTTTACGCGCCAAACTTTGACCAGCGCGTGTAGGCCACCCCAACCTCCGTTTTGCCTGTTTTTTCTAGGTCTGGACTCTTCTCGTTGAGACCTTTTTTCCAGTATGCTCAAAAGTGAATTTCGAGCAACTTGATTTGTGTCTATTTCGAAAAACGGAGTATCTGAGCCTTTGTTTTGCCTCATTGCTTAACCTAAGCTCTGATACCAATCGTTGTGCTTTAAGGCTAACTGTCTTGAACTACCAAAAATCAAACACAAAATAATGAACACAAGATTTACGTGGTTCGGCCTCAATGCCTACGTCCACAAAGAGAACCAAAAATTTCCACTAAAACAAATAGAGATTGCACAGAGGAGGAGACTTTCTCACTTAACTCACACACTCTTTACTACCTTACACTCTTTGGTTTTTCTTTCTCACTTTCACAGAGATATACACTCACTTGTATATCACTTGTTCTTCCCTTCCTTGTGTATTCTTTCTCTTGCAAGTAAACTCAAATATATAGAGGGAGTTGAAGACAACAGCCCATACCTCTCCCACATGAAGATATGACTCGCCACCTCCCTTACACAGCTTGTCTCCCTAGATCCTCTCTCACCATTGTTAACAATCGGTGGCTTCTCTACATTTGTGCCAACCAATATCAACAATGATGGCTACTTCTATCCACATGGGTGAACTCAACAACTACCCTATATATAAATATATATGTTATACGGTGAAAATCAACCCAACCAAATCAAACCCTCTTTCTTCTCTATGTTTTCTCTCTCTCTCTCTCTCTCTCTATTCCGACACCACTACCACCACCACCGTCTTTTCCCCAAAATCGCCATCACCGTAATCCATTCTAAGAATGATTCGGAGCTTCATTTATGGCGGTTTCGGCCTACAGATGCAGATTGACGTATCGCTGTTGAACCCGACCACAAATCACCGACTACCGTTCTTTAACATTGGAGCAGGACTTTGACGGCGGTGCTGGTTCTAGTTCCAAGAAGTCTAGCACTGCCATCGAACTCACTGCCAAGGCCACTAGGTAGAGCAGTTTGATTAAGAGAGAGGAAGAAAAACACGTAACCAAAGCTTCATCTAGATCCGTCATCGATCCTTCAGATCTATCGCTCGCTCTCTCTCTCTCTCTCCCCCCTCTCTGTTCTCCCTCTATATGTCTATATATATATCACTCATTCTTACAGATTGCACTATACTAGTTAAGCAACTTCGAACGGAATTTGCAATAGAATGTTAGCTGAAGTATATAATCATGGATATATATAATATATGTAAGCATTTTGATTATGTGTGTATTTCTAAAGTGCCTTGGTCAATGGTTAAAGCTGCTTATGATGCAGTTAAGGTGGCTACTTCTTCTTTTTCTATATAATCTTTGCAGACTTTCATCTTTATTTCTTGAGATTTGTATCAGAAATGTGTTTAGTGTTAGACAGATTCTTGTAGATTTGTATCTTCAAATTTATGATTATTGTTTATCAATTTGTTCTTTTCAATTTTTTGTTTTGAATTGCACATTTTGATGTGATTTCTCTTTTCTTTTTTTTTTCTCTCTGTGTGTGTGTATGTGTGTGTGTGTGTTTTTTTAATCTGTTTATTGGATTTGTGAAGTTTAACTTTTCTGCTAGTCATATAACATATTGAAGATCTAAATTTACAGTTTGCTAATATGGTTGTCGTCGATGCATATGATATTTGTTGTTGTTCGTCATTCGATTAGAACAATTGAGGTTTAAAGTTTTGAAGTTCTAGATTTTTCTTCAAGAAAAACACAGATTAATATCGTTACTTAAGTTTGATTATTAATAAATATAGAATTGAACTATCAAAGTAGGTTGGCTGGAGTGGAGTAGTGTTTTTTTTGAATAGATAGATATAAAATTGAACAGTTAAATAGAATTTAGGGAAAAAATTGAACAAATAGATAGAATTTAGGAAAAAAATTGAACAAATAGATAGAATTTAGTCAAAAAATTGAACAGATAGTCAAAAATTTTGAATAGATAGACAAAAAATTTGAATATATAGATATAAATTTGAATAGATAGTTAACGAAAAGTTAAACAGATAAAAAAATGTCAAGGGCTAAAATTGAAAACAAAATGTCTTCTAGGATTTTTCACCAAATTATTTCACAAAGTGTGGACTTCTCATCAACAAAAAATATTCACTAGACCCAATGTCTTACACCCTCCTTGAATTGGATTTATCATTAATTTTCTCTTAATTTTGTTATTTTAAACCCTAATCTTTTGATTTATTTTAAATCTAAACCATTTGCTTATTTTCATTAAGTAAAATTGACCAAAAAAAAAAAACAGAAAGTATTTTAGTCATTAAACCAAATGCAAGTGTATATAAAATGTTTAAAATATCATTTTCATTATGTTTAATGATTAAAACACACTCTTTTTTTTTTGTCAATTTTATTTAATAAAAATAGGCAAATGATTTAGATTGAAAACAAATCAAAATATTAGAATTTAGATAGATAAAATTAAAAGCTCGGGGTTTATTTTGTTACAATGGTCAAACCTTAAGATTTTGTTTTGTTTTGTTTTGTTTTTGTTTTTGTTTTTGTTTTTGTTTTTTTGTTTGTGTTAATTACCTCAAATTTAAATTCTTAACTAAAAATAAATTATTTGATAGGTATAAAATCAAATTTGAAATTTATTATTTGCAAATGGTATATTTTAATTTTTATACTATGATGGTGATAGTGATATAGTATGATGGTGGTGGCGGTGGTAGTGGTACTGGTAACGGTAATGGTAGCGGTAGTGGTGGTGGTGGTAATAAAATGATAGTAGTATTTATAACAACAACGACAATGGTAATAAAGATAGTGGTGGTAGTAGTAGTGGTAGTGGTAGTGGTAGTGGTAGTGGCGGTGGCGGTGGCGGTTGTGGTAGTGGTAGTAAAATGACAGTGGTGCTTATGGCAACGACAACAATGATGATAAAGGTAGTGATTGTAGTGATAGTGATAGCATGGCAGTGGTGGTGGTCAGGGGCAGAGCCAGGATTTGGTGATTGGGGAGGGGGCAAAAACAACATATTGGGCAAGTTCAAGGGGTTAGGTTAAGAAAAATTTAAACAGTTTAAATAATTATTAAAATGACTAAATTATTATTAAAAATAAATTAATAAATAATTAAAACACTCTACAAGTGTGTTCTAAGGATTTGAATTTCAATGACTCACCATTAAAAAAAATACAAATTAGCTTTAGTATCACATAATTCACCTAATATTTGAATGTTAATAAGTTACAGATTGCACTTTATACATGAAATTTTAATTTGCATGCCAAAGGTGCATACATTATATCTTTTCATAACTATACAATAATGATTTGTAACAAAATTACAATGGTTCATAACTTTTCTAACTTTATAACATTTTAATGTTCATGATATAATTACAATAATTTATAACTAAGTCTTTCTTATGATGCACCCCTTTATAACATAATCACAATAGTTTGCTACTAGTACTATAAAATATCATAACTTTTCTTATGACAAAGGCATGTACCATAATTTTCCTTTAAGTAAAAGAGAGAAATGAAAAAAATAAAAATAAAAAATTAAAAGAAATTGAAATGATGGGGGGAACTACATATAGATGGGAGAATGGGGAAAAAATTACAAACGCATGTGATATGCAAATGTGTCTGTGGTGGAGTGTAAATGAAAATTTGTGGAGGTGCAAATCTCTTTATATTGGTAATTTTTTTTTTCTTTTTTCCACCTGTATGTAATTCACCCTTGAAATGAATGGAAGAAAAAAAGTGGCCATATGTATTTAAAAAATACATGAATAGAAATATATGACATTGGGGAGGCCAAGTATAATTAAACTAACTAAGTTTTATATACATAACACATATATTCATACAATTTTGTAGCAGCTAACAGGGGTTAGGCCACTGACCCCCCTTGCCTCCGTTCCTGGTGGTGGTGGTGGTTATAGCGTTTAAACCCGACCTATTTGACTTTTGGATTCAGATTTCTTTTCCTTAAATAGTTGTTCTTGCCTTATTTTTCCACTACTTCTTCTTAAGTTTGGCTTTTGGGATGTGTTGATTGCGTTTGAAACATGTTGGTAGCTTATTTTTTAAAATTTTTGTAGCCAGATTTTTGTTCCTTCGCTCCAGTGGTCTTTGTGAACCTCCAGTACTTCTGCAGGTCTGTAAAACTACTAAGAGTTTGTATTCTTTGCTTGAGCGAAGCTTCTTCTGCTCGAGCGATGGTCTTCTGTCTTGAGCAATGGTCTACTAGAAGTTTGTATTCTTTGCTTGAGCGAAGCTTCTTGTGCTCGAGCGATGGTCTTCTGTTTGTAAAACTACTGGGAGTTTGTGTTCTGCGCTTGAGCGACACTTATTGCGCTCGAGTAGAACAACTTATTGTGTCTGGTCACTCGAGCGACATATCTTGTGCTCGAGTAAACTGTGTGTATATCAGTTCGTAAAATCACTTTTCTAAGTCACTTTTCACCTCTCTCTCTCTCTAAACATTTCAAAATCCTATTTCCTCTCAGTCTCTCTCTAAAACTCACCTATTTCCCTCAAATACACCTAGATCCATCGATGTTTTCACCCGTGTGCCTTTGTTAAAAAGGTAGAGCTCGACATGGGTTTCGTTCTAACTGAAGCAAAATTGGTTTTTCGCATCTTTGGGTTTCCCTTACTCTCTTTCTTTTGTGTTCTAGCTTGAGGTAGGGATACTTTCCATACTTTTTATGGGTTTTAACTTAGCTATTTGCTATTTCTAAGCCATGTTGAGATTTTTGGAAGATTTGGAACAATCTAGGGTTTTGGGTAAAAATCAAAAGAGGGGTTTTTCAAATAGATCCTTGAGAATGATTTTTATATGGAAAATAATGTTGAATGTTGGCATTGATTTCGGGAGAAAAAATGGTTTTGCCCTAAATACCTCAATTATTGATTTTGTATAAATTTTGAGATTTATATTGGAATTGTGAAATTGGGATGATGTTGATGAGTATAGTGGAGTTTGATATGTATTATCATTCACCACTTGAAAATTTGAAAAATTTATTTTTATTGATAATTGTTTATCTGTTTAGAAATATCTGTTTTGGATTATTGGTGGAGGATAGCTATGAGTGTTGTAGAAAATTGCATTGAACATTATCTCATACTTATATATTGGAAATGTTATCGTTTTGAGAAAATGGGTGAATCTGGGAAAGAAATTATTATTACATCAAATAAGTTAGCCTGTGTATCCTGGGTGAAAGTCCTGAAAATCATGCGTATACATGGGTGCCGATCCCGCGGATGAAATTTTCGTGAAATAGCAATAGTAGTGTTTGTATAGCTTTTGTTTACATGGGTCCCGACTTACGGTTTTCTCTGGACGAAATTTCCGAAAAAGGTTGTATTGTTTTGAAACTTCCAGAGTGTATGTGATTCACTGCCCAATTTTTTGTTGTAATGGAAATGATTTATGAATTGATATAAATTCTTGGCATTGCATAGTTTTGGAAAGAAGTATAAAAACGTTTTGGCACGAGCATTGCATATGCATTCACCTTATAGCTTTGTTAAGGTTCATATACTGTGATGGATTATTTCTACTAGGCTTTGGCTCGGCCTATGTGGGAAAAACATTTCAGGTGCTGATGATATACCTTCGTCAACACAATAGCTTGGGAGGACATGGAACGAGGGCTTCTTTTTATGTATTTATTTTGTACAAGTCAAGGGCTTTAACTGTATTGGACTTAAGTCTACTTTTGTTGTAACCAAGCATCGTCTTGGAAAGTTGTAAGCCCTTAGGGCATTTCTTATCTGTTTAACTTCTATTCTTTTTCTTTTGTTCGCAACATATGCTATAGATTCAGAGCCAGACATTATTAATGTATACCGCATATGTTTTCCTTTTGTAAACTCAATTGGATTTAATAGAAAATAGTTACTTTATCGTTGTTGTCATTTATTGATATTGTGGATGGATTATTGTATATATATTTCAGGGCGCTACAGTGGTAGTGGTAGCAATGATGGTAGTGGTAGTGATAATAGCAGTAGTAATGATGATGGCGGTGGTAGTGATAGTAACGGTAGCGATAAATGGTGGTGGTGGTTGTAGTAGTGGCAGTGGCAGTGGCATAATAGTGGTGGTTGTAGCGGTGGTAGCAGTGGCATGATGATGGTGGTGGTAGTAGCAATAGTGATCATGGTGGTGGCAGTGGTGTCAATGGTGACGGTGGTATGATGGTGGTAGTAGTGGTAGTGGTGGTGGTAGTAGCAGTAATGGTGCTGAGTTTATAATAGTTTATATAGATACTTATATTTAGTATTTATAAATTCAATTATAATTAAGTAGGTTTCATATAATTTAAAATTTCCTTAAGTTTTAACTTACATTTTAAGAGACACATAAAATTTTAATTGATATCAATTGTAATTTTCAAATGGGTTTAATTGATTATTATTTAACACATTCAGTTTCAAGTGTTTAATTAGGTTATCAAACACCCTCTTAGATGGTGTTTGGTAAAATTGAAAAATGAAAAATGAAGAATGAAAATTAAGTATTAAAAATTGAATGCTGAAAGTTTTAAGCTGAAAAATTGTTCGATAAAAATTTAAATGCTAAATTAAAAATAAGTTATTTAATAGATATAAAATTAAATATGAAATTTATTATTTTCAAATGGTATATTTCAATTTTTATATTGTGATAGTGGTGGTGGTGATGGTATGATGGTGATGGTGATGGTGATGGTGGTTGTGGTAGTGGCCACAGTGGCATGGTTGGTAGTGCTAGCAGTAGCATTGACGGTGGTGGTGGTGGTGGTGGCGGCGGCGGCATGGTGGTAGTGGTAGTAACAATAACGACGGTCATAGCGATGCTAGTGATTGTAAATTTATGGTAGTGACAATGAAATTATAATGATGAAGATAGTGGTAATAGTAGTGGTGGTGGTGGCGGCCGTGACATGATGGTTGTGGTTGTGATGGTGTTTATAATAGTATATATCGATACTTATGTTTAATATTTATAAATCCAGTTAGAATTGAGTAAGTTTCATATGACTTAAAATTTTCTTAAGTATTAGCTTACATTTTAAAAAAATATTTAAAATTTTAATTGACATCAATTGTGATTATCAAATGGATTTAATTCAATTTTAAGTGTTGAATTAGCTTATCATGCACTCCCTTATGTTAACCTTTAAAATTTTCTCTTGGAGAAATTTCAAGACATGGGGTGTCTTGAAAAGGATTTGACTTCTCAAGTGGATATCTTAAATTAAAAGAATGTTTGGACTTGATAGGTTCATTTTGGAATCAATTCTAATAATCTTAACCGTTCTCTTTTTTAGATTCATTGAGCACAATTTTCATGCAAAAAACAAGATGATTGAATATCGGTAATTCTATATTTTAATTATATTTGTTTTAAAAAATGGGCAACAAATATAATTTCAAGGATAATCATTCATGTTTTGTAATATAAATTTGATTCAACCATATAGCTAGTGATGTCTGATCATCCTCTTTTTTTTTTTTTTTGCATTAATATTCTAATCAACGAGTTCTAGAAAGTAAACAGTTCAAATTATCAAAACGGAACTTATGATGGGCTCCACAGATTCCTCAAGTTCTCAATGTTGATATCCCAACATAAGAAAAACCCAACCCTTTTAAAAATGTGACAAAGTTTATAAATATTGATAATTGAAATTATAAACTTCTCCATAAATATGTAATAATTTTATATGATGATACAGTTCATTCTGGTGGATGGGTCGGACTGATCCAAGTTCTTCGAGCTCAGGTCCAAATGGTCAAGTCCTCCGGGTGACCTGCAAACAAGTTCAACGGGGAACGGGGTAGTCCCCCAGTGAACCCTTCGACGAGCAAATCAGTAGAAGGAAATAGAGTGTATAGAGAGAGAGAGAGAGAGAGAGAGAGAGATAAAAACTTAACCTTCTTCTTGTCTTCGATGCTTGCTTATATCCTTTGGTAATCATTTCACTGTCTCTTCCAATGTGCCCACCTCGCCGAAAGCCTGTGTTGTAGCTTACCTTGTTCAGGGTAAAGGGGCGCAATTCCGATGGAGAGGTGTTGTCGCAATAAATACTGTGATGGGCTGCATTAATGGTGATGTGTTGTGGCAATAACTTTGCAGATCTTTGTCTGCTGATGTGGCCTGTCCTACACCTGCCATATGTCCGAATGTCATTGGCCCTTCATGCCCAGTTGGCTTCCAGCTGTCCTGGACTTTATCAATCGGGTTATGCAATGGGCTTCAAATGATGGGCTTGGGTTTGTTCACTATGGGCCGTAGCCTTTGTGGGCCTATCCATGTCAGTAGTCCCCCATTCCCGAGTGCAGCTTTAGTTCAACGAAGAGAATAGTAATGAGGAAGATAAGTCCGACCGTCAAGAGAGGTCGAGCTGGTGGACCGAGCATGAGGGGTGCCGACCGCGGGGGAAGCCGAGTGGAAGGGTCGACCGTGAGGAATGTCGACCGCGAGGGAGGCCGAGTGGAAGGGTCGACCGTGAGGTGTGCCGATCGGGGGAGCGGGGCTCGAGAGGGGACGTGTCAGGTGATGATTTGAAGTGGAAAAGACAGGGTAAGGAGATGAGACAGTACATCGTGGTCGTGCACGTGGCAACATCTTGGGAGGGAAGTTAGGCATTGAAGCAGAAATGAAACGATAAGTCATTATGGGTATTGAAAAGGCCGTTTTGGCGGATGATTCGAAAAGTTTTCAAACTGGCGAAAATTAATTGGGATCATTGGAATACTGGCAAACCGTGGGCTTTTGGCATCATTCGATTCACTTACTTGTTTATAAAAACTCAAAACATCCCAAGTATTAGTTCTTTCGTTGCTCACGATACACCTCTGCAACACTTTTTTAACTTTCTTGCACCTGCATCAGAAGCAATACGCAGACACACCATAGAAATGACCCAAGAAGAAGCTGTGAATGTGAGGGTGGACCTACTTGGTGAGGATGATGCAGAGGAGTTAGCGGCACGATGTAGGACGGAGACGCGAATGGTGACGATGGGGAAACCGGTGGTATGATCTCAGGCGTCTACCATGATAGCGGTTCCAAGGCCAATAAGCCAAGTAGAGCCAGATCACTGGCACACAAGGGCAGACAGATCCATTTTTACTGCGGTGGAGTTGGAAGGGATAAGGAGGAGATACCAAATTCCCCTGGAAGTAGGGTTGAGGCTGTCGACATCTACTGAGAGGGTGTCGGATGTACACCCGGGCGAATTCAGCTTATACGAGGAGGCGTTGCGGGGAGGTGTGAGGCTGCCCATTCCTCAAGTGGTGGTGGACGTGTTGAATAAACTGGATGCAGCGCCAGGCCAATTGATACCAAATGCCTAGAAGATACTGATGGCGTGCGTGAGTTCTTGGCCGCAAGCGACCGGAGGGTTGGCCCTAACGGTGAAGGAGTTTTTCTCGTGTTACAAAGCCTCAGGCCAGTAGGACACTTGGGTTACGCTGCAGGTGGTGGCTGGACGAGGTCTTGTGGTGGGTCTACCATCTTCGGTTAAAGGTTGGAGGCCAAGATGGTTCTTTGTGGCGGAGAACGGCGAGGCAGGAGTTCGTACAACCTGGAAGGAGCCCACCAAATCGGTCGAACCCAAGCTGGACGAGGCGACTGAGGACCGAGTAAAGAGGGTGAGGGATTGGAAAGAAAAGAAAGAACTAAGGTGGGACGAACTTGTCCTGCCGTCGGTGCTGTTTGCCTGGAACTTAGGACCCCAGCCACTGGAAGTGGGTCCAGAAAGGGAGGAGTTGGAAGTATAGAGGAAAGTGGAGGAAGAGGAGGAGAGGAGGTTGTTCACGCGAGCGGAGAAGTATAAGGAGTCTCAGCTGGGGCCTGCTCCTAAACCGGTCGTGAGAGAGCGAATCCGACCTCACCTAAAGCCGTTGGGGGATAAAGACTTAGTCAGTTTTGAGCCTCGATTGCCCCCAAAGGATCCTATGAAGAAGCAGGCAAACAAGGAGGGGGAGGCTCTGAAGAAGAAGAAGAAGAGAAGTGCCCCTGAGGGGGCTGCAGTTGAGCCTGGGCCAAAGAATGCGAAGGTCGTCCCAGAGGGCACCCCAGAAACGGTGGGGGTCGTCCCAACACTAGAGGTTGTGGAGATCGCCCAAAGAGGGTGGAGGTCGAGGGTCGCCTCAAACACGCAGAAGGTGAGGTAAGTTGAACCAAGTGGGAACAGACCAAAGGGGTCCTGCGCCCAAGGAGGGTCGGTCTTACTATCATGGGTCTACCACGCCGGTGGTCGACTACCGGAAGGAGAAGAAGGCCTAACAAGAGCAGGTGCAGATCGCTTGGTGGCGATCGTGGAGGAGGCGGCAGAAGTGCACTCACGCCAAATTCAATGAGGTCGACTTCTTTGAGGGGTTATACTCAGATGGAGGTAACTACCTTGGCAAGGGCCCTGCTGAGGAAAACGGGGGCTGCAAAAGTGAAGGCAGATGAGGCCAAAGCCCAGCTTGTGAAGTTAAAGAAGGACAGCGCAAGTTGGGAGAGTGCCCACGCTGACCTACAAGCGGCCAAGTCAGAGCTGGAGAACACACGCCGCCAGGTTGTGTCGCTCGAGTTCCAACTGGCCAGCGAACGAAAGAAGTTAGAAGAGGCCCAAGTAGCCTGTGTGGTCACCGTCGAACGACACGAAGAGGCAATGACTAATAATGAGGAGCTGGTGAGGTAGAAGGATGAGGCAAACGCTAAGGTTGGCGTTCTGCAAAAGAAGCTGGAGGGCGAGCGTGTCAAGGCGGGGGAGAGAGAGGCCTCAGAAGGAGTTGGAGGCGAGAAGCGAGGGCTGGCGAGAAGGACACTGGCAGAGTTGGAGGCAGAGAAGGTGAGGGTAGCGGCTAAGAAGGACACTCTGCAGAAGGAGTTGGAGGCAGAGAATGTGAGGGCAGCTTCTAAGAAGGCGGTCCTGCAAAAAGAGCTGGACGAGGAAAGGGCGAAGACGGCCTCTGAGAGGGCAGCCTACCCCGATCTGTACGTCGCAGCAGTTGATCAGTTCAAAGGATCGCCTGAATTTCAGATGGCGGTAGATGTTGCGATCGCCCGCAGCTTGGCGAGGGAGGAAACTGGAGGGGCAGGCCCATCGAGGACGACTGCTAGAGGAAGGACTGAGTCTGAAGTTATTGAAAGCTTCCAGCAGTCATATTTTTATAAGCACAAAATGGCTGAGTATTGGGACAGCGGCTGGAAGATGTTCAAACGTAGAGTCAAGAAATTTGTTCCTGTGCTTAGACCTTAGTAGTGTGACAATTGGGGAAGGCGATGTGGCCCAGACCCCCCTGGATGAAGGCATTGAAGAAGAAGATCTTGTATCCAGTGAAGAGGAGTGACTGGGGAAGATGAAGAAGAGTTTTTTTTTTTTTTTTTTTTGAATTGATGTAATGAACTTGTGTACACATTTGTGAATGAATAAAATTTCAGTTATGTTTTCAGTCGATTGCTTGTGCTTGTATATAAATCAGTGTGAAATTAGACTTGTATAAAAATTCAATGTAGAGTAAAGTAAAGAGCTCCCTAATGCAGAGTGAAATTGGACTTATACAAAAATTCAATGTAAAGTAAAGTAAAGAACTCCTTAATGCAGAGTGAAATTGGACTTATATAAAAATTCAATGTAAAGTAAAGTAAAGAACTCCTTAATGCAGAGTGGAATTTAGAACATGATAAAATTATGTATCTGTGCTTGCCATATTGCCGAAATGGATGAGAGTGGTTTATTTTAGTCGTGCAGGGTGAGATAAGTTGATTAGTGAGGGAAAAATGTAGGAATTTCTTTGGAATTTCGCTAAGTAAATAGTGGAGTAAAAACTTCGACTTGGAACTGTGACTGGGTGTTTTACTAAGGCCATAATTATGAAGTTTCACTGATGCTGCAAGTGACTCAGACTTCGAAATGGTGTTGTAAGTAAAGCAGTCTGGACCTGGAATGGCGGTATTCAGTTTGGTTGAGACTCGTGAGGCTTGGTCTGAGTGAGGATTGGTCTGGCCGAGTGGATCAAGCTCAGTCTGGCTGAGGCTTTTAGTGCTTAGTCTAGCTAAAGCTTTAGGTGCTCAGTCTGGCTGAGGCTTTTAGTGCTCAGTCTGGCTGAGGCTTTAGGTGCTCAGTCTAGCTGAGGCTTTTAGTGCTCAGTCTGGCTGAGGCTTTAGGTACTCAGCCTGGCTGAGGCTTTTAGTGCTGTAATCAAAACGTCATTGAGACACCATGTAGATAATTGAGATATCAAAAAGTTTCATTGCATGAGAGGATGACAAGAATGTTCAAGCGTGTGATTTTTCTGAAAAGAAAATACAATAACTGAGCAATACAAAAGTAGTGGTTTATTGAAAGTAACGTTTCAAGTGTTCAGCGTTCCAGAGGTGTGGGAGGTCTCAACCTTCCAGATCCTGAAGTCGGTAAGTGCCTGGACGTGGTCTGGCTTTCACAATATAAGGTCCCTCCCATTTGGCTGCCAATTTACCCTCAGTCGGATTCTTGGTGGCAAGGGTTGCTTCTCGCAAGACAAGGTCCCCAACAGCAAACTCCCTTGGTCGGACTTTGCGGTTGTAGTGTGTTCTCATTTTCTGTTGGTATGAGGCCAATCTAACAACAATGGTCTTCCTGAGTTCTTCAATTAGGTCTAGGTTTGCCTGACGGAGTTCTTCGGTGAGTGCTGGATTCGGATGTAAAACCCTGGGGGTAGGCAGACCGATTTCCATCAGAATAACCGCCTCAGCGCCATATGTTAGACGAAAAGGGATTTCCCAGTTGGAGTCCGAGCGGTGGTGCGGTAAGCCCATAGCACATTCGGTAGTTCCTCAACCCAAAGTCCCTTAGCAGCTTCAAGCTTAGTCTTGATGATCTTCAGGAGAGAACGGTTGGTAACCTCAACTTGGCCATTGGCTTGGGGGTGACCAGGGGAGGAGAAACATGGTTGAATTTGGAGGTCGGCGCAGAACTTTCTGTACTTGGCGTTGTCGAATTGTTTGCTGTTGTCGGAGACAATGGCTTGAGGGACGCCGAATCTGCAAACGATCGACTGCCAGATGAACTTGGTTGTGTTCCGCTCAGTGATGGTCGCAAGGGGTTCTGCCTCTACCCACTTGGTGAAGTAATCAATGGCAACAATCGCGAACTTGGTCTGGCCTCGGCTAGTGGGAAGAGGACCAACTAGGTCGATCCCCCATTTGGCGAACGGATAGGGGCTACAGAGTGTAATCTGTTCAGTAGGAGGAGCATGGAGGATGTTGGCAAAGCGCTGACACGTATCGCATTTGAGCACAAAATCAGTGGCATGTTGATTGAGAGTCAGCCAAAAATAACCGGTACAGAGTATTTTGTGGGCTAAAGACCGGCCGTCCGAATGGTTGCCACAAATTCCCTCATGGATTTCTTGCATTACATAGATTGCTTGAGTCGAGTTGAGGCATTGCAAATATGGTCGTGAGAAACCACATTTGTACAAGACACCACTGACCAGAACGTAGTTAGACGACCGAGCCCTAATCTTGGCGGCCTACTGTTGGTCATTTGGGAGATCTCCTGTTGTCAAAAATAAGAAGATGTCGGATGCCCAGGGGATGGGTTCATTTTGGAGGAACTGCACTTCTTGTAGGTCAGGTGAGATGGCCGGGTGGGCTAGGTATTTAAGGCGGACTCCGTGGCTGAGGTCGGACTGGTCTGCAGAGGCCAACTGAGCCATCTCATCTGCCTTGGAGTTTTCCACCCGAGGTATGTGCTTGATATGAAATGTGTTGAAAAGGCGAACAAGAGGGAGTGCCATATCCCTGTAAGCCCGCATTATGTCCTCCTTGGCGTCGAATTTCCCTGTAATCTAGCCAATGATGAGCTGGGAGTCGCTGAATACTCGAATGTGGCTAACACCAATGTCCTTGGCAAGGCGGAGTCCTGCTATCAATGCCTCGTATTCGGCCTCATTGTTGCTGGCATCAAACAAAAAACGGAGAGCACATTTGAAATAACCACCCTCAGGGGAGGTGAGGATGAGGCCAGCCCCATTACCTTCCTTGCGGGAGGACCCGTCGACGTTGAGAGTCCAAGAATGGTGGTCTTCTGGCTCGACAGGAGTTGGTGGTAGTGGAGAGGCAGTGGTTGGGGTAGGGTTGGTGAATTCCAGGATGAAGTCGGCTATGGCCTGTCCCTTGATTGCTGTTCGAGAGTGGTAGGAGATGTCAAACTGGCTGAGTTCTCATCGACCCTTTGCATAAGTCGGCGAAAGTTCAGTTCTTTGCATGACCTTCTTCAGGGGTTGGTCAGTGAGGACTACTATGGAATGGACTTGGAAGTAAGGACAAAGTCGTCTAGAGGCGGTGACCAAGGTCAGGGACAATTTTTCTAGCAATGGATAATTCTGCTCCGCTCCCCTAAGAGCTCAACTGATGTAGTAGACCGGCCGTTGAACTGAGCCGTCTTCCCTGATAAGAGCTGCACTAACTGTGGTGTTTGACACTGTTAGATAGAGGAAGAGAGGTTTGCCCGTAACTACCTTTGAAAGAAGGAGAGGATTGGCCTGCATTGCTTTAACTGCTAAAAAGCCTGTTCGGATTCGATTGTCCATTCAAAGGTTTGCTAAGAACTTTGAAGAATGGTAGGCACTTATCTGTTGCGCGGGAAATGAAGCGGTTAAGGGCCGCCACTCGGCCGGTGAGTCTTTGAACTTCTTTGACCATTCTGGGTGACTGCATTTCAATCAAGGCCTTGATCTTCTCAGGGTTAGCTTCAATGTCGCGCTAGTTGACCATAAAACCCAAAAACTTGCCAGATCCTACACCAAAAGAGCACTTCTCTGGGTTGAGCTTCATTTGGTACTTGCGGAGGGTGGCGAAGGTCTCTCGCAGGTCAGTCAGATGATCAGTGGAGAGTTTGCTCTTGACCAGCATGTCATCGACGTATACTTCCATGTTTCGACCTATCTGGTGTTGGAAAACGGCATTGACTAGCCATTGGTAGGTGGCCCCAGCATTCTTTAGTCCGAACGACATCACGCGGTAGTGGTAAGTACCTCGATCGGTAATGAAGGAGATATGTTCTTGGTCGGACGGGTGCATCAAGATTTGATTGTACCCAGAAAAAGTATCCATGAAGCTGAACATCTGATGACCGGCTGTGGCATCGACCAGCAGATCGATGTGAGGAAGAGGATAGCTGTCTTTGGGACAAGCTCGGCTCAGGTCGGAGTAATCGACACAGAGTCGCCATTTGCCGTTGTTTTTGCGGACTAGGACCACGTTTGACAACCATTTAGGGTAGTCTACGTTTGTGATGAATTGGGCCTCAAGGAGCTTGTCGACCTCTGCAGCAATAAGAGTATTGCGTTCCGGATGGAAGATGCACTGCTTCTAGCGTTAGGGTCAGAAATGAGGTTCGATGCTGAGGCGATGGGTTATAAAGGATGGGTCAATACCCGACATGTCTGAATGGGTCCAGGCAAATACGTCATTATGCTCGGTCAAGAGGGCAGTAAGGTCGGCCTTGGCTTGGGGGGATAATTGGCTGCCGATTTTGGCAGTTTTGGTTGGGTTGGTGGGATGGATAGGGACCTTGACGAGCTCCTCTACAAGTTCTCCTCTAACCATCTCGTCCTCATCCTGGACGTCGAGTCCTTCGATGATCATTGCCTCCTTTAGCTTGACTTCTTTGAGTGAGGCAACATAACATTCCCTGGCTACGGTCTGCTCTCCTCTGACAGTTCCGACCCCGAGATCGGCGGAAAACTTGATGGCAAGGTGATAGGTGGATGTGATGGCTTGGAAGGCATTTAGGGCAGTGCGGCCGAGGATAATGTTGTAGGCAGATGGGCAATCGACCACAAGGAAGGTGAGCAACTTCGTGGTCTGCCGTGGGTATTCGCCGATCGTGATAGGGAGGTCAATGGAACCGATAGAGGTCACATGGTCGCCGGTGAAACCGACCAGGGGGGTTTGGAGAGGGGACAGACTTTCTTCTCCAATCTTGAGCTGACGGAAGCAATTGAGGAAGCTGATGTCTGAAGAGCTGCCGTTGTCGATGAGAACTCGTCTGACCTTGTAGTTGAAGAGGATGACAGAGATGACAAGGGGATCATCATGTGGGTAACAGATGCCTGTACAATCGGCGTCCGTGAAAGTGATGGGTTCAGTCCACTATTTCGGCTGTTTAGAGGGTCGGTCCACCGTTGCCACTACTTTGTCTAAGCCTTGCCTGATTTTTCTGAGCTCTGCATTCTAAGCTGAACGAAATGGTCCCCCACAAGCAAGGCCGCCTGAGATGACTCTAATCTCTTCGACTGGGGGATTAACTGGGGGTCGAGGCTGTTGCAAAGGGCGATCATGGCCTTGGTTTGGTGGGGCTGGCTGCCGGGGTGGGGTGCGCCGGCCATTGTTTCTGGGTGGTTCGGTCCTTTGCTTCTGCTAGGGACGAGTGTCCGTGAATCGGCTAAGACGTCCTTGACGTATGAAGGTCTCGATCTGATCTTTGAGGTTAATGCACTCGTTAGTGTTATGGCCATGGTCTTGGTGGAAACGGCAATACTTAGACTAATCCTTCCGATGGGAAGGGGTTTGTGAAGGCAAGGGCCATTTGAGGGGGTAGTCCCATTGGATCTGGTTGAGGACGTATTCTATGGGAGAATTGAGAGGGGTGTACCGCTCGAACCGACCGGGTAGTCGGGCTGGCGCCGATCGGTCAGCTCGGGTTGGTCGGTCGTTATAGTGGGGTGTTTGGGTATTATACTGGGCATTCCTGGGTTCCGGGTCTTTTCTCTTGTCTTTGGGGTTTGGGTTTTTAGTTATTGGGTCCTGCTGAGCGGCTAGCGAATCTTCAGCATTCATGTATTTTTAGGCTTTGGAGAGTAGGGCTGCCATGGAGGTCGGTGGGTTTTTAGAGAGGGAGAAAAGGAAATTGGACGACCGCAGACCGGCCATGAAAGCTGTGAGGATGACCTTGTCGTCGTTTTCTGCTACTCACAAGGCCTCGGAGTTTAAGCGGGTGACAAAGCTGCGTAGTGATTCCCCCTCAGTCTGGCGGATGTTGAGGAGTTGGGTGGCCGGGCGTCACTGGCGCTGGGCTCTAATAAAATGGCTTGGGAAGAAGTCACTAAGGTGCTGGAAAGTGGAAATAGAGTCTGCAAGTAACTGACTGAACCACAGTCGAGCTGACCCCTTCAATGTCACGAGAAAAGCCTGACACATGATCTCGTCAGGGAAGGCATGGAGGATCATGAGGGTGTGGTAGGTCTCTAGATGATCGACCAGGTCCGTCGTGCCTTCAAAAGAGTCAATGGTCGACATCTTGAACTTGGCGGCAGAGGTTTGTCCCGGATGGAGGCAACAAATGGCGAGTTTGCGGTGGTAGAAGACTTGTGCTGAATTTTTTGCATGACCCCTTGGAGTTGGAGCTTCATAGCTCGGAGCTCAGCGTCCGAGAGGGGAATGTTGTCACCATGGTCGATTAGTGGAAATTTGGACATCTGCTTCCTTCTTGGGTGGTACCACGGCCGACGGGAGGGGAGGTGGTAAATTTATATGTAGAGGTGGGGGAGGTTGTAAGCTTTCTAGGTTGGATGGGTGTGATTGTGGAGCGGTGTGGGTCGGGGCTCTTTCTTGGTTGGATGGGATATCTGGAGGTGGTGGCAGATGCATGGGAAGGTTTCTTTGGAGTAAAGCATTTATCAGGGCCTAATTTTGCTCGGCCATACGGTTAATGCTGTTGGTAAGCTCGATGAAATACTGAGGTGGGTTGTTTGGATTGGGAGGGTCGGTTTGATAGTCGGCAGCGTTATGGTAAGAAGCCATGGATCTAGTCGTGACCATACACCTTGATGGGTAGGAGAGAAAGGTTGCTGGGATAGGGTCTCCGGCGACAATGAGCACAACTGGTGCACGGATAGGACACGTTCCCATAGACGGCGCCAAATGATGATACAGTTCGTTCTGGTGGATGGGTCGGACTGATCCAAGTTCTTCGAGCTCAGGTCCAAATGGTCAAGCCCTCCGGGTGACCTGCAAACAAGTTCAACGGGGAACGGGGTAGTCCCCCAGTGAACCCTCCGACGAGCAAATCAGTAGAAGGAAATAGAGTGTATAGAGAGAGAGAGAGATAAAAACTTAACCTTCTTCTTGTCTTTGATGCTTGCTTATATCCTTTGGTAATCATTTCACTGTCTCTTCTGATGTGCCCACCTCGCCGAAAGCCTGTGCTGTAGCTTACCTTGTTCAGGGTAAAGGGGCGCCGTTCCGACGGGGAGATGTTGTCGCAATAAATGCTGTGATGGGCTGCATTAATGGTGATGTGTTGTGGCAATAATTTTGCAGATCTTTGTCTGTTGATGTGGCCTGTGCTACACCTGCCATATGTCCAAATGTCATTGGCCCTTCATACCCAGTTAGCTTCCAGCTATCCTAGACTTTATCAGCCGAGTTATGCAATGGGCTCCAAATGATGTGCTTGGGTTTGTTCACTGTGAGCTATAGCCTCTGTGGGCCTATCCATGTCATTATACATTTTTCACTGAATAGTTATTTTCCCTTTTTTGTTTTTCAATTGAGCTCTTCATCTTTCAAGTTTTCTTAATATATTTTAAAAATTAACTTATATCTTAAACAAAAAATATTATATTGACAGTGATATAATATAAAAATATTTTATTATATATAACTCACTCATCTCTAATACAAGCCTAAAATCTTAATATAATAATATATTGTTATATCATACAGCAATACTAGGTATCATGAAAAAATTTTCATGAAAATAATCATGAAAGCTTTGTGACCCTTGGATTACACTTAGAATAAAGCACCACACACTAATTAAGGTAATCCAAGGATCATAATTTTTTGGCAGCAGCTTCTCTCCAGTCCAAATCTGGACTGGACGGTACTGTCCGGGCCTTGGGGGCTCACTACGGGTCGTGTTTCGATAATCTAAACCGTTCAATGTGTAGAACTCGTCGAGTACTATAAGCCTATATAAAATCACGTTGATCGGATATTAATAGCTATATGATCAAACTAGTTTTGTATGAAAAAAAATGGACGGTGAAAAATAAACGGCTTACAAAAAACTGATTTGATCATATAGCTATTGATATCCGATCAACGTGATTTTTTACAAGCTTATAGTACTCGACGAGTTTTACATATTGAACGGTTTAGATTATCGAAACAGGACCCGTAGTGAGCCCCCAAGGCCCGGACAGCACCGTCTAGTCCAGATTTGGACTGGAGAGAAGCTGCCCCTAATTTTTTCATAATCATTTTCATGATAAAAATTTCATGATTCCTAACTTTTCCCTATATCATATGATAGATAATGTGAAATTTCTATGTAATTTTGAACAAAAACTGATTTTAAAAATAAATTAAGAAAAATTTAAAAGATGAAGAATCAAAATAAAATAAAATAAATTTCAAGAGTTGATGAAATGTGTATCCATAAAATAACTTCCCCTTTGACCAACAGATATTGTTTAACCGTCGGTGACACGCCCTTTTCTTTCTCTTTCTTTCTTTCTTCACTCACCAAGAAAACTACACCACTCCTTTGTTGTGTTTTCTATTGGGAACCCTCTTGCATGACCCAGAATGGTAGCTACAAATCTCTGACAATGACCCAACTCAAACCCTAACCAAAACCAAAACCAATGCATATACAAATACAATTCACATATACACTCAAATATATTAATAAATTGAAAGCATCAATCCACTGATTATAAACGTGTGTATATCAGAGTTTTTCATACCCATTCTTCACTACAAGTTACAACTGCTCCTTTTCAACTGGGTTTTTTTAATATTTTTTTCTTCTTTAGAAAAAAAAAATAATAATTTTGGGTTTCAGAGGAGAAGCCATGAACATCATCTGGTGGAGAAACAATGAAGGCATGTTGCGGATGTTGTATGTCCTGTTTCTGGGTCAGGTGGTTTCTTTCATAATGGCGCTTGCAAGCTTGACTTCTTCTCTAGTGGCCAATCTTGGTACCACTCTCTCTTCTCCTCCTCCTACCTCTTTGTCTTTGATTTTATTCATTGGGTTACTTACACAAACACCTCGTTTACTGTCATTCTATACCATTTAACTCTCTTCAACTAACAATTTAGATCCTCTCATCAACTACAAAAAAAAAAAAAAAATTGCAATTTTGTTATTCAGCCAGCGTGTCCACATGCACGATTTGGGTGTTGAGAGGGAGGTGTTAAGTGATATTCCTATTTCATTTTGTCGTTTTATGGTTTTTTTTTAGTTATCTATCATAATATGTGTTTTTAAAAGCCTTTTAAACTAAAATATTGAGTTTGCTTTATTTTGTTTTTTGGTTGGGTTCTTGAACATCCATTAATTGAGTTTCTTGGGATTTTTGGGTTCATCTCTTTTCTTTAATCATTTTCTTAAATTTGAAGAATTTTCCATAAATAATAATCACTCTCTGTATAGATATGATGGGTGTCTGCTTAGTTAACTCTATTTCATTATGTTGTTTCTTGGTTTTTTTTTGAGTTATTTTATTGGTTATGTTTGTGTGGATAATATGTGTTTCATAAAGATTTTTTAATTACTTATATTGGGTTTGCTTTATTTTGTTTTTTGGTTGGGCTCTTGAACCAGCACTAATTGAGTTTCTTGGGATTTTTAAATTTTTTGGGTTCTCATTTTTTTTATTTATTTTAAATTTGAAGAATTTTCCTATACTAATCAAGTCTCTCTATATGTATGTATGTAGGTGTAGATACGCCACTTACTTTGTCATTCTTCGGATACTTGTCTTTGGCTTTGGTGTATGGAAGCATCTTGCTATACCGGCGTCAGCAACTATTGGTAAAATTTTTAGATGATTATTCAGTATTTGCGGAGTATGAACACGTGGTGTTCCATAAGGTTTTGATTGGCAGAGAGGTATATGGGCTCACAATTTATGTTGGGATGAGAAAACAATATAAGGCTTAATAATTAGTGATTGACTTGGAGTATAGCCATGTAATATTCCGGAATTATTAAATAATTTTCCTAAAATTGTCTCTGTCACTATCACAAAATCTGACACCCGGAAACAGGTCTGTTTGTGATTGTGTTTCATTTTTATTTTTGCTTTTCCTGTTTTTAAAAATGAAGACTTTAAAAACACGGTTTTTGTGTGTGTGTGTGAAAACAGTTTTTAAAATTTTAAAACAACTTTTTAATGTGTCCTAAAAAATTGGATGTTTTCAAAAAAATAAAATAAAAAATAAAAAAAAAATTGAAATTTGTTTGGTGGGTTTTGCAGGTTCCATGGTATTGGTATGTACTCTTAGGCTTTATTGATGTCCAAGGCAATTACCTTTGTAAGTATCATGATAATTGAGCGCTCTCTCTCTCTCTTGTTTCTTGCACACAGACACACATACCCTTGCACACATACCCCTGCTTTAGCTTTGAGCATCTACAACAAAACTAGAAACAAACTAACCATGTTGATATTTTGTCTGATGTTTCTGCAAAATGACATTATGGAAACATGAGAATGCCACTGGCCTGATGCTTGCTATGTGTAAGAGCATTCTATCTATTCTTAAATTTTGTCAAGAGAAGTCAGAAACCAAAGGGAAATGATAATAGTCAGCAATAATATTTGTGGTCTCAAGAATGGAGAAAGAGATGCATATATGGGGAAAAACAATTTAGATGAGTTCATTTTGGCTAGTTTGCAAAATTAGTACATTTGTTTCAGCTAACACGGCCCTTCGTGCTTGGGGGCAAAAGACTTCTAGGTCATGACCAGTGATCAATTCCCAAAGGAGCTCAGGACTCAAACCTGATCAGACTCAATGAATCGCGTCAATTTAGGTGAGCGAATCAGGTAAGCAAGTGCAATGAGGCACATCACGGGTTGAAGTCACATGAGAGGGAACTTTACAAATGCTTGTGTTAAGCACATATTTCATTGGTCTAGTTGATTCTATCGAGTCTTAGGTCTCTAGTAGTAAGATCTACTTAGAGCGTTTGTTTAGATTGTGGCATGTATTGTAGATGTGGCATTGTTCATGGAAACTTGTCAATTCATTAAATTAAAAGAGATGAATATTAGGTCCCCCAAAGAAGAAAGAAAGAAAAAAAAGGACGAGAATTGTTAAGATTTTTCTGAAAATATGGGGATTTTTTGTTTCCTTTGTCCAACCCCTTGCTTGGAAAACATGAGCACAAGCAGGAAATTCATATATCCTAAATTTGTTATACTGAACTCTTGATAGTATCTGATCTGCAGTTAATAAAGCATACGAGTACTCATCAATTACAAGTGTGACATTGTTGGATTGTTGGACAATACCATGGGTCATAGTCCTTACTTGGTTCATCATGGCCACAAGATATTCCCTTTGGCAGCTCTTTGGTGCAGCCATATGTGTTACGGGCCTTGGTTTAGTGCTTCTCTCTGATGCTGGGGTGGGTGGTGGAGGTGACATTTTCTCTTCCACACCTTCAACATCTGTTCTCTTTTGATTTTCTTGGCATGATTGTGAAACTATAATAATCAAGCCGAAACGGAACACATGAAGTACATGTTCTCTTGAACTAACAATTTGTGCTTAATTTTAACATTTCAAAATTATGTCTTTTAGGTGGTTCAAAACCGCTCCTGGGTGATCTACTTGTCATTGCAGCTACACTTTTCTATGCAATGAGCAATGTTGGTGAGGTTAGTGAATTTGTTAAATTACTCACTCTCTCTCTCTCTCTCTAGGTTTTAAATAGTGATATCAGGAGACAAGTGTAATGGGGTATTGGGAGTATCAAGGGATATGTATTGGAAATTGGGTGATGCGGTCGTGAATTTTTTAAAATCATCGATCACAAAAAGAGCTTTAATTCTAACTGCCAAATTGACTGTATCAGCTGTGAGCTGGTGGTATCAGTTGTGAATTGGTTCGCGAATCTGCTATGAATCTATATCGCAAACCAGCTGGTACACACGTGATTTTTATTTTCCCTCTGGTATACCAAGGTGTATTGGTATATGGAGGCAATAAACCTATAATTACCTGTCTCTAGACGCTTTAAGTTCTCTACTCTGGTGAAGCAGTGGTGATGCTAAAGCTCACCCTCATAAAAAGATTTTGCATATATATTCACTTCAGAGGCATAGAAACAGAATATTTATGTCACAGAGAGTTTATTTACTATGTCTTCCTAAATGCAGGAGTTTTGTGTTAAGAAGAAAGATCTTGTTGAAGTAATTTCAATGATTGGTGCCTTTGGAACACTAGTGACTGTTTGTGAGGTGTATCCTTTTCTTTAGAAAATACAATTAGAGAGATGGAATTGCGCGTACTTCTAGAAAAACGTCTATTGTTATGTTCATTTTATCTTGAAAGATATGTAAATTATCGTTTATGTTTACTTTTCAATGACTTGAAGAATAATGTTGCTTCCATCCCATAACCTTCACTTAGAGCTATACTGGAGAGGAAGAGCCTGGAATCGGTAAAGTGGTCTACAGAAATTGTGAGTAATGAATTTTTTTATACTTCCATTTAGTGCATTTACGTCTGGCTATTGGCTCATTTAAACAAGCATAGTTTGTGTAGTTCTGTGTAGACCTGTGAGATTTTTATATAGTAATTGGACTTTCATCTGGACAGAATCCTCATAATTACATATCTTTATTCTTTACATGGTGTTTTAGGCATTCTAATTTTAATGTAATTAAAAACGATGCCATTTAGAATGTAATTATCAGAGCTAGTTGTCATGTTTGCACTGTCTTATCAGAATAATGCTGCTGGCAGCTTCTATAACTATGGACAAACAAGCAAAATAAATGTAACCTTAATTGTAGAAGAGTTTAGGCAAAATTTTCTGTTGCAGTTGACGAGAACCATGGTATTTTGTACCCTGATTAGAACTAGTAATTTTTATTGATCTGTTTAAAACCGTAGGCTTTAGGGTTTATTATGCATTATTATTTTTTATAATTAACGACCGAATAATGGGTAATTTCTCACAGTAATGGTTGCTACCTAACTCGAAAATACATAAATTATTCCTGGTATTCATGTGAAAAAAAGTTAAAGATCTGTGGCCAACCTTAATGGATGACATAATGAACTAAAATGATTGAATTCAGAAAAATAAGATTATATGATTGTGCATTTAAAACTATGTAAGCATTGGATAGTGGAATTGAATAGCATTAACAAGGTAATGACTGGAGTCTGGATGTTTACTAATTTATTATATTAGTGAAATTACGGGCTGTGATATAGGAGGTCTGATTTCTTTCAAAAATTGGAAAGAAATGAGAAAGAGAAAAGACTATAAACTATCCATTCACGATTCCTCCCTTTTCTACTCTCCAAAGATTTTTTTAATATATACATTAATTTACACATTTTCAGTTTCCTAAATAGACTTTAAATGTGTTCAGTCAGCATGATATATTTCAAGTGTAACTTTATTTTGTTTTCAGATATTAGCTTTCGCTGGCTATGCGCTGTCGTTCTTTATGTTCTATAGTTTTGTTCCTTTTGTTCTAAAGGTCAGTTGCTCTTTCATTTACCGTTATAGATAAATCGCTTTCATATAGATGAAAATTAATTTCTTTTCAGTTGAATTCATGCAAGAGTTCAATTCAATTCACTCCATTTGGGAAAAATTAGTTGAAGTTTTGCTGCATATGGCTTTTTCTGATTGAAAGAGTAGAGTATGAAATGAATTTCCTTGGTTGTTTTGGTCTAGCGAGCTCCTCAATTAATGTAAAATTCTGATCGTTCAGAGCCCATTATGATCTTCTAACTTGTGCATTAATTGATCATTCCCAAGAGGGTAAATTTAACTTTACAACCCTATACTTTACCTTGAATCTCACTTTGCCTCTTGACTTTTTAATTGTCTCAATCAACCCTCCAAACACAATTGGGTCAATTTATATGACACTAATTTGAAAATTAACAAGAAAACAGCTACGTGATAGTATTTATTACACTTGGCACTCCGGTGCTTTTATCAAAATCTTACTTTAATCCTTATCACCTTTATACTTTTATCAAAATCTCACTTTAGTCCTTTTGTCAATTTCTTAAACAATATTATACAACTGAGCTCAATTATAACTTGACTCAAAGTCAAGGGGGTGACAGAGACAATTACAAGGTCAGGAGCAAAATGAGAATGGGTCTACAGTATATGGGTACAGGACTTTTTCCACCATAGAAAGCAGTGAATCATATTACTCCTTATATTGAAATTGTTCTATTGGAAGGATCAACTCTCTCTAATTGGAGTGTAAATTGCAAACAGATGAGTGGTGCAACGATGTTCAACCTCTCCATTCTAACGTCTGACATGTGGGCAGTTGTCATTCGTATCTTTTTCTACCACCAGCAGGTTCTCATCTATCATTAGCTACAAGTCGACCACTTCACTATGTAATTGTAGAACAATTGTCGGCTGACACTTGCTGTTCCTTTGTTATCAGTATCTTCCATAACAAAGCTGACCTTATGTTATCTCCAACTGCAGGTTGACTGGTTGTACTATCTATCATTTGCAATTGAAGTTGTTGGACTCGTTATGTATTCAAAAACGTATGTTCTATCATTTGCAATTGTAGTTGTTGGGCACGGCTCAATTTTATATTTCTTAAATACTTACTATTTTATTTCTTTTAGGGTAAAATGGTATTTACAAACCAAAGCCTTATGCATAGTTATATAACAAACTCGATTACATACACATACTTTGTTTAGTACGTGTCCAACTAGATATGTTGGACACAACTTATATGCTTATCTGAATGTCAAGTGTCCAACACGGGTATAAATTTCAAAGTCCAAATTACATAGTTTACAGGGATGGGAGTGTGAAGGTTGGTCATGGTTCATGGGATTATATGTAGTCATGAAGACATTGAATCTTGTAGGCTCGTCAAGACTAGTATTGTCAACAAAGGATGGGCTGTGGCTTAATATCTTTCCTACCGGTGATTCGAATTACTTCATGAAAATGACTACAATTTGAGCCAAAATGGCATTCTGATTGTTTTGACATGTTAAAATGTGTTAGAAAGATCAACTTGTATCTCATTTGTTACTTACCCCTTCTTTTGGCTTTGTTTAACAGTGAGAAGGATCCCGTTCCTGCACAAGCTCTCGCAGATGGAAATCTGGATGCACAATACCAAGTGCTAGGTGAAGAAAGTGCAGAGTCTACAAATGAGGTCATAGCCTCCTGAAGGCAAATAATTCATGGTAGTGCAAAGGGCACTTCTTGGCTTCATATGCTAAGAATACAGTGGTAATTATTATTTGAACCTACATATTATTACTGGATTTCATAATTTCCTTCGACCTTTAGTCATGCATAAAAGCCTGCATTTTGTCTCAGAATTAAATCCAATTACACATGCATAAAATATTAATATATGTTCTCCATGTATTTCAGTGTGTTTAACAAGCCGGAGCAGCTGTTGGTTCTTGGGCAAAAAGAGTAGTCTCCTTCATTGTTAAATATCTGATGTTGAATGTTTTCCTCATTGTTTCATGTCCATTTTAATGTTTCAAGTATATTAGTACAAGTGTATAGCACCTACTCACAATTCTAGTTCTATATTTCTGAGCTTATGTAATACAGGATTTTCATCGAAATGGTGGGAATTTTCTGACAACCCCCACTTTTTAAAAAACACCAAAAAGTAATTTTTGAATTTTTTAAAGCTGATTTTCACACAAAATTGAAAACAATGGAAGTTTCTCAACGTTTTATCTTCTTTTTATTTTTATTTTTTTTGAAAAATTCCAAAAAGAAAAAAAAAATGGTAATACAAACCAAATAGGCATCCATTATTTTTATTTCCACTGCTGTTCTATGCAGTCAATAGGATCTGCAATTCATTATTAATATTGGCTTGGCAACTCTACACTATATTAACTTCATTACATGATTAGACAGTCACGATGGGATTAGGAAGTTGTTTGTAAATTGTTTGGGATTTTTATTTCCTCTGGTAAAATGGGCAAGGAATTTGATTGGGTATATTATCACCATTGAATTTTGTAACTGAGAATTGGCAAATTGTTTTGGTCATCATTAGAAGAACAGGGCAATAATGTTGTTGTCCAATTGTTTGCTCAATATAATTTGCAGGTTAATGATGTGAGAATATATTGTGTATATATGGCATTGTGTGTATATATGGTACGTATTAGGCAACATTGTTTTTTTTCCTTTTTCATTCATTGATTTAGGGCTCTATAAATTGATGAACTCTTTGTAAACAAATACAATTTGGAATACACAGAAATATTCAGAAACTTATATGGTATTAGAGCTCAATTCGAAACCCTAGGTGCTTCAATTTTCACTATCGTGGTTCGTCTTCGCTCACAGAAATATTCAGAAACTTATATGGTATTAGAGCTCAATTCGAAACCCTAGGTGCTTCAATTTTCACCATCGTGGTTCGTCTTCGCTAGTCGAGGGGTCATCTATCTTGACCTATCTCTGGTTCTTCTGGTTTGTGATCGTCATCAACCCTGAGTCACGACTTCTCTAGTTACTATCAGCCCTCTCTAGTTCGTCTGGTTTGTCACCATCAGAATCGCGACTTTTCTCTCTCTCCAGACTCCCATTCGTGGTCGCGAAGCCTCTCTCTCTATCCTGCGAAGCCTTCATCTCTGGTCTGTGGTCGTAAAGTGTCTCTCTCTCGCGATCTCTGTCTGAGCCTTCCTCGGTTTGGGCTTGGGCTTCAAACTATCTCTCTTGGGTTTTCCTCAAACTCTGGCTTATATGACTAAGTCATTCAAATTCTAATATTTGTGGGTGTTAGGGTAAAAAAAAATCTGAGTGGTATATTTGGACTACACTTGGTTATTATTTCATTAGTGGGTTTGTTGGATAACTTTTTTTGCTTATTACAGTTTGATCCCTCTGGTTTTGATTTTGGGTTATTACACTTGAACCCCTGAGCTTTCTGGTTATTACAATATCTCTGGCTTTTGATGAATGTGCCTTCTGTCATCAGAGGGGTCATTCGAAGTATCACTGTCTGGCTCATCTTCTCAGCAGTCTCGGACCTAGTTTTGCCTTTCTTCTCTAAGTATTTTTTAGGCTTCCGCTGGTTCTACTGCATCTACTTCAACTCCTGATCCTGATTTGGCTTCCTTCAGTGTTCAGATTAATTAGTTTCAGCATACACTGTCTATCTCCCAGCCATCCCCATCTGTCTCCATTGTTTCTTCTCTTCATTTAGGTTTGCTTAGGTCTTGTTCAGGTATCTCTTCGTCTATCTAACTTTTTGACTCTGTTGCCTCTCATTATATGACTCTTCATCTCTTCTTACTTTAGAATTGTACTCCTCCTTCCTTTCCTATTACTGTTAATGCTGCTAATGGGTCTGGTATGTCAGTTATATCTGATGGGTCTGTTCTACTGCCTACTATGTCTGCAATCTCTATTTCATCTGTCTTATATGTTCATCAGTTATCTGTCAGTTTATTATCTATTAGTCAACTTAATGTCTCTAGTTTTGATGTTATCTTTTCTTCTTCTATCTGTTTTGTGCAAGATCGGATGTCCAAGCAACAGATTGGGACGGGACATAAAGTTGGAGACCTTTATGTGGTGGAGAGCTTGCATCTGCCTATGACTACCTCTCCGACTGTCTTTTATTCTTTTCAGTTAGATTCTCTGTCAAGTCCTTTCTATTTATGGCATTCTAGATTAGGGCATTTGTCTGCTGACCGCTTATAGTCTTTAGCTCAGTCAGGTATATTGGGTAAAGTTTCTTATAGTCAAATAATCGAGTGTCAAGAGTGTAAATTTACCAAAATGACAGCTTTACCTTTCCATAAAAGTACTTCTATATCTGCTACACCGTTTTCTTTAGTTCATATTGATGTTTGGGGCCTTTCTCCTATTCTTACCAAAAGGGGTTCTGCATACTATGTATCATTTGTTGATGATTGCACCTGTTACACTTGGGTTTATCTTATGACTCATAAGCCCGATTTTTATTACATATACCATACCTTTCAATATATGATTAGTACTTAGTTTGAGTTTACAATTAAAGTGTTACGGTTTGACTTGGGTGGGAAATATTTTAAAAATGAGTTCTATGATTATTTGGTCGATTTGGGTACCATTCACCAAACTTCATGTACAGATACACCTGCCCAAAATGGTTGAGTCGAGCGTAAACACCGTCATCTCCTTGAGACAGCTAGGTCTCTTTTTCTCTCTGTCTCAATTCCGGCTCCATTCTGGAGGGAGGCAGTTCTTATTGCTGCTTTTCTTCTCAACCACATGCCTACTTCTCTTCTTTCTGGTCGGTCTCCTTATGAGGCTTTGTTCTCCTAAATTCCTAACTACTCCCTTCTTCGTGTGTTGGGGTCTGCCTATTTTGTCCTTCTTCCCCACAAAGATAAGACTAAACTTAGTATCCGGTCTGTCCTCTGTGTCTTTTTGGGTTATAGTCCTACTTAGAAAGGCTATCGGTGTTAAGATCCTATTTCCCGTCGTCTTTATGTCTCCCGTTATGTTTCTTTTCTTGAACGTCTACCTTACTTTTAGATTCCTCCTCTCAACGCTGCAATTTCTAAAGAGGATTTGGTTCATATTGATCTGTTTCCTTCCGAGGTCTCGTCTGATTAGTATATCTCCACAGTTTCTCCTGAGCTTGTTCCATCTTCTCCTCCTGCTTCACCTCTAGCTGTTACTCCTCCTTCGGTTTATTCTCCTCCTCCGTTGTTAGTTTATTCTCGTTGCAAGGCTCCTCTTCCAAATGTTGTCTCTATCCCTGCTGTTGATTCTCTTGCCTCTGCCGACTCTGATCCTGCTGCACACCGATATTCTACTTAAGTACGTCATCCTCCAAACAGGTTGGGTTGGTCTAATACATATTTTTCTGCTTCCTATCGTACTTTTTTGTTTGCTATTCACTCTTTTTCAGAACCTCAGTCTTACACAGAGACTTGTCAGGATCCTCATTAGGTTCAAGCTATGAATGATGAGTTGTCTGCTTTACAGAAAACTAGTACTTGGGAGTGGGTTCCTTTGCCTGCTGGTAAGAATCTGGTTGGTTGCAAATGGGTCTATAAAGTCAAGACTTATTTTGATTGTTCTCTTGAGCGCTACAAAGCTCGTCTGGTTGCCAAAGGTTTCTCACAGGAGTATGGTATTGATTATGAGGAGACCTTTGCTCCTGTTATCAAGATAACTACTGTCCTTACTTTGATCTCCGTCGCTACTGTTCATTCTTGGCCTCTTTATTAGATGAATGTTAATAATGCTTTTCTTAATGGCCATCTCACTGAGAAGGTTTACATGTGTCTTTCCCCTGGCCTTCACCATTCCTTTGGACAGGTTTGTCGCCTTCAGCATGCTCTGCATGGTCTGAAGCAGTCTCCTCATGCTTGGTATGATCGCTTTCAGACTACTGTTACTGAGCTTGGGTTTTATTCTTATGCCCAGGACTCTACTTTATTTCTTCTCTGCACCTCTGTTAGATTTGTTGCGTTATTACTGTATGTGGATGATATGATCATCACTGGTTCTGACTCTTCACCAAGACTCACACTACCGCTCGATTTCAATTTCTTCTTAGCAAACTCTCAGTGTTTTCTGCTAAAACACCTTGAGTTTGAGTAGGAGTGTGAGAATATATTGTGTATATGTGGTATTGTGTATATTAGGAATTAGACATGTATTAGGAAAGATTGTTGTATTTCCTTTTTTAGTCACAGATTTAGGGCTATATAAACTGATGGACTCTTTGTAAACAAATACAATTTGGAATATACAGAAATATTCAGAAACTTGCAGTTCAAACTTGGTTTGGTCTTCTCATTAATGTAAAGTTTATCTTACTTAAACATATAAAAATAAAAATCACTTAACTATAAGGGACAATCTATAATGTAATGGAAAGCTTTAGAGAATGGAATAACATGGCATTGGTGTTTTTGTAGATAAAATACATGTGGATGATTTTAAGGTTTATAGTGCAATGGAAAACTTTAGAGAATGGAATAACATGACATTCGTGTTTTTTAAGATAAAATACATGTAGATGATTTTTAGGTTTTGAAATGATAAGCTCATAACTCAATACATTATTATGTATATATTTTGTTAAAAAAACATGTCGAAAGCACACATTTCTAATGAAACTAGCAGTATATATTTTGTTAAAAAAACATGTTGAAAGTACACATTTCTAATGAAACTAGCAGTTTAAAAAATAAAAGTAAAAATTGTCCAATTAAAAAAACATGTTGAAAGTTTTACTCACCTGCATCATTTTTAGCAAAAAAGTTAGGGTCCAAAAATTTGGAACTCATAATTACCCATAAATAGGTATGTGTGGTGGGGATTTGGGGTGTCTGTGTGTAGACACCTCATTTTTGACCGCCCTTAAGACTTGGGCGTAACTGATGGTTTATTTGGTGATGAAAGATATACAGGGCAAAGGTTCGATTTCTTCGGCAAGAGGGGAGTCAAATCCTAAACTCACATCCCATTTCAGACCAAAGCTATTTTGGATGGTTTTTAGACCTTAAAACCCTCTTTTTCAAAATATTTTTGAAATAAAGTTCCTACGTTGTTCCAAGGCTCGCATTTTGTTAAATGTTACGCTTTTCGGTAAACCGATCAAGAACAAAGTGGAAATGAATGAAAGAGAGATGAAATCTTTGAAAAATCTTTCAAAACACCTTGTTTAGGGATTTAGAGTTGAAGAAAAGAGGAGTGGAGGGAAGAAACCTAGTTGAGGAAGAAGTTGGGCATAAATCGCTAAGAGAGAGTTAAGCAGTCCTCACTAAATCAAGCCTATCTGTCTATACACTTGGATTTAAGCTATGGGGCTGCCACCATTGGAAAGAAGACTTCTGAGGATTCATTTTGCACTCAAGAATCTCCTAAAGCCGAGTCGGGATGGAAGAGATATGATTGGTTGAAGTTGGGCATCATTCCGATTGAGCTGAAACTGAGCAGTCTTCTCTAAAAGAGGCATAAATTTTTTCACACTTGGAATTTTGATTCAAGGTTGCCACCATTGGAAATTTTACTTCCAGGGCTTCAATTTGGACACAAGAATGACCTGCAAAGGAGTCCAGATGAAGGAGTTATACCCATTTGAAGTTGGGCCTTAAAAGCAGATTTTTGTGGTCGATTGGCCAAAAACAGTAGCAGATCGGCCATCACAAGTAGCAGATCGGCACTAAAGATGGCCAATCGGCCAAGAGTGACCCAAATTCATCTTTTTTTGAAGATATTTCTCCTCCAGCTGTTTCCAACAAGCTCCAGCTGTCCCAACTCAGATATTTTCGACCAAAAGCTCTTGAATTGCTATTTATGAACCTATATCTCCCATTTTTGCAAGGACAGAACTTCTTAAGCAAGTTTTGAGAGCTTCTCTCACTAAAACTCCCTCTCTCTCTACAATTTTCAGAGCTTGATCTCTGCCTCTCTCTCTAATGCCTCTCCATCTTGCTTTTTGTATATGTAAGTAGAGAAATACCTCTCTTTTGCCTAGACATCCTTGATGAAAGTGGTCCATCTATGGGTTAAGGTTGCTTAAAGCTTACTTGAAGCCTTATTTGAGCTCTAAAAGGAGGATTAAAGCTTGGTTTAGTGCCTCTTTTGTGCCTAGTGTGTGCTTTGCTTCAAATGTATACAACTTACCCCATTTAAGCTTGTCTTGCACTATTGTTTTGCCATCTTTCTACACTATTTTTGGGGTGGTTTTGAACTGAGAAAATATCTGTTTTTCAGTCCTAAAAATGATGGTTTAAGCCTTGTTTGGCTAGGGGGTTGTCTCTCCCTTTTGTTCCTTAGCTTATATAGCTTTTGAGCCATCTTCCAAGGCCTTTCAAAACAAATTTTTGTGCCCTTTTAACCATTGAAATCCAGTGAATTTTCAGTGGTAAAAATCTTGTTTTGAGGTCCCAAATAGGAGGGGGTTGCCCCCCCTCCTCTTCTCTCCATGCCATGCCTTGTTAGCACTATAAAGTAACATCTTTTTGTGGCTTATGTTAGCTCTTTTTAAGCATGTTTTTGTGACTTTTAGGACATGATATAACTCTGTTTTGGGCTGGTTTGGTCACCTCTCGCATGCTTCATGTACTTGTAGTGCAAATCTTGCTTACTAGCCTTGTATGCATGATGTTTTGGCTCATTATTCTAGCATATTTTGGCTATGCTCCAGCATGATTTTATTCATATTTTGGGCTGTTTTAGGACTATTTTGGGCTGCCATGGTCATATGATTCATGTTTTGTATAGCTATAGTGCAAATGCCTTGACTAGTCTTGAGTTTTGAGGCCCCTACCATGCTATACTTGTGATGTTTGCATGCCTTGACATCATTTGGAATGATATTTCAGAGCATATAATGTTGTTACACTTCTATGTTTTCCACTCTTTAAGTGCTCTTGAGAGTTGTACCTTTTTGCCTTATTTGTGAGCCATTGCATGAGTCTCATTTTCTTGCCTTTCCAGCCATCATCTCAGTCCATTTTGGCTATTGTTTTGGCCTGCATAAGGTCTGTTCGGGGCTGGTTTGGCCATTTGAGCATTGTCTTACGTGCCTCTAGTCTAATACACTTCATTAGCTTTGATGCTTAAGCCTTGCAACATGCATCACATGAGTTGTTTGCATGATTTTAAGCATTTAGCATGACATTTCAGTGCTGGAACATATGCCATTATACTCCATGTTTCATCCTTTCAATGCCTTTGGAGAGTTGTGTCTTGTGCCTTAATCTTGCATTAACATGTATGCATGCTTGGCTAGTCCTTGGAGTCTCCATTTCAGCATGTTTTGCCACTGTTTTGGGTATGATGTAACTCTGTTTTCAGTTGGTTTGGATGTTTGAGCATTGTGATGCATGCTTATAGTGTTATCTTCTTCACTAGCCTTGGTGTTCTTGGCCCCTTAACATGTTGTGCATGAATGTTTGCATGATAGAGTCTTGCATACCATCTTAACATGTCAAGATTAGCATGAGTGTTTTGCATGTCATGTTGTATGTGTGCATTGCATTGTGTTCAACACAGTGTTGTGTTTGAACACAAGGTAAATTAGCTCATTTCATACTTGAAGTGATGAAATGAGCCAATCCCCCTTTGTCTCCATTGCCTTTGATTATCCATGATAAGGTGATGGTACAAATGTCTTGTTTGTCATGCATTTATTGAGTTCGTGCAAGCTTGACTCTTTGGCCATCATGCATCGAGATACGTGATTGATGGCTCGAGAGTCGAGCACTACACTCCTTTGAGCTTTAGACATGATAAGGAGTGTGGTTGCACACACATTTTCTTGCAAATACATTGCCATGCCTCTATTAGTGTTCTGTTGTAGCAAAAGGAGAAGTTTGCAGGAAGAAGTGGCCGATCGGCTATAAAGTGTGCCAACCGGCTATCAAAATTGGCCGATAGCCTTGAAATTTGGCCGATGACTATTACACATGGCCGATGGCCATTTCTCTTGGCCGACCATCTCTCAGTTTGTTCCTAAGGTGGGTCAGAAGCACTATGGAAGTTATCATAATTTTCAGAGATACAGAAGAGTGCAAACAGAAGCAACACGAGGCACGACAGTGGATTTCCGAGCGAAGCCGACCGAGCATGTATGCATCCCTCGTCACGAGGCCATTTCAGTGCTTTTGATAACTTAGAATAGTTATTTGTTTCGATTCGGTTGTGTAACAATTAATTAGCTTGTTAGTTAGTTAATTTTGGTTTGTAATTAATTAGCTTAGCGTAGCTAGTTAGTTAATTCATTCGAACCCTCCGTCGAGAGGGCAAATTTTGTAATAAGTGTGCGTGTGTGTGATGCATGTCTTCCAACCCCCATTTCTTACTCCTTTTTATTTAACTACTTTCGATGGCTAGTTTAGGGTCATATTTCAATTAGCATCCTTATGCTATGCATGCGTGCACCCATTCATCTGTATTGCATGCATTGGGCTCGGCGCATCATACTAACTGCATTGTATTTCAATTCCAATTTGAATACATATATGAATTGTCATATTCATATGCCATCCTAGGTAGCCGAGCCTATCTTAGTCGTATTTTGCCTGTGTCACATTAGCCATCTTAACATAGCTAGGATCATGCATGATTACTAACTAGCTTCTATTTTGGTTTGGAGTACTCGGCGAGTGTTTATGCTTTAGCATCCTTGCATGTGTATGAGTGACTGCCATGATAGCATGCTTGCCATGAGGCTATTTGCTTATGTGATATAACTGTTTGAATGCCTGTGGGTGGAGGTTTGATTTCCTGAATTGGAACAACTCAATGATTGTGAGTCTTTAAGCCCACTCGAAATGGCAAAATCATGTTTTCTAAGCCCACTTGAGGATGGCAAATCCACGTCATAGCCTACTTGAGAGTAACATCTTCAAATCATTTTCGAAAACAAACATGAGTTGCTTTGTTCTAATCTGCGTGATTGAGTCTATACTTGTATGCTGTGCGCATCACATAGTAAGCTAGCTAATAAAATCGGAATAAGAACGCATGTGTTTTCAAAAACAACATACCATGTTAGTAGAGGCCGATCCTTTGATCGGGCGAGTGGAGGTGCTCATTGTATGACCTTCCCCTCTCGTACCCAAGTTCCCGAGCCGAGGCAACTTTCGTGATTACGGACACGTGGCCTTAGGCACGAGTCAGGGTTTTCTAAATTTCCAAAAATAAAATATTTAGGTGGCGACTTTGTATCTGGCAAAGCAGTCCATGTTTGGCACTTCTTTATTAAAAATCAGTTTTCCAAAACGATTTTCCGGATATGGACTCTTTGGTGATTTATCGGTCTTGCATTGCACTTTGCAAGATTAGATTCAGAACCGTGACATTGAGTCCAAACTGTAGTAGCTTAAGAACAACGATTTCGCGTCCTCGCGCGCAGAGCAGAGTTCCGGGCGGTCTACACTGTGCCCCTAACACAATAGTAGAAGGCACTGTTGTGCTGTTTTATGGCCTCATTTCGGGATTCATTTTGATAATTTGAACTGTTCACATTTTAGAGTACATTGAGTAGAACATACCTGCAAACAATCAAGTTAATCGGATATCGTTAACCCTTTCATCCAATCACATTTGTATCTACAAAAATAAATAATATTGTGATTTAGAGTATTAAAATGACTACAAATGTGAGTGGATGAAAGGGTTAACGATATCCGATTAAGTTGATTTTGTATAGGTATATTCTACTCGATGTACTCTAAAATGTGAACGGTTAATATCATCAAGACAGACTCCGAAATAAGCCCATAGGGCAGCACAACAGCACTCAAGATCCGTGTGGTGGAGAATGAATTGATGAAGTATGAGGTCCACATATGAAATGAATCTGAGCCAATAATGTGAAATTCTGAGTAATTTTTAGATTTTTATGTTTGGGTCCGTAGCATTACTATATTTTAAAACAATAAGTGGAGTGGTTGAATAGAGAATTTTACAAATAGTTTAAAATTGACTTATTTATCTTTCGAATTCATTTTAAATAAATTTTAATTGAGTCAATCACGAGTTGAATTTGAATAGTTTGAATTTTTTATAATGCATAGAATTAAGGTCATAGCTTCTTTCCAATCCAAAATCGGACTGAACGGTGCTGTTGGGTTGTGGTGGGCCCAAATAATCCAAATTGTTCAATGTATAGAGCTTGTCGATTACATCATTCCTACAAAAAATCACGTTGATCGGATTTCGATAGCTATTTGATTAGTTTGCATTTGTTTCAACAGTAATTATATTTTTAAAAATAAATTGCAAACACAAATATATACTGATCAAGTGGCTATAGATATTTGATTAATGCGATTTTTTTCATATTTATTATCACAGCCCGAATATACAAGGTCCAGCCCACATGAACAAACCCATAATCAATAAATAAAAACGACGATAAGAAATAATAAAATAATATCTCTCATGCGAATGGATACAATAATGTCATACAGTAAGTGCGTTTTTCCAATTTCATACATCCTAGATACACCAATTAAGTGGAATGGATGCTTTTTAAATAAAACATACAAGGATGTTACATCATATACAAAAGATGTAACCTTTACAAGAATGGCACACGACCTAATAAATTAAACAAATGGCCCAAGGCCTACAGATAAGGGAGCACTCATACTCAACTCCAATACATCCACTGTTTCATTCCATAGTCATGCACGCAACACACCTAAAAAATATTTTCAGCCACGTAGGGTGAGCATAAAGCCCAGTGGAGAATATTTCAAAAATTAAATATGTTCCACTAGCATAAATGATCATGAATGTTATACATATATACAATATGCTCCAATGCTTTTTCAAAATCTATTTGATTTCTCAACAAAAATCATTTCTTTCCAATCATACAAACCTTTCCATTTATTCAAAACATTATTTTTGAAATCAAAACATTTGTTTGATAAAACTCATTTCCAAAATAAGTTCGTAAATCACAGTATCAATTAGCAAATACATTATTTATTTCCAAATCAAGAATCATTATTCTTTAAAAAAAAATAGAAGGACATGGCGGTAAATATAGACACTGGAATCTCTAGACAAGTGTATCAAACTATCATTTCACAGATATTTTGTCCCCAGGAAATCGGAAATCGACACCCATGTAAACGTAGGCTATACAAGCACTACTATGTCCATTTTACAGATATTTCGTCCGCAGAATCAGTATCCATGTATACATGCGGGTTTTTAGACTTTCACCATGGACACACATGCTAATTTAAACATAGCCATACCCCTTACCCAGATTTCACCCGCTATTTACCCGGTTAAACAAAACAATATAAATGTTTTCAATACAATCTTTCCCAAACACTTGATTTTGAGTTCAAAATCCATGACATGCAAAATGATATATATGATTTCATAACTATTCCAGTTTACCTAGTCCACATGTAATTTCTAATACACGACAATGCTATTCTCTACCGATAGCCAAAACAGTTATCTCTAATGCAATAATTAAAAGATAACAAATGAATATACAATTTAGTACTGGAAATAATCCATATTCCACATTTCAAAGAAAACTCCCAAAATCTAATACAATTTTCTAACCAATTTCTTTATGTGGAGAAGTGGTTTAGAAATACTCTTCTGATCCTGGGGGACGCTCGTGATCCTCAGCTAGTCACCTTAAAAGGAATAAACACTCCGGTCGGAGGTGCCGGAATTAGCACTCCAACGGACAAGTTAGTCTATGCACTCAAGATTACTTGTATTCTAAGTTAAGCATAGCAGTTCTCACTCACCTTTTCTTTGACTGTCGTTCCTTTATTTATACTCGTTTCTAGGGCCTCAAGGCCTGGTCTACTTTTCGCTCACAATCTGCTTACTTATTCGGTCCCATAGTTCAATAGTTACTCGGCCTATTTATTATACTCGGCCTCTTAATTGTGCAGGTCAGAGCCGAGTAATGTCTTCCTTCCGGAAATGTATGCTTCCGATTCTGCTCAAAATTCGGCTCCCACAATTGCCTCCCAAACTCCCTGTTGACGGTAGTTAATTGGTGTGTTTGGTTTCAAATTTGAGAAATCAAGAGAAATATAAATTAGGCGGCCTCACCTATCCCAATGTGAATGTCAAAATACACATGCCTTTCAGTCATCATTATTCGTTCTCGCCTCATTCGTGCATCTTTTACATTTATTGTGATTTGAAGCGCCAGTCTCTTCGAATGCATACTTTTTGAATATTAGAACCTCCTGGATTGCCAACCGGCGTTACTCCTCTAACCCGCGTCTTTTGCAACTTCTTTGCCTCTCATAAGTTTTCTTCTCTTCTTTTTGTAATCCTATTTTCCATGTTCATTTTTGATTTAGAATACCCGAATCCTTACTAAAATGGTTAAGCATTTGAAAGACCTCCTTTCCGAGGGTTGTATTTTTGGGTTTCGGAAACATTTTTCTATCCCTGAAGATGTCCATATATCTTTAGTGACGGACAATACCCTTGATATGGAGAGGGAGGACCAAAATACCATCGTTTTTCCTCTCCTATCCATTGCGGAGGGCGGGGTTCGCTTTCCCTTACACCCATTTCTTATGGCCGTCCTTCACTATTGGGTCTAATTCCTTCCCAACCCAATGTGAATTTCTTTCGAATCATAATGGGAATCATAGAACTGAACCGGCGCCTTAGGATCAACCTTGGTATTCCAGCGATTCGGCACTGCTACACTTTAGCCAAATCCTCCAGTCGACTCGGGCGCTACTTTCTTAGGGCTAAGGACACCGACCATCATTTGGTAACCATGCTTGCCAATTCTGGAAAACGAGTTGATGATGTAATGGTCAATGTCCGAGGCAACTGGGAATTTGGCGAGGGCGAAGATCGCCTAGACCCTGTTCCCAAAAATAGGGGTGAACCAGGTTGCCGTGTAACTCCTTGTGTTTATTCATCTTGCTTTTATTCGGCTTTTTCTTCAAGTCTAATCGTTTGTTTTTGCAGGCAATAAGTTGAAGAAGATTCTGACATCGGCTGACGACGAAGTCCTTGCGAAAATTAAGACCGCACTTAAGTATTTTGGCCGTCCAAATGTACAGAAGCAAGGGAGATCCGCCCATATTCTCTTGCGGTACGAGCCTACTTACACTACGTTCTCGGCTGCGGACGATATTCCGATCCCATCCGGCGAACAACACCTTACGGCCCTTATCTTCCCCAACTTTAAGACCCTTAGGCAAATTGGTTTCAAAGCTTCCGATTCGGAACAAGACTTAGAACCAGTGGTCGAGGAAATTGCCGATCCCACGAAAGAGTTTGCTGCGGAGGCCAAAGAAGTCGACGAGGCTCTAAACTTGGAGTTTGAAGCGGTCGGTCTTAACCAACCTAACCCACCGTCCACTTCAGGTTGGGCGGAATTTTCCTTTGGAGATATTTTTATAAATTTGGAAGACCTACCCGGTGATTTTTCTGAAGGTATGGCTAGGGAAAATCTCATGCAGATGGCGCGAAAGAGAAACGCTGAACGAATGGCCGCCCCAAAGAAAGCCGAGGCCGCCCATTCTGTACCTGATCCGAAAGAAAGTTGAGAAAAAACGGCTCAAGTTGTTGTGGCCGAGACGGGAAAGGAAGCTGAACAGCAGATTATAGAAGAATAGCTGATTCCAGAAGAGCGGGGCGAAAAATGTACCGCCGAGGGAGCGACCGGCTCGGGAGATAGCCTTGCTGACAAAAGGCCTCACTTAGAGGAATCGGAGGTGGTTGTTCCTTTTGTTGTTCAACCAAGGATCAAAAACACGCCGATTTCCTCTGAGGCGTCCGCCATGAAGGATCCAGCCGTAGCGTTGAGCTTGGCCACCTCAATCTCGCTATCGGCTGACAAGGACACCTTTCGATCAGAGCCGGATTTGGTAGCTATTGCATTAGCTGCCCAGTCAGCCCTTCTGGTATGATTTGATCTTTTTCTCATTTGGTTCGGTTTGCATACGATATTTCTTGGTATGTGATGCTCCCGACTATTTGTTTTGCAGACGGTTGGAAGGATAGCCGAAGTAGGCCGCCGCCAGCATGATGCCATTGAAAGAATTGGCCGTTTGAAGTTTGAAGCTGAAGGTGAGAAAAGCAGGGCCGAGTTCGAGGCAATGAGAGCCGCAATGGAAAGTGCTCAAGCCAACGCTAAGAAGAAGAGGGCTCGGACTCCTAACCAACTCAGATCCGACGCCGAGGATAAGGTGAACGCGAGCGAGGAATCACTCAATTTAGCCAAGGAGGAGCTTGCCAAGGTGGAGACCGAGTTAGAAGAGTTGAAGAAGGCCAAGGAAAAGGCTGACTCTGAGGCTTCTACAACGTTTGAGGCTGGAAGGAGCGCCGCCTTTAAGGAATACGTAGATGAAGTCCCCAAATTCGAGAATCGGGGATTCAAACATGGGTGGCTCAAAGCCCTTGCTACCGCTGGAGTTACATTGGCCTTGCCAATTTCATACGAGCAAGTGGACGTTGAGCCACTTAAGTCTGATCCCGAGGATTGATCTGGGAGACACTCTAGTTTTATTAAGTATTTTCAATTTCGATGTACACTTTTGTTTAGTGGATTTTTGTTAGTTCAAGGTAATTTTCATGTATAAATTAGCTACTATCTGCGCCCAATTTATTAATGAAAATTTCCTTTTCATTTTACTATTACTTGTATGCAGTTTTTGATATTAATGAAGAGTTTTGCCTTTCACTGCTTTAGGTAAAATGATTATTGTCTGTTGTGCTTTCTAACTATCGATCCGATAGGAAGTAGGATCATAAGATGAGTAGATTGAATATCCCATTACATAGCTGCCGATTGGATAACAATGTAATCTTGGCAATTATATTAACCTTAATTTATCCGAACAAGTAAATCGGATTAGTTCATGGGTGTTGTACTAGTAAATCGATTCATGGAGCGGCTGGGGCATACATGCCGAATAGATTGATGAATCTGCCCTTGCCCCAACTAGTTCATGAACATAAGATACCGAATATCAAGAGCTTATGAAGTACTGATGAATCGATTCATGAAGGGGCTGGGGCACTCAAGTCGAATATATTGATGAATCTGACCTTGCCCCAGCCAATGTATGAACTCTTGGTGTCGAATAGGAGTAGTTCCTGGGTATTGTACTAGTAAATCAATTCATGGAACGGCTGGGGCACTCATGCTGAATAGATTGATGAATCTGCCCTTGCCCCAACTGGTTCATGAACATAAGATACCGAATATCAAGAGCTTATGAAGTACTGATGAATCGATTCATGAAGGGGCTGGGGCACTCAAGCCGAATAGATTGATGAATCTGACATTGCCCCAGCCAATGTATGAACTCTTGGTGTCGAATAGGAGTAGTTCCTGGGTATTGTACTAGTAAATCGATTCATGGAGCGGCTGGGCCACTCATGCTGAATAGATTGATGAATCTGCCCTTGCCCCAGCTAGTTCATGAACATAAGCTACCAAATATCAAGAGCTTGATAGGGCAATTGGGGCATTTGACCGAATCGGCGCCGGGCTGTTCAGGTTTTGGTATTAATGAAATGTTGCCTCGTAGATGTTGCCCTCGTAGGGAATAAATGAGTGAGTACGATGTGAACAAAGGGCCTATTTATATGCTCAATCAGCAACTCAGTCCAACTGTTTGTGGAAAGTTAAACAAGTGCGAATGTCAAGTAGACTTTTCTTCAATAGCAAGAGGAAAGCGCGGACACTAGCTGAGCTGGAAGGAGTTATGAGTCGAACTGGTGAACCGTCGCGCACGGGAAGTAGGACTTCGAGGGATCAGGAGATACACCAATCTCCTCATCGTCGGAGTAGATCGCCCAAGAGGGATAAGCAGCCTCAGGGTAGAGCTCCTCAACCTAGTTCTAGAAGGGAGTCCGATGCGACTCCGCGCCCATTGAGTTTTGCGGTCTTTGTGGGGAATAAACCAAGGACAGAGGCAGACTCGATCGTTCGAGATCCAAATGTAGCAATCAAGTTCGCCCGACAGATTTTTCTATCCGAAGTCCAACAGTCGATGGTAGGTCGGCAGGACTTCGAAGTGTTTCATGAAGGCGTTCCTGGGGCAGTGAGGGGGCTGTACGCAGCTTATGAAATCGGCATGTGTCTTCGCGCTGCTCGGTGCGATATAGAGCAAAGAGATGAATGCATTCGGAAGTTAGAAACTCGTGCGGAGAAGGCCGAGCGCGAGCTAAGGAAAATCAAATCTGCCGAGCCTCAATCAGCTAGTCAACCCAATTCGGTTGTTGAAGAGAGGGTGACTCAACGACTGATTAGTGATGCTATTGCCGATCGAAACACGGCTAGCATGTTCGCGATTGAGACTGCGAGGGGCGCGACCTATGAAAAAGGTTTCCATGACGGCCGAAAGGTCGGTATTCAGAAGACCAAGGAGAAATTCGCCGAAGAGGTTTGCCGATGTGAAAATCGTGGCTTTAAGCGCGGTTAGATCAAGGCATCTCAAGCCACGAAAGCTCTTCGAGCGTCGGGCATTGATTCGGCATTGCCACTCTACCAACGTAATCATTTTCCATTTTTCGCCTTTGAAGTCGAGAAGAGTGAGGATGAGGGCGACGCCGTATAAAAATACTATGTAATTATGTAATTATTGCCTAATTGAATAAAACGTCCTATTTTAAATGTTTCATTGTAATTTGCATTCGGCACACACGTGTTTGCATGTTTTGTGTTTCATTGTATAAACATTGACCGGCCCGAGTCAACTAGGCATTTAATTCCGAACGATTATATGCCGGCTTGTCATGAGCATTCTTCATTAAATATATATTTGGCATACGTGTCACGCACAGTCAATGTGCCGATGAGGCTCCGAATTCGGAGGCTTTTATCGGCCCAAAGGCGTCATGCGCCGATGAGGTTTCGAATTCAAAGGCTTAATCGGCCCAAAGATGTCATGCACCAGAGGGGCTCCGAATCCAAAGACTGTCAGCCTATCTATAATTGCCGTTTAGATAATTAGGCCATTATCGATCGGCGTCCGTCTTTTGGAGTTCAGTGTTAATGAAATCGCCTTGGGGTCGTTGCAAGGATTAGAAATAAATCGCCTCGGACTCTTCGAACCAATAACTTCACTTACTGTGTTCAAACTCGATTTAAAATAATTTTGTTGCGTGGTGTTAGATAAGTGTGAATGTCAAATGGAGTTTTCTTTAACAGCAGAGGAGAAGCTTGAACTTTGGCTAAGCTTGATACTGCAATGAATCGCAGCAGAGAACCCACCCGTGCGAGAGGTAGGGCGTTCAAAGAACGGGAAAAACGTCAGCCTCCAAGTCGTTAAAGCAGATCACCCCGAAGGGAGAAACAGCAACGGGGAAGTTCTCCGTAACCGCGACCGGGAAATAAGGCTGATGTAACGCCACAACCATTGAGTTTTACTATTTCCGTGGGGAATTCCTTTCTTGTCTTGGAGCTTGGCCTTGACGTTGTCTATGGTGTCAGAGCTCTCCACCTCGAGGGTGATTATCTTGCCGTTGTGAACATCGTGGATTCAAGCGCGGTCAGATCAAAGCATTTCAAGCTGCAGATGCTCTCTGAGCAGCGGGCGTTGATTCGGCGCTACCGCTGTACCAATGCGATCACTTCTCCTTTTTCACCTTCGAAGTTGAGAAGGGTGAGGACGAAGGTGACGTCGTATGAAAATAGATATTGTAATGCTCGAACGCATATTGCGTTTTTGTAATTACTGTTTAATCAAATAAAATGTTTTATTTTAAATGTTTGTATCTCATTCTGAATTTTTATATGCTTAATTAAGCATCTTATTTCGAATGTTGGCACGTTTTGTTTTGTTTTGTTCATGCGGTTGTGCCGTCTCAACTTACATGTCCCTGCTTTGATGTGTAAATGCTTTTTCATTCTGGAAGGCGCTCCGAATTCGGAATATTACTCGGCCCTTGAGCGTCGCCCGGTGGGACACTATTTAGTCAATCGAATTTGGAGGCTTTATCGGCCAAAGACATCATGTGCCGATGGGCCTCCGAATCCGGAGTCTGTTTGGCCAATCGTAATATCCACGAAAGGGCCTCCAAATCCGGAGGCTATTTGGCCAATCGTGATATCCACGAAAGGCGCTCCGAATCCGGAGACTTTTTCGGCCCAAAGACGTCATGTGCCGATGAGGTTCCGAATCCGGAGGCTTTTTCAGGCCAAAGACGTCATGCGCCGATGGGGCTCCGAATCCAGAGACTTTTTGGCCAATCGTGATAACTCCGAAAGGCGCTCCGAATCCGGAGGCTTTTATCGGCCCAAAGGTGTCATGCGCCGATGGGGCTCCGAATCCGAAGACTTTTTGGCCAATCATGATATCCACGAAGGGCGCTCCGAATCTGAAGGCTTTTTCGGCCCAAAGACGTCATGCGCCAATGGGGCTCCGAATCCGGAGACTTTTTGGCCAATCGTGATATCCACGAAGGGCGCTCCGAATCCGGAGGCTTTTATCGACCCAAAGATGTCATGCGCCGATGGGGCTCCGAATCCGGAGACTTTTTAGCCAATCGTGATATCCACGAAGGGCGCTCCGAATCCGGAGGCTTTTTCGGCCCAAAGACGTCATGCGTTGATGGGGCTCTGAATCCAGAGGCTTTTTTCGGCCCAAAGACGTCATGCGCTGATGGGGCTCCGAATCCGGAGACTTTTTTGCCAATCGTGATATCCACGAAGGGCGCTCTGAATCCGAAAGTGGTTTAGAAATACTCTTCTGATCCTGGGGAACGCTCGTGATCCTCAGCTAGTCACCTGAAAAGGAATAAACACTCCGGTCGGGGATGCCGGAATTAGCACTTCGACGGACAAGTTAGTCTATGCACTCAAGATTACTTGTATTCTAAGTTAAGCATAGCAGTTCTCACTCACCTTTTCTCTGACTGTGGTTCCTTTGTTTATACTTGTTTCCAAGGCCTCGGGGCCTGGTCCACTTTTCGCTCACAATCTGCTTACTTATTCGGCCCCATAGTTCAATAGTTACTCGGTCTATTTATTATACTCGGCCTCTTAATCGTGCAGGTTAGAGTCGAGTAATGTCTTCTTTCCGGAAGCGTACGCTTCCAATTCTGCTCAAAATTCGACTCCCACACTTTATTTTCCAAAACAAATCATTTTTCGAAAATCCATCCAACACCCAAAACAATATCATTTAGGGTTTTTCACAAATTTGGGCTTTTCCACTTTTGGAAACCCACATGCAATTTTATATACTAAAAATAAATTTAATAGCAAAATTATAACCAAACAACCCCCAATTTAAACAAACCCTCAACGCATAAATCATAATTTCAAAACCAACCCACAACTACACAATATATATATCAAAATAGACCACAAATATGCCACCGAACTCACATCGAGTTTATGAAATATACCATACCTCTAGAAGCGAAGAGGAGACAAGCCGAAAAAACTGTCGGTGATGAAAAGATGATCCGCTCAGATTAAAAATGAAACCCTCGCTGAGCTCTACATCTTGGTTTATGGAACTAGGGTCTAAAAACCACTAAAACTAGATGAAACCCATGGCTAAAGAGCTTGGAAGCTTGGCTATGGCAGACGGGAGAGAGAAATGAGAGAAAATATCTCAAAAAGTGACTTTTTCAGCGCACTAATGATTTATATAGAAGAACCATCACGGCCACGGTCTAAAACCTTACAGGCGCGGACTTGCCAACTCACTAAGTTGCAGGCACGACCTTTCCTATCGTGGGCACAACCTACTAGCATGCCTGGTTGCGAGCGCTACCACTCTTTTGTGGGCGCGACCGCCCTATTCGTGGCCTGACACCGCGGCCCCTTGCGGCCTACACACTCCTCCTATCAACCATCCCACCTGAAGGCCACATTTGGTTATGGCCTGGCCGCAGTCAACCACAAGCGCGACCTCCGCTTCACCAAATAGCGAGTGTGACCGGCTTGACCCAGCAACACTATGTTACTGCTGAACAGCTAGCCTGAAGCCCTCCCACAGTCAAATCTACCCAGAATGGTCCACGTTACTTGGGACCACCCTGTGTCCCACCCAAAAATGAAAATGGGTCAGGTTAAACTGACCTAGCCTACTACAATCTCCCACACTTAGGAAATTTTGTTCCTTAAATTGAAGAAACGCCAAAACCAAAAAGGCCACCCAACCATACTGGAGAACATAACACCAACCGATGCTTAGATCCATTTTGGGATAAGTTCCTGGATTCTAGTCCAATACCTTGCGGCCCCAAAGGCACCCGAACACTAAGAAAAGAGCACGGATGCCTCTTCAACCTACAAAACTCGTTGGGGTCTATGAGACAAGAAACAATAACCATAACAACACTACCACCTGGACTTAAAGACGTCAACCATGCCTCCATCACCAACAATACCCAATACTACCACCGAGTGCTCAACACTCGAATACAGAGGACAAGAAATCCACTCGCACACAAAGCTCTTGGTCAATCTCACAAAAGAGAAGCCCCAACACACAACACGATCACGGGACAACAAATACAACATAACAACCCCGACAATTCTAAGTTCATTGCAAAATAAACATATAACACATAACTAGCTACTCAGGCTAGATCACAATATAACTTCACAATACAAGATAAAATACAACCCATTCAAGTTTAATAAAAAATTTCTTTCTCTATTTTCCTCAAAACACAAAAGTTGCTCAACCTCATACCACCCATAACCAAAATATGTTTTTGACCTTTCAAAACAAAATTGAAAGATTTAAAAAAAAAAAAAAAAAAAAAAACCATTTTTCGAAAACCATAAGTGTTATTCATAACACAAACTCCCATTATTTTCAAAATTTATTAGATTAAGCTTTTTATTAAACTGAAAACTTACATTTCTGATTAAAATCGAAACAATTCTAGTTCAAGAAGACCATCCAAGGCCACAACACCAAAAATAAATTTGTTTTTCCTGAAAATCATTTTCTCGGTATTCCTTCGGTGAACCATAATGGCCACCCAACACCCATCACACCCATAGTGATGCCACAACACCAACACAAAATTTCTACGATAATAATCCCTAGAAATCTTCCAAAGTGCCAAAATACAATAAAACACAGAAAATAAATTTCATAACCACCAATCACATAATGGCGCAAAGTGCTTACAAAACCAAAGTTCCCACCTGTAACGCCAATCCGATTACCACAACTCACACCAACTTTCTGTATGACATAAACCGAGGTGCCGACTCCAAATTTACTACTCACTCCCAAAACATCTCTATACAGAGATAAACACACAACTTGGGATACTCAACAAGAGCACCCATCATCAAGACACTCACATGTTACAATCAACGCGACCAACTATTCAAACAAGCACGTCAAGACTCCATTCAACCCACATAACATCTACTACATAACATGTAACACATAATCGAGCTAAGTCTACAAAGATTAGGGGTGCAACTCGGGCGGGCTCAACCCGAGCAACCCGAGCCCAGCCCGAGTTTTTTAGGGCTTGGCAACTATATCTTGTAACTGACTGCCCGGGCAAGTATTTTTGATGTTCGAATTGTAATTGGCCCCTGTAAGCAATGGCCAACCCGAGCAACCTGAACCCGAATTAAATTTAATATATTATATATAATATATATATATAATTTAATAAATTATATAATATATATAAATTAAGTAAAAGAGTTAGTCTTAATTTTTATTTTTTATTTTTTGGTGACCAGAAAATAATTTTGAATAATTCTCAATTCTTTGTTAATTATCAATTCTACCTACAGGTTTCAAAACAAATCTACCTACAAGTTTCTGGGCAATTCGGGCTAACCCGAGTTCAAAATACAAAGCTTGGGCCGGGCTTGGGCAGCAAAGCTCGGGTTCATGTTCGGGCTTGGGCGGGCTTGGGCACTACTCTGGGCAATTTGGGTCGGACTTGGGCAGACCCCCAACCCGACTGAACCCGCCCGAGTTGCACCCCTAACAAAGATAGTTAGTTGTTCCAGTGCTCCCTTAGAATTCCTATTAGAAACAACGTCGACCAAGCGCATTTCCAATAAGACGTCCAAGTTGGTTAACTAGACCCAAAATAATATCTATGAGTCTCAACTCCATGCCCACATAAGATACAACACATAATCACGTTATCACTTAGCACACAACATGCAAATGTTCTCACCGAGCATGATAAACCCATTATGGCTAACCACTTTCCGCGAGCTTAAGGTTTCCAAACCCAGTTAGCTCTGATACCAAGTTGTCACTCCTCGGATTTACAAGGTCTAGCCCACGTGAATAAAACCATAATTGATAAATAAAAACGACGATAAGATATAATAAAATAACATCTCTCATGCGAATGAAAACAATAACTGATGCGTCGTTTTACACACCAAGAATAAATACTAAACTGTACCAAATTCTTTAGAATAATAGTAAGTCCATGTATCGATCCACATGGACAAATGTTAAATTAAACTAATTTAATTGTTAAAATTCCTAAATGAATTTTGATCAAAGAGATGATTGTTCATAAACTAATGATAATTAAAATAAATGAAGAGATTAAACTAGCTATTAAAAGTAAAGATAAAGTTATGGTTTTGGAAAAAAACCTAGGGTAATGAATTCACCAATAATTACATAAATAAGGTCTTAATTTGAAAATCAATTATATTACGGTTTGAACTAAATAACACTTCACAACTACAAGTCCGAAGTATTGATCAAGAGAATTATCACGTTCAATGTAAAGGCACGAACCATCTCAAGTAGCACGAGTCGTTCGCTCTAAACTAGCGTAGCAATATGACATGTCCCTTGTAGTATGACTCGTCTCATACCTTGAATATGAAAGCAAAGAAAACCATTACTGGAAAGCATTCAACAATCACAGAAAATAGAATACTTGAAAGAAATAATATACCATACAACTTGTTCAAACAATTACATAATCAAAACAAAAAAGAAAACCCTATTTACTTGGCTAGGGTTTCATCAAAACCCTAGAAATAGAAGAACTAGCCACTCATGGAGGAGTGGGAAGAGGTAGAGGAAGAGAGCACCACCATGGAAGATTTTCTTGAAGCTTAGAATACTTCCCTTCAAACCCTAGCCCCTCCTCTCTTTTGAAATATTTTGGAACCCCCGAGCAGCCTATTTTTCTTCTTTTTATTCTCAGCAGAATGAGCTCAAAATTTTGGGCACGTGTTACTAGGTGAGCCGCTTGAGCACCCACAATTTCTGCTCTAGCGGTGGTGAGCCGCACGTGCAATGAAGTGGTAGGCCGAGAATTTTCACTACTTGCGCGGAAAATCTACTTTTGTGCCACTTTTCGCCTAAATTTGCGTGTTACTTGCCAAATCTATACAAGTACACAAAACACATCACCTTTGCCAAATAAACAAAATTCAAAGACTATAAATGTAACTTAAACGGCGTCAATGTGGTACCTTTCGGCCTACATCAACAGTGTCATACAGTAAATGCGTTCTTCTGATTTCATACTTCCTAGATACATCTAAGTAGAATGGATGCTTTTTAAATAAAACATACAAGGATGTTATACAAAATATTGTAGTGCCCGAAGGCTTACATCATATACAAAGGGTGTAACCCTTACAGGAATGGCACATAGCCTAATAAATTAAACAAATGGCCCAAGGCCTATAGATAAGGGAGTACTCATACTCATCTCTAATATATCCACTATTTCATTCCATAGCCATACACGCAATACACCTGAAAAACATTTTTAGCCACGTAGGGTGAGCATAAAGCCCAATAGAGAATATTTCAAAAACTAAATATGCTTCACTAGCGTAAATGATCATAAATGCTACACATATATACAATATGCTCCAATGTTTTTTCAAAATCCATTTGATTTCTCAACAAAAATCCTTTCTTTCCAATCATCTAAACCTTTCCATTGATTCAAAATGTTATTTCCGAAATAAAAACATCTGTTTGATAAAACTCATTTCCAAAACAAGTCCATAAATCATAATATCAATTAGCAAATACATTGCTAAACCAAAAGCAAATACGTTGCTAAACATTTCTTATTTCCAAAAACAGAAAGACATGGTGGTAAATATAGACACTGGAATCTCTAGGCAAGTGTACCGAACTACCATGTCATGGATATTTCGTCTGCAAGAATCTGGAAATTAGCACCCATGTAAATGTAGGCTATATAAGCACTACTATTGCCATTTTACGGATATTTCATTCACGAGATCGACACCCATGTATACATGTGGATTTTTGGACTTTCACCATGGACATACATGCCAACTTAATTTAAACATAACCACACCCCCTACCCAGATTTCACCCGGTATTTATCTCGTTGAACAAAGCAATATAAATGTTTTCAATACATTCTTTCCAAAACACACGGTTTTGAGTTCAGAATCCATGACATGCATCAGATATTTATGATTTCATAAATATTATAGTTTACTTAGTCCACATGCAATTTTTAACACACGGCAATACTATCCTTCGCCGATAACCAAAACAATTATCTCTAATGCAATAATTAAAAGATAACAAATGAATATACTATTCAATACTAGAAATAATCCATATTCCACATTTCAAAGAGAACTCCCAAAATCTTATACAATTTTTGAACCAATTCCTCTATTTTCCAAAATAAACTTTTTCTGAAAATCCATCCAACACCCAAAATAATATCATTTAAGGTTTTTCACAAATTGGGGGTTTTTTTACTTTTAAAAATCCACATGCAATTTTATATACTAAAAATATATTTAATAGCAAAATTATAACCAAACAACTCCCAATTTGAACAAACTCTCAACCCACAAATCATAATTTCAAAACCAACCCATAACTACAAAATCTATATATCAAAAGACACCACAAATATACTATCGAACTCACATCGAGTTTAAGAAATAGACCCTACCTCTCGATGGGAAGAGGAGACAAGCCAGAAAAACCACCAGTGACAAAAAGACGATCCACTCAGATTAAAATGAAGCCAAGGTTTCAAAAAGTGGTGTTACGTAACGATTGCGGTGGTAAGCGTTACTTGTTATACCCATTTTTGTAGTGTGACAGAAATTCACATTTGTAACGGCCATTTCAGTGTTTTGTAACGGCCGTAGCGGCCCATTACACACCGTTACAGTATTATGAATAACTTTCTTTTTTCTTTTTTTCTTTTTTCTTTTTTTAAAAAAAAAATCTTACAAAAAAGGAATGAATACTCAAGGGATCTAAACCTAAAAAAAAAACCTTGTATGAAATTTTTTTATTTATAACTTATTTTTTAATTTTTATTTTATTATATTAGCATATAAAATAAAAATATATATAAACAGTGGCTTTATTTACTTTTATAATCATTTGATTTAATATTTAATTGTAAATATTTTTCATTTTCTTACTATAATTTGTTTTCTAAAAAATGTCTTTAAAAAAAATAGCTCAAAAATAATTTTTGCTTATGGCACAATTTTTATTTTTATAATCATTTCATCTAATACTTAATTGTAAATAATTTTATTCAGTTAGTTGTAAAGTTGTTAAAAAAAAATGTCTTTTAAAAAAAATCATTAGGTCAATTTTTTTATTTATTTTTTATGGCATAATTATTTATTTATTTATTTATAATAATCTCATTTAATAATTGTAAATATTTTTAATTTAGGTAGTTCAGGTATTGGTCAAAAACAATTTTATAGACATTTAAAATCAATTATTCTTAAAGTCATTAACTATTGAAATAAAATATAAAAAAACTCATGTTATAGTGATTTAAAAATATGAAATATATTGGATCATACTTAAAAACTAACAAAAATTGATCAAAATCTTTTTTAAACCCTAATAAATGTGATTTTGAAAAGGAAAAAAAAAACTTATCACTATATTTCAAATTGTGTGAAAAATTAAAGCAATTCACAATTTTGGTTACCGCAACTGTTACACTATGGCCTTTACACCCCGCAACCGTTAATGTGCCACTGCAACTGTTACAGTGACCACGACTGCTTTGCAAACCTTGAATGAAGCCCTCACTGAACTCTACATCTTGGTATATGGAACTAGGGTCTAGAAACCACTCAAACTAGATGAAACCCATGGTTGAAGAGCTTGGAAGCTCGGCCATGGTAGACGGGAGAGAGAAATGAGAAAATATCTCAAAAAGTGACTTTTTCAGTGCACTGACGACTTATATAGACGAACCATTGTAGTCGCAGTCTAAATCCTTACGGGTGTGGACCTACCAACTCACCAGGTTGCGGGTGCGACCTTTCCTACCGTGAGTGCGACTGGTCAGAATGCTTGGTCGCAGGTGCCACCACTCTTTCACAGGCATGACCGCCCTATTCGTGGTCTGACACCGCAGCCCCTCGTGGCCCATGCACTCCTCCCTTTAGCCATTCGACTTGAGTGCCACATTTGGTCGTGGCTAATAGCAGGCGCGGCCTCCACTCCACCAAATCGTGGGTGCGACCCACATGGTAGCGAGCGTGACCTGCCGAACCAGTAACACTAAGTTACTGCCCAGTAGCCAGCCTGAAGCCCTCCTACAGTCAAATCTACCTAGAATAGTCCACGTCACTTGGGACAACCTTGTGTCCCATTCAAAAATGAAAATGGGTCGGGTTAAACTGACTCGACCCACTACAATTATTAAAGCTTGTCATTATCCTTTCAAAATTTCAAACCATAAGAACGTTAACTAGTAATTTGCTTTGATAAATGGACAATTCCTAATGTCAAACTAGAAACAATTTATAAAATCATATTATTTGATTTCAAAAGCAAACATATCATAAAAAGAAAAGAAAAGACAATAACTTTGGAACATAATGATGAAATAATTAAGTTATTTCAAAATAGAGATTTTGCACCATACTTTAAAAAATATTAGTATATTCGTATAGGGTTGGTTCAAGTGGCCTTTAAACCTTAGGTATGATTCTATCTTTAGGAGATTAACTTCCATACGTAAATCAGCTATGCGAACTAGTTTAGTTGATTGAGGCGATGATTGCATGTGATTCGTTAATTCATTCATGCTGTAATTGTCTACTAGTAGAAATTATTCGGTTTTAGCTTTATGTGCTTCAGAATAGCAAACTTCAAGCATTTTAAGTTTCATTTCTAGGTCTTAGATTTTAGGGTCTTGTTATGGTGTGCAACTTACACCTTACACCTTACACCTTACACTTACACCTTATACTTAAAATTACACCTTATACTTACACTTTTTTTGAGGTTGCATATGGTGTGCAACCCACTTACACCTTACACTTACACCTTACACTTACACTTTTTATGAGGTTGCATATAGTGTGCAACCGTAAGTGGGTTGCATACTTAAGAAAAGTTCTAGATTTTATCTACTAAATCAATTGAAGATTTTTGATTGTCTGTTAAGACATTAATACTCGGGCCTTCAATATTGAGACCATTCATTTCTACTATTGCTTTCCAATAGTTGTTTTCTAGTACAGAACAATGATTAATATGGGAGTAGGCACATTTTGGTTGCTCATCATTTGATGATGATTCAGTATCTGAATATTATTCTGCTAAGTCATTATCACTCTTAGATATTATTTCAGATTTAGATGAATAAAGCATTATTTTATATAATTGCTACTTCAAGCCCTCATCAATGTTAAGTTCTTTTAGTTTCTATTTAGTTCTGCATTTATTGGTATAATGTCCAATTTTGCCACACTTATAGCACTTAAGTGGAGTGAATAATTTCACTTGTAATATTCTTGTCTTGGTGGTTTGGCTGAGTGGGTTCAATTATGCTATCATACTGTTTTTGTCCTTAGCCAACGATCTTTTCCTTTTCTTTTCTTTTCCTGTCTTGTTCAGTTTTTTCAATAATAATCGAGGTAAGAGTGTCCCAAATATCTCCAAGAGTGGCTCCCTCCTCTGGATCTTGAAATTCTACTGCTAATGCTGAAAATACATTGTCTTCTTCATCCTGGCTAGTTGCAAATTTCATGGAGACATCGTCTCTGGATTCTAAGTTAATAGACTAGAAGAATTGCTCCTTCATAAAATCCATACTCTTAACCATTAATTCAGTTTAAGATATATCAAGGTGTTGTTTCTTGTGTACAAATTGAATTTGGATAAATGGATTTTTTGATGCTGGTAGCAGAGGTGTGTTTTTAGGAGCTAAGTCCCAACAAGCCTTGGTATTAGGTTGAATTTGCTGAATTAATTCCGATTGTTTTGGGTCTATACCCTTGGTCCACCATTTATAAAAGAAAACTCTTTTCAAATGGAGAATTTTATTTTGGTAATCACATTTATAATCTCACCTCCAAATCCATGGGATACTGAAATTGACCATAAAGGTTACAAAGGATTTGGACATAGAGATGGAAGTATTGCCAGGTGTGCGTGCATATGCTGCTTGCCACCAATTAAATTCTCATCGGATTGGTCCTGGTAAAAAAATCAAGGGAATGACCCAATTTATACCGTTTGGTATACCTGTTTGTAGATTGTCTTGGCAAACTTTAAGAAATCAAGAATGATTACAGATTGAATTCTGGTAATATAATGCTTTTGAAAAAGCATCAACATAGTCAAATAACTATATTTCTGGTCATGTTGGCCAATACTGAGAATTCTGGTGGTATGAAAATGAATACCCCATTTGGCAATTGGCATAATATTTTTGATAATAACCTTACTAAACTTAATTGGGGTATTAGTTCTGTTTTTTTTTGGGTAAGTAATTAGTTCTGTTTTCATCAAGAAGATGATGGGTAAATTCTACTACTGCAGTATCTTTGAGAATATTCTTATAGATATACCTATACTCATCAAATTGAGGGGGAAATTGTTGTGTCTTCAAATAACGACTCTTGATTTCTCAAGGATCTGCCATCCATTTGACATTCCCTCCCTTCAACTTTCATCAACTATCCCATTTTCCCCAAACCCTAACCCAATCACCCCTAACCCTAACCCCAATAGCAACCATAACAGACCGTGTTAGTAACCTTAGCATTTGACGCACTTGTCGTGTCAGCTTCACTCTCAAATGTCGCTTCCTCATTCTTCTTCTTCTTCTTCTTCTTCTTCTTCGCCACAGTTTGTTCCTCCATTTTCTTTGTCAGCTCCATCATCCATTTCAGCGCCTCTGGACCAAAGGGTGGTGGAATGGCCATTGGAGTTCTTGCTCACCACCTAACCCCTCCTCTTCCACCCACCTCCTTCTTATCTCTCAACCCTCCATCTTTTCTCCACCAGTTTGGCGGCTTGGCTCAAAATGCAGCCAATGCCCCTGACTTTGTCACCCGTGCCACCACATCATAGATAGCGTTCTTGTTTCTTTGACTAGTTTGCCTTTATATATATGTGTGTATATATATATATATATTGTATTTGAATTTGTATAGGTTTTATTGTTTAATTGTATATGTATATAATCCAAGCATGATGCATTTTCAATTTGAGAAAATTTGAAATTGAATAGCAATCTTGGATGGTTTTACCAAGGAGAAAAATCATTCAAATATTTTTTAGATATGAAGTTACAATTACTGGATTGATGAGAAGGGTATTCGCGAAGTGGAAAAACTTACCAACTAACTTGTACGCCTGATATAATATAATATAGGGGAAATTAACTAAAAAAAATCCTAGAGTTTGCTCTTATAACAAATTAAGTTCTGAATTTTAAATTTTATCAATTTAAATTTTAAAGTTTTAATTTGATTTCAATCGAAATCATTTTCCCATTTCCGTTAGTTAAAATCGATGAAAAAAAGTAATATTTTAGTTATTAAACTTAATAAAAATGATATTTTAGACATTTTATGTATTTCTACATTGAGTTTAATGATTAAAATACTCTTTTTATGTTGATCTTACTTAACAAAAACTAGCTAATAATTTAGATTGAAAATAAATCAAAAAATTGAGGTTTAAATTAACAAAATTGAAAATTGTTTATTTTATTGTAAGTCTCAAATCTTGGGATTTTTTTTTTTTTTTTTTGCCCTTATGATATAATAGAATAGATAGATAGATAATTGGATAAATAGATAGAATAGATGTTGAGGAACTATTCATATGAAAACACTCACACATGTATACATATAGTATATATGAAACTATTTATAGTTTCCATGAGTGTTTGTTTGTATGGACTAGATAAAAGGGGATTGGAATGCAATGGACAATTTGTCTTGAGATAAATAGTCTATGGGATTATTTCGTTGAGAATGAATTGTATTTGACTATTAGTCCAACCTTCACTTTTCAAACCAAATGATGAAATCTTTTGGACATGGAGTCCAATTTCATGTCTCAATCCTATGAAACAAACGTCTACTCTAATTTTTGTTAAGTATGTGTACAATGAGTGGGATTGTCTAAGTGGTATTTGTGTTGTTTGTTGTTTGAAATATATAGGTGAGACATCCTATGCAAGGAACTCAAGGAATGGCATCCATAAGGTCATTTGGTTCGGGCCATCCATCGGGACAAGGTGGAATTGCTGTAGCTCATCATCAGAGACCATCTGTTAGACCACAAACTGCACCAAATAACCAGTCCTCTACTTCACAAGTCAGTACTGAGTTTTGAAAATTAAGTTCTTAATTCTTTTTGTTGTGTACTAAATCCCTAGAACTTCAATGATGATAACAAACTATATGGATTGTTCTATAATTTAATGGGAGGCGCATAATTTAGGGCAAGTATGGGTAGAAAATTATCGGCTAGGACTTTTGAATTGTTGCAGAAATGCCCCGCTAAGTCAATGTTCTTTCTTTTGAAGATTGTGAAGGAAAATATAGTAGCTATGTAAAAATTGCACAGAGTGTTCAATGTACTTGAAATTTTATGAATTATTAAAGACCTATTTCAATAGTTATCTAGATGAGCTTTGTGCTATTAAATTTAAAGATTAAAGCACAAGATGCTTTGATATAGTTGAAGGGCATATTATAATCTTTTTGGCATTTAACAAAGCTATTAGATGATCTCCATGTGCCCATACTAAAGATTTCTGGTTTCTATTATTAAATCTATTCTATGCAATTATATATATAATCCCCCTTTTTGCAGAATTTCAAGGACATGGCTTGGTAAGAGTTTCAACAATTGGATCTCCAAGACTTATTAAAACATAAGAAAATAATTTAGACTAGGTGAAACATAAGTAAGTGAAGAGAGATTTATAAATAAATGTCTCTAATTTTTATGTATTCATTTATATATATTGGATAAATCACAAATATACTTCTAAGGTTTACTTAAAATATAGATTGCCCCTATAGTTTGAAAATTACAAATATTCTATTGCCAGAATTTTTTATTTGACAAAATTAACTAAAAAAAAAAATTCTAACTACTCTTATATACAATAATAAAATTACCTGAATTATTAATTGAAATAAGTTTTTGACATCATTAAAAACTATTAATTGATTAGATGATTTATTAACAAAATAAGCTATTTATTATGAAATTAAAATTTTCAAAGAACATGATATAATTTTCAGAACCACTAGGGAAATTTATATTTTAAGTAAATCTTAGAATATGTATTTATAATTTTTTTCGGGTACATATTCGTTGTTGTCATTGACTTAAGTATCGGTGTCATGTATATGACATTTCCTCCATCCCAAAATATTAGTCCCTTATTCTATTTTTTATTGTCTTAAAATATTAGTCAATTTTAAAATATTAGGATTAAAATAACACAAATTTCCTATTTTGTCCTTCTTTCAAATTCATTAACAACTCAAAAAATACAATTTTGACAATTGATATTTGAAAAAAAGTGTACTATCAAAGGGTAATTTTGAAAAGTTAATATTTTTAGAGAGCTGCTATTAGCACCTACCTAATTTCTTTGAACCTCCCATTTCTTTGAATCCCCACCTTAAACTCTAAATTTTAATAAGATTTCTTTGAACACTCCACTTAATACCAATTTTACCCATATTCATAATATCATCACACTCAAATGCACACCACCTAATTTTGCACACCCTCTCTTTTTCTTCTCTCAGTAAACAATGAACGACTGAGAACAACAAATGATTGAGAGACGAATCGATTGTTCCTCTCTACTCCTTCTTTCATAAATGATGGTCGCTTTCTCCTAATCACTGTGAATGATGGTATCTCAGTAAAAAATTTTGTTAGAAATCTCTTCGACGGTCTCTTTCTTCTTCTCTCAAGTAACTACCAACTCCCCATTACATACATATATATATTTGTTTATTTCGGGCAAAACCCATGATACAGGGGATTTTAGATGGAAAAACTCTTATAAAAACTAGAAATAAGAGAAAAATCCTACAAAATGGAACCGTTCGACATTTTAGTGCCGAAAAAAATGTTTATGTTCAGTACTACATTATTGAACTAAATGTTTAAGTTCAACACTGTATTACTGAACAGAACCTTAACAGTCGGCAAACTAGTACTGAACCAAAAATGACCGTAAATATAAGATAAACTTACTCATACAACGCCAACCTCATCAAAGTTGTTGTAATCGTCCTCCATTACTTTATAAGTATCAACGAATAGTGAAAACGACCACAAATGTAGAAACTCAGAGTCTGTAATAGGATTGTTTGCAACATTAACTAATTTGGAACACCAAACACATTTGAAATGACTGAACAAAACATTAATTGATTAGGTGGTTTCAAATGTTTTTCATTAAAAAGATGAACAAGCGGGTTTAGAATGGTGATAAAGAAAAACACGATTATGGTTTAGATTGGTAAGGAATATGTATAGATGGGGATAGATGTGGGTATACAATATTGTAGATTGTCATTCTAATTGTTTTCATTTGGTGGGTGGGTGTTTCATTAAAAGTTGTTCTTTAATATAATTTTACTTCAGGGTATAATTATAATAATAAAAAAAGGTGAGAATTGCGGGGTCCAAAGAAATTATGTACGTGCTAATAGCAGCAATCTATTTTTAAAGTGTAATAATTGTACTACAAAAAAATGGAATTCTCCAAAAGAGACTAATATTTTGGAACAGAGGGAATACTTGGGATCTAGGCATTGGGGACACATTTGAGCATACAACTCAGGAGGTTGGGATATTCCATGAGAATATTTGAGCAGCTACAAGTTTTCTATCAAATAAGATCCAAGTTAAATATGAAATTCTTTTTTTTAAAAAAAACTTAACGTTGAAATTGACGCAAAATTAACATTTTACTCTGTTTAACAGTATAATGTTACTTTATTTCACTTGATTTCGAGAGAGAACTTCGATTTCTAAGGATTCCATTGATAAGCAACTGAATCTTTGTGATAAATAGGGTTTAAACAACACAGAGAGAGAGAGAGAGAGAGAGAGAGAGAGAGAGTATTTGCGAGTGAATCGGTTCAATTTGAGAGTTGAGATTCTCAGATTTGAAAAAGGAAGTGCGTGAGATAACACGCATTTGAAGACGTTTATAAACGCCTCCTATTCATAAAACGGTGCCGTTTTAATTAAAGAAAAATAAGACGTTTATAAAACGTCGTTAAATATTAGAAACAGTGGAGCTTTAAAAAACGCCATTAAAAAAGCGCCACCTAACCCCATATTTCCTGTAGTGGTTCTTTCATTACAAGTGCATAGACAAATCAACAATAATTAACAAACAACAATTCAAATCAACAATAATTAAACAACGAATCAATAATATAACGGTTGCGGCGTAGACCCCGTTCTTTTCCATGTTCTTAGATCCAAAATTTCATATCTTTAATCATTGTTTATATCCTTTGCATCTTGTTGTTAGTTGAGTTTGGTTGTTGGAAGTTATTGGTTGCATTTGAAACTGGTTGAGAGTTGGTTTTTCAAAGGAGTTGCGGTCAATTTCATTTCTTGTTCAGTCGAGCAGTGCTTTGTTTGCTCAAGTGGTCTTTGAGATCTTCCAGTATTTTTGCAAGTCTGTAAAACTTCTGAGAGTAGCGTAATCTTTGCTCGAGCGGTCTTTCGCAAGTCTGAACTTCTAGGAGGGGGTCATTATGTGCTCAAGTGGTGTCACTTATTGTGTTTGACGCTCGAGTGGTGGTTTGGTCACTCGAGCAGTCTATGCGTATATCAGATCGGGGGAAAGTCTTTTTCAGTCACTTTTTCATCTCTATCTCTCTCTAAAACACTTCTAAACCTAATTTCTTCACTCTCTCCCTCTGGTTCTTGCCTAAGTACCTCAAATACATCCAAATCCGTTGATTTCTCCACCATAGTTCCTTGGAGAAAAATGTAAAGCTCATTGAAAGCTTTGTTTCGGAGAAGATTTTGTTTTGGGCTTTGTCAAACTTTTACTCTTGCTCTCTTCCTCTTCTATTTTTGAGGTAGGGTTTTCTTTAACCTTTGTATGATTCTTAGCTTGGTTATTTGTTCTTTAAAAAGGTTTAGTGATTTGGGGACTTTGGGTTTAAATCTAGGGTTTGATTTTGAAATGTAAAATTTTTCAAAAGGAATCTTGAGAAAGGTGGTGGGTGTGTAAATATTGTTGGGTTGTGTTGAAATGTTGGAAATTCCTTCCTTTAAAGTGATCTTTGACAGTAAAGGATGTTTTATTGGAAAATCATTGATGTTTGATTTATGAAAGAAAGGAAAAGGTGTTGTGTTTGAAAAGATAAGATAAATGTATTTGTTGATAATGAGAGTGGAATTGGATATATATATACATATATATATTCGCTCCCATTTTTGAAATTTATGAGATCATATATGTTTTTGGAAAATTGTCTACTGAGTAGAGATATCTATTTTGGGCTATTGGTGGAGGATAGCTTGATTATTGTAGAAATTGCATGAGGATTAGGTTAATTGAAACTAATTACTCATACATCTTGCCTTGAGCATCGTTCCATACTTAAACATTGCAAATGTATTGTTTTGAGAAAAATTGGTGTACATCTTGGTGAATCTGGTTAGGGCTTGTGGTTGTGGTTTATTATGTTAGCTTGTGTATCCTTGGTGAAAGTCTTAAAACTCGTGCGGTTAGGTTCCATTCCTTCCAGTTAGTACCGGTAAAATGGCTTTGGTGGTACTTGTATAGCCTACTAGCAGACATGTACCTAGATATTTCCAGTATTTTGTATCCATTGCCCTGTTTTCTGATTTAAAAAGTATTATTTTAAGAATTGATATGCATATAATATAAACATTGCATTGTTTTAAAAGAGATAGCATAATGTTTGGTAAATGATATGCACATGCATTCACCTTATGACTTTGTTAAGCTTCATACATTTTGTTCAAGTATGTTAACGCCTTAGCTCACCCTATATAGAAAATAACTTTCAGGTGCTGATGACATGCCTCCACCAAAGACATAGCTTGGAAGGACTTGAAGCCGAGAGCTTCTTTTGTTTCTTTTTGTGTAATTATTTTATGCAAGGCTTGGACTTTTTATGTATTGAGTTTAACTCACTTTTGTTGTACCCAAGCAATGACTTGGAAAGAGTAGCCATTAGGGCATAAACTTATTTGTACTTCCTTTTATTACCATTCATTTACACATGTTAAATGCTACAGATTCAAGATCTAGGATTTATGAATGTATATATGCACATGTCATCTTTTGTACGCTGAAATAGAATCAATGAAAGGTTAATATCATGTAAATTTCTGTTTTTCCATTGATTATTATGAGATACATTATTGTTATTATTTTGGGGTGTTATAACTTAGTATCAAAATAATTGGGCTTAAATACTTTGGGATCGTGAGATGTGGTTTTTAACACAATGGGTTTATTATCTCGCTAGATAATATGAAAAATAGACATGGTATGCTATGAGATAACATGTTTACATGATTAGATGAGTATGGGATTTACTTTCTAAGATATTGATTGGGTCTACGAGTATCTAGAAGTCCTATTAGAAGAGCACTTGATCACTACTTATTTTAATTGGAACTCTGGCAATGTCGTGAAACAATTATTATCTAGAAATGAAGTTTGTTCGTAATTATGTGACTCGGTGCTTATGTGGAATGAATTAATTATTGTCCATTGTATTAAGATGTGAGTGAACTAGTTTCGACACATTTATAAATGTGCTAAACTATTGTGTTACCTTCATTAGAATGTCAGGATGAGGACGTGGTGGTAATGGCGTGATAGGCCTAGGCGGCAGGAGGTGCCAATATCGGATGAAATTTCGGCGCATGAATAGGGGGTTGCTCAGGCCGACGTGATCAAGCCAGCAAGTCAACAAGCCATAGGCACCTTAGTCCACAAAATGACAGGAGCATTGTTGGAATCCATGGACATTCTCAGGGCTAAGAATCAAGTCCAGGCCCATGTTACAGAAATAGGGCCATATTTTCTGAAGAGGGAGTTTTTTCAGTCGAATTCGAATGAGTTTGTTAGGGATCCGAATGAGCCACTGAAAGCCGACAAGTGGTTTGAATATATGGTGAAAACGTTCAAGATACTTGGCATTGGGGACGATGAGTTGAGAGTGACCTTGGCATCTTTCCAACTGAAAAGGAGATATGGGTCAATGGTAAAAGTATGTGCGAGGGCATATTGGGGTGACTTGGGAGGCTTTTGACCTGAGCTGATTGGGTAGGCTGATGGCTCTATATCTGTCTCAAACCAGACACACCAGGTATGCCACTTGCCTGAGGGCAAAACCTCCTCAAGTGTCCTAACTACCCACAATGATAACAGGTAGCAGTTGCCCTCTTCCCTGCATCTGGCTTTGTGAACGAGCCCTCGACGGTGTAGACTATTACCCTCCTCCTCTCTATGGGCAAACTAGAGACTTGTGACCCAGCTAGCCACACTTAAAACAAGTGATTCCACCTTAGCTTCCTCTCCCTGAACCAGAACTCGGTACAAGGAAAGTGGATATGAACTATGCTACATGGGACTACTGTGGGGTAGAACCCATCTGCCTCTTATTGTCCCGTGTCTCCCCAGAACTTCCTAACTCCTCTGCTTGGAGCTCTTTATCCTCTCTTTCTCCGCCTGAATCATAGTCTTTAAGTGAGCCACCGCCTCCACAAGACGACCGTAATCCTTAACCATACATCCAGCCACCATGAATAGGAGCCCGGTACTCAACCACTTCTCAAACTCCACATAATGGTGTTCCTCAAACGCCACCAACTCCGGTACAAACCTAGAGAGGCTAGTAAAAGCTGCCTCAAACTCAACTATAGATGTGTTCAGTTGCTTGAGCTTTACGAACTGATCCCTAAACTTCTCGCAAGTAGTGAGAGGCAAGAACTTGTCCTAGAAGGCATTGACAAAGGCCTCCTAAGTCACCCAAATGCGCCCACGGGCATACTTTCACCACTGACTCATATCTTCCTTCAACTGAAAGAATGCCAAGGTCACTTTCAAGCCGTCGTCCTCGATGCCCAATATCTTAAACGTCTTCATCATTTGCTTTAGCCACTCATACGCCTTCAGTGGCTCTTTAGGATCCCCCAAAAACTCATCCGGATCGACCGGCAGAACTCCATTTTCAAAAAAGATGGCCCTGTCTTAGCAACATGGGTCTGGACTTGATTCTCAACCCTAAGAATATCCATGGACTCCCGTAAAGTGCCTATAGCTTGCTGACCTGTTGGCTTGGCCACGTTGGCCAAACCAACTCTTTCCTCTTGCGCTGAAATTTCATTCGGTAATGACATCTCTTGCCATCTGGGCCTATCACGCCTACCACGACCACGTCCACGTCCTAACATCCTAATAAAGGTAACACAACAGATTAGCACATTCACAAATGTGCCGAAACTAATTCACTCACATTCTAATGCAGTGGACAACAGTTAATTCACTCCACTTAAGCACTTAATCACATAAACACAAATGAATTTCCTTTCTAGACAGTGACCGTCCTGCGATATTGCCAGAGTTATAGTTAGAAATAGCAGTGATCAAGTGCTCTTCTAATAGGACTTCTAGAAACTCGTAGACCCAATCAATATCTAAAAAATTAAATCCCATATCCATGTAATCACATAAGCATGTTATCACATAGCATACCATGTCTCTTTCTAATATCATCTAGGAAAAAAAACACATTGTGGTAATAATCACTTCCCACAATCCCAAAGTATTCAAACCCGATAGTTCTGATACCAAGTTGTAACGCTCCAAAATTTATTACATCAACCCATCTCATAACAGTACTATAATTGATTAAGCATTTCATATCTTCTATTCATTATATTTGTGATCATTACAAAAGATGGCATATGTAATATATATTCATAAATCCTCGATTCTGAATCTATAGCATATGACATAGATACAAGAGTAAAAAGGAAAATAAACCAATTACAGAGATGCCCTAATGGCTACAACTTTCCAAGATAATACTTGGTTACAACAAAATAATTTTAAACTTCATACATGTAGAGCTCGAGGCTTAATAAAAAATAATTACATAAAGAAACCAAAAAGGAAGCCTTAAGCTCTGAGTTCTCCCAAGCTATGTCTTTGGTGAAGGCATATCATCAGCACTTGAAAGTTGTTTCCCACATAGGGTGAGCCAAAGCCCAGCAGAGATACTCTAACACAATATATGAATCTTAGCAAAATCATAAGGTAAATGCACAATGCATGCCAGTTTCCAAACATTTCACATTTTTTGTCTCAAAACAATGCAATGCCAGATTATAATTCAATTCATGAAACTAATCCTTTTTATAACAAAAAACAAGCCATGGATACAACACACTGGGAATCTCTAGATACATGTTTGCAAGTAGGTGTAAATATCCCATTTTGACTACCCTTAAGACTGGGCGCTTCATTCCGAACACCCGATGATAAAGCATTACGTTATGCAATCTTTCGAATCTTCAACAAAGTTTTGAGCTTCAAACCCAAACCATGCACCCGTTTTTGACCAAAATCTTTTTTTTTCTAGCCTAACCACTTAAAGAGCAACAGGCCAATTGATTGGCTCATTTCCTTTGGACTGACCGTACAATTGTTTGGTCGACTGGCCATGTTTAGTGTCAGATTTTGTATTTTCAGCTGTGAGGCCATGAAATATCCCGTCACATGGATTGTTGGTGAGATTCAACAAAGATAGTTCCATGAACTTGCAAGAGATAAATATGGTTGATGCCACCAAACTAGGGTTACCAGCCGGGGACACTCCAATGATGAAGTTAGAATCCATAAATGAAAAGTATAGATAGTCAAGAGTGTTCTGTGTGAAGTGCAGAGAAAGATCATACCTACCTGCCATGAGGTGCCTTCTTTTTATAGACGAGGGTGGGCCAAATAAGCCCAATAGTTGGACCTTGGCAAGCCTCGTTTGGGTTAGCCCAATAAGTTGATATATATTATTTTTTGGCTCCCACAATTGCCCCAAAACTTTCATTGTCTTTTGTAGAAGGAATGAGAGTTTTTATTGTCGAGTTATGCTGTTCAAACAGATGTTAGGTCCTTTGACAAAGAATACATTTGATAAATGAATAACATAAATGAATAAGTGGCTGGATGAATGCATGTATGTATGAATGTATGTACGAATATATGTATATAAAGGAGGGAGGTGAGCTAAAGCCTAATGAGTAATACTATCTCTATAACGGTGGGCCACGGTATTATAACCCTCGGGCAAGGGTGTAGGTTGCGATATTAAAATCTTGAGCAAGGGTGTAATATATTGCCGAGTGCAAAGATTGCTTCCAAATATGAACTTTCGTGCCGAGCTAAAAATATTTCTATATGCCGAGCACGGAAATGATTGCCTGAACCAAAGAAGACAGATTAAATAAGGTAGATATATTAGCCAAAAAATGGACCACAGTATTATTACCCCCAGGTGAGAGTGTAGACCTGCGGTATTATAACCCCCGGGTGAGGGTGTAGGCCGTGGTATTCTAACCTCCGGGAGTAGGTGTAGGCTGCGGTATTCTAACCTCCGGGCATAGGTGTAGGCCTTTGCTGATGGCACTTCGTGTTGAGTGCGAAGATTACGCTGTGCTCAGAGACTTTTACTAATTTTAAGTGGCGACCAAGTACTAATATGGCAAGGACTTTGAAGAATGCATCATGTGTCAGTGATAGCTAGTATCGAATAAGGTAGACGTGTTAATCACAAAGAATATTGCTCCACTTGTAAGGAATGGCCAAGTAGATATTGGGCCAACTATTTAATTGCCGAGTAAATTTTGGACCAATTAGCATTGTTCGATTTGCATTTAGTCTAATGTAGACTTGCCACATTGCTTTCGAATGACATGCGTTAGTCAGAAGGAATGTAGATTGGTCTTGCCCCATTGCCCTATGTGGTGGGGTAGATTCAACTTTGGTAAAATGATGGCGTGCAAAAATATGTGAACTGCCGACTACCAAATACAAATGGTCGACTGCCAAGTGTGTAATGTATTGCCCTAAAACTGGTGCTTGTTTGGAGTGGTGCGAAAAGGAGCAGGAGTTTGTAACTAAAGTAAATTTCGTTGCAATGTTTGTACCAAGTTAGCCTAGTATGCATGCATAAGAGAGGTACCGAGATGATGATCGGCTGATTAATGGCCAAGGTAACGCAGGTAACATAATGAATGATCAGGGAAGACGAAAGATTATATCCTCGCCCCAAGATACTGTTGTTGAAATTGCATGCCAATCAATTAACGTAGGTAACATAATGAATGATCAGGAAAGATGGATGATTATATCCTCGCCCCAAGATACTGTTGCTGAAATTGCATGCTGATCAACCGAACTACCAAGTGGCCGAATTGAAAACGCCAAGTAAGAGTTGTTCAGTGAGTTCGGCGATAAGCGTTAAGCCGATTAAATTGTACCATTGTCATGGAATTAGATGGAAAATTGATTCCATTATCGTGAATATGTAACATTGGATTGTCGTTGCCCCATTGCTTGCGAATGATGTTAGGTATTCAGAAGAAATTCAGATTGGATGTTGGCCAACATTGACGAGAAGTAAACAAAGAACAAAGTATAGTTGCCTTACTGCGCTCGAATAAGTGGTTATTCTAAAGAAATCCGGAGTAGACTTAAGCCAAAATTGCCGAATGATGCGGGTTGTTATAGTGGCGAGAAGACGCCAAAATTGCTGAATGCGGCATTGATCAAATGCCAGGCTTGGCAGCAAAACTATTGTTTGAGTTGCGATGGATATTTTCTAGTTGTTGAATTTGTAAAATCAGATCATACGGATGTGTGCAGCAGGCTCCAAATAGTTAGAAACGACTGTTAGATCATTGGAATTGGGCTCCGGGTGGCGTAATTGTAGCCAAAATGAATCTAATGGCTCGGATCGGTTGAAAATTATGAGTGGTTGAAATCTGCAAATTTAGGGTATGAAATTTGCAAAATCGGACCGTATAGATGTGTTCGAAATGTCCCAAATAACTGGAAATGAATATTGGGTCGTTGTGATTGGACCGTGGACAATGTAATTTGCTTGTTGCGGAGCCAAAAGTAAAAGAAATCCAAGTGGGTCTTACCCCAGTAGGCGGTATACGGCCAAGTGATGAATGAAGGATCGGCAAAGATGGATAATTGTTTCCTAGCTTCATGAGCCTTCTATTAAAAATGCATGTCGATCAGACACGATATGACCGTTGATCTATCATGTAACGTTCCCGAGTTGCCGATTTATTGATCCTAATTTGAGACTCAGAATTTGCAAATCTGGACCTCAAAAATGGATTCTACACGGCAAAAAACTATAAGGTAGGCATCCTCGAAGTTATTGGACCATTCGATTAATCAGAATGTAGTAAGATGCAACGAAGTACTTTGTGCTTGAAGCAGGATAAATCCTTATTTCATCATCTTCATCTTCATGCTGCATGTCGTGGAAGGCATAATGGTCGATTTGAACTCGTGACTTTGAGGCCTGTATCTTCTTCGCTTTTAAGTCCGATTTTGACATGGTCTATTGTGTTGGACTCGTCAATGAGTGCTTCACATTGGTATAGTCAAAACTAGCTTTTGAACTTTTAAAATTTTAGTTTTCTGTAAATTTGGTCCATTTCGCAACTACCAGCGAACTTTGTTAACCTTTTGGCTCCTTGGGTTGGTGGGTTTGGACTCTTTGAGTTGACACGAATCCTTTGGTATATTCAGATATTGATTTCGACAAGCCGAGATGCTAGTTCCATGCCGAGAGAGAAATGCCGATCAATATTGCTACTGAGAAATCATGAGATTCGTGCCGAAGAGGTAGGTGAATTGATAGTGTTTGTTTCGAGTTCCAATGCTATAGAACATGTTGCCAAGATGCTACTCAAAAAGAACAACTAAATTTGTTCTCGACATTGCGGTTGAGCTGTCGAATTTGGTCGAATTTGTGCGACTAAATTTTGACAATCAGAGGTATTGTCTTCTTAAATGACCAGTTAACGCAGAATAGTTGTCGAGTAGAACGTTCATGCGTGGACATGCCGAGTAGCTTTCTGCAAGTTGCGTTGCCACTACCGGGTTGCTTAGGTACCAAGTAACAATGGGCAGCTTGGGTGAGCTGTAGTGATGCTGAGAAGGGTAATAGCTGCCGAACAGCCTTATAGGGTTGCCAAACATCTCCATTGTCGGTTTGCCGAACAACCTTTGTTGAAGAACTTGTGATTCTAGTTTAAACCAAAATGATTGGAAAGCTGAGGAACTTAAGTTGTGTGCCGAGTAAGTGGCGCCAAAACAACTGGATCCCTCTCGTTTATAATGTGATGACTTCGCCAAGAGCTTGGTCGGCATCACTTAGGGCTGCAATTATAGCCACCATGATTATGTATACTTGAACCAATGAGCGTGGTGACAGAATTGTGGTGCCGAGCATCCAGAAATGGTTGAACGGCTGCACGAATTTAACAAGGTGGTGGCCGAATAACTTATGCTTGGCCAAGTAATGTGATGTAGGAGATGGGAATTTTTGAATAATGTTGTCGACTAAGCAACTTGATAAAGTTGCCAAATAATGTTACTACTGTAAAAAAAAAAAAAAAATTAAAAAATAATAATAATAATAATAATAATAATAATAATTTATATGTATATATATAATCCCCAATAGTGTTCTCTACAAACTGATATATATAAAATTCCTAATAATGGTCTCGGCAAAAAGGTAAGGGTTATAAGGGGAACAATGTTTTCGGCAAACTTCTAATACCATTATATATATATAATTTATTTTAATAGCCGAATTGATTGTACCCACTGGAATGCTCCATGGAAAGGTAGGTGACAAAAGTTAGTTCCCAATTTTTAGAGAGAGAAAGTAAAGACCCAAGTTTGGAGTCCATAAAAATTGTTATTATAGATATATATATATATATGTATATTCCAAGAAGAGATGAAATTTCATCAATCAACTTGAACAGTGTGAAGTGCATTTGCATAAGTTGGTAAAGTGCCAACTAACAGCTTTAACAGATTCAACAAGAAAATTTCATCACTTAGCTTTAATATGCTGAAAAAATGCTCTCTTCAAGAAAAGTGAAACCTATTTGTAGAGAAAGAAAAAGGAGATGCAAAAGATTCAAAATGAACAAAATGCTCTATTTTGTAAGCATAAACATATGTATATCCAATCCAAGAACCAATCTTAAAATAATTTTCAGAGAGCAAATAAATAAAAAATGTTGTTAAATTTGTACTTACAAGAACATGTTTGTTGTGTTCTTCGTTGATCTCATTCAGTCATTCCCACAGACGACGCCAATTGTGAGGCCATGAAATATCCCCTCACATGGATTGTTAGTGAGATTCAACAATGATAATTCCGTGAATCTACAAGAGATAAATATGGTTGATGCCACCCAACCGGGGTTACCGGTCGGGGACACTCCAATGATGAAGTTAGAATCCATGAATGAAGAGTATAGATAGTCAAGAGTGTTCTGTGTGAAGTGCAGAGAAAAATCATACCTATACGCCATGAGGTGCCTTCCTTTTATAGACGGGGGTGGGCCAAATAAGCCCAATAGTTGGCCTCTTGGCAGGCCTCGTTTGGGTTAGCCCAATAAGTTGATATATATTATTTTTTGGCTTCCACAACAGCACAGGTTGCTCCCATGCATGGGATTTGGCCAGCTATCTTCTTTTGAAGATATTTTCGATGTGAGATGATGAAATTCTATAAATAGACCACCTCCCCTCAGAGTTTAGGGTTAGAAAAATTTTCCCAAAGGCTTAGAAGATTGCCCAAAGCATTTCTCTACCCTCTTGAATATAGATACACTATAAATACACCATTGAAGCTCAAGGCCTCGTTTGGGAACAGGCTAATTTAGTAACTTTTTGGCTAATTGGCTAAAAAGGTTGGTAAGAAAAACCTGTATGTTTGGGCCAACTTTTTGGCTAATTACGAAACGACGTGCAAAAAGTAGAGAGAAAAGGGAATCTTTGACTTTTTGGTATGGGTTGTTGGCTTTTTGGCTAAAAAGGTAACTTTTTGGCTAATTGGCTATTTTAGCCTCTTGCCAAACGAGGCCTTAAGCCTTTTACTGAAGTTTTGAACCTTATTTCAGATGCTTGAGGATGCTTTGATTGAAATTTGCTAACTAAGAAGCTCTTCTTCTTTCCAAGAGGTTAACCTTTGAACTCCTTTCATCACCTTTCTTTTATTCTTTTGCTCTTCATTTCTTGCCATAATACACTGATTTTCAGAGTTATTTTAGGCTTAAAAATGTGACTGAGCTTTGTCAAAAGTGGAAGGGCTAGCCACCCTTCCATAGGCTAGTTGTAATCCCTTTATGCTCTTTCATCTTCGCTCTTTTTTTTTCCCACTTTTTTTAGTTATTTTTCAGCACTGTTTTAGGTTGTTTTTTGTGTGATATGAACTGAATATGGGCTTGTAATAGTCCTCACGGATTTGGTGTGTTTAGGATATAGCTGCCAATCCGTTTGAGTTGATCGCTTTACTTTTATTCTTATAGCTTTCCATATGTATATTGGAACCTTGTGGTTATGGGAGGTTTAGAACTTAGCCACCCCGCTACAAGTTTGATTAACTAGTTGTAAATCTTTCGCTTTCATACTATTGTTGTTCACCTCAAAGCTAAGTGATAGCTTCATTTTCAAAAGTGTTGAAAAGCTCTATTCTTGATTATTTTTGGAACATGAAAATGGATGTTTCATCCTTATTCCATGAGTAGGAATAGGAGTTGTCAACAATTTTGATGATTGTGTGTTTGAGCTTTAATAGGTAGCTTGATTTTGATTTTCCCTCTTATCTTCTTTAAAGTGTTGTAAACTCTCTTCGAGTTCCATTTTGAAGCTTGGATATGGGTGTCTCATCCTTATTCCATGAGTAGGAAGATGAGCATACAACAACTTTTTATAGCTTTCATATATTTGCGTAGTTTTACTTTTATTTTGCTTTGAAGCCAAATGAGAGCTCTTTCATCGAAAGTATTAGAAACTCTCTCCTAGTTCCATTTTAAAGCATGGAAATGGATGTCAATCCATGTTCCATGAGTAGGGAGAAGAGTCTATACTTTCTTTCTTCAATGAAGTAATCTCTTGTTTATAAGCTGCCCTTTAAAAAATGGTTCTCATTAACCTATTCTCTCTAATTCGAGTACTCATTTACTCTTATTCATTATGAGACGTAGTAGGTTTGAACCATTTCTTCATTTGAAGTTTCAAGCTTTAATTCTCATTATTTGTTAGATCTTTCATCCCGTTCCTTCACTAATCATCATGTAATACCATTAGGATGTTTGATGATTTGAGAAACAAACCTATTTCCTTCTTCAATATCTTCATGATAGGAGGGAACATGAAGGGTAAACATCCTTTGGAAATCCTTTGTTTGCTTTGTTCCAATTCTGTTCCAACAGGTTGTCCAGAATCAATGGTCGGCCGACCATTCAAGTGTACGGCCGACTATTTCATCAGGCCAGCTGACGAAATTTTTTGTACAACAAGTGTGATTGTTTAGCCAAGTAGAGCAAATCCTGAGGATAAAACATAATTGTATTCACGAACAAGGCAATTTCTGGTGACAAGTAGAGAGGTTTCTAAAAGATGTTCTCATTTGAACACATACGACTTCCCTCCTTTCACAGCTCAAAAATTTATATTTGTAATAATTAGTTAATTCATTTGTGTTTGTAATAATTAGTTAATTAGGACATTCGAACCCTGTCACGACCCCATTCCGCCCCTAGTAGAGTGGTGCCATGATGGCCAGTAATCTGAGATTACCCAAGGCCAACTGACAAAGATCCACACACAAACATAGTATACATATGGGGATTACATGTACGGAAGCAATGAATTTAAATCTAATTAGTCCACAAGAGCTGTGCATAAATCAAATGAAATGACATACATAATACAGTTTTACATCTTGGATACAAATGAAATAGAGTACATAATACATCTTGATCAAAAGGCTTCTCAAGCCGACATATACAAAAGACATAAGTGCAAAGCCAAGAAGCATAATCTTCAATATCCTAGCAAAAGTGGGAATCCAAAACAAACTTGCAAACAAACATCTAGGCGTCACCGCCTTTCTGCTTGTCACCTACATATATATAGAGAGGGTGAATTTGGATACTCAGTGAATGATATTAGTAATAACGGGTTGCATGAATGATATACGAGATCATTATCAAATCAATATCAAAACAACACATAGCATATCTAGTACAAAATCAAGGGATGAACCAAGTTCATCTATCAAATCTTTCAAGCTTCAAGGGATGCTTACAAGCATCAATAATACAAGGGATGACATTAAACAAAGGTGCTACAAAAGCTTAGAGTCCTCTAGCACGTAAGGACTTGTGCTACAAAGGCTTAGAGTCCACTAGCACGTACGGACTTGTGCTACAAAGGCTTAAAGTCCACTAGCACGTACAGACTTCCAAAACAAGGGTGCAATTGCATTATAGTTCCGTTGCACTAAGGACTTGTGCTACAAAGGCTTAGAGTCCCCTAGCACGTACGGACCTGTGCTACAAAAGTTTAGAGTCCCCTAGCACGTACGGACTTTCAAAGAATGTCATCCAAAACAAAGCTAATACTTGATACACAAAATAGGGATATCATTCATGCTTACGAATACTTTTCCAAACAAGGCAAAACAAGACTTTATCAAAATGTTATAACATAGCTTTATTAAGAATACCACTCACATAGCTCTTCGAGTGTAGGGCTTAAGGCAAGGATCCAAGACCTACAATCATATAACAAGGTCTACTGAATGCACTTCAAGAAGACAAGAAGAGATGCTCAAAATGGATACGAAATGCATTCCCAAAACAAGCTTCACATGCATGCAAATGATCCCGGCATTTCCTTTAAGACTAGATCAAGACAAAGCAAAACATGCTGGGAGTTAAAACACTGTTTTTCATCTCGGGAAACATGCTGGGCACTAACCAGGTCTTGGCCGACGTCTCACACCTCCTTGCCGAGGTGTGGTCCCGATGGCTACATTCAAGAGAGTGAAATCGGGAAAATCTGGATTTCCCTTTGAAGAACATGAAGAACATGAACATGAAGAAGATGAAAAATATGAATGCTAAAATCATAACTTCTTTATTCAAAATTTGAGATTTCATGCTAGGAGTTCAAAAACATGGACCTGAGTACCCGTACTTGGAGATTCCGTGAAAACAAACACGAAAACATAAAACTTGATATAAGCTTTTGGATCAAAACTTGGTTTTCTTTCAAGAACACCATTTTCTCTTTTTAAAACCAACTTTAAATCAATGCATGGCTTGCAAATCGTGCTCGATCTTACAATGCAGCTAAATAAATAATAAGAACGACAAATGTAGATTAAGATTCTAACCTCAAGACACGAATCTAACGGTTTGAATCCTAAGGATCAAGATTGGAAATCTACTTCTCTCTCAAGAACTCCTTCTTCCTCCTCTAGAGCTTCTCTCCTCAAGAACAAAGACATGTAGCAAATGATATATTTTCCTAGGTCTGCCGGCTGACTTAACCCTCTACAGGGCACGTGGCACTACCAGATTGGTTCTCCTCAAAAAGGTGATTGAAAGACAAGACATGTGTAAAACAAAGTGTATAAGACAAGCTAGACGGCAAGGACACTACGACAAGCAATGACATCGGCTAGGAAAAGGTTTCGGCAAGTAAGGTTGCAATGATCTCGGCTAGGAAGGACAACACTTGACTTAGCTGTGCCACACCTTGGCCTAGATGTGCCACACCTCGGTCTAGGTCGTACCAATCCAGGAACAAGATCACTTGGGATCAAAGATAACATCTCGGCCTTGGTGATGCACACCTCGGCCTAGATAGTGACATCTCGACCAATATGTAAGGGTGAAGGTGGAGGTCAACCAAAGTGGTTCCAAGACGGTCCTACGTGTAAGAGGTTCAAAGGCGACCTAGGCTTAAGATGACCTCGGCTACGCTCACCAAGCAAGAAACAAAGCATAAAAGCAACACTTAAGCAAACCAAGACAAGATTTGCAATGCAAACTTAACAAGACAAAATCATATAAATGTATGAGAGCATGACTAAGATAAGGTGAGGGTTGTTACATCCTACCCCCCTTAAAGAAGTTTGGTCCCGAAACTTGAGTTACCTTGCCCCAAAAACAATTCCGGATGTTGGATCCTTATTTCTTCTTCCATTTCCCATGTAGCATCCTTGCCGTAATGCTCCTTCCATTCAATTTTCACCATCGGTATCGACTTACTCCTCAATTGTTTCACTTGCCTATCAATAATCCGTATCGATTTCTCATCGTATCCTAAATCTTCATTAACCACAATCTCAAAATGATCAATTACATGCAGTGGATCTCGTATATACTTCCTCAACATCGAAATGTGAAACACATTGTGAACTTGACTTAGTTCTAACGGCAAAGTAAGTCTGTAAGCAACGGGGTACTTTCTCAAGAATTTCAAATGGCCCAATGTAACGAGGTGCTAACTTACCCTTCTTTCCAATTCTTGTAACTCCTTTCATCGGCGAAACCTTCAGGAATACATGATCCCCGACTTCAAATTCTAACTCCGTTATTCTCTGGTCAGCATAACTCTTCTGTTGACTCTAAGCGGTTTTGATTCTTTGATGAATGAGCTTAATCTTTTCGGTTTTCACTTGAACTAGTTCTAGACCAATCAGAGCTTTGTCTCCCACCTCGGTCCAACATATCGGCGATCTGCACTTCTTTCCATACAAAGCGTCATACGGCACCATGCCAATGCTAGCTTGATAACTGTTGTTATAAGCAAATTCCACTAATGGTAAGTACACTTCTCAACTTCCCTTGAAGTCCAACACACATAGTCTAAGCATATCTTTAAGTGTTTGAATTGTTCTCTCTATTTGCCCATCGGTCTGGTGATGAAAAGTTGTGCTAAACCTTAACTCGACTCCCAAAGCCCTTTTTAAACTCTACCAAAATCTAGAAACAAACTTCGGATCTCGGTCTGACACAATGGACATCGGCACTCCATAAAGTCTAACAATCTCATTCATATACAACAAAGCAAGTCGATCGGCGTTAAAGGTAGTCTTACCAGGCAAGAAGTGTGCTGACTTAGTTAATCTATCTACGATAACCCAAATTGAATCCATACCCTTTTGTGTCTTTGGCAGACCAACCATAAAATCCATGGAGATGTGTTCCCATTTCTACTCAGGAATCGGCAAGGGTCGAAGAAGTCCTGCTGGCCTCTGGTGTTCTGCTTTCACTTGTTGACAATACAAACATTGGGATACGAACTCGGCTATTTCTCTTTTCATATTCGGCCACCAAAAGGTCTGCTTCACATCTTGATACATCTTGGTGTTTCCTGGATGAACGGCAAGTGTAGAACCATGGACTTCTTGCAAAATTTTTCTTTTCATCTCCGGGATGTCGGCCACGCACAATCTTCCCCCAAACTTAAGCACTTGATTTTCGATAGTGTACCCTGATCTCGGCTTTGTGATAATCTCATCGGCTATCTTCATGAAGAATCCATCCTCCATTTGTCTTGCCTTAACTTCCTCAATAATAGTCGGCTCCACTAAAATCATTGCTAGACATGCCAAATTTCCAACTATCTTTCTGCTTAAAGCGTCGGCTACGGTGTTAGCTTTACCTGGGTGATATTGAATTTGCATGTCATAGTCCTTCAATAACTCAAGCCATCTTCTCTGTCTCATATTTAATTCTTTCTGAGTAAACAAGTACTTTAAACTCTTGTGATCTGTAAAAACTTGACAAGAAGCTCCATACAAGTAATGACGCCAAATCTTTAAAGCAAATACTACGGCTGCCAGTTCTAAATCATGGGTAGGGTAATTCTTTTTATGGGGTTTCAACTAGCGGGATGCATATGCTATAACCTTACCCTCTTGCATTAATACACAACCCAAACCCTTATGTGAAGCATCACTATAAATCTGAAATTCCTCATTACCTGTTGGTAGTACGAGAACTGGTGTTGTGGCTAACCTCGTCTTCAGCTCCTAAAAGGCTGATTCCCCATCCTTGGTCTATTCGTATACCGCTCCCTTCTTAGTCAATTGTGTCAATGGAATTGCAATCCTTGAGAAGTCTTTCATGAACTTTCTGTAATAACCTGCCAAACCCAGAAAACTATGAACCTCAGACACATTAGTCGACCTCAGCCAATTCACAACAGCTCCAATCTTACTAGGGTCAACCGAAATACCCTTTTCATCAATTACATGACCCAGAAATGAAATACTAGAAAGCCAAAACTCACACTTGTTGAACTTAGCATACAATTTCCGGTCCCTCAAAACTTGCAAGGTAAGTCTCAAATGATTCTCATGCTCAATTTTACTCTTAGAGTAGATCAATATATCGTCGATGAAAACAACTACAAACTCATCTAAGTACAGCTTAAAGACTCTGTTCATCAAATCCATAAATGTTGCGGGAGCATTAGTTACTCCAAAAGGCATTACTAAAAATTCATAGTGGCCATACCTTGTCCAGAAAGCAGTCTTCTCAACATCCTCGGCTTTAACCTTAAGCTGATGGTAGCCCAACCTAAGGTCAATTTTTGAAAAGACTCGTGCTCCTTGTAACTGATCAAACAAATCATCTATCCTTGGCAATGGATACTTATTCTTGATGGTTACCTTGTTTAGCTCTCGGTAATCAATACAAAGACGAAGTGTACCATCCTTCTTCTTAACAAACAAAACTGGCGCTCCCCAAGGTGAAGTGCTCGGTCTAATAAAACCCTTATCTAACAACTCTTGTAGTTGCAGTTTCAATTCCTTAAGCTCGGCGGGGGCCATTCTATAGGGTGTTTTAGAGATAGGCTTGGTTCCTGACATAACTTCAACAGTAAGTTCTACTTCTCTATCAACTAAATGGCCAGGCAAGTCATTTGGAAAGACGCTGGGAAATTCATTAACAACTGGGACATCGGCCAATTTAACATTTCCATTCATATTACTTAGTATACTACATAAATAACCCTGACACCCTTTTTGAATCAACTTATAAGCTTTCATGGATGAGATTAAGTACGGTGGGGATACTACTCCTTTACCCTGAAACGTAACCTCTGCTTGGTTTGGGGGTTTCAATGTGACACTTTTGGAAACACAATCAATGGATACATGATTCGCTATTAACCAATCCATTCCTAATATAACATCAAAATGAGTCATGTTCAACGGCATCAAATCAACTAACAGTTCAACATTCTCAATCATAATAACACATGCTCTATAAATGGATGCAACAATCATAGTTCTCTCAGATGGAGTAGACACACATAACACATAATCAAGGGGTTCTAGTTCTCTATTTAACTTATCGGCAAACTTAGCAGATACAAATGAATGTGTAGAACCCGAATCAATCAATATATAAGCATCTTGAGAGCAAATGGGGAGTATACCTGACACTACTGTCTCGGCATTCTGAGTGTCTCCTGGCACTAATGCAAAAACTCTGCCCTGCCTTATCTGTCATTTCCCGACATTACTTTTCTGTGCGGAACCCGAGGTATTCCCGTCTTTCTTACTATCATTAGTTTTTGTCTTGGGGCAATCTTTCACACGATGACCTACTTCACTACATTCAAAACAAGCTCCAGACGCCCAACGACAAACCCTGAAATGTGGCTTTCCACAACTTGAACACGTCGGCTTAGCGTTACCCTCCTAATTCGAGTTGCTGGAATTACCCATACTTTCCTTCTTCTTGGCTCCATACGACACTTGGCGATTGTCATAGTTCTGTCTCTTTCTCTGGTTTTCTCCTGAATTCTGGTACCTATTCAGGTTAGCTTCTGCCAAGATGGCTTTGTCCAATACTCCAGTGTAAGTCGGCATGTTAGGCATGTTAACTCGATCTTGTATCGGTCCACGAAGCCCACTTTCAAACTTTCTAGCCTTCCTATATTCATCGTTGAGCATGTGAGGTGCGTACCTCGCCAATTCGGTAAAAGTACGTCAGTATTCACCAATTACATTCTGCATCAAAGTCTAGAATTCGTGGTTTTGCGATCTCGGACCTTGAGGAAAGTGCTTGTTGTAAAATAACTCTAAAAATCGGCCCAAGTTAGACTGGATTGCTTTCTCGGTCATCATCCACCACCTACAAGCATCGTCATCCAATGTGAATGCTGCCAATGACACCTTCTGAGCGTCGGTGCTGGGAAAAACCTCGAACAACTTCTCCATCTCAAGAACCCATGCTTCGGCTTTCATTGGCTCTATACCCCCAAGGAACCTCGGCGGTTTCATTTTCTTAAACTCTTTAATCAAGGCTATCGTGCCGTCCCCATACAAGGCTGGCTGTGGGGGCACTTGTGGTACTGGAGGAGGTGAAGGCGGAATTGCATTTCAACCGTTTGTCTGCTCGGCCTGAGTGGATGTGGTACTAGTGTCTTGTGGCCTAGGTTGTCTCAACTCACGAACCAAATCTTCGACCAATCTCTCTAATCTGTCTAATCTATCCTTTGGATGATCTCGGCTAACTAGAGGTCTACCCCTTCTCATGATGCTAAGAGTATGCAAAATGTGGCTTTAAACAAAATGAGCAAATAGACATGTATGCAAGTAACAAATAATCATGCCAAGAGGATGCACATCTTGTCAAGTAGCAAGCAATATGATGCAATCCTAAGATCATTCTAAGGAAAATCCTATGCTCTTTAGGACTCAAAGTGTGTGAATAACGTACTATAAGGAATTTGTGCTCTGATACCAATCTGTCACAACCCCATTCCGCCCCTAGTAGAATGGTGTCATGATGGCCAGTAATCTGAGATTACCCAAGGCCAACTGACAAAGATTCACACACAAACATAGTATACATATGGGGATTACATGTGCGGAAGCAATGAATTTAAATCTAATTAGTCCACAAGAGCTGTGCATAAATCAAATGAAATGACATACATAATACAGTTTTACATCTTGGATACAAATGAAATAGAGTACATAATACATCTTGATCAAAAGGTTTCTCAAGCCAACATATACAAAGACATAAGTGCAAAGCCAAGAAGCATAATCTTCAAGATGCTAGCAAAAGTGGGAATCCAAAACAAACTTGCAAACAAACATCTAGGCGTCACCGCCTTCCTGCTCGTCACCTACATATATATAGAGAGGGTGAGCTTGGATACTTAGTGAATGATATTAGTAATAAAGGGTTGCATGAATGATATACGAGATCTTTATCAAAACAATATCAAAACAACACATAGCACATCTAGTACAAAATCAAGGGATGAACCAAGTTCATCTATCAAATCTTTCAAGCTTCAAGGGATGCTTACAAGCATCAATAATACAAGGGATGACATTAAACAAAGGTGCTACAAAAGCTTAGAGTCCTCTAGCACGTAAGGACTTGTGCTACAAAGGCTTAGAGTCCACTAGCACGTACGAACTTGTGCTACAAAGGCTTAAAGTCCACTAGCACGTACAGACTTCCAAAACAAGGGTGCAATTGCATTATAGTTCCCTTGCACTAAGGACTTGTGCTACAAAGGCTTAGAGTCCCCTAGCACGTACGGACCTGTGCTACAAAAGTTTAGAGTCCCCTAGCACGTACGGACTTTCAAAGAATGTCATCCAAAACAAAGCTAATACTTGACATACAAAATAGGGATATCATTCATGCTTACAAATACTTTTCCAAACAAGGCAAAACAAGACTTTATCAAAACGTTATAACATAGCTTTATTAAGAATACCACTCACATAGCTCTTCGAGTGTAGGGCTTAAGGCAAGGATCCAAGACCTACAATCATATAACAAGGTCTACTGAATGCATTTCAAGAAGACAAGAAGAGATGCTCAAAATGGATACGAAATGCATTCCCAAAACAAGCTTTACATGCATGCAAATGATCCTGGCATTTCCTTCAAGACTAGGTCAAGACAAAGCAAAACATGCTGGGAGTTAAAACACTATTTTTCATCTCGAGAAACATGCTGGGCACTAACCAGGTCTTAGCCGAGGTCTCACCCTCCTTGCCGAGGTGTGGTCCCGATGGCCACATTCAAGAGAGTGAAGTCGGGAAAATCTGGATTTCCCTTTGAAGAACATGAAGAAGATGAAAAATATGAATGCTAAAATCATAACTTCTTTATTCAAAATCTGAGATTTCATGCTAGGAGTTCAAAAACATGGACCTGAGTACCCGTACTTGGAGATTCCGTGAAAACAAACACGAAAACATAAAACTTGATATAAGCTTTTGGATCAAAACTTGGTTTTCTTTCAAGAACACAAGAACACCATTTTCTCTTTCTAAAACCAACTTTAAATCAATGCATGGCTTGCAAATCGTGCTCGATCTTACAATGCAGCTAAATAAACAATAAGAACGACAAGTGTAGATTAAGATTCTAACCTCAAGACACGAATCTAACGGTTTGAATACTAAGGATCAAGCTTGGAAATCTACTTCTCTCTCAAGAACTCCTTCTTCCTCCTCTAGAGCTTCTCTCCTCAAGAACAAAGACATGTAGCAAATGATATATTTTCCTAGGTCTGCTGGCTGACTTAACCCTCTACAGGACACGTGGCACTACCAGATTAGTTCTCCTCAAAAAGTTGATTGAAAGACAAGACATGTGTAAGACAAAGTGTATAAGACAAGCTAGACGGCAAGGACACTCCGGCAAGCAATGACATCGGCTAGGAAAAGGTTTCGGCAAGTAAGGTTGCAATGATCTCAGCTAGGAAGGACAACACTTGACTTAGCTGTGCCACACCTTGGCCTAGATGTGCCACACCTCGGTCTAGGTCGTACCAATCCAGGAACAAGATCACTTGGGATCAAAGATAATATCTCGGCCTTGGTGATGCACACCTCGGCCTAGATAGTGACATCTCGACCAATATGTAAGGGTGAAGGTGGAGGTCAACCAAAGTGGTTCCAAGACGGTCCTACGTGTAAGAGGTTCAAAGGCGACCTAGGCTTAAGATGACCTCGGCTACGCTCACCAAGCAAGAAACAAAGCATAAAAGCAACACTTAAGCAAACCAAGACAAGATTTGCAATGCAAACTTAACAAGACAAAATCATATAAATGTATGAGAGCATGACTAAGATAAGGTGAGGGTTGTTATAGACCCTCTTGTAACGAAGGCAAATTTGTAACACTTGATGTATGTCTTCCAACATCTATTTCTTTCTCCCTTTTTATTTATATGCTTATCGTGGTTGTATAAAGCATCACGTTTTCCTTTATCATTCCCATGCATCGTATCCATCTTTGCATGTATTATGGTTCGACTCATCATACTTGATGTCATTATCATTTCCTACTTGATTATGTGCGCTAGCTCATGTTTTGAGTTGATTCATATGTTATGTTAATAGCCGAATCTAGTAGTTACATTTTGTATGTGTTGCATTAGTCATGTGCATTTTTAGTGTATCTGTTGTTACCATGTTGAGCATACTACCATGGGGCTATTTGCTTATTTGAAATATCTCTATGAATGTCTATGGATGGCGGCTATTTTGCTTAAATTGGAATGAATTTGATTGTTATACATATGAGCTCATTTTTCTTTTGAGTTGCACATATTGTAAACTCTTTCAAAATCACATGAGATCAAAGCATTCTAAAGTAAGTGACGCGGTCTGTACTTGTTTGCCTCACATAGTAATGTTAGCATATTAATAAAACAGAATATAAGCATATAATGTCTATAAAATTCACATTATGACTTAGTAGAGGCCGAACTGAGACAACTTTGGTTATAACGGACAAAAGGCCTTTGACACGAGTCACATGATTTTTAATTCTCCCAAAAATATTAGGTGGCGACTCTAAAATCCGCAATGCTATCCATTTTGGCATCTCACGGTGATTAATGGATTTTTCTAAGATTTGTTGGATATGGACTCTCATTTGTTTTTTCTGTTTCACATTACACTTGTGAAGCTAGATTTAGAACCACGAGTCCGAACTATAGGGAATCGTATCTGAGGAGACTAAACACCTCTGAGGAGCGCGAAAAACCAACTACAGTTTTTGGCGACTCTGCTCGAGATATTAGAGAACTTGACTTGAACTTTATGATGTGAACTTTTATCTACATATATATGTTCTTTGCATTGTATTTGCATGGTGCTCTTAAGTCACTGTGTTTACCACCTGATATCCTGGAGGGCTTGCTAGAGGCTTGCCAAAATGTTGGTCGAACGTAGGCAATGTCACGTTGGGAACACAACCCTTGGATCTGGGTTATTACTGTACTGCTTGATCCTCTTTTTACTTTTCGGTGTTAGTTGTGAGAGGTATATTAGGTAACCTTGTTGAGGTACCCTTTTAACTAATTGGCCTAGTGCATGTAGTAAGCTCTAGTGACTTTCAAATTAAGACAGAATACTCTCCAATTTTTAGGATGTCGTGATGCTGCTTGTTTGAATTAATGAAACTCTATATCATTCCAAAACTAGGACAGGGTAACCCTACCCCCTTATAGGGGTGTTTTGCTCTCTTTACCTGATATGTGCTATATAGTGGATCTATACAGGGGTTCCTGAATTCATATCAGTGGTTCAATTATATCATTTTGTGGGGCAAAATTTAGTGGGAGTATAGTCATCCAGTTATGATCATATCTGTTCTAGGGAAATTAGACTGAGGTGCTGTCTGATGTTTGATTTTTGCTTTTCTTTTTATTTCTTTTGCTAGATAGTCTTGTAATCATAGCTTCGGAAATGTGACGCCCCGAATCTACACTATTGGTTGCAGTTAAGGGAGAGTCACTAATGAGTCCTATGGTCAATAACCAAGTAAGATCCCAAATCGCCGGAGGAGTCAAATTAGCCTCATTTCTAAGTTCGGCTTTCTTAGGCAGCGCACTACCCTTTTGACAGATCTTAAAAGGTATTGACACAAGGTCTCATAAGCAACAATAAGGTTCATACATATAAATATATAGAACATAAGTACATAACAACCTCAAATATCATTAATTTCAAAAGCTTGATCCATTACATTACATCCCAAGAGAAAACTTAAATCTTCGTATGAGTCTTACAAAATATCAAAGGGAATTTCTAACTTTCCTAAGATAGCCAAAAGTCTTCAAAGGTTTCAAGTTTGTCGTCTCCAGCTATAAGCTCCTCTTCGGCACCTGGCATGACACGCCGTGAGCTTTGAATGCCCAGTAAACACACACACACCCCATCCCTTTTTCCCAGTCCAATACACAATCACAAATATAACATCAAATAGTAAAGCATGATACTCAACCAAATAAACAAAGGGTTACAAGTTAGATGTTGGTAAACTAGAAATCCCCCAAAGAGATTTCGTCCTGCCAACCGCAAGAATTGGACACCGAACTATTCGGAACTCCCCCTTTTGCTGCTTTGTTGCAGAACTAACCTCGGATGCCTACCAACGGTTATATCACAGCAAGCTAACCGCAGGCCTCAAAAGGACAAATAAAAGAAAAAGTTTTATCTCCTGAATCCAACCTCATCCTTCTAGAAAAAGTTTTATCATCCTGAATGTCCCATCCGGACCCAACCTTATCTCACCATTCAAACCGTCAAGGAGTCAGAATCGTCCGCTTCCATTCCGTGGTTTACGCGACAAGCTATGCAAGACTTTAACTTTCAAATAGGGAACGCATCCCAAAAATCCATAGATCACATATTCTCATTTTTTCATTACTCAAGTACTCGAAAGCCCAATACCCTCCCAATTAGGTTTCCCGTTGAAGTTAAATGTTTTACATCAAGGTTAGTCTAATTGATAAGACAATAATATCCACATAAGCATGCATCCTTAAGACAAGGAAGATAAATATCATAACAATAACACATATAATATCATGCCAAGATATGCTCATAAGTAAGTTGGCAATTTCATGAATTCAAGGGCATAAAACATCCATGCATAACACAGTTTCCAGATTTAACATCACATAGAGATTAAGATGAAAGGACTATTTTATATCTTCCACCGGGCTCGGTCTTCCTATAGTTTGTAGAGAATTTGATCTAGTTTCTAGAACATTTTTTGGAAATGGGATTTCTTTTCCAGATTTTAAGTTATTTAGAAAACATTGTCCAGAATCTGTCCAGATCCGTCGACCGTTTCGAAAACTTGATTTTCTTGCAAACCGCTTGATGTTTTTCGATGAAACCAATTTTAGTTGAAAGCTAACACCTTAAGGAAGATTTTGACGTAAAATAGAGGTCCAGAATAATTTTGTACATTTTTCTAGAATTTCTGGAAGTGGGCTGTAAAAACAGATTCTAGGGTAAAATGTCCAAAACAAGAAGATTTATGAGAAAAGGGTTCCACCAAGGAAAGTTTTCGTTTATTTTGTGAAGAAAACATGCTAACTAACATATATTTAACTCAGAAAGTTTTCTTGAAGGTGTGCCTTTAGAAAGTTTGAGAGATTGGTATAAAAAGATGGTTTTGTGCCAAAATGGGGAAAATACAAGAGAGATGGAACCGATACTCAACTTTTAGCATTTTTAACACAAGTAACTCATAAATAACAGATCTGAAAACATTATTTAGAACCCTTAGAAAGATGTATTTGAAAAAGGAAAATGAAAGAGAAGGTTGTGTTGTGGCTTACCTACTAAGCTTTGCACAAGAAGGCTCTCTTCTTCCTCCCTCTTCTTCTCTAGACTTCTCTCTCTTGCTCTCCTCCCTTTCTCTAGCCAAAGTGTGTGTGTGGGTGTGGTGTGTTATATGTGCTTGCAAGCTAGGGAGGGTGTTGGTATTTATAGACAAGTTTTGATGCAAAAAGTTCTAAAAGCCCCTTAGTTGGAAATGGATGGAAATGTTAGGATTTGTTTGGATTCTAAGGAAATGGAGGAGATTTGGGAGGCTTGTTCCATTGGTTTAGGCAACACCTAGTTCTAATGAAACTAGTTCTTGGATTTTGCATCCTAGGTAGGTTACTAGGTTGTGTTTTTCTAGAATTTCATAATCATGATTCTTGAAAATTGGTTCCTCTCTCTTCCCTAGGAGTGTGATGGGTTATTATTTTATTTGTTTTGGTCCTAGAGCACACTCTTCAAGGTGTATATATATATATATATATCTTACAAGATTGATGGTACTAATAACATTAGGGTACATGTACTATTTTTGGGGTAATTCTTAATAAAAGAAATGAGAGTTTGGAATTAAACTCATGTATTGGAACCTTATTTATGTATTTACTTATGATCTAGTTAGGTTTATGGCTAATTTAAATACTCATAGCAAATCTTTATTGGTACCAAAGTCATTATTGCTCCAAGATTCAAGGGATTTGTTTGTACTAAAGTATAATGATGACGGCTAGTCATGTCCTCGAGATTTGGGGAGATTTCTCTATTTGTTATGTGTACAAATCTTGGAAATTGTAAAACATAATGTTAAAAAAAGATTTTAGGGTACAAGTGTATATATATAAATATATAATGGTACTTGTTTGAGGTTAATTTGTGATTTAATAAAAATGTGAGGGCTTGGGCTCAATTAAAATATCTATTTCAAGTGAAGAGTTAATAAATTGGTGTTTAGGAAAAATAATTCAGTTTGTATTATCTTCCTTTGAATTTAAAGGTAAATAACTGAATGAAGACTGTAAAAACCGGAAGTTAGGGTTTAGAGCAATTAATCTAAAATTTGAGAGTTAAATAATTAATATTAGAGTGTTATGATTCTAAGCTTCCAGGGTCGATTTGGGTTTGTATGGGTTCGTCCGTGATACGTTTTCGGCTCTAGGGTTTAATTTGCGAGCAATCAACGAATTAAAGGCTTTGTTATAATAACTCAAAATTTTGGGACCTAATAAGGTTTACAAAAGTTAGGGGTCTCACAGGAAAGACCTGATATCCCCTAAGTTTTGTGGACTCGCACCAGTAGGCTTTGCAAGATCAGATATCTGGTTGAAGGCTAGCCAGTGTTAGTCTCTCCCCCGTTGGTTGTTCGAAGGACAAGACTCAGGCAGTTGTCGCCAATATAGAGCATTCACTAGTCACCTGTACATTTCCACGTGCTCCGCTTGCCAATAGCAGACTCTGCTATATCCATAATGGCACAAAGTCCAAAAGAGGTTGCAGTCATGATGACGCCCTTTCAAAAGGCCATAGATATACTAAACTAGAGAATCGCCATGCAGATGAGACCATTGCTGAAATGCGACATCTATCTGGGGCATCTACTACACATCCAGTCTTAGCCACCCAGCCGAATCCCGACCCACCTCCGCTACTAAAGATTTGTAGGGTCCAGATCTTCAAGAAGGGTTAGCATAAGCCCGGGTTTTTAGACCTCTGGTACAGCCTAATAAGGGACTTTTCCCTCTTGATATTAATGATTTCAATCCTACCATGATAAAAATCTCCAAGCTTGAGAAAATGCTCAAAAAATCTCTAAGGCTTTAACTCTATTCCGGACATCGAGGATAGTTACACTGAGGCTTCTGTAAGGTTGCCAGAGAAGTTTAAGATGTTGGATATTGACAAATTCGACAAAAGTGGAGATCCGATCATCCACACCCGTCTCTTCTCAGATGTTTTAAAACCAATGGGCCTAACACAGGCTCAAAAATTGTCTTTGTTCGGAAGGACTCTATTAGAAGTGGCAGCCATTTGGTATGTCAAACTAGAGGATTCGACCAAGCAGAATTGGGACGAATTAGTTGAGGAATTTGTTGATCAGTATTCTTACAACACTCAGATAGAGGTGACAATTAGCGAGCTAGAGGTAACTTCTCAGAATCCCAAAGAACCCTTTATTGACTTTGTTGCCAAATGGAGAGCAAAGGCCGTCCAAATGATGAATAGGCCTTTAGAGAAAGAGTAAGTCCGGTTGGTGGTTCAGAATCTTGAACAAGACATGCTGCAAAGGATGATAGTCTCTCCACTATCCACTTTCACCGCTTTATATGAATTAAGGGTTCAGATCAAGAGTGCATTAAAAAAGGGGATCATTTAGAGGACAAGCGAACCTGCAAAAAGGCCATTTACCAGGGGTTCCAATGCTAGCGGTAGCACTATTCCTAGGTCCGCTGAAGTCAATGCCGTCACCACCACAACAAACACAGTTGATCCCTTTGCTGGTGTAAACCCATAAACCACCTGCTCGGCTCAAACCCAACTCAGAACCTTTACCCCTCTTCACATGTCTGAACCATGCTTTGAAGGTCCTGACAGAAAAATGGCACCTTAAGCACCTTGTCCCTCAACCTCTCCCCGACCCATTCCTGGCTAGGCATGACCCTATCCAGTACTATTCTTTCCATCAGTAGGACAGCTATCATACTGACCATTGTATCCACCTTCGTCATAAGATTCAGGATCTTATTGACGATGAGATCATAGCTCCACCAAAAAAATCCTATGCCACCACTAACCCATTACCTCTACACCTCAACCTAATCCATACACTGCTATCTACCTACAACCCCAGTGTATACATCACCCTAGACAATTTACCCAAGCCTGAGGCGTTCATTTCAAAAAGCATGGACTTGTGTATGATGGACGCACTTGAACTCCAATCACCTCAAACCTAAAAAATTGAACTCCTTAATAGCCCAATTCCAATCCAACCCACTTCAAAGAGCCTAGCCCAACCAACTCACCAAGACCAAGTCGGTTCAAATACACCGCAAACACTAATGGTCGAACCTACTACTTCTGAGCTTATGAGCATGATTGAAGATCTTAAGAGAACTATGGCAGATTTAGCCTTTGGGGTCTTGGTTCCATCATCAACTATATCACATGCCAGAAATTTCACGTCAAAAAGCTCCCCAATCTTGGGGCGAGCTATAATTAGAAAGGGCTAACCTAAAGCTATCTCAAGTCTGGGTGATGACATGTTAACAACAAATGGGACTCGCTCCGATATAGCCACCCAATCCCTTGGCCAAGCTGAAGCAAGTGCAAGAACAAGGCCGAGGCAAGTATTGATCCCTATGTACATCTTTGGTGGGCTATTGAGACTTTGAAGGTTAAAAGGCTGAACAAGCAGCAAGTACTTGCAATTGTTGCAAAGACTATGGATTACACTTTTGTCGCTCAAGTTGGGGGCATTTTGAATCAGGGGGTAAGCCATGAAAAATGATGCCTTACCAGAAACACCTTTTTCAACTCTAATCCTACACCCGTAAGAGATCTCCAAACCCAATCAACACTCGCTAACCCATCTGTCAATACTTCTAGGACTGGTAGTCGCCCCTTCAATACCCTTTCCATGATCTTGTCCAAAGCTCTCCAAATCCTCATAGGGCAAGGCCATCTCAAACCCCTTGACCCTCGGCCTCTCCTTGATCGCTTTCCAGCCAGACATGATGCTGGCAAGTATTGTGTCTTCCATCAGCAACCTGGCTATGACACTGACCGTTGTTTTCATCTTCGCCATGAAATTCAAGACTTGATTGACAACAAGATCATCGCCCCACCAGGTCTTACCTAGTCTATCGGAGCTGGATCAATGAACTTGGAGGATAATATGAGTAGTTATGTGATCGAGGATGAACCACCTGCCGACGGCACTCATTTTACTCCTATATCAAGTGGCTATTGATATCTAATCAATATGATTTTTTTATGAGAATAAAGTACTTGACGAGTCTTACACATTGAATAGTTTGAATCATCAAGATGTACTCAAAATGGGCCCATACTGAGCCAGACTAGACCATCTAATTGACTAGCTCAATTGGAGGCAGTTCAAACCCTTTAAAAATTGTTAACCAATATTATTAGGACATTTGTTAATAAGATCATTTTTTTTAGTGGCCCACTTTTAAAAAGATCTCCCATACAATAAAAAAATTCTACCCTAGAACATAATACAAATTTTACAGATTTAGAAAAAGGTCTTGGTCCATGTAGTTTATAAATGAAAAGTAGCTATTATATTTTTTTAAAACTCCACATATTTTGAAAAAGACTCACTTAAAAAGAATAAAAAATAAAAATCTCTACCAATTTAAAATTAGTTGAAGTTTAGTCTTTAATTATATTTTTTTTTCTAGCATAGGCTACATTTTAAATCCATAAGCGCTAATTATTAGATAATCTTCATAAAAGCATTAAATAAAGGGAAAACTACAAATCATTGTAGTTTTTCAAAAAAAATCAAATTATTGAAAAACTATATAAACATTAATGATTAAATTTATAAATTTTTTCATTAATTTATAAATATTTTGTCCAATTCTCACTTATGTGTAATTTTTCCTAAAATAAATCATAAAATTAATAACATTTTCGAATTGGGCACTCAGCCCATAAATTCAAATTTGAATTTTTTTTACCCAAACGCTAAACTATTACGTCTATAAGGAGATTTTTAAGTGTACAAGGACACCATTCTCTATCTGTACAAATAAACACATCCCCTCATCTCTCTCTCTCTCTCTCTCTCTCTCTCTCTCCGAATAATCGAATATTCGCCATTATTCTCAACGCCGGCGATCCCAAATTTGAACGAGTCATAACTTAGGATGTGATCATCAAACCTTCATATCTCACAAAATTCGGTCGATGAGTCAAATGAAACTTGCACCAACTCAATGACATCTTCATCGCTCGTCGTCATATTCAATAGAGGAAGACCAAACTCGTCATCAGAAGCTTCAATAAGGAAACCTAGATCAGGTTGAGACTCACTAGAATATAACGTCAGATCCACCACTGTCACAGGTGGTGAAACGATTATCTTTACCTCAAAGCTCTTCATAAAGGAGTCCAGATCTAGACTTGTTGTGCACACATCTGAGTCATCGAGATTGCAAAGGAGATCATCTCTAAGCCTCTTCGCCTCTGATGAGTCAGATTCTAACTTGTATGAGAGAGAGAGAGAGAGAGAGAGACGGATAGATAGATAGATAGATAGATAGATAGAGAAAATAGTATGTAGGTTTATAGAGAGAGATAGGTTTTAGAGATAGCAAAATATATTTGATTCAATGTTCAAGAACGTCTAGCCCATCATCGTTGGTTATTGATTTAGGCTGGGGGATACTGAAGACACGCTGGCTAATTCAAATCTGAGTAGGGTTAGAAACTCAAAGGAAAGACTCTAATGAAATGGGTTTGTAAAGAGAGAGTTGGATTTTGAACAGATAAAAAAATATTTTGACAGATATAACCCGCCTCTCTCTCTCTCTCTCTCTCTCTCTCTCTTCTCTTTATATATATTTGTATGTGTATGAGAATTTGAACAGATAGAATAAAAAATTGCACAAATATGAAAAAAACAAGCTTGGTGAATTTCAATAGATATGGAAAATAACCTTGGTGAATTTCAATAGATAGGAAAAAATAGACTTGGTGAATTTTAATAGATAGATACAAATTTGAACAAATAGGCTAGAAAAATTGAATAGATAAAAAAAAGATTTGAACAGATAGGTTAAAATAAAAATTTCAACAAATATATGGTAATATCCTTTTAACCAACAAATGTCCTTATCACCAAAAAAGATTTTTCTTTAGATCTAATATTATACCTTCTTTAAATTAGACTTTTCACAAATTTTCTCTTTCAAATTTATATTTAAATATTAAAAAAATCACTGGTATTTATTGTAAGCACTATTAAGTGCTAAGTTGGAGTGTAAATTTGTTTACACACACCTTCTCATTGAATCATTTTATATTTTTTGTGAGACCATCTTGTTGGTTATTATTATTATTATTTGGTAACCCTTAAACCCCCAAGGCCGAGCCCTTAGGACCCGACCCTATAAGCCAACTCAAGAGAGGATGTCGAGGACCTTACCCCTCACCCCCTAATTTCAGTCAAGGACTATAAGAAGACTAGTAGAGGTTTTAAACCCTGAACTTATCATCATGCTGGCTGATACCTTACCATCTTATCCAACCTTGGGATATCTCATTGGTTATTTATTGGTTTAGAAAAAAAAAGAGAAAGTAATTTGTATTTTTGTGAACAAATTTTCTATCATAAAACCAAGCCCTGATACACTTGTATTAGGGCTGGATATCGGCCCGTTAACCCGCCTAACCTAGCTCTATTTTTCTAAGGCTTTGGAAGGTTACTTTACTCCATAGGGCCAGGCAGGACCAACATTTTCAATCCGAAATATTAGTAGGCTGGGCTTCAGATTTATACTTTCAACCCAACTTGGCTTGCTAATTAATTAATTAATTATTTATAATACATTAATATATATATATATATATATTTGGGATCTAAACTTTATCTTTATTAATTTTATTAAAATTCACATTTTCGGTGGCGTATGATTAAATTTATTTGAGAAATCCTTCAATCTATATTCAAAATCTTTCAATTTATAATAATGTCAATATATTTATTTAAGAAATATAATGTGTGATTAAATTTAATTATTGAATGTTTTAATTTTTTTTAATCACATAGCCTTATTTATTGATTTAGGATTTATAATTATTTTTTAAATCGAATTTAGACAAATATAAAGTCTCGATGTTAAGATCTAACCATACTTAGATAGGCACAAAATATCTTATTACGGGTTTGGACCGGCATTTGCCCACCCTTAGGGCTATTTTGGGAAGAGGGCTAAAAGCCATCTTTCAACTTTTAACTCATTTTAAATCATAAGGTGATTTTATTTACACAACTACTTTACCTCTTTACATTCTCTATATGAGTTTTTCCCCCTCCCAATTTTATCCATGTGTGAAATTACCTGTAAGGACAAAACACTAAAATTAAATTTATTTTGTTATCTCCTTATATCCATTGGTCTTCAATTCCCACTCTTCTTTTTCTTTTCTTTTACATATCTCTTTTCAAAAAGTGAGAATCATAATATTTTGATCATTAAAGAAAGTAATGGATGAAGAAATAGTGGTGAAGAACCATCAAAAAAAGTAAAATGGTGGGTTTTTTTTATTTATTTGGTAAGTTTTTATTGCGTTTTTCTAGACTGGTGTTCGACTTTCGTTCAGTGATTCGAAATCAAACAAAATAAAATAGTTCAGTAGTACATTGTCGAACAAAAAATATAAGTTTGGTAACCAACTACCAAATAAAAGATACATTTTCGGTAACCCCAAATCGAATTTTTTTAATTTGTTCGGCTTCTCATTACCATATATTTTCAGTTTTATTTTTTTATATTTTTAATTTTTTTACCTGAAATGATTATATTTATATTCATTGCAACAACGCAAGTACTACAATATTAGTGGACACTAGTCATGAATTCATTACAGACGAAATTTGTTAAGTCTTTTTTTTTTTTTACAAATATAATTTTTTCTTATTTTTAATTTGTATTGAGTTTTATTAATAATTTGACGTATAAATTTATTATCTTTAGATTTTTCGTAGTCGTGAAGCATGAATTAAATGAGCTTCTGACGTTGGGAAAAAGACTAGATTTATCATTGTTATAAAGACATCAGATGCGGAAGGTAATGGCAGAAAACTATGGCTTACACTTGTTTGTAAAAGAAATGGTTATTATAGAGATAACATGAAGATCAAGGGGGAACGATTGAGATTGACAGGCTCTAAAAAGTGTGGACGTCTATTTCTATTAAGAGGAGAAAAATTACCTAAAAATTATCAAGACGAATTGTGATAATGTTTGATTGATAGATGCAAACAATGATAGATTTTATGGATACTTTATGGATATTCGTACACTTAATGTTTTTATGAATAATTTTATGGATACTTTTTATGTATAATTTTATGGATGCATGTTTGATTTATAAATTTTTTTATGGATGCTTCAAGAAAAAAATAAATCTTTCAATGTACAACAACAGGGGCCTAGACAATTCTATTGTAGTTTGGCAACATAATATTATAATAATTCCAAAATTAGTGGTGTAAAAAGATATAATAGTTAATTTAGGTTAGTTTTGGTAGTATATTGGGGGTGTAATAAGAATTACATTTTTTTTAGTGGTGCAATGAGATGAAAAGTATAAAAAAGTTAAATAATGGTGTAAGTACAATCACCATAAATCATATCATCTCTCATATTTTTTACATAATTTTTTTTAAAAAAAAAACAAAAAAAATTAACTTTTAGGTCAATGATCAAGTCGCATATGCTTGTCGTTCTCTTTCAAGTCCGTTGTAATGGTTTACCAGTAGGGTTGCAAACGAAACGAGTTGTTCACGAATAGGCTCAAACTCGACTCGATTAGGCTCGACTTGAGCTCGGTTCGATTGCTTAATAAACAAGCTCGAGCTAAAAATTTAAGCTCGTTTTATTAACGAGCCGAGCTCGAGCTTGGTAAGGCTCGGCTCAGTTGGGCTCGCGAGCCTGTATGTATATATATATATGTTATGAAATTAGGGTTCAATCCTCAAATTTGAAAGTCATGTGGTTTTCCCCACCCCACCCGAATACTGAGATCGTCATAAGTTGTCAGCCCCAAACGTATGGCGATTTCTGTCAAAAAACGCAGAGGCAGGGAGGGAGGAAGGAAGGAGAGGAAGAGAAAGAGGAGAGAGGAGAGGGAGGAGGAGGAGGAGGGACTGGAGGCCATAAATATTGGGAGGAGGAGGAGGCGGAGGTCGAGCTTGTGCGGTGGAGGCTGCTGGCAGCGAGGTGGAAGCAGCGACGGCGGCTGATCTGCAGCGGTGGTCAGGTCTCTTTGACGAGGGCGACGGCCGGCGACGCCAGGCGACGATCCGTCCCTTCCTCCCTCTCCTCCTCCTCCTCTCCTCTCCTCTCTCCCTCCTTTCTTTTTTTTTTTTTTTTTGAAAACCCCAAAAGCAGCGTCGTTTTGGAGGCTGAGGCTACAGAAAAAGGGCTACTGAGGATCCGATTCCCCACCACCACCCACCCACCCACCCAAAAACCTTGGACCCCCCCAAAACCAAAAAAAAAAAAAACCTTGTTTCCGTCCAAGGTTTTCCTGATTCGCGTAAGTGTGAGAGATTTGGTCTCATCTCTATTTCAAGAAACGTTGTTCTACAAGCTTTGTCTGGTACTCCTCCTTCCTTATTTTCTTATTTTTCATCTCTATTTCAAGAGATTTGGTCTCATCTCATCTCTCTCTGGAGACAAATTTTGGGGCTACCTACGGTCACAAACCCTAGAACTCCTCACTCATCTTCATCGCCTTTCAATTTCTAGAGAGAGAGTGTATGTTTACAGATCGGAAATGGCGGAGACCGAGACGTTTGCTTTCCAGGTTGAGATCAACCAGTTGTTGAGTCTCGTCATCAACACTTTCTACAGCAATAAAGAGATCTTTCTCCGTGAACTCATTAGCAATTCCTCTGATGTAAGTCTCTCTCTCTCTCTCTCTCTCTCTCTCTCTCTCTCTTACATGTTGATTATTGTTATTATTATTGATTTCAAGATTGATCTGGTTTGAATCGTTCGTTTTTTGTTCTCTTTGATTTAGATCCTCCTTTGTTTATGAAATTTCAAGATGTGTTGTATAGAAATCAAAGATCTATGATTTTGTATCTCATTGTTTTTGTTTAATGTTTCAATGGAATGGAAAATATGAAAATAGAATTGATATATATATATATATATAAATTTTGTAAAAAATGTGTACTAATCTCTAGGCATTGATGTTTTTATTTATTTATATTTATCTCCCACTTTTCATGTTGTTGCACCTGGTGCTTTAGATTAATGGTATAGGTTGGTGTTGTCTATATATATATACATATATACGGTAGATTGACCATTCTATAACAATATGATGATCCACGTTTGATTTGAGTATTTATTGTTTTAGTGTTTCAGATCACCTATATTCATTTTGGGTATCGTAGTAAGATTTGTGCTTGTTTATTTGGTGAATTATTTAATATATAAGAACAAGTCTGAAAGATTCAATTGTGGTTTGGATTTGATTTTGGCAGATTTGAACAAGTCTATAAGAACAAGGCAGATTTGATTTTGGCTTTGTACATAGCTTAATTTGTTTGTGTGTTCGAGCTCTAGCTCGAGCTCGTTCGTTTGTAAACGAGCTATGTTGAGCCAATCTCGAGCTTTATAAATATCTAGCGAGCCGAGCTCGAGCGCAACTTTCATAACTCGACTTGAGCTCGAGGCGAGCCCGAACATTATCAAATTCTATCGAGCCGAGCTCGAGCTTCATAGAACTCGACTCGACTCGGCTCGTTTGTAGCCCTATCTACCAGAGCAGCTGAGCTTACAAACAAAGCTGACAAAAGGTTTGATTTATTAATGTAATTTGGTAGCTCCGAAATCTGAACCCTGCTAGTAATATTCCTCTCGATTCACAGTTAACAGTTAATGGCATCTGTGACCCCCAACGAAATGGGTTCCGGGAAACTTGTTTGTGAGAAGATCATAATCGATACAGATCCTGGTATTGGTATGTTCTCTCTCTCTCTCTCTCACCACTGCATAATTGTTTTCCCATTTTATTCCTTAGCTACCTGTTTCAGTGTTGAGTCAATTGGGCTTCACATCATCTCTTTCAATTCTCTCTCCCATATACCCTTTTGATATGTTGTCCCCTACTTGCAAAAATAGATAAACAGTTCAATGTGGTAGGAGTTTTTTTTTTTTTTTTTTTTGTGTGTGTGTAATATATGTGGTTTAAGTAATAAATTGATAGTTGATTTTAAATGGAAAAAACATTTTAACAGAGCATTCTATGTCAGTGGAATTCTTATATATTTCCAGTTTTTTAACTGCTTATATTATTGGGCACGAGATTTTATTTGCTGAATGATTATTTTTTAACAAGAATCGATCATAAGTATTTGCATATGTGGTTGTGACAAAAATTAATCATAAACATATTATTTGACCAAAAAAAAAAAAGCAAAAAGAAAAAAGAAAAAGAAGTGTCCACTAGCTCAGTCGGGATATGCGGTGGGTGCTGTCACCGCACTTGTGCTGTGACACCTCATGGGATTTGTCCCGAACTTGTTTTGATAATCTGAACCGCTTATAATAGGGTTCGTCAAACATCTTATCCATAAAAAAATTAAAAAAAATAAAAATAAAAATAAAAGAGAGATTAATCGAATATGTGTAGCCTCATAATCAGACTTTAATTTTTTTTTTTTTTTTTTGATAAATGAAATTTTATTACCACAACATCAAGAAGATGCCAAAAGAATACAAAACCAAGGCCCGCAAAACGGGAGCCTAACCAACTACATTATTAACAAAATCTAAGAGAGCAAATAAATCTGGATTCGCCTTTCTTGACCACCAGCTGTACAAAACACCCAAAAACCAAGCCTCTAACCGTGCAATGGATTGAGCACTATCCTGAAAAATACGTCGATTTCGCTCACCAACCACATCAAACACAAAGGCGCAATCGCCAAACCCTTCTGCCGCCGCTTCCCAACTCAACCACCCCCTAACACCACAACACATCCATGACCCACCTAGGTTGAACCCCGACCACACCAAACAAAGAGAAAACAAGCACCCGCAAGCGAGAAGCAAGCGGGCAACGGAGCAGCAAATGGTCCACTGTTTCCGCATCAGATTTTAATTGTTCTCCAAAAGATATCATGAATGATTTATTCAATGAACCCTATTATATGAATGTTTTGGATCATCAAAATAGGTTCGAGACATGTTCCCATGAGCTTCATAACATGGTGTTGTGCCTATAAGGGCATCTCCAACGGTTCACCATATTTCATCAAATCTGAATAAAAAAAGCACGAATTCCTTTATCTAATATCAGCCACTCGACTTGTCATCGAACACACGATCGATCGAGGATGATCGGCCGACGTCCTACCGATCGACCAAGAATCTGCTCCACTTCAGAGGCAATATTCATCACTATTCTAGTCTGTGGAAACATCAACCTCCTCCTCAGTCAAGAAAGAACCACTGCAAACATCCATTGATGTCCTTTTCTTAGCAGTCTCAACCCTCATACTCTGATCAATATCCATATTCAGTTCAGTTGCCAGTGCTCTATTACTAATCTCTGACCTTATGGCTTCCACTTCAATCACATCATCACAGAGGCACCGAAGTATCTCAATTCTTACTACTGCTAGTTGTTTGTAATAATCACTCTCAAATAGCTTCAAGTATCTCAATTTTTACAAAGAACTCTTCGTTGATGGATACTTTTCAATCAGAGAGAGAGAGAGAGAGGTGCTTGATAATGGAGGTTGTTGAAGAATGTCCAAAACAGAGCATAAGTGAGAGAGACAGTGAGAGTGTTCTTGATATGTATGAATGAGTGAGAGAAGAGAGAGACATTGATGGAAGCACTTTGAAAGTCAGGGGTGAATTTATGAAAGCACTTGAGCCTTTTATAAAAGTGCCTCATCAACCATCACAACAACCTCCTCTCCTTCTTCCCCCTTCCCTTCTCACTCTACTTCCTCCCTCTCTCCTCCCTCTACCTCCTCTTCTTCTTCTTCTTCCTTCTATTACCCTTTTGGCTCTCCTTACTCTTCTCTCTCTTTAGAGCCCAAACCATTGGGGATTTGGGGATTTCTCTTCCAGGCCGAACATAAAGAAAGTGGTGAGTTGGGGATTTCTAAAATGGGTCATCTTTAAAAAGTGAAACTTTTTGTTGTTGTTGTTGTTGTTGTTTTGTTTTTGGGGTTTTGAAGCTCAGGTCTTTTTTGTGTGAGCTCTCGATTGTGTTTTTACCAAAATCTTTGAATATTGATTAAGTAATCTTTGGAAAGGCAAGTGGGTTTTTGAAATGAGAAGCTGTTTGAGCTCAAAGCAATTCCATCTACTGTTCTTGGTCTGGCATTGGATTTAACTCCAACAATCCATGGTCGAAATGCTCGATCTTACGCTCCAAGGGCTAGAAGGTAATGTCACTATCATTTCTAAGCTCAAAGCATTGAAATAGCTTGACCTTTCATATAATAACTTACATGGATCAATCCCACCTGCTTTTGGGAATTTGTCTGAGCTTAAGTGTCTTGATTTGTCTTCAAATAAGCTTGGAAATTCAATGAATTGTTCAAGGAAGAGGATGACCGGGGGGACATCTGGCCGGACATCCGGTGGGTCCCATCCTCAACGGTCATATACAGTAAAATGGTGAAAGGTTCCTAGATCCTCAGTTTGATGAAACATTTGCTATTTTCTCAATTTGATACATGTTTGGTGAAACCATTGGAGCATAAAAAGAGGTACTTTTTCACCAAATTTGAATTTGATGATAGATCTGGTGAAGCGTTGGAGATGGCCTAACTCCACTTCGAGCTCAGTTGGCCACTACTGATAGGGTTAATCATTGCCAAAAGTGAAGATTGATTATTTTTTCACTATTAGGGTGTTTTTCTTTAGTTGTTTATTTAGTTCCTATTATGGGGTTGTTTGTTGTAGTGTTGTACTGATTGTTGGTGTTGAGCTTGTGGATGTGTTACAGATATATGTTGTAGACATTCTTACATAGTTGATTGCCCAATTTGATATAATTCTCTAGAAAATTGTGAATAATCTTCTATTGATTGAAAATAAAAAATAAAAAAATGGAGTGACGTATATTCAAGGTAATCTTGTTTTTCTTTTCTCTGAACAAGTTTTTTATAAATAAATGTGTGACTCTTCTTGACAACAAATTGAGGTGGCATCTTAATTACTTTTATACAAAATTTATCACAATTACATGGTTGTGACAGTCTTGAAAATAAACACCATGTGTTTGGATTCTCTATCTTAAAATCATAGATTCAAATTCAATCATATTGTTCTCTATCCAATTACCATATATATTTTATGTTTGTATAGCATTATTGTAATTATGTTTCACATCAATTTATGTTTTGAAGAGAAGGCATATAACAAAATCTCACATCAGTTTGTAAATTTTGTTTGTTTGTTTATATAGCATTTCTTGCTGTGCCATTATCCTTAGTAGTGCTCACATTCTCTCTTTCATAATGTAATAAGATTCCTATTTCATAGTGACAAAAAGAAGGGAAAAAAATTACTTAATTGTCATGTGTGAGATGTGAATGGAATCTTCATTGATCTGCACAGATGATAGCGTCGCGATCTTCATGGCATTCCAAACTCCACAGCTGGAGGTCTTAGGTTTAACAACAATATTTGGTAATGTTACTACAGAAGATGCCACTCGCAATGCTTTGATCCTTGTATGTATTAATTAGTCGATTCTAATTCTAATTTCCTATACAGTAAATATATTTTTTTCCATAATTTGTGGTATTTGATGTTTTTGGAACATTTTCATGATTATTTTTGATGTGCAAATGGATAGGGTGAGATTGCAGGATATCCTGATGTTCCTGTGGCAGAGGGTAGTCCTGAGCCTCTAAAGGTAACTTCTTTTATGAGTTTATCTATAATTTTCTGCACAGTTGCACTATATCAAAACACAGGCTACATGTGCATTTAATGTATTTTGGAACAGGGTGGAACACCAGATGTTGCATACTTCATTCACGGTTCAGATGGATTAGGGAACACAAATTTACCTCCTCCAAAATCCAAGAAAATTGAGAAGACTGCATCAGAATTTTTGGTGGATATGGTTTCTGAATATCCTGGCCAAGTATCTATAGTGGCACTTGGACCATTGACAAATTTGGCTTTGGTAAGTTTTAGTATCCTTCCCTTCCGTTCACTGTGGTGCATATCACATTTATTTCCAAGTTTTATCAATCTTAAAGATGCATTTTGTTTTGATCAGGCTGTCAAAAAGGACTCATCCTTTGCAAGCAAGGTGAAAAGAGTGGTCATCCTTGGCGGATCTTTCTTTGCATTGGGAAATGTCAATCCTGCTGCTGAAACAAATGTAAGTGCTCAGCTGGAATTAAGAATTTGGTCTGATCTCCACTCACTTACTCTTGTAAATAATCAGTTGCCGATAAAAAATCATCTTTGGGTCTTGCATTTGGTCACGGGTGATGCACCCGATTTTTGTGATTCCAAATTTTCCATATCAGAACTGCCCAAAGATCAAATTTTCTTAAATGACAAGCATAAAGAACCCCCTCCATCTGTTGTAAATAAATCAGTTGGCTGCTAGTCAAAACAAAAGTGAAGAGGCTGACTAGAGGTCAAAGGTTCATTAGTGTTCATTAGAGAGTGGCAAAACACATCAGACACGAAGGACTTAGAGGACATCTGGGGAAGAGACATGGTCGTCCATCCATTTGAGAGAGAGAGAGAGAGAGAGAGAGTGACGCAGGGGAAGCTTATGTTGCAAAATTTACTTCTATTTATAGGAGGTTAGGCATGTGACCATAATTAACTATCAAGATTTCCTAGAATTCTGTTAGGATTTGGTAGAAATATATTTAATTATTAGGATGTCCAAATCTCAATTACCGAGGTCCCATACATAGTTTTTTGTGATGTGGTCTCTCTCTCTCGACGGAATGCCTGAGTCAGCTTTGCTCGTGAGTGCATAGTGCTAAGGCAGAACGCCCATCTTTAGCCTCTAAGTCACAAGACCCCCCAGAGTCTTGTGATGAACATTGAATACTTTGGCATGCCTGAACCTTGCCTACTGGCTTAGGCACTTGAGCGGGCATTGTATACTCCTTGGAGTAGTAGCTCGTGCAGTTCAGACATGTGAAGTATGAGTTCTGTTGCTATGTTACATGGACTATGGTGTAGTTGTTGCTTGCCATGCGGATATGTGTCTTCGTGTCCTCATCTAATTATTATGTCGAAGGATATGGGGACATGACAACATATTTCTATTTCTATGTACTTGTTTTATTTTCTTGAGTAAATGGTGTTAACAAAACTGAAAAGTTTCATTCAGTGATAATTTTTCCATTAAAGCCTCATTTGGCAATTTCACTTTTTAGTTTAAAAGTAAAAAATTTACTAAAAAAAATCAAAAAGCCAATAATCTATAGCAAAAAGTTAAAGATTTATTTCTCTCTTTTTTTTACACATCATTTTGTAAAAAAATAAAAAAATCATCTCAAACATGCTAATTTTTTTATGTCATATTTTAGTTAAAAAATAAAAAAATTACTAAAAGAACTTATTCCCAAATGAAGCCTAAATCCGACTAAACAAAAATACTTACACCATTAGGTATACATCAATAATAATTAGTTGTTAACACAATCAAAGGATATCAATCTCTATTTCATAGGATTTAGACATGCAATCTCGTTGTATACAATGATACTACATATATAATTAATAGACCAAACACTCCGATTCCATCATTTTGATATTAAGGAAGTAACCTTGTTTGCTGTTGCGAAAATTATTAAATAATCCTGAAATACCACGTGATCATACTTTCTCACTCATTACTCATTGTACCCTCTCATATTCCTTAATCACCTAATACAAAATCATAATACCCTCATTCTCCACTAATCATACTATTATGAAGCACCATGTGACCATACTCCCGAACTATCATAGTGATTATTCAGTAGTCCGAAAATATGGCCACGTTGTGCTCCATAGTAGTATGATTGGTGAAGAAAGTGGTGTATTATGATTTTGTTTTGAGTGATTAAAAAACAAGAAGAAACATAATGCATAATTGGTGAGGAAGCAAAACTACCTGATATCTCAAGGTATGTAATGATTTTTCCATTTTAAGTGTATTTAGATTAAGTGTATCTAAAATATAAAATTTATGTAAAATATTTTTAAAAATTCACTAAAAAAATACGAAAAATAAAAAATTTAATTTTTTGAAAAATGAACTCAATTTTATGGAACCAAACATGGAGAATTGACATAAAAAAATAAAAAATAAAAGCGTGGTCCCTAGGTGAACAATGACTTTGCAACGGTTACAAGAAAACTAATTAAATACATGACAGTAGGTACCCCTCTCCCGATGATTATTTACACATTAAGAAAAATAATTAAATACATGACAAGACCAGTCTAGACTTGCTAATAGCCAAAAATAAAAAATGCTGTTACCATGCTCGCCAAAGGAACCGATATGTTATCATCCACCACCTCTGTAATTGGGAGTGACTCTACAATTGTTGCCACCAAAGAAACTAAAGCAACTCTTTCCACCGTCCAAATCCAATCCAACTGGAAGTATCAGAGGGTTGAAAAGCAGTAGAACATCCTATCATATGGAAAAAAGTTGTGAGTCAATATCAAATTTCATACGGGGTAAGCTAATCTATCGTCATGTGTTTGAGTGCAAAACAAAGTTTCCAAAACTCACCCAATGGAGATCAAGAAACCAAATATAAACATTGAGATGCTACCAACCCAACGCTTTTTTTTGTAGGTGCTAATAACAGCACTCAAAAATAAAAAAAGGGCAAATTACTTACCAGTCATTTTTTAGAAGTGTGTATTTTATTTAATCCCAAAATTTTTAGATAAACGAAAAATCCTGTGCCCATTATTTTCCGCTCTTTCTCTACACCTTACTTCTTCTCTTTATATCTATTTCTCTGAAACCCGGTGACGATCACACCTTCCTTTTGTTCTTTTTCTTTCTAATCTAAAGTCACTAGCGACCACCATTGCTTGGGGTTCACCGTCAACCACCGAGCACCGACTCCATGCTTCATGCTCACCGATGGCGAATAAGATAAGTTTTCGACGAAGAAGATGAGTAGATTTACATTAGATCCAGTTAGATTTAAACTAAAAATAGTTTTCGTAGTGCAAGCCTCTCTCTATGTCTCTTTTCTTCGATCTCTTAGTTTTTTTTTATTTTTTATTTTATTTTATTTTATTTCACCTTTTTTGTAAACGGTTCAGATTATCAAAATTGGACAAAAAAAAGGGCCCACTGGACCAGACTAGACGGTCTAATCCAATAGAGGACTGGAGACAATCCAGTCCCTTTTATTTACCTCCAAAAAATGTACATGCACATACCGGTTTCATCCATTATATCTAATAAAATAAATTTAAGCAATTGATATAGCCACATTAAATCATAACTAACACTAATTAGACTTGCAATCAAAAAATTACTTTAATCATAACCAAAATACAAATGGGGGCGATCGCAATAGATTATAACAAATATTATTTTAGAACAAAATCAACTATCATAAGTTCTTTTATTTGGGTAGAATTTTACAAAATCACATACAATTCTTTCCAACGGGATGGTAGGATTCGAAGAAATGGTAGGAGAAGATTGTATCCAATTTTACGATTGAATTAGAGGGTTACTATTTACCCCTACCTTATTTTAGGGGAGTACACAGTTCGGATTGGTTCGGTTCTGAGAAAATTCAGGAACCGAACCGATCCTAACGGTTCTGTAATTTTGAGAACCAGACCAAACCATTACACTTGTAAAACCGGGCCAGAAACAATTCGAAAAAACGGTTTGGTTTCGGTTTGGTTTACGGTTCCAAAAATTTCTATTTACAAGAATAAATTGTTAATATTAACAAAATAATTACTCAAACTAATTACATTTAACTCATGATAAAAACTAATAATATTAAGGTATTACTCAATGGCCCTGTTTGGTAGAGCTGTGGGAAAGTGCTTATAGCTTATGCCTAAACAGCTTATAGCTTATAACTTTCAGTTTAAGCTGATTTCCAGCTTATTCTTAAAGCATCTCCTGCCCCACTCAAAGAATAAGCTGATTTCTGACTTCCAAAAAGTTATAAGCCATAAGCCATAAGCTATAAGCTAAACCAAACACATCAAAATAGCTTAAATTAAGCTGAAAGCTGAAATAAGCTGTAATTAAGCTCTGCCAAACAGGCATAATATTACATATCTATACCATCCTAATATTATTAAAATTATAAAAAAAATTCAATTAATAAAAATAAAACTTGATATTATATGTATATATATCTTTTAAAATTCGGTTCAGTTTGGTTCGGTTTGAACTGCGGTTTTTTCATAAAATCCATTAACCGAACCGTTTTTATAGTTCTCATATTTCTTAATCCGAAACCGAACCAATTCTTCGGTTTGGTTCGGTCCAGATTACCTGTTTGAACGGATCTGATTGTTCAAGAACAACTCGTCGGCCAGACTCATCGATCCATTACCTACTGAACCGTTCGGTGAGAACCCAAAAGAAAATTCGAACTCGAACGAGCTAGACTCAGTTGACAAGAAAGAACTTGACCTAGGAGCGGGGGATAACATGTAGTGCATAGGACTTGCAGGAGCACTGGAGAAATAGCTGATGGCGGGGCAGCCACGGCCGGAGCTTGAAGTTGCGGAGACGTAGGGAGTGGAACATGTGCTGTTGATTTCTTCGCTAAGACGGTGGCTTTTGTGAGCATCGTCGGTGTCGCCATTGTTGGAGGAGTGACGGTCGACGTTTGGTTCGCCATTGTTAGGGTTTGAAAAGAGCACCATTGCTGTGACTTCGAGAGCAGAAATGATAGAGGACCCACACAACAACAATCCCCGCAGAGACATGTCAGTGATGAGTGACAGGAGGAAAAACAAAAAACAACCAATTCCAATACATTGGGGTGGTGGGGTTTTTCTGCTTGAGAGAGAGTTTTGGGGTGGGCTTAGAGACTAAAACGAGTCTGATTGGTTTATTGTACATGTAATAATTAGACAGAGAGCTATATGAATGAGGAGAGAATGCATACATGGTTATACGTTGTGCTTCCAATAAATATTGGAATTTAATTTTTTTTAAATTAATTTTTTATTTTTTTATATGTTCTTATTTGGAAAAATTATTCAAAAATTTTATTTTAGAAAATGTTGTTTCATTTAGTTTTGGATGTTTTCTTCAAAACCAATTATTCAAAAATTCCATTCCATTCCATTTCAGAAAATTATTTATGGTATGTTGTTTTGGTTTAATTTGGGAGTTTTGGAGTTTACTTTTTTACTTTTGTGTGTGATTTTGGTTTTAATTTTTTATTGGTGTTGTGGTGAGTTGGTTATGGTATAGTGTTATTTTTAATTTTTTGTGGGGGATTGTGTGGAGTGATTTAGAGGATTAGTGATGTTACCCATTTGGTGTGGATTTGTAATGTAGGTCAACATATAATATGGTCGGGTTTGGTATTGATATGTTACTATTTTATTGTATGTATGTATGTATGTATGTATGTATGTGTGTATATATATATATTAAGGAAAAGGGGGCTTTCAACCCCCAGTCTTGTGGGAACTTCAATATCCTAATTTAAATTTCTTGAATTTTTTATTTTTTTTAAAAAAAAAAACCTTGACATTTATTAATTTTTCCCAACCCCCAAGCCTTACTCTCAAAATAACCCTTTAATGCATTAAGAACAAGTATAAAAAAAATTCCTTAAAAAGTCTTGAAAAAGGTACTGTAGTAACTATACACGGATTGTATCTATAATTATTTGTATGAGGGGATTTTAAATGCTGATCAGGGGATTTTGACCAAATCAATAAATACAGACATGTGGAAAGACATGTGGATTGAAAAAAGTTAATAAATGCTGATCAGGGAATTTTGACGAAATCAATAAATGCTGAGTTTTTTTTTTTAATGAGAAATTTAGAAAATTCAGATTAGGATATTGAAGCTCCCACAGGCCTTGGGGTTAAAAACTCCCTTTTTGCTTAATATATAGCATAGATATATATATATACACATAAAATAAAATAGTAACATATCAATACCAAATCCGACTATATTCTATGTTGACCTGTATTAGAAATCCACACCAAATGGGTAACATCCCCTAAATCACTTCACACAATCCCCACAAAAAATTGAAAATAACACTATACTATAACCAACTCACCACAACATCAATAAAAAATTAAAACCAAAATCACACCCAAAGGTAAATAAGTAAACTCCAAAACTCCCAAATTAAAACAACAACGTACCATAAATAATTTTCTGAAATGGAATGAAATGGAATTTTTGAATAGTTGGTTTAGAAGAAAATATCCAAAAATAAATGAAGCAATATTTTCTGAAGTGGAATTTTTGAATAATTTTTCCAAATAAGAATATATAAAAAATAAAAAATTAATTATTAAAAAATTGAATTCCAATATTTATTAGAAGCACAACGCATAATCATGTATGCATTCTCTTCTCATTCACAGAGCTCTTTGTCTAATAATTGCGTGTACAATAAACCAGTCAGACGCGTTTCAGTCCCTAAGCCCACCCCAAGACTCTCTCTCTTAAACGGAAAAATCCCACCACCCTAATGGATTGGAATTGGTTGTTTTTTGTTTTTTTTTTTCCCTCCTATCACTCATCACTGACATGTCTCTGTGGGGATTGTTGTTGTGGGGGTCCTCTATCATTTCTGCTCTCGAACTCACAACAATAGTGCTCTTTGCAAACCCTAACAATGGCGAACCAAACGTCGACCTTCACTCCTCCAACAATGGCGACACCAACGATGCTTTCGAAAGCCATCGTCTCAGGGAAGAAAGCAATAGCATATGTTCCACTCCCTACGTCTCCGCACCTTCAAGCCCCAGTCGTGGTTGCCTTGCTGTCGGCTACTTCTCCAGTGCTCCTACAAGTCCTATGTACTACGTGTTATCCACCGCTCCTAGGTCTGATTCTTTCTTGTCAACTGAGTTTAGTTCGTTTGAGTTCGAATTTTCTTCTGGGTTCTTACCGAACGGTTCAGTAGGTAATAGATCGATGAGTTTGGTCGACGAGTTGTTCTTGAACGGTCAGATTAGGCCGATGTCACCACTACGAGCAACACAGTTCCAATGCCAAGAACACGAAGAAAATGAGGCCTCTCATCATCATCATCATCATCATCATCATCGTATTCTGGAGTTGGAAGATTCTGAGAACAAAGAAGCTGAAACTCTGTTGATCGAGACAACACGGTCAGGCTCTGCTTCGTCTTCAAGGTCTTCATCGTCTGGAAGGACCTTGAAGAAGTGGATATTGTTCAAGGATCTATTGTACAGAAGCAAAACCGAAGGTAGAGGTAACAAAAAGAAGTTCTTGTCATCGATCACGTTCACTTGCTCATCATCTTCAAGGGACGAGAAGGAAAAGAATCGCAAGGAAACGCAAAAAATAGATGTCCGGAAAACTAGTGAACGGCGTCGGAAAGCGTAGGGTTCTGCTGTCGGCTCACGAGTTACATTACACTGCGAATAGAGCACAAGCGGAGGAGATGAAGAAGAAGACCTTCTTGCCCTACCGGCAAGGACGGCTCGGATGTCTAGGGATTAGCGTTTGCATTTTCGAGTAATTTTATTTGTTACCGTATTATGGGTTGTAATTTAAGCTCTTGTATAGTAGAGGCTTCTGCCTTTGTTCCAGTCACCATTAATGATTTTGCTTCTTTAGCTATGAAGATATTATTGGATTCTTTAGCTATGAAGTATAAATAATATATTTATTTAAATTATTTTAAATAATTTCACTGTACTACGGAAACTATTTTTGGTTTAAATCTAGCTGGATCTAACGTAAATCTACTCATCTTCTTCGTCGGAAACTTATCTTATTCTCCATCTGTAAGCATGAAGCATGGAGTCGGTGCTCGGTGGTTGACGGTGAACCCCAAGCAATGGTGGTCGCTAGTGACTTTAGATTAGAAAGAAAAAGAACAAAAGGAAGGTGTGGTCGTCACCGGATTTTAGAGAAATAGATAGAAAGAGAAGAAGTAAGGTGCATAGAAAGAGCAGAAAATAATGGGTACATGATTTTTCGTTTATCTAAAAATTTTGGGATTAAATAAAATACACACTTTTAAAAAATCACTTGTAGGTAATTTGCCTTTTTTTATTTTCGAGTGCTATTATTTGGTAGAAATATATTTAATTATTAGGATTTGTCCAAATCACAATTCCCGAGGTCCCATACATAGTTTTTTGTGATGCGGTCTCTCTCTCTCTCTCCAGAATGCCTAAGTCAGCTTTGCTCGTGAGTGCATAGTGCTAAGGCAGAACGTCCATCTTTAGCCTCTAAGTCACAAGACCCCCCCGAGTCTGGTGATGAACATTGAACACTTTGGCATGCCTGAACCTTGCCTACTGGCTTAGGCACTTGAGTGGCATTGTATACTCCTTGGAGTAGTAGTAGCTCGTGCAGTCCAGACATGTGAAGTATGAGTTCTGTTGCTATGTTACATGGACTATGGTGTAGTTGCTTGCCATGCGGATATGTGTCTTCGTGTCATCATCTAATTATTATGTCGAAGGATATGGGGACATGACAACATATTTCTATTTCTCTATATACTTGTTTTATTTTCTTGAGTAAATGGTGTTTACAAGGTGCAATTATAGCATTCATGCATAATATGGGCACTTTATACTTTGTTTCACAATAAATGTGAATTACTAAATATATCTGTTAGGTGAATGTTTAACTAAACATGCCAGACACACCTCATATCCTTACCCATGAGTGTCGGTGTCCGACGAATGTACTTCATACACACAGAAGTGTCCATGTAATGATTCCTAACTACAAGGGATGTCAGGTTGGCGAGGCTTGCTAAAGATGAAGTCTTAGGACTTAGGCACATTTGAGATGCTTATCAGTCCTTTGATCCCTCTCAGCTTGGACTGACCATATGGAAACTAGTTTAAGTTCTCATTCTGTCAAATTACACCACTTGCCTTTTCCGACTTGCAGATTTATGGGGACCCAGAAGCAGCTGATATTGTGTTTACATCTGGGGCAAATATTGTTATTACTGGCATAAACATTACAAGACAAGTCATAATGACAGGTCCTGCTTCGCCTTTTTAGTTTTCTTTGTTAGAGTTTTTGTTTTGTATCATGCTTTAACGAATCTATTTCTCCCCTAAATCAAAGATATCTTGCGGTTTCAGATGCTGACCTTGATGAATTGAGGCAGTCTGAGGGAAGACATGCTCAATTGTTAAGCACTATGTGCAAATGTTACAGAGATTGGCATGTTGAGTCTCTTGGAGTCTATGGTAACTTCTGTTCATAAATTGGACATTATTAAAGTTGTGCTGTTTTGATTGTTAATCAACGTAGTCAGTTATAAACATTAATCAAAATAACAAATTGAAGTTAACAAATGTAGGGATTTTCCTCCATGACCCAGTCAGTTTTGTGGCACTAGTTCGACCTGACCTCTTTACATACAAGGGGGTTGTGCGAGTTGGAACATAGGGGATATATATGGGGCACACACTCCTGGACCATGAACAAAAGTACGTTTAAAAGACCAAGGATACTCTGTTCCCAAATCCCTATGCCTCTATGTCCTAATGTCATTGATGTTTTGTGGGAATTTCAAGAAATGATCGGGTTGGGAGTGCATTGGGATAGAGTGATAGGGGATTAGGGGAAAGAGGATTCCGTGCCCATTTCAAGTAAAATGCATTTTTGGGGGTGTATTTTGGTCTTTTTCATTATTGTTTCTAAATTTATCTTAATAATCTGATACAGATGGGATTCAAGCAACCCATGGTCAGGATATGCCCCTGTTTCAGTGGCGTGGACAGTTAATGTGGATGAAGTTCTTGATTATATTAAGAAACTGTTGATGGAACCATGAAATCTTTTGAAGTTGTGCTGGACACCCACTGAAGATGTCAAATACTTCGAAAATAAATGTTGGGTTGTCTTCATTTTCTACTTGAGATCCCTTGCACTGTTAGTGACAAACCAAATTTTGGGGGTTGAGTTCTAGTTTGCCGGTCTCCCATAGCTGAAAGTTTGCTGTAATATATGAAATATATAAACGCATTTACTTAATTTACATCAATCAAAGTAAACATTTTACGAACATATAACTTCATGAGTACGCACTGTTTTGTAAACTTTTGAAGTTGTGTGTTGTTTCTTTATACATGGCTTTGTTTTCTTTTAATCTATATTTTGCATGCTTTAATTTATGTTTTGTTTGCATTCATCGGATATATAGTTCCTTTGTTGCATTATCTCTTGTATTAGTTTTGTGTAGATCTCTGTTTCATTGTTTTTGTACTGTTTAGTCTTCCAAATTCTGATTTGTTGCATACTATGTTGATTTTATTGTTTTGTATTATGCAAATTTGGATATAGTTACATTTTACTGTTACATATTAGTTTGTTTCGCCTTTCAAACCCTGAGCCATCATAATTTTGTTTATTAATTTAGACTACACTAGTCTACATATTGAAGGTGTAGTTGATATTAATCTTAAAATTATGACCTGAAAAGTGCAATTATATATGCTACTAGCAAGTTGGTCTCTGCTCAAGTTCCCTTCATCTCCCTAACCAAAAAGGAGGTGATTATGGTCTTGTTTGGTGTAATTTTTCTGAAGCTAAATGTTGATAACAGCAAAAAACAAGATAAACACACATTTTTCTAACTTTTACATAATCAACTTTTTTTTCCCTAGCTTATTTAATCCATTTCTGCCTCATAAATAATAATTAGATGCTATACAAAAAGATTCTAAACACACACACACATATATATGTATAATAAATTATAAGCAACTCTAATAAATTAGGTCAAACAAGACTGATATATGTTTGAAGTCATCTTGAGGGAGATTTGCACCTAACCTCAACTTTGGCTTTTATTTCCCTTTCTTCCCTTTCCCTTCCCTTCTTTCACCCAGCAAACTTCTCCCCTTCTTTGCTCCTAAATTAACTCGACGCACCATGTTACTTTCGGTTGTGGTAGGTGCTTCAGTCTTTGACCTTCGTAGTTGTTTGTTGAGCTTTTTATTTTCCGTTTCCTTTTTGTTGGATAAGTTCGCATTTTCATCAAAATCAAAATTATTAGTAGAGGAATAACAGCCCCTTAGACGTCTTCCTTGAGTATTATACTTGTTAGAAACGGAAGGTCATTTTCCTTACCATCATCTTGAGATGAGTAGTCAACCATTTTGCCCGTTTGTTGATTAAATGTTAACGATTTTTACATAAAAAATGAGTGAGACCTCTACCACCCCCTTTGAATGTTGATTGATTCAAATTTTTTTTTTTTTTTTTTTTTTTTTTTTTTAACCCTCCTCTCGTCGACCCTCACGTGTATGTGGGGGTGGTGGGAGTTACCCTCAAGTGGGGGTTTGTATCAGTTTTGTTTTTACATGTTCATGGCATTGAGTCTCTTTTAAATACACTATAACTAGAATATCATTCGTGCTATGCACGGGATAATTATAGATATTTATATTTATTTTAGATTTTTTTTAATATATAAATTATATTTTTTAAGATTTTTTATAAAAATAATTTAACAATATTATCACTAACCATAGTGTATGGGAGAAGTTGAAAAGGATACTGTAGTAACTATACACGGAATGTTGATCAGGGGATTTTGACCAAATCAATAAATGTAGGCATGTGGAAAGACATGTGGATTGAAAAAAATTAATAAATGCTGATAAGGGGATTTTGACCAAATCAATAAATGTTGAGTTTTTTTTTTTTTAAATAAAAAATTTAGAAAATTCAGATTGGGATATTGAAACTCTTGAGGTTAAAAACTCCCTTTTGCTTAATATATAACTAGCCTATCACCCGTGCTATGCACGAGATAATTATAGATATTTATATTTATTTTAGATTTTTTTTAATATATAAATTATATTTTTTAAAGATTTTTTATAAAAATAATTTAATAATCTTATCACTAATCATAGTGTATGAGAGAAGTTGAAAATGGTACTGCAGAAACTATACACAGATTGTATCTATAATTATTTGTATGAGGGGATTTTAAATGCTGATCAAAGGATTTTGACCAAATCAATAATTGCAGACATGTGAAAAGACATGTGGATTGAAAAAAGTTAATAAATGTTGATCAAGGGATTTTGACCAAATCAATAAATGTGGAATTTTTTTTTTAATAAAAAATTTAGAAAATTCAGATTGGGATTATTTAGAGCCATTGAACAAACTACAATCACATTTTTCTTTTTGTGAGTTAACTTCAATCATATTAAAAAATCAAATTATAAACAAAAGGAGATAACTTCAATCATACAAATCAAATTTTTTTAATGCTATCTAACTACAATGACATTTTTCTCATAATAAAAAAATATAATTGAAAAATAATAACTATTAAAATAGTAAATAAAAAAGATTATTTAAAACTATTGAACAAACTACAATTACATTTTTCTTTTTGTGAGTGTTTATGTTTATCTAACTTCAATTGTATTAAAAAATAAAATTATAAACAAAAGGAGATAACTTCAATCATACAAATCACAATTTTTTTAATGCTATCTAATCATCATCAATAATTAAAAAAATCAATCACAAATTAAATCAATTGATAATTAAAAAATACAATAATTTATTTTTCAAAAAACATAGTGAGTTAAAAAGATTCATTACAATTTTTTTTGGTCAAAATATAATCTAATCATCATCAATAATTGGTACATTATGTGATTCTAATGAGTACAATCCATTTTGTATTTCAAAAAATACAGTGAGTTAAAAATCAAATCACAAATTAAGTGAATTGATAGTTAAAAAAACACAATAATTTTTTTTTTCAAAAAACACAGTAAGTTAAAAAAATCAATTACAATTTTTTTTTTCAAAATACAATCTAATAATTATCAATAATTGGAACTTTAAAAATCAAATCAGAAAAAAATAAATCAAATCACAAATATTTTTATGCTATCTAACTACTGTCATATTTTTTCATAAATAATTGTAAAGAAAAACTATTAAACAGTAAATAAAAGATTAAATCACATTAAAAAAAAGAATCATTGGACAAACTACAATCACATCATATTTTTCCCATAATAAAAAAAATAAATAAATGAAAAAAAGAACCATTGACTAACTACAATCACATTAAAAAAAAAAAATCATTGAACTAACTACAGTCATTTTTTTTTATTTGTGAGTATTTATGTTTATCTAACTTCAATTATATTAAAAATAAAATTAAAATAGTAAATAAAAAGATTAAATAACATTAAAAAAACAAAACCATTAAACTAACTACAACAATCATATTAAAAAAAAGAGCCATTGAACAAACTACAATCACATCACATTACAATCACATTTTTTTTTTCTTTGTGAGTTTTTATGTTTATTTAATTTCAATCATATTAAAAATAAAATAAAATAGTAAATAAAAAGATTAAATAATATTAAAAAAAAAACCATTGAACTAACTACAACAATCCTATTAAAAAAAAGAGTTATTGAACAAACTACAATCACATCACATTTTTCCCATTATAAAATAAATAAATGAAAAAAAAGAACCATTAAACTAACTACAATTACATTAAAAAAAAAAGAATCATTCAACTAATTATAATCACATTTTTCTCTTTGTGAGGATTTATATTTATCTAACTTCAATCATATTAAAAAATCAAATTATAATTTTTTATTCGCTAGATAAATTACAAGTATTTTTATGCGCTATCTAACAACAATAGTAAAACAGTAAATAAAAGGAAAAGTCAAGAAGGAGAAAACAAAAAGAAGACTTACTGTTTGCATACGTAGTCACTAAAGTTGAAAGTGTAAAAGTGAGAAGTCAAGAAGGAGAAAACAAAAAGGAGACTCACTGTTTGCAATAAGTATGTGAAAAGTTAAAAAGAGTGTGTATATTGGAGAAGTTAAAAAGATTTGGAAGAATTTAATAAGTGCTAAGTTTTTTTTTTCAAAAAAAATCAAAAAAATTAAGAAATTAAGGTTCAGATATTGGAACTCCCACAAAACTTGTGGGTTAGAGATAGATATAAATAAATAGATAGATATAGATATAGATATAGATATTTATATTTGTTTTAAAATTTTTTTAATATACAAATTATTTGTTTTGGAAAAGGTACTGCAGTAATTATGAGAAAAGTCAAAAAATCTTGTGAGTTGAGAGAAGTTCATAAATGCTAAGGTTAAATTTTTTTTTTTTTAAAAACAAAAAATTTGGATTTACATATTGGAGTTTCCACAAGTCTTGGGGGTTAAAAACCCTCTTTCGTTTAATATATAGTATAGATATAGATAGATGTCCACCAATGTCTGTTTATTATCTGACGTGGCTAAGCCCATAAGGGCCATAGCCCACTATAAACAACCCAAGCCCATCGCTCGGAGCCCAGTACATAACCCAGCTGGTGGAGTCCAGAACAACTGGAATCCAACATGACACAAAGAGCCAATGGCATTTAGACATATGGCAGGCAAAGGACAAGCCATATCAGTAGACAAAGATCTGCAAAGTTATTGTCACTGTACATCACCATTAATGCAGCCCATCACAACATTTATTATGACAACACCTCTCCGTCGGAACAGCACCACCTTACCTTGAACAAGGTAAGCTACAGCATAGACTTTCGGCGAGGAGGGCAGGTCGGAAGGGACAACGAAATGATTACCAAAGGATATAAGCAAACGTTGAAGACAAGAAGAAGGTTAAGCTTTTCTATCTCCAATCTCTCTCTCTACGTTCTATTTCCTCTATTAACTTGCTCGTCGGAGAGTTCACTGGGGGACTACCCCATTCCCCGTTGAACTTGTTTGCAGGTTACCTGGTGGGTTTGATCATTCGGACGTGGGCCTGAGAAGCTGGGATCAGTCCGACCCATCCCTTGGAACAAGCTGTATTATCAGTTGGTGCCGTCTGTGGGAAGTGGTTCATATCCGGACGCCAGTTGTGCTCATTGTCGCCAGAGCCCCTGTCCTAACAACCTTTTCCTCCTACCCATCCAAGTGTATGGTCACAACTAAATCCATGGCTTCTCACCATAATGCTGCCGACCATCAAGCCGACCCTCCTAATCCAAACAACCCACCACCGTATTTCATTGAGCTCACCAACAGCATTAACCGCATGGCCGAGCAAAACCAGGCCCTGATAAATGCTTTACTCCAAAGAAATCTCCCTATGCCTCCTCCACCACCTCCAGATATTCCACCCAACCAAGAACGAGCCCTGAGCCATACTTTCCCGCAACCCTATCCACAAAACTTAGAAGGTCTGCAACCTCCTCCCCCACATATAAATCCACCACCTCCACCCCTACACCCATCGGTCGTGGCACCAGCCCTTGAGGGGGAAGCTAGCAGTGTCCAACCCCCGTTTCCCTCCGGTGGTGACAACATTCCCCTCTGGAACGCTGAACTCCAAGCCATGAAGCTCCAACTCCAAGGGGTTATGCAGAACATCCAGCATAAACCCTCCACCACGGCAAACTCACCATTTGTTGCCTCCATCCGGGACAAGCCTCTGCCTGCCAAGTTCAAAATGCCCACCATCGACTCTTTTGACAGAACCACGGACCCGGTCGACCATCTGGAGACCTACCGCACCCTCATGATTCTCCATGCCTTCCTTGACGAGATCATGTGTCGAGTTTTCCTCGTGACATTGACCCGATTACCGGCCAGACTCTGTCTCCACTTTCCAGCACCTCAGCGACTCCTTCCTTAGCCATTTTATTGGAGCCCAGCGCCAACGCCGCCCGGCAACCTAACTCCTCAACATCCGTCAGATCGAGGAGGAGTCGCTGCGCAGTTTCGTTACCCGCTTCAACACCGAAGCCCTGCAAGTAGCGGAAAATGATGACAAGGTCATCCTCACGGCTTTCATGGCCGGGCTACGGTCGTCCGATTTTCTTTTCTCCCTCTCTAAAAATCCCCCGACCTCCATGGCAGCCCTACTCTCCAAGGCCCAGAAATACATGAATGCCGAAGATTCACTAGCCGCTCGGCAGGATCCCATAACTAAAAATCCAACCCCCAGAGAAAAGAGAAAAGACTTAGAACCCAGAAACACCTAGTATAACAGCCAAACACCCCACTATATCGACCGACCTCCTCGCGCTGACCGGTCGGCACCAGCCCGACCGCCCGGTCGGTTTGAGCGGTACACGCCTCTTAATTCTCCCATGGAACAAGTTATCCACCAGATCCAACGGGACTACCCTCTCAAATGACCCCTACCTTCACAGACCCCTTCCAATCGGAAAGACCAGTCCAAATATTGCCGTTTCCACCAAGACCATGGCCATAACACTGATGACTGCATCAACCTCAAGGATCAGGTCGAGACCCTAATATGTCAAAGGCGTCTCAGTCGATTCACGGACACCTGCCCCCAGCAGAGGCAAAGAACCGAGCCCCTCAGAAACAATCGCCGGCGCACCCTATCCCGGTAGCCAGCCCAACCTAACCAAGGCCATAATCGCCCTCCGCAACAGCCTCGGCCCCCAGGCAATCCCCCTCCACCAGTTGGAGAAATTTGAGTTATATCTAGTGGCCTTTCTTGTGGGGGACCATCCCGCTCGGCCCAGAAGGCAGAACTCAGAAAGATAAGGCAGGGCTCAGACAAAGCAGTTGCCACTATTGACCGACCCTTCAAATAGCCCAAGAAGTGGACAGAGCCCATTACCTTCACGGACGCCGACTGTACGGGCATCCGTTATCCTCATAATGACCCTCTTGTCATTTCTGCCCTCCTGTCCAACTACAAGGTCAGACGAGTTCTCATCTACAACGACAGCTCTTCAGACATCATATTCCTCAACTGCTTCCGCCAGCTCAAGATTGGAAAGGAAAGTCTGTCTCCCCTCCAAACCCCTTTGGTCGGTTTTACTGGCGACCGGATGACCTCCATTGGCTCCATCGATCTCCTCATCACCATCGGCGAGTACCTACGGCAGACCACAAAGTTGCTCACATTCCTTGTAGTCGACTGTCCCTCTACCTACAACATCATTCTTGGTCGCACTGCCTTCAATGCTTTCCAAGCCATCACATCAACCTACCACCTAGCCATAAAATTCCCCACCGACCTGGGGGTCAGGACAGTAAGGGGTGAACAGACCGTGGCTAGGGAGTGTTATGTCGCTTCGCTCAAGGAAGTCAAGCTGAAGGAGGCCATGATCATTGAAGGACTTGACGTCCGGGATGAGGATGAGCTGGTCAGAGGAGAACCAGTGGAAGAGCTTGTTGAGGTTCCCATCGACCCCACCAACCCAACAAAAACTGCCAAAATTGGTAGCCAACTATCTCCCCAAGCAAAGGCCGACCTTACCGCCCTTCTGATCGAACACAATGATGTATTTGCCTGGACCCATTCAGACATGTCGGGCAGTAACCCCTCTTTCATAACTCACCGCCTCAGCATCGAACCCCATTTCCGACCTTACCGCCAGAAGCAGCGCATCTTTCATTCAGAGCGCAATACCCTTATAGCCGCAGAGGTTAACAAGCTCCTTGAGGCCCAATTCATCAGAAACGTGGACTACCCTAAATGGTTGTCAAACGTGGTCCCCGTCCGCAAGAACAATGGCAAATGGCGACTCTGTGTCGATTACTCTGACCTGAACCGAGCTTGCCCCAAAGATAGCTATCATCTTCCCCGCATAGATCTACTGGTCGACGCCACGGCCGGTCATCAAATGCTCAACTTCATGGATGCTTTCTCGGGGTACAACCAAATCCTGATGCACCCGACCGATCGGGAACATACATCTTTCATCACCGACCGAGGTACCTACTACTACCGCGTATAGACGTCCCCGAACATCCCAGGAGAAATCCCGTTTTGTTCATTATGGGCTCACTACAGTTCAGGACTCAATGTCACGGTCCTGTATCTAATCTCGCAGAGTGCAATGCAAGACCAATGAATCATCAAAGAGTCTAAATCCGGCAAATCGTTTTTGAAAACAGATTTTTTTGAAAGAAGTGCCAAACATGGACTGCTTTGCCAGATACAGAGTCGCCACCTAAATATTTTATTTTTGGGAGAATTTAGGAAACCCTGATTCGTTGCCTAAGGCCACGTATCCGTCATCACCAAAGTTAGCTCGGCTCGGAAATTTGGGTACGATTGGAGAAGGTCACTTCGTGAGCACCCCCGTTCGCCCGATCAAAGATCGGCCTCTACTAACCATGATATCAAGTTTTGAAAACATTATGTGCTCTTATTCCGGTTATTAGCCTAGAATTACTATGTGATGCACACAGCATACAAATATAGACTGGATCGCCTAAATTGGAACAAAACATCTCATGTTTGTTTTGAAAACGGTTTGCTACTCGCAAGTAGGCTAAAATGTGGATTTGCCACCCTCAGGTGGGCTTAGAAAACAAGATGATTTGCCACTCTCCAGTAGGCTTAAAACTCACAGTCGATGAATTTTTCCAATTCAGATAATCCAACCTTCACTCACAGGCATTCAGGCAGATATATCACATAAGCAATTAGCCTCATGGTAAGCATGCTATCATGGCAGTCACTCACACACATGCAAGGATGCTAAAGCATAAACACTTACTGAGTACTCCAAGCCAAAACAGAAGCTATGTTAGAAATTCATGCATGATCCTAACTATACTGAAATGCCTAATGCAACACATGCAGAAATGCAACTACAAATAGGCTCGGCTATTCTAGAGATGGCATGTGAGATGCTACAGCTAACACGTATTCAACTTTGGAATTGAAATACAAATGCAGTTAATATGATCTTGAGCAGGTGACATCTGTCTGAGATGAATGAATGCAAACATGCAAGCATAAGTATGCTAATTGAAACATGTCCTAATCTAACCATCATAAGCTGGTAAATAAAAGGGAGAAAGACGTGGGGTTGGAAGACATACAACACACACACACACACTTATTACACAATTGTGCCCTCGCTCGGAGGGTCCGAATAAATAATACAAGCCGCCTAATTAACTAACTAACAAGTTAATTAATTATTACAAAACCAAATGAATAACTGGCTACAACTAATTATTACACAACTTAATTAATTAACAAATTAATTAATTACAAATAACAAATGCTAACTAACAAGTAGCAGTAAAAAGAATGCTATTCCAGCTCTGTTTGAAAGAGAGGAAGGTATTCATGCTCGCTTTGGTTCCTCGCCTCGAAACGCTTTCCGGTTGCTCTTTAGAGGCTCTGTTTGCAGGGTGTCTTCTAGTGTTTGTTGCTGAAACTTACCAAAACACTGCTGGGGGATTCACTAGTGGCCTGTCGGCCATGAAAGGAGTACTGCCGGCCAAGGATGAGAGCCTACCGGCCATTAGTGGTGCACTGCTGGCCACTGGTGTGTTGTGACACCAAGCTGCAACAAAGCACAAAATAGAGAGAAGGGAGGGTCTCCCAAGGGCATGTATGCACTATGCCATCCCAAATCACCTCAAAACATCAAGGGAGAGGCCTAGTCGGATCCACGACCATCAATCACGCATCCCAATGCATGATGGCCAAAGATCCAACTTGTGCAAATCAATATGAAAATGAATGCACAAATACAACGAGTAATGCCTAGAACTCTGTCATGAATCATCAAGAGCTTCAGCGACCGAGAATTGAGACACGTTCCATTACTCGGAGTATGAAACGCCCCTCGTTCCTCGTGTTCGGATTAACACTTAATCCAGACAATGCAACACGTAAGCATGGCAAACATGCAATATGACTTAAGTGTGCAAACATGCAACTAGTTCAAGCATACAACAAGCATACAAGCATGATGTGAGGCAACAACCTTGGACAACGTGACAAAATGCAATATGAAATGCAAACATGCAATGGGGCTAGCATGCGACAACATGCAAAGGGATGGACTTAAACTAATGTGGGTAGCTCTCAACTAAGCCCAAATCAGTGGCCATAAGTGATGAATTGAACCATCAAAACGCACTCAAGCATGCAAAATGCAAAGGGCTCACCAAAGAGGCCTAAGAGGGCAACTCTCGAGCGTGCTTAAGGAGTGACAAATGTGTAGGTGTAGCAACACTAGATGCACTAAAATGAGATGATAAACGATGCCAAATCATTTAAACAACACAAAGATAGCATACATGAGCTAACCAAAACACAAAGCTTGCAAAGCCAATTACACTACAGCTATACAAAGCATGAAGGATATGGCAAGGGCAACCCAAAACAGTCTAGTATATGTTAATATGAGACTAAAACATGCACGGAAGTAGGCCAAAACAAGCTAGCATATAATGCTAAAACATGGGACATGCAAGGCTACAAAGAAGGCAATGCACTACACCTATTGGAACCAATCATGGCACGACTTGAACAACATAAAACAGAGCCACATTATGGTATAACAAGACCAAAAATGCACTGAAATGATGAACCAAAGGCTTATGCTTTATGGCATGCACAAAAGTCAATTCTTGGGGCATAAAGCACAAGCTCTATAAAGCATTCAAGGCATGTCAAATGCAAGTGTATGACAACATTTCATGGACTGAAATAGCATATGGAATGAGGGCAAAGCATGCAAACATCACATGTATGGCATGGTAGGGACCTCAAAACCCAAGACTAGCCTAAGCATTTACACTATAGCTATACAAAGCATGAGTGATATGGCCATGGCAGCCCAAAATAGTCCAAGAATAGCCCAAAATAAGTATAAAATCATGTTTGAGCAAAGCCAAAATATGCTAGTATGATTGGTCAAAACATCATGCACAAAAGGGCTAGTAAACAAGATTTGTTCTACACCTATATGGAGCATGCAAAGGATGATCAAACCAACTATGGATAAGGTCATAACATGCCGAATGATGACCAAATACATGCTGAAATGTAAACCAAACAAGCTAGCATGACATGGCAAAGCATGGAATATATGAAGCTAGTTTTGGGGATTTGCACTACAAGTGTATCATGCAAGCATGGAGTGACAAAACCAACTCAAAACAGGTTCATGGCATGGTAAAACATTCCCAAAAACCCACTGAAATTACCTCAACACAAGCTAAGCAGACAAGCTACTTTGATGAGCTATGAATGGAATTACACTACACATACTAGATTGTAGACACCCCATTTTTGACCGACCTTAAGACTCAGACGTCACCGATTGAGCACTTGGTGATGTTGCATGCTGTGCTCGTTCAGAAGTCTCAGAGTTCTTGTTGCGCCCGCCTCCGGACTCCGACCTTTCTTCTCTACCTTGTCTCGGTTTGCGAACCAGGCTCGGTTTTCTCTGTTTTCTTTCCTAAGGGAAGGGAGTGGTCCCGTAGACTATCTCCCGGTGGCCGTGAGCTACTTTTCGTGGCCGTAGGCCATATTGCCTGCTTGAGCCGGTTCCCTTGCTGGAGCCGTCAGGCCGTATGGCTCGATTCGAGACCGCCCAACCATCTCCGATTTCTCGGTTTTTGGCATGCATCTCATTTACTCCCATTTAAGGGACACTTGGGGTCTCGAAAACCCACTTCGCGAACACCACTTAGGTGCCGGCCCATTTTGGGATCCCGAACCACGGTTTTGGCCCCGAGCATTCATTTTGCATCGATGTCTGTTCATTTTGTCGACACCTGCTTGGTCCTTCCAAGGGACACTGGGTCTCGAAACCCACTTCGCCCGAACACCACTTAGGTGCGGCGGCCCATTTTCGGATCGAACCACGGTTTTGGCCCCGAGCATTCATTTTGCATCGATGTCTGTTCATTTTTGGCGACACCTCTGCTTGGTCCTTCCGAGGGACACCGAGGTCTCTGAGACCCCAGCGCCGAACACCACTTCGGTGCGGCGGCCCATTTTCGGATCCCGAACCACGGTTTTGGCCCGAGCATTCATTTTGCATCGATGTCTGTTCATTTTGGCGGACACCTCTGTTTTGGTCCTTCCGAGGGACACTGGGGTCTCTGAGACCCACTTCGCAATTAACACCACTTCCGGTGCCCTCTGACATTTTCGGGACCCGGCGGTTTTGGTCCCCGAGCTTTGCTTTTGCATCGGTTTTGTTCAATTTTGGCAGTACCTCTGTTTCATCATTCAAGAACATCTGCGGTCTCAGATGCCACTTCGTGGCGAACAAAATCTTTTTCTTTTCCCCTCAAAATTTCTAGATATTTTGCCCTCAAAGTATCTAGATATTTGAGGAGAGATATTTCCATCTTTTTGGCCTTTAAAACCAGCAACTTCCAGCTGGGGGAAGGGTTAGAAAAAATCCTTGGAGAGCTCTTGTGTTGTATCTCTCTCCCTCTCTATATTTCCAAGCTCTAAACACCAAGTTCCAACCCATTTTCTTCATCACCACCAAGCACCACCACCACTACTCCATTTCCAGCATCTCAGGAGGCTTTCCAGCAGCTAAGAGGTAGCAAATTTGGTCCTAGAAGCAGCCAAAGAAGTTGTCTACAAGGGTAAGTCCTCTTTCCCTCTTTTTTAGCCCTATTTTGGCTCATTTCTTAGACCTATTTGCTTATGGTTTTGAGTTCCGAGATTAACTGGAAATGTCACTATTTTGAGGTGTTCTTCATGTTTGTTTAAGGTCTCAACATCATTTGAGAGCCCCATTTGGTACTTGTTTCAATATCATCTTATATGTCAATATTTTGCATTGAATATTTGGCCTATGTGTGATCTGTGTTCGAGCCTGAAATAAACTGATTTTGGGCCTATTTTGAGCCCCTCTTCAACATTGAAGAAGGGCTCAACCATGTTTGGTGACTCTATCATGCATCTCCTTTGTAAATCCTCCAAATTACCGTAAACTTGCATGCTATTTTTAGCTTATGTGCATTTATTTTTGGAGCATGCTATAAACTGATTTTGAGCCTATTTTGTGTCCCTCTACAACATTGTAGAAGGGACCAATCTTGTTTGGTGTCTCCATGAATGGCTTCTCTTTATATCTCTCTTTGGTCTTGTTTTGCATGCTTTGTTAGACTTATTTGGCTCCGGATTTCAGCCTTCATCAGGCTTATAAAGAGCCTTATTTTTGTCTCCTTGTCATGCTTTGTGAAGGGTCTTAAGCCATTTGGTGATTGGTTTTAGTACTTGCTTTGAAATCCGTCAAATTTTCCGTAAATTTGCATGCTTTGTTAGGCTTGCTTAGCTTCGGATTTCAGCCTCCATCAGGCTTAGAGAGTGTCTTTTTTTGGTCTATTCTACACTTTTTGTCAAGGGTCTTAAGTGGTTTGGTGCATCCATTTGGTACCTCTCTTTATAACCCTCTTTTGGCCCTTATTTTGCATGCTATGTTTAGCATATATACATACTGATTTAGAGGTTTTCATCTCTTGAATTTGTGCATATTTTTGTTCCATATTCAATGTTGTAGAACTGATTTTTTGGGTTTGAGCATTGTAAATACCACTTGCTTTGTAATTCCCCTATTTTCCCGTACTTTTGCATGCCATTGTTGCCATATCTACGCTTGCATTTTGGCTATGTTTTGTACTGGAAAAATGCTATTTTTGGGGCTTCCTTGCTACTGTTTTTGTTTTCATGTGCCAATTTTGCATGTTTATCATAGACGTAGGCCATTTCGGGCACTTAGAATTGCATTTCGGGATGATTTCATGCATTGATTGTCATTTCGTATCATTTCGGGGCTGTTTTCCCCTTCATTTAGTGGCTGAAATTTAGTTTGCATGCTTGCATATCATTTCCATGCCATTTTGTGCCTTTTTGGCATTGCCTCGGTTTGCGTGCCCGTGTGCACGCATCTCGAGGCGCTCCATTTTCATCCATTGGCAGCCTATGTGAGTGTGGCTGAGGCTCTCTCATGTTGGCGTAAGCCCAATTTGCATTTTCATACCTTTTATCATCGCCTCGTTTTGCGTACCCGTGTGCACGCACTTCGAGGCACTTCATTTTTATCCGACGGCAGCCTATGTGAGTGTGGTTGAGGCCCTCTCATGTTGGCGTAAGCCCAATTTGCATTTTCATGCTTGTATGCCATTGCCTCGGTTTGTGTGCTCGTGTGCACGCATTTCGAGGCACTTTATTTTTATCCGTTGGCAGCCTATGTGAGTGCGGTTGAGGCCCTCTCATGTTGGCGTAAGCCCATCATTGCATTTCGTATGCCATTTCATATATTCCTCGGTTTGTGTGTCCGTGTGCACGCATTTCGAGGCAGCTCTTTTTATCCGACGGCCTCCTATGTGAGTGAGCTGAGGCTCTCCCATGTTGGTGTAAGCCCATCGTGGCATTCCGTATGCCATTTCATTCCATTTCATCATCGCCTCGGTTTGCGTGCCCGTGTGCACGTATTTCGAGGCACTTCGGTTTTATCCGATTTGCACTTCATATCATCGCCTCGGTTTGCGTGCCTGTGTGCACGTATTTCGAGGCACTTCGGTTTTATCCGATTTCCATTTTATCATCGCCTCGGTTTGCGTGCCCGTGTGCACGCATTTCGAGGCACTTCGGTTTTACCCGATTTGCATTTCATATCATCGCCTCGATTTGCGTGCCCGTGTGCACGCTTTTCGAGGCGTCTCATTTTCATCTCATTTTCATAGCATTGAGCATGCTAGGTTGTATATTAGTTACATTTCATGCATATCATGCATATCGCACGGAACGAAGCAGTGCTCCGTTACTCGGAGTGTGAGCAGGTCTCAATTCCCAAGTCATCGCCACTCCGGATTACCCATGATGGAGTTGGGTTTTTGTTATAGCATGCACCTACATTCATCCCTACATTGAATTGTGCAATTCGGCTCCTCGGCCATCATGCATCGATATGCGTGATTGGTGGCACGAGGATCGAGGCATGCATATATTTGTGAAATACACTGCCAGGTTCTTTCCGCTCTCTGTTAAAGAAAATTGAGTTTAGCAACTTTGAGTCGACGCATTTCGAGAAATATTGCAACAGAGGCTAATCGGGCATCCCAAAGGATTTCAGCCAGCAACAGCGGCATCTATCGAAGCAAAGGCGGTCCACGGCTGCTTGCGCCATTCTGACTTTCTTAGTTTAATCCGTCAATTAATTAGAATTTGTATATTTATTCGGACTGTATATTTATTCGGACCCTCTGCGCGAGGGCATGATTGTAATAAGGGTGCGTGAGTGTGATGTATGTCTTCCAACCCCACGTCTTTCTCCCTTTTATTTACCTGCTTTGATGGTTAGATATAGGGCATATTTCAATTAGCATACAGCATGACAGCATGTTTGCATCATTCATCTGTTTTGCATGCACCGGGCTCGGCACATCATACTAACTGCATTTGTATTTCAATTCCAAGTTGAATACTTGATAGCTATAGCATTCCATATGCCATATTTAGAATAGCCGAGCCTGCTATAGTTTGCATCTTTGCATGTGTTGCATTAGGCAATTCTGTATATCTAGGATCATGCATGATTTCTAACGAGCTTTTGTTTTGGCTTGGAGTACTCGGTGAGTTTTATGCTTTAGCATCCTTGCATGCATGTGAGTGTTGCATGATAGCATGCTTACCATGAGGCTAAATGCTTATATGACATAACTGCCTTGAATGCCTGTGGGTGGAGGTTGAGTTATTTGAATTGGGACAATACATTGACTGTTGTTTTAAGCCCACTAGATAGTGGCAAAATCATGTTTTCTAAGCCCACCTGAGGGTGGCAAATCCGCATTTTAGCCTACCTGCGGGTAGCACCATCACACCATTTTCAAACAAACAAACATGAAATGTTTTGTTCCAATTCAGACGACTCGGTCTATACTTGTTTGCTGTGCGCATCACATAGTAATCCTAGGCTAATAACCGGAATAAGAACGCACAAAGTTTTCAAAAACATATATCATGGTTAGTAGAGGCCGGTCTCTGACCGGGCGAGAGGGGGTGCTCACGATGTGACCTTCCCTAATCGTACCCAAGTTCCCGAGCAAACTTTGGTAATGAAGGGATGGTCCTTTGGAAGGCCAAAAATGCAAGCAAAGAGGAACCAAAAGAGAGGGGGCCACCCCCTCTGATTGAGGACCTCAAAACCACACCTTTACCACTGAAAATCCACTGGATTTCAGTGGTAAGGAGGCCAAACCAAGGCTAGCTCAGAGGCCTCAAGGAATGGCTTGAAACAAAACCAAACAAAGCATGCAAAGGGGGTTACACACCCCTAACAGCAAAAAGGCCTTAAACAAACTTCAAAAGTACTTAAATACAAGACTTTTTCCAGTTATAAGCAAAGCCCAAATCAATATGCAAGGAGGGCTAAAATAAGGTACAAGAAAGTGCTAAAATGGAGAAAATACTCACCCTTGAAGACTCTCTTCGAAACCAGCAACTTCAGGGGGGTAGAAACTCACTTTCAGACCTCAAGAAGACCTCCCAAGAAGCTTGGTCCAATGGTGGTGGTGTGGCTCTATGTGTTGTAGTGCAAAAATGCAAGGAAAATCCAATTTCAAAGCACAAAATGCAAGCAATATAGAGAGAGAGAGGTATATCTCTTGTCAAAGTGTTGAACCCCTGCTAAGGAGAGAGGGCCTTTCCTTATATAGAGGAAAATCAATTCAAAGCTTCTTGAACAAGCTTGGTAAGAGCTTCATCCCTCCATACACGTGTATGGAAGGGAAATTAAAGGATTCCAGTTAGCTCAAAAGATCTGCCGTGAATCCTGCTGAGAGAGGGGTGCTGCCGGCCATCAGTGATGGTAGGCAGTGGCTCATTGATGGCCAGCAGGGGTCAATTTTGGCCGGCATTGGCCAATCATGGCCGGCACACTCCCATAGAGGCCGGCAACAAAAATCAGTCCTAGTCCCTGTTTTGAAGAAAGCCTAAATCCTTCATCTGGATGCCTTTTCAGGTCATTCTTGAGCCTAAACTGTAGCCCCAGAAGTTTTCTTTCCAAATTTGGAAACCTCACCTCAAAATTCCATGTGTACTAAGATATATCCCTCTTTTAGTGAAGACTGCTCAGTTTTGGTCCAACCGGATTGATGCCCAACTTCCAACAACCATATCTCTCCCATCCGGACTCGGCTTGAGGAGATTCTTGAATGAAAATTGAAGCCCCGGAAGTAAGCTTTCCAACGGTGGTGGCCTCATAGCTGAAATCCAAGTATTCAAAAGGATAGGCCTGATTTGGCGAGGACTTCTCGTCTCTCTCTTAACGGTTCATGCCCAACTCCTTCCCCAATTGGGTTTCTTCTCTCCTCTCCTCTTTTCTTCAACTCCAAACCCATAAACAAGGTGTTTTGAAAGATTTTTCAAAAGAGTTCATCTCTCCTTCATTCATTTCCACTTTGTCCTTGCTTGGTTTACCGAAAAGCGCAACATTTAACAAAATGCGAGCGTCGGAATATCGTAGAAACCTATTTTCAAAAATGTTTTGAAAGAGAGGGTTTCGAGGTCTCAAAATCTTTTGATCAAGATAGTTTTGGTCCAAAAAGGGGTATGAAGTTGGGATTGACCCTCTCCTTGCCGAAGAAATCGAACCCTTGCACTGCATAACTTTCACCACCAAGTAAACCGTCAGTAGCGGTGTCCAAGTCTTAAAGGCGGTCAAAAATGGGGTGTCTACACCGCGTGATGCCATTCGGACTGAAAAATGCTGGAGCCACCTACCAACGGTTGGTCAATGCCGTTTTCCATCACCAGATAGGTTGGAATATGGAAGTGTATGTCGACGACATGTTGGTCAAGAGCAAACTCTCCACTGATCATTTGACTGACCTCCGAGAGACCTTCGCCACTTTACGCAAGTACCAAATGAAGCTCAACCTAGAGAAGTGTGCTTTCGGCGTAGGATCTGGGAAGTTTTTGGGTTTTATGGTCAGTCAGCGGGGCATTGAAGCTAACTCTGAAAAGATCAAGGCCTTGATTGAGATGTAGTCACCCAGAACGGTCAAAGAGGTTCAGAGGCTCACTGGCCGAGTGGCGGCCCTCAACCGCTTCATTTCCCGCGCAACAGATAAGTGCCTACCATTCTTCAAAGTTCTTCGGCAAACTTTTGAATGGACAACTGAATCCGAAGAGGCTTTTTAGGAGTTGAAGCAGTGCATGGCCAATCCTCCCTTCCTTTCACAAGCAATTACGGGCGAGCCCCTCTTCCTCTATTTAGCCGTCTCAAGCACCGCAGTCAGTGCAGCTCTTATCAGAGAAGACGGCTCTGTCCAACGGCCGGTCTACTACAGCAGTCGGGCTCTCAGGGGAGCAGAGTAGAATTACCCGTTGTTAGAAAAATTGTCCTTAGCCTTGGTCACTGCCTCCAGACGGCTTCGTCCTTACTTCCAAGCCCATTCCATAGTGGTTCTCACCGACCAACCCTTGAAGAAGGTCATGCAATAACCAGAACTTTCCGGCAGACTCATGCAGTGGTCAGTGGAACTCAGTCAGTTTGACATCTCCTACCGGCCTCGAACAGCAATTAAGGGATAGGCTGTCGCGGATTTCATCCTGGAATTCACTAATCTTACCCCAACCACTGCCCCTCCACCCCCACCAATCCCTACCGAGCCAGAAGACCCGCATTCTTGAACTCTCAACGTCGACGGATCATCCCGCAGGGAAGGTAGTGGGGCTAGCCTCATTCTCACCGCCCCTAAGGGCGGCTATTTCAAATGTGCTCTCCGTTTCTTGTTTAATGCCAGTAACAACGAGGCCGAATACGAGGCATTGATAGCAGGACTTCGCCTCGCCAAGGACATTGGAGTCAGCCACATCCGGGTGTTCAGCAACTCCCAGCTCATTGTTGGCCAGATCACGGGGGAATTCGATGCCAAGGAGGACACAATGCGGGCTTATAGGGATATGGCACTCCCCCTTGTTCGCCTCTTCAATACCTTCCACATCAAGCACATACCTCGGGCGGAAAACTCCAAGGCAGATGAGATAGCTCAATTGGCCTCTGCAGACCAGTCCGACCTCAGCCACGGTGTCCACCTCGAATACCTAGCCCACCCGACCATCTCACCCGACCTACAAGAAGTGCAATTCCTCCAAAACGAACCCATCCCTTGGGCGTCTGACATCTTCCTCTTTTTGACAACGGGGGAACTCCCAGATGACCAGCAGCAGGCCGCCAAGGTCAGGGCCCGGTCGTCCAATTACATCTTGGTCAGTGGCGTCTTGTACAAACGCGGCTTTTCACGACCATACCTGCGATGCCTCAATTCGGCTCAAGCAACCTATGTAATGTGGGAAATCCATGAGGGAATTTGTGGTAATCATTTGGGCGGCAGGTCTCTAGCCCACAAAATACTCCGTACTGGTTATTTTTGGCCAACTCTTAATCAGGATGCGATTGATTTTGTGCTCAAATGTGATAAGTGTCAACGTTTTGCCAACATCTCCCATGCTCCTCCTACAGAGCTGATCACACTTTGCAGCCCTTATCCGTTCGCCAAATGGGGGATCGACTTGGTTGGTCCACTTCCCACCGGCCGAGGCCAGACCAAGTTCGCGATTGTCGCCATTGATTACTTCACCAAGTGGGTAGAGGTAGAATCCCTTGCCACTATTACCGAGCGGAACACAACCAAGTTCATCTGGCAGTCGATCGTTTACAGGTTTGGCATCCCTCAGGCCATCGTCTCCGATAACGGCAAACAATTTGACAACGCCAAGTACAGGAAGTTCTGTGCCGACCTCCAGATTCAACCATGTTTCTCTTCCCCCGGTCATCCCCAGGCCAATGGCCAAGTTGAGGTCACCAACCGTTCTCTCCTGAAGATCATCAAAACTAAGCTAGAAGCTGTTAAGGGACTTTGGGCTGAGGAACTACCGAATGTACTTTGGGCTTACCGAACTACAGCTCGAACTCCCACTGGGGAAACCCCTTTCCACTTAACATACGGCGCTGAGGCGGTTATTCCAGTAGAAGTCGGTCTATCTACTCCCAGGGTTTTACATCCAGATCCAGCACTAACCGAAGAGCTTCGTCGGGCAGACCTGGACCTAATTGAAGAACTCAGGGAGACCACTGCTGTCAAACTGGCCTCATACCAACAGAAAATGAGAACACACTACAACCGCAAAGTCCGACCAAGGGATTTCGCTGTAGGGGACCTCGTCTTGAGAGAAGCAACTCTTGCCACCAGAAATCCGACTGAGGGTAAATTGGCAGCCAAATGGGAGGGACCTTACATTGTGAAAGCCCGACCATGTCCAGGCACTTACTGACTTCAGGACATGCAAGGTCGTGACCTCCCGCACCCATGGAACGCCGAACACCTGAAACGTTACTTTCAATAAGCTCCTACTTTTGTATTGCTCAGTTATTGTATTTTTTTTTTTGGCAAATTTACACATTCTTGATATCCTCTCACGTAATGTAACTTTTTGATTAACTGGGTTACACTTTCCCTGCCAACAATTATATATCTCAGTTATCTATACGGTGTCTCAATGACGTTTTGATTGTAGCACTCATGAAAAGCCTCAGCCAGACTGAGCATCAAAAAGCCTCAGCCAGACTGAGCACAAAAAGCCTCAGCCAGACTGAGCACAAAAAGCCACAGCCAGACTGAGCACTAAAAGCCTCAGCCAAACTGAGCACTAAACGCCTCATCCAGACTGAGCATAAAGCACTCGACCAGACCAAGCCCCAGCCCGCCTAAGCATAACAAGTCTCAGCCAGACCGAGCGCCACAATTTCAGGTTCAGACTGATTTACTTACGACGTCAGTGAATCATAGCTTAGCCCCAACTGAGCACACTCATAGGGCTCGGTCCAGGCCATCCATGCAAACTTCATGCTTGTGGAAATAGTAGACACACTTAGTCACAATTCTAGGTCCAATTCTTTACACCACTTTTTGCTTAGTCAAATTCCAAAGACGTTCTTACACGTTTTCTTTACAAGTCAGGTTATTTTCTTCTCAATCACACTCTTACAAGTCAGCCTGTTTCCCTGCAAGCCAAGCCTCTTTCCAATGAACCACTAATCTACTTCAGCAGTGTGGCAAACACAAACTTATAATTTTATTACATTTTAAATTTCACTCTGCATTGAAGAGTTCCAAACTTTACTCTGCATTGAGTTTTTATTACAAGTTTAATTTCACTCTGCATTGAGGAGTTCCTAGCTTTACTCGGAATTGAGTTTTTATTACAAGTTCAATTTCACTCTGCATTGAGGAGCTCCTAACTTTACTCTGCATTGAGTTTTCATTACAACTTCAATTTCACTCTACACTGAGGAGCTCTTAAATTTAGTTCTTATTACAAGTTTAACTCCACTTTGCATTCAGTTGCACAAGCATAAACAATCAAATGAAAACATAATCAAAATTTTATTCATTCAGAAATTTGTACATGAGTTCATTACAGCCATTCAAAACAAAACAAAAAAAAAAAAAAAAAAAAAAAAAAAAAAAAAAAACAACAACAACAACAACAACAACAAACAACAAACAACAAACAAAACAAAAACAAACACACAAGGTCTGTGCAAGGTTTCCTTCTTCTTCTTCAAACTACTCCTCTTCACTGGAGGCAAGGTCTTCTTCTTCAATACCCTCATCCAGGGGGGTTTGGGCCACATCATCTTCACCAATTGTTACACTACTGAGGTCTAAGTCTGGGAACAGTTCTTCAGCCCTACGTTTGAACATCTTCCACCCACTGTCCTAGAACTCAGCCATTTCGTGCTTGTAGAAGTCTGACTGCTGGAAGCTCTCAATCACTTCTGCTTCAGTTCTGCCCCCAGTGGTCGTCCTCGATGGGCCCGCCCCCCCAGACTCCTCCCTCGCCAAGCTGCTGGCGACCGCGGCATCCACTGCCATCTGAAATTCAGCAGACCCCTTGAATTGATCAACTGCTGCAACATACAGATCGGGGTAAGCCGCCCTTTCAGAGGTTACCTTCAGCCCTCTCTCCCTCCAACTCCTCCTTCAGTGTCGCCATTTCAGCAGTTGCCTTGGCTTTCTCTACCTCCAACTCCTTCTGAAGGCTCTCCCTTTCAGCAGTCGTCTTGGCCTTTTCTGCCTCCAACTCCTTCTGAAGGCTCTCCCTCTCTTCCCCTGCCTTTACACGCTCGCCCTCCAGCTCCTTCTGCAGACCGTCAATCTTCGCGTCTGCCTCATCCTTCTGCCTGACCAGCTCTTCATTACTTCCCATCGCCTCTTCATGTCATTCGACTGCGATCGCACAGGCTTTTTGGGCTTCATCCAACTTCTTCTGCTCGCCTGCCAGTTGGAACTCGAGCGAAACAACCTGGCAGCGTGTGTTCTCCAGCTCCACCTTGACCGCTTGTAGATCAGCGTGGGCATTCTCCCAACTTGCACTCTCCTTCTTCAACTTTGCAAGCTTAGCCTTGGCCTCATTTGCCTTGAGTTTTGCAGCCCCCGCCTTCCTCAGTAGAGCTCCTGCTAAGGTGGTTACCTCCATTTGAGTAGAGTATAACCCCCTCAGCAGCTCTACCTCATTGAATCTGGTTGCTAGCGCATGGCCATCTCCTCCACGATCGCCACCAGGCGATCTGCACCTGCCCTGGCTAGGCCTTCTTCCCCTTCTAGCCGCCTAGCCACTGCGCGAGCGTGGTAGATCGCAGTCGTCAGACCGATCCCCCCTCCTTGGGGCGCAGGCCCCCCCTGGGGCTGTTCTCCTAACTTTGGCTCAAGGCCAGTTGCCCCACCTTCTGCCTACACTTCGGGGGCGACCCTCGTGACCCTAGGGGCGATCTCCACAACCTCCATTGTTGGGACGAGTTCCATCACTTCTTAGGCAGCCACCCTTCCTAGGGCCTCCTCCACTGCTCCCTTCTCTGCCTCCTTGGCCCTGCTGGTCTCTTCGCCCATCACTTCCCTCCTCCTCTTCAAGGCAGGCTCTTCTTGACCACTCCTCACATTCCTCTTCTTCTTCTTCAGAGCCTTCCCCTCCTTGTTCACCTTTTCCTTCACGGGGTCTACAGGGGGTGGTCGGGGCACAAAACTGCCTAAGTCTTTCTCCCCCAACCGCTTGGGGCGTGGTCAGATCCGCTCCCTCGCGACCAGCTTTGGGGCAGGCCCCAGCTGGGACTCCTTATACTTGTCCGCCCGCGCGAACAACCTCCTTTCCTCCTCCTCCTTCGCTTTCCTCTGCACCTCCAACTCCTCCCTTTCTGGACCCCCTCCCAACGGCTGCGGTCCCAAGTTTAAGGCAAATAGAACCGACGGTAGGACAAGCTCGTCCCACCTTACTCCTTTCTTCTCCCTCCAATCCTTCACCCTCTTCACTCGGTCCTCAGTCGCCTTGTCCAGCTTGGGCTCAACCGATTTGGTGGGCACCTTCCAAGTTATATTTAACTCCGCCTTGCCGTTTGCATACAAGAACCACCTTGGCCTCCAGCCTTTTACCGAAGATGACAAACCCGCCACCAGACCTCGTCCAGCCACCACCTGCAGAGTAACCCAAGTGTCCTGCTGGCCAGAGGCCTTATAGCACGAGAAGAACTCATTTACCGTCAAGGCCAACCCTCCCGTTGCTTGCGGCCAGGAACTCGCGCACGCCATCAATATTTTCCAGGCGTTTGGCATCAACTGACCTGGCGCCACATCTAGTTTATTCAACACATCAACCACAACTTAAGGCAGCGGTAGCCTCACACCTCCCCGCAATGCCTCCTCGTACAAGCTAAATTCCCCCAGCCGTACATCCGACGCCCTCTCGGTAGATGTCGACAGCCTTAACTCTATGTCCAAAGGAATCTGGTACTTCCCCTTTATTCCCTCCAACTTCGCCGGTGTAAGAATAGATCTGTTTGCCTTTGTATGCTAGTGATCTGGTTCTGCCTGGCTGATTGGCCTTGGAGCTGCTATCATGGTGGAACCATGGGATCGTACCACCAACTCCCTACCATCTCCGTCCTATACTGCTGCGCTAACTCCACTGCGTCATCATCACCAAGTGGATCCACCATGGCATTCACAATTTCTTCTTGGGCCATTTCTATGGTGTGTCTGCGAATCGCTTCGGATGCAGGTGCAAGAAAACTGAAAAAGTGTTGCAGAGGTGTATCGTGAGCAACAAAGGAACTAACACTTGGAATGTTTTGATTTTTTGTAAACAAGTAGGTGAATCGAACAATGCCAAAAGCCCACGGTTTGCCCGTATTCCAAGGATCCCAATTAATTTTCGCCAGTTTGAAAACTTTTCAAATCATCCGCCAAAACTATCTTTTCAACACCCATAATGACCTACCGTTTCATTTCTGCTCCAACGCCTAATCTCCCCCCACGAGATGTTGCCACATGTACGACCATGATCCACTGTCTCCTCACCTTACCCTGTCTTTTCCACTTCAAATCACCACGTGACACGCCGCCTCTTGAACCCCGCGCACCTCCACATTACCTGTCGCGGTCGGCCAACCCTCGTGGTCGCCCCTTCCACTCGGCCATCCTTCGTGACTAGTCTACCTCATGGTCGGCCCTCCTCACGGTCGGTCCTTGTCACGCCCCAATCCCGTCCCTAAAAGATTTGGGCATGACCTATTCGAAAACGGACACTTAACCTGATACATATAATGTATGGGGCCTGAACAAAAGCATTAGCAATTTAAAATAATATAAATATAACATCCATTGAGCTACCACTACTATGCCAGGATCGTAATCACTACATTAAGTATATAATACACAGGGAGCATATATCCGAGCTTAGTTACAGTAATTCCCATTCACACAAAAGTACAAAAGAGGATAAGGGTCATTTACATCCAACCGTAGGTAAATCATCAAAACATAAACCAAAAACCTAGTTAAAGCTTTACTAGATGCGTGGGCTCCATCCTAAGTGCCTGGACACATTGAAGTTGACAAGGGATACACAAGTCTCACAGGCTAGGGCCGGCTTTCCTGTTGATTACCTACAGAAACAGACAAAACAGAGTGAGTAAAACTCAGTGAATAATAGTACATAAATAATGCAAGGTTTAGCTTAAATAATAAAGCATAAAACTGCAAAGACATATGGTTGATTACATCCTGTAGTTAATTCCAAACAACCATAGGTCCAGTTTTCTTAACAGAGTGACTTTAAACCCAATATGTACAAAATGGCCATAAGCCCAGAAATAACAGAACAGCTTTTCGGCCCAGAACATATACAGAACAGCCTTTCGGCCCAGAAACATATACAAAACAGCCTTTCGGCCCAGAAATAACAGAACGGCCTAGGGCCCAGAAATAACATATGTATAAACTCAAGAGGTGGCTGATATAAGCTTAACAGAATGTTGTTGATAAGCGTTAACAAAAGGTGCATACATTTTACCAATTGAATGATTCTAGAGATACGTAAATACCACAGTTCCACAATGCATATACGTTCCATTATTCGTTTTAAATCCATGTAGCTATCTTGCAGACAACAGAATGTTAGTAATAATCATCAACCATAAACAAAATATACAACTCAATAATGCTCTTAGATTTTCCATGGTTTATCATGATGTTAACAATAGTTATTTACAAAAAGCATATGTGTCGTTCCAGTATTAATCATAGAGTCAGAATAATTCACATTCTAACGTGAATCACATAATAATGTTAGTCTGTAGTATTTATTTCATAGGTTCCGAACGACCTCGTCGGTTCACAACTTCGTAGATTCGCCCTTGCCTTATGGGTTCACATATTTACAGAAACAGCCCTTGGCTTTTTAGTTTCATAACTCAAATGCACAACTTCACAAATTGGCCCTCGGCCTCTGGAATAGGTTCATACTGTCACAAAATGGCCCTCGGCCTCATAGATTCGTTGGTTCACAGAAGGCTCTCGGCCTCATATGTTCTTAGTTCACAAATTCCTTCGATGTTCCCACAATTCCACATTGTTTCTCAATACCATAAAATTACATTATTTCCAAATAGCGTAATTATAAAATGTAACGTTATTATCAACATAATCATCATGATTAAAATACATCAAGGGTACTATTACTCACAGTGCTGTGGCAGAGCGTTACTCCTCCCTGAAGCATATCCTACACACATACAAGTTCACAAATTAACTTCCCTTTTTCCTTGTCAAATTACTTCCTGACTTAACACGATTCGAATGAATTTACAGCCACCTTAAAGTCATCATAAAAATATTTCAAAAACATCAGAGGGTCGAGCACACGAAACGGAGCAGAACATGTTTTTTAGCTTGGGCCGCACGTGCGGCTGTGAGCCCCGCATGTGCGGCGATTTCAGTTTCAAAGCAGTTCGAAATTCAGCAGAACCCAATTTTTTGATGCACTTGTCCAAGACTCAAACTATGTTCTCTAATTGATAAAACATGGTTTAAAAAACATGTACAAAGATCTCTCAAACATCCAACAATTTCAATATGAATTGATTTATCAATTTCCTACAATTTATAAATGTAATTAAAACACCTAAATTCACATGATTAACAAGGAAAACCTCATTCATCTTCAAGAAGGGACTTAATTCAAGTCAAAAACACATACTTTTAACTTTAGATCTAACAATCCTTGTCAATTCCTAATCTTCCTTCTTGTTGAGTTTCTACCCTACAAACCCTTCCCTTCATTTTCTCATTTCTTCTCCCAGGAGGTGTTTTTGAACTAAAGGCTCCTAAGCCTCAAATCATATATATATATATATATAATATAAAGTTAAGTTTGTTACATAAGACAAAATTTAATCAATTTAATCATTCTAAATCACATTTTCACAAAAATGTCTATTATGACTTAAAAATTATACTGATCTCAATTATAAGATTAATTTCAGATAATTAAGCCGTTAAGGCTTCCAATTTCTAATTCAAACGTGTTAATGGTGATAGATAGTTTCCTTGTGAAACAGATAGGCATCCCTAAACATGGATTTCACTTACTTAACCGTAATTTTTCATGGGATTTTACAGTAAACATTTTAAAAGCACAAAACAAGGGCTGAAAATATATTAGAAAACATGGATGAGGGTCGGGTTATTACAGCCCTCCTCGTGGTCGGCCCTCTCACTCGGCCAACCCTCGCGGTCGGCCCTCCTCGTGGTCACTCCTCTCACTCGGCCACCCTTTGCGGTCGGTCCACCCCCTCGGTCACCTCTGCCGGTCGGCCTCCATCCTACCATTCCCTGATATCCTTATTCCCTTCATTAGTATTCCCTTTGTTGGACTAAAGCTGCACTCGGGAATGGGGGACTACTGACGTGGCTAAGCCCATAAGGGCCATAGCCCACTATAAACAACCCAAGCCCATCGCTCGGAGCCCGGTACATAACCCAGCTGGTGGAGTCCAGAACAGCTGGAATCCAACATGACACAAAGAGCCAATGGCATTTGTAGATACCCCATTTTTGACCGTTCTCAAGACTTGGACGTCACCGTTGGAACACTCGGTGATCACCCATGATTGTGTTCGTCTTGAGTTCCCGGAGGCCTCGGTTGCACGCCTTGCCTCGGGATCTCTCGACTCGACTGTTCGGTGTCTGGTTTTGCACCAAACACTTGTGTTTTTGCCTTGGAAGGCAAGGAATGGCTTGTTGGCCATCCCCACACCGCACCGGCTGTCCCCACCCCCCACCGGTAGTTAATTGAGGCCACCGGCAGTGTTTTCTTAAAACCCATGGCCGGTCAGTATTATATTTTGCCAACCGGCACTTTGTCTCGGCCGATGACCTCTTTTGCTGGCCGACCTGCACCCTTTGCACCCCTCAGGCATGGTGCATGCCAGCTGTGCCAGCTGGGATGCACCATCACCATTCCCCATGCACGGGGGTGACCCCTTTGCACCCTTGACCCTTTTTTCCCTTCTAAGAGGTTGAACCTTTGGCCAAGCTTCTTGGAAAAGCTTAGCCAGCTGTCTTAGCTTCCTCTAGAAGCCAAGACTCCTTTGCACCCTTTGCCCCTTTCATTTGGCTTCTTGGAGAAGCCTAGAGCCTTTGCCTTTGCTTATTTAAAGAACCCTTCCCCTCCATTGTTAGGGGTTGGAGCTTTTGAACCAAAAACCAGAGCATATATATCTATACATCTGATATATACACCTTCTCTCTCTATATTTCCCTCTCTCATACCTTGTGTGTGTTTCTAGGCCTTAAAAGTGCATTTTGACCTTACTTTTGCACTAATACACACACCATTACACCTTGCTCCGAGATTGAGAGGCTTGGAGGGTTCATTCTTGAGTTTTTGGACTGGCTTTGACCAAAAGAAGAGGGCTGAGGTGACTGTTCTTGAATTGTTCTTCAAGGGTGAGATTTTCACTTTATTATCCCCAATTTTGAACTAGCTTTTTACCTATTTTTCATGATGATTTAGGCTTTGTATTTAACATAAAAAAGTCTTATATTTTCTTGCTTAAGAACTTTCATTAAGGGTGTTTTGTGGTTTGGGACCCAACTCACCCTCTTAAGCCTTGTTTGGCCTTTTTGGAGCTTCCATTGTTAGGCCTTGTTTGCTTGAGTTTTTTTTTTTTAATTCTTTTCACCACTGAAAATCAGTGGATTTTCAGTGGTGAGGAAGGTGGTTTGAAGTCTTGTATAGGGGAGGGACACCCCTCTCCCCTTTGTCTCTCTTTTATCTTTGTTTTTGGCCTAAAGGACAACATGCATGCTTGACTGATTATGGCTTCATTTCAGAGTTTATTTGGGTGTTTTGGAGCATATTTTATCTCTGTCTCATGAGGGTTTTTTGGCCTCTTTCATGCATGATATACTTACTTTGCATTCCTCTATTTGGCATAGAAATGCATCTTGTTTTTAGGCCATGATTCTCGCATGTGTTAGCCTAACTTCATGAGGGTATTAGCATCATTTCGCCATGATCAAGGTCTGCTGGCCACTGTTTCAGTCATGCTTGCCATGTTTGGTGTCACCTCTTTGTGTTTTGGCTTGTGAGCCTTGGGTATATTGGCCTCTAGCATGCCTAGCTTAGACCATCCTCATGATTTGGCATCATTTAGGATCATATTTCAGTCTATAAATCATGCTTGTATGCTTGCATTCATTACTCTTCTCATGCTTTGAAGGTGTGCCCTTTTATGCTTTGAAATGAATATTGTGTATGCCTAAGTATTTGAGCTTTCAAGACTATCATATCAGTGGGCTTTAGAGCCCATTTTTACATGCTAGAATTCTGTTTTTACTTGTCTAATTCATACCATGTATGGTCATGTTGATGGTAGTAAAGTGCTCTCTTTTGTGCCTTAGCTTTAGGCCCACTAGCTTGCATATTGGCATGAGTGTTAGTCCACCATCTTGGGACACTTTTGGCCATTGTTTTGGGGTGGATTGAGGTCTGCCCTTTTATGGTTTAAGTCCACTATTGCATGCTTGTCCCATGTTTGTTGCATATTTGTTTAATAAGGTCTTGTCACATGCTAATCTTTTTACATGATTATCCATGTCTAGCATTGCATACTTAACATGATAGATTGCATTACATTTGGCATGTTTGCATTTTAGCATTAGGTTGCATTGTGGAGCCATGTTTGCATAACATGCATTGCATTACTTGGTTTGGGGTGTCAAGCCAAGTGTGAGGGTTGAGAAGAGTTCATACTACAAGTGATGCAACTTGTCTCAACTCTCTGTCACCGGGGCCCTTGACCTTGGCATGATAGGGTCTTGGTCTTCATTTGTGTGTTGCATGCATCTTCATTGAATTGCAACCTTGGCCTCTTAGGCCATCATGCATCAAAATGCACAATTGATGGCCCGAGGGTCGAGGGCCGTGCTTCCTTGAGTCTAATGCATGATAGGGAGCATGGCCATGCTTACATGTGCTTGAAATTTCATGCCATGCACTGCATGTCTTCTGCTGCTGTCAAAACTGTCTTCTGCAGGAAGTTTCTGCCGACCGGCAACATTCAGTGCCGACCGGCCATTGGTGAATGGCCGATAACTTCACCAGCAGCCGATGGAAATTCTCTATGGCCGGTAGGCATTTCCTCCAACCGATGGTATTTTACAGTGTGCAAGGAACATGTCCCAGGATTTTTGCAGTCTTTGGAGATGCAGGACAGTGTAAAACAGATGCAGCAGTAGCATGGCACGGGTTTTCCAAGCAAGACAGACTGAAGCATGCATTATTCACGCATTCCGAGGCGGGGGCTGCGGCCATCTTCTCTTTGCATTTAATTTAATTAGATTAGGAGTTTTGTAATAATTAATTCAGTATTATTCATTCGGCCTGTATATTCTTTTGGTCCCTCCGAGCGAGGGCGTATTGTGTAATAAGTGTGGGTGAGTGTGTGTATGTCTTCTAACCCCACGTCTTTCTTCCCTTTTATTTACCTGCTTATGATGGTAGACTAGGGCATGTTTAAATTAGCATAACAGTATGATTACATGCGTACATCCATACATTTGTTTACATGCACCAGGCTCGATACATCACGCTAACTGCATTGTACTTCAATTTCCAAATTGAATACATGTTATTTGTAGCATTTCACATGCCACGTTTAGGATAGCCGAGCCTGTCTAGATTGCACCTTGCATGAGTTACATTAGCCATCTTAATATGAACTAGGATCATGCATATGATTACTAACTAGTTTCTGTTTTGGCTTGGAGTACTAGGTAAGCTTTTATGCTTTAGCATACCGCATGCATGTAAGTGTTCCCATAATTGCGTGATTACCATGAGGCTAGATGCTTATGTGATATAACTGCTTGAATGCCTGTGGATGGAGGTTGAATTACCTAAATTGGAATAATGCGTTAAAACTGTGAGTTTTAAGCCCACTTGATAGTGGCAAAACCATCCTTTCTAAAGCCTACTTGAGGGTGGCAAAACCTACGTTTTAGCCTACTTGCAAGCAGCAAACCATTTTCAAAACAAACATGAAATGTTTTGTTCCAATTTAGGCGATTTGGTCTATACTTGTTTGCTGTGCGCATAACGTAGTAATTCTAGGCTAATAACCGGAATAAGAACATATAATGTTTTCAAAACAAGATATCACGGTTAGTAGAGGCCGATCTTCGGATCGGGCGAGAAGGGGTGCTCATAGCTGACCTTCCCTAATCGTACCCAAGTTCCCGAGCTGAGGCAACTTTGGTGATGACGGACACGTGGCCTTTGGCACCGAGTCAGAGTTTCCTAAATTCCCCATTAAAAAATATTTAGGTGGCGACTCTGTATCTGGCAAAGCAGTCCATGTTTGGCACTTCTTTCAAAAAAATCTGTTTTTCTCAAAACGATTTGTCGGATTTGGACTCTTTGGTTCAGATTAAGAACCGTGACAAATTGAGTCCGAACTGTAACCCGTGAGTTCCCTCGCGGACCTGTTACAGCATTCAGACATATGGCAGGCAAAGGACAAGCCACATCAGCAGACAAAGATCTGCAAAGTTATTGCCACTGTACATCACCATTAATGCAGCCCATCACAACATTTATTATGACAACACCTCTCCGTTGGAACAGCACCACCTTACCATGAACAAGGTAAGCTACAGCATAGACTTTCGCCGAGGAGGGCAGGTCGGAAGGGACAACGAAATGATTACCAAAGGATATAAGCAAACGTTGAAGACAAGAAGAAGGTTAAGCTTTTCTATCTCCAATCTCTCTCTCTACATTCTACTTCTTCTATTAACTTGCTCGTCGGAGGGTTCACTGGGGGACTACCCCGTTCCCCGTTAAACTTGTTTGCAGGTTACCTGGTGGGCTTGATCATTCGGACGTGGGCCTGAGAAGCTGGGATCAGTCTGACCCATCCCTTGGAACAAACTGTATTATCATTATCATTACTGCAACCTATTGATTCCGTGATTATCAACAAACGAAGTGTTGAGTCACTGATCAAATTTTGAAAACAAAAATTCAGAGAAACCGCTTTGATACCACAACTGGTGAGTTCTTTTAGAAATAAAAAATAATTTATTTAAAGAAACACTGACTTGAATTAATTAGATAATGCCAAAATAAATCAAATCAATTAAGTTCAGCTGAGTTAGAACATGCATCCACCATAAGAATAAGCTATCATGCATAAGAGACAAGGATTTGCCATTTATAATGGGACTTCTAATTGAGAAGGTGAAAAAACTCATTGTGATGCAATTCAATACGGTACTCAGAGATGTACAAAACACTAATACGGTTTTATTTGTCAATTATGCATTTTAGTCAAAAAGTCATTATAAGTTGTCACATCGCTCTCTCTACTTTTCTGTATATTTTTTCGTAAAAAGTCAAAAGTTACTGAAATAACATATTCCCAAACGAGACTTACAAGTCTAAAATTAGCTTTTTGGTGAGAAATGGGCATGCCAAATGACTTAAAATGTTTATTTATTTATTTTTTTAGTGAAATGAATTTATAAGCCAGCTTATGAGAGCTGCCAAACAAAGCCTAACTTAATCAAATCAAGTTGCATGACTCCATATTCAGACAAAGATTCTACCTACTTACATCCCAGAGCAGTCCATACTTATAAATGTTTTTCCTTATCCGTGCCAATCTCTCTTAAACTTTGCTGATTTACTATCCCCCTGCTAGCACGCCATTGTCAAACTCTAGCTCCAAGTTACCTGATCGACATAACTAATTTATGTGCAATTGTGTGTGCTTTAAGCTTGTACATTGTGTCAAGGATTTGCAACTCACAAAGAAATTCAAAACCCAATCCCATTGATTATAAACCACATATAACACTGAACATTCAACCCACTCAATCTTTAGACTGAAATTTTCAACACAAAAAATGACCAATTGGTACATAGACATTTTCCCTCACTACTTGTGCAAATCATGTTGAGAGATCGGCTTTCTCAATTGTAGTTCTCAAATTTGTCTTACTGTTAAAATATTTTCAAAATATTTTAAAGTTGTTTGTTCTTTGGGTTTTTAAAACTTCCCCTTTTTTTTTTTTTTTTTAAAACCTACTTCTATAAAATCCAGTCCCACATAAGAAAAAGAGGACAAAGTAATACCTTAACAAATGAATTCATGAAAGATTCTCTTAATTTAAAGAGAATCAAAGGCCATGCTAGTGTGTATTTATATGTTCCATCGATGGTATTCGCACATGCGCGTGCGCGAGTAGTTGGAAGCATTGTAGCGCTTTAGAGGCACACTTAGACACTGGAAATTATTTAATATTTTCATAATATTATGTGGTTATACTCTAAATCGATCATCAATTATTTAAGGGAGATTTACCAATAAATCCCAAAATTTGAACTTATGAACCAATTAGTCCCATTTTTATTCTACTAAACCGTTTAGTCCCATTCAATTTGTAAGGGACGTAATTACCCTTATTTAACCGTTTGGGTGTGTTACATGTGATACATTGTAAGGGTGTCACACAATGGCAAAGCGCTGTAAGGGTTTTTTGTTTTTGGCTGGGTTGGTGTGTTTGGGGTTCACACAGGCATACACACACTCACACACACAAAACACACACACACAACATAGAGCCCTCTCTCTTCATCTCCTTCTCTCTCTCTCTCCTACTCTTCTTCCTCTCTCTCTTCTTTCTCCAATCCGAGCCCCTAAAACCCATCATCTTCAGTTCGCCTCTCTCTCCTCCTCAGCCCTCTCGCTCCTTCCTCCACACCGGTGACATTTATGCCTCGGAAAACTCTTCGATCCACTCCCTCCCCAAACGGATGACCCAGATCACGACACACATCTATGAGTTTCAATCCATATCGGCACCCATCATCTTCTGGTTCGCCCTCTCTCTCCTCCTCAGCCCTCTCGCTCCTTCCTCCGTCACCGGCGGTGACATTTGCGTCGGCCTCGGAAAACTCTTCGATCCACTCCCTCCCCAAACCGATGACCCAGATCACGACACACATCTATGAGTTTCAATCCAGATCGGCTTACCCCATTTCACACAGGCACACCGTCAGACCGGCTTCCGACGGCGTCGTCTCTGCCTTCGCCGCTAACGACGGCAGCGGATCGATGTGGATGGCTCACGGCGGACAGATCTCGGTCTACGACTTGAATCTCACGCACATACACACAGTAATGGCATCAACTCTGATACACACACAGAACACACAACGCACACACACACGAAGGATTTGGTATATCAACTCTGATACACACACATACTGATACACACACACACCCCCACATACACACACTGATACACATACACAACGCACACAGTACACCACGTTTGATCCATCAAAACAGTGCCACGTTAACCCAAGGGGCACTCTCGTCCACACATTAAAACGAAAATGAAAAAAAAAAATAAAAAGGACTAAATCAACCCACAAATAGGACTATTTGGTATAATAGAATAAAAATGGGACTATTTGGTATAATAGTTTGTAAAGTAGGATTTATTGGTAAATATTCCATTATTTAATCTCATGTTGCTCCCCCATCTCCAATATAAATTATGGATTCTTACGCCTCTCCACTAATCAAAATCTTATGAAATATCACGTATCCATATTCTGAGAGTACTGAATAATCACCCCTTAAGCACATGGCAAGTGTGCATGTGACGAATGATCAAAGATTGTTGATTTTTTCAATTCATAGTGGGTGATCATTGAATGTTTTACTTATGTCGTACTAAAAAATTATTTTAAAATTTAAAAGAAAAAATAGTTGGGATTATGTCAATAAATTGTTTCATTTGAATTGTAATGGGTAATATTTTATTTTAGGTATTAACATCATCTTGCGATCGATCTCTAACATTTAGAGAAAAAAAAAATTAAATGAATTATAAAAAGAGTTAATTATACTTAGCACCACTGTAGTTTTATCAAAATCTTATTTTAGATCTTAAACTTTCTATTATGATAGTCAACCCTCTATACTTTAAGTGAAGTTGCAATCTTGTATTTCCATCCATCTACCGTTAACAAAGTTGTAATTTGTCATTTGAATCATGTATGACATTTTTGTTGTCTCATTAACACTCTTACACTTTTATTAAAATATTACTTTAGTCCTTACACTTTCTCCGAAATCTCACTTTAGTGCCCCCACTATCAATTTCCGTTTGCTTTATTGACGATAGATAAATGGAAGGATGTGAATGAAACTTGATTTAAAGTGTAATGGGTTGATTGTTACAAAATCAAAGTGAGATTTTAATAAAAGTACGTTAGAATTAAATATAAGTTACCCATTATAAAAATTACTTTTAGCATAAAAGATAAATATATATATATTTTTATTTCATATTTTCTCCAATGACATAACAACTAAAATTTTTAATTCACAATTAAATATTGAAATTTATTTAAAATTTGTTAAAATCAAAAGTAGATTGGAGAATGAAATGGAATTTTTTTGAAGAGTAGCATTGACCTCTTTTTCCGAACCTTTCCAGATCAAGTCCTTCCTAACCCGTATTAGGCTCTACGTCTAAATCATTTTACTTCCCTTGTTAACCACTTGTAATTAGGGATGTGTGCGGTGCGGATCAGTGCGGTTTAAAGGAAAAATAGAAACTGTATGGCGGGTGGCGAATTGATAAAATTATCATTAGAATTTGCCATTTTTATTATCAAAAACTGGCGGTTCGGTTAGCAAATAATGTAGGATTTGCCTTGGTGGTTCGGGCGGATTGGCGGTTTATAAAAAATGTAATTCAAATTATAAAACTTGAATAAAAAACATTAACAAACTAGCAAACTGAAAATCCAACACTTTAAATAAATTATACAATAACAATTTAGTAAGACAATAAATACTAGAAAAGTTCCAAAAAAATTCTAAAGTTAATCTAAGTTCAACATAGTTCACAACAATCCAACATAGTTCATCCAACATCCAACATCCAACATCCAACATAGTTCTAAAAAAGGTTCTGAAAAGTTAATGATAGTGCACAAACAATCTAAAAGTTCGAAAGTTAATCTAAGTCCAACATCCACCATAATTCTAAAAAAATTTTTTTGAAAAGTTAATCAAAGCTCACAAACAATCCAAAAATTCAAAGAAATTAATCTACTAATCAAACTCCACAATAACTTCAATCCTTCACAGTTGCTTCAACCAAACTCTAAAAACTTCATTAATCTATGGACATAAGCAAAGAAAACATAAATAAATAACAAAAAACTATCATCAAAATCATTAAAAAAAAATTTAAAAAAAAAACATTATAACAAAATAATATTCAAGAGTAAGAATTAAGTCTAACCTCAAGAACTTTAAAGCCAAACTAACTTGGAAACAAATTAGTCCTCAACAATTGTTGCTTATTGTGTCGTAGATGATGTAAAAAATTCTGAAAAATAAAAATATATTTTTAATGTTATTCAAAATTACATAAAAGCTAAAATCAATATTGAATAATCTTTTCAAAATAAACGCATATCAAAAAAATTACCTGACTCAATTTTTTCATATTGTTCAACATCATACATACATTCTCTAAGATTGATTGGAATTGATGAAGATCGTAACCAATTTTGTGCACAAATTAGAGCCTCCACCATCTTTGGCGTCAAAGAACTCCTAAATGGATCAAGCACACGTCCACTGGTACTAAAAGCTGGAGGCCACTGTAGAAACTGGAACAGCCAACACATCTCTTGCTATTAGAGAGAGAACCTTATACTTATTTCCATTAACCTTCCACCAATTCAAAATATCAAAGTTTGGAACTCTTGGGTCTACACAATCATCAACCAAATATTTTTCCAACTCTAATTTGTTCTCCACACTTTTTTCTGACTCCAAATGGTTAATATATTGAGAGGCAAAGAGTGTCGTGGGATTTTCTTCTTCCTCTTCATCATTGTTCTTCTCAACATAATGATCAAACAAGCGCTCCAATGTTGCCTTCACCCTCACTACTAAAATTTCTACCTTGTCATTTTCATACACTTTATTGAATGAAAATTTAAGATATGTCAACTTGTAGCGAGGGTCTAACACAACGGCAACATATAACAAGAAATCGATATTATCGAGATTTTTCCAATATTTGTCGTATTTCAATTTCATCTTATCACCCATGTTACTCAACACTGCATCTCCACTTTTACTCAATTGAACTAATTTAGATTGCACCGATACAAGTTGATGAAAAAAAACATTAGATGTCACATGCAAAGACCCTGAAAGTTGCAAAGTCACATGATAAAAAAGTCTTAAAAATTTCACAAAGACTCTAGCTACCTCCCAATCTTCTTCTTTTGGATATGAGATGAATCTTTTTCCTTTCCCTTTGCCTCTTCCACCATCATTCTCATTTTCAGCATCATTCTCCATGAAAAATAACTTGAATTGTGGGTCATCCTCTTCTAAACACTCAAAAGCTTTTTGAAATTTCTCGGCCACCTCCAACATCAAATAGGTGGAATTCCACCTTGTTGGAACATCAAGGCATAACAAACTTTTACAAGTAATCTTTTTATGCTCCACACAATTTTTAAAAGTTTGTAGCCTAGCTAGAGATGACTTTACATATTTCACAGCTTTTCGAATCTTGGCAATTGAGTGATTTTGTTCTTTTAAACCATCACAAACAATTAAATTTACTATGTGTGCAAAACATCTCATATGCAAAAACTCATTTGCCAAGATAGTGGAAGGCCAATCTTTCGTTCTTCTCTTCAAAAATGTAATAGCACCATCATTACACTACAGGAAATCAGGGATTTAGCGGCGTTTAATTAAATGTCACTTTTTCTAATTTTTAACTGCGTTTTATAACCGTCGTATATTTTTTTAACCAAAATGGCACCGTTTTCTATTTAAAGGCATCTAAAAGCGCCTCCAAATGCGGTAGATACACGTGCCCCTTTTTTGAAACCCTTATTTTTTAATCTGAGCCCTCTCTCTCTTATACGCACACCTCTCTCTTATCTTATACGCAGACATCTCTTTCTCTCTCTCTCAGCGACGAAGAAGACGGAGGAGATAACTCTACGAAGAAGCTTCATATCTCGAAAGATCAATCGGCTATTCAGAGCGATTTCGAAGTGATTTCAAAGATTCAGATCGATATCAATCGGCTGTTCAAAGCGTTTTCGAAGATTCAGATCGATTTCGAGATTCAGAGCGATTTCGATGCTCCATTGCCACCGTTATCTGCACCGGCGAGGTAGCGAGCTCCACCGTCTCTCTCTCTCTCTCTCTAGATCTCTCTCTCTCTAGATCTCATACTGATTGTACCTTTATAAGGGTTTCTGGCTCTGAGTTGGTTCAGAAGTATATTGGTGAGGGCTCTCGAATGGTTAGATAATTTTTTGTTATGGCCAGATTTGTCTGACTTCATTGATAACATTGTTATTGCCAAAAAATTATAATATCTTGTATATCAGGTTAATAAATCTTTTTAGTCTACAGAAGTGTTATATAGTTCCTCTTACATGTTTTTATGTGTGATTTATTTTTGTTTATGTTGCATAGGGAGCATGCTCCATCAATCATCTTTATGGATGAAATCGACAACATTGGATCTGCTTGAATGGAATCTGGATCTGGTAATGGTGATAGTGAAGTGCAGCGGACGATGCTGGAGCTTCTCAATCAACTGGATGGATTTGAGCATCATTCTCTTAAACTAGCAACATGTATGTGCACTTATGTTCCTTTCTGATTATATTTCTAAGGAGATGTAGTGATGTTGAATAAACTTATGTAGGGGTTGTTTTGTTGAATGAAGCCCTCATCTAATTAAGTGAGTAGGTTTCATATTCAACTGCCTAGGTGGGATGTACTTTAAGACTACCATTAAAGACTCTGAAAAAGAGCCTATTGAAGAAAGTTTAAAAGAGAAACACAAACTAGGTTCCATGTTAGGTTGGAACAATGAGAACATTCAAATGAAGTTCTAATCAAGAGAATTTTTTAGATTGTGTTTGGTCCTTGGATTTATAGAGAGATTTGTGGAGGGAAATAGAAAATGGGATGGAAAAATGAATGAAATAGTCGCTAATTTTTATAAAAATATCAATCTTAAAAGCTTTTGCCGAACAGGTCAGATTCAAGTTTCCCTAGAAATTCACCTACTGTCACATTGAAAAGGTTGTCTTGCGATAATAATGTCAATCTTCATTGTCATTGGATGACCTCTGGACAAGCTTTAGCAAACAGAGGACAGTGAAGTTTAAATGTTTGGGGAAATCAAATTGCTTGGGTTAGTATTTATGATTTGTTTTGTACACTTGTTTTGGAATATTAATCATCAAAAGAACAAATCACTAGAAAACAAATTGTAAAACTTTTCTAACTTGGTGGATTTTGGTAAGATGAACCACTAAGGATAATTAATGGGACAGTGAGTTTTAAATCAATTTATATGATGCTTATCAGTTATCATTGTCAATTTGTCATTGCTTTCTTTTGCAAGTCGTTTGATGCTAGAGAGTAAATGGAAGATGATCAAAACATAGGAGAGAAAAGCTGCCTACAACTAGCCAGAATTTTGGAGCCTACATGCTAGGACTTGGTATATAAAGGATAGTATTCTCTCTAATTCAATTGAATATCTAGTTTAAATTTTGTGAGAGGGTTACAAACTATTGATGTGTTATAACCTTATATATTGAAATGGATAATCTTCATTCAACTATGTAATGGAGAGAATCTAAATGTGAAAGATCTGTTTCATCATGTATGATATTTAACTTGGATGTAGAATTATACCTTTGGTCGGATTAGAGGAGAAATGTAGGCCCACATGTCCCCTTGAAATTGTTTTGACATTGTTTAATTGGTTTTTGAGGAGTATGAACAATTTCATGGGAGCTAAAAAATGATTCTCACTTTATCTCATGTTATATTTTTCTAATTAACATAGTATGAGTAGTCTCATGCTATTACTAATCTTGTTCATTTATGAAATTATGATTTTATTTAAGTTTACAAGAAAATTATAGTAGTTATTAAAAATAGCATAAGAGCATCTCTAACAGATTCTTTAAAAAAGCTTAAATTAGGAATTTTGGCTAGCATTGATTCAGTTGTAGTCCTCCAACATTCTTTGAAAGTATGTTATTTTGATTCATCCACTACAAACTCTCTACATTCGAAGAGCATAACAGTATCTCCAATAATGTTTTTTAAATTTTTTCTATAATAGGGAAAGTACTTAATTTTTTTAAATAAAAAAATAGGGACTTATTTTTTTTTAATTTTGTCTTATATGCAGGTAGGAGTCTGTTAGAGTGAATTTTGAAGATTTATCTTAGTTTTTTAATTGCCTCTGCCAGTTGTTTCTTGCATGTATTTTTGAATAACGATAGGTAGCATGTCCAGTGTAGGTGTAAAATATGTTGTCTATCATTGTTTCTGTTAGCTGTTTTTGTCTTGATGATGGCCAAGATATTTTTAACTTCTATACTTGGCTAGAGTGTGATTGGAAGTAGATGTGGAGGCATATTATGATAGTGACATTAGTTTATTGAATGTGAGCATGCCCAATCACTGAATCTACCATTACTTGAATCATTTATCAATTTGTGCCAGTTAAGCTCCAAGGCCCAATATGAGAATCTAAGTTCATTTTGTTTTTTGTAGTTCCTTGCTATTCAAATGTTGAGAGAAGACATGGTGCCTCACCCTTAGTCATTGTCATAGGTGGTGGCTTTGTCGGTATGGCAGCTGCTCAGGCCCTTCGTGATGCTTCATTTCAGGTATTTGTTATAGTTATTTGTGTGTCTCTGTGTGATGCAATAAACTGGAATTTATTTACAATAGTAAACTGTTCTAGATTCAATGTTGTGGTGCTTTAATACAGTTGATAGTGAATTGTTCTAGGTTCAATTTTCTTATTTTTGTTAAAGGTCACACAATTGGCATTCCATTAATAGATGATCAATGTTCAAACTACTAGTATTTTGTAAAACAATTACGATGGGAAACATTCCAATTTTTGCACAACAATCTCATGCATTTTCATCTCAAGAGGTGAGCAATCATTTAATTAAAGCTTTTTTGACAAATACAATATCTTATTAATTACAATACTTGTTCTTATTAAATATGGGTTCACCTTTCAAAGAAAGAAAAGAGGAGAAGAATAAAAAGAAGAAGAACTAACAAGGTAAAAGTACTAACATCACTAGTTTTTAATTTCTCACTAACATTACATTGCATGTTGCAGCCTGTGATTTATATGCTCTGATTCGCCCCCAATCCAAGATTGATCCAAATGAGGTTAGGGCCCGTGCTAAATAGGTTGTGCAAGATCAGCGCTGTCTGAAGGTTGGTCTTCCTCTCTTGGACACTTAAAATGAAATAGATCAGGATAACTATGGATGACAAACTTTTAGTCTACAGGATGCATGTATAAATAAATATGTATGGATAGATGGATGGATGTATATTAATATTATATATGTATAAATATTATATATAAATATATAGTGAGGAAATTGGATGTATGTATATAAATATTATATATAACCATTTATCAATTTGGTTCCCCTTTTAGATGTGCAAATAAAAACTGGGAAAATTGAACATATTGAGAAAATACTGAGAATTAGGCATGCATTTGGCTGCCGAGAAAATACTGAGGAAATTGGAAAACAAGAAAGCTTCCATGATTTTATTTTATTTTTATTTATTTATTTATTTTATAAATGGAGATTACTTATCCAAATAACCTTCTTTGCTAAACTTTAGTTGAGTTTTTGTTTCTAGAGGGAAAATCAAGGGACATTTACGATGCAAATCGTTCATATGGTTTTTCCCCCATGTATATTTTTAAGCAACCTAGCAGATTGTAAGAAAAGGTTCCATACCTTTTGAGTTTCTATACTAGTGCATGATCTTTGTGCTAATTTCGTGGAATTGAAAAGATTTATAATCTGTATCATCAATTAGTTGATTGTATTGATTGTTTTAGGGTTATCTATCTGTAGGATTGGAAGACTGAAAGATAAAAAGAAATTATCAGATCTGGGACTGTAAGTACAAATTTTTGTATTCTTCGTTTATGATTACTTGTTAGTTCATCTATGTGGGTGATTACTCTGGATGAGTGATTGTGAATAAAATGGATTTGAGTTAATGGGCAGGTGGAGCCCAGACCTGGAGTATTGAGATTGATGGATGAGGCCAAGGATGCTGTAAGATGAACATTTTACCTTATAAATGCAATTATCACTTTGTCACGGTTCTTAAGTTTTTTGTTGAATTTGCATATGTTATCCACATTTAATTAGGTTATAAGGCTACTTATTCTTTCCAAAGTTGTCAAATTCCATGTCATTTTTCATACATGAAGAACCCTGCTTGTCTATGCTTCCCTCTATTATCATATTTACCTTTTGGCTGATGGTTATAGGGTAAAAAATTAGCAGTCTGCTCTGCTGCAACTAAAAGTTCTGTTGTGCTCTGCCTTGAGAACCTTGTTGGAATTGTAAGTCCTTCTCAGAAATTTTTTATTTATTTTTAATTATATAAGATAGGGTAACCTATTTAATGTTGTCTTCATGTTTTAGGAGCACTTCAAAAATCTTGATTGCTTTCTTGGAAGTTGAATCAATTGAGTTGGCCAATCTGTATTTTTTAGAATGCTCTGTTCAATTTGTAGGGTTATGCAAGTAGTTGATCCCTTTTCATCCATCAATGTCCTTTTGATTTCTAATTATTCTTTACTTGTTATTTGAGATTTTGTCACTTATAATTAAGATCTCCTTATGCTCATAATTTATTATCATTCTTGATTAAGCTTTCATTTCCATATATATTCAACATAAATTTGCATTTATCTAGAAATTCATTTCACATGCAAATTAGGATAGAATTTGGATCTTTGAGTTCCATTCTAATGACAAGGACACGTGCTATGCCCTTTACAAATGAACATGCTTGACAAATCTCTGATGTTCTTCCTTAGGCACATGCAAAACAAGGAAGACACATCATATGTGAACCATAGTTTATTATATAGTTCAGATTTACTAACCACAAAATATATTTTGAACCATAGTTTATTATATATAAATATATAGTTTATTTTTTGCCAAGCAATAGAAAAATCTCTAATCCCTTGATCCCATGTTTTGAACCATCACCCATTATCAACTAAGGTCTTTTCTTTTTAGTTCATCCTGATGGAACAATTTTCTGTGTAAATAAAATAACTTGAAATAAATTCAAACAAAATAAATAAATAACATACTGGATTTATTTATCGAACCGAATTAAATAATTTAAGACTAAGTCGAGTGTATGACACTCTGTCCTTAAGACAAATTCGCCCCACTACGGTGCTTACGATTGAGTGGCGTCTATCTCCCAGGATGAACGGTTCTTCGACGTTACTCATGATCGAACTAATCGCCATTTCCATCCCAATGTTCAAGGGGCGAACAACCATCAGAATGTGCTGGAATATATCTCCAAACGCGGAGATTACACGGAATGGGGCGAATTCCGTGAGGGGGGCCGCTGCGTTAACCAGAATAACAAAGAAAATATATATCGCGATGCACTTGCTGCCGCCACCAAGGACGAAGCACTGGCACTGGTAAGAAATGGCGATCCCAAATGTTTCTGGCTGAATTATGACAAGTTGTCATCTAATTATGATCGGATTTCATTTAATCCGCCATTGCCGTATGTTCATCCATTTACAGAAACAGTATGGACCATCCCAGCAGATATACAGCAATGGGTCGATGACAACATAAAGGACGAGGCCCAAAGACCGCATAGGCCCAAAAGCATTATAATTGAAGGCCCATCTAGAATTGGGAAAACATGTTGGGCCCGGTCTTTGGGCATCGATCTGAGGGACCACAAAGATGATGCTTTCTACAACATAATCGATGATGTGGCCCCACAATTTTTGAAACACTGGCGGGAGTTTATAGGCGCCCAACGGGATTTTTTTTCAAATTGTAAATATGCCCGCCCAAAGAAAATAAAGGGCGGGATTCCAAGTATTATATTATGCAATCCCGGGGAGGGTTCTAGTTACAGAGAGTTTTTGGAAAAACATGAACACGCCGGCCTCAAAGCGTGGACGATCAGAAACCTTTGTGGTCCCTCAGATCGATGTGGCCAGAATAATAATTATGGGGCCCCAAAGACCGGGCCCAACATGTTTTCCCAATTCTAGATGGGCCTTCAATTATAATGCTTTTGGGCCTATGCGGTCTTTGGGCCTCGTCCTTTATGTTGTCATCGACCCATTGCTGTATATCTGCTGGGACGGTCCATACTGTTTCTGTAAATGGATGAACATACGGCAATGGCGGATTAAATGAAATCCGATCATAATTAGATGACAACTTGTCATAATTCAGCCAGAAACATTTGGGATCGCCATTTCTTACCAGTGCCAGTGCTTCGTCCTTGGTGGCGGCAGCAAGTGCATCGCGATATATATTTTCTTTGTTATTGCGTGACCGTTAGCAAATGCCCCCTCACGGAATTCGCCCCATTCCGTGTAATCTCCGCGTTTGGAGATATATTCCAGCACATTCTGATGGTTGTTCGCCCCTTGAACATTGGGATGGAAATGGCGATTAGTTCGATCGTGAGTAACGTCGAAGAACCGTTCATTCTGTGTCTGAAAACGGAATGGAAATTGAACAAGGGCATGGAGATGTTTTTATTTTGAGAGAGTTAGTGACGTCAGCGAGAGTGAGTTATGGCATCAATACCACGTCGTTTTAGAGTCCAAAATAAAAACATTTTCCTGACATATGCCCAATGTCCCATACCTAAAGAGAGATTATTAGAGAAAATTAGGGAGTTGTTCACAGCCAGGCAACCAAATTATGTGAGGGTTGCACATGAATTACATGCTGACGGGCAACCACATCTCCATGCCCTTGTTCAATTTCCATTCCGTTTTCAGACACAGAATGAACGGTTCTTCGACGTTACTCACGATCGAACTAATCGCCATTTCCATCCCAATGTTCAAGGGGCGAACAACCATCGAATGTCTTTGGAATATATCTCCAAGCGGAGATTACGGAATGGGGCGATCCGTGAGGGCTAACGAGGCGCTAACGAATAACAAAGAAAATATATATCGCGATGCACTTGCCACCACCAGGAATCGCACCGGTAAGGAATGGCGCTCCCAAATGTTTCTGGCTGAATTATGACAAGTTGTCATCTAATTATGATCGATTTCATTTAATCCGCCATTGCCGTATATGTTCATCCATTTACGTAAACAAGATGGACCATCCCAAAGAGGATATCAAAGAATGGGTCGATGACAACATAAAGGACGAGGCCCAAAGACCGCATAGGCCCAAAAGCATTATAATTGAAGGCCCATCTAGAATTGGGAAAACATGTTGGGCCCGGTCTTTGGGGCCCCATAATTATTATTCTGGCCACATCGATCTGAGGGACCACAAAGATGATGAGTGGGTTATATAGGTGCCCAGGAGCGTCCCACTAATATTACCTGGGACGCTCCCCCCCGCGCCACGTGTCGTCCCCCGATTGGTGCTCCCTTCCGCATTTTGAGGCGTGTTGTCGGCTAGTGTCTCCGCTCCGCGCCCAGATCTGCGGTCAGGATTAAAAGTCGAAAAGGCAGCAAGCGATAAAAATAAAAAATAAATAGTTAAGCGGGAATTTATATAAGGCAAAATAATTGGTGGTTTTTCATTATTTTGCAATGGAGCCGTCCGATCTAGGTCAATTTAGGCGGTTGATTTTAAAATACGAGCCGGATTGTTTACTGCTGCACTGGTCCTTGTTGGTCGTCGGCGAAAACAACGCCGAAAATTTAATCCGGCTCATCAACGCCTTACAACGGCAAGAAGATGCACTATTCGCCGGTCTGAAAGCGGTTTCCAGATTAGGAACCCAGGCGACGGCTTCATCCATGCAGACTATGGATCATAGTGCAGATTCACATACTGCCGCTGATATCTGCAACATTACGGCGCCGTCGGAAAATCAGCCTGTGCGTTTCGATTGCGGCTGTGTGGATCATAAAAAAAAATTGTAACTTATTATTTTGTAACAGTTTTATCCGCAATAAAATTTGGGCCTTCTCTTTAGTGTCCACTTCTTTCATAGAGCAATGTAATGGGCCTATGTTTAATGGGCCTAGTCGCTTCTAGATGGGCCTATGTCTAATGGGCTACTGTGCCATAAAATTGGGCCTATTTTAATTGTTCCTGATAATCATTAAATGGGCCTCATTATGTAATTGGTCCTTTGGTCTGTTTACCAATTACAGCCCATTTATCCAGCTTAAGCCTGCTCAGAAATCGAATTTATTAGTGGGACGCTCCTGGGCACCTATATAACCCACTCCCTAACTCTCTTCCACCAGTATAGTTTTTGGGAGAGTGACTGACGTCATTTGAGAGAGTTAGTGACGTCAGCGAGAGTGAGTTATGGCATCAATACCACGTCGTTTTAGAGTCCAAAATAAAAACATTTTCCTGACATATGCCCAATGTCCCATACCTAAAGAGAGATTATTAGAGAAAATTAGGGAGTTGTTCACAGCCAGGCAACCAAATTATGTGAGGGTTGCACATGAATTACATGCTGACGGGCAACCACATCTCCATGCCCTTGTTCAGTTTCCATTCCGTTTTCAGACACAGAACGAACGATTCTTCGACGTTACTCACGATCGAACTAATCGCCATTTCCATCCCAATGTTCAAGGGGCGAACAACCATCAGAATGTGCTGGAATATATCTCCAAACGCGGAGATTACACGGAATGGGGCGAATTCCGTGAGGGGGGCCGCTGCGCTAACCAGAATAACAAAGAAAATATATATCGCGATGCACTTGCTGCCGCCACCAAGGACGAAGCACTGGCACTGGTAAGAAATGGCGATCCCAAATGTTTCTGGCTGAATTATGACAAGTTGTCATCTAATTATGATCGGATTTCATTTAATCCGCCATTGCCGTATGTTCATCCATTTACAGAAACAGTATGGACCATCCCAGCAGATATACAGCAATGGGTCGATGACAACATAAAGGACGAGGCCCAAAGACCGCATAGGCCCAAAAGCATTATAATTGAAGGCCCATCTAGAATTGGGAAAACATGTTGGGCCCGGTCTTTGGGGCCCCATAATTATTATTCTGGCCACATCGATCTGAGGGACCACAAAGATGATGCTTTCTACAACATAATCGATGATGTGGCCCCACAATTTTTGAAACACTGGCGGGAGTTTATAGGCGCCCAACGGGATTTTTTTTCAAATTGTAAATATGCCTTAAAAGAAAATAAAGGCGGGATTCCAAGTATTATATTATGCAATCCGGAGGGTCCTAGTTACAGAGAGTTTTTGGAAAAACATGAACACGCCGGCCTCAAAGCGTGGACGATCAGAAACGCAGAATTCTATACAGTCGACGAGCCCCTGTTCGCCAGAACCAATCAAGAAGAGGCATCGTAATGCCAAGAAGAAGGCCCAACGCAGGAAGATATTCCACTTCCAATGCGGCTGTTCGTTATTCCATACGAACGGATGTATCGAACCACATCCACTGGAGAGAGGATGCAGTCAGGGGTATTCTACGACACTTTGACCAATCCGATGTGGTTCAGAGCCGTAGACATGTCCAGGCCGGGGAATCAGGGGGTATACAAGATAGAATGCCTGTTCAACTACAACCTCCGGAAAGTACTGCAAATCCGGACGTTCACTGCGACAATGTATACATGGCTGACATACAGTGGTCTCAAAAGCCTATCGGAGAATGTATTTTCCCGGCTTATTGCACGCAGGATGACGAAGACATTATCCAGCTTTGGGATTATTAGCCCTGTAAATTATTGTCTCGCACTGACTATTGTACTCGACGAGCTTTCGTATTATGTAAAAGATTGGCGATGGGAAAATATTTATGTAAATTTTTATGACTAAATAAAAATGCAATTTTGTTGAATTTATGTTGTTTTAATAAATTCGATTTCTGAGCAGGCTTAAGCTGGATAAATGGGCTGTAATTGGTAAACAGACCAAAGGACCAATTACATAATGAGGCCCATTTAATGATTATCAGGAACAATTAAAATAGGCCCAATTTTATGGCACAGTAGCCCATTAGACATAGGCCCATCTAGAAGCGACTAGGCCCATTAAACATAGGCCCATCGCAAGCGAAAAGGTGAACAGTTGACATACGTATGGCCCACGATGGTGGTTTGTCTGCATCTTTTGTAATTGGTGATTAATAATGGCCATACGTTATACAGTAACAGATATTTATATAGTTTCACCTATTCATGTTGACCCATGTCACGGTCAACATATTACGCCTATAAAATAGAATCGATGTGGTGCATTTAATGATCGAATTCCATCATCGATTATGGCGACTACTTTCCGTTTTTCGCAACGGCGTCCATACACCGCCAGAACTAAACTAAATTTTAGTCGCCGTTGGACAACCTCGAGCAGATCTGGTGTTTCCGGTCGGAAATATTTTAAACTACGGAAACAAAGTTATTACAAAAAAAAACGATTTGTGTCTAAATCGTTGTGTGATTCCATATGGAGGATTGATGATTTTGTCCCGTATGATGAGCCTCATTTTTTTCATTTTGATTTGCCGGAGGTTGGTACTGAAAAGGATGAACGACTATCCCGGAAATTGAAGCTGTTATCGCTCTATATCCAGGGTGTAGTGTTACGTCAAACCGGTGGTCTCTCCGAAGTTGCTGCTGATACACCTGGCCTCGAAAGCGATATGCGTGATGCCCCTACTCAGTCTGCAGAACAACCTGTGGCCATTGATCCTTCTGCTATATTTGACAATGGTCAATGTGAATTTGTCGTTGTGTTGGACCGGTTTCCTAATGCTGCGTACACGCCTAAGTTTGAAGATGTATTTCTGTGGTCCAGTGGTGACCCACGAACTGGATGTATGATAAGGGGCACAGAAATAGACCGTTTTGTTGTATTGCGGCGTGTCCCTGTTTTAATGCCGCCGCAATCGAATGAACATTGTGCTGTTACCCGTCAAGGGGTTAACACATTTATCAACATCGGAAAGAATGTTGTATCCGAATTCATGACGATTTAGGCCAATTGAGCGGCGCGTACAATAATATTGTAAAAAACGCAATTATTTGTTATTTTGTATGGGAATGTCGCACAAAATCGATTGTAAGCGCGCATTTGAATTGTAGACTGAAATATTGTTACTAGTAAAATAATTTCTTATTAGCATAATTATTGGTTACAAATTATTTTACAATTGTCTCCGTGGTACATTTCCTTTCTGGGCTGATGTGGATCCTTCCAGTGCGGCTTTTACAGCTTCTCCTATTAATTTAGCCGCGTCGTCTGTAGTGAGTCTTGATGATTCTGAGTTATTGGAAATACTAATATTAAACTATTTGAATAGTTTAATCATTTTTAAGAAACCACGTAAGGAAATCAAAAATTAAATTTATATTTAAATTAAATTAAATTTCCACAATAATTTTTATAGAAAAAATTCAAAAGAACTTTGGCTAAAAAATTAATGTTAAACCTGAAACCGACGTCAATTTCTCATTCACTCATAAATGGTTTTGAAGTTCCGTTTTCACCGTGTGACTTGCCACGCGGCAAGGAACACTTCACCTCTTCGGACCCACCCCAAACGACGTTTGGGGCCCACTTATAATTGGACTAAAAAATATGCCTATATTAAACCATTTTTCCAACAATCCCCCACATGAATGGAATTTGACGGAGAGAAAATGCAACAACATGATCTAATTACAGAGAGTACAGAAATTGGAAATATTCTGTAAAGGACAGGTAGCTTTTGGCTTTGAACCTTCCCTTGTGAGACACTATCGGATTTACTAGCTAATCAGTGAACATGATGTCTTGAACTGATCAGCCGTTTGTGTAAACCAAGACAATAGAACTCACACAGTATATTCCCAGACACAGTTTAGTTCTCACTATTGTTTTCATTTTGGCCCTGAACAACCTGGTTTTCCATGAGTGCTCTAAAGACTTGTAGCCCTTCACAAATCTTATAGAACCGGCCCAGTTCACACTCACATAGGTAATTCTTATGAAGAGTATCCTGTCATACTCCACTAGGTTTACCTAGATATAAGAATTATTAAAATTTTACCTAACCTTTAATGCTGCAGACATCACTATTTCATCAAAGAAATGGGTAGGAGTTAAACTCCCCAGTGATCCTTCTGAGTTATTCACAACTCGGTTGTCCCTTTGAACCGAGATCTTCCAGTCAACTAGGTTGGGTTGCCGTTGTGGTAACTCTTATTTAATAGGCTTTAGTCCCATTCCCCTTGATGAATTCTCAACTAACTCTCTTGCTAACCCTTTAGTTAGTGGATCCGCTATGTTATCTTTAGACTTAACATATTCTATGGAAATAATTCCATTAGAGAGTAGTTGTCTCACGGTGTTATGTCGACGACGAATGTGTCGTGACTTACCGTTATACATATGACTCTGTGCTCTACCTATATCTGATTGACTATCACAATGTATGCATATAGCAGGCACCGGTTTTGGTCATATTGGAATATCTTCAAGGAAGTGGCGAAGCCATTCTGCCTCTTCCCCTGCTTTGTCTAAAGCTATGAATTCAGATTCCACAGTAGACCTAGCAATACAAGTCTGTTTGGAAGATTTCCAAGATACAGCCGCCCCACCAAGAGTAAAGACATACCCACTGGTGGACTTCGAGTCTCTAGTATCCGATATCCAATTTGCATCACAGTATCCTTCCAGTACTGCTGGATATCTAGTATAATGAAGCCCAATGTTACGAGTAAATCGGCGATATCTTAGAATCCTTATAATTGCTTTCCAGTGTTCTACTCCCGGATTACTCGTATATCTACGTAATTTACTTACTGCATAAGCTATATCTGGGGGAGTGCAGTTCATCAAGTACATTAAGCTTCCAATAATTTGGGCATGCTCTAATTGAGAAATACTTTCCTGTACATTCTTAGAAAGATACAAATTAACATCTACAGGAGTTCTAGCCAGATGATTATCATCTTTGCTAAATTTGTCAAGTATTTTCTCAATGTAATGAGATTGTGACAAAGTATATCCTTCTGATGTTTTGGTAATTTTCATACCAAGAATTACATCAGCAATGCCCATGTCCTTCATGTCAAAATGTTTATTCAACATTTTCTTAGTAGTTTTAATCATATCATTATTACTACCAATGATGAGCATATCATCTACATAAAGACATACAATGACATAACTTTTGTCTGTGTTTTTAATATAAACACATTTGTCACACTCATTAATTTTAAATCCATTTGACATCATTGCCTTGTCAAATTTCTCATGCCATTGCTTTGGCGTTTGTTTTAAACCATATAATGATTTAACCAATTTACACACTTTCTTTTCTTTCCTTGGAACAGAAAACCCTTCTGGTTGTTCCATGTAAATTTCTTCATTTAACTCACCATTTAAGAAAGCGATTTTAACATCCATTTGATGAATTTCTAGATTATATAGAGATGCAATGGCAATTAGCATTCTAATGGATGTTATTCTTGTAACCGGTGAGTATGTGTCAAAGTAATCTAGACCTTCTTTTTGTCTAAAACCTTTGACTACAAGTCTTGCCTTTGTATTTGTCTATTGATCCATCTGCTTTCATTTTCCTTTTGAAAATCCACTTATACCCAAGAGGTTTACAACCTGGTGGCAAGTCCACTAATTCCCAAGTGTCAAGGGGAAGGGTGTAGCTGGAGTGGCTGACCACAGTGAGCGCACCCAATCCCGCCGTTCAGGTAGTCAGAGTCAGAGACACACACCTTCCATCTCCATTACCAGAAGTTATAAGGTTGGTGATTCCGACGTGCATGCGGAGAAGTCTAGCGCGCAAGATAGTACTTACCAGCCCTCACGTCCAGTGACGACATCGAGGTACTCTTACTCCGCTCACTCAGAGGATTTGCGGGCAGTCTTAAAGGAGCGGGCTCGCCGGCGGGAGGCTCAAAGGATACCGGCGTTCCAGCGGTTATCCTACGGGGTTCACACCAGCGAGGAGGTCGGAATGCCTCCACCCCGCCACGCGGCCCCGCTCCTAGTGGACTCAGATTTGGCAAGGTTGAGTGCCACCCCTTTCTCCCTGCAAATAGAGACAACACCTCTTCCGTCGGGCTTCCACCAGCCGAAGTTCACATTGTACGACGGAAAGACGGACCCTTACATGCACGTAAGCCATTTCCGGCAGGTCATGGCCGGACATAGGTAGAATGACGCTCTTATGTGCCTCATCTTTCCGTCAAGTTTGGGCGAACTGGGTTTGAAATGGTTCGAAAGGCTACCGGAGGGGAGCATAGAGAGGTGGCATCAGTTGGTCAAAGCCTTTGTGACGCGCTTCAAAACCAACACCAAGACACCCAAGGAAGTGGATCACCTACTGAGTGTCAAGATGGAACCGAGCGATACGTTGAAGGCATACAACTCTAGATATTGGGAGACCTTCAATGAGATCTTGGATTGCCCGGTCAACCTAGCAATCACTCAATACAAGCGTGGTCTCCCGGTCGGACATAGACTGCGGGACTCGCTTACCATGCATCAGCCGACGTCCATGGGTCAACTCATGCAGCGCATCAATGAGCACATCCGGGTTGAGGATGATGCTTCGGCATCTACCGCGAAGACAACTCCGGTAGCAACAGACAAGAAGACAGCAGGCAAGGTGCACGCAGTAGGACAGGAGTCCAGCCGCTCAAGTGACAGAGCAGAGGAATCAGACCGTGGTTCGAATCGTAAGAACCGGGGTAGAGGACGACGGAACGACCGGGATGATTACAACCGTGATGATGTAGCGGATGCCAACAGAAGATTGAAGGCAAGGACTGGCATCACCACGGTCTTCAAGATTCCAATTTATCGCATACTTAGTGAGATCCGAGACGAGGAGTATGTCCGGTTTCCTGCTAAGCTGGGCGATGGACAGAAGGGCTACAATCCGCGGTATCGTTGCACATTCCACCGGGAGAGAGGCCACCGGACTGAGGATTGTTTGCCTTTAAGGCAACACTTAGAAGAGCTGGTCGCGGCCGGGCACCTAGACCTTTACATCGATGGCGGCGTAAAGCCGAACCATGCTCCGGTTGATCCCAGGGTACAGGATGACCGAGATGCGCCGCCACAAGGAGTTATTAATGTCATCCACGGCATAGTGGAACCGGAGCGTGTTTGCGAACTCCGGGGTATGATCAAGAAAGCAGAGCATATGAGGGAAGTTTTGTCGGTGCAGCCCGCCATCAAGAGAGGGAAGACCGAAGAGAAAGATGTGATAAGTTTCACTTCAAGGGATTTAGAGCGTATCCAGGGCGCCGCTGCGATGCCCTAGTAGTAGCATAGCGTCAAGGAATTTGATGTCAAACGAATCTTGATCGATCAGGGAAGCTCGGTCGAGATCATGTATTACGACGCGTTTATGCAACTCAAACTCCGTGAGACAGACTTGGCCCCGGCAACTTCGCCACTTGTTGGTTTCAACTCACGGCAGTGGCCCTTGGGAAAGATTATCTGCCGGTCAAAGCGGGATCGTCGTCAGCGTGGAGTTTTGGGTGTTACGTGCCTTCGACTTACAACCTCATCCTTGAAGGGGATGGCTTCACGCCATGCAAGTCAGCATCGACCTACCACGGTGATGAGATTCCCTCGGCTATGGGGGCAATCGAGGAGGTTTGGGGATCAAGTCATGTCCAAACGATTAGCCGTGGCGGTGAACGGAAGCCGGCCGCCAAAGGCTTCGTGCAAATGATAGAAGGACCGGAAGACCGAGGAGTCCTGGAGGATGTGGGCACCAAGGCAGAAGACAAGGCTGTAGAGGACTTGGTGGAGATGCGAATCGATATGGAACAACCGGATAAGTTCTTCTGCTTTCCAACCTAACGCCTGAGAAAGGACTGAGATGCTTGAGTTCTTGATGGCCAACATCGAAGTCTTTGCATGGTCGCCTTACGACATGCCTGGCCTCGATCCAAGTTTTATTTGCCACCACCTTAACGTCTTCCCAGGAGCAAGGCCAGTCATCCAGCGAACAAGGAGGTCGGCGTTGCATCACGCCGAGGTAGTAGCAGAGGAAGTCAAAAATTTGCTTGAGGCACGAGCAATTCAGGAAGTGCACTACCCTCGGTGGATCTCCAACACAGTGGTGGTGCCCAAGAAGAATGGCAAGTGGCGAGTATGTGTTGACTACAAAACAATCAACCGGACTTGTCCCAAAGATAGCTTCCCCTTACCGCGAATTGACTAGCTCGTGGACTTGACGGCTGGCCATAATAGGCTCAGTTTCCTGGATGCCTACCGCGGTTACCATCAGATCGCCATGCATGGGCCTGACCGAGAGATCACATCTTTCACGACTCCAAGAGGACTCTTCTGCTATCGGGTCATGCCTTTTGGTTTAAAGAACGCTGGGGCAACTTTTCAGAGGATGGTGACCAAAATGTTCACTCCTTTGCTTGGTCGGACAATGGAGGCTTACATCGATGATATGGTGGTAAAAAGCCGACATGAAGCAAACCATTTGTCTGATCTGGCCGAGATGTTTGCCATTCTCAAGAAGCACAAGCTGCGCCTGAACGCGTCCAAGTGTGCCTTTGGCGTGGGATCCGGAAAATTTTTGGGATTCCTAGTCACAAACAGAGGCATCGAAGCAGACCCGACTCAGATCAGAGCCGTGCAAGAGTTGAAACAGCCCAGCTCGGCAAGGGCGTTCGACATCTGGCGGAATAGCGCCGCTTGTCGATTTTTAAGCCGGTCATCAGATCGCTGCCGTCCGTTCTTTCAGGCACTGAAATCAAAGTTCTCCTGGGATGAAGAGTGTGACCGAGCTTTAGTTGAGCTCAAGGAATATCTTTCTTCTCCGCCATTGTTGGTTACGCCTAAGCTGGGTGAGGAACTTTACCTTTACCTCGCTGTCTCCTGACACAACATCGATGCTTGATTTGAAGGAATCAAGCACCTCCCAATCTTCTACGTCAGTAAAACCTTCTTCTTGGCGAGAGACAAGATACTTGCCGTTGGAAAAGCTTGCGTTGGCATTGATGATGGCTTCAAGGAAGTTGGCACATTATTTCCACGCTCATACCATCATCGTACTGACCGAGTTCCCCCTAAAGGCCTTGTTTGAACAGGCGGACTTCTTTGGCCGAATTCTCAAATGGGCGGTCGTATTGGGGCAATTTGATGTCAAGTTTCAGCCGCGCACAGCTATAAAGGCCCAAACTTTGGCCGATTTCGTTGCAGAATTCTCGCCAGGGACCCATCCGGTATGCCCGGTCGATATTGCCGCGGCAGAAGAGGAAGACAATGCAAGCCAGTTCGAGTTACAACAACTTGGTGGAGTTGGCGTCGCAGAATTTGCACGCCCCACCGAAGTGACCTCAACTTGTACAAATCTATCAACCGGTGACGCGACGACGGAGTTGGGTATTGTGGTCCCATCCACTCTATCCGGTACCGCGTCACAAGGAGGGGAGGTAATAGAACTACTCCGCACAGAGCCTGCGGCCGACATAATACCGCAACCTGGTGATTCGCCTACGGACTTAGGCATCGTCGCTCGACTTGACGAGTCGGTCGAATCACCAAGAATCGAGAGTGGGACCAGTTAACGCAGAACTTGAAACTGGACAGCCGAGCAACCGTGATCCCATCACCCTTCGCAACTCTCAGGACCCATCAGACTGTTAGAAGCTTTTCGTGGGGGAGATGTGAAAGCTTTTTGTTGACGGAGCGTCCAACCGTCACGGTGCCGGGCTAGGTATCGTTCTTATCTCCCCTGATGGCCTAACCATTGAACACTCCATCACACTTGGCTGACATCTAACAACGAGGTGAATCTGAGGCTTTTTGGTAGGGCTTAAGGCGCTATTAGGATGAAGGCTACCTAAATTGATTATCTGATGACTCCCAACTTGTGGTTAACCAAGTCTCGAGGATTCTGAAGCAAAGGATGAAAGAATGGCGAAGTACCAAGCTCGGTCAGGAACACATCAAGCAGTTTCGCAATCGAGTCCAACAGATTGGCGTGAAGAAAAGCAATGGGTGATGAATTGGCCTTGCTTCGATGGTAGATAATGCGTCTCAAACCCCATGTTAATTGATTTTCTTCCATCAAGTATTGAAGGCGCCGCGGACGGATGTACTCTGCGCGCACTAGGCCCTTCTTGGATGGACCTCATAATCTTGTTTCTCGAGGACCGGACTCTTCTACCGACAAGAAAGAAGCGCATAAAGTCGAGTCAAGTCGAGGCGGTTTGGCTCTCTCCATCCAGTGCGTTGTATAAAAAGTCCTTCACTGGCCCTTACCTAAAGTGCGTGCACCCGAGTAGTCTGGAGGCCTTCCTGTTCGAAATTCACGAAGGCATTTGTGGCAGCCATGTAGGGCAGTCCTGGCCAGCCGGCTATTTCATGAGGATCTTGGTGGCCGTGCATGCAGGCCGACGCACAGAAATATGTCCGTAAGTGCGAAAAATGCCAGAAATTCGCCCATCAGATCCATCAGCCTGCCAGGGAGCTTCTCCCCCTCACCAATCCTTAGCCCTTTGCCATGTGGGCCGATATGGGGCCATCGCTAACAAAGACCGAGCAATCGGAAATTCTTCATTGCGACCACAGATTATTTCACGAAATGGGTTGAAGCTGAGCCCTTGGCAACAATCAAAGAGAAAGACGTGAAGCGGTTTGTTTGGCAGAACGTGGTCACGCGGTTTGGCGTACCAAAGATTTTGATTTCTGATAATGGCACCCAGTTTGACGGTCGCCTATTCAGAGGATTTTGTGAAGATTTGAAGATCGAATTTTATAACTCCACTCCGGCTTACCCACAGTCCAATGGTCAAGCCGAGGCATCAAACAAGACTATTCTTGATGGGTTGAAGAAACGGCTGGAGAAGGCAAAGGGAAAATGGGTCGAGGAATTACCTAGCGTCCTTTGGGCGTACCGAACAACCCCGCGGCGATCTACCGGGGAGACTCCATTTGCTTTGGCCTATGGCATGGAGGCGGTCATACCTCTGGAAGTTGGCATGCCCACCCTACGAAGCGAGAGTTTTGAGCCGAGCAACGCCGAGGCAATCGCTTCGAGTTGGACCTAGTGGAAGAGCGTCGGGAAAAGGCTCTCATTCACGTGGCCTACCAACAAGAGCTCTCAAGAAGTACAACAAGATGGTACACCCAGCACTGTTCAAAGTTGGTGATTGGGTTTTGAGGAAAGTGATGGGCAACACCACGGTGCCGGTGAAGGCAAACTAGGGGCAAATTGGGAAGGACCATACAAGATCACCGTGCAGCGGGCAAGGGCTTACCACTTGGAGGATCTAGAGGAAGAGCAATACCGCCATGGAATGCGCCAACCTCAAACTGTATTATTTCTAAGCTTTTGCTTTCTTTTCTTGTGCAAAGGAATTTTTTGGGCTTGCACTTCAGAATGTAATTCTTTTTGTCAATATATAGAAGTGATTTTGCTTTAACACTTGGACTGTTGTTTTAATTTAAAAACCGAGATGTTTTGCTCCGGCTAGAAGAGTTGATGTTTTGTTCAACTTCGATATTTCTTGCCGAGATGTTTTGCTCCGGCTAGAAGAGTTGATGTTTTGTTCAACTTAGATATTTCTTGTCGAGATGTTTTGCTCCGGCTAGAAGAGTTGATGTTTTGTTCAACTTCGATATTTCTTGCCGAGATGTTTTGCTCCGGCTAGAAGAGTTGATGTTTTGTTCAACTTAGATATTTCTTGCTGAGATGTTTTGCTCCGGCTAGAAGAGTTGATGTTTTGTTCAACTTAGATATTTCTTGCCGAGATGTTTTGCTTCGGCTAGAAGAGTTGATGTTTTGTTCAACTTAAATACTTCTTGCCGAGATGTTTTGCTCCGGTCGGAAGGGTTGGTGTTTTGTCCAACTTAAGTCACACCAACCGAGATGATTTACTCCGGTTGGAGGGTGTTGACCTTTTGTTTACCTTAAGATTCCCAACCGGGATGGTTATTCCGGTTGAAAGAGTTGGTTGTTCGTTAAACTTGTTATCACCAACCGAGACGGATATTCTGGTTTTTGAAGTTGCTGTTATGTTATACTTAAGTACTTCAACCGAGTTATGTATTCCGGTTGACGAATTGTTCAAATTTACGATCTATACCAAGATGTTTTCCTGAAGATGGAACTAATGACAATCGTGCAAACACTTAGCAAAAATATCAAGTTTTTCATTGATAGAAAGTCAGTACAAAAGGTGGGGACAGAGCCCGGTTACATCAGAAGTGCAGAAAGCAAACATACAAAGAAAAGAAAACTAAACTAGGGGGGAGAGGTTGGTAAACTCGTCCTCGGTGGTTTCCAGGTTTATGGCTGGGCTCTTATCTTGGGCACCGGGCTCGTTGTTGCCGGGCTGCTCCTGCACCTCGGCGTCCTCTGCCTCAGTATCTGTCCCGTCGTCTTTTTCTTGAAGCCTTTCCTTGGCCTCGGCTTGCAACGCGCTGAAGACGTCGTTTGCATAAGGCACGAGGTAGGCCGGTAGGGAAGCTGGAGGAGGATTGGAGAACACGTCGGTGCCGGAGCCCTGGCCGAGATGCTCACAAGCTGACTTCAAATGGCTTTGAAGTAGATGTCCTGAGTTGCGAAACACCTGCTTCTTGTAGTTTTCTTCGGCTTCGTTGAAACCGGCATCGTTTGCATCTTGGCAGTCCTTTTTTCTTGATTTCTTCAGAGCGTCTAGCTCGGCCTGGAGCTCATCTCGTTTTTTCTCGGCCGCATCCAGCTAACCGAGCAGTCTGTTGTTGTCTGCATTGGCATTTTCAAGTGAAGTTTTTGCCCGGCCAAGCTCGGGTTGGAGGCTCTGGACTTGGCTGGCTATGTCATTGGCCTTTTGCCTAAGTCTGTGGATGCACTCCATTACCAAGTGTTGTTTTTGAATGGCCTGCAAGAAGCAAAGCTCATTAGAAGAGGAACCAGGCAAACACTTGTGGAAATTTCAAATTGAGAGGAAGATTGACTTACCCTGGCCATCGAATTTACTGATGATTTTACTAACCGAGTGTCAGGGACGTGGTCACTGCCGACCACGTCGCTCGGTAGTAGGAGTGCCTTGGAGAGATCGAAGGCTAGTAAGTGCTCTTTGTCGGCCTTGATCGAAGCGGTCGCCGGGATGTCCTGACCCCGGTGTTTCAATTGTGGGCGCCAGGCCGGTATTGGGTTGACTGTTTCAGAGGGTTGCTCGGTGGTGAGTTCGGCCACCAGCTTGGCGGACGGATCCGCGCGAGCTCTTTTGCTAGCCCGACGTTGTGTTGGTTGCTTGCTGGATTGCCCGGTTGCCGGGGAAGAAAGAGCGATCACGGCGTCGCTTGCTTGCCCGGTGGCTGGCGAGCGGATTGCAACGCTTGGTATCTCGATCGATGTGGCGGTGAGCAAGTTCTTGATTCTGCTTCTTTTTGCCATCTCTTGCTCCTCGGTTAGACGGATGAGCGGAACGTCTGGAAGGGTTGGATCTGGTGGAGGTGATGGAGCGCGAAGGAAGTCTGTGACTTTACTCCGGCGGGGAGCGGAATATCTGTACGTGGGGGTGTAGCCGAGCAACTGGTTGCAATCTCGGTTGCGATCTGCGGTCGATCTGATTGCCTCGGCGTTGGGGAACCGATAGTTGGCTTGCAAGGCCTGGATTGCTGCAAAAGAAGCAAGAAAAATGATTAAGTGCAGACAAGAGAAAAATCATTTTTACCGAGATAATTTGTGCGGCTTACATGTCGCCAAAGTTTTCTTGATCATCGGCCCGTGCGCGGCTATCTCGTAATTGCCCGACACCTAGAAAAAATCATCATCGTGAAGATCCTTGTCTGGAGTGCCGGTCACGATTTTCTCTCTGCCCGGTCTAATTTTGAGGTAATAGGCGAGACCGTCGCCGGTGTGGCCTAATGTGTATTGGCGAAGGATCTCGGCTAGACCTAGGCTTATGCCTAGCTGGTTGTTCAGTTCGTGCACGCCGTTTATTATCCGGTATGTGTTGGTGGATACTTGGGTTGGCGCCAGCCCAGTTCGGCGCAGGAACTCGGTCATGAGGGGATTAACCGGGAAACGGAGGCCTCCTTTTACTATCGACAGCACGGTGAAGGGGCATTGGTCAAGTCTGCCCCAGGGTGTTGTCTCCTCTTCCGCCAGCTCTAGATGGACGTCGGCCGGGGTGCCGTACTCCTCTCTAAAGGCATCTAGTGCGGCTGGAGAGTCTACTAGGAAGCGGAACTTCCCCATGTGACCGAGCTAGTGGATCACGGCCGAGGGGTTTGGCACAGTGCTAGTTGGATTTTGCTCGGTCTGGAGAGCCTCAGTTGTGGTCAAAGGTCCCCTTGGACTCTGCAGGAAAAGGATGGCAAGTATGAATGTCAGCGCGGTCGCGCAAAGCGAGCTTGATCTTATCTCGGTCATGAAAGTGCCAAACAAACCTCGGTGTTCTAAGCTTACCAAGGAGCCCGGTCGCCCAAGCGGACCAGATATTAGCCCGGTTGAACGACCTGGTCCACTTTGCTATCTCGGTTTTAGCTGGGTTTATGACGAACATGTTATTTACTCGGTTCTTAAAGTTTTTTGGATCAAAAGAAGACCAGAGCACAGTCCGCCCGGTTCTTCGGTGTTCTTCAGAAAAATGTAGGACACTATGAATGTTCGAAGTTTTAGGGCAGTTTTTGGTGCCCAAATCCTAAAAGCTACGTTTTTCTACCCTAATGTGTGAAATACCAGAAGAAATGGCAACAAAAGAGAGGTTAAAGGGCATTCCTGTGAAGGGCAGTGGCTCTTCTTTCTTCCAACACAAGCTCAACGATGGCGAGGGAGAAGGGGGCACAGGAGCTCTGAGACGCTTGAACAAGGAAATGGCAGTAGGAAGGAATGAGAGGGGGGTGGCCTGTATATAGGCTGAAAACCGCCAAAATTTGAATTTCATTCGACGGCGGTTGGCCGCTCGAGGACGAATGGAAGGGCGCCACCTGTCGCCATTAATGGCCGCATCATAGTTGAAGAGACGAGGGACAGGTGAGGCGTCAGCCGAGCAAAATGAAGAGACAGGCTGGAGAGTCGAGAAGTCAATCGGGCTACGTTTGAAGCAGGGATCACCAACCGTGGAGTATAACCGGGCAAGTTTGCAAATAGGAACGTTTGACTAGCCCGGTCACCGTTTCGCATTCTGACAACCGAGGTGTAATCCCGGTTGAGGTGAATAATCCCAGTCACGCTTTTGCGGACGGAATTAAGGGGCAATTGAGAGGGAGATTTATGATCTGGAATTGGGCCGAGGTAACGGCCTAGAAGATTGGTAGCCAAGTGGAGCATTGGACCGAAGTGAACCACGGTCCACCCGTGAAATTGCCGGGACTGGTCAAGGTGTTGGGCCAATATCGCCGCCCGATGCGATATAAGTTGCTTCGGTTAAAAGAGACGCTCGTTAGACCGAGCTACGTATGCATAGCATAACAAGCCGATCGACGGAAGCGCCGAAATGCGTCATCGATCGAGGTACTTACTCGCCCGGCAAGAAGGCCAACCACAATGATCGAGTTGAATGGCCGAAAAGCGATCCCGGATCGGCCAAGATACTTGTTTGCGCGGCAGGGAGGTCGACCGCAGGTGCTCACGAGATGTCTCGGGCTCGGCTATGCCGAGGTGCTGCCTAGCCCGGTTCTCTTGAGCGTAGCCAGTGAAGTGCATGGGTGTAAAGCGCAACCCGGCCATGGATAAGCGGCTCTTTGTCGAGCTCAAGGCAGGCTGGCGATTGAGATTAGGTGATGTTCGGCGAGGTTTACAGCGGAGATGGGATAGCGAGCCACGTGTCGAGATGATTGGGAGTGGACGTTGGGCGCAGAGGGTATATAGGCATGTCTGTGCCCCCATACAGAAGGACGAACACTGTTGGTAAGAAAACTTTTACACACAAACATCCTCCTCTCTCCCTCTCGATCCCAAGGTGTGTGCTAATTTGACTGTCGGAGGGGTTTTCCGGCCACACACCGCCGGGTAGCTCACTGCCGTTGTGCTTTCAGGTGATCGGACAGAAACGGAGCTTGGAAGAAAGGAGTACGGGCTTGCCTAAATATTTGCTCCCCGTACATATATAATTAGTAGAAAGTATTGCTTCTCCCCACAAGTTCTGAGGTAATTCAGAACTGATTAACATGGCATTCATCATTTCTTTTAAAGTCCTATTTTTCCTTTTAGCAATTCCATTTTGCTGAGGTGAGTAAGGAGCAGTAGTTTGATGAATTATTCCATGTTCTTTACAAAACTCACCAAAAGGTGATTCATATTCACCACCTTTATCACTTCTAAGTTTCTTGATTTTCTTACCAAGTTGATTTTCAACTTCATTCTTATATTGAATGAAAGTTTTCAAAGCTTCATCCTTGGTTCGAATTAAATAAATATAATTATATCTAGTATAGTCATCTATAAAAGTGATTACATACTTTTTCCCACCTCTAGTTTGAATTGATTTAAAATCACAAATGTCACTATGAATTAATTCAAGTGGTTCCGTACTTCTTTCAATTGAATGAAAAGGAGTTTTAGATAATTTTGCCTTAACACAAATTTCACATTTATGATTTGAATCAATATTAAATTTAGGTAAACATTCCATATTAATTAATCTACACAAAGATCCATAATTAACATGTCCTAGTCTACCATGCCATAAATTTGAAGACTCAAGCAAGTAAGAAGAAGATGTAGTTTTATTAATAACTGAGGATACAACGGTCATTACATTTAACTTGAAAAGGCCATCAGACATGTAACCTTTTCCTACATACATCCCATTCTTAGTAAGTACAAATTTATCACTCTCAAATACTAGCCTAAACCCATTCTTACTCAACAAAGATCCGAAAACTAAATTCTTGCGAATGTCCGGTACATGCAGCACATTGTTAAGAGTGAGTTCCTTTCCAGACGTCATCTTGAGTACAATCTTTCCTTGTCCTTCAACTTTAGAAGTTGAGGAGTTGCCCATAAAAAGTTGTTCACCATTGTTCACTGTAGTATAAGATGTGAACATCTTTTTGTCGGCACAAATATGACGAGTAGCACCAGTGTCCACCCACCATTCTTTAGGATTTCCGATAAGAGTTGCCTCGAAAACAACTGCAGAAAGATTGATGTCATCTACACCATTGGAAATCTTGTCCACTTCGGTCATATGGGCTTGAGCAGGCTTCTTGCTTGTTCTTTTCTTGCTTTTGCCTTTGCTACGGCAATCCTTGGCCCGATGTCCCTCTTTGTCATAGATGTAACATTTGCCATTAAACTTGTACTTTTTATTCCCCCCCCCCCCTCTTTAGAGCCTTGTGATGAACTTTCTCCAGAAGACTTTCGTTTCTTGGTTTTTGAAGCATGTTCCACCACATTTGCCTTAGACTCCATAGGAAGCTTACTAGCCCGCTGTTCAGAATTGCGGTTGTCCTCCTCAATCCTCAAACGCACAATTAACTCGCCTATAGAAATTTCTTTGCGCTTGTGTTTGAGGTAGTTCTTGAATTCCTTCCAGCCTTTTGGTAATTTTTCAATTAAGGCTGCAACTTGAAAGGACACTGAGAGACAGACATACCTTCTGCGTGAATGTCATATAGAATGAGTTGGAAATCTTGAGCTTGGCTGATCACAGTTTTTAAATCAACCATTATAAAATCCAAGAATCTGCCAACCACAAATTTCTTTGAGCCGGCATCTTCCGTTTTGTCCTTTTTCTCCAACGATTCCCAAAGTTCCTTTGCTGTCTTGATTGGACTGTAGATGTTGTATAATGTGTTGTCAAGTCCGTTCAAGACGTAATTCCGGCAAAGGAAGTCGGCATGTTTCCAAGCATCAACCGCAACAACCACTTGCCGGTCGGTTTCATCCTCTTTCAGGATAGGAGCATCTTCATGGAAAAAACAAGCCAGGTTCAGAGTTGTAAAATAGAACAACATTTTCTGTTGCCATCTTTTAAAGTCAGTTCCTGAGAACTTCTCTGGCTTTTCACCATGATTTACCGGTACTGTCATCACAGGAGAGGGGGTTGGTGCAATTGCAGCTACCACAACAGTACTTGTTTGGGCATTAGTTTCAGTAGCCATCAATTCTAATATATAAAACAAAATTATAATTAGAATTTGCACTACGCAGAAAATTAAACCAAATTCACAGAATTAAATTCTGTAAAAATAAAAGAAACAAGAATGTAACTTTATTTTCCAATTAATTTGAAAATAAAATAAAATTTTATTTAAACAAATTAATTCCACACAGAAAATTAAATTCTGTAAAATAAAAGAAATAAAACTATAACTTTTATTTTTCAATTAATTTGGAAATAAAATAAAATTTTATTTAACCAAAATAATTCCACACAAGAAATTAAATTCTGTAAAATAAAAGAAATAAGAAAATAACTTTTATTTTTCAATTAAATTTGGAAATAAAATAAAATTTTATTTAACCAAATTAAATCCACACAGAAAATTAATTTCAGTAACACTTCAATAATTAAAATACTGAAAATAGAATTTTAATTAATGAAAACTCAGAAAATAATTTCTAAAAACCAAAATTAATTTTCTGACAAAATTTCACAAAAATATATTCTGAATTGTTAATGACACCAGTATCGTACTACTAGTTATCAAAGAAAAGAGACAGTATATTACTACTATCTGTCAAATAGCATATAATCACTATTTGTTTTTCCAACCAGAATATTATTTTGTAAATCCACAGAAAATAATTTTCTTCCGAAATTATTTACGAAGAATGAAAAAGGAAAACAAACGAAAAATTCTGCAAACAGAATAATATGATCTGTCTTAAGACTGATGGAACAATCTTCTGTGTAAATAAAATAACTTGAAATAAATTCAAACAAAATAAATAAATAACATACCGGATTTATTTATCGAACCGAATTAAATAATTTAAGACCAAGTCGAATGTGTGACACTCTGTCCTTAAGACAGATTCGTCCCGCTACGGTGCTTACGGTTGAGTGGCGTCTATCTCCCAGGATACAATGATCTTCACAAATTTATAGAAGCACTTCAAACAAATTTGATCGGCGAATCAAACCTGTGGTCTATACTCCCTTTAATTTATTCTAAAACTAAAATGAAGAAGTAATGCAACCAAATGAAATCTGGACAGCAAGAACACAAATAATCTGACTGATTTTCAGATGTCTCTAAAAATCTGAAGATTGTTGGAATATCAATTCTATTTATAGGCAACAAATGACCGTTTGTAATAGTCCAAAAGGTATAAAAAGTGGTCAACAGGTGCCTTATTCAAATGAACAGATTTGATTGAAAATTAAATCTGACCGTTGCTTATTTTCAAACAATTTGAAAAGGTTCCGAGGTGCAACAGTTATAAAAACTGTTGGAAAACAATTTTTAAACTATTTACATAGTTTAATGGTTTAAACAAAAACAAACCAATTAGAGTTAACAGTTTATATCAACCAATTGGAATACTAATATTAAACTATTTGAATAGTTTAATCATTTTTAAGAAACCACTTAAGGAAATCAAAAAATAAATTTATATTTAAATTAAATTTCCACAATAATTTTTATAGAAAAAATTCAAAAGAACTTTGGCTAAAAAATTAATGTTAAACCTGAAACTGACGTCAATTTCCCATTCACTCATAAATGGTTTTGACGTTCCGTTTTCATCGTGTGACTTGCCACGCGACAAGGAATACTTCACCTCCTCGGACCCACCCCAAACAACGTTTGGGGCCCACTTATAATTAGACTAAAAAATATGCCTATATTAAACCATTTTTCCAACACATCCCCGGGCCACAAAACTGATAGATCACTGGTAATGTTGCAGCTAGGTTGAAGGCACGTATTTTAAGGTTTCATAATTACTCAAAGTTCTCATTTTGGTACTGTATGTAGCCTCGATTGGTTAGTCTTCAATTTCATTGTTCTTTATTATTTGTGTTGTTTAGCCGGATCTGGAATGAGACTTGGTTGGCAAGCCTTTTCTACAAACCTTGCAACTATGAGTTATTTGTCAAGCAATCCCTCAACATGGAACATTTTTCTCTACTCAGCCCATAGAACATTTTTCTCTCTAACTTATCTCTTTTCTCTACTCAGCATATAAGTAATTGATGACAATGAAAATGAAAACCCACTAAGAGAAGAGAGAATAGAGCAAAATTCAATGTACAAACTTGAGAGTCCATAGATCAACAACACACATGTTAATGGCAGAGCAGCTCAACGTTGATCGCATGGCTTGCATGCGAGTGTCAAATCGATTCTTGTTCTCGTTGATGGAACAAGATCACACATAGACAAATCAAGGAGTAAAAAAAAAGTCAGCCATGGAAGCTAAAGAAATTTAGGAGACTTTTCCATTCTCTGAGTTTCAGGTAACATTTCTCATCATTGAGTCTAATTCTTAAGATGATTTACTTTTTCTGATTCTCTACCTTAAGTTCTAAATTTGTGATTTGCAGTGGAATTTATCGAATTTGGTCATTACGTTGAGGAATAGATATAGAGCAGTGACGACCAAGCAAGCTCTAATGGCGGACCAGAGCTCTCTAGCTTCTCTCCCCTCAAATCACACCATACCCATTTCTTCTTTCTGTGGTTCTCCAAGGTTTTTCAATGGCTTTCAAGCAATGGGTCACTCTGGCCCGAAAAATGAGTCATATTCCTAGTTCAATTCCTGACATCAAACCATTCTCCCCTGTTGGCAACCAATTCCCCAACAATTTCTCAAGAAACAAACACTCCTGGGAAAAATTAAACCTGAAAGGCATTGGTCTTTCATAGTACTAGTATGTATAATTAGTTTGAATTGCATTTTTTGTGCCGATCTGTTTTGTAATAACTTTCAACTTAACATATTTTGTTCAGTTTAATGGGCTTCTTCACATTTAAATTGACATGCAAGGTTTTGCTCTTATTGTTTTGGTCTTTGTTTCTACATTTGTGCCACTGTGTTGCAGGTATCAAGCATACAATTACGAGATGACCTTTTGTCAATGTTAGTTTTCGCATGAGACCCTTGGTTCGGTTGACTTGGACAACATATCTTCTGAGCAAGGTATTGCATATAGTACCTTTTATCTTAATGAGTGTACCTTTTATCTTAATGATCTGTGTCTCCCTTTTCTGTTGTTTACCATTGTAGATTCTATACTTCTTGAGGATTGGCCTGATGTTGATTCAAGGTCTAGTATTTTTTTTCCTTTTCAATTTCCTTGAGTTAAACATTGTCATAGTTCATCCCTGTGATAAATTTTGTCCTTGTGTATTTCCTTTTCATTTGTTTTTACTTTGAATTACTATAGGATGTCTTGTAGGCTGTAGCATTGTTATTATTATTTTATTTTTGGGGAAAAAAGGAGGAAAACTAGCTATTTAGGTTCTATTCTTTTGATTGATTGATTTTTAACGAATTATTTCTATGTTGTCATTATTTTTGGGCATTGTTGTTAGGGTTGTGGTAACAGTCCACTATCTGCTTGTAAATTGCACTAATTACCTGTCTGTTGCATGTTTTAATCTGTAAACTCAATGTGTTGATGTTGTAATTTGATGATAAATTTTGAACTATTACAGACATGTATTTGAAATAGAGTAGTATTAGTAGAGTTCAAAATCTGCTTTGTGGAACCAGGGATTGCAAAGTTTAATCCTTTTGATTGTGAATTGGCCAGAACTAAGTTTTACATTCATTCTTAGATTTAGTAAATGCTTATATACAGAGAATTCATCATGGTTCAGTAGTTGTCTACAGCATCTCTGTTTCTGAAGTTTGATTTTCTTCACTCTTCTGCTGTTGCTTGCTATGTTTGAACTTACCATAGAAGTAGGAAACCCAATTCTCTGCTTGAAATTTGGGTGGGACTCTGGCACTTTTTAGGTTATGTGGGTTTGCCTTGTAGAGTGAATAATGCTCATTTCTTTCTTCTAGGCCATAACCCTCTTATCTGCTGCCTTGGCTACTATATTCTGAAGCGAGGCATTGGAGTTCATGTCAAATGGTGTCACTATGCATTTATGCGATGTTTGTTGTTTGAACCTATTCAGAACACAGTAACAGTTTTTACTAATATTCGTTCATATTTATAATGTGGGTCTGACCTTGGTTTTGGCTATAGATGATGTTGCTAGATTTGTTTCTTCAAGTTTTATTTTATTTTTTAAAAAAAAACAAAGAGTGGTCTTTCTTTCTTCCTCTTCCCTCACAATTCTTCTAGTTCTTTCCCTAATATTGTGTACAACATGACAAATATCTAACTACCAATCTAGTGCATTTTTCACTATTTAAATTATAATCACTTGTACCCCTCACGAATAATTCCAGAACAACATCTATGTTTTGACTCTATTTTGCTTGTGAAATTTGTAGATGTGTCAGGGTATCAGTTGAACCAAAGAAAGCAATCCGAAAGCTCCCTAGAGTCCAACATCTCTATGTCCCGATTGACGGGGAGGTTGAGAAGTGAAGATGATGAGGTGAAGTTCAACATGTCAAGTAACTAAGTTTAGCTTTTATTTTAATAAATAAGATTTCGATTAATTTATCATGCACGTCTTACATATCGGACAACACATTCACGTAACCATCTAAAATTTTCTTCCTTAACCAATATATTGTGAACATTCATGTTGTTTTATATGTGGGTGTGTATATATATAATTATTTGACTTTAGATTTTGAATGTTTCATATGTTGATAATGAATGTCTAGTTGACTAGTTTCTCTTACACGAGTTTGCTTTGTTACAAGTTTGAGGTATTGTCTTCCCTTCATCCAACTCCAGCAGTTTGTGGGTTTCCTACAGAAGAGGCACGTGTTTTAATTGTAGAAACTGGTACATGTATATTGCTATATCATTTCTGTTCTGCAATCTGTGTTTTATGGCTTGTTTACATCGACGTGAAATTTTTAAGATGAGACATAATTCAATTCTTGACTGAAGTTGAACAAGAAAGGAATCAATGATTTAAAGAAAGTATACATACTTATCTTGCCTAGACGGAATCATATATCATGATTTACACTTGCCTGTAACGCTTATGTGTTTACTGTCCATTTAGTGCGACTCGTCTAATTTGAAGTACATATAACAGTGATAAGAATTGCACTATTAATGAATTCAATCTTTACTCTAGAACACTAGATTTAGGCTGACTAACATTGGTCATATTATTGTCCTTATGGTTTTGGTTCCACTTCCTGATGTGTTTTGGCAAAAGACCTCTGGTTTATTTTCAGTAATGATGTTCAATTCCTAACTGATGTAGCAGATGATAGACTTGTATCAAGTCATAGACAAAGAAATTTAGAGTGGTATCTGAATTTTTACTTTGACATAGACAAAGAAATTTAGGTCAACACTTTGAAGATGGAATGTTGAGTAATCTTAAATTTATGAATGTTACAAGCAAAACTAGTTCAGGTTGTAAACTGCCACACTTTCAAGCACAATCTCAAGCACAATCTCATATAACTATTTATTATTATTATTATTTTCTCTTACGATGCAGTTACCAGTTGATGCAAATGATGCTGAGCTTGAATCCATTGGTTATAAATTTGCAGTGCACTTTCTTATTATTATCTTCCTACTGTCCTAATACAATGGTATCAGATCAATCAAAAGGCAAACCAATTGCCTTGGGTAGTTCAGGATTTGTAGTTCTATTTACAGCTTAGCTAATTTTGAGTGTATTAGATTGCTTTGACAACAAACACATTATGTTTTGTGCCAGAATAAAATTTAGTGGAGACTTGGTTACTGTAACTCCTGATATTTTTCAAGTTCCTCTTAGCTCAGATGCAGAATTTATACTATTAGCATCTGATGGCTTATGGGATTACATCAACAGGTTTGTGGTTTCCTGTTTGAACCTTGTACTTACATTCTGTAAATTATCTTAAACTAGCATGATAGTTATTTATTTAATATTTTTTCTCAATTAACCACAAGATGAGTATTATCTCGTCAACTTTGCTATTGTTTCAGCTCAGAAGCAGTTAATTTTGTTAGGAATCAGCTTCGGCAATATGGAGATGATCAGGTAAAAAAATTTACTCAATTCTGGTATACCAGTGTTATGGTTTACAAAGTTTTAACTTCTTTTGTTCTGATTTTTGTTAGCTTGTGAGGCGCTTGGAAGAGCAGCTCTGGTAATGGATGCATAGATGTTTATTTTTCTTGCACAATGCTTGATCATACTTGTATTGCTTGGCTGTTCTAATTACCTGCAAATTTATGTATATTACAGGACCGACGTTCACAAGATAATGTTAGCATCGTCATTGTTGATTTGGGGTATGCATTTGGATGCATTAAGTTAATTTAATCTAATGTTTTCCATTCTAATCTAATGTGTCAATCTATTGTACTGATATTAACCTTTCCAATTTGGTCCTGGCTGTGACTTTTTGCAGGAGGATAGATTAGCAAAGTTTGCCTAGTCAGAAAGAAAATTTTGTTTATGAACTGGGCAAGCTTTTGCTACTATTGGTATTGTGTCATTAGGAATATGGATGTCTTCTCTACTTTCTGCATGAGTTTTCAAGCCTGCTAACTTTGTAAATTAATCCTCACGGATTTCCAATATATTTTGTAATTGTACATGTATCACATCTTATTGCACTATTTTTTATTTTTTATTTTGTTTTCAAGCTTAGTTTATTTATTATTTTAATAAACATCAATTATTAGTTCTTAATAATTGTTTATGACAGGTATTTTTTTAGTTAAACTATATAAAATTAGCACAACTTCAAAAATAAAAAAAAATAAAAAAAAAGGCTATGGCAGTGCTTTTTAAACGTCACTATATCCCTACCCAATGGTTAGATTTTTAAAATATATAAATGTCTATGACGGCGTTTCCAAAACATCGTTAAATGTCATAGTGACGTCATAGTACAATTAGGGTACTATATTTGGCGGCGTTTTTAAAAACGCCGCCTATACTAATTTAACGACGTTTTTCAAATGTCATAAAGTTATAGCGACGGCCACGTCATCGGCGTTTGGTACTAAACGTCACAAAAAGAATTAGCGACGTTTTTAATATCCATAGCGGTGTTTTTAAAACGCCGCTAAAAGTCGATTTAAGTGTATTAGGACACCATTCTCTATTTGTACAAATAAATACATCCTTTTCTCTCTCTCTCTCTCTCTCTCTCTCTCTCTCTCTACCCAACAAAACCCTTAAACATAATCACTCTCACACTCACTCTCTTTCTCTCTCTCTGAATAATCGAAGAACCCGTCTAATGGCCCATATTCGCCATTATTCTTAACGCCGGCGATCCCAAATTTAAACAACTCATAACTTAGGATCTGATCATCAAACATCCACATCTCACAGAATTCGGTCGACGAATCAAATGAAACTTGCAGCAATTCAATGACATCTTCATCGCTCATCGTCATATTCAATAAAGGAAGACCAAGCTCGTCATCAGAAGCTTCAATAAGGAAACCTAGATTAGGTTGAGACTCACTAGAATATAACGTCAGATCGACCACTGTCACAGGTGGTGAAGCGATTATCTCTACCTCAAAGCTCTTCAGAAAGGAGTCTAGATCTAGACTTGTCGTGCATACATCTAAGTCATCGAGATTGCAAAGGAGATTGTCTCTGAGTCTCTTTACCTCCGATGAGTCAGATTCTAACTTGTATAAGAGAGAGAGAGAGATAGATAGATAGATAGATAGATAGAAAGATAGATAGAGAAATAATATGTAGGTTTATAGAGAGAGATAAGTTTTAGAGATTGCAAAATATGTTTGATTCAATGTTCAAGAACGTCTAGCCCATCATCATTGGTTATTGATTTAGGTTTGGGGATGCTGAAGACAAGCTGGCTAATTCAAATCTGAGTAGGGTTGGAAACTCAAAGGACAGACTCTAATGAAATGGGTTTGTAAAGAGAGAGTTGGATTTTGAACAAATAAAAAAATATTTTGACAGATACAACCTCTCTCTCTCTCTCTTCCCCCCTCTCTCTCTCTCTCTCTATATATATATATTTGTATGTGTATGAGAATTTGAACAGATAGAATAAAAAATTGAACAAATATGAAAAAAATAAGCTTGGTGAATTTCAATAGATAAGAAAAAATAGACTTGGTGAATTTTAATTGATAGATACAAATTTGAACAAATAGGTTAGAAAAATTGAATAGATAAAAAAAAAAGATTTGGATAGATAGGTTAAAATAAAAATTTCAACAAATAGGTGGTAATATCCTTTTAACTAACAAATGTCCTTATCACCAAAAAAGATTTTTCTTTAGATCTAATATTATACCTTCGTTCAATTAGACTTTTCACAAATTTTCTCTTTCGAATTTATATTTAAATATTAAAAAAATCACTGGTATTTATTGTAAGCACTATTAAGTGCTAAGTTGGAGTGTAAATTTGTTTACACACGCCATCTCATTGAATCATTTTATATTTTTTGTGAGACCATCTCATTAGTTATTATTATTATTATTATTATTATTATTATTATTATTATTATTATTATGTGGTAACCCTCAAACCCCCAAGGCCAGGCCCTTAGGACCCGACCCTATAAGCCAACTCAAGAGAGGATGTCGAGGACCCTATCCCTCACCCCCTAATTTCAGTCAAGGGCTATAAGAAGACTAGTAGAGGTTTTGAACCCTGAACTTATCGTCATGTTGGCTGATACCTTACCATTTCATCCAACCTTAAGATATCTCATTGGTTATTTATTGGTTTTAAAAAAAAAAAAAAAGGAAAGTAATTTGTATTCTTGTGAACAAATTTTCTATCGTAAAACCAAGCCCTGCTACACTTGTACTAGGGTTGGATATCAGCCCGTTAACCAGTCTAACCTAGCTCTATTTTTCTAAGGCTTGGGAAGGTTACTTTACTCCATAGGGCCAGGTTGGACCAACATTTTCAATCCGAAATATTAATAGGCTGGGTTTGAGATTTATACTTTCAACCCAACTTGGCCTGCTAATTAATTAATTATTTATTTATTTATAATACATTAATATATATATATATGGGATCTAAACTTTATCTTTATTAATTTTATTAAAACTCACATTTATGGTGATATATGATTGAATTTATTTGAGAAATCCTTCAATCTACATTCAAAATCTTTCAATTTATAATAATGTCAATATATTTATTTAAGAAATATAATGTGTAATTAAATTTAATTATCGAATGTTTTAATTTTTTTAATCACATAGCCCGATTCATAGATTTAGGATTTATAATTATTTTTTAAATCGAATTTAGACAAATATAAAGTCTCGATGTTAAGACCTAACCAGACTTAGATAGGCACAAAATATCTTATTACGGGTTTGGACCGCCATTTGCCCACCCTTAGGGCTATTTTGGGAAGACGGCTAAAAACCATCTTTCAACTTTTAACTCATTTTAAATCATAAGGTGATTTTACTTACACAACTACTTTACCTCTTTACATTCTCTATATAAGTGTTTCCCCCCCTCCCCCCCCCAAAATTTTTTTTTATCCACGTGTAAAATTACTTTTAAGGAGAAAACACTAAAATTAAATATATTTTGTTATCTCCTTATATTTTTGGTCTTCAATTCCCACTCCTCTTTTCCCTTTCTTAATTTTTCTTTTTTTTTTGCACATCTCTTTTCAAAAAATAAGAATCATAGTATTTTGATCATTAAAGAAAATAATAGATGAAGAAATAGTGATGAAGAACCATCAAAAAAGTAAAATTGTGAGTTTTTTTTATTTATTTGGTAGGTTTTTGTTAAGTTTTTCTAGACTGGTATTCGACTTTAGATTCGATTGGTTCGAAATCGAACAAAATAAAATAGTTTAGCATCACATTGCCGAACAAAAAATATAAGTCTGGTAACCAACTACAAAACAAAAGATACATTTTCAGTAACCCCAAACCATTTTTTTTTTAATTTGTTCAGCTTCTCATTACCATGTATTTTCAGTTTCATTTTTTTATATTTTTAATTTTTTTGCCTGGAAGGATTATACTTATATTCATTGCAACAATGCAAGTACTGCAATATTAGTGGACTTTAGTCATGAATTCATTACAGATGAGATTTGTTAAGTTTTTTTTATTTTTAAATACGATTTCTTCTTATTTTTAATTTGTATTGAGTTTTATTAATAATTTGACGTATAAATGTATTATCTTTAGATTTTTTGTAGTCGTGAAGCATTAATTAAATGGACTTCTGACGTTGGGAAAAAGCCTAAATTTGTCATTGTTATAAAGACATCAGATGCGGAAGGTAATGGCAGAAAACTAAGACTTACATTTTCTTGTAAAAGAAGTGATTATTATAAAGGTAACAAGAAGATCAAGGGGAAACGATTGAGATTGATAGGTTCTAAAAGTGTGGGCGTCTATTTCTATTAAGAGGAAAAATTACTTACAAATTACCAAGGCAATTGTGATAACATGTTTAATTGATGGATGCAAACAATGACAGATTTTATGGATACTTTATGGATATTCGTACACTTAATGTTTTTATGGATACTTTTTATGTATGATTTTATGGATGCGTGTTTGATTTATGAATTTTTTTATGGATGTTTCAAGAAAAAAGTAAATCTGTCAATGTACAATAACGGGGGCCTAGACAATTCTATTGTAGTTTGGCAACATAACATTAGAGTAATCCCATTTGTATAATAATGTATTGCTGAACATGCACTTCACAAGTGACCCAAATTAATTTCTTGTTATCATCTAATTGGACGGCAACATAATTCTGGTAAAAAAAAATATTGTCAGGTAACATGGCACTAGGGTAATTCAAATTAATTAGCGTTGTATTACCGAACAGGCTCACCACAAATTAAAAAATCATTATTTGAAAGAAAGTGTCTCTATAAGGGGTTGTTTGGGATGTCCTAAATAAGTACACTTTTTGAATTTTTGGACTAAAAAGTTGAGGAAAAAAATATGGTTGTTTGGATTAACTTTTTGACTTTTTATAGAAAAATGTGTATTAAAAAATTGTATAAATTAGTGTGTAAAGAAAAATTAAGATTGAGAATTGTGCAGCCGTACTTTTTGACTTTTAGTAAATAGTGATAACTTTTTAACTTTTTGAGCAACTTTTTGACTTTTTGGCCACATGCCAAACTTGGCCTAAATGTATAGCAACAAAATACTAGAGAGATTTATTTTTTCCGATAATATAATACCAAATAATGTAAATTGTTTAGCACCATGTTACCAAAATTAGTGGTGTAAAAAGATAAACTAGTTAATTTATGATTAGTTTTGACAGTATATTGGGAGTGTAATGAAAATTATATTTTTTTTAGTGGTGCAATGAGATAGAGAATATAAAGAGGTTAAATAGTTATATAAATAGAATCGCCATAAATCATATTATCACTCATATTTTTTCCATAATTTTTTTTAATTAACTTTTAACTCTCTTTATGGTTTAATTGGGTCAACGATCAAGTCACATATGCTTGTCGTTCTCTTTTGACATTACCTATCCAGCAGCGATCAAGTCCGTTGTAGTGGTCTACCAGCGCAGCTGACCTTACAAACAAAGCAGACGAAAGGTTTGATTTATTAATGTAATTCGGTAGCTCCGAAATCTGAATCCTGCTAGTAATATTCCTCTCTTTTTGATTCCACAGTTAACAGTTAATGGCATCTGTGACCCCCAACGAAATGGGTTCCGGGAAACTTGTTCGTGAGAAGATCATAATCGATACAGATCCTGGTATTGGTATGTTCTCTCTCTCTCTCTCTCTCTCTCTCTCTCTCTCTCTTTTCACCACTGCATAATTGTTTTCCCATTTTATTCCTTAGCTACCTGTTTCAGTGTTGAGTCAATTGGGCTTCACATCATCTCTTTCAATTCTCTCTCCCATATACCCTTTTGATATGTTGTCCCCTACTTGCAAAAATAGATAAACAGTTCAATGTGGTAGGATTTTGTGTGTGTGTGTGTGTATAATATAAGTGGTTTAAGTAATAAAATGATAGTTGATTTTAAATGGCAAAAAAATTTTAACAGAGCATTCTATGTCAGTGGAATGCTTATATATTTCCAGTTTTTTAACCGCATATATTATTGGGCACGAGATTTTATTTACTGAATGATTATTTTTAAACAAGAATCGATCATAAGTATCTGCATATGTGGTTGTGACAAAAATTAATCATAAACATATTATTTGACCAAAAAAAAAAAAAAAAGCAAAAAGAAAAAAGAAAAAGAAGTGTCCACTAGCTCAGTCGGGATATGTGGTGGGTGCTGTCACCGCACTTGTGCCGTGACACCTCATGGGATTCGTCCCCAACTTGTTTTGATAATCTCAACCGCCTATAATAGGGTTCGTCAAACATCTTATCCATAAAAAAATTTTAAACAATAAAAATAAAAATAAAAGAGAGATTAATCGAATATGTGTAGCCTGATGATCAGACTTTAATTTATTTTTTTTTGATAAATGAAATTTTATTACCACATTGTCAAGAAGATGCCAAAAGGGTACACAACCAAGGCCATAAAGCGGGAGCCTAACCAACTACATTATCAACAAAATCTAAGAGAGCAAATAAATATGGATTAGCCCTTCTTGACACCCAGTTGTACAAAGCACCCAAAAACCAAGCCTCTAACCATGCAATGGATTGAGCACTACCTTGAAAAATCGTCGTCCATTCGCTCTAACCACACCAACCACATCAAACACAAAGGCGCAATCGCCCAAGCCTTCGCTGCCACTTCCCAACTCGACGCCCCCAACACCACAACACATCCATGACCAGCCTAGGTTGAACCCAAACCACAGCAAACAAAAGAAAATAAGCACCCGAGCGAGAAGCAAACAGGCGGTGGAGCGGCAAATGGTCCACTGTTTCCATCAGATTTTAATTGTTCTCTAAAAGATATGTCCAATTAACCTAATTTTTTCATGAATGATTTATTCAATGAAACCTATCATATGGATGTTTTGGATCATCGAAATAGGTTCAAGACATGTCTACATGAGCTTCATAGCATGGTGTTGTGCCTATAAGGGCATCTCAGCAGTTCACTAAATATTTCATCAAATCTGAATAAAAAGCACGAATTCCTTTATCTAATATCGGCTACTCCAGCGGTCTTTGTCATTAGAACACAGTCAACGGGGGATGACCGGGCTAACGTCCTTGATCGACCGACTTACGAGGCAGCATTCATCACTATTCCGGTTTGTGGAAACATCAACCACCTCCTCGATCAAGAAAGAACCACCGCAAAACATCCATTGATGTCCTTTTCTTGCAATCTCAACCCTCATACTTTGATCAATATCCATATTTAGTTCAGTTGCGGTGTTCTCTTACTAATCTTTGGCCTTATGGCTTCCACTTCAATCACATCATCACAGAGGCACCGAAGTATCTCAATTTTTACTACTACTAGTTGTTTGTAAAAATCACTCTCAAATAGCTTCAAGTATCTCAATTTTTACAAAGAACTTTTCTTTGATGGATACTCTTCAATTAGAGAGAGAGAGGTGCTTGATAATGGAGGTTGTTGAGGAATGTCCAAAGCAGAGCATCGATGAGAGAGGCGGTGAGAGTGTTCTTGATATGTGCGAATGAGTGAGAGAAGAGAAGAGAGAGACATTGATGGAAGCACTTTGAAAGTCAAGGGTGAGTTTATGAAAGCACTTGAGCCTTTTATAAAAGTGCCTCATCAACCATCACCGCCACCTCCTCCTCTCCTTCTTCCCCCTTCCCTTCTCACTCTACTTCCTCTCTCCTCCCTCTACCTTCTCTTCTTCTTCTTCTTCCTCCTATTACCCTTTTGCTCTCCTTACTCTTCAGAGCCCAAACCATTGGGGATTTCTCTTCCAGGCCGAACATAAAGAAAGTGGTGAATTGGGGATTTCTAAAATGGCTCATCTTTAAAAAGTGAAACTTTTTGTTGTTGTTGTTGTTGTTGTTGTTGTTGTTTTGTTTTGGGGTTTTGAAGCTCTGGTCTTTTTGTGTGACCTCTCGATTGTGTTTTATCAAAATCTTTGAATATTGATTAAGTAATCTTTGGAGAGGCAAGTGGGTTTTTGAAATGAGAAGGCGTTTATGAGCTCAAAGCAATTCCATCTATTGTTCTTGGTGCGACATTGGATGTAACTCCAACAATTCCATGGTTAAAAGCTTCGATCTTACGCCAAGGGCTAGAAGGTAATGTCACTATTATTTACGAGCTCAAAGCATTGAAATGGCTTGACCTTTCATATAATAACTTCCATGGATCAATCCCACTTGCTTTTGGGAATTTGTTTGAGCTTGAGTTTCTTAATTTGTCTTCAAATAAGCTTGGAAAGTCAATGAATTGTTCAAGGAAGAGGATGACCGGGGACATCTGGCTGGGCGTTCGAGGGTCCCATCCTCAACGGTCATATCTGATAAAATGGTGAAAGGTTCCCGATCCTCGGTTTGATGAAACATTTGCTATTTTCTCAATTTGATACATGTTTGGTGAAACCATTGGAGCATAAAAAGGTACTTTTCACCAAATTTGAATTTGATGATAGATCTTGTGACCGTTGCAGATGGCTAACTCCACTTGAGCTCGATTGGCCCTCTTGATAGGGTCAATCATTGCCAAAAGTGAATATTGATTATTTTTTCACTATTAGGGGGGCTTTCTTTAGTTGTTTATTTAGTTCCTATTATGAGGTTATTTGTTGTAGTGTTGTAATGATTGTTGGTGTTGAGCTTGTGGATGTGTTACAGATATATGTTGTTAGACATTCTTACATAGTTGATTGCCCAATTTGATATAATTCTCTAGAGATTGTGAATAATCTTCTATTGATTGAAAAAAAAAAAAAAAAAAAAAAATTGGAGTGACGTATAGTCAAGGCAATCTTGTTTTTCTTTTCTCTGAACAAGTTTTTTATAAATAAATGTGTGACTCTTCTTGACAACAAATTGAGGTGGCATCTTAATTACTTTTATACAAAATTTATCACAATTACATGGTTGTGACAGTCTTGAAAATAAATACCATATGTTTGGATTCTGTCTTCAAATCATAGATTCAAATTCAATCATATTGTTCTCTATCCATTTACCATATATATTTTATGTTTGTATAGCATTATTGTAATTATGTTTCACATCAATTTATGTTTTGAAGAAGGCATATAATAAAATCTCACATCAGTTTGTGAATTTTGTTTGTTTGTTTATATAGCATTTCTTGCTGTGCCATTATCCTTAGTAGCACTCACATTCTCTCTTTCATAATGTAATAAGATTCCTATTTCATAGTGACAAAAGAAGGGTAAAAAATTAATTGTCATGTGTGAGATGTGAATGGAATCTTCATTGATCTACACAGATGACAGCGTCGCGATCTTCATGGCATTCCAAACTCCACAGCTAGAGGTCTTAGGTTTAACAACAATATTTGGTAATGTTACTACAGAAGATGCCACTCGCAATGCTTTGATCCTTGTATGTATTAATTAGTCGATTCTAATTCTAATTTCCTATACAGTAAAAAAAAAAATTTTCCATAATTTGTGGTCTTTGATGTTTTTGGAACATTTTCATGATTATTTTTTATGTGCAAATGGATAGGGTGAGATTGCAGGATATCCTGATGTTCCTGTGGCAGAGGGTAGTCCTGAGCCTCTAAAGGTAACTTCTTTTATGAGTTTATCTATATTTTTCTGCACAGTTGCACTATATCAAAACACAGGCTACATGTGCATTTAATGTATTTTGGAACAGGGTGGAACACCAGATGTTGCATACTTCATTCGCGGTTCACCTGGGTTAGGGAACCCAAATGTACCTCCTCCAAAATCCAAGAAAATTGAAGACTGCATCAGAATTTTTGGTGGATATGGTTTCTGAATATCCTGGCCAAGTATCTATACTGGCACTTGGACCATTGACAAATTTGGCTTTGGTAAGTTTTAGTATCCTTCCCTTCCGTTCACTGTGGTGCATATCACATTTATTTCCAAGTTTTATCAATCTTAAAGATGCATTTTGTTTTGATCAGGCTGTCAAAAAGGACTCATCCTTTGCAAGCAAGGTGAAAAGAGTGGTCATCCTTGGCGGATCTTTCTTTGCATTGGGAAATGTCAATCCTGCTGCTGAAGCAAATGTAAGTGCTCAGCTGGAATTAAGAATTTGGTCTGATCTCCACTCACTTGCTCTTGTAAATAATCAGTTGCCGATAAAAAATCATCTTTGGGTCTTGCATTTGGTCATGGGTGAATTTCCCATGTCAGAACTGCCCAAAGATCAAATTTTCTTAAATGACAAGCATAAAGAACCCCCTCCATCTGTTGTAAATAAATCAGTTGGCTGCTAGTCAAAACAAAAGTGAAGAGGCTGACTAGAGGTCAAAGGTTCATTACAGAGTGGCAAAACACATCAGACACCAAGGACTTAGAGGACATCTGGGGAAGAGACACGGTCGTCCATCCATTTGAGAGAGAGAGAGAGAGAGAGATCTTTGAAAGGGTGTGACACGGGGGAAGCTTATGTTGCAAAATGTACTTCTATTTATAGAAGGTTAGGCATGTGACCATAATTAACTATCAAGATTTCCTAGAATTCTGTTAGGATTTGGTAGAAATATATTTAATTATTAGGATTTGTCCAAATCCCAATTACCGAGGTCCCATACATAGTTTTTTGTGATGCAGTCTCTCTCTCGACAGAATGCCTAAGTCAGCTTTGCTTGTGAGTGCATAGTGCTAAGGCAGAACGTCCATCTTTAGCCTCTAAGTCACAAGACCCCCCAGAGTCTTGTGATGAACGTTGAACACTTTGGCATGCCTGAACCTTGCGTACTGGCTTAGGCACTTGAGCGGCATTGTATACTCCTTGGAGTAGTAGCTCGTGCAGTCCAGACATGTGAAGTATGAGTTCTGTTGCTATGTTACATGGACTCTGGTGTCGTTGTTGCTTGCCATGCGGATATGTGTCTTGGTGTCCTCATCTAATTATTATGTCGAAGGATGCGGGACATGACAACATATTTCTATTTCTCTATGTACTTGTTTTATTTTCTTGAGTAAATGGTGTTTACAAGGTGCATTTATAGCATTCATGCATAATATGGGCACTTTATACTTTGTTTCACAATAAATGTGAATTACTAAATATATCTGTTTGGTGAATGTTTAACTAAACATGCCAGACACACCTCATATCCTTACCCATGAGTGTTAGTGTCTGACAAATGTACTTCATAGACGCAGAAGTGTCCATGTAATGATTCCTAACTACAAGGGATGTCGGGTTGGCGAGGCTTGCTAAAGATGAAGTCTTAGGACTTAGGCACATTTGAGATGCTTATCAGTCCTTTGATCCCTCTCAGTTTGGACTGACCATATGGAAACTAGTTTAAGTTCTCATTCTGTCAAATTACACCCTTGCCTTTTCCGACTTGCAGATTTATGGGGACCCAGAAGCAGCTGATATTGTGTTTACATCTGGGGCAAGTATTGTAATTACTGGCATAAACATTACAAGACAAGTCATAATGACAGGTCCTGCTTCGCCTTTTTAGTTTTCTTTGTTAGAGTTTTTGTTTTGTATCATGCTTTATGAATCTATTTCCCCCTAAATCAAAGATATCTTGCTGTTTCAGATGCTGACCTCGATGAATTAAGGCAGTCTGAGGAAGACATGCTCAATTGTTAAGCACTATGTGCAAATGTTACAGAGATTGGCATGTTGAGTCTCTTGGAGTCTATGGTAACTTCTGTTCATAAATTGGACAATATCAAAGTTGTGCTGTTTTGATTGTTAATCAACGTAGTCAGTTATAAACATTAATCAAAATAACAAATTGAAGTTAACAAATGTAGGGATTTTCCTCCATGACCCAGTCAGTTTTGTGGCACTAGTTCGACCGACCTCTTTACATACAAGAAGGGGGTTGTGCGAGTTGGAACAGAGGGGATATATATGGGGCACACACTCCTGGACCACGAACAAAAGTACGTTTAAAAGACCAAGGATACTCTGTTCCCAAATCCCTATGCCTCTATGTCCTAATGTCATTGATGTTTTGTGTGAATTTCAAGAAATGATCGGGTTGGGAGTGCATTGGGATAGAGTGATAGGGATTAGGGGAAAGAGGATTCCGTGCCCATTTCCAAGTAAAATGCTTTTTGGGGTTGTATTTTGGTCTTTTTCATTATTGTTTCTAAATTTATCTTAATAATCTGATACAGATGGGATTCAAGCAACCCATGGTCAGGATATTCCCCTGTTTCAGTGGCATGGACGGTTAATGTGGATGAAGTCCTTGATTATATTAAGAAACTGTTGATGGAACCGTGAAATCTTTTGAAGTTGTGCTCGACACCCACTAAAGATGTCAAATACTTTGAAAATAAATGTTGGGTTGTCTTCATTTTCTACTTGAGATCCCTTGCACTGTTAGTGACAAACCAAATTTTGGGGGTTGAGTTCTAGTTTGCCGGTCTCCCATAGCTGAAAGTTTGCTGTAATATATGAAATATATAAATGCATTTACTTAATTTACATCAATCAAATTAAAATTTTACCAACATATAACTTCAAGAGTACACTGACTTTTGAAGTTGTGTGTTATTTCTTATACATGGCTTTGTTTTCTTTTACTCTATATTTTGCATGCTTTAATTTCTGCCTCATAAATAATAATTAGATGCTATACAAAAATTCTACACACACACATATATATATAATAAATTATAAGCTACTGTAATAAATTAGGTCAAACAAGACCGATATATGTTTGAAGTCATCTTGACGGAGATTTGCACGTAACCTCAACTTTGGCTTTTATTTCCCTCTCTTCCCTTCCTTTCCTTTCCCTTCCCATCTTTCACCCAGCAAACTTCTCCCCTCCTTTTCTCCTAAATTAACTCGACGCACCATGTTACTTTCGGTTGTGGTAGGTGCGTCAGTCTTTGACCTTCATAGTTGTTTGTTGAGCTTTTATTTATTTATTTAATTTTTTTTTTTTCCATTTTCTTTTTCTTGGATAAGTTTGGATTTTCATCAAAATCAAAATTATTAGTAGAGGAATAACAGCCCCTTAGACGTCTTCCTTAAGTATTATACTAGTTAGAAACGGAAGGTCATTTTCCTTACCATCATCTTGAGATGAGTAGTCAACCATTTTGCCCATTTGTTGATTAGATGTTTACAATTTTTACATGTTCATGGCATTGAATCTCCTTTAAATGCACTATAATGTCCACCGATGTCGGTGTTTATTATCATTACTGCAACCTATTGATTCCATGATTATCAACAAATGAAGTGTTGAGTCACTGATCAAATTTTGAAAACAAAATTTCAGAGAAACCGCTCTGATACCACAAGTGGTGAGTTGTTTTAGAAATTAAAATCAATTTATTTAAAGAAGCACTGACTTGAATTAATTAGATAATGCCAAAATAAATCAAATCAATTTAGTTCAGCTGAGTTAGAACATGCATCCGCCATAAGAATAAGATATCATGCATAAGAGACAAGGATTTGTCATTTATAATGGGACTTCCAATTGTCATTTAAACCTACTTTTATAAAATCCAGTCCCACATAAGAAAAAAGAGGACAAAGTAATGCCTTAATAAATGAAGTCATGAACGAACCGCTTTTAAAGAGAATCAAAGGCCATGCTAGCGTGTATTTATGCGTGTGCGCTAGTAGTTGGGAGCATTGTGGCGCTTTAGAGGCACACTTAGACACATGGCAAGTGTGTGTGTGACGAATGATGAAGATTGTTGATTTTTTCAATTCATAATTGGTGATGATCGAATGTTTTACTTATGTCGTACTAAAAAATTACTTTAAAATTTAAAAGAAAAAATAGTTGGAATCATGTGAATAAATTGTTTTCATTTAAATTGTAATCGGTTATATTTTATTTTAGGTATTAACATCATCTTGTGATTGATCTCTAACATTTAGAGCAAAAAAAAAAATTAAGTGAATTATAAAAAGGGTTAATTATACTTAGCACCATTGCAATTTTATAAAAATTTTACTTAGACCTTAAACTTTCAATTATAATAGTCAACCCTCTACATTTTAAGTCAAGTTGCAATCTTATCTTTCTATCCATCTACCGTTAACAAAGTTGCTGTAATTTGTTATTTGAATCATGTATGACATTTTTGTTGTCTCATTAACACTCTTAGGTCCCGTTTGTTTTGGGAGATAGAATGGAGGATTGATAGTAAGAGGATTAATAGTGAGGATTGTTAATGAGGATTAGTAGTGAGAAATTATTAAATTATTTTTATATAAAATAATAAAACAAATAAAAAATATAAAAATTAAAAATTATATTTAAAAAATTTCCAATATATAAAAATAAAAAAAATAAAAAATTTCTAATCCCTCACTATTTTTCTAATACCATCTCTACCTCCTCCTTACCAATCCCCTCTCCAAGGGTATTAGTAATACCAAGAGACTAATAGTCCCAAGGCCTTCTCCCAAAACAAACAAGGCTATTACTAATACCTTGGTATTAGCAATCCCAATACCCTCTCTTTTACCCAAAACAAACGGGGCCTTACACTTTTATTAAAATCTTATTTTAGTCCTTACACTTTCTTCAAAATCTCTCTTTAGTGCCCCCACTATTAATTTCCGTTTGCTTTATTAACGATAGATAAATGGAAGGATGTGAATGAAACTTGATTTAAAGCGTAAGGGGTTAATTGTTATAATGATCAAAGTGAGATTTTAATAAAAGTATATTAGAATTAAATATAAGTTACTCATTATAAAAATTACTTTTAGCATATAAGATAAATATATATACTTTTATTTTATATTTTCTCCAATGACATAACAACTAAAATTTCTAATTCACAATTACATATTGAAATTTATTTAAAATTTGTTAAAATCAAAAGTAAATTAAGAATGAAATGGAATTTTTGAAGAGTAGCATTGACCTCTTTTCCCGAACCTTCCCATATCAAGTCCTTCCTAACCCGTATTAGGTTCTACCTCTAAATTATTTTACCCCCCTTGTTAACCACTTGTAACTTCCGTCATATTTTTTTTTATTCCCCTTCACTTAGCTGCTTTTACAATTTCTAACCTTACAATCAATCTCTAATTGAACCTTGTTAGAATTCCTACCCACTATATTCTTTAATCTTCTCATTAACGAAGCTAATCTCTTTCAAACAATATCATTGAATATTTATCTTGAAAGGGTAGCTACGTGAGCCAGTTAGAAGTCGACGGAAAATTACAAAATACTCCCAAAATACCCCCCGCGCGCACGCACATATATTAAATTTTGTTTTGGTTATTAATTGTGGCTACAACTTTTGTTCACATATCTTTTATAGGTAGGCAGCAGTACAATTTTTTTAATTATAAATGTTGATTACTTTTTGTTTTAAGCAACTTGGGAAAATGGAAAAAGTTAATTAAGAGAGTTTCTATGTGAAATCTATCTGCACATTATTATATGTAAGTTCTATTTGTTGTTATCTATTTGCAATGCTTTTTGCATGTTTTTATTTTTGAAATATCTCATCTTCGTTTAACTTATAAAACACGGCAATGTTTACAAAAATATTCACAACAAAATTCAATAAATAACAATCTTATTAAAAACATACAATTCCAAACATTATTGGATGGTTAAATGTTAATATTTTTTTTTTGACAATCAATCATCTTTGACCTTTTATATTTTTAGTAAGATTGTTAGCATATATAGAATTATTGATAAATAAAAATAAGGGACACTTACATATAGGTCTTAATAGATGAACTTATTGTCCAATAGGTCTGTGAGAATTAATGGCATTTTTATCAAACATTATTAAAAAAGCGTCACTAATTGTTAATTTTTGACAACAATTTAAAAATTTGATAACAAAAATGTCACTAATTATAAGTTTTAGTGACGGTTTAAAAAATAATCACAAAAAGATTAAATGAGTTTGAAAAATTAGTCATAGAAAAGTGTAATTAATTGTAAGTTTTAGCGACAATTTATAAAATCGACATATGCAAAAATCATCATAAAAATTATTTTTAGCGGCGATTTTATTAGGACTTTTTAATTAGACTTGATGGAAATTTAATCCAACTATTAGGACCTATTAGTTGGTCGCAACAACCAAATTCAAGCAACAATAATGAAAAAAATATATATATGTGCAATCTATTTCCTGAGTTCACAAATTTTGTTAATTTTTCAATTTAAAACACATATAGGCTAACAATTAAATTTGTTAATGCTTAGATTTAAAACAAATTTGCTACCTAAAAGGCCATCCAAGAGGGGGGATGAATTGAATTTCTATAAATAAAAATTAATAATACCCTAATAAAAATTACAATTAGTGCAACAAATAATTAACGGAAGATAGATGATGAATAACAGTTAATGATTAAGCACAATGAAGAATTTAACAGTGAAGTAGTTGAACAAAAATGCAGTGAACGATTTTTGACTTAACAGATTATGATTTAGATAAATAAGAAATTATAACTCTAACACTCCATGAATGAAGAGTATCAGATGGCTATATGAGGTGAGAGAAGAGATTTGATGATTAGCACAAAAACAACAAATACTATACTTGACTATATCGGTGATAGATGTTAACACAATAAGTATATTAGAGAGTTATAGCGGTTGAGGAATTAAAGAGATTAGGAAGAGGAGGCAAAGCAGTTTATCGTGTTTGAGTTTCAACCAAGCTTACATTCACTCCTCAAGCTTCACTTGAGATTTTCCATTATCTTCTACCTTTGAATGATAGATTTTTTCTTTGAAAGAAAGCTACAACAATAATCTCTCAAAGATAGATACACAATATTAATGCTAATTTTTTTTTTTAAATCCTCTCATAGGAGTATATGCTTAAGGCTAAAGTTCAGTATATAATTTCTGAAGGAAAAGGAAAGCTCAATTGAAGAACTCTTTAGAAAATCCGAGATAAAGAATATGTGATTGATGAAGGGTTGAAAAATGTTTATACGTTGCTTTGTTGCTCTGTGTATTAGTGTGTCTTATTCATTTCCCAAGCCTCTATATATAACAAAGATGAGTGCTCTGTTTGTGTTTGACAAAGCCCATCATCTTCTTCCGTTGAGTGATGGGTTGGTGATGGTGAGAATGATATATAATTTATTTCTCAAAGTATCTCTGTCATCCATGTGTGTTTTGTCTGTTGAATGATAGAGAAAACATTTCTTTTCAGTTCACTACTCTGTTACTAATATAAGCAGCTTTCACAGAGAGATGTCATGGGATGTCCAAAGCCAAGCTTTGTTTCTGTCCTCTCGGATGTTCGATTGTGTCCGGTCTTCAAGGATGACTACCTCAGTCGTCAAACAAGCTATTTGATGCTGATCAGCGAAGTAGAAGCTGAGTGGAGTGGGCGGGTCAAAATTCCTCCATGGGTCATCCGCTTGGACATCCTCCTGAATGTCTGCCCGAATGTCCCTTGTAGTAGAACAAAATAGTGCAATTTTTCCTTGACACATTGTGCTTGGGTCGTTCGGTTATTTTGTCCTTAGTGGGTTGGTCTCCTTTGACTGTTGCTCTCTGCTGCTGTTATGGTGCACTGGTTTAGTACCTATTTAAGCCTCATTTTGAACTCCAAATGGCATGATTAGGATAGAAACATAGATGAAAATATGATGGAATAACTTATAAGAATTCAATTATTTTAACTCTTTCAAATAAATCAAAACCAGAATCAAAACAAAATAAAAAAACAATCATCAAAATACAATATGTCAAACAATCTCCCCATTTTTGATAATGGCACACCATGATGTTTTGATTTGTTTGGGAGGAAGAAAAGCTCCCCTAAATGTTTGCTCCTTCTAGATATATAAAAATGTTAGCCGATGGCGACATATATCAATATAAGCATAGCATGATATGAAGATACCAAACAACAGATATAGGAGATTAGTTAGAAAAATCTAGCCTAGGCTAAGATACCAAAAGCATAACACTCTTTAGAATGAAATTCATTATGATATCCTGATAAATTCCATTTCAAAACATAACACCATTCCAAAACAAACATCACTATTTTTCCCTTAATAGTTCAAAACAACACATCACCATTTCTCCCACAATCTATCTCAAAACAAAACAAAACATCACTATTTCTCCTCCTGTGACATTATCAAAAGCACATTAAAGGATGGATTTCACAATGTAGCATCAAGTGCTGATAAATGCCATAATTTGTTGTATAAAAGGAGCCAAGAAAATGCCAAACATTTTCAAGCTTAGCATATATCAGATAAGTAGACTACAAATCAAATTTTGTAGAAATGCCAAGTTTAGCCAAAAGATATAATAGTAAGTGTGAGAAAGAAACAATTTAGTTCAAATAATCAAGAGTGGAGAACACATTCTGTTTAGGAAGGAAATATATGGCAAGTGTTTTGAGTCAATGAGTTCATCCATTATGAAAAAATTCATGCTATATCAAGTAAACAATCTATTATCAAACAAGAGCCATAGATATATCAGATTGTTAGCTAGGATATGTGAAGCATTTTGACCAACCATTTTGAAAATCAACATACAAAGGGTATGTATTGAACAAGAAGCATAAGTTGATGGTTTGCATCAAAACAGAAAAGATTTCTAGCGAAAAGGTTCCAACAGTGGCACATGGATGTGAAGTTTGTGCAATATGTTTATATGCCTCAAGAGAAAGTAACATGAATTATACATATGAGGTACTTTTAAGCATAAGATCCCAAATTAGTATCAAATTCAAGACCATTAGAGATGATAAAAACAAAATAGTGCATAGTCCAATGGGGTTGTCAATCAAGAGCATAAAACCATTTTGATACGTGATGGAAATATTTCCATATCAATGTAATAGTACACATACCTCATTTTAAGAAAAATTCAATTTTCACATTCACAACAAAAACTTTAAGTTCAAATCGACATTCCAAGTTCACCATGAATAAAATTGAAACATTTCTCGTTTAGGGGTTTTGTGAAATATCCGCCTATTGATTGTCGGTGTTTATAAATTCAAAAACAATATCCCTTCTTTAATTAAACATGATCTCTTAAAAAATGATGTTAAATTTCAATATGTTTTGTTTGCGAGTATTGAACTGGATTTTTGCTTAAGTTGAGGGCACTAGTATTATCACATTTAACAGGGATATGATCATAATGCAAGTCAAAGTCCTCCAATTGTTGTTTCATCCATAGTACTTGAGCACAACAACTTCCGGAAGCTATGTATTCAGGTTTGGCTGTTGATAAAGCAATAAAATTTTGATTTTTACTAAACCAAGATACTCTTGAGTTACCAAGGAAGTGACAAATCTTGCTAGTATTTTTTTATTAAGTTTGCACTTGAAAAGTTGGCATCTAAGTAACCAATCAAATCAAATGTAACACCTCTAGGATAAGCAGTCCCAAATTTTGAGTGCCAACAAGATATCTAATTTTTTTTTAACAACACTAAGGTGTGATTCTTTAGGATTTGATTGATATCTAACACACATGCAAACAATAAACATAATGTCGAGGTCCACTTACAGTTAAATAGAAAATAGGCGATCATAACTTCGATATTTTATTTGATCAATGGACTTACCCTTTTATCATATCTAAGCTTAATTGATGTGTTCATGGGTGTTCGGCTATTTTTGATTCATTCATGCCAAACTTTTTGAGTAGTTCCTTTATGTACTTAGCGTGGTTGATATAAATCTCTTCCGCAACTTGTTTGATTTGTAGCCCAAGGAAATAAGTAAGCTCTCCCATCATGCTCATCTCAAACTCACCTAGCATACACTTAGCAAAATCCTTACACAAAGTTTCATATCCACATATATTTGCACAACAAGTAAATCATTGTAAGGGTCAAATAAATAGCAGAATCAGAAGCGTACGCTCTAGTAAATAGGCATTACTCGGCTCTAACCTGCATGATCAGGAGGCCGAATACAATAAATAGCCCAAGTAACCATTGAACTATTGGGCCGAATAAATAAATGGATAGTGAGTGAAAAGGGGACCAGGCCTCGAGGCCCTGGAAACGAGTATAAATAAAGGAACAACAGTCAAAGAAAGGTATGTGAGAACTAGTATGCTTAACTTAAAATACAAGTAACCCAGAGAGAGTAGGGACTGACTTGTCCGTCGGAGTGCTAATTCCGGCACTCCCGATCGGAGTGTTCATTTCTTTTCAGGTATCTATTTGAGGATCATGAGTGTTTCCCAGGATCAGAAGAGTATTTCCAAACCACTTCCTCACAACTTGCGCCGTCTGTGGGAATACTCAAGCACATCCATGGCGGGCGTGACGAAAGATCCTCCGGTAGTCGCTGTAGACCCTACGACCAAAGATGAAACCACTCCAAGCAATATGCTTGGGCCAAACAACATTACCACAAGAAGGGCCTTGAACTTCGGTTCACCCTCGACATCAGCGCATGATGCAATGCAAGCACTTATGAAGCAAGCAAAGCAAAACGAACAGAGGTTGGAGAACATGATCACTAAGAACGAACGTCTCCGTCAGGATTTGGCTTTGGAAGTGGCGAAGTCCAAACAAAACATACACCACTCGAGCGATCACGAGGGTATTTGGATGACAATCGAATTCGGAAACAAAGCGATGTGATGATTGACTCGTCCTCTGATTCAAAAAGAAGGCGAAATGCGGTCTCTAGTTCTTAGAAGAGCCCGTCAAGGTCTAGCGAAGATGAGATGACTCGGATGACTCGGATCAACATGACCCCTTTGTGCGACGGATCGCAAGGGCAACTCTTCCCAAAAAGTTCAAAGCTCCGTCATTCACTCTATATCATGGAAAATCAGACCCCACCGATCACATCCGTCACTACAAGCAAGCCATGACATTGCATGCAGACGACGAGGCCCTGATGTGCCGGATATTTCCTAGCGATTTAGGACCATTGGGTACATCGGGTGGTACTATAATTGGAGCGAACCGATCAAAAGCTTTCACTAACTCCAAAAATCCTTCATGGCAGGTTCGGCACTTATGAGGTCAGCAAAACGCCCGATTCTCTGTGGGCAATCTTGATTCAAGCTGGGAAAACCCTCGTGCTTATTACGCGATGTTGGGAATGTTTCAATCTGGTAGATGATGCTTGCAATGACTTCATGGCCATCATCACCTTCAAAATAGGGCTACATCCAGACAATGCCCTCGTGGTTCACGACTGAAGACCCCCAAAAGCGATCAGGCGTTGATGAAGAAAGTGGAGGAATACTGCAAAGTGGAAGATGATGCCTTGTGGGTTAAAGCCGGACTCATGGCCAACAAAACAACCCCTCCTAAAATTGCTCAGCCAATAAGTTCCGTACCACCTCAGAGGCCTGAACTACGGCAGAGGGCTAATCGAGACAAGCGACGGGATTCTCGTTGGTCATGCGATCAATGCTCCCAGAGCAAATGAACAAGCTACAAGTCGATAGTAGGCGCACAAGCTTGGCGACGAAATATCTGAGTTGTCGAGCCAATGTCGATTATGTCCAAAGTCCAACACCTTTCGTTCTTCAAATAGCCGTCCAAAATAGTGAGACCTCCCGACACGAGAAGATGGGATAGGTGGTGTGAATGTCACAAAGATCATGGTCAGGATACTAATAGTTGCTATGCTTTGAAAGACCACCTTGAGGAGTTGGTGTAAGATGGTGGCTCAAACATGTCGAAATAGTGCAACCAAGCGGTTGCCCTTGGCGGATTCACCTCCGCTTCGGCGTCATCCATATGATCTCTGACTTGCCGCGCCTCCAGCCGTGCGTGCAATTGGTCACATCGGTCCCCAGCGACTTACACCAAAGCGACCTCATGAAGCTCGAATATTACCTTGATGATTTTGATCGTCGGCATAACACTCCTCCGCGATCCATTGGTCATTGAACTACATGTAAACGATTTACCGTTGAGCAGCGTTCTCATAGACGAAGTGCCGGAGGTTATGTATTACAAGACCTTCATCAAACTTCGGCTTCAATAGATCGGACTGTCTCGGCTCCTTATCCATTATTAGGCTTCAGCATAATCTTGATGTATTTGCGTAGACTCCATATGAGATCTGGTGTAGACCCATCTGTTTAGCGACCTTAGTTTGAATGTTGACCCTAAGTGCAAGCCGATCATTGGAAAAGCCGTGATCATTGCCAAAGCACCTTGCCGATCGTTGAAGAGGTTAACCGGTTGCTTGATGCCGAAGCAATCAGGGAAGTGACCTACCCTAAATGGCTCTTTAATACTATGGTTGTGAAGAAGAAAAATGGGACTTGGCGAATCTGTGTCGATTTCACGGACCTAAACAAAGCCTACCCCAAAGACTGTTTTCCTCTCCTCATGATAGACCAACTTGTAAATGCTATGGCACGTCATCGGCGTATGAGTTTCCTCGATGCCTACAGAGGCTATCATCAAATCGCTAAGCATCCAGAGGACCAAGACAAAACTGCATTCCTCACCCCAAGAGGAACCTATTGCTATATGGTTATGCCTTTTGGGCTGAAGAATGTAGGGGCAACTTACCAGAGACTAGTCACCGCCATGTTCAAAGAGCAACTCGGCCATACTATGGAAGTGTACATTGATGATATGGTGGTCAAGTCCAAGGAAAAGCAGAATCATATATGTCTGGAAGAGACATTAGGCATCCTCATGAAGTATGGAATGGTGAGCAGCTTCAAATGTGTGTTTGATATCGACTACGGCAAATTCTTGGGTTACATTGTCAATCACAGAGGAATCAAAGCCAACCTAGGCAAATCACAACAATCACGGGCTCGGCTCCCTCGTTGATAAAGAGGTTCAAAAGTTGATGGGGATGGCCACACTCAATAGGTTCATCGGTCGGTCCCTGATTCTTGACAATTCTTTCATACAACTGCGGCGAACGCTTTTGAATGGTCCACCAAATCTGAAGCCACTTTCCATGACCTCAAGACCTACCTCTGCTCAATACCACTCTTGACAACACCCTCTTTGGTGACCGCTCATTTTGTATCTGGCGGTTTCAAGTGGCCGTCGTGCGTCTTGATAAAGGAAGAGGCTGGGGAAGCGGCGACGATGTATTATGTTAGCAAGGCAATGGTTGACAAAACCGCTACCTTCATTTGGAAAAACTCATCCTAGCCTTAGTCATGGCGGCAAGCGATGCATTACTTAAAGGGACATAGCATTGGGGTGCTAACAGTTATCCTCCGTCGATACTACGATGCGGTCTGAAGCATCGGGGCGTGTTTCAAAGTGGGCTCTTGAACTTCGGCAGTCGATGTCGATTTCTACCTAGAACCTCAATCAAGGGGCGGTGCTTGCCGACTTTGTTGTCGAATTCACTTTGGGGACCTTGCGACTTCAAGTTTGATGAAATTGGTTGATTGGCCGGAGAATTTATGTTGGGGACATTTGGCAGCTGTATTGTGATGGATCGTCCAATCAGCGGGGCAGTGGAGCCGGAGTTATAATCATGACTCTCGACGGCGTAATAATTGAGCAGGCTGTCAAGCTCGGCTTTGAAGCATCAAATAACGAAGCCGAATATGAAGCCCTTCTAGCCGGTTTGCGAAATGCGCATATTCTGGGTGCTTGGCATTTGCTTGTGTTTTGTGATTCAAAACTGGTGATCTATCAGCTAAAAAGGGAGTATCGACGAAAGCGACCGTATAATGACCTACATAAGCGGCCAATTCCTTGTTGGAAAATTTTGACCATCATGAATTGAACCGGATAACACGTGATCGAACACACATGCATTGCCTTGGCTTGCCTAGCCTCGCCATTAACTCGAGAGATTAAGCGGACCATAGTAGGTTTCATCACGGAGCCAAGCATTGGCCCTTCGGAGAAGTCGGATCAGCGTTATTGAATGCATCTTGAGTTAGATGTATCCCATTGTTGCATTCTGTCTTACGAACAACTCGAGAGGACAAGAAAAAGCGCGCAAGGCTGCGAAACAAAGCCATGCAATACTATTTGGATCATGAAGAAGGCTTTATAAAAAATCTCTCTCTGGTCCATATTTAGAATGCGTGCACCCGGACAAAGTCGATGAGCTTCTGACTGAGATACATGAAGGCAGTTGTGGTGCCCATTCTGGCGAGCGCTCTTTGACCCATCGAGCTATAACACAGGGGTATTATTGGCCGAAAATGAGGTGGCCAAGAGTGTTATCGAAAAAATATAAGCTTGATGCGAAGTTCTCCCGTTAACCTATCACTTTCTTTGAAGAGTTGAACTCTATCACCACTCTCTGACTGTCCGACCAGTGTGGGCTTGATATCGTACGACCCATGCCGAGCGCCACAGGGAACAAGAGAAAGTTGATCATTGTGACAGAGTGCTTCACCTGAGGGGTCGTAGTAGGGGCACTAACACACATTCGACATGCAGACGTTCAGCGCTTTGTATGGAGAAACATCATAACATGATTCTACCGAGAGCTGTGCAGCAAGTATAGTATCCGGCCTTACTTTTCTATCTTGAAACCCCCAAAGCAATGGTCAAAGCCTCTAACAAATTCATCTTGGGCGGCATCAAGAGGTTGGTGAAAGCTAAAGGAAAATGGATCGAAGAATTGCCGAGTGTATTGTGGGCTCATCGAACTCTGGCAGGAGATCCATTGGAGAAATACCGTTTGCCTTATGCTTTGGAACCGGGTGATCTTACCTGGAGATCGGCCACGACTCACGAAATCCCATGTTTTTATCTGGTGAAGCGACATGATCTTTGACTTTGGATTTGATTCTAATCGAAAAAGCGAAAGCCGTGCCCTTGCGTCCATGGCATGGTACCGGTAATGACTAGCTAAGTCGTATAATCAGCGTGTTAATTCTACGCTATACAGGAGAGTTGGTCTGAAGAAGGTACTTCGGTGACGAAACGGTAGAAAATTGGGTCCTAATGGCGACCCTATTAGATAGATTCCATCAGCGGGAGCGAGGCATATTGGCTTAAAGATATGTCGGAAGGAGTCTTCTGACCTTGGAATTCAACGCATTTATGAAAATTCTATCATTGACTTGACTTATGGGGCTTGATACTTGTACATATTTCACTTTTGCAATGAAAAGTTTCTCGTTTCTTCATCGCAATTAGGTTCACAAGCCCTTTTTGGCGATTAAGCCTACGGGTTGGGCGCCGCCGTGGATATCACGATTGGCCAATACAAGTCTCGGATTGAACCCCGATGTATGACACCTTTAGGCCGATTAAGCCTCTAGATTTGGAGCGCTCTTTGTGATTATCATGATTGGCCGGTTAAGCCTCCGGATTCGTTGCGCTTTTCCTGGATATCACGATTGGCCAATACAAGTCTCCGGATTCGGAGCCCCATTGGTGTATGACACCTTTGGGCCGATTAAGCCTCCGGATTTGGAGCGCCCTTCATGGATATCACGATTGGCCGATTAGGCCTTCGGATTTGGAGCGCCCTTCATAGATATCACGATTGGCCAATACAAGTCTCTGGATTCGGAGCCCCGCTGGTGTATGACACCTTTGGGTCAATTAAGCCTTCGGATTCGGAGCGCCCTTCGTGGATATCATGATTGGCTGATTAAGCCTCTGGATTCGGAGCCCCGCTAATATATGACACCTTTGGGCCGATTAAGCCTCCGGATTCGAAGCGCCCTTCGTGGATATCACGATTGGCCGATTAAGCCTCCGGATTTGAGCGCCCTTCGTGGATATCACGATTGGCCAATACAAGTCTTCGAATTTAGAGCCCCGTTGGTGTATGACACCTTTGGGCCGATTAAGCCTCCGGATTCGGAGCACCCTTCATGGATATCACGATTAGCCGATTAAGCCTCGGTTTGGACCGCCGCCGTGGATATCACGATTGGCGATTAAGCCTCGGATTTGGAGCCTCGCCGGTAATGCGTCTTTGGGCGATAAAGTCTTGGTTGAGCGCCCTTCATGGATATCACGATTGGCCAATCTGGATTGAGCCCCATCGGCGTATGGCCTTTGGGCGATAAAGCCTCGGATTGAGCCTCGTCGAATGGCGACTTTAAATCTCAAATCTAAGGCCGGGCCATGCGTAACCGATTATCTTGATTAAATATTTAATGAAGAAGCGCTCTCATGTCGGCAAAACCGTTTACACATTAAAGCATATAAACATTGAATGAAATGTCTAGTTAACTCGGGCGGTCAATGTTTATACAATGAAACACAAAAGCAGCGTGTATCTTAGAATGAAAATTACAACGAAACACATTTAAAATAGAACATTTTATTCAATCGGGCAATGATTACATAGTTTTGAAGCGATCTGCGTTTGAACATTACAATGAGTATTTTTATCTGGCGTCGCCTCATCCTCACTTTGCTTTCGACTTCAAAGGCAAAGCGAGAAAATGATTACGTTGGTAGAGTGGAAATATCGAATCAATGCTGGGCGCTCGAGAGCTTCGCGGCTTAAGATGCCTTGATCGCAGTGCTTGAATCACGATTTTCACATCGACAAACCTCTTGACAGTTTCTCCTTGGTCTTCTAAATTTCAACCTTTAGGCCATCATGGAAACCTTTTTCCTAAGCTCGGCCCTCTCGATCTCAATCGCGAACATGCTAGGCGTGTTTGATCGGCAATAGCATCACTTATCGACTGAGTCACCCTCTCTTCCTGTCGAATTGGGATGGTGGCTACTTGAGACTCGGTAGATTTGATTTTCCTTAGCTCACTCGGCCTTCTTCGGGAGCTTCTAACTTCGAATCGTTCATCTCTTCGCTTTATATAGCGTAGAGCGGCCTTGAGCATATCTTGTTTCATAAGCTATGTCTGACCCTTCACGCTTAGTAAATGCCTTAGTGAAACACTTGAAGTCTGTGACCTACCATTTGCTTGACTTGGTGAAAAAATCTGTCGGCGAAATCGGCGCCGCGTTTGGATCTCGAGCGATTGGTCGCTTTGTCATTAGTCTATTCCCGAAGATCGCCAAAACTCAATGGGCGGTCGCGTCGGATTCCTTCGAGCGGGTTGAGAGCTTTGCACGAGGTTACTTATCCTCTTGGGCGACCTACTTGACGGCGAGGAGATTAGTGTCTCTCCGATCCTCGAAGTCCTACTTTACGTCTTGTGACGGTTCTGATTCGACTCATATCTCCTCGGCTCAACTAGCGTCCTCGCTTCCCCCTTTGTTGAAGAAAAGTCTACTTGACATTCGCACTTGTTTAACCTTTCTCAAAGCTGGGTGAGTTCTTGACTAAGCATATAAATAGGACCTCAAAATTTGGTGAGTTCTTTGGTGAAGAAAGTCTACATGCCCATTTATTCCCTGAGGCGGTACCTCGAGGCAATCTCATTAATCTTTGAAACCTCATGACGGCCGTGGCCGGAGTCATATGCCCCTCGCCCCATCAACCCTTGTTATTGGCGTTTAATGTTCATGAACTATTTGGGGCAGGCGATTCATCAATCTAGTCGGTTTGAGTGCGTAGCTTCGAAGATTCATTAGTACAATATTCACAAGTTCATGTTATTAGGCGTTTAATGTTCATGAACCGGTGGGGCAAGGCGATTCATCAATCTAGTTGGCTTGAGTGCCGTAGCTCACGCATTGATTCATCGATTACAATGTTCATAAGTTCATGATTTTGGCGTTTAATGTTCATGGCGGCTAGGGCAAGGCGATTCATCAATCTAGTTGACTTGAGTGCCCCAATAGTTTCACGAACAGATTCATCGATTACAATATTCACAAGTTCATGTTATTGGCGTTTAATGTTCATGAACCGATTTGGGGCAGAAGCGATTCATCAATCTAGTCGGCTTGAATACTTGGTACTCCAGTCGATTCATCAGTACAATATTCATAAGTTCATGTTATTCGGCATTTAATGTTCATGGACCAGCTGGGGCAAGGGCATACGACGGGGCCCTGAGTCAATTTACTTGTTCAGATAAATTAAGGTTAAATTAATTGCCAAGTTACACTGTTATCCAATCGGCGGCTATGCAGTGGGATATTTAATCTACTCGTCTCATGATCCTACTTCCTATCAAATTGATAGTTAGCAAGCACAACAAACAGTAAACATTTTATCCAAAGTAGTGAAAAGCAAAACTCTTCATTAATATCAAAAACTGCGTACAACTAATAGTGAAATGAAAAGGAAATTTTCATTAATAAATTGGTGAATAGTAACTAATGTATACATGAAAAGTACCTTGAAATAAAAGAAATCTACTAAACAAAAATATACATTGAAATTGAAAATACTTAATAAAACTAGAATGTCTCCCAAATCAATCCTTGGGATCGGACTCAAGTGGCTCAGCGTCCACTTGCTCGTATGGAATTGGCATGGCCAATGTAACTCTAGTGGTAGCAAGGGCTTTGAGCCACCCATGTTTGAATCCCGATTCTCGAATTTGGGGACTTCTTCTTCAAATTTGTAAAACTTGAGTAGGGTAATCTTTGCTTGGCGGTCTTTCACAAGTCTAAACTTCTAGGAGGGTCATTATGTGCTCAAGTGGTGTCACTTTTTGTGTTTGGCGTCAGTGGTGGTTTGGTCACTCGAGCGGTCTATCATTATATCGGATCGGGAAAGTCTTTTTCAGTCACTTTTTCATCTCTATCTCTCTCTAAAACTCTTCTAAACCTAATTTCTTCACTCTCTCTCTCTAGTTCTTTCCTAAGTACCTCAAATATGTCCAAATCCGTTGATTTCTCCACCATAGTTCCTTCGAGTAAAATGTAGAGCTCATTGAAAGATTTGTTTCGGAGAAGATTTTGTTTTGGGCTTTGTCAAACTTTTACTCTTGCTCTCTTCCTCTTCTATTTTTGAGATAGGGTTTTCTTTAACCTTTATATGATTCTTAACCGTTATTTGTTCTTTAAAAAGGTTTAGTGATTTGGGGGGTTTGGGTTTAAATCTAGGATTTGAAGTAGAAATGTAAAATTTTCCAAAAGGAATCTTGAGAAAGGTGGTGGGTGTGTAAATATTGTTGGGTTGTGTTGAAATGTTGGAAATTCCTTCCTTTAAAGTGATCTCTGAAAGTAAAGGATGTTTTATTGGAAAATCATTGATGTTTGATTTATGAAAGAAAGGAAAAGGTGTTGGGATTGAAAAGATAAGATAAATGTATTTGTTGATAATGAGAGTGGAATTAGACATATATATATATATATATATTCACTCCCATATTTGAAATATATGAGATTATATATGTTTTTGGAAAATTGTGTATTGAGTAGAGATATGTATTTTGGACTATCAGAAGAGGATAGCTAGATTATAGTAGAAATTGCGTGAGAATTAGGTTAATGGAATCTAATTCCTCATACATCTTGCCTTGAGCATCGTTCTATACTTAAACATTGCAAATGTATTGTTTTGA